>CM073427.1:90928277-93428277 GCA_037114965.1 Monochamus alternatus | reverse complement strand
TCAAAGGTACAGTTTAAACATATGTATGCAACTCATTATTGTTGCTAATATTGACTATTTAAAATATTGTAATTACTGATGTGGTAGGTACAGTGGTGATAAGCTTATCCTTAAAATCATCACTAGCATGTTTTTTGTCTTTTTTTTAGCACCGTATGTAACAAAATGGCACTATAGATGTATGTATATAAAAGAATGGAGTATGTAACTGGTGAGTTTAAGCTAACTCCCACCGTACACGTCTAGGTATCTTTTTTTCTTATGAGATACTTTTTAGGGCTATGTGAACCTAGCACCTGACTTTCAAAAAATTGTTCTTTGTGATTCTTATAGATCATCTTTTGTAGTAAAATGTTGTTTTGGTTTGTAGTAATTTAAAAAAAAGTTATACGACCTTGAAAATAGTCATCCCCTGACTTACAGCACTAAAATCTGAGGGAATTCAAGCGGCAGCTAAGGAATCGTTTGTACTTGTTCGCAGTAACTTTCATTTCGTTTGTAGTTGTTCGAAATCTAAAATAGAATCACTATATTTCAAGCGAAGGCTTAAAAATCGTTTGTTGTAACTTTTATTGCGTATAACATTAACGGAGAATGAATGGACGTCAAACTGACCAACAATCATATGTAGCCGTTTGTAGTAGCTTCTAATTTAGTTATTTGCAGTATCAACATCAACATTAATAAGACTAACTGTAAACGTAAATCCAGATACGAAAAAATGTGTAATGAAAGTTGTCAAGAATTTTTAAATAACTCGTCTGAGAGGTAGAGGTTGTAGATGTTCCTAGTACAGGTCGAAGTGAATCGTATTTTCACGAATTAAGATATTTGTTTTTGGTGGTTACTTTAGATTTCGAGGGACTACAAACGGAATGAAGGTCACTACAAACGGTTCTTTAGCTCCCGTTTGAAATATAGTGACTACTGTAGATTTCGAGGACTTAAAAACGAAATAAAAGTTACTACAAATGATTTTTAAATCTCCGTTTGAAGTATTGTGATTTTACTTTAGATTTCGAGGAACTACAAATGAAATTAAGGTTACTACAAACAATTTTTAGTCTTCTTTTAGTGACTAATTTAGGTTTCGGGAAACTACGAACGGAATGAAAGCGATTCTTTAGCCTCCATTGGAAGTATAACGTTTCTACGAGGAACTACAAATGAAATGAAGGTTATTACAAACAAGTATTTAGCCTCTGCTTGGAGTATAGCAACTCTACTTTAAATTTTTGAGGAATTGCAAACGAAATGAAAGTTACTACAAAGAACTAGAAACAATAATTGTTCAGCCTCCGGTTGAAGTGACTGTACTTTAGATTTCGAGAAACTACAAAGCAAATGAAGGGTACTACAAACGATTCTTTAGCTTCCGCTTGATGTATATTGGCTGTACTTTAGTTTTCACGGAACTACAAACGAAATGATAGTTACTACAAATAACTACAATCGATTTAGTGATTACTTTAGATTTCGGGAAACTACAAACGAAGTGAAAGCTATTTAAAGCAACTATAAACGATTCTTTAACCCCCGTTGGAAGTATAATAGCTCTACTTTAAATTTCGAGGAACTACAAACGAAATGAAGGTTACTACAAATGATTTTATAGCCTTCCGTTGAAGTATATTTTCTCTACGTTAAATGTGGTCGAAGGCCAAAATTATATTATTTTGTTTTTCAACATTGTCGCCTACCAGTAACAAAGTGATGGAAAAGTTTTACTGTTTAGTATCCTTATTTAAAACAGGAATGGTTTTATATATTTTACGCACGAGAATAATATATTGAAAATATTAAAAATAGCAATTCTTTTCCCATGCTAGTACAAACTGATTTATTTCACTATAAACAATTACAAATGATTCTCTATAAGAAACAAGAGATTTTAATGCTGTAAAAGTCGGGGGATGAGTTTTTTCAGTAATATAACTTTTTTTTAAATTACTACAATTGAATACTATAAACAACTATAAACGATAATCTATAAGAATCATAAAGAGAAAATTTAATTTTTGAAAGTCGGGTGCCAGGTTCGCATAGCCATTTATAAATAAATATTGAAAGGTACAATTTTAAAATGAGATGTGTAGTATAGTTACGTGTTGTTCAATGTTCTTAAAGTATCTTGAGCTTGATCATTGTCATTTGTCATTCTAATTTATTAATTAAACTATTCACTGTTCTTGACGGTATATGAAGGATGATATAATATGTTACCCTCTAAGTTAGTACGTAAATTGTTTTCTATCATTGCTCTTCAAAAATAATAAAATTATATACTTAATTGAGAATAATTTTTTAATTCTATTGGATGCAGGTACTTGGTGATAGATAATAATTTATGGAGTTTCAAAGTATTGCTGAACATATTTGCTAATTCGAAATATATATTTTTGTTTTCCTGTAAGGCATTTTCAGCTACTGCGGTAGCCACATGGCCAAACCACAAAACATTTGGTGTTTTGACAAACGAAAAAGTTTATCGACGGGACAAGGGTAAGCCTCTTAGGGGGCCAGACAGTTGTTGAAGCTTTCAGCACAATATTCATTATGCGAATGGGTATCGCGTCGAGGATCGGGAACTTTAAAGTTTTTGTATGATCGTTTCGAAGTTAGCAGAGGCGTATTTGAATAATGTGACGCTTCCGTCTGTGCGAAATCGTGTCGATATTGATTTCACAGTTTATGAATAGCTAAATAAATTTCGTCTTGGATTTGCCGCTTGGAGATGAAGTTTCCTTCGAACTAATTTAATGGACATGCCACAAAAATAATATATTCATTCTTTGACATACTATACCTATTTTAATTAAACATTCTTACACACGATGAATTCCTACTTTAATGCAATGTATTTTTCAAATGTTTTTAAATAAATGTTAAGCTTACTCATTTTATTACCAACAAAAATAGTAACTTGCACATTCGTACAAATGTTTTTAGGCATTATTTTTTATAAGAAACATAAGAACACCACTTAGTATTTAATCTAGAACATTAATTACTCATTACGCAGCACCATAAAAAAGTGCCCAGCTAGCAAAGTAGTTCTATAATATAAATGTAGAGTAATAGAAGCTTTATATTCTGTTAATATTTTATAGTTGCATCTAGAATCCTAAATTGTTGCATTATTGTGGCACATGACACTATTTTGCCTTCAGAAACTACTCTTTTCCTAAATTGTTTTTTAAATGTGTTGCAAGTACGTTCTTAGAGCATAATTTATAGAACATTTATAAGATAACTGCTAATGTAGTCCTATAAGTGTGTATAATAACACAATTTTACAGCAATTGTGCTTATAGAATCAAATTGCTGTAAAACCGATGCAAAATAGTGCTTTATAGAATTACAGCATCTCCTGTGACACTCTTATAAAATTATTCTGTAATGTCGCTTATAGCTTAATTATATTGTAAGTTACAATTCTGCTACGGAAAGCAAATTACAAATATGGATGCTGCTACCGAACTTAAGACATTTCTTAAAAGCTCTTTAAAGCAGTTATAGAGAATAATAATACAGTTGTTATAAAATCATTATAAAGTAAATAAGTAACAAAACCCTTTTTGTTCCATAAAAAACGCTCTAGTACTACCATTTATATACATGTGTAGGTCTCCCATACCCCCATCTGACAAGACCTGCCTATAAAAGTACGAAATATTTTGATCAAAGTATAATGGAGAAATTTGTATAACATAGTCGTGACTTGTAGAAACTATTAACTGCTTGCAGAAGGAAAATTTCATTACGATAGATAAGATTTATTTGGCTACTAATAGAAACTGATTTCCTTATAGAAATTTAGTAACATATTTAATTTAGACCATTCCAAACCTTATTCATTTACACTTCTAGATGTTGAAGTTAAAGAATTTTGTTACCTTTATTAAATAAGATTGAAATAATTGATATTACCACAAGAAAATATGACAACACTGTGGATATTAAGTGGCATATCTGTTTTAGTAGTTGCTTAAAAAGCATATTTGCTCTATAATCATTGCAATCGACACAAAATTGTCATATTAGTGAGAACCCATTGGCAGTACAAGATAAAGTCTTTCTTTTTGTCGCCATATTGTGGAGAAAGAAAACAAATCTTAATTAAAAATATATATATAATATAAATAGGTGAAATGACATCAATAATATGGATATACTTACTTTCTGACTATTTTATATACAGTTAGTTGTTAAATTAATCAATTTAGAAAACATTTTTTTAATTAAATTTCCAGCATCATAGGAAATATAAGGTATATATAAGGAAATATAAACTGAGAGCGCGTCAAAAAATTATCATTATGTACTACACATTTTACGATAAAACTTTTTCTGCATTAAAATGTACTGCTCCCTGATGGACAAACCAACTAAGGAATTCGTAATTATGCGAGTACTCTTATGCAGGTTGATTAGGTAATCTTCTATCTTGGTTTTTATTGGCTCATCCATATTATTTCTAATATGTGCGATACAGAAACATTTTATTTTTAAAAGATGCAATTAAACGATTTTAAAGTTCTCTAAGTAGAACACCATGCAACACAAAAATTGTATAACGAAGTGGTATAGAATTTTTATGAAATTGCTTTGTAACTGTGTTATAAAAATTCTTTAAGACCTGTGAGAACGTTTATTCAACA
This sequence comes from Monochamus alternatus, assembly GCA_037114965.1. Taxonomy (NCBI): domain Eukaryota; kingdom Metazoa; phylum Arthropoda; class Insecta; order Coleoptera; family Cerambycidae; genus Monochamus; species Monochamus alternatus. The sequence goes on along the minus strand of CM073427.1, from coordinate 93,423,616 downwards.
ATTCTATAAGTATTTCCTGCAGACCTTACAGAATACCTTAAAGAACTAAAAAGTTCTATAGAACGGTGCCCATTTTTATGGTATAACTGTTGTAAGAACGTTTTGAAAATGTTCTTAGAACAAACATTGCTCTATAAAACTTGCTCTGGAAACGTTCTTACGATTTGTATAGGACAGGAAATTGTTAGCTGGGTGATCTGTCTGACGGACTAGACCTATACAGTATGCGCCAAAAGTATGGAATAAATTCAATAAAAACGAAACAATTATATTTTGGGAAAAATCCTCGAACAGGTCGATTTTTAATTTAAAATATACATATTTTAACGTAAAATGCGATTTTCAAATATCATTTGTTTTCGAGTAATGACGTCATCGATTTTTTTTTAAATGGCAACACCATATTTTTTCCTTGATTCTGAAAGATCGTTTAATTCTCTATCAGACAGTACTAAAATTTTGCCCTCTTACATAGGAAAGTTTTCGAATAAATGACGATTGAATGTTAGAAAACGTAAATCAATTAAAATGAAGCAAAAACGTTATCAATTTTAGTTTTTCGAATTCCATAGTTCTTTTATGGATCACGTAGGTGAAAATCTTTGCAATCTTGTCATTGCCACACCAACTTTCTAATAAGTATTGTAAGCGACATAGAAATTATTATTCAATTTAAAGTATTATGGCACATTTAAATGTTACTCAAAGAATTGAAATTTTAATTTTTACGGGATGCGGGAATATGACTAGAACTCAGCAGGAAGTTTGCGATTTATTTAATGAAAAATATTCAGATCGCCCTATCAGCCAATCAACAGTCAGTAAGGTAGAGTCTAAATTTAGAGAAACTGGCAATGTTGTAAATATTCCAAAATCTGGACGTCCAAGCATTAATGAAAAGGAACTCAATGAAGATGATCCCGATCGCCGCTTACACTTTTGCGAAATTCTAATGGATTTGTGTCAAGGAAATAGAAATTTACACCGGCAAATACTTTTTTCAGATGAGGCCACATTTTGTCTGAATGGTACAGTAAACCGTCAAACTTGCAGATATTGGAGTCGGGAAAATCCTCATTGGATGGCAGAGGCACATACCCAACACCCTCAGAAATTAAATGTGTGGTCTGGAATAGTTGACGACAAAATAGTAGGGCCTTTCTTCTTTGAAGGAACCCTTACAGGACAAAGATATTTAGAGTTTCTAGAAAATGACCTTGTTCCATCCCTTGCAGTAATTTTTCCTAACGATAATGACTCTGACATTCCTGACGATACCATATGGTTTCAGCAAGACGGTGCACCTCCGCATTATGCGCGCCCTGTACGAGATTTTTTGGACAACTGTTTTCCTGGGAGGTGGATCGGCAGATGCGGACCAATAGAATAGCCTGCAAGATCGCCAGATCTTACACCTCTTGACTATTTTTTATGGGGATACTTGAAGTCAAAAGTGTACATTAATAAACCACGTAATTTAGAAGAACCTCAAAATCGCATTCGGGACGAAATACGTAGAGTTACCCCAGAAATCATTCATAATCTGCATGAAGAATTTCTTCACAGACTTGCGCATTGTCAAGAAGTTGGTGGATGACAATTCGAACATTTAATTTAAGTTTAATTAAAATTTAATCAATTGTATTTTATTTTACATACCTCAGAATTGTTACTTTTTTATGGATAAAATTTACGTTTTCTAACATTCAATCGTCATTACTCGAAAACTTTCCTATGTAAGAGGGCAAAATTTTAGTACTGTCTGATAGAGAATTAAACGATCTTTCAGAATCAAGGAAAAAAATATGGTGTTGCCATTTAAATTATTCCATACTTTTGGCGCATACTGTATATTCTTATGTATTTTCACTCGCTGAATCTGAATCTGGGGTCCATTTAACCCCATATCACCCTAGGTTCAAGATCATTCCAAGGTCAAAGCGACAGATATCCGGAATCTATTTAACTCCATCAGGTTAGTTTTAAGGTTATTTCAAGACCAAATTGAAAGATATGTAAGTGAACCAGACCATCGTATATTTATATTTTTGAAGTCGCTGGATCTGAATATAGAATCCGTTTAACCCTATCAGGTTCAAGGTCATTCCACGGTAAAATCGGCAAAATCATCATTCACTTATATTTTTGGTATCTCTGGATCGAATTTGGAGTTTATTTAATCCCATTAGACCAGCTTAACCTGACGTCCTGTAACTGATGCATAGAAACGCTAAAAATCTAAACTCTTGAGGATAAAGAATTTTATTCAGTAACGCTCATCTTAAGAGTAGGAGAGTTTTGTCTTGTGGCTAGATGTACGGTCATTCTCTTTCTTTCTGATATCTGACTCCCTTATTCACAAAGGATCTGTGCAATGGCTGTATTTTCCGTTTTCGTTCTATATCTAGTATATCTCATGCGAGTATCCAGCAGTAATCAGCCAGCATATGCTTATACCACCTGCTTTTGTAACGTTGCTCTTCATCTTTTAAGTCCTTATGAAATCTTTCATCTTGTTCATCAAGATTTTGTGAAAAGTAGTCAACATGGGAATCCATGAAATGCAATTTTAGATTAATCAAACAACCTAGTTTCTTATGGTTTTCCACCATTTGCGCGGCTCTTTTCCTATAATCTACATTTTTATGGTTTTCCAGGAAATTTTCGGTAACCCATTTGCAACTCAGTCAAGCCGCTTTTTCATCTCTCATTTTGTTAACAAAAATGTAGTCTGAGGTCCATTGAAAATTCCTGCTCGTAGTTTTGCATCCAAAGTATTAAAAAAAAAACTTTTCGTGGATACAGATAGCTTCAGGTTCTTTATTAAGAGCTTTCACACACTGTTGTGTAGAGTTAATGTGAGGGGGACTTTGGAAGGATGAACTAATGCTGTTCTGATGATATTCTTAGTACCTGATTGAAATGCACCTCTTATTGGCACTGGCGTACTTAGGAATTTCGGCTAGGGGGGGCCTGGGATTTATGTCTTTCATTTTAGTATGTATACATATATTACCTACCTTACGTGTAGTAAAAAAATTGTCACAATATTTGAACACGTCTGTTTTCTTCTGGCGCGCTAGTTTATCTAATACTCTATTTAAATCGATTTGATGTTTTCGATGAACACTCAAGACTACCAATCCATTAAGACAATTCTGAAACAGATACACATACGGCGCTAAAGCTTATACACCACTGCTTCTTGGCCATTTCTTTCTTACGTAATGGTTTTTTCTATCTGTACTATACCATTCGCATAAGAGCAGATTTTTTTTATAACCTGGTTGGCGTCCCAATAAAACAGTGAGAATTTTCACAAATTTTTGTTTTTTATTTATTTTTAATGTTATGAAGCTTTCAGGCTTCGATGAACAATCTCCATTCATTGGGTCCACGACATCCAAGTTTGAATTTGTTATAATCCTTTAATATATTTAAAGTAAACTAAAAGGAAGTAGATCATCTTCCGAAAAATATTGTTATTACCGCCAGCATTAGTCAAAATTAGTTTATTAGCTAAAATTACCTGTTGATGTATTTAACGCTTTTAGCCTGTAGCATTTTAGAATAGTCTCATTAAATTGACCAATATTAGTTTTTCAATTTTTTCTTTAACAATGGGTACAGGTACGAAAAAATACAAGGGATAAAAAAGTTTCTAAATAGAACTGGGAAACTATTTCCTTTAACGGACACGGTCAGTGGCGGGTGCACCAGAAATAAAATTGGGGGTGGAAAAGGGGCAGCGACCTTGAAAAAATGATCACGCGGTTGACTTTCACAATGATTTGGCATACTTATCCAAGTAAACCCCAATAAATAACTAAACCCCAAAATTTGAACAAAATATCTCAAAAACTGTAGACGCTAGAAAGAAAAAATTAAAAAATTCTTCACTTTTGAACACTCTGTAGGTCCAGATCGAAGCTCTTGCGGAACTACGCCTATAAGGTGAGAGATTTTTAATCTGTAAGTAGCCTTAAATGCCATAAACGTAACAGCTTTTTACAATTTTTTGATCATTAACTTGAACATTTTTTTTGGGCCAAAAATTGTAAATGTGAGTAGAAATGTATCTTTTTTAATTTTTTAGTTCGTCTTAGGTAATCCCCAGCACTGTTAATATGATAGGCGACATTAATTTTATCCGTCAAATTTTCGACGTAAATAGGCGTTATACATATATATACGAAACACGCTAATCCTTTTTTCGACAACTGCGTAGTACACACAGAATAGGAGAAATCCGCGACGGCGGAGACGCGGATGGGCGCCCCCCAGACGACGGCGCTCCCGGTTATGGCAGGGAAATGCATGTTGCTATTGGAACGCCAGGAACCATAACATGGGAGCGAGCGCATGGCAGCTCCGTCTCTCTTCGACCGCTCGCCGATCGATCCAGCTCCCGCGATGTGGCCTATGGCGGTCAAGGTTACCGGGTCTAGGTCATCTCGCTCGCTGATGCTCCCTTTCTGGTCGTTTCGGAGAAGGCGGCCGGGGAGAGGATAATAATTGAGCTGCGACGGTGCTCTCCGCCGCCGTCGTATATACGAGTATATATCGCCTAAAAAACGGTTATAATTAAATGGACGTGTATATATGTCCCCGTTCAAGAAGAATCTTTTGATGAATCTGCAGTTAATCTCATTCTCATATTGCTCGTACAAAATGGCAATAACACGAAATTGGTAGAATTACAGGACCGTTGTTGAAGATTTGAATACAGTTTAGAGGCTTAAGAATAATACGTAAACCAAATTGGCCGTATTTCAATAATGATAATTGTACAGGGTGCCTCAAACTCGGTAGTATGGATCTACTGTGAGGATAAATAAAATTTGGGACACGTGATGTTAAATGGGATGAAGTAGGTTCCATTTTCAATCGAAAGCATCATCTTTGCGATTTGACAGAAGCGACTAATGACGTTATCAATTATATTTTTTCTAAAAACATACCCGTTCAAACTTTTATCAGAGAAATTTTTCTGTATTGCTTCCCGTTTAAAAGTTATAAGCAATATCCTCCTAGAGTCTCAAAAGAAATACCACCTAAAAATCACATTTGCGGTTGAAGGATCAAGTTGTCGTTGGAAAATAATTGAATGTTCATTGTTTGAAGTGCGTAAATATCACAAAATACTTGTCATTACTCAATACGAATGTCAAGCGTATAATTTTTGTGCTTACAAAATGAAAACATTTTCATTGTTGTCATTCATAAAAAGTTGGTGTATTGGTAATTTACGGCTAGTCACAAATAAATTCAAGAGCTCTAGAGTTATATCGAGAAAGGCATACCTTTACAAAATTGGAGCGACCTTTTCTGTTCGGAAGAATCAAATAATTCACCGAAGGGTAAGAAACAATATCACTCCGTAAGCCATATTCATGATTGGTGTATCGTTAATAATCTTTCTCTAAATGCTATAAAGTGCACTGTGATGACATTCTCTAGGAAACGCTATCCTATACCTACTAAGTATATAATTATAATATGAGTGATATTATCCTGAAATTGTAAAAAATCTAGGTCTATATTTTGATAATAAACTAAGTTTCAATATTCATATTGACAAAATCGTTCAGCCTGCTTATAATAGTCTAGGTTTTCTAACTAGACTGTCCTATGGCTTTTCGGATATTCAAGTATATATGACACTGTCGCTAGCGTTGTGTGGGATCCTGCTTATAAGGTGTTTCAATTTGAAATTGAAGATGTTTACAGGCGACTTTTAAAGTTATATGTAGCAAAGACAGCTGCCTGTTTTCTGCGACTTAGGTGGGGGGGGGGGTGCATTAGGGTTATATTTATAAATTTTAGTGACTAATGATTGACTTTCGTGAATAATTCATGACTTAAAACAGGCGTATTCAGGGTGTTCGGAAATGATGAGCAAAAAATTCAGGGGATAATTCTAGACCGAAAATAAGTGCTACCTCTTTCTATAACATTTTTTGCAAAAGTGGTTATTATTAACGAAGTTACAGGGCGTTAAAGTTAAAATTTTATTTTCGATATTTGTAAATAACTTCTTAAGAAATCCAAATATTTACATAAATTTTGTAAATCGGGGGTTTTTGCGAACGAGAAATTCAAATATGTTTCTAATTTTGACGTCACTAGTAGAGGGTGCCACTTGTGGTACACCATGTTTCTTTTAAATGGCAAAACTTTTTTTCATCTTAATGTGTCCATCTGACTATTGAAACAATCGATTCTACCTGTTTTATTTGAAAAAGGTATACCTTGCTGAAGTCGGGAGGCGTAACCATTGATTGATCTATTTGAAATGCTCAGTGCACCGAGTAAAAACTGTTTTGGTTTCAGGTATAGTGCCTTTTCTGTTGAAAATACAGCAAAATGTTACTTGAAAAAGTTGTTCATAATCGTAAATTATGGAGACGTTCAAATAAGATTATTTCGAAAACTGTTACTCCTAACGACTTCAATAAGGTATATCTTTTTCAAATATAACAGGTAGGAGAATCTATTGTTTCAATAGTCAGTTGGATACACTAAGCAGCAAAAAAGTTCTGTCATTTAAAAGAAACATGATGTGCCATAAGTGGCGCCCTCTACTAGTGACGTCAAAATTAGAAGCATATTTGAATATCTCGTCCGCAAAAACCCCCGATTTACAAATTTTATGTAAATATTTGGATTTCTTAAGAAGTTATTTACAAATATCGAAAATAAAATTTTAACTTTAACACCCTGTAACTCTGTTCATAATCAATTTTGGAAAAAAATGTTATAGAAAGAGGTAGCATTTATTTTCGGTCTAGAATTATCCTCTGAATTTTTTATTCATAATTTCCGGACATCCTGTATAACAATAAAACTTTTTTTTATCAATAACAAATACTTTTCGTATCTGCATGTGCGTCCATTTTGTATTTTGTGAACATGTGTTTTTATGTTTAAAGTTTGAGATATTTTTTTCAAAAAAAAGGAAGTTTCCTGAATGAACGTGCACAAACATGTCGGTCGACTGTTGACATACAACGTCCAGAGTATGATTATTTTATTTATAAATTGAATTTAATAAAATAATGCAAAATATGAACATAAACGCTGACATAATGACCCATGTACTAAGAAAATAATCAAAGTAATAATTTTTTCTTCAGTTTAAATAATCATGGTTTTTTTCTAAATTAATTTTTGCCTTGCTCCACCATTCTTGCAGCAAAGTTTTTTTAGATTTCAGGTCATTAAATATCAGCCAGTCAGCAACTGATTTTTTGCATTATATAAGTTCATTTGTCATTTTTTATATGTATATAGTAACATTTTATTTCACATTCAAAATACAACAAAAACTTTGTCGATATTCAATTTAATATTATTTTCAGAAATTTTGATAGAATATGACAAAACAAGTACTTATATTTTCTTTATTTTATATTATTTTATTTTAATATATTTCATATACAAATTTCACTTATCGAAAATTCAGTTTGTATTATAAGCAAATTTAAAGAAATGGCGAAGTCGCCGGTAAGAATAGTGTTTATTGTAAAGACCATACGCAAGTGTAAATACGTAATTGATATTTTATTATATAAAAACTATATTTTTCTGCTTATGCCAGCTCTAAAAAAGACGAATCAATTTAGTAGGCGCTTATACTTAAATAAATTTTAAATTAATTAACAGGTAAAATATCTATTGGGTACACTGAATTACACATAACTACCTAATCAGTATAAAGTTGAATTTTCGGCTCTATTATTTGTATTGATTTATACGTTATAATTTTTAGGTTGGAATTGAAAAATATGCACAGTGAAAACTTTTTTAATAACATGTTAAAAAATATATATATATATACCAGAGTTTAATAGTCAGTTTAAATATTCTCATTTTGTTTTGTCAAAAAAAATACTTCTTGTTAAAATGTACAAAAATACATGTTTAAGTGAATCAGTATAATATGCAGAATTTATCTTACTAACAAATTATTAGAAATACAGTAGATTTTACTTTTTTACTATTAGAATTCAATAATAAATACCTACAATATGAGGGTACATTTTTATTTCTAAATAGTTAAGAAGGCCTTGTAAGGAGCAATAATATCTTCTGTGTGGGAAGATTTTTTTAGTGGAAATGTGAATGTGGAATTTATATAGCTGCTTGCTTATAGGTTTTCCAGGTGTAATTCAATGCTGGTCGGAGCATTAGCCCGGGGAGTAGTTATTTCCTGGAGTTCCGTGTTTACAACATATCGTCATCATCGAATCGCGATAGAGGTCGCTAACTTTCAATGGTTTCTACTGCAAAGTACAACGCTTCGTGTTTGTGGTTTGTCAATCCAGCATGGAGCAGCGAATGGCCGCTAGATGTAGCTTTGCTACTCCGCATTATAAAATATGTTGTTTGAAATAAGTGTTGTAAGGTGCAGTTTTGATGCAAGCATCTAAACAACGTACCGTTTCATTTTCCATTATATTTATAAATTGTATAACATTTAAATTGGAATATGCTGCAAGTGCACATGTAACAAATTATAATCTTATACTTACTCTTTAACAAATTTCCCACAAAAAGTTCTTATTACCGTATCGTGTTTGTGTACCACACCTTAATACAACTGAAACATATTAGGTTAGAGATTAGATTGATTGCTTCTGCGCGTGTGCAACAGAGATCACATCAAAAATTATGCTAGATTTCATAATAAATTGATTAAATGTAAATAGTTCCAATCTAGTATATTGTATTGCTACGGATTTTCCAATCCGCCTTTTTCTTTTACCAGAAAAACAATCCGTTGATTAATCACTTATCTTTATTAACTACTCTGTACACAACTGAATACTAATTACAACTTGACTAAACACTATTTCACTTTGAAACTCCAGGAAATTTCCAACTAAGCACTCCAATTCAAGACTGTAATTCAATACTGACTGACTCGGCCGGTTCTAACATCTCTAGATCCATTTCCCGAACGACTCGAACGCTTCTCGTTGATTCTCCATTTTTCCAGTTGCGCCTCTATACACGACATTATTTGTTTGTTTACCAGAATCGCGTAGGGGTGATCGGGGCAATCTCGCGTTTTGCGATACCGCAGTCGTCGAATTGGATGCGAGCGGGGCAAATGCCGTGACAGTATTATAAATACCACATTATTTCTGAAATGTCCTATTTTTTACGTAAAAACACTTGATCAGTGACTGTAACAATTTCATCGGGTAACACTAATGCTAACAGGTAATGGGTGTACATTCGTATATTTTATTGGGTACATCATAGGGCAGGAGCCAGTGTATTGTGACAGATCAATCCAGTTTTAGAGCTGAATATACTAAGACGTGCTAGTGCAGTAGAGTAAAATTCGACTTGTGTTTAGTCACTATTGTGCTAGTGGATATAATATTGTTTGGGTAAAATGTCGAGCTTATCAGATTACGTACCTGCTAAACGCGTGAAGGAAACAAAAAATGAAAAAGATACTGCAAATCCCCCAAAATCATCTACAGAGAGGTCAAAAGTCGTTATAGATAATTTCTTCAAAAATGTCATTCGCAGAAAAGTACACTCATTTTATTTTAAAAAAGAAATACCAACGCTAAACAAAATTTTAAGTGAACTTTCAGAGGACAACGATTTGCCAAAAATCAGTAGAAGCAAATTATGAGCCGTCTTACGAGAGTTGAATATTTGCTGGGAAAAGCAGAACAGGAAGTCAGTTCTTATCGATAAAGATGAAATTATTTGTTGGTGAAGATCCTACTTAAGATCAATTAGAAAATTCCGTGACGAAGGGAGGAATATTTATTATCTAGACGAAACTTGGGTCAACGAGGGATATACTGTAACAAAAGTATGGCAAGATAAAAATGTAAAAAGTTTTCGACAAGCATTTTTGGATGGACTTTCAACAGGGTTCAAGGCACCTTCAGGTAAAGGGCGAAGATTAATAGTGACACATATAGGTAGTGTCAGTGGTTTTGTAGATGGCGGCTTACTTTTATTTGAATCTAAAAATACAGGTGACAATCACGAAGACATGAACGCAGATGTTTTCGAAGAGTATTTTGCACAGATGTTGGATCTTATTCCTCCGGGGTCTGTAATTGTCATGGATAATGCCAGTTACCATTCATAGTACATTTAAAACAGCGGTAAAAGGTCGGGAAACTCCGGACTTGACGAGACCACTTGTCCCCTACGTATTTTGGGGCGCTGATTACGAAAATGAGGGTTAAAGCTACCTGCAATTCTTGGAGCACCCCTAAAATTGCAAAAAACACCTCTAAATAGGGTTGTTTTTGTTAGCGCCCCAAAAAACATATGAGATGAGTTAGTTTGCAAAACAACAAGTACGGTCGAAAAACACCCCTACTTAGGGGTGTTTTGTGCAATTTTGGGGGTGGTTCAACCATTACTACAAGTTTTAACCCCCATTTTCGTAATCAGCGCCCCAAAAACATATGAGATGGGTTAGTTTGCAAAACAACAAGTACAGACAAAAAGCACCCTTATTTAGGGGTGTTTTCTTGCAATTTTGGGGGTGGTTGGAAGCATTGCTGCAAGTTTTAACCTCCATTTTCGTAATCAGCGCCCCAAAAAACATATAAGATGGCTAAATTTGCAAAACAACAAGTACAGTCGAAAAACACTCCTATTTAGCGGTGTTTTTTGCAATTTTAGAGGTGTTCCAAGAATTGCAGGTAGCTTTAACCCTCATTTTCGTAATCAACGCCCCAAAATATGTAAGGGACAAGTGGTCTCGTCAAGACCGGCGTCTCCCGACCTTTTACCGCTGTTTTAAATGTACTATCAGGGCAGACCGAGCGGACGCCTACGACTGCTTGGAGGAAAGCTGATATAATTCAATGGTTATCCGGAAAAAACATTTCTTTTGAAACAAATATGGTGAAAAAGAAACTTTTGACACTTGTCAATCTTAATAAAGATCAGAAAAAATATGTTATCGATGAAATGGCAACAAATCTCCAAATAACGGTACTACGGTTACCACCCTATCACTGTGAACTTAACCCAATCGAATTAGTCTGGGCGCAGGTGAAAGGAGATGTAGCGCGAAATAATACGACGTTTAAATTAAGTGACGTGAAAATTTTGTTAAAAAATTTCTTGGAACGAGTAACTGCAGATAACTGGCAAAGATGTATACATCATGTACAAAAAAAAGAGGAGAAAATGGAGAACTCGATAATTTAATTGACGTTACTGTGGAACCTATGGTTATCAATCTAGGAGACGAAGATAATTCATCAGAATATTCAGAGGATGAATTTTAATATACCTACTTTTTTATTTTCTTTATTGTACATTTGTACAACACTACATACTCACCATAATTTTAATTTTCAAAATACATATATTTTTGAGTGGAATAAAAGTCTATTCATTAAATTTAAATAAATATTTTGATAATAATATTGAATAATTTTATTTGAAATGCTGTTTTTATATCGTTTACTTATAAGAGAAATGGACCGAGAAATTGAAGCGGCATAGACAAAGACGAATTGTCGGGGATTAAATTTTAGCTACCTGCCACAATTTAGTACGGTTCGATCACACAAAGTTTTTTTAAAAGTACACCTCATCTATACCGATAATACATAATATAAAAATATTGAATATAAGCACCAGTACTACATTTATTTACGATTTGCATACATAATAAGCTTGTATTACCCTCTTTCGTGAAACTTGTAAGTAATATTTATTAGTCCAAACAACCTTATCGGTGCTTGTAGAGGTATCATAACACACAGCAACTACAAAATGCATTTCACCTCCTAAATCTACCATAAAGTAAATTTTACCATGTAGTTTCTCAAAATTGAGAACCTTCATGCTGTTGGTAATTGTGTAATATACATATATTCAATCATGTCACGTGTAGAGTAGAGTAGAATTTATTTAAAAGAAAACTATAAATTTGTTGAAATTAAATAGCAATTATTGTATCAGAATAATTTATAGTTCCTCAAACTAAAGAAGAATAACAAGTTTTGATGTTTAAACTATATTTAAAAATATCCTGGTGGAAAGAGCACTGAACTGAAAGACAATAATTATTGCGCATTTGATAAATCTCCTAGTCGCCAACGCCAAAATTAGAAATGAAATATTTTGGGGTCATTAAAATTTACACACTGGGAAAAGGATTTTAATGTTGCTAGATATAGAAGTTATTTTGCCTATGGGTAAAAAGGGATTATAAAGAAAGAATTATGGGACGCCATATTTAATAGTTTTGTTTTGAATTAGGAAATTATTTATTATATCATACTTACAAAATTGAACTACTAAATTATAAAAAAATATAATTGCTCAGATAAGACCGGTGAAAGTTTCATATATCTAGATAAGTATTGTGAATCCTAATATTTTCAGAATATTTTTTGTACGTACTTCTGAAAGTGAATATTTAATAAGTGAGATATCAGTGGTGTATCTAGACCTTTTCAAGAAGTGCTGTTCCAAAAATTAAGTTAAATATTTACCACTCCCCCCGTTGGTCTAATATAACATTGTGTTAAAATATGTACTTCACTAAACAGCAGTAATTTATGTCTAATATGATTTTTTTTTCAATACAAGTATTTTGTTCATATCTTAGGATAAAGTATAAAAAATAATGCACTCCAGATTAACAACAAAAGTCTGTAGTATATACAAAACTGTTGCATAAAGACACTCAACAACAATCCTAGGGGAAGTAGCCTAATATTGGACAGATTCCCATTTTCGAATACCCATATACAAAATTATCGCTATGGTAGGGGCAATTTCATTATTGTTGTGTGTAGTTATATACTAATAATCTTAATGATAAATAGTTATTTAGGCACGATAGGTGAACTCTCAAATTCTTTTGCGCAGCATAGTAACAGAGATTTTTATATGTGATATATTATGAGTGGTGTTTTTGATATTTATTCACATTTTTAAACTGTGAATAGATTGCTCGGTAAGCATAGGATATAAAACTCGGGTGCAAAAAAAGGGCACCCGAATACTTTGACAAAATTTGATCTTGTAGGTATAACTTTTCTTTGCCAGTTTTTGCTAATTTTTCGACAGGTAGAAGAAAAATTATTCCAATTTAATAAATCGCATTCAGTTTCTTGAATAAAGTTGAAATTATGTACAGGGATACACAAAAATATGTTTTCGTTGTCTAATTTCAAAATACCCTGTGGTAAAATTCAGTTTCTTAATGTGGCACAAAATCGGCCCATCGGCAAGATTAGTTTATTTCGTGCACATTATTTTTTTGTACACTTGGATATCTTGTTTGGTTCTAAATGAATTATGAATTATTGAATAAGCGTTGTATTTTTAACAATGTTTTAATGTAAAACAAAAATTATCAATTAAACAACCAACAACTGAACAATCAACAGTAACATAACAGCAAAAAAATAATGCGTTTTGTTAATAATGGGAGTTTCCCCCTCTAGTTTGAACAAAGGCTTGCTTTCTTCAAGGTATTCCATTGATTAGGGTTTGAACATATTCCTGAGAAATGTTATTTTACTTATCAATAAGCGTGGGACGAAATTTTTCTTTGTTAGTAGGGTTAATTAGTAGGGCTCAATAGAGTTTCTATCTGGCGAGCAAACTGGCCAATTTAACTTTTCAATTCCAACTTCCGTCGTTATTTTTTAAAACCATTTTATAAACCACTTTTTTGTCAGATAGACAATATGACAAGAATAATAAATGTCAAATAATAAACAAAAAGAAAAGCAAGCATTGTATCCAAGCAACGAAACAAATTTTTTTCATGGTCGTCTGGATCAAATTCATAATTCTAATACTGAAAAACACATTGAAAAACGCAACGTTTTGTTCCAAATTCATAACTTCGGAACCAGACGAGACATCCAAATGTTAAAAAAAAATTATGTGCAGGAAATAAACCAATCTTGCGGACGGGCCAATTTTGAACCACATCAAGAAGCTGAATTTCACCACAAGGTGTTTTGAAATTAGACAAAGTAAACATATTTTTGTGTTTCCCTGTATAATGCATATAATATCAGCTTTATAAAAAGTTGATGTATAAAAAGTTATACATCAAATTTTGTTTTTTTTATGCATCTGAATGGAGTTTGTATGTTTTGACAAAAAAGTAATTTAAGTTAAAAGTAGATTTGTTCTTAATTTTTAATACTAAAATGCACAAAATTCCGAAATTAGGCAAGTAGGTATCTGAAATTAGGAAATCTTTTTTTAATTATAAAATTTTGTTACATAGAAAGAGATACCCAAAAACAAAGGGAAACAAACGTTTGTGATTTTTGTCTGAATCGTTAAGTTTTATTTGAAAAATCGTGTTAATTTTTTAGGCGCCCTAATTTAGGACACCCTATCCGAAATGAAGATACTATTTGTTTAACTCTCAAATTTCACTTTTTCTAGTTTTTATTTTCCATATCTGCTTAAATTTTTTTAGTGCAAAAATTATGTGAATATATACAGGATGTCCGGAAATAAATGCAACATAGAGCGAGAATAGATCCCTGACGTGCAAAATTACAAGAAGACCAGCCTGCTTTGACGAAATCTTTATGAACAACCATTGTTGAAAATTCGGTTTCATCGAAACTTGCCGATATTCTTGCACATCGTAATAATTTACCACTCTGAATAACTTTTTCAAGTAACATTTTGCTGTATTTTCAGCGAAAAAGTCTCTTTACCTGAAACCATAACAGTTCTACTCGCTGCACTGAATATTTTAAATAGTAACAAATGAGGTCATATCAAAATTTTGTTAAATTATGTTTAATTACGTAATTTATTACGGCAGATTTAGAAAACTTATCCGAAAATAGACTACTTTCTTTTATTTCTATTTTGCTGTTTATGCCGTCTCTTCTTTGCGATGGTGCCCATTTTTTCAATATTTAATAATTATAAGATATTCATGCGACATATTTTTAGATATATTTTGATTCTGAATTAATATCTAAAATCTACCACATATTTGTTATACAAACCGAAAACAAAAATTATTTCCCTTATGAAATCATACCATTAAGATGGATTGTTGTTTTGTAGTAAAAATAAATATATTACCACAAAATTATTTTACATGCGCATAAATATACATTTAAAATACTAGGGGAAGGACACGTTCTTCTAAATTTAGCTGTAGAGAACATTTATAAAAAAGCATCATTTAAATGCAGTAGGAATAGGACTTGTAAGTGGCTTATTTTATATTTCACCTGACAGGTGAAGTAAAATTATAGTTTCATTGTTTTAGTTATTTTCCTCATATGCGTGCAAAAAGTATATTTTGAAGATATTAATTACATTACTATTGTGATTGAGATATAATATAATCATTAGATACACAGAGTGTTTCTTTAAGACGTGTAGAAGATTTAGGGGTGTGTTGCTGACGTCAAAATAAGAAGTAAAGTTTAGGAACTTTAAACATCCGCAAAATATTCGTTTTCGAGATACAGGGCGATGAAGCCCCTACTCATGTATCGTGAGATATCACGTGTCTTATTTAGAAATGTTAAACCTACATTGTTTCTGATGAAAAAAAGTATATTTGTTACTAGTCTCAGAAATTGGTCATTTTAGAGAAAATAGCTTTTCAATAATTAGCTGCACAGTTCATTCTACATTATTTTATCGTAGTAGGCGTCAAAATTTCCTTGCTATATGCAATGTTTTTAAAATTGAAGTCATACTGATTCTTGCAATGTGAAAAAATTGTTCGTCTTTTTCTCTCTTAAATCCTAAACAGATGTTTTTAATTTTGATTATCAGGTTGTAATCTATTTCGAAATCCTCCCAAATATTCTCGTTTTCTAGCGCGTCAATTGAAATTTAATTGCCAACACATAACAGTCATCTCTCATATCTGAATATGAAATATTATTGTCTCTGAATTTTTCGATTTTGTAAAGTAATTGATTTTAACCAAAACTGGATAACATTAGACATATTTATTAACTTTAGCATAAATTTTGTCTAATATATTTTTTATTATATATATAAAACAAAGTTGTGTTAGTTACACCGTTTATCATTCAAGAACGGCTGGACCAATTTTTATGATTTTTGTGTTTTTTTGGATTTGTCTTCGTCGGGAATAGGATAATAAGTATTAAAATATAAGAATAAAAGAGGAAAACATCAGTGATAATAGTGATATGTCATGCGCAACTGACAGCTCTCATTCATTGTGACAGCTCACGTTCCTCATCGAAAGACGAACTCATAAATAAAGTATTCCCAAACATCATTGCTATCCACAAAAATAACGAATGGTTGAATGAACGAGCAATTTTGGCAGCGAAGAATAAAGATGTGGATGACTTAAACTTTATAATTCAGATTGGAATCAATGGTACACTTCATTCTTTCAAACCTATTGACTGTGTAACAAATGAAGATCAAGCCACCAACTATCCTATTGAATTTTTAAACTCCTTGGATGTGCCTGGCTTACCACCGCACAATTTACTAAAGGTTGGCTCGGTAGTAATCATGCTTCGAAACCTAAACCAACCAAAACTATGCAACGGAAAGCGTTTGGTGATAACTAAACTGATGATCAATGCGATTTACACTACGATACTCAAAGGAAAATTCAAAGGTGAGGAAGTTCTCATTCCGAGGATTCCGATGATCCCAACAGATATGCCGTTTGAGTTTAAACGACTTCAATTTCCGATTCGTCTTGCATTCGCCATGACGATTAACAAATCACAAGGCCAATCCTTGAATGTTTGTGGTCTAAATCTAGAAAATGCATGTTATTCTCATGGTCAATTGTACGTGGCATGTTCATGAGTCGGAAAACCATCGTTCTTGCGCCTAATAACAAAACGAAAATATCGTATATCACAGGGTGCTTCACTGAAGAGTGCACCCCACCAATTGCCATATATTTTATTATACTAATATAATAAAAAAATTGAACTTTGAAATTTTCTATTAATTTTAAAATTCTAAATCTGCTCATTCATTGACTGTCAGGCGGAACGAAGTTCGCCGGGTTCGCTAGTAATTGTTAAAATTTAACTTGCTATTGGTGCCTACTACGTTAAAATATTGTACGAATACAGGGAACTATGCAGCTGATTGTTGAAAAGCTTATCTCGAATGAGGTCAATTTTCAAGACTAATGAGCAGTATATCTTTTTTCCTCAAAACAATGTAGCTGTAAGATTTTTGAACAAAAACATGATAACGTTAGGGCCAAAAAAGTTACGCTCACATTTACATCACAAATAGGCTGATATGGCGCCCTCTAGGGAATAGACAACAGATTATAATTTCTCATGTCTAAAAACATTTATTCCCAAATTTTTAAGTTGATCCAGTGTAATTATTACAAAAAACTCACTTTTTAAATTCCAACTATGACACTAGTGTACCTTTTTTATTATCAACATTTGGTATAAATCGTAATAATTTGAAGTGAAAAATCTGGTATATTTCCATGGGCCATTACTTACCATTACGCACCACCCTATATATTGTACTTAATATTTTGATGGTAAGTAGGTATAATTTTCTAGAAGATGAAAGCATCAAATTATTTGATATTCTTGGTTTTCTCCGTTCTACTTTAGGTAAAATAATAAAAAGTAATTGCAAATGGACAAAGCAATAAAGCATTCATTGCAGTTTTTTCAGACTGCAATTGTCGCAGGATATCGTCTTCGAAGGCTCCGCCAGAATCCAATTTATCCACGGGTTAAATTTGATTTGGATTAAATTGTCTGGTCTATAAACCGTTATTAAATCTATTTATAGATACTATCCGCGGAATTTCCAACAAATTTCTGCTTCGTCGGAACTCTAATAAGTTTTTCTATTAAAAATATAAATATGCAGTAGGTACACAAATGTCTTTGCACCTTTTGGTCGATTTTTTGTTATTAATTACGACAGATTCACTTGATAATTGTATTTTATGGTTTTCCCATTATAACTTGTTATTTCTATACATGGTTAGCTATGACTAAGTACAAAAATTTTAACCACGTGCTCAGGAAGGCCTAAAAGACAATAAAAAAATTATTCCAGAATGTTAGTTCGATATTTAAAAAATGGGGCAAAACCCTCATTTCCTACGGAAAGTCGGCGTCTATGATAACATTGACTGAGATGGCTTAGATCCATAGATAAAGCTTACATCTGTCAATAATATCTACTACCATCTGGTCGTTTTTTTTGCAGCATTTCTAAATGCAGAAACGACAAAAATTAACATTCTTGTTAATAAAAATACCTGATAGATAGGTGGCTAACAGTTAATCCAGTATTGTCAACGTCATTTTCGATATTTGATTGTGTTAAAAACAATAATTTCTTGCAATTTAGTGCAGTATATAAGGTAAACTTTTAGTGTAGTATATAGTTTTATTACTATCAGTTGCAGTTTCTTAAATATTTTGATGAAATTATAATGAATTATTCATTTGTTCATATGACGTAAGTCGTCTGAATTCTTGTCGCGAGTATAACTCCACTATTTTGCATTCGTTCTTCATTATTTCGTTACAAACTGGCAAAACTAGAACATTTTCATTCATTATAACCACTCACTACCGATAAAACACACTTCCGGTAGGTACAGCTAGATAAAATACATAATAATATAACAAAATCCAACGAAAGGCATAGATAATAGAAAACTTTTTATGTACCCGCGGTAGTCTTGTCCCATAATCTAGAAAACCAAACCGGCGAACTATATTGTGGGAAAGTATCTGCACCCAACACAAATTTCTTTATTTAATAATTAAAAAACGTTTACAAATTAAAAATGGCACTAAAAGTTGAAGAACACAAAACTACAACGTAAACACATGGTAAACACAGGAATTAGATTATGATTTGACAGGAAATTTTACGGTCGTGTTGCTAGTTGCCTACGTTACCTACTCTGATTGTGTAAACGTGTGGTGGACAAGTCGCATAGGCGGCGTTAAATAAGGATTTAATATAATTTCGAAAAAAAATTTTTTGCTTTATAAATAAGTTTGAAATTTTTTTGAAGGCGATTCCGTTAATTCTTAATTTTCTCTGTCCCCTCCTAAAATATTTATACTTAGTCATAGTTACCCTGTATAATGGATAAATAATAGTGCAACTAACTTTACAAACCGATACAAACTAATAATACAAATGAAAATAAGAGAACAAATTTTTCTATAAACGTCAGTAAAACTATAAATTTAACGCATACTGTATGTATCTAAAATGTCATTTTAAGACGCTGGTGTTAAAAGTAATTTACTTTTAACAGTGGCGCGGAAATAGAAAACATTGAAGGAACTGTAAATCAAAGAAATATTTATTTACTTAATTAAATCTACAGTTACAGAAACTACAATTAGGATAAGTAATTCCATGACCAATCTCATTAGTAGCTGTAGAAGTAATTATTTCTGTGGAACTTGTACCATGGTAGGGAGCAATGTTATCCGCTGAAGTTTTGGACAAAGTTTGACCTCCGGTGATCATTTTGTTTTGTAACAGTCTTCTTTATAACTCTCCTGTACTATACTGGATTTCCATCCACCGTGTCTCTTAATTGTAGTAAAATTAGCATCAAAGTATGCCAGACATTAGCTGAAGAGCGTCGGATGCAACGTCCAATATAAAGTTGAGAATCCGGCAAAATTAGAAATTCAGCAATATTGGTAGGCATCTTACCATATGTGTTAATTCCAACTAGAGTGGTGGCACATGGATTTTATGAAAATTCTTGAATGATTAGTATTCATTGGACTGTATACTTTTTTATAATAGTTCAAATATCATGTACCAGTAATAACGAAAGTCAAAATCATCAAGTCAGAACTTTGTAAATATTTTTGCAAGAGTAATTAATATTAAATAATTGATACGACTGTACGAAAGTTTGTTTTTTTTTTTAATTTAATTTAGCTTTTACTAATTGCTTTGGTTACATTTCTGAGCAAGTCTGTCTTTCACGCAGTTTTTTCTGTTGGTTGCGCGGTTAGTGTAAAAATTGTCTTTAACAAAGTTCTATATAAAAAATGTAGAAGATGTAAGTTGGGGAACCTGAGAGGAAACTCCATCAACCCACTTTTGCTCTGTCTACCAATCAGGGTAATTTTCTTCCAATTACCTTCCTCAAATTTCTGGCACTGTGGATAGCACATGAACTCTCTTCAGCTGTTAGTTCATTCACAGCATGAGTTTTCCAATGCTATGGATGAACTTCCAATACTGAAGCGGCTCATCTACTATTTCAATTAGACGACTGTCCTACCCATCTAGGAATGTGAGGACTTGGTTGAAAGAAAGTTTTCCTAATTGATAGAACGTAGATAGAGCGAAAGTAAGTTGATAAAGTTTTCTTCCAGGTTCTCCAACTTTCCTCTAAAGAAATAAAATCTAAGGTGCACTGTTATATTGTTTGGTATTAGTTACCCTTGTAGATTATAGTTATTTAGTTTAGAAGTGTTTTAAGTAGCATTTTATCTACGCAAGAATATCAGAATTACTGGAATTTAATTAAAACATATTAGCACGACTTAATATTTCTTATTATTCAATGAAACATAAATTTGATATTGCAAGGAAAATCCAAGAAAAATATAGCTGTAACTTGTGCAAATTTTTCACAAACTTTGGCAGATATTATGCGTTCCGAAAATGATAAAAATGCTACAAGGGTTGTTATTAACGGAAAGGAAGTTGAATATTAATATTAATTTATTATTCTACTAGTGAAATAAAGTAATTTTATTCTACTAGGTGATTGTGGATAATAGTTATTTATCCAACAAGTACAAAAAGTAAGTGTTTATTGCAGGCGACGTGAAATTGTCCAACGAGGCCGTCAGGCCGAGTAGGACAACACATCGAGTGCAATAAACACTTTTTGTACGAGTTGCATACAATATTTTTTCTACGTTCATGCAGATGAACCTAAATATAGGAAAATATGACGTCGATTTGAACGTTTATGTTTGTCATGATGACAGAATACTGTAGTAGAATGACAGATGAATGCAATAAACATTTTATTGCACTAGTGCAATAAAGAACCACTTTTTTAACTAAATATAGTTTAATAAAGTTTTATTTTGTGCATGAACGTAAAAAAAATATTATTTACAAAGTCCTTAACTTTTTCCTTTGGTGTGTCCTAAAACAGCAGATTTATCAAAATGATGTGCCACATGATAGGGAAATATTAAAAGAGCACATACATACATGAATTGAATGAGCCGCAAACTATTCGTGAAATGTACGAAAAATGTATTAAGTTAGAGGAAAAATGTATTGAGGTGGGAAGTAGCTATGTAGAGTAAAAGTTAAAATTGATATTTTGATTTTAAAATTTATATTATGACTCTATTTGAAGTTATAAACATATACAACAACATTTTTCGTAAAATAATAAATAATGATACTTCTCTAGAGTATTTTCGTGTTCTTTTAACTTATGGTCACCCTGTATATCTGATCTAAAACGTTTCTATGGCAGTCTCATTTCTTCGAGAAGCAGAATTTTTTATAGAGTGGCAAGTCAAAAACAAAAGACTTTCTCCTCTTGTCAACTCCATCCGTGGACCAACTGTATAGTGTGCTATTCAGGGTGATTCAGAACTGGTCTAAAAGAATTTGGGAATAGATGCGTGATGAAAAATGGAGACAATATCGTAAAATATTTTTTTGTAAAATCCTTAGTTTCCAAGAAAAAAAAATGAAGTTCTAGTAGTTTAAACTTTTACATCGCTGGACTACTGTAGTTTCTAGCACGTATCATATTAGAAACTGGGTAAGACGGTCCCAAAATGTTGTAACATCAGGTTAAAATGTTATTAATTTCTTTCCTCGATCATTTATTTGCATTTTTTGTCCGGTTGCAGATTGCATGCTTTACCGCCAGGTTTTACAGTGGACCAGTTTCCAGTGTCGTGCAGAAGTGTATTTTTAAATCATTTTCAAACTGTCCTTATTGATTTTTTTTACAAAATTGTACACTCAAAAACTTTTTTTTAGAAAAGTTCTGTATATATTCTGTTAAATCACCCTTTATAAATTTGCGATGCTTAAATTTAGTGGTTGAGAGAAGATTGATCTAAAATAAAATAACGTCAGTTATTTCGTGATAACGTTAAAAAAGTAGAAATATTTTAGAAATAAATAATTTTTATATTTGAAACTATTAATATGCTTTTCAATAAACGAAATAACAGATAGGCGATGAAATTAACATTTTCTAATTAATAAGAAATTTCAGGACTACATGTGACAACTCTGTTCACTCTCAAATATTAACTAATAACTGTATCAAGTTCGCTACAGCAGAGCCTATGGAATTTAGAAGACACCGCACACATACGCCGAATTTAATAATTAACCAAGAATAACGAAGCCCCAAGTAAAGTCTTGGCATTATAGATTTCCGGTACTACGTCTTGCCCTAAATCTATCGCGTAGGCCCAAACGTTATTGTGCATAGTAATTATTATTTTGGTCTGACATAGCAATATTGCGCAACACGCCTATAAATTTTTCGTGGAGGAATCTCCACCAGGCTAACTACGTCGCGGTGGTGGGGAAATTGCGCATTCGAAATGTCCTCCCTTCTCTCCCCCCAGAGCGGCCGGCGACGACGATTTACCGTCATCGGTGAGCATTTCATCTCTTTCGGCATCGAGTCGATCCGTGTTTTCTCTTGTGTTCCGTGCCCTGTGTCGCCAGAATTTGTTGTAAAAGTAAGAAACTGTTTTCGTTTTGACGGCGAGAGGTTGGGGCGACCGTACGGCGTCGTATTTTCAAGCATATTGCAACCATGAACTTGTCAAGGTGAGTCGCACGGCCGCTTACATATGGATTTGCCACACGTTTTTCCCTCACGGTGTCGTAGTCTCATCTCTGGCAGCCCAGTTTTATCTCTTGGGTTTGTTTATTGCTACTTTTAGCGTTTTGTAACACGTAATTGTCAAAATAACGCAGTGGTAGGGTAAACATTGCGCACGCGATATTTACGTGTTTTTTTTACGTGGCACTTGTCGATTCCGCATCGTAACTACATAAACACGAAAGGGAAAAGTCGTATTTGATTATCATACTTTGATAATTTATGTGTGCGAACATTTAGTACAAAAATATTTGAAAAGCGAAGAGCTTTCTGCCGGTTGTACTGCGCATGTTAGCGTGGAATGTTTTGGGCGCGCCTTTATTTCTTGAAATTCTTTAAATCGCATACTTTTTTAAATTGTCAGGTATCGTGATACGTATGACGAGGTGTTTCCTATGCATTTAAATATTCACAATTTGCCTGCCAGATTGATGTGTTCGAAATTGATACTTTTACAATTAAAGGTTAGCTACGTCATACACAGAATATCAATAAACCTACGCTTAAATTTTGTTTGGTATATGTTTGTTGTCATTCGTTTTTGTTTACGGTTGCTGCAAACAAATCACATTCTAGGTGCAATATCTAGCCAACTTTAAATATTTTTAGTTTAAATGTTACTTATTTTTAAATCTTCTTTTCAAGAATTGAACTGGTTAAAATAAAACATATTTTTCGAAACCTGTCCGTAAATCTTTGTCATAAAATTTTTATTTGGATATATAAAAATACTTAAGTTACCAATGTATAAACGAAAACAAATAATAATTTCTGTAACAGCAGTTTTCAGTTAATTATATTCATGTTGTTGATATTGATAAACATTGATTGAAAAATTGGTATCCTATTGATTGTGTATACCTGCTTGAAATTTTGATTAAACATCATAATTTTTTATAAACTATACGACAAATGTAATTGTGTAACACATATACAGGGCAGTTTACTCAGATAATCACTACGGAAACTCGTAAAGTTACACAATGGTAAGTGCAATTGCCTTTCATTGATAGCTAGATTACATATTTTGATGGCATTGTCCATGACAAATTATTATAAATTTATGATTTGTCTCAATATGATTAAATCTTAACTTTAGATTTAGGTAGCTACAAATTGATACATATTTTAAAGATAATAAAAAGGATTATTCGAAAATGTAAAAATTGATTATAGTCTGTTTGGAAATGAAAAAGAGTAATAAAAGCTTATTATGTATGCAAATCGTAAATAAATGTAGTACTGGTGCTTATATTCAATATTTTTATATTATGTATTATCGGTATAGATGAGGTGTACTTTTAAAAAACTTTGTGTGACCGGGTTGTACTAAATTGTAGCAGGTAGCTAAAATTTAATCCCCGACAATCCGTGTTTGTCTATGCCGCTTCAATTTCTCGGTCCATCCAAACAATATAAAAACAGCATTTCAAAACATGAGGCTACTTTAAACATCATAACCGGGTTAAGAGGATTTTTAGTAATTCAAATAAAATTATTCAATATTATTATCAAAATATTTATTTAAATTTAATGAATAGACACAAAAATATATGTATTTTGAAAATTCAAATTATGGTGAGTAAATGTAGTGTTGTATAAATGTACAATAAAGAAAATAAAAAAGTAGGTATATTCGAATTTATCCTCTGAATATTCTGATGAATTATCTTCGTCTCCTAGACTGATAACGATTTGTTAGATACAGGGTTGAAAATTCATAACTTCTAAACTCCTAATTTTTTAGTATGTTGATAGGTATAAAATATAAAATTTGCAGCGTACCTCGAGCTTACGTAAAGTACCAGTGGCGTACTCTTATTAAGAAAATCAAATTTCTCTTAAAACGGCCAGATACAAAAAAATGTGCCAAGCGAAGAAATTATGAGAATGCAATGGATCACATGAAATCCAAATACAGGGTAATATACTTTTTCTTGTTAAAAAATGCATGATAGTACCCATAATCCCGCCACTGGTACTTTACGTAAACTACAAATTTGATATTTTATACCTACCAACATACTAAAAAATATGCCAAAAATATATTGTGGTTTAGAAGTTATGAATTTTAAACTGTTTGTTTTTTTCTCGGTTTTATCACAAAGAATTTTTTTTATAATTTCATAACTACGTTAGCATTTTGTGATCAGCATAAAGTTATGTAAAATCAAAATTTTATTAATGAAATAAATACACTAATACTACAGAAATAAACCTGTATAAAATTCCATGTTATAATGCGTTTTTACAAGTATGATAAATTCCATCGTAAATTTCCGATATTAAAATTTGTATTAACATACAAATTTTAGTAATTTTTGGGTTGGAATTGTAAAATATATGTAATTTTATTGAGTAATTTTAATTTTCTTAAATTTTATATACGGGTATCCCAGAAAGTTATTAGAAAAATATTTAAAAAAATGTTTGTCATGTACTTTTCAAATAAATTGGAAAAACTGACATCCTGTGATGATCTATAAAGTCCTGTGACTACAAATATTAATGTTTCGTCAATATTTTTTCTGTAATGTAATCATGAATAACCCTTCTGTAAATTACAGTTTAAAATTAAAACATAATTGCCTTAGTTTCAAATAAAATGTTGGATTTTTGCCCAACATTAAATTCAAAATAATTACATCACCCGACTTTAACCGACTGTACTGTAAAAAAAATGTACTACACTATTTTGGCAAGTAATTTTAAATGGCGAATTTAGTCCGGATTCTAAAATAGTATGATACTTGCTAGATTACTTCTTTGTGTACGAAAAAAAAATTTTTTTTAGTGGAACCGGATTTCAGGCCAATTTTGTTTGACAAAACATTAATATTTGTAGTCACAGAACTTGATAGATCATCACAGGATGTCAGTTTTTCCAATTTAATTTTTGATACTTTGAAAAGTGCATGACAAAGATTTTTTTTAATATTTTTCTAATAACTGTCACGACTTGGCCTATTGCCCGTTTCCGGTTTAACGTTGATTTCTGGGACACCCTGTATACAAAATATGCATAGAGAAAACGAATAGATTTTATACGAATGCGCTAACCCTAGACGTCAAGAAAAAGGTATCCAAAATTATTAATAAAACTCAATAGTAAACATTCATATTTAATGTAGTCATTATCTTGAAGAAACCGTGTCGATGAAAATGTAAAATAATTCCTAACTCCCATCCTTCCAAGTTGTACCTATATAATATTGATATCTAATTATACGTTTTCCAGGAAACAATTACACAGAGTAGAAATTAAATTAAAACTTCCAGGAAGCCGTAATTGAAATCTACACGTAAATTTGATGTTAGAAGATGTGTTGATATTTTTAGTTCAGTCAAGCGAGTAAATGTATTTGTACTTCTATTACATATCCTTTTATTTCAAAGGAACGGGCCTTGGTTTCAAGAAATTACGTAAGGTTTTACACGGTGAATCATTTTGAATAAGGTTTAGGTTTATTGAAAGAATACGCAAAAAAGAAACGTGCCATTATTTTTTAATTTTTCTATAATGCCTATATTATTTCCTTGATTTTAGCTCAAATAATTACCGAAGCTGTGATAGTACATGTGTGTCAAATGTATAGCAGAGTTTATGAGAAGTATTTCAGTAAAAAATTAAAATTATATAATTTCAGACTTAGCCAAAGTTTTTTTCTTTTTCCTTTCTTGTAATGGTAGCAATCTCTCTTTTATGCTCTTTTCGTCTTCAATGATGACATTTGATGGTTGAAAATCTTTTATTTATTTTAATTGATCGCTCCTTCTAATATTACGGCTCTCATTTAATAGCTTAACTTCAGGAACGCTTAACGAATCCTAAAGTTAACATATCTTCAGATAATGTTTCAATTGCTGTTGCGATACCATCATATAATGTCAAAACAATAACAAATACGCCATTTTATCTGCTTCTTCTAATTTTACAAATATAACATGTTTTATTAATGGTGTGTCACTGTTTAACTTTAGGCCTAATAACTTTTTTGCAGGTAACCAACAAATTTTTAAGTGCAGAAATCTTTAATAATAGTAATAATAATAATTTATTTACCAAAACGTTTCACAAAATACTGTCACGGATTTCCCAATCCGAATTTTACTATTGCCAGAAAAACAATCCGTTAATTAATTACTTCTTTATTAACTATACTCAGTACACTACTGAACACTAATTAAAACTTAACTAAACACTTATTTAATTAATCGCTATCTAAATCACTTTGATATCTCCAACTAAACACTTCAATTCAGACTGTAATACAAGACTTATACAAGACTAACTTAATCGGCCGTTTATTTTTCTTTTATAGACCCAACGAATATTCCAGGTATATTCTAGCATCTCTAGATCTATTTTCTAGTATCTCTCGAACGACTCGAACGCTTCTCGTCGTTTCTCAAATTTTCTAGTCCCGTCTCGATCCACGGCATTTTGTTTGTTTAACAGAATCGTGTAGGGGCGATCGGGACAATCTTAGTAATTCGCGGTACCACAGCCGTCGATTTGGGTGTGAGTGGGACAAATTCCGTGACAATACAATTTGAATAGAAATACACAAAGAGAAAATGGTGGTGATTTTATGACATTATTAAAACCATTCAGTAAATAAATAAAGTAACCCACAGAAGGTGCTACTCTTGTATGCGGCATCTTATTATCTATATATATTATTTTATTTTATTACTAGCTTAAATTAATTAATTATAAAACAAAATTTCATTGATTATGGTAATATCTATAAAACACATATTTTTTAAATTATATTATATTATATGTAAATATTGTTATAACATAAACTTACATGGTTCTGCATATTAGATTGTTCACTTTTGCTTATAACTACGTGGAAATAATTATTAAAATGTGGGGTTATTTGCTAAATAATGTGTGTCATGCAAATGAATTTTAAAAATTATTATATTATTTGAGGAGAATTTGTTAGTAAATTTGATGTTTCACTGGTAGGTAATCGATTTAATTTTCATTAAATACAAAATTGAAATGGATATATCTCTTGTTTTCAGTAGATAATAAATATGATTTCGTAAAATGTAAGTCATGCACCTACAAAAAAGAGAAAGCCTAAATAATTCCATTAAAGCACGCATATTTTGCCTTAGGCCTCTCATGCCTCTTTCAACCCTTCGACATCATTCGCTAGGGTGTATTTTCTTTATATGTAGTTCTATAGGGCAAAAGGTGTTTGAGGTCATACGAGTTAAATTTATCCCTTTAATGGGAGTCAGGGAGGCTTAATTTTGCGCATTAGGGTATACATTTATTTTGCTTGGAAAAATATGTACTCGTATATGAAAATATTTCCTGTAGGTACTTAATAAAAATAATAACAAACTCGATAATTCCAACATGAAACTGACCAGATGGTATCTAAACACACCGATACCGATACGATAACATAATAGTCCATTGAAAAGTTACATTTGGGGTTGCATTTTTTAGGGGACGCGATTTTATTGTTTAGATGTGAGGGGGGGTCAAGAAAAGCTTAACTTGAAGTTTGTGGGGTCACAACCCTCCAACTTTGGCCGCCATTTTGGAAAAGGGGGTTAAATTGTTTTTAGCATTTATCAGGTAAACTGTTCGTCATATAAAATTTTTTTAAAAATATTTTTTATTGCAAATTGAATCCTCTACAATTTTAGTCGAGTAACTTTTTGTTGTAAAATCAAAAATAACAAAGATATTAAAAGAAAAACAATCAACATTTTTAGACAAATTTTAATTTGGACGCCATAATTTATTTATTTTTTTATTAAAAAAAAAAAATGACAGAGCATTTTTGTAGAGTGGCTTAATTTTTATTATATACTTTTTTTATTACATTGGGTTTTACAGCGCTGTAAAGTGAACACTAATTTTCCCTACTGATAGTATAATAAGTATAAATTTATATCAATGATATGGCATAGTTTTTAATTATTTTTATAATAATGTTTTTTATTATAGACATTTCAATATTGTTATTTAATAGTTATTGACCCTTTTGTATGACCAATAGTTTACCTGATAAATGCTAAAAACAATTTAACCCCCTTTTCCAAGATATTGCCGAAGTTGGAGGGTTGTGACCCCACAAACTTCAAGTAAAGCTTTTTTTGACCCCCCTCACATTTAAACAATAAAATTGCGTCCTCTAAAAAATGCACATTTCAATGGACTATAATAACATAAGTAGTGTGGCAATCTTGTTTTGCTTTTTCTTGGTTTTGCGAGACAAGACACGAAATACTGCTGAGCTCCAAGCGGAACCGTAGCCTACCGAGAGGAACCACCACTGTTACCAAATTCTTAATAAAGTTTCATATTTATCATTTGTATGCATGTCTTGCAAAATTACTCTCGCAACACAAGACAGGACTTGATCTTACAAGATCGAACAAGAACAAGTCTTTAAAGCAACAAGACATTACAGATTTTGCAAGACAACGCTAATCATAACAAAAATCAATAAAGTGTCAAAATCACAACAGCAGTTCGAGATTTATTTTGATAGTAGATTGTCTTGGTGAGATTGACCGATTAGTAACTGAAACTCCCTGTATAATGAATTTATTATATGAATCTAACGGTACCGATGTACTACAATGCGGACATATTTTAATTATTCTGGTTTCGGGTTTTCCAATTTAACAATAAGTAAACAAAGCGGAACGACAGAGTTTGAAAGTACATATTAATATAATTTTAGAGATCCGTAATTATAATGAAATTGTGTCTAGATTAGGGTTAGTACAACTTTACAAAGTCAGGACCGTACTTATGTTTATTAAGCTGAAATTCAAAAGGATTAAAAAATGTAAAAAGGAGTATACTCAAAACCATTTTCTATTTGGCAATATAGACAACGGAAAAAACCGGGTCGTAAATACTGTTCTGCTTTGAAGAACAGCGCCGTCTCTTTTTTATTTGAACTTTTAGTAATTTCTAAAAGTGGAAATTTTTTGGGTAAATATTTTCTGGAATTGTAAATTGTTTCTGTAAAAAAATCTTGAATATTTTGTTTCTTTGAACTTCGGATTTTATAACTTCAATTCTTTTTGTCGAAGCCATCTCGACAAATATATCATTCACTTCACAATTCCGCTTGTAAAGATTCCAAAGTCGGTATTTTATTTTTCTTATATTTGTCGTAAATCATGTTTCGTAACAGTTTTTCATGCAACGGATTTCTTTCATTTCGTGTTTTCCTTTGTCCAACTGCTTTCGTAATTATTCTATAAATAGTCCATATTGGTAATTTTGTAAGATGCGATGGTTTTTCCACTGCTCCACTTTCTCTCTTACTTGCTAATAAGTTTTTATATATTTTTATTGCAATTTCTTGGACGTGTTCACAGAGATGTTGCCAAATTGTCTTTTTAACTGGTGTTAGAATCACAACTGCTCGCTAGTTGAAAGAAGTAACCAGTAACTTTGCCAGTGACTGTTCATGTGTAGAAAGTAATGTTTCGTATTACTAAATTAGTTTCGAAGTAAAATGTAATGTGTAGAAATGGATCAAATCGAATACCACGGGGAAATCTACTATGGCCATTTCGTCTATAACTTTTAATAATGCTGCCTGTTGTGCTTCTGTTTCTGTAGCTTGGCTTTTCCCGTTTCATAGGCATTCATGTTCTCTGTACAGTTCCACGAAACGTACAGTTGTGGTTTCATCGCACTTTGACATTTTAAAGATCTAAAACTGAATACTATGCAGAATGTTTTGCCTAAAAAATAAAATATCTCACACTGAGAAAATAGATAATCATACTAAGCCCATGTGGTTAACGTACGTTTTTTTTTTCATTATCAAAACTTGTTAAAGGTTTTCTTTCTTATATGGCATTAAGATGCAGGATTCGGTAAAATATTTATAAAAATATTTTAGTACTGTTTTATATTTTATTTTATTCAAATTTTGATAGTATATTCTTAAAGACTGAAGATCAGTAAGCAAAATTGATACTCTTATTTGAAGTCGAATAACTCTATTGTTTGTGACAAAATTGAATTTAATTTTTTTTGGGTATAGGTACTGGTTAATATAATTTATTTTACTATGTAAGCAAAGTGTATTTTGAAAACAATTGAGCTGTCACAGTATTACTTTGACAATTCGACTATGGAATGGAATTTAGTTTAGTTATTTAGGGGAGGGTAGCAAAAAGGCTGCAGCACCTAGGCCCCATTGGGCCCCTTGCACCTCTTTCCATTAGGAGATCAGTCCACCTCAACCGCCAACTAACCTAATAAGGAGAAAAAGGTGGTGACGTTGCTCAGGAAGATCTCTCTAATGTAGGCCATAGAAGGCCATCGCTCTCCCAACACGGACTCTCTTATTGACGAGATGGCAGTGCACATAGAGTGCATGAAATATTGTCTCGTCTTCCTGTTCCCAACCCCTACAAAGAGGTGTTTTGCACTTCCTCATGTGATAGAGGTGCTTCCTTAGCCAACAATGTCCAGTTTGAATACCTGTCACCAGACGAAGATTTGTCCTAGACATAACCAGGTACTTTTTGGCTGTATCCTTGCAGGGGTACTCTAGGAACTCCTTAACAAATTGACAGCCATTTGTTTCATCCCAACGTTTCCTAAACTCTTTGTGGGTGTCCCCTTAGATAATTTCAAATGCTGACAACGGAAGCATACTGGAGGGACCAGGTCCAAAAATGTTGATACCCGATGCACTCCTAGCCAACTTATCAGCTACTTTATTGCCATTGCTCCGGTCATGTCCCATTATCCAGCATACAGATACACTGTTGTTAGTTGAGGCCACTACCAGTACCTGATGGCATTTTCATGCTGATCTAGTTGTTATCTTATGATTACGTAAGATAGTAGTGATTGTCTACTATCTGTGTAGATTCTAATGATTTTGCCCGTTGTATGTATACGGGCAATTTCTTTGGCGATGTAAGCAAAGTGTATTTTGAAAACAATTGAGTGATAGCTGTCACAGTATTACTTTGACAATTCGACTATGAAAATCATTCCAGTATTACATTAGTTATAATCAAAAAACCAATTAAAGACTAGGGATCTACCGATATTATAATTTTTTTAACATAAAAATATTTTTAAAAAACACTAAAAATATATCATTTGTATAAAAGTACCGAAAATAACAAATCATTCTTTGGCTAAAAAATAAAATCAAATGCAACTCTGTTAATTACGATTCGGTTGTAGCATATAAATCTAAAAATAATTTTTGTTTGTAAAAAAAAATATTGGTATAAATAAATACATGTAAGTATGATTTAGATAATTAGTTAAGTACATGAAATGATTAAAGAATTATAATTTTTAGAAATTGCGCACATTACGCCTGCATGAACCTGCAAACCTGCACAACTTCGCACACTTGTCCAGCCACTTTTAAAGTAGGTTATTTGTGTGGCAGACATTTTCAGCTGTGTAAGTAGTAGTTGAGTGTAGCTCAGAAGAAGAAAGTTTTATTTTGGCGATGTTATGTGAAGAGGAGGAGCGGAAAGGAGCCAGGAAAATGAAAAAATTTTGGATTTACCTCATCAATAAAAAGGGAAAGCTCTATGATGAATTCCATCTATTTTTTGAACTGGTAAGGGATCAGCAAAATTTTTTCAGAATTCTCTGGATTGTCCTCGCCTACAGTACCAAAACACAAGCAGTGTCATCTGACGAAAGACTTGCAGTACTTGCAGAGGTTGTTGATAAGCGAGGGTGCCCAACAGCTTAGTGACACGTTCACAAATTAACCGGTCGAATATTTGTAACAGTTTGAAACCAATCCCTGATTTTTGTGGTAACAGAACTTACGTTGAACTAGCGCTGTTTAGTATGGAAATTGCAGGTCACGACACGACCTGCAGTGATGGTCGTTGCAGGTGACGGTACATGCTGGTGCTGACCTAGTATGCGATGGTTCATTAAATAACATGAGAACCTTCTTGAGCAGGCTTTGCAGGTCCATGCTGGTCCGTGCAGGTATATTGTGCACAGCATTTTACACTTAGAAGCATGAGAACAAAAACAATAAAACAAATATGATTAAAAAAAAATTGTCGTCACAACACAAACATTGTTTTAAAAATATTTATAATTTAGTTTAGGCAAGTTGTGATGTAAAAACAATAAGCTTTCTATCCTATCTGTAGTTAGCAGGATAATTTCCAAAGACCCTGTATAAATTACAAATTGCTTGTCAGTTTTCTCGTTATTTTGACATAATATATGACTGTCGATGGAAATAGTCGATATACCGGCTTTGAAACTACTGACTAGTTTGAAACTGTCAGAAATGTTCGTTCAACTACTTCTTGAGGAGCACTGAAAACACATCCACGACGTAACTGGTCGAATATTTCTTGCAGTTTGAAACACCAATCCCTGACTCTTATGAGAACAAGTTTTATGTATCTCCGTTAATGTTTACTTTTCGAAAAAATGTTAAATGAACTAGACATTTTATTTTCGTTTAAATACTATCACCTCTCGAGTTTTCTAGCACCGATGTATGGAGTTACGGAAAGCAAAAGTATTAAAAAATCCGACTTGAATAAGTATTTAAATATGCCCCAATAACTGAGTCCGCGCCGCACCGGTTTTACTTGCATAGCTCCCCCCTTCTATTTTGAGCTATTTTTATTCGAACTTGGTGAAGTGCAAGGGCACGGAAAACGCAACAGTCAGCAGTGGCTCTCGAAGCCCCCAGATTATGCTCCTTGTGCAGAGACGTAGTCCGAAAGTTGTCATAACAGTGACCTTGTTCGAATTCACTGCAAAACCTCTTATGGGCCTGTTACATAATTAGACACGCATTGTTGTGGAATCGAGCATCTAATAGCTGGCTTTAAACCCAACTTCGAGTTCAAGGATTTCGAAGGCACGGTGATTGGGGCACCATTGGCGTGCCCGTTGCACTTTGGGATGCACTTCGTCGGCCTTTGCTGATGATCAAGGTTTCTCGTCTGATATTCTGTCATTTTGTAACGTCACAACTTGACCTTTAGCTTGTGTTTAATTCTGTCGACGTCCGCATTGGCGTTACCTTAATTTAATAGTTTTAAAAATGTTAATTACCGTAAAACGTGGTGTATAGGGACAGTCCGCCAACTTTATGAAGATGTTGCGGTTTTACTTTTTATTTTAATATTGGTTTCTGTGGGGCAAAAGTCCGAACATGGTGTGTACTTTGCATCAAAAGTTTACGCAGGTCCACAAAAAAAAAATCGTATGTGCTGGGAGTTAGACTATATTTTTCTTTTGTATTTTTTCCCGCTGAACACGAATCTGAAGTTAAAATTGGGGGTTACACAGCAAATATTTAAGAAAACCTAAAAAATAGATAAAAATCACTTTTTCGTAATTTATTCTATATGATACTCTCTAAAACTGAAACAATGAGAAATGCTGTGAATTAGTGAATATTTACTATTTTACAGCTATCTTGGTATAGTTATAGAGCTGTGTTATTCTCCTCCACTCCATTCTGTCCTTCGCCTTTCTTTTCCAATGCGTTACATTTTTCTCCCTTAGATCTATTGCCACCGCCTCTCTCCATCGCTTCCTCGGTCTACCTCTTTTTTCTTGTTTTCTTGTAGTTAGGTTTACTCCCTACTATTTTCTTAACTGCTCTTTCCTCTTCCATACGTTCTATACGATGCCCTAGCCACTGCACTCTTCTGGCTTTTACAAATTCGTCTATTGTTGGTGCCTGGTGCATATATTTCCTCATTATTTCTCCTTACATAGCCTTCCTCTGTCTTTTTACCCCCTAGAATTCTTCTTAAGATCTTCCTTTCCCACCTTAAAAAGTTTTGTCTTGACTTCTTATTGAGAACCAGGTTTCACTACCATACAGCGCTGTCGGTCTCAAAATTGTTTTATACATTCTAAATTTTACTCCTCTGGACAAATTTTTTGATTTCAATAAGTGGTTGACTGCAGCCGAACTTCTGTTTTTATTATTCTCCTATTCTCCATGCTCTGTTCTCAATTTAAAATTGCTATTCTTTTTTTGTTCTCCTATTCTCAAAAGCTTACTTTTCTCTTGATTTATCTGCAATCCCACTTTACGTGCTTCCTCTACAAGTTTTCTTGTTACTTCTTCTAATTCCCTACTATCTCTAGCAATAATGGCCACGTCATCTGCATAACTTACTATTTGGTGACTTTTAAACAATATGTGTCCTTCTTTGTTGAACTGACTATCTTTTATGACCTTTTCTAGTACTAAATTAAAAAGAAGCGTTAAGAGTGGGTCTCCTTGACTCAGTCCTGTATCAATAGTAAAGCCTTCCGAACATTCACCTTTTATTCGTACTTTGGATTTAGTATTTTCTAAGGTCATTTTCAATAGCCTAATCAGTTTGGTTGGTATCCCAAATTGTTTAAAAAAAATTCAAAAATAAAAAATATAAGCAGCAGTATTACACAATATAGACATATAACAATTATTTGCATGCGTCATAATGTTAATAATTTATTAATATCGCTCCTCTGGTTTGGTTTTTCTTGTTTATAAATAAATGTATACATTAAGCTTATCACAAGTTACTTGGTAAGTAATTCTCAAATCATTCCGACATTTCGTTAAATTTGTTAAACAATTGCCACCGATAAAAAACCGAAAGGACAAATTAATATACATACAGGATATTCCGAGATTGTTTTAATCTTAGATATAAATGGCAACAAGGATTTGAGTTGAAATTTCGTTTAGATGAAAAAATAATTTGTATCATATTTTACCTATGATAAATTAAGTAGACAAGAAAAAATAATTCATAGAAGGGAAAATGTCTGAAAACTTGAATGTGACGTTGGTAAACTTATGACCGGTTTCTCAACATTTGGCGCAATCCATTCGATAACTATCGAGTACATAAATTTATCAGACCGATAACTTTATATTGGTTTCTGACAGCATGCCTTCCAAATTTTGTTGAATACATGACAGTTGAATGGATATCTTAATATCTGCAATAATCATAGAGGAAGCTAGCAAATGCACAAGTGTTTGCAGATGCCATTTATGGAAGTAAGACACTTTCAAGAAATAATTGTAGATGGCGCTACTATCGCCTACCTAATGACATCAGATCACATTAACTAAATAAAAATATATACAAATCTGTTGCATAAAAACGAAGTTATTAAAACCTTTTCTAATACTGATAGTGAATTTGTTCTAGTACTAGAGACTTGAATACTATCTCTCATTAAATCTATCAGTAAATTTACAGTTTCTTTCGTTAAGGTCGCCGTATTTCTCGCCGTAAAATGATCAAATTTGTGGTGTTTTTTAGATACTGAAATTTTGAAAAATAAAACGCGTAGAACAAGAGTAATATCAAAAATAAAATTACTGATGTTTTGTTTATCCACTTTCACTATTTAAACTCTCTTCAAATAATATAATAACTTTTAAAATGCATTTGTATGATACACATTATTTCGCTATTCTAACCACACATTTTAACAATTATTTTCGCATACTTATAAACAAAAGTGAACACTCTTATATGCAGAAATATGTAAGTTTATGTTATAACAATGTTTACATCTATAGCTGAATTTAAAAAATACGTATTTTGAAAGATTTCAGTATCTACAAATTTGCTCGATAAATCGCTTTCTGACGTTATATTTTGATTTTATTTCGGTACCTTTGAATATTCGCTGGTGGCATGAGATAACATTGTTGTTATTTGAACGAACGAAAATATCAAAAAATGTTGGGTTAATCCTTACAATAAAGATGTAAACAAGCAACAGCTAAATCGCTGCGCGCGTGCGCTAATGTTTATTTGACAGATATCTTGTCATTTTTCTTTGGATATGTGTTCGATAACTTATGCAATAGATAAGCATTATCGAATGGTTCAGAAACCGAATTCATGGGATATCTCCAGTTTATGGAACCGATAAGTTTATTTAATAGATATCTACTAGTTGAGAAACCGGCCATTAGACATTTAAATCAAATATTTAACATGTATTGCATCATTTTATGGTTTTTGATAATTCTGTACAAATAGACTGTAGTCCTTGAACTGTTTGTATATGATAGAGGTAAAATTGGTTTGCACGGAGAGTAGCCATACATAATGGCATATATATATATATATATATATATATATATATATATATATATATATATATATATACATATATGGTTTAGAATTGATTAACGAAATGATTTTCGTCTGTGGTGTGCATTTGCTTCAGTTATAAAATACGACGGGCTTGTCCATAGCTTACATTTGCTTTGTTGTAATTGCGCAGTTGTCGCGGATCCTTTATGCCACGTGAATGAAAAATGGTCTTTGGGGATGGTAGTCTGCGATCTTTCACGGTTAAAAGGCAAAGGTAATTGCATTTTCAAATAAAAATATGTTTGCTACTCTCTCGGAGAGTACGCCATACAATGATAAATATGTTCTTACAGATTCATGAAACGGGCGTAGCGTTAGTCGGACTAACCAGCTTTGCGCCCGTGTAAAGCGCGTTAGTTGGTCTAATCAACCTTACGCCCATTCACGAAACATGCGTTGCTAGGTAGGCTGTTTATTTACGTCCATATTTGCGCCAAAAGTTAGACCCAGTATTGTACCTGTCTAAAAATCGCGTAACTTCGGCCTCCAGTTCTTTGCGTTTCCCATTGTATATTTAGTATTTATATTCAAAAACAGTATTTTTCAGTGCTGCGGATTAGTTAACATATCATAAAGTAAGTATTATACATAGTAGTGAATAGGAGTATGCCTTTTATTTAAATTGGTGCAACAGATGCGTAAATTTTTTGCGTCTGACTAACGTTACGCCTTGTTGATGAATCCGTATGTTAGTGTTCTGTTGACTCAAAGAAGGATTTTCCTCCGTGGTGAAGTACGGCAGACTTGCTCGCCACGACCTGCACTTCAGGTCTGTCTCGCGAACGAAAAATTTGCTTTGAGGATGGTATAGTCTGCGATCTTTCGCTAACAGACGCTTTGTAAATTAAAAAGAAAAAAAAAACAGAATAGTAATAGCTTCCAAAATTAATTGTAGATCGATACGATTATAAGCTCCAAACACACTTTGTGGTATTATTTCACATACTATCATGCTTTTGTAATAATAATCTCCAAACACTATTTTACTACAACACAAATGTTAAAAATATACATTGTACTCTTTACTAAAAATTATATGCGTTTATTTATTTATTATTTATTGTACAGGTTACAAAACCCAACTACAGAACAGGAGGGTAAAGAGACATACAAATATAAATTCAAATAGTGTACAAACACACGAAAACTAACACACAATTAAAATAATACATCAGTTAAAATACAATGACCTTATCTTGGCAGTGTTGGAATTAAAAATATCTAAACGATGCTCCAATAAATTACAAAAAGTGCACATTTTATATATAGGGGAATATTTAAGAATATGTATGAGGGGTGGGCAAGTAAAAAGTATTACCTTCCCTTGAGTTGACTCGGAAGAAATAAGTTTATTTGCTGCAGCAAATCAGGACAGTTAATCGGATTATTTAAAATTTTTAACAAGACAAGCATACTGTGACATTGACGCCTGGTATCAAGACTCATTAAAGCATATACAGGGTGAACCTTAAATAAGTACAAATATTTTAACCAGCAGTATAGTTCACTGTATACAACACATAATTAATAGTTTTTTTTTACAAAAAAATCAGAAATAAAAAAGAGAAATTTTACTTGTTGAGGACCGCTGACTTTCATACATTTATGAGTTATAGCACTGCAGATTGAACGTGTGGTTCACAGTGTTGCCAGTGTTACACAAATGTCTTTGCTTTTCTTGATATTAAACGCATACGTCAAGCTGCTATTTTGTTATTTAATATTGTGTGTACTTTTATTTTTAAAATTTCTTACACTGATTAAAGTGTGAAGTCACTTTATGGTTAATACTGACTCATTTGGGGTTATGTGACGAAAATTAAATTTAATATGCTGTGTGAAAATCATAGTTTTTCGTTATTCTTCATAAAATAACTTAAGGAAATTGTGTCTTGTGTCTTTTTAACAGTATACAATGACATTTAGCTTGTGAAATGTGGATTACTGATTAAATAGTTAATTTTTTAACAAACAGGTAAGCTTGTGTATACGTTCATGTATAATTTTTGAATATTGAACATAGTAATATCACGTGATATCTTCCTAAATACTTTATGGTAGTATTTGACTTGCGGAAATTCATTTTTAATCGTTTATAGTAAGGTCAGTTAAGCAGTTAAAATTTATGTTAATAATACTGCGTATCATACTACATACCCAACTTTACTGTACTTATGCTTCAAACAAGTATTGTGAAAAGAATTTAACCGTATTAGTTACGTTAAAGGAAACTTAATATTTATATTAGAGGAGATATGGCAACCTCGCAACAAATCATATGGTTCATTAAGTTGGTTATGAAGCGGTCCTCAAAATGTGGGTATTTAAAAAAAAAATAATATCTCCGTAAATATTAGAAATTTTTAAAAATGACTTTCACTAGACTGATCTATATGACGAAATACACCAGCAGTTAAAATATTTGTACTTATTTAAGGTTCACCCTGTATTTGTAATAATTCAGATTGGTGAAACCCAATGGGAGGAAATATCCCATCCATCCTAAAATTAAGAAATTTAAAAAACTTTCTTTGGACTGCTTCAATATTTTGTATATGAGAATTATAGTAAGGAGACCAAACAGAAGCGGCATATTCGAGGATTGAAC
Source organism: Monochamus alternatus (assembly GCA_037114965.1). Lineage (NCBI taxonomy): Eukaryota > Metazoa > Arthropoda > Insecta > Coleoptera > Cerambycidae > Monochamus > Monochamus alternatus. Next base: position 93,383,957 of record CM073427.1, on the reverse strand, counting down.
AAAACAATAATATAAGATTCTAAGCGTCTTAATTTGAACAAAATTACTACTATTTCTTACTATAAAACCGTAAGACTTATATGCTTCAGATACAATATTTTCAATATGTAAATTGAAAGACGACTTATTGACACAAATACTGCAAAATTGTGTTTTTTGTTTTGTTACTTATAATTTTTTTGTAACCCACACTACAATTTCATAAAAATGTCTGTTAAATATATTAAAAATTGCCAGGGAATTATTGTAAAAAATATGCGTTACTATTCTGTTATTGTAACTATTGATACACAATACAGTAATTTTCCTAAAGTGTTTTTGTTAATGCCACTATGTTTACTTCCAGAATGTGTTTAAATTTATTCATTCTGAAGGGGGATTATTACCTTATCAAAAACAAATTTTATTTAGTTCATATACATATATTTATTGACAGTATTAATAATATATTTATGTGAACAAAAACGTGACGCGCAATCACTATATCCCTGTCACTACATCACTTGTTCCGTGATGTCGAAGTCCCAGGCATGTATAACCTATTGCAGTAATAATGGCATTGGGCATTCTTTATAACGAATTTCTCGAACTGTTCTGAGAGTGTCATTATTATTGAAATAGATTGTACATTAAAACCTAGGACCTACCTGAGTAAATATGAGACTCAACCCGGTATTGTTCAACATATTGTCTAACGGTGTATTATTAACGGGTATTATCTCTAATAGAAATGTTCGACTAGTTAAGTGGAGAACGAGTTAACAGTGAATTTAACACAAGTAGTTGGACGGATATTTCTGACAGTTTCAAACTAGCCTACCTATTTCTCACTTAGCTGTTCGGCTGTCTAGTTAGTATTGGGACTGTTCGATTAAGTTCTGGTAGGTTTCTTTTATTTTTGCATACAACCATCTTCACACACTACTTTAATACAATTTGTTTTAAATAATACTACAATTGTAGTCTCTATAATTTTGGTGCCGATCACCACAAGTGTTGTGTTAATACAATCTATAAATATTGTTATTTTGCACTACATTGACATTTACCAAAAAATATAGTAAAAAGTTTTATAATTTTATTAAAATTTACAGCAATCCAATTAATACAATAATTTTGCATTTACCTCAACAAAGAAATTATCTGGTTTACTACATTTGTAATTTATTCTACGACGAAATTGTAAGCACAAATTTATAGTTTCGGTAGTGTACACCATAAATAAAACATTTTCAGTAAAATCAGCACAATTGAAATAATAACACAGTTTGTTGAGTACTATTCACTCAATTATTTACTAGTTAAACACATTGTTTGATGGGTAACATTGAATAACCTTTGAGTTAGCTTACTAAACTATATGTTATTATAAACATGTTATTTTTTTCTTATATATGTACCATTTAAATCAATAGTGGGTAAATAATAATTCAAATAAGTAAAATTTTATAAATTTTGAGATATTTTATCTAATTAGTTTTAATGTGAACTTATCAACAAATTCTGGGAACTTTCATCCTTGAGGCTTTCATCTAGCTAAAAATACATTTTTTTACCTGCTATTAAAAAAGGATGTAAGTATCGCTAACATCTCTGAAACACTCTACTTAGTTATAATATTAATGCTCATGCCTCTTTTATGTATTATTTATTTATAACTAACTGAATGCTTTCACTAACCTGCTAATGAAACACTCTATAAATATCTAACTTCACTTTTTGGCAGTGGGAACACGACAAATTCAACCACAATAGATGAGATCTGACCTATTCCTGCATTTTTAGGATTGCTTCTTCAGGTGGTTCCCTTTAAGTTGAATCAAATATGTAACTATAAAAATTATTATAAAAATTAAAATTATTTGAAGTTAAATATCGACAATGACAATGACAGGATGTCACTTTTTGTCATTGTCGATATTTAACTTCAAATAATTTTTATAGTTAGATATTTGATTCAACTTAAAGGAGACCACCTGAAGAAGCAATCCTAAAAATGCAGAAATAGGTCAGATCTCATCTATTGTGGTTGAATTTGTCGTGTTCCCACTACCAATAACTGAATGCTCTCCTTAAAAAAGGTTAAATTTTATACAGGGCGCCCCGATTATACTTAAAAAATACGGAGATGTTAGTTGACCTTGAAGAAATAGTGGGGGTAGTTCATATAACATTTTTAATTTTAAAGTCGCAATTCCGAGATACAGGGTGTAAGTTGTTATATTGAAGAGGATTTTTCTTAGTTATCTTTCAATCGGCTAAAGATAAAATTTTCAAAATCTATGCACGAGTAAATATCATCCGTGCATTAAGAAAAACTGTTTCATTACAACAGTCAAGGACGCGCAAGCGGACAGTCTGGGGGCTATAATTTAGAAAAAAATATGGTAAAAGTCAAAATTTACTAAATTTTCAATCGGTTTAAAAACCTCAAAGAATAATACAAAAAGGTGTACTAGTTGAAATTCCATAGGATGTATAGTTTTCTAGAAAACTGTAGTTAAAAATTGTTTGTTCAGTTAAGAGGTACAAATATACTTCAGGTTTTACAATTTAAAGATTGCATTATTGTGGATACAGTAAAATTTGACAACACAAATTTATATTGTCATTGTATTTGCATTATTATTATTGTTGTTGTCTTAGAACCAGTATATCTTGAATAAATTGGCTGACATCCATTTAGTGTATGGAGAATGTAGAGGCAATTATTTAGCGTCAGCAAGACGATATGATGACAAGTTTCCGCGTCGACAAGTTCCTTATCCCAGTACTTTTGCTGCAATTGACCGAAGGTTTAGAGAAAAATATACCTTGTTAGGTCATACTAGTGAGCATGCTCGCCCACGGTCTGCAAGGACTACAGACATGGAAGAAACTGTTTTAAAAGCGGTTGAAGAAAATCCACACACCAGTATAAGAAGGATTGCTGCTGAATTCAACCTTTCAAGATCTTTAATCCACAACATATTAAAAGAACAGCTGTTACGACCCTACCATCTAACCAGAATACAAGAACTTTTGCCACAAGATAACAATGCTAGACGAAAATTCTGTAATTGGATCAGGAACAAACAAAATGAAAATAATGACTTTTGCAATTCACTCTTATTTACCGATGAGGCGTGTTTTAGAAAAAAATGGAGTAATAAATTTGCATAATAGTCATGAATGGAGTGACGTTAATTCACAATCTACCATTGTGTGCCATTCTCAACATCAATTTTCTATTAATGTGTGAACTGGAATTGTCGGTGATCATTTGTTAGGACCAGTTGAGCTCCCTCAATGTTTAACTGGTGTTCAGTATTTTTAGAAAATACTTTGGCGGGACTATTAGAAGATTTGCCTTTGAATATTAGAACAGATATGTGGTTTATGCACGACGGTGCATCACCACACTACGTTCAATCCGTGCGGCAATTCTTTAATAACCAATTTGCTAGACGATGGATTGGTCGTGGGCAGGATGCACCTGTAAATTGGCTTGCCAGATGACCCGACTTAAACAATTTAAATTTCTATTTTTGGGGATTTATGAAAGGTATAGTTTACGCGACACCAGTACAAACTCGGCACGACTTCTGGAAGCGTCAAATTTGGTTAGACAAGATGTTGGAGTGTTTACAGCACGGCAATCTTTTCTACGACGCTCGGCTTTGTGCATAGAAGCAAATGCGGGACAATTCCAGCACCTGCTACAATATTTAATAACTCTAATTCATGAATCACTATAATTGATGTATACATATTTTCCCTATTTCTGTTGATATTAATGCGTTGTATCTACAAGTTTAACTTATCAACGTTCCTTTTTTTAATAATAGAAAAAGTCTATTGTTGTGCTGTTAAATTTTACTGTATTCATAGCAACGCAATCTTTTAATTGTAAAATCTGTACCGCTTTACTGAACAAACAGTTTTTAACTCAATTTTTCTATAAAACTATACATCCTATGGAATTTCAGCTAGTATACTTTCTTTTTGTATTTTTGAAGTTTTTAAAACTGATTGAAAATTTAAAAAATTTTGACTTTTACCATATTTTTATCTAAATTATAGCCCCCAGACTGTCCGCACGCGCGTCCCTGACTTTTATAATGAAACAGTTCTTGCGTTTTTCTTAATTCACGGTTGATATTTAGTCGTGCACAAATTTTGAAAATTTTATCTTTAGCCGATCAACACTCTGTATCTCGGAATGACGATATTAAAATGAAAAATGTTATATAAACTATCCCCACTATTTTTCCAAGGCCAACTCACATATCAGTTTTTTTTTTAAGTATAATCGGCACACCCTGTATACAGATTTTTTATAGTAAACAACACGACAAAATAACTAACTATAATTATAAGTAACAATACGTTACTGTTATTTACTAGCCAACGCATGCATCGGATAAGGCAGCACAAAAGTATCACCAGTCGCCTCTACTTTTGATTGTTTAAAATCTATGATACCTGTGTAATTTTTGTACTTATGTTATAATTGTTACTTTCCTGTTTCTGCTACAGCTTCATGAAACAGAGTTTCTATTTTACTTCATACTTTTTTACAACCTGTCTCCAATTAAAATTAGGCATACGATGATGAAAACAGTTGTTATATCTCTTTAATTTTATCTTTTGTTTAATGCTAATTTATCAGCGTCAGCGGTTTGTACTGTCTACTATACTTATGCTATATCTACATCTACCTACGATATCATCGGGTTCATCTCTCCGTTTCTCAACTGGTAAATTATTAGAATTCGAGAAAAAATTACAGGAAATCGTAATTATAAGCTAATTCAGCTAGCTTAATCTCCCAGTGGAATGAGACTTGTTTCGAAGCTCAATTTACATTTTAAGATAAAAACAATGTTACGGGACAACCGTAATTATGTACAATACTTAGGAGTACAACCTTCAATTTCTGCGATGTTGTCGATTCTTGAAATATTTTTAACGTACGCTTAAGAAACAATTCACAAAGCATTCGTGGGAGATAATTCACTAGTAGGTGTAATTATAAAATAGATATGGGCAATTTGTGATCCACTTATCTTAATTACTATCGCGTCAATCGATCTAAATTTGTTTTTCTACGTTAATGCAAATAAGACAAAACTTTATTGAACTATATTTAGTGGTAAAGTGGTTCTTTATTGCACTAGTGCAATAAAATGTTTATTGCATTCATCTGTCATTCTACTACAGCGTTTTGTCATCATGACAAACATAAACATTCAAATCGACGTCATATTTTCCTAGACTTAGTGTCATCTAAATAAAACATTTTTTGGTTTTTGCATGAACGTAGAAAAAATATTGTATGCAACTTGTACAAAAAGTGTTTATTGCACGCGACGTGAAATTGTTCAACGAGGCCGTCAGGGCTTGGGATTTACGACCTTAGAGTGGTTTGTATCAAACATTTAATAATAGTATTAGACAACGTTCCATACCAGTATTCCGATACTGGCACAAAGAAAAGAATATTCAAGGATTTCTCAAAATTCATAAAAATGCAAAGAAATACGTTATTTATGAGACGGCTGAGGGTTAAGACCGCTTTACATTTATGCAATTCTTATTGCATGCAAAGTAATATTGCATGCGCGCATGCGCATTAATGTTAAAATTAATGACTGACGCAATTTTCAGTCCATTGCACGAATATAGAGTCTGCTCTAATTTGATTGCATTGCACGTGCAATTCTGGTTCCTTTTCTGGTTATATTCAGTTTTGCCATCCTACACAAAAGGAACTAAGTGAATTAACTTCAATTAACCATAATAATTTTATTTTTTATTTCATCCATAAAAATTCTAGGTTGACTGAAACTTCACACCACAGTACACAACACCGGTATGTTTTGATGGTTTTGCAGAAGACCAGCAGATTGAAATCATTTTCATTTTACTAATTTGGTAATGGGCAATATATTGCATAAATGTAAAACAAATGACACCTTGCAATATTGCATGAAAGATTTTGCTGCAAAATAGTTTTCATTGCATTGCATGCCCCATTGCCTAAATGTAAAGCGGCCTTTAGAGACATACTCTTCTACGGTTGCATCCATACTACTGTGTTTTTAGTCCCATTAAATTAATATGTATTTTTTACTGTTTTAGAAAGATATTTTAAGTTAATATAAATCAAATCTCCTACAATTCCTATCAATGCTAATATAGTTGTTTTCTATTATTATATTTTTGTTTTGTCTTTATTTTAAAGAGGTATAATTTAACTTATTAGTTTTTTTTCTTTCTGTTTTTTTTTTGTTTTCCTTATATACCCTTACAATCCTAATTCCACCGTCTCGTCAGAGAACGCTCCTACTTCCGTGGTCCTTGCTGGGGAATAATAATTTAAAATTACATAACATTCAATATTTAATCAAAATATGTATTTAGCACTTTTTTCAAATAGTCACATTTACATTCTTTATTATATACTTCATTTCATTTTAAATTATTATTGGCGAAATTGAGCGAATACTGGTATGTAAAGTAAATACGGCTCTGTCTACTTCTTACCAGTTGGACGTGGGAGCCTTTGATATTTTTTATGGCAATTTCTTATGTCGTTTTTTTTTATTCCCTTATATCGATGATATAAATAGACCATACCTGTCCATGGCTAGTGACAAAACACTTTAAAGTGCCTGCAATGGCAATGTTCCAACGACTAATTGGGCATGTTCCTATTAATTTTAAATAAATGTTTCGCAAACCGCAGTTCTCCGGGGTTAATAATAAATTTGTGTCAGCCGAAACACTGCGAACACTTTATGTAAAATAAAATCTAGATGTCCGTTCCTCACTCACATTTGCCTCAAATTGATATTGAGCGAGGAATTATCTAAGCCGTAAATATCATTTCGGCCATTCGGGGCCAATATAAGCTGCGCATTATTTCCCTCTATAAAACTAATAAACGCCGGGAGAGTACTTTCCCGATTGGGGGCTACTCGTTGTTTATAAAATCGCGTGGGCCTCGGATAGAGCGCGGATTGAGTGTCTTATAGGTTCAGGAAGGCCTGGGTCGCCATGTTACCGAAGCCAGGGTGGCAAAAGTTGCCGCTCATTGGCGGATAAGGCCGACCGACACACCCAAATGTTTTTTCAACGCAGACTCACCCTAGTTGGCCTAGGTCAAGCTAATGGATAATAGCTACGCCGGCATGGAAAATATTCGACGTCGGGGCGCTCTATGCGTCACTGACAATTTTCAGGGTGCAGTGAATAATCCGCATGTGTCAACTGGCCTATTTCCTATTTTCGTAGGTTACATTTACATTTAGTATAGTTTCCTGAAAATTCCAGAAAACCAAGCAAATTTTAGTTTGTAGTGGGGTTTCTGTAGTTTTCGCAATCTTGTCTTGATTTTTTTTGGTCTCGCAAGACAGACAAGACGACTTGACAGCTCGAGTTGTAAGGCAAAGCAATATTTAATAATCGTTTTGCGAAATAAGGCAAGAAATATTGCTACAGCAAAAAGTCTTGCAAATATAAGGAGGGGTAATATTTAAGTGAACATCAGTTGAAAAAATAAATATTGCATTTCTATTGTAGGTATTATACTTTATAATAATAATAATAATAATAATTACTTTATTGCCCAACAGAAATTCCATTTACAGGGCAATTACAGAAAAAATAAAAAACAAAAGTTAAACTAATTACAGTACAATATCTAAAGTAATAATAATAAAGAATTATATATAAATAATAATTATTCCTTATACATTAATAGATTATGATATATACATATGTGTGCTACAGACTTAAGTAAAAACATCATCATTCAAATTTAGAACAGCTATTTGTATAAGTTCCCTTAGTATACATTAATATCACAGAGGTAACTAAGCTTATTATAATTATCACAGATCACAAAAATTGGTGATTTGAATAGCAAATTTCTCTTCAATGCACAACAATAAAATGTTACATTATGTCTGATCGATGGCCTAGGCACAGCAAAGTTTAATTGACTCAGAAGATCCCGGCAATCACTCTGACCATTCAAGAGCTTATATAGAAAAGAAAGTGCAGAACATTTGTGCCTTAAATTTAGACTAATTAAATTAAATCTATTTTTGATAGGCTATAGGCTATACCTCTCTCAGGATATACACCATCCATTTTAAATGCTAAATATTTCAAAAATTTTCTTTGTATCAATTCAATGTCAGCTTTGTAACGTCTATAGAAAGGATACCAGATCACACAACCATATTCAAGTTTGGAACGAACATAAGAATAATATAATATTCCAAAACGATGCCATCTATTCTGTAATTATAATAACAAATACATTTTTTCTACTATGTGAAACAATTTTACACTTAGAAGTATTCAGGTACAATTGATTGTTATTACACCATGTCAATAAATTATTAAGGTCATTTTGAATCTCTTGACAATCCTCAACACCATTAATGTCTCTATATATCTTCAAATCATCAGCAAAAAAAAAGGTTACGACAATTAAGAACATGACTCAAATCATCTATGAAAAGTAAAAAAAGCAAAAGGCCAAGGTTAGACCCTTGAGGTACCCCTGACGTTGTTAAAAATCCCGGAGATTTAAAACCATTATATTCAACATATTATTCTCGTTGATTAAGATAAGATGATATAAAGTTTTGAGCAATAAAACTAAAGTTACCCAATTTATTTAATAATACATCGAAATACTAATCCTATCGAAAGCTTTGGCAAAGTCAGTGTAAACTGCATCTACCTGTCCTACTTTACTTACTTACTACTTTATGCAAAGAACATCCAGCATATATGATTATTTTTAAAATCAGTTCAGTTTATTCCTTGTTAGCAACGTTATCTAAAATTCTGGAAAGAGTGATATTTAATAAAATATTTCATTTTCTGACTTCTTATGATATAATATCATCTAGTCAATTTGGTTTTCAAAAGGGGAAATCAACCAAATCTGCAATAATTAACTTTTTGACAGGTCTTCATAATAATTTAAATTTAAAGAATAAATGTGTTGGCATCTTCCTGGATTTGAGTAAGGCTTTTGATCTTGTAGATAATAATTTATTGCTTGATAAACTATATGTATGGTTTCAGAGGCAAGTTCCATGATTGGATAACTTCATATCTTACACACAGAAGTCAAATTGTACAAATTGAAAGCTGTAGGTCTGATAAATTAAATGTAGAGTGTGGGGTACCTCAAGGATCGGTGCTTGGACCTCTATTATTTATAAATGATATATCCAGTATAGTTAATTCAAATAATTTGACATTATTTGCTGACGACGCATCTTTTATCTATAATATTATAAGATTTATTATTTTTTTTCAATTGGCGTCTTTAAAACAGGTTCTACATTATCTTGAGCAACACGAAAATATTTAGGTTCATTTTTTTTTAACTAAAATTGAAAAATTTTTATAAATATGAAAGATAAGGGTAACATGTAGTATATTGCATGAAAGACGAAAAAACAGACAATTTTTTGTGGCCATAGCCTGCTTCAATAAAAAAAATTTTTATTCGCCTAGAGGGCGAAGCGAACCACATACGATATTTCAAAAATCTATTTATATCAGGTGGAAGGTATCAATTTTGCAATAAAAATTTATTACCAATAAGTTTTATCTATCTCTTAAAATAAAAAAGTTAGACAGCCTTAAAGATTGGGCACTTAACAGGTTTTTTTGTTATTACTCATAAAGTTGGTCATGGATCTCAAATTTATTTTTACGAGCATAAAGGCCTCCAAAATTGCAACAAAAAACAATTAAAGATTTTTGACGTGTCTCGCATATTAAGCGAGATACATGGGAGTGGCCCTCTTATGTGATACAGCCTGTATAGCCTATAGTTTCGTAATCACATTTTTAAGTTATCAATGAAAATGTAGAAAAAATTACGGTTTTCTATCTACAAAATACACCATCTTTTAAGTGTAGCTCTTTCACAGCAAATCTTGTTTTTTTATCTTCGCTTTCTTGTAATTCTCATGTCTGGTATCATAAAGCTCTCTATACCTTCTTACCAGCTCAATCAGTTTTGTTTTCATTGCCATGGTAGAAAACACAACTAACCTCAAAATTATCAACACGTGGCGCGTACGACGTGAAAAACTGTGCCACTGCCACTGCGCCGCGTGCCTCGCGTCGCACACGAGTCTTGCTGTGCAACGTCGTGGCACGAATTTGCGCTGTCCCATTGCTTTCCTTAAGCTACAAAAGTACGTGCTGTACTGTGTCACCACACACGCGTCATACGCGTCTCAATATGCGCCTTGCCTAAGGCTGGCGTTTCAAGGACAAATAATCGTATCCAAAGATGAACAAAAAAAATACCCCCAGTAGATGGAGGTTCTTATTACCGTAGTATTAAAATAAAATGCTGAAATTGAATCATTTCCTTTAACTTTTGAAGGGAAAATGTGCTGGAACACATGAAAAACCGCGAATTTGTTCCTTATCACTGTGTTTTTACACTGAAAAATAATTTATAATTTACATAAATTCAAGTGTTACTAGTTTTTTAAAAGAATTCTGCGGGATGTGATAATGGGCGTATTCAGACGAGGTCAGCCGCTAACTAAAAGCTTCTAGAATGCTAACAGAGCCGTTAATCATTCGCTTAAACAACACCGTATAGTGTGCTGATTCAACTGATTGTTCTCCGCGATTTTTTGATTATCTCAACAAACAGCTATGAAATTCGTTGAAAATGTGCATATAAAAACGGCGCCCTTAAAGAAATTCTTTGTTTTGCAAAACAAGACAAGACTTTTTAAAATTTTGCAAAATTCCTTGTCTCAACCAGTACTAGTTTTCCGAAATGGTGAATATTTTCTTTAAGAAGCTGTATTATGTATCCAGCTAAATTTATATCTGTGTAACACCTAAATTTAGGTACAACAAAAATTCTCTTAACCCTAGTGGATGATGCAGTACCCAATGAAAATATAAAGTTCCATTAATCACAAATATTTAAAAAATATTATTATATTATATTATATTTGGTTTTGTTTATACTTTATTGATTGATTGATTCTGGTATAAACATAGGTCTATATGAACTTTCATGGTCTTAGAGTTCTTCATCCATCAGTTTCTTAATTTAATTAAGTAACATCAGAATTGTAGAAAGATTATTTTGGCCAATAATTTCAATGAGTCGAGAGTCCAGAACTATCTAAAATTATTGTGTCTATTATAATCTGTGTACAAATCCGTGAAAACTTTATTCTTCAAGATAATCCAGGAAATATTTTTTTATTTTAAATGGCTTTTCAGATGACGATCCAAGGCGTGCTATGATTTTTTTATATCTCCGAATTACAATAAAATCGCTGTGTAATTGTGATGAAAATTATACAGAGCGTTGTCTTTTACACGATCTCAAAGTTTTATTTGCGTACAAGTAAAAATTTTATTTTTCTAGATAATCCACAAATATTGTTTCGTCTGAAATGGCATCGAAAACCGCTTCTACTGATCCTATCACGGCTTTCACGATGGAGATCATCCAAAGCCTGCTATCATTTGTTTTATCTCCGAAATGCGGTATAAACACTTGTTACTTTCTTCTTTTAACAGTTTTAAAGTTGATGTAGGTACCTATAATATAACATTTAATTTTCAGTTTTATAATTTTTTGTGTCCAGAAATAATATATAATTTTCCAGGAACAAAGCGAATTACTTCTCTTTGCTTCTGACCCTCTTATTACTAGCAGTCTAATTGTTGATATTGCCCACAACTTTTGATGTTTGAAAAACGTCAGAAATATCGGTCATTGAAACCGACATGACAGATCTCAGAACTTATGCCAGAAAAAGAAGTAATTTGTTGCTTTATACTATTTTAATAGGGTAGTAAAGGTTCTAAAAATAATAATAATATTGTCGCGGCAAGAATTCACACGACTTACGTCATATCAACAAACGAATAATTCATTATATTTTCACTTGTAATCTCCCTAGTGCTTGGATTATTACCGGAAATTTTTTCGAGGTCACGAATATTTTGAAAATATTGGTGAATGAGGAAAAATTTTCGGTTATTAATTCAAGCATGTGCGGGATTCAGTAAGAAAATTTCACATCTAAAAAATTAATCAATAAATTTTATTTGACAATAAGATTATTTAGAGACATGGAAAAGGTAAGGTTAGTTGGCCATGAATGTTTATTGAAATGTTAATAATTGTACCATGCTAATTTTTCTCATTATAAAGTCGGGTGAAGTGTTAAGTAAACATGTCGCGTTTTGGAAAAGAAAATCAAGACAATATTAGAAAAGCAGTTGAAAATTTAGTGCCACAAAATACAAAGAGATGTAAAGATAGTGTGTGGAGACAATTTTTGCAGTTTTGCCATGTCTCATTATTTTGACATAAATATTTCCACTTATAAATATCGTCCAAGGTATCCTGGAGGATGAATATTTCCGAAAATGTTTTGGTGTCCATTGTAACCAAACAAAAAACGAGTCTTTGATTGACTTAAGAGTATAGGTGTGAAATTTTCATCAACATATTTAAGAAACTGCAAGTGAGAATAATGAAATTACATACTACACTAAATGTTTGCACTATATATTACACTAAATTACAAAAATATATTGTTTTTAAAGCGACAAACTATAGAAAATTATGTTGACAATAAAAACAATTGTGTAACGTCAGCCAGTGGCGTAGCCAGAAATTTGACAAGGGGAGGTTCAGTGAGCAAAGTATTATAAACTAGATTTTTTTCTATAAAAAAAATAAATCATTTTTAATAAATTGAAACAATAAAAAGTAAATAAAAAAACAATCTCATCATAAACATGTAAATAATAAACAGGTACGAACAATATTTGTTACAAAAATGACAAAAATAAGATTAGAACTTAGTAGCAGGTCCTAATGTAAGGTTTCCGTAGGAGATTTAGTTCACTGACCGCGTTGCTAAATCTTGGAGAATAGAGTGATTGCAGGTTTGTAGTGAGACATTACCTATATGACTCAACCCATGGGGGGGGGTTCTGACCCCAAAACCCCCCCGTGGCTACGCCACTGACGTCAGCTATGACGTAAATCGTCTGATTTCTTGCCGCAACCATAAATGCTTAATTTGTTAGACTGAGATCGTCAATCGCAATGCCCTCTGGATTCGAATTGCTGATAGCGAAGCTTATAAAATAAAGCCAATGGTGACACCATCAACCAGTGGTACCAACTTTTGGCAGATTTGTCAAAAGAACTATCAGGTTTGTTTTAATTCGTATCAGGTTGTACCCGTAAAGTGTGTATCTGGGACAAATATACAGTATCACAACTATTTGGCTCCTTTTATGTGTTTTTTATTTACTGACAACCGTCGGTAAATTGTTCATGTTTGGCAAATAGCAAACATTTGTTTATTTTGTGTCTGTGATGTTTGCCAAATAACAAATATTTGCTGTTTGGAAGGAAACTTCACATGTCTGTGGCCGCCTTAAAACTAGTTTGCACTAGCGTTCGAAGTGGGCTGTCAAAAATATCCGTTCATGTATGGCTAGCTCTATCTCTGTGTGTATGCCCAACTATTAGGTTTGTTCCAAATAAATACTTTTGCACGGCCACGATACCGTCACGAGATTATATGCACCGATAATAAGCGCATGCGTTAAATTTGTACCGTGCATGGAATCGCGATTGTTTGGAACGTTTACTTGACCGAAAAATGAGTGGGGACAAACGTAATATAACCAGCTACCTCTGAATTTAATTTTGAAGTTGTAAACAACCTCGGATGCAAGTTATTATTTAAAATTAAAAATTAGAGTCATGGATGGACATTTTAAAATTCAATTTACTATTTATCAACAGCTTTAATGTCAAATCTAAAGGAGATTACTCAGTGCGCTTGTCTGACCATGTACTGACATTATCGACGTGGTACGGTTCAATGCTCGTCCCAAAGATATTTGGAACGCTAAGGAAATCGTACAATGAATGATAATTTTGAATGTGGAACAGTTTTTTACTATTGTGCAGACCCGAAACCGTACATTGTACGGTTTTCTATGCTTTAGGAACAAATCTATTGTAACATGAAACTGTTCATTCCAAATCTTGAAAAACATAAATTAGATAATTGACACTAATAATGCAGTGTGTGTGTAGTAATGCTTTCGATTTTAGATTTTCGGTAATTCGACCATCGACACATAGTGCCACGTAGCTACCAAACCGGAAATTGTTTATCCATTGACAACTGCCTCGAAAAGCCTCAAACCAAGTTAATTAAGAGATGTTTACGTCGTTGTAGGAAATCATGTTATGTTCTATGGGTTCATCAACCTTGTATGCTTTTTCATAAGATAAACTTTGAGAGTAGGTAGTTAATCTTATTTTGAAGTTTTTTTCAAACATGCCGGAGGCGCTAGGGGTGAATATACTCACAATTCTACTACGAAGGATCATTAGAGATGAAATAGGGAGTAGTGTATATGTATATCCTTGTTCCACTTTTAGCAGAGAATAATCTCGAGTGAATTTCAAACGTTTTTAGTGTTCTGTTTTATCATTAACAACTTAAACGCACGGGTAGTAGCGTGTTTTGTTCTATATCGATGAATACGGTCACCTTCGACTTTACAGGGTAAATTAATGTAAATTTTTTATTTATGAGGCGTAATACTGTAGCCTACATTATATGTATTTTCAAGTCATAATAAAAATGTTAAGGTCGCCGTACAGATATCTCGAAAAATAGAACATGTAAAAAAAAGTAATATCAAAAATAAAATTATATTAAAAAGCGCTTGTAAGACACATTATTTTGCTATTCCAACCCCAAATTAATATAAATAAAAGTGAACAGTCTTATATGTAGTACTAAGGAAGTTTATGTTATAACAATGTTTACATCTACATAGTTAAATTTGTTGTATGACTGTGAAGTTCAGAAGGCTCTGTATTGAATAAATTGTTTAAATCAATAATTTCCGGGCTTAATCTATTTTCCAAAATTTTATAGCATAGTAGTTGAGGATCAAATGAAATGGTAATCAGGTAATGACACACACAAGATAGGTTTTCTGAAATAAGAAGCAAATCAACAATTTTTTGTATCGAATGAAGACGACCAGTGTTACTTAGCTATTTCTACCACATCTTGATGAAATTCTCATTTTCCAGTTTACACCTTACTTTTTTTATGCAACTTATGATTATCGTCCACGGACGGCAGTGACTTGTATCATATAGTCAAGGATCATACATACACTGTAAAAAATAATTACAGTTAAAATAGATGGCAATTTATTTACCACTCATTATTGCTGTAATTTTCTTATCGATTGTGACTTTACAAATAAAATGTAAAATTACGTTGTAAATTTATTTTATGGTGTAATTTTAGGTTTTGAAATTGTAATATTACTTTGTGATTTTACAATACAAAAAGTATTTTTACAATGTAACTTCCACAATTACTTATAAAATTACAAAGTAACTTTACAGGCAGTTGTATAGTTACATTGTAATAATACATTTTATATTCTGACTACAATGTAATTTTTTTTTATTTATTGTACAGGATGGTCCAATTTGGGCACTTAGGTATAGAAGGTTTCTTCTATTTTCCGAAAGAACAGAAAAAAATAGCCAAGATATTTAGAGCTTAATTTCTGAGAAAAGTTGAATAGCGAGAATCACATTTCGATATTTTGATTTGTTTAAGAAATACCTACTTGATATTTTTAAATTTTGGTCGTTTTCTGTGGTAACTTTTCTACTTATCATATTAATATTTATACATTGTAAAGACATTTTTTCTCTATGTGTTGAGGAATATTTTTTTTATAACTTCTAGTTTTCCGCTGCTATATGTTTTAATGAAACATCATACGTATGTAACATGGGGCATCATAGAAAAGGCCTAAAATTAAAAAAATGCTATATAAAAACTAATCAAGATATCGAAATGAAATTTTCGTTATTCAATTTTTCTCAAAAATATTGCCGTGACATTTGGACTATCTTTTCGGAGAATAAAAGAAACCTCTTAAAAGTGTCAAAACTGACCTAACTCGTACACAGGACATCTTGTTTACAACATTCGAATTCACTAACAGTGCTTTAACATACCTAGATCCCTAAAAAAATCTGAATAGCAATTCATTTATAACTAATAGATTAATATGCCTACATGAGAAAAATTTAAATATCGTAAGGAATTAACGATTGTTATTTACCTTAAGTAACATATCAGGCTTTCCGTGAGTTTCTCAATAGCATCACTGCATCAGAATGTTATTTCAAAAGAAAAATATACTCATATTAAGTAACCTAAGTAACATGAATGTCAATTGCTTCTAATGTTAATAAATACACATAATAGTAATATTGAATTTTTGATATGATATCCCCAGTGAAGTCAAACATTTTCAAACCAATAGATTTGTGTTCCATATGCTTTTCAGATGTATATACAAAAAATTAAGTACTTTGGAATTTATGATGCATTTAGTTGAAAATAATACTTATTTCTATTATAGCCTCGATGTATACCTTAAAATCAGCAGAATAATCCTTTTTAAATTTATAATTAAAATTTTTGGACAAATTGTGTAAAAAACATTTGTTACACAAAACCGTACTTTTCCTAACTGATTATATAAATAGCTATTTTGTACTCCGATTACGGCTCAGTTAGCAATTAGTAGTTACAGCTTTATTATATCTTATATCTAAGTGCCCTTTGCTTATTTTTTAGCTTATAAATACATGTACATACAGATACTGAAGTAATAAAATATTATGGTTTTACAGCAATTTTTTATTAAATTTTGGTACCTACACATTTAGGTTATTTGTACAAAACATTTAACTTTATACAAGACATATAACAATGTAAAAATATATTCGTAGAACTAAACTAAACATTTTATAATATTCAAACGAAATCTATGATCTTATACTAACTATTACAAAGTAATATTAATTATATAAATGTGCATAGAGAATAAGTAGATACCCAGAACTGAAATCATGCTAATCCTCTCCTGTTCATCAAATATGTATAAAATATAATATAATAGAAAATATATAATAGAAAATATTATATTTTTATATATTATGTAAGATAAACAAAACAATACTGGGGTACCCAATTTTTGTAGATGCAATGTTTCTTTGTTTCAGTAAGTATGTATAACTTACATACCTATTAGTTCTTAATTTCATTGAGGTTATGTTTAAACAAGCACTAGACAAAACTATGTATAGTACTAAAAACACTCACTTATCACTCTAGATATGTTTATATTGCTAGTCACTACTCACTAAATTAATTATGTAAGTACCTAAGTCCTAGGTACACGCTGCATTCATCGAAATGAAGCAAGAATAATGAGGCGTCACCACCCAACGCTCTCAACGGTTAAGTTAGGTTAGCGCGTTTTAAACCTTCACATACACATTAGGCATATTTTTACAGTCAATTATATAGCAAATTTGGTATTTTCAGTAATTTTACAGTGTAAAAATGGATTTCACATTGTTAATTGTAAATGTATTACAATATATTCTATAAATGTACAAATTATATTATAATTACATAGGAAGTTTACGGTTTTATTGTATATTGGCAGTTTTCTTGTAAAATTACAAGTGTCAGTGTAATATCATCATTATTTTTAGAATTATTTTAAGACAATTATAAGGATATTCTTACAAAGTAAATTTGTAAAGTTACTGACCTTTTTTTCAGTGTAGTAAAACTACAACTGCGCGTCGGTACCTGCTCGTACCCAACTTTGTTTTCTTTGAATATTCGCTGGTGGCATAACTTTCGTGTTATTTGCTAAGCTCCAGATTATTCAGTTATTAAATCTCTAAAATTATTTGTATTTGTAGAAAATGGTATTTCTAGAATACGGCGTCCTTAAGCATTGACTAGTGCCACACTCACTGTAAAGTTAAAAATAGTTTGCTTGGTTCATTATAATTATCAAACATAAGTAGGCACATAGTTGTTATTCTTACAGTGGTGACATGATAACGGATATCGACATTATACAAAGAAAAAAATTAAATATTTTACCTGAATTAATTATAAGTTTGGTTACGAATGTGAACTATGGCATTCCATATTTTTTTATTCGTGTTCCTTTGAAGTATCTAAGTATCTAGTCCAAACAACAACAAAGCGGCAAAAAATTTATACCGAAGATTGTGTTTTTGTCTTTAGTCGCTATAGTTTTGCAGAAGATGCAACAGCGTAATTTATATTTAGTTGATGCTTAATTTTTTCAGATTCAATTCTGCTCTATTCCTGTTGTGTTTCGGCATCTTCATTTGTTGGGAAGATATATATATTTTCGTTCTTAACTTTGGTAAATAATAGAGCATGAATAGTTTTGACAAGGATTTCTCCTATAACATTTTTCCCTACGGCACTGCGTTCAACTTAAAAAAATTAATTGTTTTTATTATTATATTAAACAAATAAATATGTTTTGTTCAAACTTGATTACATAGTGGCGGATCAAGAATTTCTGGGATCCCAGATGAAACTTTAAACAAATAAAAATAAAAGATACCTACGGAAATAAAATAATGTTTTCTATGGTTGACAAAATTCATTAAAAGTAGAGATTTTTCCATTATTAAATAAATTGCGCAAATATTCCCATACATAAGGACAAAAGGCTTTAGAATACATTGCACTACACATACTCATATATTGGTTACTAGCACTGCCACTACAACGGTCACACATTAACACTTATTATATCATATCGTACCGCTTTCCGTATGACCTTCATACGCCCATGTTTCGTCAAAATTTAATATATTCGATCCAGATTCTTATTTTTTAATTTTTATTTTATATATTTTCTTCGCCATATCACTATTTCGTCCTTTCTATCTGTATACTCTTTTCGATTTCATTTATACGGACTAACTTTCATCTTGTAGGATATAGCAATAGCATTTTAAAAATACAATCTTCCTTCCGCTAGTTTCAATCACTTTCCGTTTCACAGTTGTACTTCTTTACCACTCTTTTTTAGCACACATATGCTATTCACGTACAATTTTGTTAATGAAATACATATTGCAACATCACTTACACTCATATTTTGACCTCGCGCTCTAAACTCTTCATACATGTCATCATCCGATATTCCTCATTTTGATCAAATCACTAATAAAATTAATTACATTCATAATTAAATTCCGTATGACCTTCATCTATCCATGTTTCGTCAAAGTGTAACATATTCTTTGATTCACATTCCGATTTTTTGATATACTTGCTTCGCCATATCACAATTTCGTCTTTTCTATCAGTGTACTATTTTCGAGTTTAAAATACCATCATCCTTCCACGAGTTTCCCCTATTTTCCGTTTCGCACTTCTTTGCCACTCTTTATTGCACTACACATATACACTACTCACGCACATTCTTGTTAATAAACTACATATCATATTTTGTCCTCGCGCCCTAAACCTTTCATACATGTCATCATCCGATATTCCTCATTTGTTAGATTAGGGCGTTTACGACCTTGAGAATACGCTGTAGAGCTCCAATTGTTATCCATTCTTAAGAACACAAAATCATTAATAAATTAATTACATTCATAATTAAATTAGCGGAAAGGTATACTTAATTTTTTCATTCGCACGTCCACGATAGGGCTGGTGATGGAACGAACAGGTGGATCCGTCAATTCATCACAACCAATAGAAGTCGAACGTTTCCATCTGACGCATGAGTATTTGCTGCTGCAGAAGCTGTGTAATCGGGTATGCTCTCAGGGATATGCGGCATTTACAATTTTATTGGAAAATATATGGGCTGTATGTATTTTTCTTTGTATTGGAATATTGTGTATATTACCATTTAGAACTCACAAGAGATTACTGTCGTTATAACCAAATAACATGTAATGAGGATATGTCGTATGATTACCTACTTACTGAAAATTTATAAAAACGAGACTAATTCCTCTTGTTGTTACAGTGAGGTTTTCAATAAAGTTGATAGAGATTTGTACCTACCTTATACAATAACCTTTACATGATATCCAATTAAATCCTGAATTGCGTACCGCTCCAATTGAATCTATTTCAGATTTCAGCATTCACGTGCGACATGCAGCATCGCTCTCATTAATTAACGTGCACTTCAGTCTATCCTGATCCTCAAGCCTCGGGCTTTGGATTGTTCGGCAGTAATGGATAAATGAGTCCTTGACGTCATTAAGATCATATTACGGCCTGGCTCAAGCTTGATCAGTTGGTCTACTCAGAAGGATGATTATAAATGCGTTATAATGAGGCCTTAGATCGCGAAACTATTTGACGTGTTTGAGTGATGACCCTCGTGCGGTATACAAGGTGGGTCATGCATTTGTTTATTATTAAGTCAAACTAAACGCAAACCGAAAAACGAAGGAGCAGTCTTTTTAGTATACTCGCGTCAAGAATTCAGACGTCTTACGTCACGGCTGACGTTACACATTTGTTTTTATTGTCAATGTAATTTTCGATAATTGGTCGCATTAAAAACAATCATTTTTGCAATTTAGTGCAATATATAATGCAAACTTTTAGTGTAGTATATAGTTTTATTACTATCAGTTGCAGTTTCTTAAATATTTTGATGAAAATATAATGAATTATTCATTTGTTCATATGACGTAAGTCGTTTGAATTCTTGTCGCGAGTATAACTCCGTTACTTCAGTACCTATTATCTTGTACAACAAGGTCATTTGGTCAATCCTCAAATTACACTATTTGCCTAATTTTTATAAAGCATTTATGATGCATGGTCAATCCAGAATATTGAAGTCGATATGAGAATTAGTTTTCCCAATATACGACGTCAAATTGCAATTAAACGATGGCGAGACGTGACGTCATTGCATCCTACAGTGCAAGGGCTTTTCTGTATTAAATTAAAACATTAGCAAAAGTTAACTACTTTTAGAATTCACAACATGATATTTAAAAACATATTTGCCTAATCTACCTATAGTAAGTGCTGAAATAAGAGGTGTAAAAATGCAACGGTAAATTCTAAAACGAAATCGTTAATAGTAAAAATATGTATTTATTATATTACAGAATTAATTATAAAATGGATTGTTTTGGTTTAAAAAAAAATTATATCGGTATCTACAACAAAAGAATTTGTCTGTTACATACCTATTAGCCAGCTAATAGACACAATAAAGATTAAAATGTAAGTAGATCTTCATCTTACTACTTACTAATTTCAGCAGCTCTATTAGAATTTAGTAGTTTGTTTTCTTTTATTGGGCTACTTTGTAAAACCAAAAATTATGCAATGTATAAACTCGATATTAAAAAAACTAATAATAATAATAATACTTAATACGTAGGTAGGTATGTTGTTTAGTTTGAAAGGTACGTAGAAATATACAGGGTGTTAAAAAAAGAGTGTAAAATATTTCAGGAGATAATAGTATGAACCAAAATAAGCAGAAAAGTCTTAATAAACATGGGTCCGCAAGTAACGGTTTGGGAGATATGGACCACTATTCGTTTTTCAAACATTTTATTTTATTAGGAATAAACCGACAACGGAAGCTTTTAACAAACAAAAAACAAAGTTACAGAAGATGTTCAAAGTGCCCTCCGTCCATTTCCAAGCAGGCACAACATCTTCGTCTCAACGATATTCGACCTCTTTCGAAAACACCCTCCTTGGTTTGGATTTCTTGACGCTTTTGATTAATCCGTAGCTGCAGCTCTTCCAGGCTATTTACAGGAGTACCATACACTAATGTCTTCAAATATCCCCAAACAAAGATCTAGAGGGTTCACATCAGGCGATCTTGGGGGCCATAAAACAGGTCCGGCCCCTCCTACTCATCCATGTGGAAAAGTTTGGTGTAAATGCTCCCTAACGGACATGGAAAAATGAGCTGGAGCACCATCATGCTGGAACCACATTTGTTGCCTCTGATTCAAAGGAATGTCTTCCAAAAACTCATACAGTGTGTTCTGCTGAAAGTTGAGGTAAGCAGCGCCTGTTAATCGGTTTGGTAAAACCACAGTACCTAGAAACCTGTCACCTACAATACCCGTCCAAATGTTTATTGAAAAACGTGCCTGATGTCCAGATTCTATTAGAGCACGAGGATTTTCGTCGGCCCAAATATGCGTATTGCGAAAATTAAACATTCCATTTCTTGTGAACCCGGTTTCATCAGTAAAAAGAATGTTTGCAAGAAAACGAGGGTCTTCAGCATCATGACGTAGAAACCAGCGGCAAAAAACCAAACGTGCTTGATGATCATTTATTGGATTTAAGGCCTGTAAAGCAGTTGCTCGTGAAGGATTCTCCAAACAAGAGGACCACTAATTCCTACCTCGGCTGATATTCTCCGCACACTCGTACCTCTGCTCTACCAGTGCTAGAATTTCTTCTTCTGCTCTAGGAGTGGATACCGACCTTGGTCTTCCGGATAAATGGCACTATTTGCTCAAGGAACCGATATCACATAATCTTTGGTCAATTTTTCCAAACATGCGTTATGAAGGAATCTGGCGATTTGGATAAGCGTCAACATAAAGACGTCACGCTTCGGTGGCGTCCCCATTAGCACGACCATATATGAAATGCATGTCTGTTAATTCTGCATTAGAGTAACCAGCCATAGTGAAAGAAAACTTGTACACAGAGAACAACTGTCTAATACGTACTGTTTATTTCACTAAACATCAACCAACTATTATAAGAAAATACACAACGTTTTTGCAAAATAAAAAAAGGGGCTAAAAAACAGAAAACATTCCATATCTCCGCAATCGTTACTTTGCGGACCCATGTTTATTGAGTCTTTTCTGCTTATTTTGGTTCATACTATTACCTCCTTAAATATTTTACACTCTTTTTTTAACACCCTGTATGTACCTAAGAATTTTAACTTAAGTAAAAAATCAATAATAAATATACACAGGTATAAGTATTGTAAATTATTATTCAACTAATTTTATTATAAATCTTATTATACAACACATATTTATTGTAGTTTGGTCAGAAAATTATAATTTTTTTCATATCTCACTAAAATGGCCTCCATTATTCGTCGGTAGTAAAATTATAGGCGTTATTTTAACAAATTTGATGTCTTTTCGCTGTTTATTAAATTCTTAAAGAAATAACAGTTGAGGGCATATTGATTGATTTGAATTACATAAATATTCTGTGACTTATAATATTAAGATAAGTCCCAGACATATTTATCATTTCTTACATCCTTTCCGGATGATAAGACTTAAGATATTTTCCCGTTTTCATAAATTTATATTTGATATTGTTGTTTGCAACTTCCACAATTTGGGAACTTATCTTTATATTTTTTGTAATAGTGTTCGAAACCTGGAAAGGAAAATAGGGAAAATTTTATATTGACGAAAACAAAAAGAACTAGGAAGTAGCTAACATAAAAAAACGAACTGTAGAGAATCTAAATCACCATTCTGGATGTCAGGCTTTGGTAGCTATTAAAATTTCCATCTGAATATATCCTGATGTAATTTGCTATACAGGGTACAACTTTGAATAGAGGTCAGATTTATACGAAGGCTATCTGTGACCTTTGCAAACACGACATAAGTGTATTTTCTTAAATTACGTCGTGATAATTTTCCTATGTTACCTATGAAAGGACAGTTCAGGATGAAAAGAGCTTAATTTTCCACACACTTGACACTGACGCATTATGTTTTTAAATAATTTGAATAAAAGTTTTACCAAAAAATACCGAGAAACCACAAAAAATAGACATTAGCAGCAATACTGCAGACTGAAACTTACTATGTGTGGTGGCGGAACTTGTACATCGATGAACACGTGGCTATAACAATAAGCAACATTGCCATATTTCCTCTATATTTTGTTTTGTATGGAATGACATATAAATAAACATATTTAATAATGCCGTATTATACATCTCTCTTTACGTACATCTATGCATGACACGAACGCATTCTTTTGCCAGCTTTAGAACAATTTTGTAAGTTAATGCATTTACAATGCAGACGAAGCTTGGAATAATTATAAGAGCAATCTGTTTTTATAAAATTATTTTCTATTGCATTGCGCTCTCTGCCACGCCATTAGTTTAATACGGTCCTACAGTTGGTTTAAAAAAGTAACAACATGCAACACCGTTAGCGCTCTGAGCAATTTAAAAAACGAGAATTTATATCGACTATTTGTTTGATCAGAAAAATTTCAGATTGGTATTCTGAAGAGCGTGTTATGTGTAATTACCCCTAAAACATTGACACTCATTTAAAGTTACACTCTGTATAAACTATACATAACAGCCAAAATAGATATCTATATATCTTTATTTTTTTTCTTAATTTAATATCTGACCTAGATTTCAAATTTATGTTACAAGATGAATATTTGGAACGACTATAATATCGGTACTTTTTGTGGAATAATTTGTAACGTTTCTAGAAACATTTATTTTTTCCAAAACTTCAATTTATTATCGCAATGCCAAGTCACGCGACATTGCCGTTTTGAATAGAGGGACGCATGTCTAGGGAACGCCTTGACATTCAATTGATCGATTACTGTAAGTAAAAATAAACTGATGCCTTTAGGAGCTACAAGGTGTGTGGAGGCATTAAATGTAAAAAGAAACCTAATAATGAAGAACGATTATATTATTTGTCATACTATAACATAATAATGTTCTCGGTGTAAGTCAAGGCTCGTAAAAAGTAGAAAAGAAAATTGTTTTAAATACAGGGTGTCCCAGAAATCAACGTTAAGCCGGAAACGGGCGATAGGCCAAGTCGTGACAGTTATTAGAAAAATATAAAAAAAATCTTTGTCATGTACTTTTAAAATTATAAGTATTAAAAAATAAAATTGGAAAAACTGACATCCTGTGATGATCTATCAAGTCCTGTGACTACAAATATTAATGTTTCGTCAATCTTTTTTCTGTAATGTAATCATGAATAACCCTTCTGTAAAATACAGTTTAAAATTAAAACATAACTGCCTCAGTTTCAAATAAAATGTTGGATTTTTGCCCAACATTAAATTCAAAATAATTACATCACCCGACTTTAACCGACTGTACTGTATAAAAATGTACTACACTATTTTGGCAAGTATTTTTAAAAGATGGCGCATTTAGTCCGGATTCTAAAATGGTATAATACTTGCTAGATTACTTCTTTGTTTAGGAAAAAAATATTTTTTTTTAGTGGAACCGGATTTCAGGCCAATTTTGTTTAATTATTTAAAATGTCTCTATCTGTTTCACTCACATTGTAGAAATGGCGTGTACTTGTACCTGTAAATTGTGGTCTTAAAAATGCCCAGGCTGCATTACCAACATTTTAAAAAATTCTTTGTTACCAGGTACAGTGTTTAGGTTCTTTTTTTAAATTTAAATAAACTGAATAACCAAATCTATTCAAATTGTAACACGGAATTACATCTTCATGATTCAACTTTTCTTGAAAAAAATCTTTGCTCGATCGACACATCCTTTTTGAAAAAATTGCGAAATGTTATTTTAAAACCTCTATATATAGGGTGATAAAAATTACAAACGCATGTTAACCTCCGCTCTAATAATAAGTACCTAAGAAGTTTAATAATCCCGTTATTCACACAATATATTGTTATACTTCTATTTCACTTTTCTGCTAAAATTACAAAGTAAAATAGAAGTATTACAGTATATTGTGTGTAAATTTAATAAACGTCTACAGCGTCCTGATCCAGTAATGGTCGGCTTGTGTATACAATTATGTGAGTTATAAATATTGTAATGCAGTTGAAATTAAAGCAGTACGAGATATTTTAAGTACGTGTACGGTTTGGTTGTGCTGTAAAATAGTGTATGAGAGGCATTAAATGAATAATTACATTCTCATTTTGCAAATAGTAAATTTACATTTATGTACGAGTATACGTACAAAAATGTCTCTATCTGTTTCACTCACATTGTCGAAATGGCGTATACTTGTACCTGTAAATTGTGGTCTTAAAAATGCCCAGACTGCATTACCAACATTTTAAATAATTAAACAAAATTGGCCTGAAATCCGGTTCCACTAAAAAAAAATTATTTTTTTCCTAAACAAAGAAGTAATCTAGCAAGTATTATACCATTTTAGAATCCGGACTAAATGCGCTATCTTTTAAAATTACTTGCCAAAATAGTGTAGTACATTTTTTTTACAGTACAGTCGGTTAAAGTCGGGTGATGTAATTATTTTGAATTTAATGTTGGGCAAAAATCCAACATTTTATTTGAAACTGAGGCAGTTATGTTTTAATTTTAAACTGTATTTTACGGAAGGGTTATTCATGATTACATTACAGAAAAAAGATTGACGAAACATTAATATTTGTAGTCACAGGACTTGATAGATCATCACAGGATGTCAGTTTTTCCAATTTATTTTTTGATACTTATAATTTGAAAAGTACATGACAAAGATGTTTTTTATATTTTTCTAATAACTGTCACGACTTTGCCTATCGCCCGTTTCCGGCTTAACGTTGATTTCTGGGACACCCCGTATAATAATTATGCATTCAAAGCCATTATTATTACGAAAATTCAATTTTAAACATTTAAATTTTTACACCCTCTATCTTTTTTATTATCAACGTTTTATTAAGGTATGTCCCCAATCGTAATATTTTGAAGTAAAACATCTAGTTAGTATGTTACCCTGTACGTAGATCGCCCCTATTTTCACGGTTTACAAAATTCTACTCTGTGTATTGACATTGACGTACTGTTGCATTAAATAGTTATTGCTGGGAACGCTGCGCTTTCAACAATCGTTTCCGCCGCAAATTACTATAATATAAACATATTCCCTTGACCGCGCGTCAGAGCTGTGTCGTAAAACGAGCGAAACTTCAAGTGCACGGACGCAATAAGTCACATGATATTCGCCTACGCCGTCTTATTAATCAGTCTTGACATTGAACTCATTACTCCCGCAGTGCATAAAATAGTAGGCAGTGAGTCAGACGGCTGCAGAATACGTAGGTGTAATTAAAATGCCTCCTTTGATGTCCATTGATATGTAAGCGTATGTGGTGGGCTGCGGAAGGTTTTGCTGGAACCCCATTAAAATGGAAATTAATCAGATTTTTTTTTTGCAATTTATACAGGGTTAACTATCACTAAGTACAAAAATTTTAACCACGTGCTCAGGAAGGCCTAAAAGACAATAAAAATATTATTTCAGAATTTTAGCTCGATATTTAAGAAATGGGGCAAAACCCTTATTTCCTACGGAAAGTCAGCGTCTATGATACGCATCGACTGAGATGGCTTAGATCCATAAATAAAACTTAATCTGTCAACAATATCTACTACCATGCGGTCATTTTTTTTGTAACTTTTCTAAATGCAGAAACGACAAAAATTAACATTCTTATGAGTAATAATACCTGATAGGTAGGTAACAGTTAATCCAGTTAGCTCCACTATTTTACATTCGTTTTTCATTATTTCGCTACAAACTAGCAAAACTACAACATTTTCATTCATTATAACCACTCACTACCGATAAAACACACTTCCTGTATGTGCAGCTAGATAAAATACCTATTTATTATAACAAAATCTAACGAAAGGAATAGATAATAGAAAACTTTTAATGTACCTGCGGCAGTCTTGTGCCATATCCTAGAAAACCAAATCGGCGAACTATATTGTGGGAAAGTATCTGCACCTAACACAAATTTCTTTATTTAATAACTATAAAACGTTTTTAAATTAAAAAAGGCACTAAAAACTGAAGAACACAAAACTACAACGCAAACACATGGTAAACACAAGAATGAAATTATGACTTGACTGGAAGTTTTACGGTCGTGTTGCTAGTTGCCTACGTTACCTACCTGATTCTGTAAAGGTGTGGCGGACAAGTCGCATAGG
Source organism: Monochamus alternatus (assembly GCA_037114965.1). Taxonomy (NCBI): domain Eukaryota; kingdom Metazoa; phylum Arthropoda; class Insecta; order Coleoptera; family Cerambycidae; genus Monochamus; species Monochamus alternatus. The sequence continues at coordinate 93,356,009 of CM073427.1, read as the reverse complement.
CGGGGTTAAATAAGGATTTAATATAATTTCGAAAACATTTTTTTCGCTTTTTAAATAAGTTTGCAATTTTTTTGAAGGGTGATTCCGTTAATTCTTAATTTTAATTGCTTAGTCATAGTTAACCCTGTATATGTACAATTTGTACTGTCCAGGCAGAATCCAATGGGGTAATTGCTTGATTTTTCAAATTACGTGCAGAAGAAGGAATTTATTATTGTAAAAATAAACCTAAAACGGTATTTTAGTTTGACCACGCCTTTAAAAAATAGTCGCCGCCGCAACCTCTAACGTCAGACGATGTTATAGCATTTTATTTTATACATATATTTAGGAAAGGGGAGATAAGACTATTGCGTATCCTGTCAATTACCCACTCCTCTCACCCACCAATCAGAGACATCAATTTGAATAATACTATATTACCGCTTGTTTCATCATTTACTAACATTGTTGGTTGGTGTAGTTTGAGATTCCATCGTGTCCATACCACGACCGTATTTAATGTAATGTTGTTTGCTACTACTTTTGGTACAAATAAAAATATACAGAATGGGCAAACTTCGATGTTTTTATAAGAGATAGAATGATTATTTGCAATTTTATTGAGACAATAATTATTTATTATAGCATTTTTTTTTCTTGAAGTAGGCGTGTGTCATTTGAAATAATTGTCTTTCTTTAGTTTTATTGGGTTTTTGCCACATTTCTGAAAAAAATAAAGATTAATTAAATAAACCCTTGCGCCAAACGGATCAGTCAAGGGTTATTTTTGAAACTAAATTTGCCTAACCAAAAAATCTCACACTGAAAAAAGCAGATAAGTAAAAAATAACAAAAATCACATCACTATCGTGCACTTCCGTATTTTTGACGTTTCGAAAATCTCTGTTTTCAAAATAGTAATAAAAATATTAAACGTATGTCAAGTTTGACAGTTTAAAATTTGTTTATCTGCTTCTATAGAGATGTTAAATGATTTTTATTTTATTGTTACTTCTTGATGCAACTGTAGCAAACAAAAATAACCCTTGACTGATCCGTTTGGCGCAAGGGCTTATTTAATTAGTGTGGCAAAAAACCCAATAAAACTAAAGAAAAACTAAATTACGCCACAAATAAATAGCTTCAGAAAATAATTGTCTGTTATCAATCTTTGACATTTTCGTTTATATTGTTATATCAGCTATGTTCTTTAGCTTTTTCCGGATATTAATTTAATTACATCTTGAATACATACTCAGAATGATTGTTATTGCGAATATATGATTTTAATAATACTATTATTTGTTTAGTAACTCATTCTGTCATGATTTCTTCTAAATATCTTGTAAAAATATTTAAAAATTAAATTGATACTCTGGAATACTGTTTCCTCAATAGAATGGCTAATAATCATATTTAACCTCGAATATTACATATGAATATGAATGAAAAGAGAAAAAACATCGATTTCAACTGGCCCATGGCCACCTATGGTTTATATTTAAAAAGAAACACAACTTTAGGTTATAACTCAAAAATTAATAAAGTAGGCACGCCACTGGCCGCTATTCACAAAAGTGTCTGAACGTGTTAATTATTTTTTTCTAACTACAAACAACCAAGTTACAGAAGTTATCGAAAAGTGGAAAATTTTAAATTTTGATTATTACTCGAAAACAAAAGACAGGTCATTTTGGTTTTTACCATTAAATTTTTCTTAAAAGGAGAGATCGAACAAAATAATGTAATAGGGAATAAAGTGAAATGTAATATTATTTACAACAACTCGCTGCTTGCTAGCTGAAGTTTTATTTAGAATTATAATTTTGGATTTCCTAAAGATGAAATAGAAAGGTATTTTGGATAACTGCACTAAATTCAAGGAAAGAGGATATTTTTCAATATTCTAATGTGTGTTAGTTTCATACAGATGATCAAAATATTAAGGATAATCCTTTATCAAAATTTAAATATTTATTTTATAGAACAAAATGTATTGTCACTATTCAAATATAATTAAGTTAATTTTATCAATATATTATATAATTAGCAGAGGTCACTATATTACACTAAAAATGTAATTGATAAAAGTAGTAGCTTAGAATAGAATGTAAACTAACTTACTTTTATTTAAGAATCACTGACTTTCATGCTTAATATGGTTTAAATTTATAACAAAAGTTTTTAATCAGTTCCTACTATTTTCTTAATTATATTTTTATACTACATATGAGAAAATATGTATCCTTCACATTTTTCAAGATGATAAAATGCTTAGCCTTAAGTAAAAATAAAAGATATTCAACAAATAATTCGCCAGTGGAAGTCTCGTTTTTGGCCCACTGTGAACATAACATACATTAAAATTATTTGAGAAATGCATTTTTAATATTCTATAACATTGCAACACAAAAGTGTGTAAATTATTATGAACTAAGAAATAATTGTAAGACATGACAGCATTGGGAAATTATTAAAAGTATCAGCGCGGACGATATTATCGGTATCGGTTACAGTATTTAACACATTTGCTAAAGTTTAGTCAGTGGTGTATCATCTACCTAGCCAGCGGATGCTAGAAATGTATTATTTGGCTTGAAATAATTTATCTTAGTTTGACGCCAACTTTGCATAAAATGCACCATTCGACATATAACAATGAATGCGGTATCTTTGTTCTCCATGGCTTTGCTGTTTTCTACCTTGACCTGCTCGATCTCCTCATTTAAGTCCGCTCGACTTATTTTTATAAAGCCATCTCAAACTCGCTATTTAGATGATAGTAGATATTAAATCAGATTTAAGACAACGAATCATAAATGGATATCAGCAAGCCAGACAAATATCGGGAATTTTTCTGACATTTTCAACATTATGATTTTTGTTTTGTTTTGGGAAACGTAACGCTTTTTCTCTTGGAAACTAGTAACTTGACTCCTGTTCATTAAGACTATTAGGCCTAAAATGACCCAAGAACCTCCTTATTTTTTTTACTGTATTGTAAAGGTATTTAAACTAATATAAATAAATTTTCCTACACAAGCAAATAATAAAGAATATATTGACAGAATTGAGGGTGTAATTCGGAGCTTTAGTAGTTAATTTCACAATATTGTTCATACCTAATAAAAAATGTATATAAAAAAGACCATTTTTAACATGGGCTTAAAATTCATCCTGTATAATTATTAAATAACATAATTTATTCATCTTATATAGTCGTCTTTAAGAATAGCATGTAGAATTTATTCTATTCTAAGTTTTATTTACTTAATATCCATAACTGATATTATGAAAATATATTTAAATATATTTAGAAATGCATTCGTATTTATAAAGAGACTCTTCAAAGTAAGCATTTCAAATACAGATGCTTTATCACGTACGATGTGGGAGCCGGGAACGTTTGTATAGATGGTGATTAGGCGGTGAATACTTGTTGTACAAGTTTCATTGTATGTCTCTTTTTGTTGCAGTCAGCCGATTGCACTGCGAGAGCGAATCCTTCAAGATGGACTTAATATTGGACATCAACTCGTGGCTGTATCCGATGGAGCTGGGTAAGTAATGGACTGTAGATTTGTATTTCGCGAGGCGGATGTCAAAATATTATAGACACTGATAGAGGAAAAGCAGTGGCGCATACAAGGGGCATGAGAACGGCACAAGCCCGTACTTCAACCCAAAATTAATAATGATTTCAACGAATTTGGTGTAAACAATTTTTTTATTTAACTTTACTATAAAGAGACAACGTTATGAGAACGTAGATTATCTAAATATAAACAAATCTACTGTGTATACTTTATTAAAGTAAATATGTCCTTTATACAGTATTTAATAATATTATGGTCCTTTACAAAACAGGTGTTATCGCATATTGTTTCTTTGTTTGTGGGACATATATGTTTATATTGTCTGAAGCTATTTTTTTGTGGCATAATTTTAGTTTTTCTTTAGTTTTATTGGGTTTTTGCCACACTTCTGAAAAAATAATAAAGATTAATTAAATAAGCCCTTGCGCCAAACGGAACAGTCAAGGGTTATTTTTGAAATTACGTTTGCCTAAGCAAAAAATCTCTGAACTGAAAAAAGCAGATAAGTAAAAAATAACAAAAATCACTATCGCGCACTTCCGTATTATTGACGTTTCGAAAACAGAGTTTTTCAATCAAAAACCCAATAAAACTAAAGAAAAATAAATGTTTATGATTTTTTCGCAATTTTGTTAAAATCGGAATGCGTTTTAGTATTATTTCTTTAACAATGTGAAATTTGGATTGAGATTTATTTAACAAATTTTAAAACTGATAAAATTATTTAATTTATCAGTCAATAAATTTATCATCTAAACAAATACAATACAATACAAAAAATAAAATATATTCTCGTAAATTGTCTATTTGTATTAATTTAACTGTAGAAACAGAAGATATTTTGGCAACCTTGGTAACTGATAGCTGCCAGAAACAGAATTAAAGTGCACATCGATAGCATTAGCCGGGATTTGACCTGCCCTGGTTGTTCTCGGGCTAGGGAGACAGTGTGTCTGTGGGGACAGACCCGCCATCGGTATATCTGGGCCCGCCTATATATTGATTTCGGCTCCCATTGTTGGTATTACAGCTGCTACGGTCTATAATGTAATAATATCTCTCATCTCTCTTGCTATTCTACCTGCCCGTTTTATTGAAAAAAAAGCATTTGTCCTACACCGAAAAAGGGACATCTCAGAGAGGAATTTCTTTATTGTGTAATTTTTCTAAGATTTTTGAAACTTTGTACTGTTTTGCTAGCGACAGACATTTTATGGTAAGATATAACAATTTACCTCAGATTCATTTTCTCCAACATCAGACGTTCCGCAAGGCTGACATTTAGGTCCCATATTATTTTTATTTCGATCTTCGACGGATCTTCTTAAGGTCACTACTTGCGAACATTTGTTATTTGCGGATGATTTTAAACTCTACTCTCAAATTAAGTCTACAGATTTTATTCACCTGCAAGAATGTATCAAGCAAATGTCTTCATGGTATCGTCTGAAACTAAATATTTCTAAATGTAATGTAATGACTTCTATTCGCAAGAATAGCTTTCCTGTTTATAAATACCTACTCCATTACTGATAGTGTTGTTGATAGAGTTGATGTATCTAAGAATTTGGGTACATATTTTGGGTGAGCTTACTTTTATCGATCATATCAATAATATTTACCAATACCAATGGGATTTTTCAAGTACAAGCACCTTCAAAATTCTGATTTGTGCGATCTAAACTTGAGTACGGTTCGATAATATGGTATCTTATTTATCAAGTTTATTGTCAGCGTTTGGAAGCAATTCAGACAGTTTTTAAAATATATATCAATTTTGCAAGATGGGTCTTATCCTCTCAGAGGTTTTTTCCAGAATCATCTACTTAACAGAATTAATTTTAATTCGTTAAAAACCAAACGGAATAGTATGTTGATTCGTTTTCTGTATAACATCTTGAATAACAAAATTGATTGTACTGAACTCGTAAAATCTGGACACCAAGCTCTGTTTTGCATTTACAACCCCTTGTACAAACATTTTAACGAAATTGCATATATCGTTGATGTATGGCTTTATTAGCGAAATTCTAAAAAAAAATCGCTAAAGATTATAAAGCATTTAATTGTCAATAATGTGTTTTATGGTGCAATTCTTTGTATTTATGTAATTTGGAAAGTGAAAGTGTATTTTAGGATTTATCAAAAGGATTATTTTAATTTAATGTAGATAAATTTTGTAGGATGCATATGTGTGAATTTCTAGTATGCTCGTAACCTCGTAACCTTTTAAATTCTAATATGATGGTATGGTGGTAAAATAAGATATCTTGGATTACTTGAGGAATGGTAGGCGACCTCTGAAAGAAGGTGACGGCTTTTTAAGCGGGTACATAAATTTCTGTGGGGTAGAACATGATCAGCCCAGTCACTCCATGAAATATCTACTTTATTAAGTAGTGGACAATTTGGGCAGTATATTACATAAACATCCTTAAATAATGCATAACATAACCTTGTTATAATTACCTGGCACAAAATCCTCTATAGAAAAATATTTGCTACATATTTTCATGCGTTTTCTTAACGGTTTTACTATTTTCAATTTTGTCTCAGAGTTTCAGGTCTAGAGACAATGTATAGGGAAATATCAAAAATACAGTAAGAGGAGTACTGGAAAACAGTAGTAGTAGTAGTACAATATTCTTGCGTGTGTTTTGAATTTGTGTACACTTTTTATAACTAAATATCAATAACGTTTGCAAAATTACAAAAAAATATAGAAAATGTCCACTACACTTACACATACAAAACTGATTTGTTGAATTGTTGTTGACCCGCACACCCGATTCTGCACTTTTCTTCATTTAAGATAAAATTATACTATTTTCAAACTGTTGTGGTACTATTTATGCAGAAAAAACTATAGAAAAATTTCAAAAAACACAAAATTTCACACTTCTATTATGCATGTAATTTGTTGTTCTCCCCTAGAGTAGTTCCGAAAGCTATCAACAGATGTCAGCCACTTAGTGATTTTCGCCAATAATAAAATTGTTTCTAATTGTCATATACATAGTAATTAGAGTTATTTGTAACTGGGTAGCTCGTTTAACATGATTTGTTTGTATAACTGTGAATTGCATTTTTGTTGATTTCATCTTGTTAATATTATTTTTTATTCTTGTTTTTAGTAGATTTTTATATTTTTAGTTATATGTACCACAAGTAACTGTATTTTTCGTTGTTTTTCTTATTCCTATCATTGAGTTTTTCCTGCTGGAATAATAAAGAATGTTATTGTTATTATTATGATGTGTAATATATTTATTTTAGTATGAGATTTTTGTTTAGATAAAAATAATTTCATAAAAGGAGATTTTGACTAGTTTTGGCGAACAATTGATAATTTAGTTTTTGTTTTTTTTTCTAAATGAAAAATTGCTCAAATAATTGGAGAAAAGAGTTTTATATATTCTTTGTTTAATTCTTGTTCATAACAGTTTCTAGTTTGTTATAAGTTCCTCATTGCATTATTGTGTTGCCAAAATGTTTGAAATATACCAAAAACCATAAACCGAATTTCAGGTTTCTTGCATCCTTGAATACTAATTTTATAGAACATTAAACAGAACGTGGTCTACGTTTTTATTGCCAGGGCTCCGTTGCTAAAGTGCTGTTGGTACATGTAGGCAGTTGCATCATTTTGATCAAATATTTGCAGTCTGCTCATTGTGACAAATTTATGGCGTTGCATTACCAATGCAAAATACCGCTTCGGACCACAAGACAAAGCTCGCGCATAATGCCTGTACGGCTCGCTAAAACGAAAGAAAATATGTACAATACATGCGTCATTGTTATGATAATTACGAAATATAATCAAACGTTGCCCGAAGGCAAATATACTTATACCTAAAGATGGCTATAGGAATAGTAAAATTGTACGTTGTTGGCTATACAGGGTGTAACAAAAAATCATGACATTACAATGAAGCGGCATTTGCATTACGAGTTTTCGGAAATGTAAACGTCAAGTCGGATACACACAACGCTTGGATCCGAATTAGTACTGAAGTTGGTGACAAACCGACTCCTCGTTCTAGTCGGATGTGTTTTTGTTGGGTAAATATGGCGGAAACTAAATTTACATCAGAACAGCTGGAACAATTTATTGATTTATATCGTTCTTTTGAGTGTTTGTGGGACGTAAAATGCAATTAGAAAGTTAACTGCATTACTTACTTCATTCATTACCTCGTCATGTAAAAAACAAAAGGTTTCATAATCCATTCGCATTATAGAGATGAATCGAATCCGTATGATTCGTTTAAATTATATGGATCAAGACGCTGATTCGTATGATACGAATCCTCTATACTAAAATGATTCGTACCAGTCGTACCACATAACTGGACTTCCGATAGAAAACCGGCACCAAATTTTATCTGAACGAAACCGTACCTACGCGACGACACTGCTGATTCACATTCACATAACAAATAATTATACAGTTCACAGTTCGATTCGGAATACGACAGCGACAGATGGCAAATTTGTCATTTGTGTTATGATGATACGAATCTTTGGTACGAATCATTTTGTAAAATTATTCGAACGATACGGATCTTGAAAAAGATTCGAATCGCCCATCTCTAATTCGCATAAAGTTTTTAAAATCTTTCCCATCTCCAGTAAGCAAATCTTTTAGTAGATTTTCCAATAACTCGCGTTGTCTGTTTTTTTTTAAGCAAAATTAGTAATATTAGAGCCGCAGTAGCACGCTTTTTCTTAGACGGAGCCATTTTTACATCTACTTGGATTGATATTTACTTAGAAGTAGTATAAACATAAATACCGGCTCGGAACACATCTCGGACCGAGAACTCGTAAATGTAAATGACGCTTAACTGTGTGTTTTCTACGACAAAATATGGCGATTTAACCCTACGTTATTTCATATTTTTAGCGAGTATTTAAGAGTGGGAAAAATAATATAATAATTACTTTTGTATGTCGCGAACGAAGCACCCTCTGCAGGCAATGTTGTATATTAAATATGTATGTATACTCATTATATTTTTATCAAAATATTTAGGAAACTGCAACTGAGAGTAATAAAACTATATACTACACTAGAAGGCTATACCATTAACCACATATTCTTTGGACAAAAATAATGCAACTTTCCTTATGCCATTTTTTATTTGGGAGTCCCTGTTTAAATATACAGGATGTTAAAGTTACATTTTAAAAACTATTTTTGTTAATAATCCCATTGTATTGTAAGATACGCACTTGAAATTTTGCACGTACTTTTATCTTATTCCGGTATACTTATCATGTAATTTTGGTGAAAAAAATCGAAGGGCGAATGGAGATAACTGAGGGATGCAGTACCCTTTATCCCCTCCAATTATTTCTAAGTACGCCTGTGTATCTTTTTCTTGAAATAACAAACGTAGAATTTTCTTATGATCATTTTATCTCTTTTGTAATTTTTTGTTTAAATGCTCCTTTTTGGAGAAAAACGGCAATGTATAGTGCCCATAAATCTATCATTCACTATTATTTTCAAGTGAAACTGAAATTTTGTGAATATACCTTATTACAATACCTTGGCAACTTAGCAAATCGTAATACTTACTGAATGAATATTTGCTAATTAAAACAAAATGGATAATTCTAAATTGTATAAAAATATTAAAATATAAATATTATAAAAATTAATAGTTTCATTTAAATATTAATAATGAACGATCACCATAATAACTTTTTACCTAAATAACATTAAATCACTAATTAATTACTACTAATTTAACAAATGTTCTACTTGCCCACCCTCCTCATTAACACATGTACGTGTCCTTTTAAGTAGCAAAAACCTTATCTTTTCAAAGATATTCTCCTTTTGCCTAAGTTCAACAGCTGCCATTACTATTCTCTATCTGAAATGGTTAATGTCGTTTATTTCTGCAGCATAAACCACATCTTTCATAGCACCCAAAAAAAAAAATCCAATGGATTAGGTGAGGAGACCGTGGTGGCCATTGAATAGGTGCGTTTTGTTCTCGACCAATCCAACAATTGGGAAATAGATGGGTATTTAAATACTGCCGGACGTTTCTACCACAACCACATACCGTCAGGTACGATAACAGGTAAATTATGTAAAATATCTCGGAATTCATTTTGCAGAAAATTTAAAAATGATGCTGAATTTAAATTATTTGGTATGAAAAAGGGGCCCAACAGAAAATTATCCACTATTCCTGTCCAGACATTAACCCTGAATGTAAATTGATGGTATGCTACAATGGCTGCATGGGGATTCAAATCCAAAAAAATATTATACCTATAAATTAAAATTATTTTTAAATTAAATATCGACAATGTCAAAAGTGATGTTGAAGTGTCAAGAGATTTTAAATTAGACAATACATTAACTACTTATTTGTCCAAAAGTTTTTTACCCTTTATGTAATTGTTTTTTGTATAGTTTTAGGTATTAACAATTTTGTGTGAAACTAACTACTCTGCGCACAGTAGCTTAAACTATTTTTACAATACAGTAAAAATTTGTAAAAGCTAATAATAAAGAGTATATGTGTAGATATCGTGGGTGTATTTCAATTCAAGTATAGTATTTTATATTGTGTTACTAAAAGCAGTATACTAGAGTTGTCAAAAAATACATAATTAATGCACAACATTGCCTGCTGAGGCGCTCTTAAAAATCTCTCCTTAGAAAATTTGAAACAGGTCTGACTAAAGTTTTAGAAATTGTTAGAAAAAAACATTTTTTATTTTTACATGTGTATGTTACATAAAACAACTTTTTTTCACCTAAGGAATCTCTCGTATCTATCATTTGTGTCTCTTCATTTAAATACACGCTGTATACAAATTCTTCTCTGCGCATACTTAAGAAACACCGTGGGTAATAGTTGTTATAAAAAAATCAACAATTTTACTATTAGAGGATATTTTCTTTATAATTTGTACACAGTATTCAACCACATATAAGTACCTACATATAAAGAAGAATGCCTATGCAGAATTTCAAAATTTCAGCATATTTTATTTTTTACTGAAGAATAAAACAATATTATTTCATATTTAAACTAATTATCATATACATAATATGTACATACTTGCAAAATATTTCATGTACTTGTGAATTTCGAGAAAATTATGTGTCCATAACCGCAACAGCAGTTCTGTTACAACTTAGACAGTCAATAACTGCACTTGACATAATTTTTTAAATCACGTTTCAATGTTAATATGACGACGTGACTGAAAAGAAGTGCCAATATTTAATTAACCTAAGTAAAATAACAGAAAAAAGAGCAATACTGAAATGCCCAGATGTTTTGTTGGCCGCATTAGATATATTGTAAATATGTCATACTTTTAAATTTTTTATCTAATTCTGTTCGATTTGAAAATATTTTTTGCACTGTAAATCGCCCCTCTATTAATATTATTTCCTCTATGGATTTTAATAAAATAATTATAATAAGTTTCATTGAAATATTATAAAATAGCAAGAAATAAAGCTCATATTAATCCAATAATATTTGTTAATCAAGTTCTGTACAATAATGTACTTGTTTGAAAAAAATAACAGAAAACGAACTTACATTTTAAATTATTTTTAGCAATGATAATAAATTTTTTAATTTTGCAAAAATGTATGATGTATGTTTTAGTGGGTGTATTTAACTGAAAATTAAAATTCTTTTCTAAAATACATTTTACAAATTTTGATCAGTACATTTTCCAAGAAGGTAATTTATTACATTCTGGAGACCTTTTTTACACATTACATACTTATAAATTAGCCAATATTATATCAAATTACATTAAAATATAAACCGGTGTCTTAATTGTGGCAGACTTTAAATAGGTATTTAATAGTTATTTATGCAACAAGTACAAAAAGTAAGTGTTTATTGCACGCGACGTGTTCGAGTAGAACAACACGTCGAGTGCAATAAGCACTTTTTGTACGTGTTGCATACAATATTTTTTCTACGTTCATACAAAAACCAAAAAATGTTTTATTTAGATGACACTAAGTGTAGAAAAATATGACAACAATTTGAACGTTTATGTTTTTCATGATGACAAAACAATGCAGTTGAATGACAGATGAATGCAATAAACGTTTTATTGCACTAGTGCAATAAAGAACCACTTTTTCCACTAAATATAGTTCAATAAAGTTTTGTTTTTTGCATGAACGTAGAAAAATAAAATGAATGCTCAAATTCTGAAATATTAGGTACTAAAATTGAGTATCACTAAAAATAGCAAAATCATCCATTTTTTCTCCAATTTCTGGATCTGTCTGGAACCTTCTGGATCTATCGCAAATCATCCAATTTCTGGGTCAGCTTATAGGTGGTAGAAAACAATGCCATAAATTTTGTACCATTTGCCCAATTTCATGATTAGTTTATTTAATAAAAAATTTATAAATATAAAAAAAAACAAAAATCGGTGTAATTTTTATTCTACTAAGTGAAATATGAAAAGTTCAAATTTGGTCTTATATAGTAATAAATTTTCTTTTATAATACTGCGAATTTATTAATTTTTATTTTATATTATTGAAATAAAACTGATTTTCAGATAAACATTTTCTTAAGCTGTGTAATAAAATATTACAATTTGTTTTCAAATTCCGACCATTAGTGCTCGAACTAATAAGATGTCATCAGCATAAAAGTCGTAATGAAATGTAATAACAATCCATTTATAATAAACCAAGAAAAGTACAGGGTCCAGAATTTAACCTTAACCTACATCCACTCGTACATAATAACTATCATTTGTAGCAATGCATTAAGTTTTGATTTTAAGAGTCAAACCCGAGACCAAAAACCTTTTACCATAAGAAATTAACTTCAAGTCTAATTATTGGCTCAACCGAAAGCTGTACTGAGTTCGCAAAAGATCCCAATAAGTCATTCATTAAATGAAAGTAGATTTCTTCAGTTTTTATTTTATCCTGTAGATTTTCTTCAGAATAATATGCGTTAGAATTATTTATAAAATCATGCAAGTGAAACATCGCAATGCATTTTTTGATTGTGACAATTGCGCTACTTTGTATTTATGACAGACCTACCGTATTACGGCCATATAATCCTAGGCGCCTATTTTCTTAAGGAAGCCATAAATGCTTTCAATAATGAAATGTTACTGCGCCAGGATGTCTGCGGAGGTTTTTTTCGATGTAGTAAGAGCCAGTGCGATGAACAATTACATGAAATCATCCATCGGAACAAATTGGAAAAGTGGGCGTATATATCTATTTATTATTTACTATTAAGCGTACCAGTTTGGTGCAGATGAAAATTTAAAGCGTGTCATAATTCTAATCTCGATATTAATATGGTCTTATGTTCGGTCTGATCGTTATATAGCCGTATAATTTTTTTTGTTGAATTGAATTACGCTATGGCGTGCCTCAGTGTTTTAAAATTTGTAGTTCTTAAAATCGCCTAATGGTAATGAAAATACAGTATGCGCCAAAAGTATGGAATAAATTCAATAAAAACGAAACTATTATTTTTTGGGAAAAATCCTCGAACAGGTCGATTTTTAATTTAAAAAATACATATTTTAGCGTAAAATGCGATTTTCAAATGACATTTGTTTTCGAGTAATGACATCATCGATTTTTTTTAAATGGCAACACCTTATTTTTTTCCTTGATTCTGAAAGGTCGTTTAATTCTCTATCAGACAGTACTAAAATTTTGCCCTCTTACATAGGAAAGTTTTCGAGTAAATGGCGATTGAATGTTAGAAAACGTAAATTTTATCCATGAAAAAGTGACAATTCTGAGGTATGTAAAATAAAATACAATTGATTAAATTTTATACTTAAATTAAATGTTCGAATTGCCATCCACCAAATTCTTGACAATGCGCAAGTCTGTGAAGAAATTCTTCTTGCACATTATAAATGATTTCTGGGGTAACTCTGCGTATTTCGTCCCGAATGCGATTTTGAAGTTCTTCCAAATTACGTGGTTTATTAATGTACACTTTTGACTTCAAGTATCCCCATAAAAAAATAGTCAAGAGGTGTAAGATCTGGCGATCTTGCAGGCCATTCTACATACCTCAGAATTGTTACTTTTTTATGGATAAAATTTACGTTTTCTAACATTCAATCGTCATTTACTCGAAAACTTTCCTATGTAAAAGGCAAAATTTTAGTACTTTCTGATAGATAATTAAACGATATTGCAAAATCAAGCAAAAAAATATGGTGTTGCCATTTTAAAAAAAAACGATGACGTCATTACTCGAAAACAAATGACATTTGAAAATCGCATTTTACGCTAAAATATGTATTTTTTAAATTAAAAATCGACTTGTTCGAGGATTTTTCCCAAAAAATAATTGTTTCGTTTTTATTGAATTTATTCCATACTTTTGGCGCATACTTGCTTGCAAAGTATTTTGGTGTCTTTTTCTATATAGATATAGGATGTTTCGTTATGAATGGACACTGCTCGACGGGAGTTATTAAAGTTTTATTTTTTGCATTTGTTGTTCGTTTCTTGGCAGTCTATGAAAAATTATAACATACTTTGATGACGTAACGATGCCATTTGTGTTGTATCCGTGTATGGTTTCCATTTTCTATATTTACTGTTTTTGATCAGCAGCCATTGTTCTTTTTATTTTTAATCTATAACTCATAAAGATTTCGAGATATACAATTGCATTATCGTTAAATATCAAAATTTATTAAAAATGGACGATTTTGAGTAGAGTTGACAAAACGGGCTAAATGCTACCTCATCATTTTACTCAATCATTGTAAGCTACCGTCATTGCATATAACCAGAACTTATTTTCAAAAGGAATTAGAGAATAAAGAAATTGAGAAAAAAATTGAAAGAGGAGACAAAGGGAAAATTGAAAGGGAAGAGGAAATCCGATGAAAAGGGCTGAAACCAAAAAATAAAAAAGTAATTATTAAGCATTTTTTGGACTGGTTGCCACGTCATCGGTTTTAGGTAATTCTGAAACTCGAATTTCGGAGCTACTTGAATCAAGTTAGTAAACAAGTAATATTTGATAACAAGTGATCATGTAATCAATCGATTATATGCAAGAAAATGAAGGATTATGTAGATGTAGACTTAAAAGGAATTTATTTAACTTATTATAATTGGCATACAAATAAAATTTGGATTGCCCATTTCTTTTTCTGAAAATGGGTACTTACGTATTTTCTGTGTACTGCGCAAAGCATGTTGTGCAAGTTTGTGTCTTTTGTGAAGTAAAATAATATCTGTTTACATATTATATTGTTTTGGGAGAAAACTATTTTACTTAAATTTGTTGTCCTTCGTTAGTGTATAATATCAATATTAAAATCGACATTATATATTTAACAAATTAATTGTAATTTAACGAAAGGAATTGACTGATCAAATTTGACAATCAATTTCCAGCACGTGGAACGTTGAATGCAACAATATTAATATTATACAGAATGTTTTGCATAAGTGTATATAATAAATTCAGAGGTAAGTAAGAGGTAAACAAATGAATTGTGACAGGAATATAATATGTAGATACTTATAAAATGATATTTTATTTAATGATATAAGGAACTAAGCTAGCTTTGTTTATTCAGAAACTTATTTGTCTCTTATCAAAATTGTATATTACCTTGATATCATCAATATATCAGATTTGTGCAAATTGTTCATAGTAGGTTGCTGTAATCCTAGGCTCTAGACTAGTGGTGACGAACCTATGACCTGCAGGTTTTATAAATAAAAGAAAACAAGCAGTTGAAAATCTTTAAAAAAATAAAGCCACTGGGTATGATGTCACGTGCGATATCGTTGTATTATCAGCTCATTAATATCAATTCTTTTACATCGACCTTTATTAAAGTAAGAGTTCTAAGAAAGGAAACGCAAACCTTTTTGTGAAAGTGAGAAAGAAGTTTTACTGTTGATAAATTTTCCAAATTATTGGTACTTTTTTTACCACATACCTCCCTTTTCCAAGTGACGCCACTGACTTATTGATCCACAGGCAATATTATTTTAAAAATTAATTAACAAAATTACACCTACCTATCAAAAAGGTTTGCCATCACTGCTCTAGACACTTGTCTGAACTGGGTATTTTCATCTGGATACGTTTACGGCCACAAAAGAATATACAAATATTTCTCATTAACATTATATAGTATTATGACTGGAAATGTGTGTGGGTATTTTTATATATGTGAGTGGTTAATAAAGTTCTATTCTATATTAAGGAATTTCACCTTATACGGGGTGTTTTATAAACTCTATGACAAATTTTAACAGATGGCAGAGTTAAACATTAACATAGGTCAGATACATTTTTGTTTAGAAATTTTCAAAAATAATTTTTCATATTTCAAAGTAGCCTGATTAGTAAAAATGATGGTTCTTATAACAATAATTATTATTTGTGTTTAAACATTAGTTATCCTTTGTAACCAAATTAACAACTCGTAAGACTATAAAAATTGTTCAAAACTTCACTTTCTGCTCAAATGCAAGCCACACATCGGTGAACTAAAGATTTCGTCACTCTATCGATGAGATTTGGCTTATTTCTTATCTGGTTAGCTGTAGTAGATAAGCTGATCATCATAAGTCCCCAAAAATAAAAGTCCAAAAGATTTAGATCTGAGGAATGCGGTGGCCATACTATTGGACCTATTCATTTATGCGGGAAATGATCATTTAACTAAGCAGTTACTTGTCTCCTTCTATCTATGAAGTGGTGCACCATCGTGCTGATACCACATATTTTAAATAATATTCAAATGAAATCAGAAACGTTGTTTCCAAGAAAGTTTTATTCAGATCTAATCTATTCAGATTTAAACGATAATTTGAAATATGTACAGGCAGTAAATTATTGTTGAAAATTCTACTCCAAACGATGACACGTTGCTGAAATCGTCTTGATCTAATTCCGTACGGATTTTGTAACGCCCAGATATGTTCATGATGGTTATTATTTATGCTGTCCCTAGTAAAACACGCTTCATAGACCATATGGCAACCGGAATGAATCTTATCATTTTATGCACGTTGTTGAAGTAACCAGCGACAACATTCTAATCGCTGAGGAGCATACCCAGCATATATTTTGGCGATGAAACGGAAACATTTCTCTGTTCGCGCCATACAAAATTGATAAATGAAGATTACTTGCTATATGCCGAACACTAATTGAAGAGTTATGTATCTATTATATTTTCTTTATTTTGTACATTTACTTCAGTAGGACCAATGGTCTTTTTTGGAGCGGGGTTACCTTCTCGAAGTCTATGAAATAATTCACTAAAGGTGATGATGGTGATGTGTAGGCAGATTGACGTCTATTTGGATACATTCGTCGGTATTCTCGGGCTGCTTGTTTGTTTGAATTCTTTGCAATCGGGCTGCATATTATATGTCACCAATATTCAAGGTTAATATATTCAGAGATTAACTGCCGGTTATTTTTAGAATCAAATATTAAAATGGCTGACTTAGCTGGGTTAATTCTTAAACAGTCTCTTTGAGATAAAGCTACTAAACTTGAAATGTCACTATTAGTATTCTCAATGGCAAGATTAATTTCGTTAGAATTAAATGACAAATATAATTGCGTGTCGTCAGCGTAATAATGAGAAGAACAAAATGTAAGGCTATTTTTCAAAAATGATGTATATATGAAAAAAAGTAGAGGTCCAAGAACTGAACCCTGTGGAACACCGCACATTACAAGTAAAGGGTTGGACATATCATTACCGATTTTAACTGATTGACGCCGATTTTTGAGATAGTTAGAGAAGACAATATTTGTATTGAAACCTACAACCATAAAATGTAAAATACCCAAAAGGAGATAATAATTAATAGTATCAAATGCCTTAGTGTAGTCTAATAATTCCAACACAGTAGCAGATATTATGTCATCACATACCTTTAAAAGAGCAGTGGTACAGCTGTAATTCTTTCGTAAAACCACATTGAGTTTGCGGTACTATTTGAAAACTATCTAAATGAGAAGGCAGCTCATTTTCCACTATTTTTTTTAAATATTTCTGGTAATACGCTCAATATACTTATTGAGCGTAAATCCTTTAGTTCCTGTGGGGCGGCTTCCTTTGGTAAGGGTGTAACATATGATAGTTTCCACTGCGAAGGAAAGTAATGTAGCAGTATACAAGAATTAATATGTGTGATATAATTGCAATCTGTTGCCCTCCATAATTAACATCCTCATAACTCCCTTGATACATAAATGCTTGTAACTTCTAAACAAAAACGAATCGAACATATAAGAAGAAATGTTTGACATTCACCCAGCTACCGTCTGGCAAAGTTTGTCATAGGGCTTGTAGAACACCCCGTATTTAAAATATTGTCGAAAATCGTAATGCAATATCGAAGTCACGGTTGGTTGTACTCTTGAACGTCACGAAGATGTTGCTATGCGAGCCTTCGACGGAACAAGGTGATCCGCCACGGATTGTCGTCTACCCAGGTACAGAGAGAGCAGTTGTTGCCGCTCTCGTCGGTCTCCATCTCTTCCCTGCCATCCAGCCGTCTCCTTTTGACCCATTTTCACCCACTCCGTGACCTTTGACCTTTAGACGCGTACAGCGGAGAAAACTCGACTCGTCGATTTTCCTCGGCATATGTGGGTGTAGTAACGGGGCGGCAATGATCTGTTTTCCGGTTCCCATATGGAAGCAGCCGCCGAACGCCGTTGTTTATTTTCCAGTTTGGGGAGCGCATCCTCGAAGCCTGCCCCCAGTGTGTCATCAGTAATACGCTGTTTGGCGGTAGCCGATCGTCCATTAACCAGGTATGTCTCGGTGTGGCTGTATGGAGATGTCCAATTAAAGCGTTTTGTTGTGGATCCGTGATCGATACAGTGAGTTTCAGTTCGGTTCGGTACAATCCCATACCGGAAATCCAAGTTGCCCTCCTCCCCGCTAACCACGGGAAAAATACAACAGTTAAATTCATATAAACGCGTCTTTTGTGCTCGCGGTTTTATCATTGTCGTTAATTAATTTTCCATCTCCCAAATGGCGCCATTAAAAGTAAGTTATGGCGGTTCCGTTAATTGGTGTTTTGGACTGTTACTTTGTCTCTCGCTGCATGTATAAAAAATCTGATCGATTATCTAAGCTTACGTTTAATATTGGAGCGGACTGGTTCCGTCTATAATTGGTACGCGTTATTTTTGTGTTGCTTGTGACTGTTTTCACATTATAAGACTTGACGTTACCGTATAGATTATATCGGGATTTAATCAATGTTGTATACAGGGTGAATCTTACGAACATTCCAATATTACGTTCTTTATATCATTTCTTAAACGGCTTTGATTTTAAATTTATTTTCGAAAAATATCGCGTTACCACAAAGATTCGCGCAAGTTGTTTGATAAAATTAAAATGTGGATGATTTAGTACAGGCACCTACAAATTAACTGAATTTTTGTATGGTATTTCTCAATTACCTATATTAAGTGTATAACGGGGACACTAGCAGGTATTTTTTCATCACTATGCCAATATTTGAGGTGAGGATACAAAAAATTTAAATAAAATTTGGGACAGGTGGTGTTAAATAGGATGAGGTAAGCTGTATTTTCAATCGAAAGTATTATCTTTGGGATTTGACAGAAACAACTAATGACATCATTAATTATATTTATTCCATAAACATACCCAAATTTTTTTTATTGAAAATGGAGCTTACCTCATTCCATTTGAAACCACGTGTCCGAAATTTTATTTAAATTTTTCGTATATTCACACTATCGAGTTGAAGAAACCCTGTACAATAATATACTTAAAATTTAAATTTAAGTATAATTGATATAAATATTTATACAGTATGCGTCGAAAGTATGGAATAAATTCAATAAAAACGAAACAATTATTTTTTGGGAAAAATCCTCGAACAGGTCGATTTTTAATTTAAAAAATACATATTTTAGAGTAAAATGCGATTTTCAAATGTCATTTGTTTTCGAGTAATGACGTCATCGATTTTTTTTAAATGGCAACACCATATTTTTTTCCTTGATTCTGAAAGATTGTTTAATTCTCTATCAGACAGTACTAAAATTTTGCCCTCTTACATAGGAAAGTTTTCGAGTAAATGACGATTGAATGTTAGAAAACGGAAATCAATTAAAATAAAGCAAAAACGTTATCAAGTTTAGTTTTTCGAATTCCATAGTTGTTTTATGGATCACGTAGGTGAAAATGTTTGCAAAATGTCATTGTCACACCGACTTTCTAATAAGTATTGTAAGCGACATAGAAATTATTATTCAATTTAAAGTATTATGGCACATTTAACTGTTACTCAAAGAATTGAAATTTTAATTCTTATCGGATGCGGGAATATGACTAGAACTCAGCAGGAAGTTTGCGATTTATTTAATGAAAAATATCCAGATCGCCCTATCAGCCAATCAACAGTCAGTAAGGTAAAGTCTAAATTTAGAGAAACTGGCAATATTGTAAATATTCCAAAACCTAGACGTCCAAGCATTATTGAAAATCAGAAACAGAACATTTTCATAAGTATGTATGGCATTAAACAATGACGCTAGTCAGAGCACAGTGCTACGTATCTTGAGGAAGGAAAAATATCATCCCTACAAAATTCAACTTGTGCAGGAACTCAATGAAGATGATCCCGATCGCCGCTTACACTTTTGCGAAATTCTAATGGATTTATGTCAAGGAAATAGAAATTTACACCGGCAAATACTTTTTTCAGATGAGGCCACATTTTGTCTGAATGGTACAGTAAACCGTCAAACTTGCAGATATTGGAGTCGGGAAAATCCTCATTGGATGGCAGAGGCACATACCCAACACCCTCAGAAATGTGTGGGCTGGAATAGTTGACGACAGAATAGTAGGGCCTTTCTTCTTTGAAGGAACCCTTACAGGACAAAGATATTTAGAGTTTCTAGAAAATGAGCTTGTTCCAGCCCTTGCAGTAATTTTTCCTAACGATAATGACCCTGACATTCCTGACGATACCATATGGTTTCAGCAAGACGGTGCACCTCCGCACTATGCGCGCCCTGTACGAGATTTTTTGGACAACTGTTTTCCTGGGAGGTGGATCGACAGACGCGGACCGATATAACGGCCTGCAAGATCGCCAGATCTTACACCTCTTGACTATTTTTATGGGGATACTTGAAGTCAAAAATGTACATTAATAAACCACGTAATTTAGAAGAACTTCAAAATCGCATTCGGGACGAAATACGCAGAGTTACCCCAGAAATCATTCATAATGTGCAAGAAGAATTGCTTCACAGATTTACGCATTGTCAAGGAGTTGGTGGATAAAATTTAATCAATTGTATTTTATTTTACGTACCTCAGAATTGTTACTTTTTTATGGATAAAATTTACGTTATCTAACATTCAATCGTCATTTACTCGAAAACTTTCCTATGTAAGAGGGCAAAATTTTAGTACTGTCTGATAGAGAATTAAATGATCTTTCAGAATCGAAAACTTTCCTATGTAAGAGGGCAAAATTTTAGTACTGTCTGATAGAGAATTAAATGATCTTTCAGAATCAAGGAAAAAAATATGGTGTTGCCATTTGAAAAAAAATCGATGACGTCATTACTCGAAAACAAATGACATTTGAAAATCGCATTTTACGCTAAAATATGTATTTTTTAAATTAAAAATCGACCTGTTCGAAGATTTTTCCCAAAAAATATTGGTTTCGTTTTTATTGAATTTATTCCATACTTTTGGCGCATACTGTATATTCTTGACATGTACCGTATTCAACACTTTTCTTTTTTAAAATGACACTAAATTTAAGGTTTACTTAAAAGAATAATATTTTGTTAAAATATGAATAAAACATTATCAAATACAGGGTGATTCATTAATAATGGGACAGAGTTTAAGGGCATATTGTTGACCTCAAAATAGAGCGATTAAGCCAAATATGCCTTATCCGAATGTAGCTCCTTTTCGATCTACAGAGTGTCAAAGTTAAAAAAATAAATCACATTTTCTTTATTATTTTTCGATCGCATCGACCGTATTTTATGAAATTTGGTATAGGGGTGTTTCTTGGTACTAGAAATTCGAATATGTCGACGATTTTGGTTTATCTGCTGCTAGAGGGCGCCACCAACGATGGTTTGAACCCCTTTAAATCGCTACGACTTTTTTGTGATACACTGTATCTCATTTTGGACTGGAAAAATTTTCTTCCCTATCTTTTCTAGTTAAAAAAGGTACACTTTGTTGATGTCGCTAGAAACAATGGTTTCTGAGAAAAACACATCTAAATCTCATGATGTACATGCATCATTATCTAAAAGAGATTTATCTAAAAGTAAAATCAAATTGTTGCGTAAGTAATGGGCCATACTGTAATAGCATAATACTGTGAAAATAAACGAAATTTCGTGAAATTTGCTTCAAGCAATCGAAAGATAAGAAAGAAAATATGATTTATTTTTTCAATTTCGACACCCTATATCTTTGTTATTATTGATTTTGGTAGATTTTTGAATTTTTTTTAAGATAAGGTAAAGTAAATTGACTTAGTATTATGCTGTTATAGTATGGCTCATTTTACATCTGTTTTCCTGTGGCCCACCTTGTATAAATATTTAAATGCTACTGTAGAATAGAATCCACTATTTAAGGTGGATAATAATTATTTTAACTATACACTGTAGGTATAACGGAAACCTTAAGTATCACTGCATAATACATATTCCTTTAATGGAATAATTATGTTGTATCACAACACTCAAAGGATAATTAAAATGAAAGCTACTAATGGGGTGTATAATTCACCAATATTTATAATATCTGAAACGATAAATAAATCGATATATCCAAATCCATTCATTAATATATTTCGTTTTAATCAGATCCGACTAGAATTTGTTAGTTTTTTACAAATGAGTTTTCGTAATCCTATTAATAAAATAGTGGAACATGTGGGACATACCCATTTACATTTAGATTTATTAGTTTGTACTGGTCTATTCTGTGTAGTGAAATAACAGGATATCTAGAACTGAACATTATGGAAAAATAACGGTTTTTTAACATTAAGCGGATCGTTTCCGCGATTAATATAACGCCACTTCGAATCTTAGTTATAGTCAACGGAATAAGTAATCCTCGAATTATTCCAAAAAACCTTTCTCTCATTGCATTTTGCAACTAACGAATCATTTTATTGCGAAGGATTCCGAAATGATAATTACAAATTACGTGCATTGCAATCAAGAAATATATGTTCATAAATTTTGTTCCACAGATTAGGTCTTATGGCATCAATCACATATTACAATTTACCATTGAATATAAAAATCGTTACGATTGATTCCATTTGTACATCCGTTGACATTCATTAGAGTTCGTATCTTCGAATTTGAATAGGGTTTACATTGCCACGTATGTCAACAACACGTAAATTTGATTAGTACTCAGTACGTTTAAAATCATGAGTGAGTTCGTACAGGAAGGTATTTTAGTAGTTCGTGAAATAATAGCTTTGGAGCTGAGGAACGTCATAAAAATCATTATTACCGTCATAATTTCTTTTAATGCAATGTCACGCAGATCACTATCTTTATACTCCTTTAATTTTGTTTTACAAATTCAATATTGTTGTCTTCCGAAAATCTCGACATTTTGAAGACAAAAAACGCAAATTATTGTCTTTGTATTCGATTAACTAACCATCGCGTCGGTACGTATCAGTGGAGTGCGCACACGCATTCTTCCAGTGAAACTCGAATGAATGTCAAAGCAGCTTAAACTATTTCTATGTTAAGCGAGCTTTACATTATACGAGTGCTCGAATCCGGAAACTCGGAAACGTAAACGTTTATAGTTTTTTTCATATGTATTGTAAAAATAAAAAACTTTCATGTTGCCGACAACGCAAAAACGGGACCGTGTCTAGAGGTCTCTCTTTCTATTTGAACATACAGTACACCTTGAACATTATTTATCTCATTTGTAAAATCATATTTCTGTACAATATTATTACATTTAGTAAACTCTTGACAGTTGTGATTTGGTAAAATCTAAATCATATTTCTGTAAAAAATGGATATCTTGTTTCTTTGAACTCGAAATAGGAATTTTGTCTTGTAACGCGTAATCTATTGCGCGAATTGTTAGAAAACATATTATTTTAAAAATGTATTTGACATAATTTATATGAACTATTACTAATCCTGAGCAGCTTTTCTAATAAATCTTCTTTATTAGAAGCCTCTGCACAGAACTTTGCTCTAAAATAAAAATTTGTATTTGTCAATAATATAAATATGTATATTTTAAATTTCACTTTCATGAGAAGTATTTATATTTCAATGTTATACTTAAGAAATAAGTTAATAGGTAAGGCAATAGCAGTAAAATATCATTTATGGTTTGTACAGTATATTATAGATTACTTATTACTTATTTATGTCTTTAGCAAATTTAAAGAAACTTAAATTACTATTTATAGATGATATATTTAAACATCTAACTCCTGCGCAGCGACTCGTTCCTCGATCAGACTCAAAATATTGCTTTAATACGGCTCTGTATAACCGATGTTCGCACTCCCAGAGTTGGATGTAAACTGAGGTCTCTGCAGCTTGAAATGGATGCGCGAGCTGCTATGCGCGACTTATTATTTCGGCCCGAGTGTTTTTACTGGTCTTCCTATACTTTGGTTTTTTCGCTAAATTTGAGACAATTAAGGACCCATCCATTCTCACTACCACAATGCAGGATTATTAATCTTGTTCCACTCTTTTGGCAATATCATGTGTATTATACCAAGTTTCGTCTAAATAGGTCTCTGTACCTCACTAAATGTATAGTTCCTAAATATTCCATACGCCACATTAAAATGTTCTGTCTTTCCATTGTTTTCGACGTCTTGTTAATGTTTTTATTCAAATCCTATCTACCATTCATTTTTAATTCCGTTAATAATAAAGGTTCCAAAGGTATTTAAATTTTCTGATATTATATTGTCACGGATTTCCTAATCCTAATTTTGTTACTCCCAAAAAAATAATCCGTTAATTAATTACTTATCTTTATTAGCTACTCAGTACACTACTAAACACTAATTGCAACTCAACTTAACACTTATTTAATTAATCGCTATCTGAATCACTTTGATCTCTCCAACTAAACACTTCAATTCAGACTGTAAAACAAGACTTACTAACTCGGCCGTTTATTCTTCTTTTATAGACCCAACGAATATTCCAGGTATATTCTAGCATCTCTAGATCCATTTTCTATCATCTCTCGAACGCTTCTCGTCGTTTCTCAGATTTTCTAGTTGCCCCTCGATTCCCCGGCATTTTATTTGTTTAACAGAATCGTGTAGGGGCGATCTGGACAATCTTAGCAATTCGCGGTACCACAGTCGTCGATTTGGGTGTGAGTGGGGCAAATTTCGTGACAATATCATGTTTCGTTTTTCATACAATGGATCGATTTTATTTAATTTTCCTAAATCACTTGGTGTTTTTCTTTGTTTAGTTCCTTTCGTAATTATTTTATAAATAGTCGATATTGGTAATCCTGGAAGATACGATGTTTTTCCACTGCTCAACTTTCCCCCTCACTTAGTAATTAGGTTTTATATACTTTTATCACAATTTGTTAGGTCTTCCTGGTGACAGAGGTGTTGTCTACTTCTCTTCTTAAATGCCTGGACTGTAGGAGAATAACTATTTGCACCAGGTTGAGCCTGAAGATTTCTCCATTGTCTGAGCATATTCACAATATAAGCTACAAACAACAGACACTACTACAAAATGCTGTAAATTAAAATTAATTTCAGTTAGTTACAAAACTTACCCAATAAAAAAGCGTTTAATAAAACAAAAATGACATTAATTATAATTTAATATTACCGAATAAATTAATTTCATTCGATTTAGAAATTATTAATTTAGGGAAAATGTTTACATATCGGCAACATAGGGCGCACACCCAACGAATGTACACTCCGCCCACATAAGGAAAATGGGAGCAACCTTTAAATTGAATATTATATTGAATTGAGTTGCATTTATTTAATTATTGATTGAAACCATTATATTTCTCATTAATTTTGTATTAAATATATCTGAATGAGTGTATTTGAGAGCATTATGATTTCTGAAATATATTGTTTATAACATTTATTTTTTACACGAGCATTTAAAAATTATGTTGGTCCACTTTCCCTATATAACTCTTGTGCAGTAGTATACTAGGAAACACCCGGTGTTTCCATTTCCAACGTTTTATCAAAGTACACAACTTTGATCCGAGCACTACTACAATGTAAATGCCTGTTTAATTTTTGATAAATTAGATTTATAGAACACGCACACAAGTAGATAATAAATACATTCATATTTTTAATTAACTGTTGCTGTTTTTATACTAATTAGTTGTATTTGTTAAATAAATAATTAATAATAATTATTGTTATTAAAAAAGAAAAATTAATTTTAATGTATACTTTCAAATAACAAAAAATAATATACCTACATGTAAATTATTTAGTATTATAATAATAGTACCTACTCTGTTTCATAATAATACAATACATATAAAATAAGATACAATATTATTTATTTTCTTTCTTATGTTTTCAATATTGAATACAGAAGTATATGATGGCTCTTTTTTATAGAAGTGTTCTAATTATTATCTGGAAGACGTAATCGTACTACTAGACTAGGTAATTTCATTAGAACGTTTAATATTGTGCATATTGTATAGCTACAGATTTTATTTCTGACCACAATCTAAAAGAGATTGATTGCTTTCGCCCACTGAAAAATTTCTAAGATCATTGGATTAGTAGATGAGAGACACCATCTGAATTGATAAGCTGTAACAAAGACAGATATCTTTGTATGATGCTAGTGACGAATACATTAAAAATTATAATGATTCAGTTCCATTATTAAATTCAGTGCCTGCTTATTATTGAAAAATTAAACTCCTTATAGAGAGACAGAAGCGTGATTTAGACATTTATCTCGTGTAAAATTAAAACAGAAACTACAGAAAACATTTACAATGTTGTGAAAGTGTGTAGGTATTATTAGGCTTCTTTCTAACACGACATAGGATACTTATTTAGATATATGTTTATGAAAGTTTACTTCACTTTCTAGTTATTCTTTTTTTAGCAATAGATCACTCAAATTTTAATGTGATTGTATCTTAAATATATGTTCTAACATACTTGATGTACAAAATTATGAGTGTCGACATTGTTCTATTTTAAAAAAATATTTAACATTCAGTTATTTCTTTATCTACAGAGAGTGTCTTTTCAAAGGTGACTGTTGAAATTAAGTTGGGCAGTTTAATCAACTGTCCTTTAAAAATTGAAGAAATTCCGAATACTTCCGGAAATATCCGAAAAAAAAATAAATTTTGAGTTTAATTTTGTCTTGACTTTAAAGAGGTGTTTTCAAGCATAGAAATGTGTATTTATTATTACAAGAACATCAACCTGCAAAACAGGAAAATTTCATCCCAAGTCATCCATCAGCGGCCCACCAGACATATACCACTTTCGAGCTTATAACTGCATAGCATAATCCTGTTATATCTTTAGTAACTATCAATTTGACAAAGGCATGGTTCTTCTCATATGCGCCTTTAATTTATTTATACCTAACATCTAAGTCTATCGAAAATCAAAAAGAATGAAATATGTATTGCAAACACGGAATTCCAGTAGCGAATGGTCCTAGATCTAGGTTCGCTTCGCGTTACTCAAGGTCCTCATCACCTATGGAATACTAATGAGAGCTAATAAGCTCGAAACCGGTATATGTCTGGTGGGCTGCTAACAAGTAGCGTTATCTGTTGGCTATAAGTTTTTCAGGTATGCAACATATCGTTATCGCCGAATCGCGAATCTACTGCGATGTAGAAATGAATGAAATAGCGAATGGTCGCTAGATGTAGCTTTGCTACTCCTTTGCTAAGATTGTGGAGCAACTACCCCGTTATTAATGTACATACGAACATACTATTGGTGCTGTATTATTTTACGTAAGCCTTTTTGGAAAATGCTTGTATGTGTACATGTCTTTGCAAGCCGCCTATTTAAATTTACAAAGAACAAACTTGCAGAAAATAGGATTGCTCTCCTTTTATTAAGTATTATCCATGATTAGAACTAGTGGTCTGATGACGCTATTGCCCTCAAACGGTCACCATTGATTTAGATTTTTTCGTGACTAAAAAATTGGTTTACGATAATATATAGTATAGTATATTATAGTACCGAATCGTATGTATCCTGCTAGTCGATCGTGACTGTTATACGTCGAAAAATAAAACTTATGGCGGTACTTGCCGTAAATTATATGAGAAATTTAGGTAAAAATGTATAGTAATAGTATATTATTCATCTATCGAGTTGTGATAGCTATTAGTGGTTGTTTGCGCCTTGTGTCTTTAGACGAGTAGCGTAAACCGATTGAATAATACCTGTAATTGGCAAAACTGTATTTTTCATAAACAAAGATTTCTGAAATACATTTTTTTAAATAGTATTTTGAAAAGTTGTACATTTAGTAACTAATTTGAGTTAGGAAAAGTTCGATTTTTGCTAACTAATGCGGGAAAATAGATCATAATTCTTGAACTAACTATTCATTTATTGTCAACTTAAATTAAATCATTTCTTATCATTATTATAAATTTGAACTGTAACTTTTTTAAAATTGGTTATGGAAGGCCTACACATGGATTTGATGAAGTAGAGACAGAGTTTGTATTCATATTGATCTCTCTTTGACCCGATATTTTTTAGGCTACTTGTTTTTGTTGAACGGAATCCTCTATATATCCTTCTGCCAGTTCGTTGCTATCCATCCACCATGTTCTGTAAGAGTGGTGACGTCTGCTCCTGCATCAACCAGTATCGTAGCAGACGTTCTTCCGAAACAGTGAGCTATGCTGATTTTTTTACTATAGAATTTTTACCAACACATTGTCTAGTACATTTTCCATTTTTATATCCTAAGTAGAATCTTGGATGGTCATTTGGTGACGGACGAAGAAAGGAATATTTTCGAAACATTTCGATAAGATGACTTCTTCAGTTCTTTTATATGTTCAAGCTGAAGAAATGTTAGTTCTTCACGACGGCATGCTCCACCGATACTGATAATCAATACTATCTAAAATAAGAACAATTTCAATATTTTCAGAGAAGAGTGAAATTTACACTTTACCTTCATCATAAAGTAAGTTTTATCATCTGCTTCTTTCAAAAAATTCTTAACTTCTAATTTTCTTAAAACACTAGACTTCCTGGATCTACCGATAAAAAATATTGTTCTTAATCATTGAGTAATGAATGACATAGCGCAGAACTCACTCACAATTTTTACAACTGTAACAAATAACAATGTAAAATTTTAAATTGCAAATTACGTTACTAATTTCGATGTTACATGTTATGAATCAGTAAATAGCATCCATGGGTAGGTATTTCCAATATCTTGTAAACAAAGTTTCAAATCAAAATTTTGCAAAAGTTAAAACATAAAAAAAAACGTTTGGTCTAAAGAGAATAAATTTAGAATAGGTATGTATATACCTGCCCAGAAATAATAAAAGAACCAATGAATACTTTAACTCCTCCGTTGTTAGTATTTCTATTATTCTTTTGTGAAAATTATAGAGAAAAATGTGCCGGCATAAGATAAAAGTATGTATATGCTAAAGTCTGTGGGAGGTGTTGTAAATGGAACAGTCTGCGACCAATCATGTTCCAGACATATTCAGTAGGTGACAGATCCGGCGATCAGAACGGTTGACCTGGTATTGATGCATGAAAGCTATTGTTTATCTGGCAACATGAGATCTAGCATTGTCGTGCTGGAAGATGGCGTTGGTGAAGATATGGAATGACATAAGACTCTACCACTTTTTGGATGTAGCGTTGGGCTGGCGTATTGCGTCTAATGAGCATACCATAACGCCTACTGTGTGATGAATATGACGTTCTCTGTCAATTTGTGAATGGCGTCTTTCACCACGTCGCCTTCCTCACCCTTGCACTACTATCGTGCATCCCAACCCAAGACAGAAACGGGATTTGTCACTAAAGATCAACTGATTCCGTTGTTGGTCCCACTGAATCCTCTCTCTACACCATTGTAAGCGGTTCAATGTTGACGAGTGAGAAGCAGTACCGAATGTGGACGATAAGACGAGGCCAAAACTTCGTAGTCGGGGATTTTATACACATACAGGCCAACCCGCCCTCCCATGTTTTTCAAACCACTGATTTCCAATAGTCGTGCAATACTGTCTAATAGAAACACGTGAATTGTCAAAAATATCTCAGGATTTGATCCGAACAACTCCACTACAATGTAACCACTATCACTATACTATGCAACGGGATAGATCGAGTCTTTACTACTCTAGAGCCATGTAGAAAAGTTGTATATGCAGAAGAGATCAAAGTTGAGAAGAAGTAGAGGTCACAGTGTCGATTAAGACGAGCGATCTTGAAATAGTTTCAATGGAGATTCTGATTAGTTAGGCATACATTTTTAGACGTGAAATAATGGAACTTATTATATCCGTTTACATTTAAGCCCATGTTTTTTACTAGGCTTGCCAATTTCTTCGTAACGTCTTGTAGAAGGTACTATTTTTGATGTTTAGAAGAAGCCTGATACAGGCCTGCATTTTCTGAAGTAAACTTGTCAGTTTATTTTTTTATCAATATTTGCACTTGCATTTCGCTAAGTAATAAATACACATTTATGTTTTCTTTGTCAATTTTTAAAACAGAAATATGCACACCAATATTTGAAATTGTCTCAGCCGAATTTTTGAGAATACTTTTTTTTGTTTGGTTCACACATCGATTCATACAATATTTTCTAGTTTTAAGTAAATAAAAAACATAAAGTACTATTTTAGGTCATTTTCATGTTGGAAATACCTGAATAGCATAAAAATATAAATGTGTTAACATATTTGTCACATTTTTTAACAATTCTAGATAATTAATCGTAATTATGTGTACCCATTACGTGTAAACATTATTTACTTTGAGTTGAAGGTATTGTAACGTAAACAGAAACGGGACCACACATTCTACTTTTTTTATTGGATAAATTTTAAGGTCATAGGCAACCAATTATACACGCTTTCGCATTTCATGGCAAACTGAAAATATGCGGTTTTTGCCCAAACAAATTGTAAACTGAGTCAAGAATAAGACTAGTACAGTTACTTCAAAAAAATATATATACCTGCATATGAAAAAATGTTACCTATTTAACAAAAATCTAAGTATTAGTATTTAGTATCTCTGATCACTGTTGTCAGTGATGGTAAATTGTTGTTTTATTTAATTCGATCATATTCTTGAAATAATTTTTTTTCTTCAAAGACAAATTTTTAAGCATTTAATAATCAAGCTGTATAAACTTCAGCAACCTGGGTATATTCAAGGATACCGGAAAAACCAACAGATAACTGAAAAAACCTAACCAACGCAGTTCTAGATTTTCGGTCTATGTAAATACATTTTTTTTTTAAATTTTACTAGATGTATTATTAGTATTTACTTTTGTTTACAGATGTTGTCTTTCAAATGCTTTAACTAATGGTTATGTTTATTATAGTTTTTAGTCATATTTTTTATATACTATCACCCAAAGCTTGTAACATACTTTACGGACACCCTATATAAGATACATGTGGCAACACATGTCTCAATTACTACGATTTATAATATATCTTGATAACTTTTAACAGTTTACCTTTCTTTTCCATAATTCCACCTATTTATAAATAGGCATATCGACATTATTTAAAGGTTATTTTCGGGGCTAATTTTAAATTAGACCTATAGGGTGTTGGTCGTGATTTGCATTGTTTCCAAAATTGTCACTACATTTTGTGAGATAAATGAGTGTTTGTCACCTGGAATTAAAAAACATTGTCTACCATGAGAATGTACAAACAAATATTATTATTTATTGATAACACTATAAATGTGTTTCAAATTTGATAGTGCTAGTGTTAAACGCGGCGAGAAAACAACGTTTTGTCACGAATCGTAACGCATTTTTTGCAAAAGTGTCCGACAGGTCTACTTTCGTCGTCGCACCTTTTGATAGGTTATGTTTATTATAATTTTTAGTCATATTTTTTTATGTATTACCACCCAAAGTTTGTAACATACTTTACCGGACACTGTATAAAATACATGTGGCAACACTGTCTGAGTTACTACGATTTGGTATCACCTATCTTGATAACTTCAATATACCTTTATTTTCCTGTTTATAAATAAGCATATCGACATTATTTAAAGGCTATTTTCCGGACTAATGATTTAATTTAAAATTAGACCTTTATTGTCCAACAGATTTCTCCAATAACAGGACAAAAGTAGAAAACGGATTACATAATATGTTAGCGTACTTAAGTAAGTCATACAAAATAATAACTTAAAAGAAAACATGTATATAATTACATAAAATAGTATCCTATAATGATGCTTATGTCTAAGAAAAATAAGTGGCTGTATTACGCATAATTTTTATTCAATATTGCAAATATAGGCGATTTAATTAAAATATTTGAGTTCACTTTAGGTCGATAGAAATTTGGGTTATTACGTCTCATAAATTGTGGAATGTGAAATTGTATAATAGATAAAAGAGGCATACAGTCAATATCATTATGCAGTAACATTTAAAAATTTAATACCACAAATAATTCTCCGCGGCTGAAATGTATTGCACCAAACTGATTCAGAACAAATTGGTGATCACAACCAATAGCTGGATGGAAATGAAATACATTGTCTAGCGTGAGAATGTGCAAACAAATATTATTGATGTTTGATAACACGATAAATGTTTTTCAAATTTGATAGTGAAAGACGAGTGTAACGCATATTTGCAAAAGCGTCCGACAGGTCTACTTTCGTAGTCGCACCTTTAAGGTCTATAGCTGGAAAACGCTACGTTTGATAGGTTATGTTTATTATAGTTTTTAATCATATTTTTTATGTACTACCACCCAATGTTTGTAACATACTTCACGGGACACCCTGAATAAGATACATGTGGCAACACTGTATGTGTTACTACAATTTATTATCACCTATCTATAACTTAATTTTCATAGTTCTACCTATTTGATAGTGATAGTAAATACTTACGGGACACCCTGTATAAAATAATGCGTGGCAACACTATCTGAGTTACTATGATTTAGTATCATTTCTCTTGATTTCCATTTACCTTTATTTTTTAGTAGATCCATCTATTTATAAATAGGCATATTGACATTCGATAAATAGTCACTATATTTTCTGAGATAAATGAGTTTGTCTATCGTCTGGAAACGAAAAACATTGTCTATCGTAAGAATGTACAAACAAATATTATTATTTTTTGATAACACGATAAATGTGTTTCAAATTTAATAATGAAAGACGAGTAAAGAACGCGGCTAGAATAAAACGTTTCGTTGCGAATCGTAGCATATTTGCAAAAGTGTCCGACAGGTCTACTTTCGTAGTCGCACCTTTAAGGTCTATAGTTGGAAAAAGCTACGTTTGATAGGTTATGTTTATTATAGTTTTTAGTCATAATTTCTATGTACTACCACCCAATGTTTGTAACATACTGTACTGAACACCCTGTATAAGATACATGTGGCAACACTGTCTGAGTTACTACGATTTATTATCATCTATCTTGATAACTTAAATCTCGTAGTTCTACCTATTTGATAGTGATAGTAAATACTTTACGGGACACCCTGTATAAAATACATGCGTGGCAACACTGTCTGAGTTACTATGATTTAGTATCATTTCTCTTAATTTCAATTTACCTTTATTTTTCGTAGTTTCACCTATTTATAAATAGGCATATCGACATTATTTAAAGGTTATTTCCGGAACTAGTGATTTAATTTAAAATTAGACCTATAGGGAGTTGGAAATGATTTGGCAATATTTCGGAAATATTCACTATATTTTGTGAGATAAATAATTGTTTGTCGTCTGGAAATGAAAAACATTGTCTATCGTGAGTATGTACAAACAAATATTATTTTTTGATAACACGATAAATGTATTTCAAATTTGATGGTAAAAGACGAGTGTAGATGTAGAATGCAGTGAGAAAAAAAGTTTCGTCGCGAATCGTAACGTATTTTCGCAAGAAAGTGGACAGGTCGGAACGGTGAAAAATAACAAATATTACGTTTGTTGTTATGCAATTGCATATTTTCCGCGTCGGCCGCAAGTATGGTGCGATTGAGGACGTTTTATCGACCGACGACCGTGTGTAGTTTCACCCCGGCCCCACTGTCAAGTTCACTGCCAAGGCTGGGCATGTAATGGCGCTTGCGCGGCTGCAATGCGGCCCGACCGTGCCTCGCAGGGGCCTCCTAGATATTGCGTAACGCCGTCAGTCCCACAACATCTGCAAGCGTCTTCACCAGGAAGTCGACTCTCCTCCTCGGGCACGGTGACACCTTTCAAGTGCCTCGGGATGTGCCGACAGCGGGCCGGGCCGCCCTGCCACTGCGGCGAGACCTGGGGTAGCCCAAGAGCCACGGCGAGGGCGTCCAGAGGCTGGCGATTGGACCGCTCCGGCTCACTAATGGCGAGCGAAGAGCGCACAAGGTGACCCCCCAATTGCTTTTTTTTAACTCTTTCCAAGGTTGAGCGGTAATCCGCGTACGTATTGTATCGCATGGCAACAGAACTCGCGCAACCTGCCGCCTCAAATTATGTCCGTAAATATTTTTGTTGTGAGATGCAGCAGGGACATTTATTTTGTGTATATTCCGTGTTGTTGGCGCGTCAAACGCGACTGTTTTTTGTTTTCAACATGGCGGATTGTGTGTGTAATCTGTTTTTGCGTAGTAGTTTTTTCAGGGAGTCGATGGCGTTTTAGCCGAAACATGGCTGTTGTTTTACCGGTGGGCAGATCGATATGTCATAGATGTCTCGCGAACAGGTAACATTTTTTTTATTATTACGTAAATTACTTGTAAGGCGTTTGTTCCTCTCCAGGATCGTACCAATTCGGTCGGGAATTTGCATAAATTGTTTACAAAACAAGCCGCCTCGTCGGTGGTACATGACTAATGCGAACCACCAATTATTTAATTTTTGACGCAATGGTTTGGAACAAATTTGACAATAACACTTTTATTGGCTTATACACGTACCCAACGCTTGGTTCCTATGATGACGTGTATATAAATATCTGTGCAATTATTTTTTTTTATCGATTTTGAAGAATTCTAATACTCTGCAGTAGACTGTTGTTTAGTAAAATTAAATTATAATTTAATTCCCGATAAGATAAAAAAATACCCGTATTGATTAAATACGTACGAGTATACCCACTATACTCATAATTTTTATTGCGATGCATCGCTTGTATTGTGAAACAGTGTTTTTTTATAAAAGTACCTACCGTACCCATCCTCGGTTAAATATAAATTTTTGACGGCATACCTTACCTGAACCCTATTTGTGGCAATCAAAATATTTTTGCAACAAATCAAAGAATTTTATCGAATTGCAGTAACAAAATGACGCCATATTGTTTTCTCCAATTCTCAACAGTATTCAATAAATTGGAGCATTCCAGTTGTACATTTTATTATATAAATGTTATGTAATAACTTATTGCCTATTATTTATTTGCTATCTATTCTAAAGGTATTAAGTAGGTATTTTCAATTTATTGGGATGTTATTCATAAAATGACTAACATTCCAGTTGTGCCATTAATAGGACAAATAAATTGCAAACAGAAATAATTTGCGATTGATGTATCTCATGAACCGATCCATATTCAATTACCTATACCAAAATCACATGACAAAAACTCAGTGAAACATGCAGACATTGTTTGCTCGCATTATATTTTTTATATTAGGTGCTTACAATATGTATTCATATACCGCAAAAGAATTACCTATAAACCTATATACGTAGTTGTACTAATCGTAAGTCCTATTTGCTGTCATGAATTTGTTTAATGTTCGTTTATACTGAGCCTGTATTATGTAGGTGCTATTTATGAAATATAAGTATGTATATCAAGTTTCTTCAAAACTTTATTCCTATTTTCTTAAAAAAAGATCATTAAACGAACATTTCCACATGGTAAATGATATATTTTTTTCAAAATGACTTAATTTGCACTTACTCAGCCAATGACATAAGTTTCATAAAAGATTTTATCAAAAAATTTTAATGGGCAAAGATTTTTTTCAATTATTTTCCAGAAAGGTGCTTAACATGTGCTCCTAGCATCAAGAATTGGAAATTTTTAATTTTACATATGAGCTACACCCACATTAACAGTTTAATCAAACTTTTGTTTGTTTGTTTGCACTAAAATCCATTATAATTATTTAAAGTGTTATAATTATCAAAATTCAATGTTAAGCATCTCGATATGTTATGTAAGTTAATGCAAAACGAAATATATCCTGTTTTCAATTATGTTGAAATTTCTGCCGTTTAGATTATTATCAATATCAAGGCATGCCAAAAAATCTCTGGTAATGAAATCTGAGAATAGTAATCAATCAATCAGAGTACTTAACCATAGCAACTATACGTACTTATAGTGTTTATTATGTTGTGATTCGTTTATGAAAACATTTTGTTTAAAATTATCTCAACACTCGTTGTTGCATCGAATCGATTATGATTATTGATAAGACTGATGATGCAGCAATAAATCATAGACGAAGTTTATGTCATCGTGTCGCTTAATTATCGTCTGACTAAAATTCCGTATGTATTTGTTTGTGGAATTGTTTATGGATATTTATTCCTACATAGAGCCTCCAACTAGAGGTGGAAATCTTGTATTGCTTTTTCTTGGATTTTGTCTTGGTCTCGCAAGCCAAGACAAGGCTTGACAGCTCAAATTGAATTTGAATATTCGCAGATGGCATAAGATAACATTCCTATTATTTACCAAACCAGGGTTCGGAGCGACCTGAAAAACCTGGAAAAGTCAGAGAAATGTGAAATCTTTCAGGGAAATATTTATTTCTCCTGGAAGTTTTCAAAGGAACATTTTAATCATAATGTTGAATTTCATTCGTAAAAATAGTTGAGGCCGGATCTGTTTAGCGGGATAGTATCGGATGAGTTCTGGATAGTATCGCGTATAGTAATTTGGAATTTCAAACACGAAAATGCAGTTATAGGGAAGCACGGCTCTAGGCCATCGAAATCGGTAATCTGACGGTAGCCAAGTAGGCCTTGGTCTCGACTTCAAGCTGTTATAGAGTAAATATGTTTTATATTTTAGTTATTACCTATGACTATCGATAACTGCATAATCAACTGTTGCCCTATTAGAAACGATTCTATTGATGAACAAAAATCGACTTTCGTTCTTTAGGTTATTTTAGATTTAAGATTATTTAGATTTTTTTATACATTTTGTCTTTTTGTCTTACATTCATTCATGAAAAGTTGGAAATTTGATCAAAATTATTTTAATTTGCATTTATTCTGTTATTAATCGCTTATAATATATGTGAAGTTATAACTATATATACAGGTTATTAATGATAGGTTTGTTCAAACTTCACTGATGTATTGGACTGATGAAATTAATTGGGATGTCATTTACAAATTTTTGATTTTTAAATTTTATACATTCTTTCTGGATTCCGGGATTTTAACTGTTTTTAACCAATTTTAATTTATAAATGACCACTTATATCTCACAATTTTCATTTGTTGATTTAATTTTATTCTTAATGTTCTGGACTTTGTCGTTAGAAAAAAATGCACAAAAATTCACAAATTTTACTTTATTTTGTGTTAAAGTGTATATTAAATTATAAATCGTATTGAAATATTTATTTTTTGTGAATGAAAATTGTATATGGCGTAATTTGCAAAAGAATTTTATTTCATGTTGTCTTCTTTAAAAATCTGGAAAAATAATGACTGAAGTCATGGAAAACCTGGAAAAGTCAGGGTCCATTACCTTCAAAGACTCCGAAGCCTGTATTATTCAGTTCCTAAGTGTCTAACATTACTTGTACTCGTAGAAAACACTATTTCAAGAATACACCGCCCGGAGCTCTTGTTTTGTTTTGCAAGATACGAACAATTATCAATTTTTGATATTTAATGTTCACCAAGGTATTTACTTATTTTCAATTTGTAACTTTTAAAAGTATACACATTTACTCCAAATATAGTAATGCTTTACAATTAAAGTAAAAAGAACATGTTAATTGATTAGATTAATGTTTAATTATTCTTGGCTTGCTTTATTAAGAATTGAGTCAATACCTATTAATTTTATCTTTTTTTTTCCATGAAAAATTTAATAGTATATGATAGAAACACTATTCAAATTGCATACATATTCGTATTGCATATTTGAATTTGTAAATTAGGTTGGCGTCATACATCAGCCTTGATTATGTATTTAATTAATTAAACAATCAGTGCAATTATAACATGTCACACACGCATTTTTTTTAAATTCATAATGCTCTCGTTTTGTATAATTAAATGAAACTTTTGTATTGCTTTTTAATTATTACCTATGCGTGTATCGTCGTTTGTCTTTATTTATTTCATCATAACGCCATTTGAAATCATATATTTATATGTAAGTACATTAATTCTTGTAGTCAATTGAAATTTTAATCTATGAAATATTA
Source organism: Monochamus alternatus (assembly GCA_037114965.1). NCBI lineage: Eukaryota > Metazoa > Arthropoda > Insecta > Coleoptera > Cerambycidae > Monochamus > Monochamus alternatus. Next base: position 93,317,661 of record CM073427.1, on the reverse strand, counting down.
CTTGAATAGTTGGGTTCAGTAAATATGTAAAATAAAAATTAATATAGCTATATAAAATCATACAGTGATTTTACGTTCTTTTTGTGTTTTTGTTTATAATTAAATATTTGATTAAATAAAAGAGGCCACCTGAAAAAGCAATCCTAGAAATACAGAAATAGGTTAGATCTCATTAATTGTGGCTAAACTTAGCGTTATTTATGTTCAAAGGTGAATTTGACTTTTGAAAATCATTAAGCCAGGTATGTCTTTTTTGTTAGTAAATTTAGCTAGATTAATTTTATTTTAAATACCTACTTATTTATTGAATCCATCATTTTCTATAGAATTGTTCCTTAGCATACCTAGATAGATATTTGATATCAAAGAATGACTCTATTAGGAATTGTACGAAAATTGATTTATATTAGTTTAAGTACCTTTACAATACACACTACAGCAAACAATCTACAAAAGCCAATAATAAAATATAGATGGGTAAATATTGTGGGTATAATTTAATTCTGGCCGGGGCAATATTCCTCAGAGTAGTTAGTTTCAGAAAATATTATTAATACCCAATAAAAAAATGTATATAAAATATAATAGCGATTTTTTATATTATTGCATGTTTAGGTTACATTTGCTTTGTAAGATGTAACAAGCCCCCTCTATCAATGAACACAAAGTGTACTAGATAGTACTATTTTTGAAATACTCGTCCCAAAAAATATGTTTGTTGACATTTTCAGCCTTATTACTGGCGATTTCTCAAATATTTGATAAAAATTCGTTTTTTTTTTTAATTTGGCCCTGTAGATTTATGAAAAGCAACATTTGATTGAGGTATGTTTGTTACTATTGCCCTAAGTATTTTGATCTCAGCAAACTCCCTATTCTTAATGAAACACAGTAGGAGTATATATGTATATAATTTATTACGGTTGAATATCGTCTTTGTTTTTTGTTTATAGTAATTTGATTTATTATAACTGCTAGAAACAACAGTAACATTAATTTACTTGAAAATTTTCAATAACTATAACTTCATCAGTTCAATAACTATGCTTTTTTATATTTAGAAGATATACCTAACGTATAAAAAATATTAAATATTTCACTTTGTAACAGTTTTCCAACCCAAATGAATGATTTTTAATACTAAAAATATGTATTAGTGTAATAGAAAATATGTTCTGTATAATCGATTCAGAAATACGGAAATTTCATTCATGTCAAACCGTTCCACTGCGTATTTTTAGAGGTAATGCGTCATTTACATAAAAAATAGGTACGTATTACATACCATTCTAGTTAAAATAAATCATGACATGGTTGTACCATGAAATGGCAGATATTTAAGTTGATGTTATCATTGGGCTCGTAAAAATGACTTTAATAATTTGCCGTGTCTGAATTAATTTATTTTTACTGTAATTTGTAAATGTCTATAGAACCAACAATCGTTTTTACCCCTAAACTGCTCCCAAATTGTGTTTTAAGAATGCATTTGCGCGTATTGGTATTTCGCTTACGGTGTACACAATTTTTACTAATGGTCTGTGAGGTTACATGGAACTGCATAACATTAAATATTTAAAAAGCTCGGCTATAAATAGATCTTATTATAAAAACAAACACATAATGTGTGTGTGCCGACATACGAATCTTATCGTTGCATACTATCTTTACGATTTTAATTACTTAAAAAAATATAAATGCTTAATCCCAACAGCATATTTAATTTTTAAGTATCCATTACAGGCGAATTTTTTTACCATCGTGTATTTGCCGAATTTAAAATTTAGCTTTGCATTACCGATGCATTGGATCGAGTTCGGATGCGATTTTTTATTTTTAGCTCAGTTGCTAGTATGTTTCGTTTATTTTTATTATTTTATGAAGTTGTCAGTGGCTTCCAGAAAAGTGTGTGGTTTTCTTATATCACCACATTCGTGTTATTAAAAATTCTAGATAATGTATATAAACATAAAATATTTGTGTAGTAAAGTTAATAAATAGTATAATTACAATTTGCATTAAATTCTTCACATTAAGGTGGAAAATGATCTGTTTCTTTTTATGATGGCATTAATTTCATTAAATATGCAGTAGCATACCTAATATACGTGTCAAGAATAGTAAATATGATACTGTGGTATTGACAAATCGTAAGTTGAAATAGTATCATAATCAAATTATAAATTTATTGTGTATTTGTCATTACAGTAGCTAGAAAAATACTTGGTAGATATAATGAGCACTTGCACAAATTATGTGATCTTATATTTGGTACCTCTATTTTGTACGGTCATAATATGTATGTGTTTCTGAAATAATGACCTCAAATGCATTATTGAGGACGTGAAAATAAGCAATTTTTATTAAGCATTAATTAGGGGAGACCGGGTACGAAAGTAACACGGGTTGGTTGTAACAGTAAGCCTATTGTCTTTCGAAAGAGGTTTGTCTATGATATTATATCATCATAGAGTCGGCAGTGAAATCTACATTAACTTATTTGAACAACAATATCCGTAGTGTGTTTTAGTTCGAGTTAAGACCTGCACGGTGCAAAATGATATGCAAAATAAGTTTTCATTCTTTATCTTAATAATAATCCTAGAACTGAACGTTATTTTGAATTATTTTATTGGCTTGTTCAGTTAATACCAATATTGGCTATAACCTAAGCAAGTATCCTGTCAATCGCCTGAAAAATGCGTAATGGGACGATTGTAACAATGCCATAGGGGGACGATTATAACATGTTACAACCGTCCCTCATATTTAATACCTATGATCGTATTTGTCATATTTAAAATGATAATTCTGTAGATATCCAGATAATTACTTCAGTATTTGTTATACTGTGTGGCAATATACAAATTCATTCTCTTTATTTAGAATGTCTAACAAAAAACAACGAACAACAGATAGTGGGAAAGATTGTTATGGATTGGGAAAAACTTGGTCCGTTCCAAATATGGACGGGTCTGGCCACAGACAACCCTGCAAAAACCAGATAGGGATAGGATTCTTTGTTATTACCAAAAAAAAAAATTATTATTATTTTATATTTTTGTTTCACAATTCTATGTTTTTATTTATTTATTGTTTTCAAATAAAAAAATATACTATGTACTTACACTATAACGTACTTTTATATAGGTATAATCAATAAACAAATACCTTGTAAATTTTTAGGTATTAATAATATTGTGTGAAACTAACTACTCTGTGGACAAAAGCCCCAACCAGCGTTGAATTACACCCACAATATCTACCCATATATTCCTTATGATTAGCTTTTGTAACATTTTTTACTGTATTAGAAAGGTATTTTAAGCTAATATAAATCAAATCTCCTACATTTCCTATCAATGAAGTCATATGTTTGTTCTCTGATACCAAACATCTAGGTATGCTAATGAACAATTCCACAGACAAAGCTCTATTCAATAATTATCTAAAGAAATTAATCTATCTAAATTCACTAACCTTGTTTTAATAAAAACACTATAAATATCTAACTTCACTTTTGGCAGTTGGAACACGACAATTCAACTTTGTGCAATTGTTCATTAGCATACCTAGATGTTTGGTATCAGAGAAGATACATATGACTTCATTGATAGGAATTGTAGGAGATTTGATTTATATTAGCTTAAAATACCTTTCTAATACAGTAAAAAATACCTTGTAAATACTAACTTTATATACTTAGTTATTACCTATTATTCATGTTACAAACGTCCCCATGTTCTGTTACTTTTGACCCATACCATTGGGTAGGTTGTAACGACGTACACTCTCTTTTATTAATTGTATATCAATATGAACTTCAATTACTTCAATATTATTTTTCTTCTATATATAAAATGCCAAGGAAACGACTTATAGTCTTAAGTAAATTTATATAACTTTGTTAATTTTTTATTTATCCGGCTTTACAAAAATATGTTACTTTCGTACCTGGTTTCCCCTAGTAACCTAAGTCACGTGATGATTTTATATGTACAGGTTGTCCCCGGATAGGTAAAACGACAAAAATTTTGGTTTTGGAAAAGGCCTGGGAGTTCTGTCTTGACTTCAAATCCACAAAATCCAGTAAGCCTTGGAAATTTGGAAACTGATTTTTTTCAACAGTAAAGTGCTCTTTCTGTATGAGATACATCAGAATATTAAGAAAAGTTTCTCAGAATGGCAAACTGACTATGTGTGCAAAATTTCAATGTCCTAAGCCTACTATGTTTTTTTTCTCGATATTTCGCTAGAAACCAATATTTTCCTGAACGATGGATTGACCGTGGTACTATTTTCTTGGTTACTGTGCAATCCAGACTTTAACCCTTTAGAAGTGCCATTTATGTATGAGATTCTACAAAATGTTATTACTTAAGAAAAGTCGCTCAGAATGAAAAACCGAGTGTGCACAAAATTTGTCGAAAATTGAGCAAAAAATCAAACTAGGTTTAAGACTTTGAAATTTTGCACGCATAGTCAGTTTTTTATTTGTAGAAATTCTTACTGGATTTTATGCATTTGAAATGACATATTTTGTTGCAGCAAGCAAGTTGAATCCCAGAAGGCCATTTTTCCACACCAAAATTTTGTGGCTTACAAAATTAGTTCCGCCTATTCGGGGACACTTCGTACATATTTTTATTAAAAAATGCCTTACTCAAATAAAAAATCAGCAAATATGATGTGAGTGAGTGTACGCGTATCAATCGTGTCAATTCTCCGAAATATTGCACGTCGATCTTCAAATCCATGCCAATCCATTTTTTGGTGGAGCCGATGAAATTAGAAAAATGTCTGAAGGACACACACGCAAAAGTTGTAGAGAATTACCTAATATCGATTTCGGGTAGGTAGTTCATTTCTGTTACTTATTTTGTTAGTATCAGTTTAAGCAGTGTTTCAGCACGTTTCGCGTTCTTTACTATCCTTTTGAAAGGTCGCAGTTATATTATAAACATCCTGTATATTATTTTTGGTTTACATAATAACTTTGAAAATTAATTGTTAATCACGGATATGTCAACTATGTTTTAATATTGTATCGAGTGTTTTTTAGAGAAAAATATTCAAGTTCATAATAGCGAAGCCAAATGGTTGCAACAGTCTTAACTGAAATTAGCCTAAATACTGTTTGCCTAAAATTTGAAAATTTAGTGCATTACCCGATCAATGTCGCCATTATTCGAATTCCAAGGCCTCCGTATGCATTATTTCTGCCATAACTGTTCCGCTATTCAACGCAAATTTATGCAAATTTTTTAATAATTTTAAAATGTTCAAGTTGTTAGAAACCTACGATCGTCTCCACGCCGTATAGATTGCTATTCAGACGCAAATGTCTTGTGAATCACTAAATTAAAAATGTAGTTTTTAAATTTGCAAATTTATTCATGGTTGAGGTTAATGGATGTTTTACGACTCATTCATAGGAAAAATCTGGCACCTTGAGAGAGCTAAATTATGATGAAAAATGTCCAGGAAACTATTGTAACTGTCCGCTATTCAATTTTTATATGCATTGTAAAGTTATAATGTGCCAACGACGCATAGATACATAATAATAATAATAATAATAATAATAAGTATAATAATAAATAAGCAGGAGGGGTCACCCATCATCTACGACCTTTGGTGAGTAGCGACACCACTTACTCTAGCTGGAGGGGTGTAAAATCGGACCGGCAGTACTGCGCACCCGGGAGGGATGAGCTACATTTTTTTCCCTCTGGTGCCGGCCGTCGATGTGTCAGGCCAACCACCTGACACACTGAAACCTCCGGTTCCAGATGCCAGGAGAGAGGGCCCCCACAATCGACCCCATTCGGATGGGGGTCATGGGCAAGGTGGTGGGGCCCAGCCGGACGGATTGCCCGTTGATGACCAAGGCCATGAAAATGGAAGTTTTGAGTGGACCGATGAACTAAGGGACGATCTTCTGGTCTGTTATGAAAGCAGCGAGCCCGGGCGAAGAGGATACATGGCGCGGATGTATGCTCGGTGGTGTGATATGCACCCCGAAGGCCGCGCCCTCACCGCACAAAATCTGCGGGATTATGTATCCTACCTTCGTCGCAGAGGCTATGAGAGGCGTCCTCATCTAAGGGTGAACGAAGTGGCTGAAGAGCCACGGAATGATCCCGCAGAGGCGCCGCGCTTCATTCCCCGAGAACAGGACGGCCTGAGCACCCGTCGGGGGTTGCCTTTTATAAAACCCCCGAAGCCCGCAGATCTGGCCCGAGTGGATACTGCGCTCCGTGAAGATCTCCCAGAAGAGGCTGACATCTGGCGCGTCAATTGCGCTGTGTACGAAGCCGCTGAACTGCTGACTCGGGTGGAGAGAGGGCGTGAAAATGCCGTTTCTCCACTAGAGGGAGCACGGCGGCGAGTGCACAAGATGGAGGCTAAGATCCGGTCGGCGAGGCAACACGCGTCCCGTATCCAATGTGTGATGGACTACGTGGAAGCCAATAGGGCTTTCACACCTAAGGTGAGACGCATCGCTACTTCCCTTAGGCGGGTCCATCATACCCTGAATCGGGTGGTGCTGCTTACCATCAAGCAGCATTCTCTCGACAGGATACGGATGCTAGTGGCTGCGAAAAAGTCACTAGTGAGGCGGTCGAGAAGGTTGGAGCAAAATAATTTGTTCCGTGTAAGGCCTTCTCGACTTTTTGAACAGCCTCAGCGTGTTGCGGACAATCCGCCGACTGTAGATCGGGTAGAAGCCTTCTGGAGAGATCTTTATGGCCGCAGGATTCCACTTGATAGAGACACTCCAGCCCTGGCACACTTCGAGGCCTTTTGTCAAAGGATTCGAGAGCCACAAGAGGTGTGCCCACCGATAACCCCGGATGAAGTTCGGAGATCATTTATTAGATCGAAGAACTTCGCTGCTCCTGGTCCCGATGGGATCAGCAACTTCTGGTGGAAAAAATTCACCAGTGTCCACCGTCATTTGGCCAGAATATTCACGTCCTGGCTAAATGGAGAGCAGCAAATTCCGGCGTGGTTTGTCGAGGGGAGAACCGTGCTTATCCCTAAGAGCGGAGATTTGTCCCAGCCAAAGAACTACCGCCCAATAACCTGCCTGAATGCGTGTTACAAGGTGTTTACTCGCATCTTGTACGCGCGTGTGCTCCACGCAGTGAACCCGGTTTATCAACGGATGTACGAGCAGCGAGGGTCCAAGAGGGGTGGGGTGTAGCTGGCTGTAAGGAGAACCTGCTCATCGACAGATGTATTACGCAGGACTCCGTGCAGTACAAGCGAAATCTCTCAATGGCCTGGATAGATTACCGCAAGGCATTTGATATGACATCACATGAGCTAATAATCCACTTGCTCCAATGCCTTGCGGTGGCCGACCCCATAGTGAGATGTATTGAACAACTCATGCCGCTCTGGAGGACCCGCTTTACCATAACATCGGCTAATGCTAGGGTCCAGACAGAGCCGGTTTTGTTCAGGAGGGGAGTGTTCCAGGGAGATTCCCTGAGTCCCCTCTTGTTTTGCATCTCACTGCTGCCATTATCCGTTGCACTTCGTCGTACCCGGGGTTATAACTGCGGTACCCCAGGAGACCGGAGGCATAAGGTCACCCATTTGTTCTACATGGATGACCTTAAACTCTATGCCTCCGGTGAGAGGGATTTAAATCAGTCCCTCAGAGTGGTACAGGAGTACACGCAGGCAGTTGGGATGGAGTTCGGGCTGGACAAATGTGCACTGGTTCATCTCAAGAGAGGACGATGCGGTGCATACGGAGAGGACGCCCAGCTAATCCACCACCTAGATGCCGGAGAGTCGTACACCTATTTGGGTGTCCCACAGCGGGGCACTCATGAGGTGGCAATGGTGAAAAACGCTCTCCGCGGCAGGTATCGGCACCGCCTCCGACAAATCTGGTCTTCGGAGCTGTCGGGTAAAAACAAGGTGAGTGCCACTAATATGCTTGCCGTTCCGATCCTTCTCTACTCCTTTGGAGTAGTGAAATGGACACAAGAAGAGCTGAGGCAACTCGATGTAGGGACCCGCAAAATGATGCATCTCCATCAGAGTTTGCATCCAAGATCGTCCATTTCGCGGTTATACTTCCCAAGAAATCGGGGAGGCCGTGGACTCTTGAGTTTGGAGTGTCTCCAGGGCAGAGTGGTTTTGGAGGAAGCCTGTAAAATCATCAGGAGCTCGGATCCCCTTCTCTGCATGGTCCAAGACCATGAAGCAGCAGGGATAGGAGCATTTGTATATAAGGCAGCGAGAAGAGCAGCCAATGAACTTGGTCTCGTGTTCGATACTGAGCGGGAAAATCCAGACTCTGTCACCGAGTGGGACCCTGCTCAGTTAAAAGCCCAAATTAAAGCTGCAGAGACGCGTCATCTTCTGCAGCTACATAAGGATAAGCCAATGCATGGTCTCTTCTACCGTCATCTAGAGGGGCTTGGCTTATCTGAAAAGCTGACCTTCGCTTTTTTGAGGTCAGCGGGGCTGAACTCTGAGACCGAGGGGTTCATAATGGCTTGCCAAGATGGTGTAATTAATACTCTCGTCTATCGTAGTCGTGTCTTGGGTATCGAGGTTCCTGATACCAGATGCAGGGCCTGCCGCCAGGCGCCAGAGACGCTTATGCATCTCCTGTCGGCCTGTCCGGTATATGCGGCCACAGCGTATATCCAAAGACACGATTCAGCCTTACGGGTGTTGTATTATCATTTACGACACTCGTATGAGATAGACGAGACGCCAGTGCTGCCTTATGCTCCGGGGGATATAGAATCCGTTGTGGGGAATGAGAAGTGCCGAATTTATTGGAACTATTCATTCCCCACCCTCAGGCAAATTCAAGCCAATAAGCCTGATGTAGTCCTCCTCGACCACCAACTTAGGACGATGTTTGTGATTGAGTTCTCGGCTCCCGCAGAGAACAACATCGTCCTAAAAGAGGAGGAAAAACGGAGGAAGTATCGAGATCTTCTCTCCGAGCTCCGCAGGCTGTATCCAGACCACTCTGTTAAGATTGTGGTGCTCATTATAGGCGTCCTGGGTGGAATGAGACATACGTTGCTTTCTGACTTAAAGATCATACCGGCTTGCCGAAATTCGGCAGAGATCTTAGCCGGCAGAATGCAGAAGGCAATCGTCCTTGGTTCGCTACGTCTACTCAGAACGCACGATTTACGGGCGCAATGATTACTGACTCCACGGAGTGGAGAGTGGTCATTGCTTGACTCTTCAGAACATCTCCGAATGTGTCGGAGCTTCGGAAGGTGTTACTGGAAAAAAAAAAAAAATATATAATAATAATAATAATAATATCTCTACCCCTCATTATAATCACGAGAGGATTAGCCCAGAAATCGAGGACTTGTGCGGGAGAGGGGGCGGCATATTATTATTAAGCAGACCGCATTTCCGCTCAGGAACGACTTACGTTGGTAGTTAGAGCCTACCATTCAGTGCAGGAATAAGGGAAACCTGGAAAACCTTATTAATTGGAAGGGTTGCCAAACGTCAACCGGTATCAATCTCTCAAATTGACCCAAGCTAACATTCTTCCACCCTACCATACCCGCAGAAGGGTGTCAATCCTCTCCATGAATATAGCTGAAATACGGTCTACCGGCTGCGGGGATCGAACCCACAGCGATCTAATCATCGATTCAAGTACTGACGCCGTAAACCGCGCGACCACTGACCGAGCCAACATGTATAAACAAATTAGGTCGTCTTGTCGTTTATAAATATCTAGCGCTACTTTAGGAACATTGAGAGCAGTTTTTTAACATTTACTAAATGTTCTGTCAGTTGAAGCGATATCCTTTTTTTAATAAAATAAGTTGATTTATTTAATTTTGATTGTTACTAGTATATGTATATTTTAAAAGCACTATAATTGATATTGCCACTGTCAACTTCGATCAAAGTCGTAACTCGTAGAAAGAAATTATGCCTAATCCTTTTGCGGCTATGGTACACTGACAAAAAATATGGGTTGCTATTTACCTGGGCAATAAGCCTAAATAGTATAATATGATGCAATATTAAGAAAGTTACTATTTATATTCATGCATTTTTTATAGTACCGGGTTTTTCTATACATGCAATGCAATTTTACAACTTTATTACGGATTTTTAAAAGAAATCATGTAATTTTTCATGAAAAATTTTGTAATGCAGTATGGATTTGGTATTTTCTATTTTACTGTATGATGTAAGCAGCGTGTAAATATACTACAATTTTTATTAGTGTAGGATGGAGGAACGTTGACATGGATCAATATGAGAGATTGATCCCTGTCGGCGTTTGACCTTCCTCTTAACTGCGATATTCTTCAGGTTATTTTTATTTTTGCACTAAATAGTGGTTAGGATGTCTGACATTCTTGTAATAATTGTCTTTCCAGTAAAAATGGCGGCGGCGCCGGTTATAAATTTGGATACATATTTTTCTGTGTATCAGGCTGTATATTTTTTTTTGTAAATATCTGACTGAAACTCGTTAAAAACTCGAAAAATCGTTATTGTGCGTGTGTTCCCTGAGTGATATGCGGATTTTCCTGTACCCAGTAATGGGTATTGTGAAAATTGTCTCATCCATAACTAAAATGTTCATGATTAAATGGGTTTCAGTGCTGCTGATATAACCATTAGGAAAAGTTCACTCGAAACGGAAGATCCCTTAGATGTAAGGCTTGAACCTGCTATACGTGAAATGTGTAGAGTAAGTCGTGCATTAACATTCGCCAAACTGTGGATTGTGATATTCCAAATTGCGCTGCAATTGTCCTAGTGCTTATGCCAGGCTCCTCGATGGCATCTAAAGTATTCTTTGAGATTAATAATTTACCTAGGTCTAATGGCTCCCTCATGTTGCTCAGGCATCTGCTGCAAATTGCCAGTTTTTCTACCCCTCTGAACCACACGTAAAACAGGTTTCACGTCTCGAGTTATATCTTTGGGAAAACCTTAAATCATAAAGATGAGCTGCAGTCACTGAATTTGGATCTAATTGTCCGTATGCCAATATAATGTCCATATATAAGGTTTGTTTTTGCAGCAGTTGGAAACGGTTTGAAACTATTAGAAATGTCCGTCCAACTATTTATTCGAGTTAAATTCAATGGTAACGCGTTTTCAACTTAACTGGTCGAATATTATAACAGTTTCAAACCGTTTCCAACTGCTACAAAAACAAACCTACGAGGGGAGTTCAAAGTATTCTCGGTATCAGTATGATCTGGTACCAATGTGGGTAATTTTATTATTGCATTAACTAATGTCACTGTCTGAGAGTATGTATATAAAATTTCAATTAATTGTAACCATTTATTTTCTAGTAATCCTTAGTAAAAGACGACCATAATGACTGACGTTACATATTAAAGAAAATCGAGCACCGTGCGCTGATTACGCGACTGTGGTTTTAAAGATCTTAACCATATATATATAGTCCCGATATAGCCCTCAGTGACTATTACCTGTTCCCATATTTAAAAAATATCTTCGTGGAAAGCGATTTTTAGATGATGAAGAGGTGAAGGCGGCAATTAGCACACATCTTTCAGACAAGAAAGAAGTGTATTTTTACAGGGAATTGAAAAGTAAATTTCTAGATGTAATAGACGTATTGACTTTATGGGAGATAATTTTGAAAAATAAAAATTATTTTAAACTATTATCTCTTTTCCTTTCTGCTGATACCGAGAATACTTTGAACGCCCCTCGTATAACGTAAAAAACTGTCTTGGCTTGGCTTGATATCATACTTGCAGGGTAGTGATACATATATGCTATTCAATAATAAAAATATTATTTTTAAAACATGAAAAGCAAGGAGTTGGCCATGTAGCCTTAGCAGCCGGTAACTTGGGCTCCTTGTCGGACTGGGCCCCTGCGCGGTGTGAGGTCTGCGGGGGTGTTTGTTACGCCACTAAATCTCATGTAGTTTCATTAAATATTTTTCAATTTTTTTTTTATTTATCAGACGGTACCCCTTAAGAAAACCTTAGCTTTGAGCTTCCATTATGAAGCGTGGTCTAGACAAAAGTAATTTTATGACTGCAAACAATACCGAATAGAAGTTAGTTATTAACTAGCTGCATTGTTGAATTGTACGCTGATACTTATCTCCGCGTACCGCGTTGTTGCATTGATCATTTAATTGACAGAACCGCACGGTGCCACAACACCTATTATTAGTTATTCTTTGGAGCCTGTTGTGTTCTTCGCCGTGGCTCTATTTGCACTAGTACGTATTATTATTTGTTAGAAGTTCGCTTCCAGATACGTCCTTAATGGCGGGCTCTCGGTTATAGAATGTTGCGGATGATGATTAATTCGTCTTAATTACCCGTCGCTCTTCTAGTGGCCTGTCTGACGGGAGGAAACCAACAAATCGCCCGCCACAGTCGCTTTTATACTCAGCATAAATCTTCCACTCGTGCAGGAAGGCGATTATCCTGTACCATTCACGATTTTGAGGAACATGGCTGACAAAGCAGCGAGTTGTCTGTTGATGAATGTAAATGACGGGTTTAAACAAATCGTAAGTGCGTTAAGCCGGTCGCACATGGACGTATATGATTTATACGTTAATTTGTATCGGAGCTGATAATATGATTGTTAATTTTTGTCTAGTGGTTTGCTATAGGTCACACAAATTGCTGGTTTTATAGTTGTTTTAAGGATTCGGTATAGTGTAGCGCCAAAAATATAGCGACATTTATGCTTTCAAAATGTAACAAATGTTCGGTCGCGACTGCTGGGCGCAGAGGTGGTGCAATCAAAGTAATTTCGGTGTTGTGCGGAGATTGGACGTTTCTGTGTCGAGCAGAAATGAAGGGCATTCCGCGATTAAGGGGGTGGCAGTGGGGAGGAAATGTCGAACGATGCTGTCGAAGTTATCTTAAAACTATGTAGTCTAAGACACTCAGAATAGGGCATTAATTGGTATTTAGTGGCAAATCCAGTATAAAGGGTGTACATTGAGAAAAGATAAACTCTTGGAGGAGCAGTTTTCTTGATGTCAACTTTTTGAGTGTTGCCGCAAGAACATTTTGCTTGAAATAGAACAGAGATGATTAAACTAAAATTACGCTTATTATTTAAACTGACAAAAACAATTCTTGACGTCTTACTGCTTAATTCAACGATTTCTCATGTTTGATGTTAAATAAGCTTCACAATTTGTTCTATCTGCGTGTTATTCTTTCATATTTATCCTTTTTATTTGGGCACAACTACTGATGATTTAATTCAATGATTTTTCTTCTGTGTCCGGTTCTACAACCTGCATCGCGATAATGTGAGAAGTGACACGCACATCCGACGTCATTCAAGAATATTGGCGTGCACTATAACATTTAAAAACTGTTATACAAACATAAAATTTAACCTTTTGAAACGTTAGATTGACAATATGATGTTAATATTATAGAACGGTTTCGTAATTATTGTTTGAAATCTTTATTTCAGTTAATAGAATCAACATCATTAATTTTCAATATTATACTAAACAAATAAATATTTTTTGTTTAAACTTCGTACACAATCATTGTAATAAAAGGTTAATATTTTGGTATGAATAATTTTTTGCTTTTGACTAAAGTCAGTGACGAAATTATGAGTACTGTGTGTATATTATGTGTTGTTAACTATGTGTTATATTATTATTATTTTATTCTCATTTGAACTGTCTTGACAGTTTACACCACTGGAAAAGTTTCTGGAAGATGTTTGAACACAAATTGAATAAATATAAAATACTAACTGAAACTATTCCTAAAGAACATTTTTAGAAACCAACAAACTCGTCGTTTTGAAAAGCCTTTAACAGTGTCATTTGTAGGTAGTGCTTTGCTGAATAAAGTAATTCATTAGATTATATTTACAGTAAATTATTATGCACATTACATTAAATCAGTATTTTGCATTTTTATTTAATTTTAATGAATCTTTTAATGGTCTACTATTCAAATTCTTATACAATGTATAGAAATGCGCAAGTTATAGAAGAAATAACGATGCAGAATTTATATAATTATTGAAGCTCTGACAAAGCGAGGATGTTGAAAATTATTTTTTAATTTAAATTAGAGAAATAAATCTAAATATAATGTTACGTCGAGATTTTTTTTTTAATAATGAACAATATAGATGTACAACATTCAAATAATTTAATTTTTGAATGTGCCTGCATATCACCACGCAACGCTTATTACTCTGGGTTAATTTAACATATATCTGCTTTAATTACTTTAAATGTATATAAGAATTAATTATAATACAATTAAATACAGGGCTTTTACAATCCTACTTATATTAATTTAGTAATGGGTTAATAATTTCATCATTATTTATGAAGCAGTTGAATTGAGTGTTTCTTGTTGAGTAATACAACGTAAATGTAACGTAACGTATCGTATAAATAAAACATCATATGAAATCAAGAAAAATTGACGCTTAATAAAATCCACATTTTGTTACGTCTTGTCCGATGTAAGATTAATTATAATTGTGACTTCGTTAAAGTATGATTAAAAATTTTAAAAATATTAATGGGAGAGGAATTTGTCGGTTTATTCTCTATTAAAATATTTACTACCTAGTTCTGCTGATCACAGCGTGTGGAATTAGAATTGATATTTCCATATCTAAATTTTGGAAAGAATAGTCGTTATAGAATCGTTCAATTAGCCGTTAGTGGAGCTTAAAAGATAGTTACAAAATGTTTGCGTTGTGGTTAATCCTATTCTTTCCCTCTTACCGAACGTTGATGTGTCAAAAAACTAGTTGTTGGTTACCCTATAACATTTAGTTGAGATCCACTCAGATTAATTTTTAGAAATTACGGTTTTAGTAAACTTAGGGATTGGTTATTTCCTGAATTCCTAAGTGTTCAGTGTGATTGGTTATGTGAAGAGGAGTAACAGTAGCAGTTTAGCCGAAAATTTGATTGAATTATAGCAGAATTTCCCTCTTTCCTATCCTGTTTTTCAAGACCGTCAGCATGGGTAACTCATTTTTTGTACCTCGTTAGATAAAATTTTGGATATTTAACCCAAAATAATACAGTATCCGGAATGGGTACGTATAGCTAACTGCTTTTGTCTTGAACATGCCGGTGATATCCAAAAAGGTTAATTCATTGCATCGACAAGCACATGCGGCTTCCATGATCGTTGCAACCTGTAAAGAGTTCAAAATGAAACGCATAAATTGAAATAAAAAAAATCGTGTATTTTCTTCTTTAACTTGTAAATATTCTTCATCCTGTGCTTTTTTTTAAATATTCTTTAATTTGGTTTTTCTCCAGTACCTTTGCTTTCTTTGGTCTATAATTTCTTGATTCTTCTTTCTTGTGTACTTTCAACATTGATTTTAGCATGGAATATTTTGTCTACATCGAAGAGGCAGCAAATAGTTTCTCCACATTAAAAAAGTATGATAGTAGCACCTCTTCTGTAATTGCTCCTTCTCCTATGCCCCTTTTTTTCGCCAGTTATCGAATTATATAATTAATAACCACGACCACTATGTTAAGAAACTGTGAATAATAAGACCATAATAATGAAGATTTCACACTTTTTGATTTTTCAAATATATAAGCCATGATTATTTTGTTATTTATACCCTACGCTTGCTCTTTGTTGCGTCTGTTGAAGAAATTAATGTACTCTTTCTCATAAAGTAACTTGGAAATCACAAATGAATTCAACTAATAAATAATTAGTTATAGTGTATCCAAGCAACATCTAATACAATCCACAGATCGTTCAGTTAGCTCATTATGTTTATCCCCGATCACTATATTAAGAAGGTTTAATACTTTTTTTGCTGTATTAGAAAGGTATTTTATGCTTTAGTCCGCAGAGTAGTTAGTTTCACACAATATTGTTAATACCTAAAAATATATAAAAAAAAAGGTTTAATACGTCTGTTTTCCGTGAATTAAAGGCCTTTTAACACATTAGTGAATTAGGATTCATAATACCACGCTTCGATTTTATAGCATTTTATTTAATATTGTTATTATTAACATTATCATTTATCTCAAGAACGATCTTGTCATTTTGACTGGAATTATTTAAATTCACTCGAGAGGAGGAATTCGTCAAATATGACGTTTTTGAGAACCATAATTTTTACCTGCTTTCACTCTCCTAATTGACCGCTTTTGGCCGTGATCGTGGATAAAACGTTGAATTACATTCGGGAAATTAACCAGCCTTTAATCCGCTCGAAAAAATATAACTCTCGGTTGCGCCTCGAGTGTTAATATTTTTTTCGTGGATTAAAGACTAATAACTATTATTTATTCAAACTAGAGTATGTATTATGTCGTTCCCAGCGTTCCTAGACCACCGACCGTTCTTATATTTTTACTACACATCGATCGCTATTGTAGTTCTTGATCGGCAACGCGGGGCTACGCATTTTCTTATCGTTTTGGGCGTGGTGGGCCTACGCCGTTAATGTTTACATGTTGTGCGTGTCTGATCGATCCCAGCAGCGCCACATCGCATCGCGGTGCCTTACCTACACGACGACTTGGACCTCTTCCAAAACATTCCAGGGCTGGCCTAAATCAGTCCTGATTGCGGTAGGCCTCCGGTACGGATGGCGGCGCTGGCAAGACAATGGCGGAGGCGCCGGGTGCGCGTATCGATCGCGCGCCGTGCCACATCAGCTGACCGCGGGCGCGGCGACTTTTGGAACATGGTTTTCGGCACGTAGGAACGGCCCTTTGTTGGGACACTTCTAGGATTTAGGATGATGTGGATAGTTTATAAAGTTTTGTTAACTCGACCAGAGCGTGAGGGAAATCATTACATTTTTTAACGGTATGTGTACAAACAATTCGCCTGCTGGTTAAATTCATCGGTATACCATATTCACCAGGGGAAAAAATTCCTAGCAACCAATTCAATTTATTTAAATATAATTTATTCTCGGGAAACAAATCTTTTGTGGTGTAATAATCACTTTCTTGTCAAAAATAAATTGATTTATTTGGTAAGAAAATCTAATTTTTCTGACGAGTGAATCAAATGGTAATTCCATTTGAACATCTTATGAAAACTTAATTTTAAAAATAGATTTTCAAATAAATATACTTTTTTCCATTTTGCTATATAATATGTTCAAATATATATATATATATAAATAAAGTTTAGAAATAAAAAAAGGTTTTTTGATTGAAATTAATGTGCATTTCAAATCAAATAATGCATATTTTTAAATAAGGGATGTAGAAAAGGCAAACATGTAATTCTTTTTGTAAGGAAAAATTCAAATTGTTTTTTATAAACCAAAAATAATTGTCTATAAGTGGCCCCTAGATGTAGCTGTGCTATATTTTGCGTAGTCAGGTATGTCGGGTTTGAGGATATAACAGCCAGGGTTTATTGTCAGTTAACTTACCACTTACCTGTGGCGAACTGATGAGAGCTAATAAGCTCGAAGCCAGTATATGTTGACTATTTGCTATAGATTTTTCAGATGTATTTCAATGCTACTCGGGGCATCAGCCCGCAGTTGTCATCAGTAATGTTATTGACCTAAATAAACAGTTGTTTAACTGGAAAAAAGGCGTTGAAATACAAATATTGTTTTATCGTAGAATATAATTAAATCAACACCAGAGGTGCATAATTGAAAAGGAAATATTGTTTTCTCTATTGGAAATAATATAACTGTATTTTTGCTCCTTCAAAGAAATGATTTGGTATCAAGAAATAAATATTTGTTTGGTCCTATACAAATAAATAATTTATTACCATGAAATATTTTCATGCAGATGCCCCACAACGTATGTTATATACTTTTGAGTGGTGAAATATGACTAACAACTATAATAAACATACACAGGATAGAAAATAATTGTTTATTCAATTGTTCAAAATATATTTTGTCAAATATAGTTCATTGAAATATATAAGTAATTTAATTAATACATATTTTATTTACTTAATATAGGTTATTTCTTAATTTAACAAAATATGTCTTTATTCTCAACATAATATTTATTCAAATGGAAATAAGAAATGCTCACTTCCATTTTACATGTTTCATATTAATAATAGTAGACACAATGTTTAACATGACAAATCAATATTATTACCTATTATAAATACGTAATTGAATTGAAAAGATGTAGAAATTCTTGATTTGAGTTTAAATTGCTAACTATTATCACGGGAATATAACCGCTATACATATTTTCTACATACGTTATGCAATAGTTTTTGTGCATGAAATTCGCAGTAAATTATGTATCACTTAATCACTATTATTGAATATTTGTGAAATTTTGAAAAACCTAAATATTTACATATGATTCATTAAATCGAACACATGGTATAATGATAATGCAATCTTTCATATTTGTAAGGATATGTTGTATCAGAACTGTGGATCATAAATGATTATTGTTTGAATTTCGCTGCTTGTTTTATAATTATAAGGAATATATTTCCCACTGTTATCATAAATAAAAAGACCTCGATGAATATTATATGGCTGCAATTTATAAAATTGAATTTTTTAAATGTAAAACTTATCAGGGAATTGTGTTCTTCATTTTCTAAAAATAAATGTAAAACGTCAATATTCCATGAAGAAAATCAATACTTAGTTACCGCTGTCCTATAAATTTTATATGCAATGCTCTTTTAATATGAATTGTAGTATGTAATTGATAACCATTTTAGATATATATTTTTTTGTTATGCTGTTAAATATAGCCATTAACAAAATAAGAGTAGACATAGAGTTAAATCATATATGTCTTAGTTAACACATTGTCCACGGTACCTTGATTTATTTCATAAATTTTTGGGAACCATTCTATAATAATAATATTTTTAATTTTAAGGAAGCGTAAAAAATAAGGATAAATTTAAATTTTCTGATTTGGATAATTTGAAAATTGCCGTTTTATTTAAACAAATTAATTTCATAAATTTTCCATTTGTGAAATTGAAAAAGATTTTTGGCAAGTATCTCTAATATACCGGGTGTTTCAAAAAGACATGCAATATTGTTAGAACTGATTGAAAAATAAGTGCTTGCTAAATAAACGTATATCCTAAAGTTATCCATTTTTGATATACAGGACGTGGAAGATAAGATTTCAGAAAATCAAATTTTTATATAGTATACATTTTTTAAAACATAACATATTTCGGCAAAACTTGATACAAGTACGTTTTAGGTAGTGCTGAATAGGCTGGTATACAAAGTAGGGAGCGCTAGTTACTAACACTTCACATAATTTATTCTGCTATTTCTTTAAGCTAGGTTTTTTCTAGATCACGTGATATTATGTAGAATTTTATTTTACATAAAAAAGATGTCCTTAATGAATTTGTCAATAATGCATCATTTTCGAGGAATATGCTTAAAATGTGTTACAGAATAAAATGTCAACGGACATGTTCAGATCCACCAAAAATGTACCTGTGTCAAATTTTGATCAAATATGTTGTGCTTTAAAAAAATTACATTCAAAATTTGATGTTCTAAAATTTTCTTACACGTCCTGTATGTCAGTGGCTGGCTTTGGGAACATGTTTAAACATTAAACAAAGGTTACTTATTTTTCAATGTTATTCTATTATTTCTACCAATTTTTCCATGTCTTTTTAAACACCCTGTATATATATGGCAGTCTGAAGTGTGATGTATACAATTTTATTATATATTTTTTTTACTAGAAGTTATATTATGTGATAAGGTCCTGCTTAAGGATATTTATAATTTCCTCAAAGAAATTAAATTTGGAAATAAATTAATTCAAAATTTATAGCCATTTTAATTATAAACAGAGTCCTTTCAATTTGATAGCAATAACTAAAATGAGTTTGCTGAGATAACAAGATTCAATAACAAAAACTTGTTATAGCGACAGATCATCTTGTTAAAATTTGTCAGACAGAATATGCAATCTGAAAACGTTGTTATCAGATAACCAAATCTGTAAAATAACAATATTGCTATGTTCAAACAGAATCAACTTAATTTACTATGAAAAGACTCCAAACAAATAAATTGGCGGTAAATGGATTTCATTGCCTCCCAGAAGTCCGGAAGTTCTAATCTTTACATCGCTGGGCTACTTGTAGTCTCTATAGTCAGGCGATTTCAAATATCCGATTACTTATTGTGTATTATTATTAACTTTTTTGTGATGCAAGTATTTACATTAGTTTTTCAAATATCAAAAATGGCTTACGTGTAGCAATTTGCAGTTAATGGGTATCGTCTTAATTTATGATGAAGTGAAAATGCTTTAGCAGACGATTTCCGGTAAACATGTGCCAAATGCAGCTACTTTTGCAACGGTGTACAGTGAGTGCAAACTCAGACGTGACGCAAGAAATTTGCAACCAAATCGAAGAGATGGAGGTCCAGGGCGTCCATGGCGTATTGCGTCAGTGTATCGTATCATACACGAGGATCAATTATATCTATGCCATGTACAGCGTGTGGAAATTAATACCAGCGAATTGGACGAGGAGGACTGGTACCATAACCGCCACAATCACAACATTTGGACTTATTTTTGTGGGTATATTTAAAAAATGAAGTATATTTTACCAAAGTGGACACTATTAATAATTTATGCAAATGTGCCAATGTCTTACAAGTTCAAAACCAACAAGAAGCAGAAGCGTCTGTGTTAGTTTGTAGAAACTGGGTAAGACGGGTCTAAAATTTTGTTGTAACATCAGATATGTAGTATTTTACTAATTAAAACGACAAATTAATTCTACTAATAATTAGTAACAATAGCGGCAATAGCAGTTGAATTTGCTGCATTGAAATAACTGTTGTAAAATGTAATTTATTTCTTTCCTTTTGGGAATTTCTATAAATTTTTTGTCCGATCGCCGTTTATACCTTATCAGGTTTTACAGTGGAGAAGTTTTCAGTGCCATGAGGAAGTGTATATTTAAATAATTTTTGAACTGCACTTTTTGGTTTTATTTTTACAAAATTGTATTTGTGAGAGTACATTCGATACATTTTTTTAAAATAAATTCCGGATCGCCCTGTATATTTTACAACGAATTGATAGTGATGGTGTAGAAATTAGAAACGGCGACAAAGATGTAGGTTAACGTCGACATTTCGCGATTGAGAACTCGAATTCAGTGGTTACCGTCCCCAAATCGCCGCTACGGCATCAAGTCGCTTTCGTTATTGATTCGCCTTGAATTGCGGCTGTGAGCAGTCAACGCAGCGGCGCGATCCTAGGACATGGTCCCGCGATCCGACCTCAACAAGACGGCGAAGGGCAGGGTCGGATTTTCCGAACTGAAAGTTATGTCCGACATCGCCAGCCGTCGCAGCTGCTACACGGACGGAAGCGGTAACTATAAATCGTTTTCAGTCAGACTAGTTCTAATGGCTCTGTCGAACGCGTTTGCGTTACGCAGTGTCGCATATTAGGACTATTTTATTGTCAATTACCGAGTCGTGGTCATTAAATTACAGACAGATAACCGTATCAAAGTGTATCTGGTCGCTAGAGGATGGCATTGAAGATGTTATTTATTGCTATTGAAAGTCATACTTCAATAAGGTCATTTAATAATAATATTTATTAAAACTAGCGTTAAAAATACTCGCTGAGGTGTGTATGACCAATTTACAAAAATGATACATATTAGAATTACTGTATTAATTATAGAATAAATTTGGTAATTCTATGACTGTAAATATTGCAGAAAAACGCCGAACTAGTGTCGGCAGGTTTTTCATTAATCTTGAATATGACAAAAGCACAAAATAATAGAGTTATTGGACATGTCATAAGGTTAAGCAGTATTTAGGTTTCCCTTATGTTCACATCTAAGCATGCGCATATCTGCTGTATTATTAAGGCAGCAGTAATAAGGATAGTGCTCAACCATATTATTTATGCATGATTAATCGAGCACTCCCATATTTGATATAGGCATCAAGTCATTCGGCCGTAACTTGTCATACCCGTCCTAACCTAAAATAAAAATATTTGTCGCTTTTTTAATAAGTTCTGTCGCATGTTTGGAGAATAATGAAATACGGATAAGTAAATGTATCCCCATCTTCTCAAAATATTGACGTCCTTTTCTCATTCATCACCATTAAAATGCCAATAATAAAGAAATAAAGAGAAATAACAGAATCCCATCCTACAAATTATTAACCAATAACTATATTTTTGTGGACAAAATAAGGGCAAGCAGTATTTAAAACAGTACTAAATACTGTTCGGCAATAAGGGGTTTCCAGTAACTCTAATACATTTAATGTTACCCTATTATGAATATGTACTTAATTTTTAAACGTTATATATTCATCAAATAGTTGTATCTAAATTATTGAAGGACTTACTGTAAGTATTCTAACACCATATAATTGATTTACTGACACTTTTCTAGTAAAAGTACATACATTTTGAACTTCCTTGGACTTGTTTTAGACAAACATTATAATTATGAATCGCTATACATCATCTGCGAATATATCAGTTAAGTCGTTAATAACAATAATACGAAACTAATGGGCCTAAACTAAACTCTTGCGGTACTTCGGATGCTGTTTTAACATACGTTAAATATACATTCATAATTACTGACATTGAAATTTCGAGGAAAGAAAAGAGCCAAATCGTATTTTTTTCACTAAAACGAAAAAGCGGAATTCTATATAAAATGTTAGATATTTAAAATCAATAGTCAATAAATTATTTTTTAAATTAGGTATCTTTTTTTATACAAATTTCTCAAAATAATTAAAGTGAAAGTGTTTTGTTTAGAATCAATCCGGCTATCTGAAATTAATTTTTAAATAATAAGGTAACACTAAGAGAAAAGTTCTGTATCAAACAAGTCTTAGGGATGACTTTTTGTACCCCTTACAACTATTGAAGAAAATCAAATTATTTACTGAGTCTCCTACCAAAGAATGTCTACCTAATTTCCTTTCTGTCGCTTGTTTGATATTTCAGAAAAGTGTTAAAAACTTCTTTTTTGGCACCCTCTTTTAGGGATTGTACAGGGGATGTTCAAATGAGATTTTTCTATATAAAAAACCCACCTCCTGAATTTCTTCGTACTTGTTTATACCCTGTATATATTTTAGTTTTTTAAATGTACTAGCATTATCCGGATTTCTCTGCTGTCATGTTCTTATTTAGCAACTTAAATAATGGTAACCCTAGTAAAAACAAAATGACAATTGTAGATACATGAATAATAATTATTATAATTGAAATTAACAGGTTCATAAATAAATTTGTAAGCAGTGGTGCTACACATAAGATACAGAGTGGAATTGGTAGTACGTATATATTCATTCACTTTTCTTTTGATTGTTTTGGTGTGTAGTTCTTACACTTGTATTATTCCTATACTACTAACATTAAAAATATTATAGGTAGATTGGAATAAACCAATGATTTATATAGCATTTTTAAAGCAACTCGAATATTTCGATAATACAGATGATATCCAGCAATCAGTGCCCGAGTAATATCCACATATAAATAGAACAGTAGAAAATGGCTGATGAGTCAGAAGATACTAATTACAGATAACAATGTGTATAATAATTTAAATCGGTAATTGTACCGCCCTGATTGCGTACATACGGGCAAATATTTTAGATATGTGCGTAAATTTGATCCGGCCTTGACATTTTATTTAAACCAAAATCAGTTGTTTATAAATTAATTTTTATTTAGAGTCGTAATATTTTTGCACATAATACACAGTGTACTGCAGCTATCAATGTCCTCATTTTTTAATTGCAAGAAATGTTGTCTCTTGCTATTTTGTCACTGAATTATTCATTTTAACTATGAATTGTACTTTCAGCTCGGTGGTTAATCAGTGGTCTTTTAGCATTTTTTTATTACATTTTCTGATTGATTTTTATAATTCTTTGTAAAAAAATTTAATTTTGTGACACCTTTAAAACTTTTAAAATAATTTGGGAACATGGGCTCGCGTAAACTGCTGCCCGCTATAGCATGCCGAGTTGCGCTCGCTACCGTTTACTTGCATTTAGAAAACGAAGCGTAAAGGGGCCGTCGACGTAGTTAGGATAGAGATTTTTACTTCAATTATGGAAAATTCAAATATTGAAGGTGGCTGACATTAAAACAAAACAATCTTTAATTTTGTATTTTACCGAAATACAATGAAAAGCAATATTTATTGGTCCCAAAACAAATAAGGGTGCGTTATAAGTATAATAAGGTTTATAATAAAACGATGTAGAATTTATTCTTGATTTCTAGTTTAGTTATGTTTAAATTGTTTGGTACATTTACCTACGTAAAATCGTTTGCAATAGTAATGGCACTCTATAAAATTAATTCTGTGATTTATTGTTGACGTATTCGTAATGCTACTTTCAACTTTTAACATTAGTTCGTAGCGTTTCTACTCAGAACTCCTAGAAGTTCAAAAACTGATGTCAAAGAGGTCCAAAAAATATCAAACAAATTCGACAAAATTTTAAAGGCCAACTGGCATTGCCACTGTTAGCCTTATCAGAAAAAAATACACGCTTACTCGGTAATAATTAACCCGCCTCTATTCAAATATTACTTTGCCACGTGCGTCGGCGCTCTATGTAATAGAACCGTTTATTGTTTTCATGTTTTGCTGCTCTCCAAACTCCTGATTGAATGGAAGTAAATTCGTCTCTAGAAAATATCAAATTATCAAAGTAATTACGAAAATATGAAAAGTAACGCAATTAGTATTGGTAAAAGATGGATTATGAATTCATCATTTACAGGAAAAAGTCAGTATAAGCCAGAAAAAAACAATATGAAGAATGTGATGTAAATATTCTACTTTATAATCAAGAGCATCATTTTAAAGTAAATATTTATTACAAAGTTTTTGACGTTATTAGTCAATTAAACAACGGTTTTGAAGGGACAGAGAAGACTGTTAACAAAATCAATGACGGAAGAATTATTTAAAGCTTTTCAGCAAACTTATCCTCGCGATATATCGTCAGCATTTCCTTTTGCAAATTGTTGTCTTACCTTCCCTTAAAGATATTAGAGAGATCGGAAGCTACGCCACTGTGAGGGAGTGTCATTAAGTAGGTACCTTATAAGTCTTTTTAATGTCTAGTTCATAGATTGTTTATTTTTTGGTTTTACAAGGTGGCCTAATAAAAAACTCAAATTACTTATATATAAATTATAATTAAAATAACGTTACATTTGCTTACAAGAATACAAATCAACACCTTTCTTCACCACTTATTTCGATGTGTAGGCATACAATCATATACAATACTGTACTGATATAATAGTACAGAAAATCTGCTTAGGAGCACTTTAAGCATGGTATTATAATTTTAACATATAGTTGACTTTTTTCTTATTTGGTATTTTATATTAATATTTTTATTACTCTTAGTAGTTTTGTTACTTTTTAATTAATTATATTTTTTTTTATTATTTTTATCTATTTACTCAACTCTAATCATTGTTTTTATATTCTGTTAAGAGTTTTACTAAAACCAGTTTTTATTATTGTAATTATTAATTAATAAAAATTATTATTATTATTAACGATTTCTTTTAGATCTTACCGTTGCATTTCTACACCTTTCATTTCAGCACTTACAGATTGGTGATTTGTATTAAAATAGTCATCGTAATGTTTTAAATAGCGCGTTGTGAATTTTAAAAATAGTTAACTTTTGCTAATCTGTTTTAATTTAATATAGAAAGGCCCTTGCCCGAGTTCGAAGTGGACGAGTGCTGAGAAACTGTAGGAGGCAACAACGTCACCCCTTCCAATTTGACCTCGTATATCTTGAAAACTATTTGTCATATCTACTTAAAATTTTCTGGGTTAGGGGTTAGAGTTGGGGTTCTGGGTCATATATCATTCAAATGATGTAATTTGAAGTTTAAACAAATTATCCTATTGCATAAGTCCTGTTCATTGGTAGTGCTACATATTTTATCGATTAATTACCATTTGCCTAGAAATCATTGAATATTGTGGTAAAAAGTTAATTGGTTTTTACTGAAAACGTTTTTATTGTAGTATTGTAAATCTTACTAATTACTTTCATTATATATTCCTCTATTAACATTCTTGTACATGCTTTTTGTTTCGGAAAGCGAGCAATTTATAATGAGCATAACGACATAGATGATTATAAAAAACTCAGATATAAATTACCTTTACCCATTTACACCAGACATTTAGTTCTTATAGGAAATTTTTTTCACATCTTACAGTTGCAGTTCAATGTAGTCGGCAGCAGTCGGTAGTCGTGACTCATAAATTCAATTGCTGTGCAGTTATTAGTACGTAGTACGATATTTTACTATAATGAGTACTTCGTACTATTCAAATTACTTAGTTCAGTTGTGACTATCAACTATATTTATCATATATTGTACTGAGCGTAGGAAAGAAGTGGAAACCATTAAGTATTACTACTATTCATGTACAAATGTACTTTTAATGAATTCCTCTCCATATCTCAAGTTAGACATTTGATTAGATCAAAATTAATGACTCTCTGTCCATTCATTTCAATGAATCCAATCTTTTCCAATAGAATTACACTATTTTTACCAGGTTCGTGCATTGTTATTAGAAAAAGAGAAAATATTTTAGTCAGTTCTTGGGAAAACAATGCAGTTTCCAAGGAAAGAAATAAATAACACCTATTTTACACAACAAATTCAACTGATTTTGCTGCTATTGTTATTAAGATTTAATATAATTAATTTGAGGTTATAATTAATAAATTAGTTTGACATAACCGATGTTACAATAATAAAATTTTCAGCTTGTCTTACCCAGTTTCTACAAATTAACACAAATGTTTCTGCTTTTTGTCCATTTTGAAGTAATAAGCTAATAGCATTATAATACGTTTGCATAAATCGTCAATAGTGTCCACTTCAGTGCGATACACTTTATTTTTTAAATATCCCCACAAAAAGAAGTCCAAATGATTAAAGTCAGGAGATCGTGCCGGCCATGGTGCTAGTCCTCCTCCTCCAATCCATTGGTGTTAATGCTTAGACAGGCTGTACATGGTATGGATATAATTAAGCTTCGTGTTGATACGCCACACTAGAGCAACATGCTCGAAAGTGCTTAATCAAAATTATTATCAAATTTTACATTCGAGGATTTTAAAGCATACTGATTAATGATGATGTTAGTTGTTCTCTAAAAATATACCTAACATTATGCGGAAATAGCTCCTTTTTCTAACAATAAATGTGCACGCTACTGGGTAACTAAGCTTTATCTCAAATTGATAGAAAAAATCGCATCATGTAGCGCACTGGCTCTCGATCTGAATTTAGAATTTGAAATTAGATATCTAATAAGTAAGATGTGTACCCCATTAAAAGACCATTCGAAGTAGAATTGTGGTATTAAGCGTGTATACCACAATTTTGTCTTGTTTTTTAAAATTTTGTCATTCACGCTAATAACACATAAATTTATTATTCTGTTGATACATTATGATGATCGTACCTACTTATTTCAACAGGACAATACATACTTTGCAAGTACTGCCCTACAGTACATACTTTTCAGTACTTCATACTTTTTAAGTACACTAAGACAGTACTCAGTCATACAATATTTCTATCCCTTATTCTAATCACGAGAATTAGCCTAGAAGTCGAGACAAGCCAACGTTTTACCAGCCTACTATATCCGCAGAGGGAGTGCCAAACCTCTCCACAAATATAGCTAATTTACGGTCTACCGGCCGCAGGATTCTAACCAGCGATGGATAGTAAACACGATTCAAATACTGACGCCTTAAACCGCTCGATCCAAATAAATGTGCTTTTTTACTGCATTCAAAAATGTCACCAATTGTTTTATTGCATTTTGTATACAAAACGGTAAAAAATTCGGATTCTAATACTCTGTTTTGCGTCTTACAATTTGGTCCTTTTATTTCCCAAAAAATATACTGCCAACCTAATTATTGATAATATAATCCTAATAAAATAATATTAATATGGGTATTGAAAATATCGGGTAGCAATTTATAATCATCCAATTATTAGATCATTGGATGTCTAAAACATTTTGTGACCAGCAGATCAAACAGACACGTTTCCAGCATTCGTATGGTGTTTACATATTAATGAAACCAGCTTCATTGTGCAGAGCGCATTTCACTGCAACGCTTTGAGGACACCCAATGCGGTTTCTGTGGTGGGCAAATTGCCTCCGCGTTTCAAAGCGCTTGCGGTCTAGAGACCTTGACTCTGATAGTGTTACATAAGGCGGATAGAGAACACACGGCGGTGGATATTTTTTCAGGGAACCGTATAGTGTTGTGTAATGTAAATGAGGCAATTAATATTATTCCCCGAATGTAATCTGCCAATACTCATTTATGCATTTATCGGAACAGTTGTCATGAAGCACTCGTACGGAAATCTGTGCTATTTTTGCAAAATAAGTGACGTGTCCGTCCACTGGTGACTGTTTGTATGTTGCTTATGTTAGCTGTCAAGAAATCTTGCAAAATTCGGAAAGTCTTGAGAGAGTCTGGCAAGATTCTTGCGAAAATATTGCATAAAAATGAGGAACATGGTGGTGGTTACTCTCGTTTTGTTACGGCCCCGTTGAGAACTTTCGACATGGTCGATCGTCGGCAGTGGTCGATTGATACACGTTATAAAATATAGAAACGGCCAGTTTTACATAGTATGTTATATTATAAATAATAAGCGAAACAGAATCGGAGTTCTTTCAGTCAAGTGGACGGGAATTTATAATGTCCACTTAAATATTATTAATATTTGTAAGACTTCTTGTCTTACCAATATTTCCTGTGTCACCAGTCTCTTTTTTAATATTGTCGTGCAATTCAATCTGTTAAGTATTATCTTTCAAGACCAGACTAAAAAAAAGCAAGAGACGATTGCTATCACTATATGTTGCTAAGTTGGTAGGGCCAACAACGGTCAATAGTAGCACCTAATACTGTTTATTAATTTGAAACGAAACGTCGAAAGCGTCTGAAACTTTTTGGATATGACCAGGGTCTATACTTGATTTATCCCATAGCATTTCGCAGTGGACGCGACAGGCGCGTATTTTGCGACACGACACTGTAGAGGCATTTTAAATATTGCTAGTAAAGTCGTCCCAACTTTCAACAAATCGCACAGTAAATACAGCATGATGATTAGAAATGAAAAAAATGCATATTGAATAATTTAAATATTTGAAAAAAAAATACTGAAAAGATGAGAAGCGATCATATTGCCAGTGTAGATTTAAATTTTATTAAGTTTTGTTGTATTCTTCAGTAGCATAATGCAAATATGTTTGCTACTGTAAGGCTTGCTGCAGACTATGCGTGTATTCGCGATTCGAAATGCGTGGTTTGTTAGGAATTCGTGAATAGTGTGTAGGGTCTTGTTCGTTAAAAATCCATTCATAAAAACCCTACGTACTATGCACGAATGCATTACAAATCACGCATCGAGCATCACGAATTGAGAATTCACGCATAGGGTGTAGTCAGCATATTAAGAACTTTGGTACACAACTCCACAAGAAGAAATCGTGTGACGTTAGATCGGGAGATCTTGTCGTCCATTCAATCGCTCCTCGCCAGCAATCCATTTGGTTCGTAAAATGGTAGATAATTACGAACAGTTAAATTAATTAAATGTATTGGTAGGCGAGGAGCAAATGAATGGTAAGCAAGATCCCCCGACCTAACACCACTCGATTTGTTCTTGCGACTATCTAAAATGTATGTAAAGCGGCCTAATAATACTGAAATTTTGAGGATAGAATAACGGAGGAATTCAGGCTAATCACTCCGCAAATATTAAATAAAAGAATTTGAATATCGGCTTGATCATCAGCTTGTCAGCATGTAAGCGGTAGATAGTTTGAACATTTAATTTTAATATTTTTTAATTTGTAACTTTTGTGCGTTTTGGTTTTATTGTTAAAGTGAATAGTAGAAAATATTATTCTTTTTCGTCAAAGATCTTGTTAGGTAATCTATCTGAAAATTTATCGTTTTGTATGCAGAATAACGTTTCAAATGGCTTTATCTAAAATTGAGGTTGACATTTGTAAAAAGATCTGACGTCATATCTGCAACAATAATGACGTCATTTGCACATATTGTCTTGTGCGTCTAAACCGTCCATAATATATATATATATATATATATATATAGGGTGAACCTCAAATAAGTACGAATATTTTAACTGCTGGTGTAGTTTGTCATATAGATCAGTCTAGTGAAAGCCATTTTTAAAAATTTCTAATATTTACGGAGATATTAATTTTAAAAAAAATACTCACATTTTGAGGACCGCTGTCATAACCAGCCTAATGAACCACATGATTTGTGGCGAGGTTGCTATATCTCCTCTAATATAAATTTTAAGTTTCCTTTAACGTAATAGTAAAATAATACGGTTAAATTATATTTTAAAAATACTTGTTTGAAGCATAAAAGTTGGGTATGTAGTATGATACGCAGTATTATTAACATAAATTTTAACTGCTTAACTGACCTTACTATAAACGATTAAAAATGAATTTCCGCAAGTTAAATACATACTACCATAAAGTATTTAGGAATATATTACGTGATATTACTATGTTCAATGTTCAAAAATAATACATAAACGTACACACAAGCTTACCTGTTTGTTAAAAAATTAACTATTTAATCAGTAATCCACATTTCACAAGTTAAATGTCATTGTACACTGTTAGAAAGAGACAGAAGACACAATTTCCTCCACAAGTTATTTTATGAAAAATAACGAAAAACTATGATTTTCACACAGCATATTAAATGTAATTTTCGCCACATAACCCCAAATGAGTCAGTATTAACCATTTCGAATCCAGAACCATAAAGTGACTTCGCATTTTAATTGGTGAAACAAATTTTAAAAATAAAGGTTCACACAATATTAAATGACAAAATAGCAGCTTGACGTATGCGTTTAATATCAAGAAAATTCAAAGACATTTGTATAACACTGGCAACACTGTGAACCACACGTTCAATCTGCAGTGCTATGGCTCATAAATGTATGAAAGTCAGCGGTCCTCAACTAGTTTTCTACAGAAAAATTACAAAATTTATTTAAAATTTCACTTCTTTATTTCTGATGTTTTTGTAAAAAAAAAACTATTAGTTATATGTTCAACACAGTGATCTATACTGCTGGTTAAAATATTTGTACTTATTTAAGGTTCACTTGTATATAGGAAAATTGTTTTAAAACCATCGTAGTACATAGCTATAGTGGACCTCTTTTTTTTGTAGATAATGTAGAAGAATATGTAGCAATGCTAATTTATTGAAAACAGATATAATGAATAGTTAGAACTTCACACTAATTTTTAACTTAACTGATAATGTAGTCTGTACTTCGTAGTAATAAATTAATGTAATATATCATATGTTGAAAATAGCGTATATACATATATATACACTTCTCAGTTGAAGGAAAACTTAATCTGTGTCTAGCTATATCTAACTCATTCCTTTCTAAAAAAAACTACGCAGAAGCATATTGATCGCTATCGTATTATTTGTTTTTTCGCCGAATGTTGATCCGCTTAAGAGATGAAAATTGTTTAATTTCTAGACTGTGGCATTGGGACTCGCCTTGAGACCAATGCTGCTTACCTTAACCTACATGTAACTCTCTTCGGCAACAGAGATAAGCTTTACTAAGACAAACTCGAGTCGTCATTGTTTTCAAAACAATTTTAAGCACAAATAAGTGTGCGCCTGCTTATATGAAATTGGTGATAGGAAAGAGCATATAATGATAATAATAATATTTTTATTTGTCCAACAGTGAAAACAGGACAAAGTATACATTAAATCAGTAATATCTAAAAAAAACAAATAAATGTACCGCTACTAATGAATGAATAAACAAAAAAATATATATACATATATAAAATAGAAACAAGATGGAATAGATATGAAGGTAGCAGCTAAGTTGAATCACAGATCACTGGCATCCCTCAAAACAGAATACAACCAATTCAAATTACAACTAAATATATCGTAAGAATTACATATAGTATTGTAATTATTTGACATAAACGCAATAGGAGACTTTAGCCTCATATTAGAGATAGCAGCGGGGCAATAAAACATAAAAGGAGCACGACTAGATGGTATTACTGGGCAGCCAACTCTGCCAACGTGTAAGAACGTTTTAAACTGTGAATGTGTCTTCTGAACTGAAGAGAATCAACATGAAATCGGGCCAACAAAAGTTTGTAGTCGTTTCTACGTTGAGGGTATCTACCATCTATCCGAACTTTAGATTTTTTTTTGTACAGAGTTGCATTGCATTATGTAAACATTATACAAAACAACCCAAACCAATGAACAATACTCAAGTTTAGAGCGAACGTATAAGTTAAATAATTTAAATAGCATTGTCACGACCTCGTCTTATCACAAAGCCCAATGATCTGAGACGTGAAGAACCCAAATGCTGAATATATCTACTAACAGTTAATTTGTTGTGAAAGTAAACCCTTAAATCCATTAAAGTGTTCGTGCATGTCAACATCTCCGAATCAATTTCGTAGTTAAATAGATACATAGGATACATTTTATGGGTAAATGAGACTACTTTACATTTAGTTATATTTGGATTTAAATGATTGAAATTACACCATTCTACCATCATATTCAACTAATCCTGAAGTTGAATGCAGTCATCAATACTTGACTCGGAGGAAAATATTTTTAGATTATCTGCATATAACAATTTGTGGCAACAAAGTGCGGCGGTAATATCGTTAACAAAAGTAGGAAAAAGAAGAGGGCCCAGATTAGATCCCTGGGACACCGCAGAAGTAATAAGAGAATGATTAGATCCATTGTAGGTAACATATTGCAGGCGCCTGGATAGATATGATTCAAACGAAAGGCCACAAAACCCATAAGCTTCAAGCTTATGTAAAAGTAAGGTCTATGCGGTCAAAGGCCTTCGAATAATCGGTATACAGGGTTAACTATGACTAAGTACAAAAATTTTAACCACGTGCTCATGGAGCCCTAAAAGACAATAAAAAAGTTATTCCAGAATTTTAGCTCGACATTTAAAAAATGGGGCAAAACCCTTTTTTCCTACGGAAAGTCGGCGCCTATGATGAGTATAGACTGAGATAACTTATGGCTTAGATACATAGTTGGCATTACATCTGTCAACAACTACCATGCGGTCGTTTGCAGTATTTCTAAATGCAGAAACGACAAAAATTAACATTCTTATTAGTAATAATACCTGATAGGTAGGTAACAGTTAATCCAGTTAGCTCCAGTATTTTGCATTCGTTTTTCATTATTTGGTTACAAACTGGTAAAACTACATTTTCACTCACTACCGATAAACACACTTCCCGTAGGTACAGTTGTTAGATACAATGAATATGTATTATAACAAATTCGAAGAAAGGGGTGGTAGGTAGGTTCTAATAGATAACAGAAAACGTTTAACACCCGCGGCAGTCTTGTCCCATAACCTAGAAAAACAAACCGGCGAACTATATTGTGGGAAAATATCTGTACCCGACACATATTTCTTTATTTATTAACTATAAAACGTTTTAAATTAAAATAAGGCACTAAAAACTGAAGAAGAACACAAAACTACAACGTAAACACAGGAATTAAATTATAACAGCGAACCGACTCGACTGGACCGATTGCCGACTGTTGCATGACGGTAGCTTGCTGGTTGCATACTCTGATTCTCGCATTGGCGGCGTTAAATAAGGATTTAATATAATACCGAAAAAAATTTGTTTTCGCTTTATAAATAAGTTTGAAAATTTTTTGAAAGGAAATTCTGTTAATTGTTATTTTTTTCTATCCCCTCTTAAAATATTTGTACTTAGTCATAGTTAGCCCTGTATATCACATCCACTTGGCCACAATGATCGATAACATTGGCAAGGTGCTGCTTGAGACAAATGAGATTTGGGCTAGTTGACCTTTTTTCTATGTTGTTCAAGTGAAATAATATTCTTAAAGAGAAGGTAGATGCGATTATGTAACAACATTTCTAAAATATTGGCAAAATTACATAGTAAAGTAATGGGTCTATAGTTTTCGATATTAGAGGGATCACCATTTTTAAGTATCGGGCATACACTTTCCGGGTGTTAGGAATTATGAACTTATGAGGCAGTAGCCAACAACAATATACCTCAATGCTTGTTCTGTATAAATATATGCTCTTATCGTAGAGTTTAATGTTAGATACGTATATCAATTTTAGAATATTAAAGATTTTGAAAAATTAATTCCTTTGCACCATTATTATAGTTTAATACAGTATTTAGTTGACAAAGTATTTGTGTGTAATCCTGAATTGAACTGAACCTAAATTAATTATCATTTTCTAAAGCAGAACCTTCTGAAACCAATTCAAAGATGAAATTAAAATGACGCTGTTTACGTGATTTAGTGGATCTTTTTATTGTTCATTTATGTGACAATTCTAAGCTGTAGCCGAGGTTGTAGCTTTGCTCACGAAATGATCAAAAGCACGCAATCACATTTTGTAGCGATTATGTTCCGTTAATGGTGTAAGCACACATGTATGTTGAAACTAGCAAATGCTTTCATTTTAACATCGGAAATGTTTAGCGAAGCGGTAGAGTATAACACAAGATACATGGGCTGTATAAACTTTCAAAATGTAATAAATGTCTAGTAGCGACCACCGGGCGCAGAAATAGTTCGATGGAAGTGATTTTGATGGCGGTAGCAGTTTCTGTGTCGCATAGAAATTGTGCTGGCATTCTATAATTGCGGGGGTGGCAATGAAGAGGAAAATGGGAAACCTCTACGTTTAGGTATTTTTTATAAGATTATGTTTAGTTGTAGTGAATTTGTGTGTAGAGTAATAAATCAGTACCTATAGTTGCGGGAAGAATTCAGACGACTGACGTCATACGAACAAATAAATAATTTATAATATTTTCAAAATCTTTAAGAAACTGCATCTGAGAATAATACAACTCTATGCTACAACACATGTTTTGCAAAAAATGATTGCTTTTAACGTAACAACTATCGAAAATTATATTGACAATAAAAAACAATTGCATAACGTCAGCCGTGACGTAAGTCATCTGAATTCTTGCCGCAACTATACATATATGGGTTATGGCGGCTGTACCGTTTTCGATGGTTTTCAGACTTACTTTGTGATTTTGGGAGTATTAATATGTACAGTATGATACATTTTATCGTTTCCAAGTTGTAACAGTGATTCTCGATCAATACAATAATTTAAATTCTATACACTTCACTTGATATACGAGTATGTGCCTTCAGAAAGTGATCAACTACTTGATCACTTACGGAATGGTATTTCACGATGTTGAGAATATCTTACATATACCTGAAAAACCTATAGCAAACAGTCAAAGTTATTCGTCAGCCACCCACTAGACACAGACCGGTTTCGAGCTTATTACCTATTAGGTGAGGTAACTGACGAATAACACCGGCTGTTTTAAATCTGTCTAACACTTCTTAAAGTTCTGAAGTTCTGAGTAGAGCTTTCATTAAATCTGTAATGGTGAGTGAAACAATAAAGAACTAATGTTAATAGTTGAAAGTAGATTTGATTACGAATACGTCTGCAGTTCAAAAGAAATCGTAAAATTCATAAAGAGTACCATTATTATTGCAAACGATTGTACCTATTAAATAGTGTAACGTAAATAAATAATGGTGTATACAATTTTGTCAGATGATGAGCAAAATTCAAAAAAATTTATAATGAAATGAAACGTTCTAAATTACTTGTCAGTGTTATACACCATGGAGGGAAATTGTTAAATTGGCACAGTTAAAAGGTATATTTTCTAACTTGCTTGGATTTTTTTAGACTGCCTCTAAAAACAGCTATGAATCCGTTGAAAGAAAAATATATACAGGGTGATTTTAAATAAAGTAGCAAAAATGAGACCACATATTCCTTAGGTGAAAATAAACCGATTTAACGTAACATACCTATATCCCAAGTCGCTTAATAAAAAAGATACAGGGTGTCAAAGTTAAAATTTTACTTTCGATATTTGGAGATAACTTCTTAAAAATCCAAATATTTACTTAAAATTTCTAAACCAGGAGTTTTTGCGGGTGAGAAATTCAAATTTGTTACTAATTTTGACGCCACCTATGGCACATCATGTTTCTTTTAAATAGCAGAACTTTTTTGCAGCTTAGTGTATCCATCTGACTATAGAAATAATTGATTCTCCTACCTGTTTTATTTGAAAAAGTATACCTTGCTAAAGTCGTTAGGAGTAACCATTTTTGAAATAATCCTATTTGAAATGCTGAGTGCACCTAGTAAAAACTATTTTGGTTTGAGGTAAAGTGCCTTTTCTGCTGAAGATACAGCAAAATATTACTTGAAAAAGTTGTTCAGAATGGTAAATTATGAAGACGTGCAAAATTTCAAGAAGATCGGCGAGGTTTGATGAAACCATTTTTTTCAACAAAACCCAAAGATTTTATCAAAGCAGGCCGATCTTTTTGAAATTTTGCACATCTCCATAATTTACCGTTCTGAATAACTTTTTCCAATAACATTTTGCTATATTTTGAGTAAAAAAAGTCAATTTACCTGAAACGATAACAGTTTTCAATCGGTGCACTGAATAATCCATATAGGATTATTTCGAAAACTGTTACTCGTAACGACTTCAACAAGGTATATCTTTTTCAGATATAACAGGTAGGAGAATCGATTGTTTCAATTGTCAGATGGATACACTAAGCAGCAAAAAAGTTCTGCTATTTAAAAGAAACATGATGTGCCATAGGTGGCGCCCTCTACTAGTGACGTCAAAATTAGAAACAAATTAGAATTTCTCACCCGCAAAAACCCCTGGTTTACAAATTTTAAGTAAATATTTGAATTTTTTAAGAAGTTATCTACAAATATCGAAAATAAAATTTTAACTTTGACACCCTGTATCTTTTTTATTAAGCGACTTGGGATATAGGTATGTTAGGTTAAATCGGTTTATTTTCATCTAAGGAATATGTGGTCTCATTTTTGCTACTTTATTTAAAATCACTCTGTATAAAGACGCCCATAAGACACTTTGCTATAGAGTTTGGAGGGTGCATATTTACAACATTTACACAATTAAAATGTAGTGGCAAATAAAAATTAGTAAGAACGTGACCGAGAATGTAAATTTAGAAAAAAGAAGTCTCGTCTCTTGTGACCTTAGAGAATACAATGCAATTCGCATCCAGTCATCGCCACGTAATCGTGAGTCTGAAAAGCAGACACTATTATCTTGCAAATCATCGTCTTCATCATAGCCATTAGGTTTATCTGATTTAACATAATACTTTGTTAGGACCGGCGTAAATCGTGATTCGGCCATATAAAATGTAAACAAAATGATTACTTTGTACTTCGGTATTAGAAACAACTAAAAGGTATATAAATAATAATAATGCCAGCAAAGTTCTCCAGTAACAGAACGAAATTAGAAAAACTAATTCGCGAAATTCACGAACCAGTAGATGGCGCTGTAAACTTCAAGATGTCGGTTGTAAGGGTGAACAACAATTTGTTTACAATTGTCGCTAAAGATTATAAAGTTTTTAATTGCCAGAGAGGTTGTGTTTTATGGTGTAATTCTTTGCATTTTTTAGGTGAAAGTGGTTAGGAGTTATCAAACTTTAATGTAAGACAAATTTCTAGAATATATACCAATATATCGTGAATTCCTTGTATGTTCCTAACCTCAACCTTAATTCAGATATCTCGGACTACTTGGGGGATCATATCTAAAAGAAGGTGAGGCACATATACCGGGTGACAACGGAAAGTGGGAACACGCTGTAACTTTTTTATGACAGATGATAAAAATTTGAAATTGGGTGGATTTATACTAGATGGTGCCATGAATTCTTTGAGGTCATTTCGGATTTCATGACATTTTCGGTTTGACCGGGAATGACCGTAAAATTATGTATGTATTTGTATTTTTGACATTTTTGGAATCAGCGTATCATTTTACGTATGGTAGGACCAATTTTCTGACACATTTTCTGGATGTAAGTAATTTTTTTAATTTTTAAAAATAAATCTAGAAGGCTGCGACTGGCAGAAATTGTTTTCTTTTTTGTTTGTAATTATGGTAAAAAATTCCAAATTTGAATTTCGATTTATTGTATTTCCTTAAAAACTAATTTTTTTCATATGTAAAGAAAGTGGGCCTTTTTTAATGAAGGATTTTTTTCTGAATTTTGTGGTACAATTTTTAAAATCCGTCAAAAAAGAAAACAATTTCTGGCAGTCGCGGCCTTCTAGTTTTATTTTTACAAATTAAAAAAAAATACTTACATCTAGAAAATGTGTCAGAAAATTAGTCGTACCATACGTAAAATGATCCGCTGCTTCCAAAAATGTTAAAAAATACAGGGTATCTCATTTAATAATATAAATTTACGGTAATTTCCGGTCAAACCGGAAATATCATGAAATCCGAAATGACCTCAAAGAAATCATGGCACCATCTAATATAAACCCACCCAATTTCAAATTTTTATCAGCAGTCATAAAAAAGTTACGGCGTGTTCCCGCTTTTCGTTGTCACCCGGTATAGTTTTATCTGCGGTAGAACGTGAGAAGCCCCAAGTTGTCAAAAATTTGTGTTTACAGACGTTTACTTTAGATCATGCAGCCACCCCATGAAATATGTATTTTATTAAATGAAGAAAATCGGCAGAGTAATTTGTATTACAGATTTAAAAACATCTTTATTAATTCACAACATAACCTTGTTGTAATTGACCTGACATAAAATTCTCTATAATGTTTGCTACATACTTTCACGTATTTTGTTATCGGTTTTATGATTCTCAATTTAATATTCCACTGGTTACAGACTTTCCATAGTACTGGATGTTTATGCAGGGAAATATCAGAAGTAGGTACAGTGAGAGGAGCACTGGGATACAGCACCGAAATATTAAAAAAAACTTTAAGAATTTCATCATAGTCATGATGAAACAATAAAAAAATTAAGAATGAAGTTGAATGAAGAAAATGAAATAACTCAAAAACTGTTCAGTTTAGACATATAAATATATTTATCAAAGTTGACTTAAAATTACATATATAATATAAAAATGAACTAAAAACATCATGTTTCAATTATTATAAGCGAGTTGACGTCTATTTCCGGTATAATCAGAAGTGCTATATGTCATTGCAAATATTTTGCTTTAATGTTGTAACCTTCTATAAAAGAAAATTCAAGATTTCTGTCATTTCCGGTTTCCTAAATACGTCTAATGTACACTCATTGTGAGACACCCTGTACTTGGAACAAAAGCATACCAGCTCAACAGTCACGAATATTGATACATTTTGGGAAAGATGAAAGTAGTACAGTGGCCTGTTTTACTACCTGCTATTACAATATTTGAATAATAGTTCATAATTGTTTATAACCTATATTACTTATTCTGGAATTTCAATTTTTATTTCTTAATGAGTATCACTTAGCGCACTAAATAATTCGATGAATTTTAGAATGGATGGAATGTTATAATAAACTAACTTTTAACTCGCTGAGCCAATGAACTTTATCTTCCATTCACTTTATTTTAAATTATGAGATAATTATTTTGTGTCCTGTTCCATTAATCAGAAGTGCAATATACATTTCCCCGTCCCACTCTCTTGTAAGAGAATGGTTCCCGTCTTTACACATTGTAATGCCTTTTTATCATTGCGTGCAGTACGAAATCAACAAAATTTTGTTACACATCAACGAAACAAAAGTGTAGCAAGATTTGAGTTATTAATTAAGGTTGTATTGAAACAAATTTGTGACATTGGACAACTAATGATATATTACCCCTGACAATACTAAACTGACATATCTATTAGTGGCTCCACTCAACAGCGCTGCACGGTGGCCCGTGTGAATAGGTTTTTAGAAAATTCATAAATATGGAAATAGTGAACGATTTTACCAAATTACTCTATGTTAAAGGCGATGATGATAAACATAAAAGAATCAGGATATAAACAAGTATTACAAGCTTGTTTCTTTTTTGAAGCGAAAGGGCGAAGGATATTGACCTAAGAAGTCCAAAATATTGACTAGGGAAATTTTCTCTTAGAAGCGCAGGATAAAATATATCTCGTGCAGAAGATAGCCGTAATTTTCGGTGTATCTATTTAGTCTCTAGTAGCCCAAAATTGTTGTTCAATAATATCGAGGATTTGGAACTTTACTAGTTGTGCGTATACTAGACACAAAACTAATTTACAAGGAACTTTATATAAAAAGTACATAGCCCTTCATCCAGTAAACACTAATCACGCAAATATTTCCATAAAATACATTAAGGCTGGGCGATAACGGTTTGGAACTATCG
Organism: Monochamus alternatus; assembly: GCA_037114965.1. Classification (NCBI taxonomy): domain Eukaryota; kingdom Metazoa; phylum Arthropoda; class Insecta; order Coleoptera; family Cerambycidae; genus Monochamus; species Monochamus alternatus. The sequence continues at coordinate 93,277,173 of CM073427.1, read as the reverse complement.
ATTATCGATAAATAAAATAAACCGATATTATCAATATTATCGATAATATATCGGTATCGATATTGTCGATATATTGATAATCTGTCGTTATTTGTCAGTCCTTATGGAAAAGTGTTATATAACTATTTAAAGTGTTAAAATAATTAAAATATTGAAGTAATAACTTTAAATAATGAATAACTTTTATATCACAGCGTGTTCCCCGGAAGGATTTCATTCTCTCAACAGATGTCGTCCACTTCGTGATTGTGATTGTGATTGTGATTGTTCCCTAAGTTTTAGGTTTGGTATAAACAAATCTAAAATGTACGAAAATGTTTACATATAAGTCGCATAAATCATTATTGGCTTCAAGTTACGGCTAAACGTGATACTTCCTGAGTCAAAATATTATCAAAACTATCGGTAAATAATATTGAAAATTATCGATATTATCGACAATCTATCGATATTATATATTATCGATAATTCGATAAATATTCCCAACCCTAGCCACGACTCGAGTTGGAATCAACAAATTCGATAAGGTGCCTGCCAATATTGCTGAATTTCCAAATTTGCCTGATTTTCACCTTTATACTGAACATTGCTTCCGACGATCATCGATCGCTTGTATTGGCACTCTGGAGCTAATCTTACTACAATTAAGAGGCATTGTGAATGTAGGTCCACTACACTAGCAGAGGATTATAATAGAAGACTCGTTGCAAAACAAAAAGGCCATCGCGGGTCAAATTTTGTTCAAAATTATACCCTGATACAAGTTTCAGAGAAATAACTACAACTACTAATGGAATTATTGGCACCTAATAAAAAAATATTTAAAAAACTAACTACATTGTCTTTCTAAATAAGGCATTTTATGTCTTTAATGCTGCTTTATTTTCTTCCTCGTTTACCATGTATTATTAATTATAAAAATCTGATATCACTATACTTCACATCCTATTTTTTATTTTATATTTCTTCATGAATGTATTCGCACGGAAAAATGGTAGGCTTTCAGTTAATTGTATTTTGACAATTTTTTTTGTGATAACCGTTTAAGTTGCTAGAAATATTTATATCATAAGGTTCTTACCTTGTTTTGTTGACAACTCACAGGATTCAGAGGACGATTCATACCAAGAACAATCTTTTTTAAATTTAATTGCCATTCAAAGAACAACATTCCTAATCGTGTAAAAAAAAGACAGTTGCCTACCTACGTTTTAATTTTATATTTTGGCACATTTGGAAGTAACTGGCATTTCCGCAACAGAAAAATGTATTTGAACTCTGCCGGCCAGACCATATACGGATTTATCTGCGAGTTGTAGCAAACAAATCCTTTAAGGGGCCTCTATTGTGCCTCGTGCTGTAATTAATTAGTTCATCGATATTAGCATGCATTTACCGCAATACGTTTTTTTATATATGCAATAATAAACATTACATTGGCAGTGAACGAGAAAAATTTAGTTTACACTTTGATTTTTTTTTGTAAATATGTGGTGTATAACTAGTGTGACTGTTACTTATACAGGTTGTCTTAGGTACGGTACCTATAAAAAAAAATTCAATTCAAATCTCCCGTAAAAAGGTCCCACTCAGAAATAATATTTTCTCAAATTTGTCGAAAAAAGCTGCTGATAACGAATTTTATCACCAAGAAACGCCACTGTAATATACGATATGTCTTTGGTGCTCTACAGGGGGTTGGCATAAGTATGTATAATTAGAGCATTTGAATTTATGTATGCAGAATCGGCAGATGTTGACAAATGCATGTTATGAGGAAATAGAAATATTTAGAATACATTTATAAAAAGTAATAGTATGAAGCACCTAATATAACGAAACATTGATTTTATTAAAATAGTAATATTTTATTTCAAAAATCGAACAGTCGTGTCACGTTTCTGAAATGTCAAAAAATATACCCAATAATGAGGATGGGAATGGGTTACCATAGAAATTTCTTTAACGTTCTAGAACTTTTATTTTGTCGTCCATGTTTTGTTCTAAAAATGATCCAAAAATCCGTCAGTATTCAACATATGAAATAAAATATTTGAATTAAATTTAATAACTTCTATATATATGATCAGTTTTCTAGCGTGAGTAACAATTTTATTAAAATATTTTTTTTCTTTCGTGTTGTCTATAGGTAGTTGTTTGATACGATTTTAATTCATTGTTATATGTATTTTATTAATTGTTATATCAAAACATACATATATATAATATATTGTTCCTACTTCACCCTGTAGGTACCTATATAGTTAACGTAGTTTTTTTTAATTAATCTCATAACTCGTTTCTTTTTGTTTATTAGATCAATAATTATTGTAAAATAATGTTGAATATTGGGATCGGTCAGTGGTCGCGCGGTTTAAGGCGTCAGTACTTGTATCGAGGTAACTAAATCGCTGTGGATTCGACCCCTGCAGCCTGTAGACCGTATATCAGTATATTCGTGAAGAGGATTAGCACCCTCTTTGCGAGTATGGTAGGGTGGAAGAATGTTGGCTTGGGTCACTGTGAGAGATTGATACCGGTTGACGTTTGACTACCCCACTAATTAATGAGGTTTTCCAGGTTTCCCTAATTCCTGCACTGAATGGTGGTTAGGACCTACCAACGTAAGTCGTTTCTGGGCGCAAATGCGCCCTGTTTAATAATAATATGCCGCCCCCTCTCCCGCACAAGTTTTCGACTTCTGGGCTAATCCTCGTGATTAGAATGAGGGGTAGAGATATTGTTATATTATTGTATTTTTTTTTCAATTTTCGCGCACAGATCAGACGAACAATAAGTACGCGATAAAAGAATAGCGAAGAAAAGTGTATGAAGAACCGTGTACACGTGGTGCACTGTTCATTCTTATGTTTAGAAAATCCCTCTCTCTTATTTTCTAGTCAGAAAAATCACTCGTTACATTCATCAGTGAACATGAAGACCAAACAATAAATCATTTGCAAAATTTTTGTTACAGTCTGCATTATTAATCAATTTCAAACATATATGTATATTTCTTTTTTAATTCTGAATTTAAATATTTCATATACCTACATATTAATTATTTTTAATATTTTACTTTTATATCTATGACATGTAGTTTTAGTGTATTTATATATTTGTTGTATTGTAGCGTCCTGAAGATAATAAGCGACGAAACGTACAAATATTGTATTTTTTGACACCTAGTCTAAGTTCCCGCCATTGACAACAAAGTTATAATAACATTAGTTGTAAATAGGTGCGTTTATTTTAATTTAATTAAAGGATGGAATGTTGAAAAGCAGTAAGTCGTCAATATGTTAAAACTGTTATAATCTATAAATCGGTTAGGAATTCTCCACCTAGCATTGCAGTTTTGTTTTGAGTTATTGTAAAATAAATATAAAATAAACATAAATTAGTGTCAACAATTTACTGTTATTAGTAGATATTTAGTTTCAAATACCTTGAACAATCATTTATTCACAACATTGTTTTTCTGTGACGGCTTAAAGTCATTGCTTAAATTTGGTGTAATTATCACCTGTTTCCTAACAATTTGAGCAATTGTTAGGAAGTATCTAATACAGTATCTAATAGCAGTATTTGAATCACAAATAAACATCCCTGATAAGCCGAAAGAATTTGGAAAAAAATGATGGACTTGCACGTCAGAGATGTAGTCTCTTTGGTAAATTTTTATGTTAAAGAAAAATTATTCAATGGAGAGCACAATTCATGATGCTACCGACTCTTTGAAAAACTGAGACACAGCTGAGAAAATAATTTAAAAGCAATTGAAGAAGATTTGTGAATCAGCGATGCTCATTGAAACTGCTCCCCAAAAGTTTAGCAAATTCACAAATATCGAAATTTCTTTTAAAGGTGTTTTGTTTTCTAACTGGTTCTAGATAATAAAAAAAAATTTTACTTTCTTATCTGAGTGTTTTTTTTTTGCTCATCATCGAGTGACTTTTTCAGTTTTCGGCTAGTTCTTATCTTTGGTCTTTTTAAGAATTTTGTCGTTGCTTCGAGTTTATACAGTCAACCCTCAAGACCTAAACATTTTGTTTTGCAATAATACCTAGACGTAAACTGAGTGCAGCTGAAGCCAATAGGATCATTGCAATAACGGGGACGCCCTTAGAGAGAAGTTGCTAGCTTATTTCAGGTCAGTGAAAGCGTAATTTCAAGGCTTGTGCATCAATATAGAGAAACAGGAAATTTCATTAAAAGACTGAGGAGTGGACGCCCAAAATCTACTACTCCTGCACAAGACCGGTTTCTAACAGTATCCACCCGTAGAGAGCCTCTGAGCACTTTTCGGATCATGCAACAGCGACTTTTAAACGTTACTGGTGTTGCGGTTTCAATTGAAACAGTTCTTAAAGACTTCCTTTGGTACGCAGAAATCGTAGAGCCATCCAGGAAGTTCATCCATTCAGAGGTGGTACAGTTGCTGTTTGGAGAGGCATTTGTTTTAATAGGCGTACCGAGTTGTTGGTGCTTGAATGCACAAACCTTAGTCGAACAAGTCATCAACAATGTCATCCTTTTGCTTCATACTGGGCCAATTTTTTTATTTCTCGACGATAATGCGCTACTTCATCATCATTGTTGTCGATGGCCTAGAATTTCATGGTATTCCGCACTTGGCACTGCCGCCTTTCTCGCCAGACCTCATCTAATTGAGCACGCATGGGATCAACTACCAAGAGCCTTAGATTCGCATCAACCACCCACACATACACTTCAGAAACTCAGAGGACTTTTACCAAGTCTGTGGCGAGAAATTGATCAAGGCTTCTTCAACAACCTGATAGGCAGTATGCAAAGGCGTTGCCAAGCAGTCATTGAAGTGCTAGAAAGACTTACTCTGTATTAAACTTTTTTTTGTAATTGTTTTAAGAATTTGAATTTTGTATTAAAATCGGCAATAATAAAACTTTGCCAAAAACTGAAAATGCTTTCGAAGAAGGAACAAAAAAAGCCACTTATATAAAAGAATAAACATTAAAATAAACAAGATAACATAGTAAAAATATTTTTTAACAAAAGTTGTCAACCTTTAAAAGAAACTCAAGATTTGTGAACTTTCTTTTGTGGAGCAGTTTATTTCTTAATTAACAAGTCTTCAAAACGGCCGATTTGCGGCTAAGTGTGGTTTTAAAATAAGTAAGCTTAGACACAGCCCCCATACGACCGACTTTTGGTTCGGACACGGTAGGTCATTTGTCATATGACCTTAACGTGTACCGATCGAAGACTAGCTAAATCCGTATACTTCATATTTTTGAAGTGGTTTGTGTATCTACGTAATGTATAAAATTAATCCACAGCTGTGCAATCATGTAATATATACTAATTGCTGAAGGCCGCCGTGTCACTTTTAATGAGATACTGGGATAATATACTAATTCAGAATCCATTTTTTAATTATTAGGATTTATTTATGTGCTTGAATTTAATCATTCAATGTTTTTCAACTACTTTTTTCTAAACGGCGGCCAGTCCATTTATAAACACGTCGTTTTGTCGAATCCGACATATAATTTAATTTGCATATTATCATTGTTATTGAATGAGTTAACCGCGTTTTATGTTCATCCGAGATGTTTATTGAGTTTTAAATCATCCTGTCGTGTGCTGACTAAATTGTTCTAAATTGTTTCGGGCAGTATAATTTCCACAAGATCTTGTAATAAATAGGCTGACTGTAAGTTTACTGTATGTTTTCCAACAGAAAATGATGTACGGAGATTCAAAAGACGGGACCTGTATTTTGTATTTTTGTCAACCCTCTCTACACACATAAAAACCGTTATATCAAATGGAGAGAATATCATTAAATTGATAAAACTGCGTTTCTTCAATTTAGTTATTGTTTTTCTTGGTGCATTGGTACATAATATATTCAGTTTGAGAATTTAATAGAGCTTAATTGAAACATATCGGGAAATAAAATGAATACATGATTCATTATTTTAAATCCACTTGTTTCTTGATGGAAATAAACTACTTAGCTTCAAATATATTTTAGGGGTCCGGAAATGCCCCGTTTTCGAAATACAGGTTGTTTAAAATTTTCTCTCTTAACTAGCAAGGCGTCTCTATAAAGATATATTCTTAAATAATCGTTTAAGTTCAGATCTGTATAAAACCTTCTCGAAAAATAACCTTGCTGATTTCATTGATTACGTAGGGCTTAATATTATTCAAAATATGTGGTATCAGCACCTTTGCACAGCACAGCAGCTTTGTTAAATGATCATTTCTCGAATAAATGGATAGGTCAGGTCAACAAGGTCCAATAGCATGGCCACCGCGTTCCCTATATCTTAATCCTTTGGACTTTTATTTATAGGGACATAGAAGCAGCTTGTCTACCATGTTGAAATAGCTACCCGTCAGCAGTTACTTGAAATAATTTAGGTCGGAAATTTTAGTTCGCTAATGTGATTTACATTCAAGCCGAGTGGGAACATTTTGTAGAGTTTTTATAGCCTTAAGATTTGTTAATTTCGTTTATAAAAGTTAATTAATGTTTAAACTTTAAGCACAAATAATAATTATTGTTATAGCAGCCATCATTTTTATTTATCAGGCTACTTTGAAATATGAAATAATATTTTTTAAAATGCTTGTAACTAAACAAAAACGAATCGGACCTATGTTCATCTAAGAAAAAAATGTTTCACCTTAACCATCTACTTGTAGAACATCTAATAGATATGCGCACTGAGCAATCTCTTTGTGATTCGACATTAAAGCTGTTCAATTTAGCCGTTTTTCGGTTGATAAATCGAATTTTGAAAGAACCATCTGGTTTCTAACTTTAAATATTTAATTGCACAGGACGTTGTTTACAACTTCAAAGTTAAATTCACAGGTTAGCTGGTTAGGTTATGTTAGTTCCCACACATTCCTCGGTTACGTAAACGTTCCAAACGTTCGCGATTACAAAAAAGAACTAACAAAGAAAACAAAAGTATTTATTTAGAACAAGCCTATACCTAACAATGTATCTAGCAGCAAATTTTTGGTAGGTTTGGTAAAATATTCTTTAAAATGTAAGGCCAGGCGCGCATGGACGATTATGGAATCGACCGATCACAATCACCAGATCACAGGTTTACGCGCGCATGAGGCGATTTTGCAGTCGACCGATTTAGTCCCAGCGCGGACGAACGATCGGCAGTCGGCCGATCAAAATGGATTTCGTATTTTCTGCTCAGTTATAAAATGGGTTTGATAAAGGCTGCCTGTATTTCTGCCCTTATTATTAGATTTCGCGAAAAGAAACGAAACGATATTGGGTACATCTTCTCATAAGTGCTGGCCTAAACCTTGATTTGTCTTTTCTTTTTGAGATAGCTGTTCCCAATCCTTAACCATAGCTTCGCAGACATCAAGCCACAGTTTTTGTTTTTTTATTAAGTCCTGTTCAGAGCGGGAGCGACGAGCGGAGCGTCGACAGTTAAACAACATAGTGTTACCAAATTCAAGCATTCAGAGTGAGAGCGATCAGCGCGGCGTCGCGTTGCGATGCCTTCCAGCGACAGCGACGAAAACAAATGGAATTCATTTTTTGGTGCGTCGTAGCAGCGACCAGTCGTCAAAATGAGTCCAACAGAGGAGGACGTTGCTGCAATGTTGATAAGTAAGTAAGTAATCAAAAGTTCGGATGGACATTCTCAGGTAGTTCCAAAATCGGTCTGGATACATTCTCAATTTATAGTATAAATGATGGAATTCACCAAACAAACGAACTGCCCTTGTTGGAGCCATTTTATAAACTGAAAATATATTGTATTGTCGAATATTCGACGCGTCACAGACGCGGCTGCAACGCTCCCACTCTGAAATACCATCGCGCCGCTCGTCGCTCGCACTCTGAACAGTCCTTTACGGTCACTATAGCCTTTTAATTGTATATTATACAGTTCAGGTCGCACTTCTACCAATCTTATTAATGTTTCTATGTCAATTTCCATATTCTAGAGAAACAACAGACATGTACCTAATATATCGTGAATCGGTCGACTGAAAACATATGCATTCGCGCGCGCAGATTGAAATACATTGGGTTAATGCAATCGGGCGATCGCCGCGATCGGGTCAGAAATCTGTGTCCAGACACAGATTTTCAAATCGGGCGATTTTGCGATCGTTCATGTGCGCTCTCCATATATGTATAAAGTACAGGTCTAACTACACGATTGATTAATCGGTCGATCGTAAAATCGTCCGTGCGCGCCTGGCCTAATAATTCGCCGCTTCTAGGATGCCCATTTATTATGTCCTGTTTACCCTAGTTTATTCATGTCTAAAAATATTATTTAGGGCATCCAAGAAACTAGATTTTTTTCTAAGAAAACTGGTGCAAGTCACATCAAAATCTGATCATTATTACGGGAATCATTTTGAAACTAATTTCATAATATCTAAAGAGTCATCTTAAACTAATCGTAATAGTATTAGCTGATCATTTCAAAATAAATATAAATTAACATTGAATGCAATATGATCGTTCATACATTTCCGCAATTCAAGCATATTATTATTGTTTGAAGGTTTGCGCAACATTATTTAATGATGTAATAAAGGTTACTGAATAAAGGCCAGTTATACATGTCGTTACTATTTCAGGTGACAAGTTTCGACTGGTTTTGGCCACGACCCTGCGTGAAGACGGTTACCCCGATAGCGGCGATTGGAATCCCCAGGGACTGGAGAGTGAAGGTTCCAGAGCTGACAGTTTCGAGTACGTGATGTCTGGAAAGGTGTACCGAATCGAGGGAGACGAAGCGGCGCTAGAACCTTCCAGTAGACTGTAAGTACCCCTTTTAGGTACATTATTACAAAGCAGCCTGATGTCTGTCAAACATACTCTTTATTTTAAAAAAACTCAATATATTGAGATTGTCAATATCGACTTTTTCTCAATATAATGTGAAAAATCTCAATACCTTGACTTTTCTTTTAGTACTGTGATGTTTTTATGCATTTATTGACATTCCACTAGCGATTTAAGTAGTAAAAGCATGTTAATTTAGTCATAGGCAACGCACATAGGATTGAAAAAAGGGACCAGTTTTTCGAGAAATATTTGCGATATTTTTAGAAAATTATTTTTGACGGATTCTTCGCTTGAAACCCCCAAATACCAATTATTGATAACCGATCCTCAACGATTCTTTACTTTTCAATAAATACCTTAAGGATTTATGTCGCCGCTTTCAGACCTCTGAAAAGTGTAAATAATGTTATTTAGAAAGCTTTATGATAAAATACAAACAACAAATAATTTTACGTAATATCGGATTTCATCATAGGCGTCCGATATAGGATGCGAAAAGGAACCTCTTTGTATGAAATATCTGTAAAAGTGTTCAATATATGAGTACACAAAAATTAAGTTTTCTTTAGTTCGCATATCCGTTAATTTTAAAACTATTAAAGTTATATAAACAGTTTAATGTTACTGCTTTTAAAGTATTGTAGTATCACATTCTCGAATAAATTTTCTACCACTAAAAAGAAATTAAGTAGAATCCCATCTGCCCTAAAGATCATTACATATTTTATTCAATAACGATATTATTACGTATCTTGTTGTTTGTTATGTATCTTATGAAACTTTCTAAATAACATGTATCAAACGAGTCTGAGTCTGAAACCGGCGACATAAATGTTTAAAATAATTATTGAAAAGTAAATAACCGTTGAAGGTAAATGTTATGTCTCGTAAAACTGGTCCCCTTATTCGAGCCTATGTGTGACGCCTATGAGCAAATTAACGTGCTTTTACCACCGAAGTCGCTAGTAGAATGTGAATAAATGCATAACAAATAACAATACTAACAAATTACTCTCATTATATTGAGAAAAAAGTTAAGATACTGAGAATAATCTCAATATATTGAGTTTTTGAAAACTAAAAATTTTGTTTGACATCAGAGTGCTTTCGTAGATTATTTATTGTAATTTCTAGAATAATTTTTTTTAGTATCGTGTATGTTTGGACATCCCAATACGAAGTGTCTCTGTAAAGCTTCTACGCGGTGTTAGTTAAAAAATTGACGATCGGTTCAAATCAACTAGGGCTCAACGAGAATGTACCAGCTGGGTAACTGGTTAACAACTTTTTTCTATAATATGCGTAAACAGTATGAAAATTGACGTATATCTTATTATTAATTCTTATTTCAGGTATCGATAGTAAACGTCGAAATAAATGGATTTCTTCAAATAGCAAGATATTGAAAACTGAACTGTTTCTTTGTCAATATTATTTGTTGTCGATTATTTTTTACTTATAATTTTTCTATTAATAAACTTGTTAATGAAATTTTTACTTCGCTACTTTTAAATTCCAGATGTTTTATTTTTATACTATTTCAACTTTGTTAACTTGTTTTACTTCAGGAGGTTAAAAAAATAATTAAAAATATTGAACTTTAAGAGCCTGTACAACGAATGTCATCGGGTTTCCGATATTTGTTTATTTGAAAAAATCTTATTCGACATTTTCTTTCGATTTTTGGAATTGTGATGTGTGTGTAAAATTTAAACATCTCTTTATGCAATTACAAAAAAACTTACATAGTATCCAATTTTTCATATTTAGTTTTGGGAAAAGGTAAATTTTGACTTTTTATGCATGTAAGAGTGGTAGTAATTTAAACATTTTAATGTTGAAAGAATGTACTTGAAAACATTTTTTAAATACATAATAATTTGAAGAAGACAATAATGTTGATCTTCACATTCAAAAATAAATATTTCTAATCACTAATTATTACTATTTGCAGAGTAGTATATATTAATTGGTAGTATGAATAATACAGTTAATATTTTTTTACAAGTTTGTATTATTTTTTTATTATGTAAGTACTCACATGCTACAAATTTTTCTATTGTTTCAGAAACATTTATTTTTATTATATTATGCCAGAAATTTAAAATTTGAGTTTGCGCTAAGCTATGGAAAATTGAATTGAAGTCATCAGCGATAAACGGTGTTTCGAAAAAATTTCAAGTAATGTTCGATACATATTTGTAAGGTGTTAGAATTGAGTCCTAGTTGGTATTTTTTAACATTTTGAACCTATTCATGTTGGCGAATGAACGCCAACCAGTCGAAATAAGTACATTTAAAAATAACAAAACTTGAATTTAAATTATTAAGTACTATTTCTCATATCAGTGATACAAGCTGGTCCAATTTAAAAGTATAGAGAATAGAGACATATTTGTATGTACCCAAGTGCAGTGTAAGAAAAAATAGTAGATTGTATAATCATATTTCAAGAAAGTTCTTGGCTATTTATAGACTGTTGAATTATGATGAAAAATATAGGGTATCCCAATATTTCGGTATCTGCGACACACTTAAGTTGGGACCATTCATAATAATCGCTGTAACTAAATTTAAATCAATTTAAACTTGCTTCGTTTAATTAGGGGTCGAAATTAATAAAAAAAACTAAAATCCTTAGATTAACCAAGTACCGCAACCTATTGCTCCCGTTTATCCCGAAATGGCAGTTTCACAAATGACATTTCGTGTTCTAAGCGTATATTCAATGGGTCGATATTAGAGATGATTGATCAGCGATTGACCATCGCAGACCAGATTTCCCAAGTTTTACTTATTTGTGCACTTAATACTGATTAGGACTTACCAACCTAAATCGTTCCTGGGCGCAAATGCGGCTCTTTGAATGGTTGAGCCTAGCCCGAGTAGATCCAGGGCAGGTAAAAGAATCCCGGCTAATGCTAGGGATGTGCATTTTAACTCTGTTTCTGGCAGCTACCAGTTACCGAGGTCACGGCACAAAAACCCGGAAAATCACTATGTATCAAATTACAGCACTGGCCGTGAAAGATTGAAAGAAGAAAAACCACTATAACTGTACGAAAAGTTTACTTTCATTTAATATGTGCTTCTCATCCATACATGCACCTTCTCAACTTGTCTATTGTTGTGAACATCGTGGGCGATTGTATTAATCATCCTGAAAAACCCAAGTTTAATAATTTCGAGGGAATAGCAGTTACGTGTCATTGAAATATAAAACCGTTCGTTTAATCATTACGTAAAACATACAATGCACTACAATCGACATTATGAACAGTATCAGGGTCTGTGTCATATTACCCAAGTGAATAATATTAGAAAAGGACCCCGCACATTTTATATGGAAAACGGTTTTCCAGTGAAATTCGCTGAAAATTTGGGAAATTGTTCGTTTTGTACCCCTGAACAAAAGTCTCAATGGGGTCGAAGCTCGAAATGCCCATCTTTAGGCTCTACGGCTATTTTTAATGGCCAAAAACGGCCAAAATTCTTTTTTTTCTAAGTATCATGTTTAATTCTCGGAATGTGTTCGTTTTGTACCCCTGATCAAAAATCTCGAAGAGATCGAAGCTCAAAATACCCATCTTTAGGCTCTACGGCTATTTTTAGTGGCCAAAAATGGCCAAAATTCTTTTTTTTATGTAGGAATATGTCCATGTCTACTTATATAAGTATCATTGAGACTTTTGATCAGGGGTACAAAACGAACACTTTTCCAGCATTACACATGATATTTAAAAAAAAAAAGAATTTTGGCCGTTTTTGGCCACTAAAAATAGCCGTAGAGCCTAAAGATGGGCATTTCGAGCTTCGACCCCATTGAGACTTTTGTTCAGGGGTACACAACGAACAATTTCCCAAATTTTCAGCGAATTTCACCGGAAGGCCGTTTTCCATATAAAATGTGCGGGGTCCTTTGCAGTGGAAATATTCGTTTATTAAATATCTAATTTCTATATTAACAGAAACTCTATAATTCAGATAATCGATATTTTTATGAGTTTTTGCAAAAACGTTCAAGAATTCAATATTCATAACTAACCAAACAGAAAAAGATATTTTAGTGTCTTTAATTATTTTAAGTAAATTAGCCAAGCAAGTGGAATTTATAAAGTATCCGCTAATATTGTGGAATATGGGCTTTCTGTCAGAGAACCAACGATTCAGTTACTTCATATACTTACTAACCAGCTAGTTTATGTAATCCAATTTACGCTTTAGCCGCAATAGATATATTCATTTATTAATTTTATAATGTATGATTAATATCTATATTAATAGAAACTCAATAATCCAGAGTAACCAATTTTATCGTTTTTGGCAAAAATGTTCACTACATTTAGTAATAAAATCCAATAAATGGATAAATTCAAAAATACTACTTTTCTTCTATATTCTCTGTTAAAGTCAACTATTTACATATCAGTCCGTATTTGACATTAAGATTATGTACGTCAAGAGCAATTTGCTGACATACCCATGTCGTTTCTGACGACTAATCCCTGCATCGTAAAGTATTTTGACGACGAAAAAAAGTTGGTAAATATTATATAATATGTGGTAAAATGATACATTTTTGGACAGAAGTTACTATTTTATGTTTTCATGTCTCAACCTCCGAAATGTCTTAAGTGTATAATATTTTTTTAAAAGACACTGGTTACAGAAAGAAAATAAAATTAATATAAAAGTTTGCAACTGCAACATTTGTGTGACAGATAATTTACTTTAGGCTTTACGTTTTTTTGCGAAATGTTAGTTAAAAAAGCAGGCTTTTTTGTATTTTACTTACTATGTCATACCTATATACCAAAACACCCTATATACAAATGTTTATTTAAAGCTACATAAACAGTCCGCAATTGGATAATCATTGTGGTTAATGTTTTTCCTTATATTTTCATGTTTTCAACGAAATTAATGATAATAGATCAGTCATTATTGTATTATGCGTATTTGAAAGAAAAATAATTACAATGTGTCAAATTAACATGGGAATAGAAGGACTTTGACCTTGCTAAAGTGTCTTCTACTGCCTTGACCAGTTCCGTATCCAGTTTAATTTTGTTACAAATTTGTATTTGGAATTTGATATTGACATCATACAAACACTTAAATTTCAGTAAAGTTAACGAGTGGTCGCCGTATTTCTGATCGAAAAATGATGATTGTGTTCAACAAAATCAAAACTTTTCGTTCTGTCTATTCGTTGTTACTACTTAAGTTTTGGTCGAATAAAATAATAGCTTTACGTTTACACATACCTTTCCCTCCTCTCCTAACGGCGACATTTTAACAATTATTTTGCATATATCTATAAATAAAAATAAACAATTGTATAGCTAATACTAAGTTTATAAGAATATTTACATCTGCTATTTATTAATATTGCAATTTCCATATAGGATTCGGTACTTATAACCTTATTGGTTACACCCACAGACCATGGTTAAACTCCTTTCTGTTCCTATTTGTTCGTGCTCCTTCGGTATATTAAAAAATAGCCCAAGTGGCATAAGGTATTGTCCCCAAATATAGTATTTTCTAAGCTTAGATAGTTTATTAAAATATTTAAAATTATGTCTTTGTAGAAAACACTGTTTCAAAAATATGATATCCTTAACACAACATTATATAGGGTTTCAAAAAGATATTGCTAGAACTGGTAGAACATTGAAAAATAAGTGGAGTTTGCTCACCTTTGAGATACAAGGCGTGTAACATAATTTTAGAAAACCAAATTTTGGATGTAATTTTTTTAAATGAACAACATATTTGATCAAAATTGACATAAGTGCATTTTATGGTATAACAAATTGTAATTTTTTTGTTTAGCGAATATTGTAAACTTGATTTTATTCTACTTGGTGTTTGTAACACGCTACCAAATAATAGCGTTGTTGGGAAACTGGTGATGTTAAATCTAAACAAAATGATTCCGGTAGACCTAGATCGAATAGAACTAATTAAGTTCAAGATATTTTATATTCCATTAACATAGCAAAAATGTCTGTACATTATAATTTCGGCATCTTTTAGCGTGTGCAGAATTCCAAAATAGCAGCGAATGCATCATACCATTACAGAAAAGTTTTTACGGGGCATCTAAGTGCAGCGGTACTCTTAAAACACTTTTTTGTGTAAAATAAAATTTTACATAATATCAGGAGATTTAGGACGAGAAAAGTCCAACTTGGAAAAAATTACAGAATAAAATGTCAGCGGAAATACTAGTAACTAGCGCCCTCTACTTCGTACGAAAGAACTAATATCGTCAGTGTGTTGGGTACCACTAAAAGTGTACCTACATGTGTCAAATATGTTATTCTTTAAAAAAAATATGTATGTGAAGTTAGAAACGTTTTTGTTCAGAAACGTTTCTGGTAATCGCGGCCACGGTGTCACTTAGGTGGAGCGGCAAGTGCTCAATTTAAGGAATAGACCTTTTGCGCCACCCGTAACTATAGGACAATACTACAACATTATTACTTTCTTAGATATCTCTGCTATTAACTTAACTTCAGAAACGAATTTTCGCTTCATAATAAATATTTTTTTTCTCAAAAAGTATACAGTGTGCCACCTTGAATTTTTCACAGAATATGTAAAAAGAGATGCCGTTTCGATCCTTGCAATTAGTTTTTTGCAAAAATCCGTACGAGACGTAGAATTTAGGCTTAACTTCTGAAACGAATTTTCGCTCCATAATAAATATTTTTTTTTCTCAAAAACTCTAGAGTGTGCCACCTTGAATTTTTCACAAAATATGTAACAAGAGATGCCCTTTCGATCTCTGCTATTAGTTTTTCTCAAAAACCCGTACGAGTTGTAGAAATTGCGCTGAACTTCAGAAACGAATTTTCTCTCCATAATAAATAATTTTTTTCTCAAAAACTATAGAGTGTGCCACCGTGAATTTTTCACAAAATATGTAAAAAGAGATGTCATTTCGATCCCTGCTATCAGTTTTTCTCAAAAACCCGTACGAGACGTAGAATTTACGCATAAACTTCAGAAACGAATTTTCGCTCCATAATAAATAATTTGAGAAAAAAATTATTTATTATGGAGAGAAAATTCGTTTCTGAAGTTTATGCGTAAATTCTACGTCTCGTACGGGTTTTTGAAAAAAACTGATAGCAAGGATCGAAGGAGCACCTCTTTTTACATATTTTGTGAAAAATTCACGGTGGCACACTCTATAGTTTTTGAGAAAAAAATTATTTATTATGGAGGGAAAATTCGTTTCTGAAGTTAAACCTATATTCTACGTCTCGTACGGGTTTTTAAAAAAAACTAAAGGCAGAGATCGAAAGGGCATCTCTTTTTACATATTTTGTGAAAAATTCAAGGTGGCACACTCTATAGTTTTTGAGAAAAAAATTATTTATTATGGAGAGAAAATTCGTTTCTGAAGTTAAACCTATATTCTACGTCTCGTACGGGTTTTTAAAAAAAACTAAAGGCAGAGATCGAAAGGGCATCTCTTTTTACATATTTTGTGAAAAATTCAAGGTGGCACACTCTATAGTTTTTGAGAAAAAAATTATTTATTATGGAGAGAAAATTCGTCTCTGAAGTTAAACCTATATTCTACGTCTCGTACGGGTTTTTGAAAAAAACTAAAAGCAGAGATCGAAAGGGCATCTCTTTTTACATATTTTGTGAAAAATTCAAGGTGGCACACTATAGTTTTTGAGAAAAAAATTATTTATTATGGAGAGAAAATTCGTTTCTGAAGTTTATGCGTAAATTCTACGTCTCGTACGGGTTTTTGAAAAAAACTAAAGGCAGGAATCGAAAGCACCTGTTTTTTTACATACTTTGTGAAAAATTCGAGGTGGCACACTCTATAGTTTTTGAGAAAAAAATGTTTGTTATGGAGCGAAAATTCGTTTCTGAAGTTTATGCGTAAATTCTACGTCTCGTACGGGTTTTTGAAAAAAACTAAAGGCAGAGATCGAAAGCGCATGTCTTTTTACATATTTTGTGAAAAATTTACGGTGGTACACTCTATAGTTTTTGAGAAAAAAATTATTTAGTATGGAGAGAAAATTCGTTTCTGAAGTTAAACCTATATTCTACGTCTCGTACGGGTTTTTGAATAAAACTAAAGGCAGGAATCGAAAGCGCCTGTCTTTTTACATATTTTGTGAAAAATTCAAGGTGGCACACTCTATAGTTTTTGAGAAAAAAATTATTTATTATGGAGAGAAAATTCGTTTCTGAAGTTCACCGCAATTTCTACAACTCGTACGGGTTTTTGAAAAAAACTGATAGCAGGGATCGATAGGGCATCTCTTTTTATATATTTTGTGAAAAATTTAGGGTGGCACACTCTATAGTTTTTGAGAAAAAAATTATTTATAATGGAAAGAATATTCGTTTCTGAAGTTAAACCTATATTCTACGTCTCGTACGGGCTTTTGAAAAAAAATAAAGGCAGAGATCGAAAGCGCATGTCTCTTTACATATTTTGTGAAAAATTCACGGTGGCACACTCTATAGTTTTTGAGAAAAAAATTATTTATTATGGAGAGAAAATTCGTTTCTGAAGTTTATGCGTAAATTCTACGTCTCGTACGGGTTTTTGAAAAAAACTGATAGCAAGGATCGAAAGAGCACCTCTTTTTACATATTTTGTGAAAAATTCACGGTGGCACACTCTATAGTTTTTGAGAAAAAAATTATTTATTATGGAGGGAAAATTCGTTTCTGAAGTTAAACCTATATTCTACGTCTCGTACGGGTTTTTAAAAAAAACTAAAGGCAGAGATCGAAAGGGCATCTCTTTTTACATATTTTGTGAAAAATTCAAGGTGGCACACTCTATAGTTTTTGAGAAAAAAATTATTTATTATGGAGAGAAAATTCGTTTCTGAAGTTAAACCTATATTCTACGTCTCGTACGGGTTTTTAAAAAAAACTAAAGGCAGAGATCGAAAGGGCATCTCTTTTTACATATTTTGTGAAAAATTCAAGGTGGCACACTCTATAGTTTTTGAGAAAAAAATTATTTATTATGGAGCGAAAATTCGTTTCTGAAGTTTATGCGTAAATTCTACGTCTCGTACGGGTTTTTGAAAAAAACTAAAGGCAGGAATCGAAAGCGCCTGTCTTTTTACATACTTTGTGAAAAATTCGAGGTGGCACACTCTATAGTTTTTGAGAAAAAAATTATTTATTATGGAGAGAAAATTCGTTTCTGAAGTTTATGCGTAAATTCTACGTCTCGTACGGGTTTTTGAAAATAACTAAAGGCAGGAATCGAAATCGCCTGTCTTTTTACATATTTTGTGAAAAATTCAAGGTGGCACACTCTATAGTTTTTGAGAAAAAAATTATTTATTATGGAGAGAAAATTCGTTTCTGAAGTTAAACCTATATTCTACGTCTCGTACGGGTTTTTGAAAAAAACTAAAGGCAGAGATCGAAAGGGCATCTCTTTTTACATATTTTGTGAAAAATTCAAGGTGGCACACTATAGTTTTTGAGAAAAAAATTATTTATTATGGAGAGAAAATTCGTTTCTGAGGTTTATGCGTAAATTCTACGTCTCGTACGGGTTTTTGAAAATAACTAAAGGCCGGAATCGAAAGCTCCTGTCTTTTTACATACTTTGTGAATAATTCGAGGTGGCACACTCTATAGTTTTTGAGAAAAAAATATTTGTTATGGAGCGAAAATTCGTTTCTGAAGTTTATGCGTAAATTCTACGTCTCGTACGGGTTTTTGAAAAAAATAGCAAGGATCTAAAGAGCACCTCTTTTTACATATTTTGTGAAAAATTCACGGTGGCACACTATAGTTTTTGAGAAAAAAATTATTTATTATGGAGAGAAAATTCGTTTCTGAAGTTAAACCTATATTCTACGTCTCGTACGGGTTTTTAAAAAAAACTAAAGGCAGAGATCGAAAGCGCATGTCTTTTTACATATTTTGTGAAAAATTCACGGTGGCACACTCTATAGTTTTTGAGAAAAAAATTATTTATTATGGAGAGCAAATTCGTTTCTGAAGTTTATGCGTAAATTCTACGTCTCGTACGGGTTTTTGAAAAAAACTGATAGCAAGGATCGAAAGAGCACCTCTTTTTACATAGTATGTGAAAAATTCACGGTGGCACACTCTATAGTTTTTGAGAAAAAAATTATTTATTATGGAGAGAAAATTCGTTTCTGAAGTTCAGCGCAAATTCTACAACTCGTACGAGTTTTTGAAAAAAACTGATAGCAGGGGATCGATAGGGCATCTCTTTTTGCATATTTTGTGAAAAATTCAAGGTGGCACACTCTATAGTTTTTGAGAAAAACATATTTATTATGGAGAGAAAATTCGTTTCTGAATTTTAAACGTAAATTTTACCACTCGTACGGGTTTTTGAGAAAAACTAATAGCAGAGATCGAAAGGGCATCTCTTTTTACATATTTTGTGAAAAATTCAAGGTGGCACACTCTATAGTTTTTGAGAAAAAAATTATTTATTATGGAGCGAAAATTCGTTTCTGAAGTTTATGCGTAAATTCTACGTCTCGTACGGGTTTTTGAAAAAAACTAAAGGCAGGAATCGAAAGCGCCTGTCTTTTTACATACTTTGTGAAAAATTCGAGGTGGCACACTCTATAGTTTTTGAGAAAAAAATTATTTATTATGGAGAGAAAATTCGTTTCTGAAGTTTATGCGTAAATTCTACGTCTCGTACGGGTTTTTGAAAATAACTAAGGGCAGGAATCGAAATCGCCTGTCTTTTTACATATTTTGTGAAAAATTCAAGGTGGCACACTCTATAGTTTTTGAGAAAAAAATTATTTATTATGGAGAGAAAATTCGTTTCTGAAGTTAAACCTATATTCTACGTCTCGTACGGGTTTTTGGAAAAAACTAAAGGCAGAGATCGAAAGGGCATCTCTTTTTACATATTTTGTGAAAAATTCAAGGTGGCACACTATAGTTTTTGAGAAAAAAATTATTTATTATGGAGAGAAAATTCGTTTCTGAGGTTTATGCGTAAATTCTACGTCTCGTACGGGTTTTTGAAAATAACTAAAGGCCGGAATCGAAAGCTCCTGTCTTTTTACATACTTTGTGAATAATTCGAGGTGGCACACTCTATAGTTTTTGAGAAAAAAATATTTGTTATGGAGCGAAAATTCGTTTCTGAAGTTTATGCGTAAATTCTACGTCTCGTACGGGTTTTTGAAAAAAATAGCAAGGATCTAAAGAGCACCTCTTTTTACATATTTTGTGAAAAATTCACGGTGGCACACTATAGTTTTTGAGAAAAAAATTATTTATTATGGAGAGAAAATTCGTTTCTGAAGTTAAACCTATATTCTACGTCTCGTACGGGTTTTTAAAAAAAACTGAAGGCAGAGATCGAAAGCGCATGTCTTTTTACATATTTTGTGAAAAATTCACGGTGGCACACTCTATAGTTTTTGAGAAAAAAATTATTTATTATGGAGAGCAAATTCGTTTCTGAAGTTTATGCGTAAATTCTACGTCTCGTACGGGTTTTTGAAAAAAACTGATAGCAAGGATCGAAAGAGCACCTCTTTTTACATAGTATGTGAAGAATTCACGGTGGCACACTCTATAGTTTTTGAGAAAAAAATTATTTATTATGGAGAGAAAATTCGTTTCTGAAGTTCAGCGCAAATTCTACAACTCGTACGAGTTTTTGAAAAAAACTGATAGCAGGGGATCGATAGGGCATCTCTTTTTGCATATTTTGTGAAAAATTCAAGGTGGCACACTCTATAGTTTTTGAGAAAAACATATTTATTATGGAGAGAAAATTCGTTTCTGAATTTTAAACGTAAATTTTACCACTCGTACGGGTTTTTGAGAAAAACTAATAGCAGAGATCGAAAGGGCATCTCTTGTTACATATTCTGTGAAAAATTCAAGGTGGCACACTCTAGAGTTTTTGAGAAAAAAAATATTTATTATGGAGCGAAAATTCGTTTCTGAAGTTAAGCCTAAATTCTACGTCTCGTACGGATTTTTGCAAAAAACGAATTGCAAGGATCGAAACGGCATCTCTTTTTACATATTCTGTGAAAAATTCAAGGTGGCGCAAAAGGTGTATTCCTTAAATTGAGCACTTGCCGCTCCACCTAAATGACACCGTGGCCGCGATTACCAGAAACGTTTCTGAACAAAAACGTTTCTAACTTCACACACATAAAAAAAATTACATCCAAAATCTGATTTCTAAAGTTATCTTACATTACATTTTCCCTCAAAAGTGAGTGGCTCTAGGACATACTTTTATTAAGCAAAATTAAGTTAGCAAAGCTATATGTTTCACTCTTCTATCAGCCCTAACGATATTGACATGTCTTTTTGAAACATCCTGTATAAGTGTATTGAATAAAACTCCATTTTTCACTCTAAGTAGAGTTAAAAATAAATATGTTTTTACACAAATTACAAAATCTACAATTTGAAGCTTTCACAACAGTTTTGACTCAATAAAACTAATTCCCTTAAAAACTAGGAGATACGTTATTATCTGCAAATTATGGTGTTTATACACACAAATTTCAAGGTTCCTGTTTGCAATTTAGTCTAGATTGCACGTGTAATCCAAATGACCTTTACCTTGAGTTGCCAACGGAGGCACCTTATGTTAGTTATATGGTATATTTATACTGCAGCCGTACAATGTCACAAAACG
This sequence comes from Monochamus alternatus, assembly GCA_037114965.1. Classification (NCBI taxonomy): domain Eukaryota; kingdom Metazoa; phylum Arthropoda; class Insecta; order Coleoptera; family Cerambycidae; genus Monochamus; species Monochamus alternatus. The sequence continues at coordinate 93,255,646 of CM073427.1, read as the reverse complement.
GAATTAGGGCCAACCTATTTTCATCGTAAGGTAAAATATTCGCGTGTGTATTTGGATTTGTCCAAATGTATTTTTCCGTCACGTCGAAATTGTGTTTTGTTCACGAGAATTTTAAGTTAATTTTAGTCTTCAGGTATACAGTCTGATTATAAAAATGTATGTATATACTGTACAGGGTGTTTAAAAATAGGTAACCGAATAATAGTCCAGGGTCTTTATAATCAAACAGACTGTATATGTATTATGGTTTTGGTTTGATCACAATTATTTTTTTACACCTTTACTTGAAAACAGATTAAAATTTTCCATAACATTTATTAAATGTCAAAGTGTACGTTCTTTATTCAAGTGGGTATTTGAAATTTTAGATATTTCAGAGACAATTCTTTGATTGCAAATATAACACTTTATATCGTTACCATAATAAATTTTGCTGCCTAAAATGTTACGATTTTTTTTATAAGTTTGTTAAGGCAATTGCTCTTTTTCATTTAAGGTATTTCGTTTATACGTTTTTTTATACAACAGTATTTTGTTTGCTATATTATTTGTTAGAAGTTTGGAAAAGAGTTTATCTCTATATATTGTGTAAAAATGTTATACCGCTAAAATGCATTAGTTAAATCTAAAGAAAAGAGGATATCAGTTCTATACTTATTTGTTATTGAGAGCCGATATTTAGGAGCTATTCTAAACTAAACTAAATAATTAACGTTGAATATTTCGACATCTTTTTTTTTAATAAAGTAATTGGTCGAAAACACTGTGTTTCTGAAAATCCAGAACAAAAGTAAAATATTGCTTAAGGATGCCTTTCTATGTACAAATAATCGTGTCGAAGGACGCGCAAAGAAAATCCACCCAAATACAGGCGGTTCTTATTAGGGTAAATCTAAACGATAATGCTGAAATTGATTGTTGTGAATTGTAGAATTTATTGCAATAAGAATGGCACTCTAAAATGAATTTGAGGATTCATTTCGAACTACTGACGTACTCGTAGTTAAATCTACTTTCAACTTTTAACATTAATTTTTTCTTAGTTGTTCCACTCACTTATAGAGATTTAATGAATGATTTCTACCCAAAACTTGTAGTAGTTCAAAAACTGTTATTATACCATTTTACTTTGTACCTGACACCGTGGAAAATACTTCATGTGATAATGTATACAATTTGTCTCAATATGCAGTTGACGTATAAAATTCAGATACATGAAGATTCAGATACTATGCTTAGATTGTTTTTAGACTGCCTCTAAAAACAGCTGTCAATTCGTAGAATTGCGTGTAAAAATGGCATCCTCAATACAGGGTATAACAAAAAGCGGGTTATCACTGCGTATTTTTGGCGGCAATATATGATGATTTAACCCTACATACCGATACACAAAAATGGCTCTTTTATAAATAAAAAGTTAAACTCTTGAAATAATTTTTTCGCTATAATTTCTTCTCGTATCACTTTCAAATTTTATAGATATTTCTTGTTGTTAACCAAATCTTCAAGAGTATTATTATAAACGACGCCTAAAAAAACAAACGTTGAAATGCCGGACGTCAGACCGGCAGTGAGGGGGATAAAATAACCCTTTCCCTCTAGTGTGATTTTTAGGCATCGTTTACAATAATACGGATGAGGATTTGGTTAATAACAAGTGTCTCTATAAAAATTACAAAGTGATTAGTGAAAATCTGAAGAAATTATACTGAAAAAATAATTTAGGTAGGGTTAAATCGTTATATTATACAGGGTGAGTCAGTCATAATGTCATTAATTTTAACCACGTATTTGGGAGGCCTAATAAAGGCAGAAAATCGAAAAAAAATGTTTATTTCGGTCTCGCGTATTCGTCGTAAATGCATAATTTTACAAATTCCGAATATGCGGAAATGGTAGTGTTATATGGAGAATGTTTACGAAATGCTGCTGACCCTAATTTTATTAATAAAGTGCTATGGTCGGATGAGTGCAGTTAACAGGTTAGTATAATAAATTTCTAGGCTAGATGTACGTAACTACAAACTGAATAATTAATTGTACTTACGAGTAATACTAAAAATTCATATTTATTTGTAAAACGTAGTGAAAACGTAATATCAAACTTATTAAACTGTAATAACCTAACATTCGAAAACATTTATTTATTATCTACATTTGTTTTTATTAACAAATAAATCAATATTTAAGGAAAATTAATTCATGTATCTAGATTTTAAAAAATAGTTTTACTCCTTGTCGTTAAATAACAGTACAAAAACTAGGTAACTAGGTTATTGACCTGATAATACGGTAGGTCAAGGTTCACTCTCGATAGCACGATGATTTTTTATTATTTAGTATTTAAACACGAAACACTTTTCAGCTTCTCTTAATAATTTATCCATTGGATATAGGTTTTTTATGTAATGTACGTAAATAATTTATTACTCGGTTTATTATTAGACACGTTGGAGTTTTGTTGCAGTCATAACAGCTACATTTGCTCAGAGAATAATCCACACGCTACTTGTCGGTTTAGTTTTCAGAGGCGATTTGTTGTCAACGTATGCGCAGGAGTGTACGGGTATCGTTTGATTGGGCCGTATTTTCTACCGGAAAACCTGAGTGGACCGCGTTACTTGCAATTTTTAATAGAATTATTTGATTACAATTATTTGATTTCATTAGATATTAACATTTTAAAGTATTATTGGCTGAAGTTGAACTGAGCAAGAAAAAATGATGTTCTAAAATAGTCAGTACAACCGTTTATTTGTGATGTCTAAAACCTAGGTAGGTAGATATCTTAGGTAGAACATTGCATCAGATCAACATCGAGTTGAACTGTGAGCGGTCAGTGACAGTCTGAAAAGGGTGTTTAAATAATGATTTGAAAATATTTTTTTTCGACTTAAATATGCATTTAGATTTTTTTTTAATCGCGTATTTGCATTATACTCATTATTCCCTATCTCCTCTTAAAATGAATGACATTATGACTGACTCACCCTGTATATGCCGCAAAATGCGTGTTAAAACTGCTATTTTATTACACCCTGTATAATTAGATAAACCATAAGCTTACATTTGTGTTGGCCTATCTAAAAGATGGTTGTCCTAGTCTAGACTTCACCATTCGATAGAGAGGACCTTATTTTAAATTGAAGTACAACACATCAAGAAGTTATTTGTTTTCAAAATTTTTATTTAAAAAAAATGTCTTATTGTTTGTAAATACGGCAAATTTACTCATTCTCTAGGGGTGTAGAAACCATTATATGATTATTTTTTTGCTTACAATCTGAACACTATTGGTTTACTGGAATTGCTTTTTAATTTATAGGACAAACATTTTTCTATATTTATCATATCATTTTACGAAGCTAATGTTACAGTTTTATTGTATCTTTATCTACACGTACAAAAATAAATATTTTGTCTGCTTGATTTTTCTAGGGATCTCAATTGGATAAACGATTTGTAGAAAATTGTTCGACTATTTTTAGCGATGCAGATATGGGACTTAATTAATTAATAGGCTTAATTAAATTATGGAGTTCAAGCCAACTTAGATTGGCTGCTAATTATAGCTAAAAAGCAATGAAAGCCCAAAATCAAATGAATCAGATGATCTAGTTAATTTTAATATTAATAGTTAATGATGATACAAACTTAACTTGGTCATATGGTGCGAATTTACTTTATCAAAATGTCTTTTATGACAACAGCTGTCCCATGGATTACTATTAACTTATAGACAAATAATAGCGAATAGTGAAAAAAATGAAATATATTTTTAGTTTCCAAAAATTCAGTTCAATCAGGTGAAATTTCTTGTTTACAAGTAAACAAGTCAGAACGATATGGTTTGTATGTACAAACTTAATGGACATGGAGAGTCACATTTAAATTACATTACGTATTACTGCGGAAGCACCGCAGGGTAGAGCAATTGGAAAATTCCAGCCGAGGCCTGGGCAACATGGAAGAGCCATTAGACCTAGGCAAAATGTGAATCTAGAGAGAGATTTTAAATGTCGAGAAGCAGCCTGGCAGAAGCACTAGGATAATTGCAGCGCAATTTGGGATATCACAATCCACAGTTTGACGAATATTAAAGGTATGACACTCTACCTACCTTTCACATGCAGCAGGTACAACCTTCCTTCCAGGGGATTTTCCGCTTCGAATGGACTTTTGCGAGTAATTGTTACAGCAACTCAAAGTTTACTTACCATGAACATTTTAGTTACGGACGAAGCGCTTTTCACACATAATGAAGTTCACAATTTTCACAACACGTATCATTGTGTAGGCTGGAATTGTGAACAGGATACTTTTTGGTTCTTTTCATTCTGGAAAATCGGTTAATTGGTCCTCTTTATTTACAATTTTTCAGTAATAACTTAGCGGTCCTTCTCGAAGAAGTTAATCTCAACGTTAGGCTTGCTACAGACTATGCGTGTATTCGCGATTCGTGATATGAGAGGAATTCGCGAATAGTGTGTAGGGTCTTGTTCGTTAAAAATCCATTCATAAAAACCTTACACACGATGCACGAATTCCTTACGAACAATGCATCGCGCATTGTGAATCGCGATTCATGCGTCTGTACCGTAATTGAAAAAAAAACATTTTTTTTCACTATTCGTCATTATTCGTCCTCAGCTATAATTTTTCAAGTTTGTACGTATTTATTGAATAAAGAGTATGGTATGTGAAATAATGGTTAGGAAGAGTTAGGGAGATCCGTTTCCCCCCTCCTGGCTACGCCCATGATCCTTTATATCGATTGATTTAAACCTAGATAATTCCTGACTTCAAGAAAGTTCTGCGTAGATATGGCTGGAATATTCTTGAAATAACCGTAGTATATAAACAAGTTGAGGACGGTGAGCTGCCTGTTGGTGATGAGCAGGTGAAGAGTAAAGAAGACGTATTGAGTTCTTGTTTGTCTTGTGAAATTGTGTTGATTGTAAGGATTAAATTGAAATGTCAGTTGTGCGCGGATTAAGTGTATGAAAAAAGAAGTTTTCCATTGCATTTTCATTGGCTATAATTTGATGAGACGGTGCTGGGGACCACCCTGTGTTTTCTGGAATTTTAAATTAGTGAACACAGCTGGTGGTATCTCAGTTCCTTTTCATCACACCATCACAGTTGCATCTAGAATATAACGAAGACTCGGGCAAGTATTGCTTCATTTAGCTGCCGATGATTTTTCCGTGCTCAAAGAAAATCTTCCAAATAAATTAAATACGAAGTATCATAGATTATAGAGATTTTGTAAAAATTACGATTGTAAATGTGTAATAACACAATTTATTATTAAACTATATTTCTTGTAGTGAACTATATGATTTTATGGCTTGTTTAACTATATACGTTTGCATAAAATTACATTACTGTCGTATTCGTATCGCTTAAGCCGGCCATAGACGTTCTTCTTCATCAGTTCGTATCGCCGCCGCCGCTATTCGAATCGTAGCAAATATACTAAAATGTATGTGGCATGAAAAACCGACGCGTCGCATCGTTGGTTAAAATATGTGCTAGCCCTTGATTTTTGGAATGACTGTTCATAGGTTGTCGTTCCGAATCAACAGTGTGTATTAATTTTCTTCCTAATCGTCATTTCCAAAAGCATGCAGATACACATGAATTAAATTTGTTTTATTTGTATTTTAACTTTATTTAAACAATAAGGGAACAATGTATTATTGATTTTATTGAAATTTATAGGTAATTTCCTTACTTGTAGCGTGTAAAATCAGTGGAATATGTGCAGACATTAAAATACAAACATATAAATTATTATTACTAAATAAATACAATTTCAGTTCATTTATTGTATTAAAATGAGAATATGTTTTGCTTCAAAAGCCTTTTTTACTTATGTCGGGCGTCGCTCTTTTTTTATGTAGGCCAGAATTATGCGTAGTGTGCGGGCAAAACAATTTGGAAGTTCGACAAGACGTTCTGAATCGCGGCGATATAAACGAATGAAAAGAATGAAGTCTGTGGCCAGCTTTACAGTTGACATAAAATGTATAGGCGGACAATTTCCGAATATTTTCGTTTGGAGATTCTGACACTACAAGTGCAGTATCGCAAACAAAATAAAAATGCAAAAAAGTTGGCTTATACACACTGTTCCGTATGTACCGTTTTTTTATATATATATCAAATTCTAACAATATTGTCACTTGTAATATACACACTAGTGTTGAATTATTTTTTGAAAATTTTAAAATAATTTCTATAAATGTTTCCATTCAAAAAAAAATACCGGAATAATTCAGCACATATTCGGCAAGACTTTACCCAGATGTGAAAGATATGAAAAATATAACAGGCGTTTCGTTCTACATATACAGGGTGAACCTTAAATAAGTACAAATATTTTAACTGCAGGTGCAGTTCGTCACATAGAAGAGTCTAGTGAAAGTCATTTTTAAAAATATTAGCTATATATATAAATATATTTTTTTTAAATACTCACATTTTGAGGGTCGCTGGTCAGATAGAACAGAGCACTAACGTAACGTAATAAACCAGATGAGCCATTCAAGACGAGGTTGCCTTATCGTCTTTAAAATAATTTTTTTTTAACGTTAATCTGGATAGATTGAATTAAAAAATACTTGTTTTGGTAATTCTCTCTCCCCCTATTTTCGTTGAAGTTGCAATATAGCGTCTATTTATTTTTATAAATGTGACGTCATGAAATGAAGTTGACAGAGAGTTATATGTATTGCAACTTTACTAATGTAATGTATACATAGAAGTAACAACTTTATTGAAACCAAGACATTAGTGTAACACTGGCATCACTGTAAACCACGCGTTCAGTTTGCAACACTTGTGGCTCAGAAACTTTATCTGGTCAGCGGTCCTCAACAAGTTTTATTATTTCTGATTTTTTTGTAAAAAAAACCTATTAATTATGTGCTCTACACAGAGAAGTATACTGCTGGATAAATATTTGTACTAATTTAAAGTTCACCCTGTATATGATAACAAAGCTTATACACCTGTACAGTTCATCTAATTTTACTTAAGTATATCAATACAAGGTATGTTCTAGGTAGTCAAATTTGTGGTGTTTTAGGTACAAAAATCTCGAAATATAAACCACATAGAACGAAAGTAATATCGGAAGTAAAATTCTTGATGTTTTGTTTATCCACTCTTACTATTTAAATTCTTCTCAAATAAAAGAATAACTTTTGAGAAGCGTTGGTAGGACACACATTATTTTGCTATTCTAACTCCATATTTTAACAATTATTTTCACTACAGAGTGACCCATTTGAAAGCGGGCCACCCTCGTAACGTTTTTATTTATGGAGCGATTTTGACGACATTTTTTTTTGAAATGTGGAGGGGGGAAAGGTGCATTTTGAGGCCAAGGCATAGTAGATAACATTCAGAGTCTGAAAAATCCGGAATACATATTAGCGATTTTTTTAGAAAAAATCTGCGTACGCTACTAAATTCGGCGTCCCCTGAAATGAATCTGTACCAAATTTCATGAGAAAATATTCAATATTAACGATTCTACGGCTAAATTGCTGTAAAGGTGTTTATTATGCATTAAGAAGCTTTTTATCTAGTAACCTATGCGATAACAAATCACAACAAATATTTAATAACAACATTTAATAGACATCCTTATATCAAAACACAATGAAGCAAACAGAAAACAAAACGAGAAATCAACATAAAATTTACGAAAAACAATACACATGAACACATGAATTAAATTTAAATTCTGGATATTTCAACTAAATCTCCATTTAATTGAATGAATATTTTGTAAATGTTGCCTCGTCACTAAACAAAATTGAATAAATGTCGACCCTTTATTCATTAAATGGAGATTTAGTTGAAAAATCCAGAATTTAAATTTAATTCATGTGTGTTAATTTTATTATATTGTGTTCTTCGCCGATTATTTAAAAAAAAATCGCTAATATGGATTCCGGATTTTTCAGCCTCTGAATGTTATCTAGTAGGTCTTAGTTTTTAAAAAAAACTGGACGCGGCTTGACCCCAAAATACTCCTTTTCCCCTCCTCAATTCAAAAAAAGATTCGTCAAAATCGCTCTATAAATAAAAATGTTATGAGGGTGGCCCTCTTTCAAATGGGTCACTCTGTATTTGTAAACAAAAGTGAATAATATGCAGAACTATGTAAGTTTATGTTATAACTATATCTGCAGTTAAATTTAAAGTGATACGTATTTTGAAAGATTTATGTACCTAAAAATTGGTTGGTTAGACCGCTTCCTGTCGTTATATATTTATTTTATTTCGGAATATTCGCAGGTGGCTTGAGATAGCATTCCTGTTATTTGCTAAGCTCTATATTATTCAGGACTTATATGTTTAAATTATTTGTATTTGTAAAAAACACTATTTCAAAAATACAGCGCCTTTAAATAGTTTCTTTACATTCACTATCTAATTTCTACCAAGAAATCTTTTTAAAAATGTAAATTCAAATCCATTCATTTAATATGTACATGGACTAGAGTAGTACAAACAACATTAACGTCATGCAAATGTAAAGTGTTATTTATGTACTACACCGACTGAATGTCAAGTAGTAGGAAATGTGAAATTCGTTTTTTTACACTTTTCCGGCTAGCATTTTTCTGTTTCTCTTGTAACGAGTAAGTATTTTTCTTTTATATTATAAGAATAGAAATATTATATTTAATTCTATTAAGTGTTTTTTTACATGCAACAACGTGATATTGAATTATTGCTATAAATTTTGGTTTGATTTTTGTTTTATGCGTATTTTAAACCTGTAATCAGTGAAATAAGCTCTATGTTAGTCAATGTAATACAATAAATGATAATCGCTTTGAAATAATATAAAAAATGTATTAATAGAACAATTAATATTTATTAATAACATAAAAAAGATTTATTGTTGCTCATTAAAACGTACATATGAATACGTATCTAGTTGAATGATGCAATACAACTTCCATTACCATTTTTATGACGGGCATAATTTTGCTGGAACATTTATCTGCGCTAAAGTATTCGTCTATATGAGAAAAGTATCTATTGACGTATTTAAACTTTTACAGTAATTATTGTCTCTAAGGTGAAGTTCAAACTGCAATAGAATGAATTATATTGAAAATAGATTATCTATGGTAAAAAATTTACGATTTCAGATAAATTTTTATTAAAATAGCTTCAGAAAAAGTGGGTGTAGTCTTATGTTTCAAAAAAATATATGCATGGATATGTTAATAAATACGCAATTAAAAATATATATTTCTTTAAATTAATCAGGTCTTAATTTCTCCTTGTTATATGTTGGTTTTATTTCTCGTATTATACAGGATGATTTTTAAATACGATCTAACAAGAAAGATGTCTTTGGAGGAAAAATCTGCCATGAACATGTGTCTCCTAAACCTAATTTTCTAGGTACAGATGTTACATTTTTTTAAAAATATACATGGTCAAGACAAAAATTCGATGAATTTGTATCTATGAGTCTTTAGTCGAAATATATATAAAGGCTTTACTGTTTTAGAAAAATCATGAAAATAAATGAGTGCAACTCAACAATTATATTTTGCCATGTATATTTAGCGTTATTTTAAATGTACTGACTTTCCAAATGCTAAAATATATTTTATTCATCTTGCAGATTTTATAACAATGGTTTAATATTTTTAAACCATACAACTTCGTATGAATATTTTTTAGATTGTCATAGAGCCTGAAACATATTGATTATGAGGAAGTACTGCCACATCATCTGTGTCCCCTTTTTTTAAACTGCAACTTTATTTCAGTGATTCAGTGTACATCAAGCATAACATTGCGCAATCTTACCCCTTAAATCCTTATCTCTGTTTTCAACTCTCAGCGGCAGTATGAATAAAGTTTCTCGCCTATTTCACAATTGTCGGAGAAACAATTCAATTAATTTATTGGTACGCAGTTGTTCTCCATAATTTCGTATTTACTCGCCGTGTGGGCTCCTTTTGTGCACCGATATTTTGCGCTGTTTAGAGGAGTTCGCCATCTAGCGAGCGAAGCGTTCAACTACAACATTGATCTCGTCGCGCGATTCCTGCTGCTGGGACGAGTTAATTCGAGGGTTTCCTGCCAAGTTGCGCACTTTGCGGCTTACGTAATGGGAAAATAATTCGATTTGTCCATCCGTATCAAAGTTTTACGGTTGTGGTTTAAAAGTGCAGTATTGTCGGTCATAGAATAATCGAAAAACCAAAAAAGTGTATTTTGGTGCATTGTTTTTATTAGCTAGTTCGAATATGCACGTTGTGCTTTCTTCCTGCTTGCAGCTTTTAGTTTTGCTTTGCTTAGTGCTTCGATTTTACGTAAATAAGTACCTATTTCCAACTTTATAAAAGAATCTAGAAATTTTTACAAGAAACAATTTGTATTTATAATATATTTGTAACTCAATTAATGTTCCTGAAATATTAAAATTATTATTGTACAGGTATTGAAATAGGTACATGCTATTGTAAATAGGCTTTGAAGACTCAAATTCAATGATTTCTGTAACTTGAATTAGCAAGAAAATTGATAGTGGGAACGTTTCGCGTTATATTTATAGTCTACTGAAAATAAAAACAGTACAAACAACTAAAGATGCGTGGTTGACAAAATTATTTTGGTACTAAAAATGTCTAAATATTTCTTATAGATGGCTCTAATGCCGATAACGTAATTTAGGATAGCGCAGCACCGTTGTCTTGTTTATAACCCTAAATATTACGTTTAAAAATATAGACAATTTTTGATATGATATTAGCATCGTATCAAGTAAATAAAGGTTAATAAATTTTTCTTTTTAATTTTAAGTTGTAAATTTAAAGTAATATAATTTTTTACATGGCTAACAATATTCACCTTAGCAAAAATGATCAACTGAGAAGAAGTCACAAAAATAAAATTAGACATTTCTTTATTCTACTTCGACATTTCGACTTTTAAATCCTAAGTAGGATGTTAAAAGTTGCATATAAACGGCAAATGTTTAATCTTTGCGATTAGTTTTAGCTACAGGGCGATTGAAAATTACTAAAATGTGCAATTTTTCGAAAAAATGCAAAGAAAAGTTGTTAGGCAAAAATCCGTTACATTTCTATTATGTCATCAAGTCTTAACACGGAAGATAAAATTATTTTGTTTCGGAAAAATTCAAGGCACGTTGTGCATACGTAAATTTTATTTTATGCATATCCTTGACATGATCTTTAATTTAACCACAATTTTAGTTTTTTCGAGAGAAATCTCGAAATATAAAAGATAGATGTTTAGGTAAGTAGATAGTAAGAGTTACTTAAATTTACTTTAGAATTATTATCAAAAAGTGAAAAATACAGAATGACAAATGGTAATTCAAAAACTGTTCAACTAAAGTATATTTACAAATATTTCGAAATAGATTAGAACTTAGCACTATATCTGCATTTATTTGTCAAAAATTTTATGATGACGATTTATTTGTCAGAAAATTTAATTTGTAGTGTGGGTATATAATCAACTTGAAAAAATCATTTGACCCGAATTTTTTTGTTTTCTCGAACCCTTCACTCTATAAATTTCGATCAAATAAATCAATTTTGTTGTTAATCGGTTTTGAATACAAAAAAGTGTAAAGAAGCAAAAAGTGAAGATAATATAATGGCACATAAGATGACCTATTTTATTTTGGATACTATACAGGGTGATATATATTTTTTTCGTAAATAATGATCGATGATACCACATCTCCGCCACTGGTAAGCTTATAAATGTGGTAATTTTTTGTTGCATACCTACTATCATACAAAATATGCACACCGAGAGCTGTTTAGAAATTAAAAACGTGAATTTTTCTTTAATTTTTAACACGATGTAGCTGAACAATGGCTGATCCTGGAATTTTGACCTCTACTTAAGAAACACTCTGTATAATAGGAAAACATGAATGAGGAAACTTCTTAGTTATATATCCTAATGATTGTTACAGTTTGATACGATATTTTAGCACCACCCAGTACGTACACATCGGGGCATGAAAGAAAAATGTATGTACCATCCCTACATGTCGACCTTCAGCCCGCATTGTTTGTTCCCTGTGAACTTCCCCACTCGCGCTTACTTAACATTTGTGCCACTGATCCAAATATCCTTCTAAATTTAAATCCTCGGTATCTATTTTATAAGCGTTGCATCCAACCCGTGATTGCATTGGCAAGTAGCGGATGCACTCCCATCGAACGGACACAAAAACATCATTTGGCAGGGCATAGCCTTGCATAATGACACGTCGTCCTTCGGTCCAGGCCGGAGCATGGTTAGGAACTTGCGGGTCGAATGTTGTTACGTAAAAAAACGTGCCTCATATTGCACGTTTTTTGATTGACATTTAAAAATTGAGTAATAAAGTATTGTGGAACAACATTGGTTTTAACAATTTTAGTTGTTTAATAAGCTACAGGAAGAACTGTTTATAAAACTAGTAAGTCTATATTTCTGCGACAGTAATTTTAAGAGTATAAATATAAAAAGAGCCCAAAGAATAATGATCTTCAGGAGGTTGTCAATTGTTTAAAACAATTGTAAAACTTACACTACTTAAGAGCAACTTATCATGTAATCAGAGTATTTTGTCTTAATCAAAGGATTTTATTGAAACTTGCATCCTGTCATTAAAAGATAAATTTGCATATTCCAAGAATATTTTAATTTATTGTTGTTTCCAATAAAATAAAAATGTTTTACACACATGCAAGAAAATTATTTTTTTACCAATACCTTTCCAAAAAGCTATTTAAATAATATCGATAAAAAATGTTCAAACGATAGTTTACTGTTGAAATGTATCGAAGTACATCTAAAATTTTAGTACCTATCTTTATATTTGTTTTAATTATTAAAAATGGACGACCCAATAATAATAAAACTTCTACAAAACTACAGTCACAGAAAGCCTAAACAGTTTTATTGTCAAGTTTTAATGTATATTACAAGGCTATCGATACATTATGTCACTTTAGAAATATATTTGGTATTAGATAAACCTTCTTTAAAACTAATTAATCTACAATCTTCATAAAACCTTGATAAAGCAAGAGCAAGACTAAACCGCATTTAAATTGTTACTTGGGTATACTCTAATGTATTTGTCAAAAACGTTTAATTTCTAGTAATTTTTTAATTAGCTGTGTAAAACTTGCCTGATAAAAATAGGAACTTGTGAATGGTTGTCATAGACATTAACTTAGAATGAATATGAATCAAAGGGCAAATAAATTGGCTAACAATCAGCAATTTTCAGCGACCATGAGTAATAATCGAGAATGCCCAGTACAGGCAACAGTCCGCCCCGTCAACGAAGACAACTTGTGCATATGCATGCGAATTTCTCATAGGAAGGTGTTTTATTTTAAGAGCATAGCCTCCTGGATGAGGCAATTGTTGGGCGCAAAGCTCTCAGCTGTTTTAACATGTCCGGCCACAGCCACTTTGATATTAGAGTGAGTCGGCACAGCAGCCTTTCAGCGGGCCTGGCTAATAAAAGTGTTTTAATAGTGTTTTGAAAATTGATCCGTTGAGTGGTGAATAAAAACTCTGTGATTATTTAATTTTTCCTGTGTTCTTGCCTCTTGGAATTATTGCCGATGATGTGCGTCATTTTGGGATATTTTTTGGAGTGGTGTCAATTTTTCCCTTTGTATATTTAGAATCTGTTTTGTAACGTAAATACGTAGTAACTAATTTAGATGTTTGTAAAAGAGAACATGTTAATGATGACACAGGTTATGCAATGCTTAATGAGGGCAGAAACTTTAGAGACACATGATTCTGATAATGATTTTTTGCTTAAAATACACGATTATAACAATTTTGTCGAAGAAATGATCACTTAATGTATAACGAAATCTGTATTTATGAATGTATTCTTTATAAGCTAACTAAATTTTAACAATAAATATTGAACGTCTTATAAACTATCTGGTATGTAATGCAATGGACTGCAAGATTTTGAAGTAATGTTTTACCCTATTAGTTTTATAAAAAGAGTTCCAGGAATCATTTAAATTCGTTGTAATTTGCATTTAAGAGAAAATATATTGGTATTAGTGATTATTGAAAAGGATTATTACAAATATTTCTAATTAATATTATTTTAGTATATATTCAGTGATTGCATTGTCCTTATTTGAATGTAGGATCATTATTCATACATACACCAAGCAGTGTCAAATTTTCCTGGTTGGTTTTAAAGAATTTAGATATATCATGTTCTCTCTAAAAATATAACTAATCGTGAATGTCGTAAATGTTCTAAATAACAACATCTGTGAATAATTCAGAAGTTTCGGTAAATACGTAGTTTTGTATTTAAATATAAGGCAAATAAAACGGCATAATATTCACAGAGTTTTTAACACCTTAGTTGATCATATCAGTTAAAAATCTATCGTTGATGTAAGTATAAGCGAATATGCTGAAAAAAGATATCGTATTTATCATACTAGATATTGAATTAATACGTTTAATAATTTCAGAAATAAAAAAATAATGTCTCAAGACACACTATTGTGTGTAATGTAATTCGCATTTATTTAGAATTCAAAAGTTTGAAATGTGTGTTGGAAAAAACCAAAGAATTAATTATATAAGTCTGACGTTAGAGACTTACAAGTCTTCATTATGTTTCAGCGAAGAAAATTTACGAAACTAAGAATCATTTTAAATGCAACTAAAATAATTTTAAACTCCATTCCATAGGTAGGTTATATTTAATAAAATTTAAATTGATTTTGTTTAACAAATAATAAAGTGAAATGGAGTTCATGTATAATAACGGTATAAGCAAGTTGTCTAATATTTTAACAATGCTTCGCTTGCTGTGTTGGCTTATGTTTGAAAAAATTAACTGGGTTGACAGTGTGAAACTAATTGTTATATTGTAGATGTCTGAAAAGTCCAGTTACATAGCAATAATCTTGAAATTAATATTAACTAATATTTCAGAATGAAAAGTAGATATATGACTACTACATCCACTATCTTGTATTTAATGTGTATGATTATTTGTTATTTGGTTAAATGTTTCAAAAGTTTTGAATTACGCAGGCATTTCTGGCATTAGTATATCCAGTTTTTCCCCTTATTTTAAATACCAAATTTTACATGTGGAATCAAATATGTATTCCTTATAAATTTTATCACGTCCAGTGAAAATGTCATGGTCACAGATAATTTAGTGTGGAATTTTTGTTTGATTAAAATTTTTAACTTCATATGTATACATATGTATAATTTTCCCAATAAAACCGGGATAATAATTTTATAATGGAATACAAATTGTATGTAATTCCTTAAAATGGAAAACTTTAGAATATTTTGATGAAGAAAAACAGTCAGCATAAGTTATATTTGTACTTACTTGATTATTTCATAATTTAATTGTGGTAAATTAAAAAATTGTAAATTAAAAGTATTAATATAATTCTTGGAACTGACAGACTAAAGTGTCATTTTAGAAGGTAACTTTTTGCGAATATTACTATGTTTCAAATAACCAGTAACAATAATCTTTACACTATATAATAACTGCTTTCTTTCGAACATAATTCTGAAATCATGATTCTATATTAGCCAATCACGTTGCTTGTTTTTTAAAATACACCAATTATGTTCCAGATTTTGTAATCATGATCTGAGCGAAAGAAAGCAACTAATACTACGTTTCTCTATTTATCTTTTCACCCTTGAACATTTCTGCTCCTTATTTTTCTTACTACTTAGTTTTGTTTTTTATTGCATGGTTATCACATTCATACATATTTGAACAGTTCAGTCTCTTATCGAATATACGAGTTGCAGATTTTTTTCACAAAAAAAAAAAACAAATAGACTTCATGTAAACTACTAATATAAATGTTAAAAGTATTTTTAGTTTATAATACATACATTAATTTGTTAGTTTGACTTACATATGGTAGATTATACTGGAAGTGCAACACAATGAATCTCAATCTATATAAAATATATGTGAAACTAAAGTTATTTTTCTGGTAACGCTGTTTTGATTGCATTTTCTGTGACTTATGTATTCGTTTGATAATAATAATCTTGCATGCGATGCACTAACACATAAAAACATTTTTATACCCATTCTCGATTATTTCTCTTCGTCTATTCTCCAAGTATTGCTTCACACAGAACAAAATTTTTAGATCTAAAATTGAAACTTGATCACAAAATGTGGACCACATTGGCAAAATTTTTGGGTAGCTATAGTTATTGTAGATTTGATGAATGGTTTGAATTCATTACCTATATTATTTCATTATTATGCGTGTCATATAATTTACAAAATTATATACATTTGGTATTAATATAATTCAATACTTTTTATTGCTTCTATATCGGCTACATATCAAACCAAATGCATGTAGACTTTTGATTATTAAAGTGAAATATTTCATTTAATAAAAGGTATACCTGGCACTATTATATTTGTAGCTGGAAATTAAAGTACACGTATAGAGTTTTATATTTCTGAATTATTTCTTTTCCTTTATTAACTTAACTTTAATATAGTTGAAACGAGAATTTACGAGAGTATAACTTTTAATTTATAATAATTTCGAAGTTATTCTTGTTTAATTTGATCTATCTATATATCTTTTTTCTGTTCATTTCATTTGTAAAAATAAATCCAAAAAATTTTAAACGGTTTAAGGATTCAAGGAAACTTCAAATATCTGTATAATTTTTAAGCATTCATTTCTGGAAATGTGTATGGTTATTTTTTTTTATAAATTTCCCTTTGTATTAAAAAAAATCTCAAAGAAACACAGAGTGCCACAATTTAGAAACAATTTTTTTTATGTCAAAATTTTTTGAGACAAGAGTTACCTACAATTTTTAGACTTAATCTAAAATTATAAAAAAAATGTATAATTCGAAAATGTCTACACGACAATTTCATATTTTGATAGTATATGTATTTATAACCAAAATTATACAAATATAGTAAGTCTGAGATATACAGGGTGTCCAGAAATTAGTGGTCAAAAATGAATGAGCAGGCAACGTACCAGATGGAACAACATATGCATTGTTGTTCCATCTGGCTTTTTTGCGGATATACAGGACTTCCAAGTAAGAAGTTGGCAACCTTGAATTTTGGATGATGTAGTAATTCATGGTAATACAACTTGCACTATTTTAATTGAAATTTGACATGCTTCAGTATACAGGTATGGTCAAAATTAAGTTTTAGAATGTATACAATCCATTAAAATAGTGAGCGACTAACATCAAAAGGGGGTGAAATTAGAGCACTAAATCTCAGTATAAATTTTACTTTATTTTCCTACTGGTCCACTTTTGGTCAATATATGTATAAGTATTTATGCACTTTATTAATTATTCGAAATTTGGAATTTTGGATTAATGTACAACTTAAGTTTAGACTTTAATTAGTGTCCTTCATATTTAGCTAACTTTGACTGTGTCCCTGAGGGTAGCTTAAGAAGCCGAAGCTAGTATTAAAATAAAGTAAAATTTATGCTAAGATTTAATACTCTAATTTCATCCCCTTTTGATATTTAAATGACGTACTGGCATTATTTTGACTTTCCCTGTATGCCCTCTCATTTTTGACCACTAGTTTATGGACACCTTGTATGTGGATGAAGTTTAAAAATTGTTTTGAAGTACCTGAGACAAATGATATCCTAAATAATGCAAAATTTTTCCTAACTCTCAGTATCACCTTCCTTGAATGATTATACCTCACACTTTAATTGCTTAATTTCAGAAAATTATTAAGATGTCTGACTTAGATTGATGAAATAAATGACTTACTTAATTTTTAAAATACTAAGCACTAGCTTTGCAATTAGTTGAAAAGTTAAGTAAATGTTTGTCTTTAATTTAGTTAAATTATTAGCACAAAGAACACCCTATATTTTGGAAATCAATGTAACGACATTGCTCAACGGTGCTCCGAAATGAAAGATATTTTGGTGGTGTATAAAGTTTGGACTTATACACCGTAAAAAAAATTGAGTAAAATTTCAATAAAATCATCACAATTGGTTGTTAAAATGAGTCCACACCCGATTGTGTTGAACACAACACAATTCTTCTTTAGTTTTATTGGGTTTTTACCACACTTCTGAAAAAATAATAAAGATTAATTAAATAAGCCCTTGCGCCAAACGGAACAGTCAAGGGTTATTTTTGAAACTACGTTTGCCTAACCAAAAAATCTCACACTAACTACGGTTAGGCAAACGTAATTTCAAAAATAACCCTTGACTGTTCCATTTGGCACAAGGGCTTATTTAATTAATCTTTATTATTTTTTCAGAAGTGTGGCAAAAACCCAATAAAACTAAAGAAAAACTAAAATTATGCCACAAATAAATAGCTTCAGATAATACAACACAATTCGTTGAGTATTGTTCACGCAGTTATTTGTTAGCTAAATAAATCTTTTATGAGTAACATTGAGAACCTTTACTGAGCTATGTGCTACTACAAACACAAAATTGAGTTTATTATGAATATATTTCGTTATTTTTTCCACAAACCACCTCCCTAACGAAAAATTGTGTTGACTTCTCACTTCTTTGTTAAAATGTATAACTATTCAAATTTCAACACCCAATAATTTCACTCATAAATGAGTTTGAGGTTACCCAATGTTATTTCCACTGTGTGCTATTCGAGACACCAATCATCAATCTTACGTTAATGTTTTGCTGCTGAAATCTTAGTAGTTTTTTTATTTGTTTTATTTTATTTATTTTTTTTTGTGCAATGCAGTAATATTTTAATTTGATAGAAATAATCGAGAAGGGTTTTCCCCGCTTTCAGTCATGCATGTCTGGTGAAATCGGTGGTTATAGTTCTAGGTGGCTTTAGATGGGAATGGCTGAATGTGCCGTTGGGGCGAGCGAGCGAGCCAGCAGCAGCCTGTCATTTTCCTTCCGGTCGCCGACTCTCACCGTTTCCGGCCTGCCGGCGTGGCGGACTACGTGCCAGGAGCGCGTTTACACAGGGCCCTCGTCTCGTATGAATTCTGTAAATGCACTATCTGGTACGACAGTCCGCCATGTGCACGCTCCGATGCACATGCAATGCAATCTCTTTAATGCAACACACACTCTAGGTGTCATAAATGTCGCTGCGACTCGATGTATCGTGCTTTCCTTGTTATAGATTTGGTCCTTCTTGGCATCTGCGCCGAATGTAGAATTTGTGTTTTACTGGATAGTTTTTGTTGCTATTATTTTTAATTTGTGTGCAGTCGAATTTGTTTGAGGCGAAGCTCTATTAAAATTATAAATAATTATTATACATTACATGATATGCACAGGGCCATCGAAATTTTTCGAAAGTTCAAGGTCATTAACTTTGTTTCTTTAAATTTGTGTAAGGACATAACGGCATTGAAATATTGACAATTCGTGAGATGTGGAATCAATAATGTTAGGCCTCAGCGGACATGACAACAAACTATTAAACATATATAGTCGCATCAAATTAGCATGAAAAATGTGAAAATAGACAACTTTTTGCGGAGAAGTCCGATTGAGATGCGGTTTTCTGCAAAATGTTTAGGGAATTTTTTTATAACAAAAGGTACATCTAACCTCTGTACGCTTGCAAATTTTTATTTGTTTATTTAACAAATGACCCATTTTTGTTGAACATATGGCCAATGTCACACACGATTCAACGAAAATGTCTGAAAAATGTTCTCTCGGGGGTTTTCGAGGTCCCTCTTTATCACTTTGGTGTTAGCGTTATTATTTATTGCTAAATTGTTGTACGTTCCAAGTGTATGTTAAAAATTTGGAGCATCCAGTCCAAAAACGGAAAAATTGAAGGTATTAGGTAGCGCTTATTTTAATGTTGAAAAGATAAAAACTCTGTTAACATAAAATCAATGACAAATACATCACAACTAATAGTGCTGTAATTTTCATGAATTCTTTTAGTTTCAACAAAATTTATTTAAAATCAGGTATTCGTTTTTTGGAAAATCGCTAATTTTAAGCGTATTTTTTATACCTGTCAAAAATAATGGATATAAACTTTTTGGACTTTTTTTAAATGAAAACTTCCTTTTTTGTATTTTTATTCAATTTGTCAAGAATTTTATATGTAAGATGCCGTTTCCAAAAAAGTCATTCAATAACAAGTCGTCCAAGTAGACCGTCCAATCAATCAAACCATTTTAAGAAACATTGTCAAGAACTTTCGACATTAAATGTTTAAAGTCTACCCATTGGTTTCTTGGCAATAAGTTTCCGTCAGTATTCCTCATCTGCTGCCTTATTCGGTTTTCCAAGTTTTGATGTTTTAAGGTCTATTTGCATAAACCTTGAATTTTAAATAACTCCATAAAAAGTAATACATGGATCTAAAATCAGGTTATCTTGGAGGCCACTGGCCTCGTCTTCCAATCCAACGGCCATTAAAAGATTCGTTTAAATAAATCTCGGACTCGCTGAACAAAATGACGTAGCAACTGTCGATTTTCAGACGCCATTTTTTGGAGGTGGCATTTCAAAAAATTGCCCATGATATCATAATTTGTTTTACTTCACCCTGTATACATGAAATCTGATTTAAAAAAACGAAGACGTGATGTTTAAATAAATTTATTACATACTTTTGTCGCTTACTATTTTGCATCAAGATTACTATACATGCCTTCTTTAATGGCATTTATTCGTTATACTTGAATATCCAGCCATATATCGTGAAAATAATTGTGATAAGCTAAGTAATGAGTACTATTAGTAAAATGTAAATAAGTGTAGTTTTATCGATACCACTTAGAAAAAGCTTAGCTTTTATAGTATCAGTAAAAACGCGTTGACTCGATTCAGGTATACTTGGATCAAGTTGGTAGACAAATAGAAAAAATATAGAGTTGAGTGAAAAAGTTGGAGTTGGAGTCGTAATGAAAAAAAATAATGTCATGCGAACCACTGATAAAAAAACGAACTTGAGGGATTTTTTCTTTTCATTTTTAGACTTCTTTGACAATATCAAGGTTTTCTTTCAGCAAATCAGCGACTATTTGTACACCTTCCAACAAATCCATTTTTCTATATATCTGTCAGAAGTGTCATTGACGTCCAAGTTAAAAAATGTGGAAACTAACTTGGATCAAGTTAACTTTGTCCAAGCAAGTACTGATCCAAGTATACTTGGACCGTGTCAACGTCTTAAAGCAACATTTTAAATAATTGTTAGTGAAGTTATTTAAGTTTGAGTGGAGTGCTTTCTTGTGGATTATATTATATCAAGCAACAAGTAAAAATGTCTGAATTATATATATTAACATGATTCCTATGTTCAGGAGCTCATTTTTTATAAATAATACTCATTTTCAGCTTGTTTAATATACTATGTATTCCAGCAAACATTCTAAGACTCGCTTAGTTATCTGACATTTGAAATCTTCCATATTTTCCTATAGTTTTGCGGTTAAATAGGCACAGATAATGTTTAAATAGTTTCCGAAAAAAGTTCAAATAGGTTAAGTTATTGCACTTGTACACAAGTAAAAATCTTGAATTTGTATTTACAAATCAGCTCTACATAGTCTAATATCAAAAAAAATATATATTTCCGTTCGTAATAAACTAATTTATACGTATATCACATATCACATATAATACCAATTAGGTAATCTAAAATAGTGTAGTTATTTTAACATTTTTCATGTACGTATACTTGCTTTGGAAATCTCTAGGTACGTATATTTATTGCCGGACTGAAATTCCTCAAATATCAAACACGTCATGATTTTGCTACCTATGTATTATCTTTTCATAAATTTTCATCAAATATTACGATATGTCATTTGTTTACAAAATGTTAATGTAAATTTTTTTGTTAATGTAAATTTAAATTAATTCGATGCCTAAATAACTAACAGTCTTCTCTACCGCAATTAAACTCACAACAGTCAATTAAATTTTTAAGAATTATTTAAATAATATTCATTCGTAAATAAATTTATGCTACGTTGATTTTAACAATAATTCATTGAAATGCAAGAAATTTTTTCTTTTTCGGATTTAAACGAAGAACTATACATTCTAATATGTAAACTGATTACAATTTGTATGACGTTTTATACTCGTAGTCGAGTTTTTTTACAGTAACTGAGATTTAATTTTATTAATTATCCTTTTCAAAAGCATTAATGTTAAACATTGCAGCGACAAAGAGCTCTGACATCGCTTTAGCAATTGAAAAATAATTCCATTAGACAGATAGATTTTCATGTAATGTAATAATAAAATATTACTGAACATGTTCAATTAATTTTAATAAACTTTCTATTCGAATTATTTTCTGAAATAATACAAAATTCAGCCAAATGTTTGTTTCAAAATAGCTCGACCCTGATTTCTTGAAGCCTATAGACAAGTTTAAGCCTTGAAATACGAAGGCGCCGTATATTTTTATTAAAAAAAAATCGCATTTCTTTTGGTTTTTGTAAACATGTTTTGATCGAGACCCCTGATCAACCAACCGAAAGCCTGTTCGTTACTGAATTTCATTTGGTGTATTTTTTTAAATACTGTCGGTTTGAATTCATATTAATTGTATCAATATATATATATTTAATATCTTTATTGTCACTTATAGTTTATTAGTTTAATCTTACATCTACTAACAAGCGTCTAACCTTCATTAGACGATACTGGTAAAAAAAAACATTCGGTGAATTGTAGATAATAATAGCTTGAACAATCGACATTAAATATAGCATTTGTTAATAATTAATAATGTATAAGTATGTCATGTCGATATAGCAATAAAAATGTTTCTTATCTGTGGTATTGTACCTATATAGATAATATCAAATTGTTTATGAATAGTAATATTAATTGAAATTGTGGTGGCTAATAAATAATTTAATATCTCCACGTTCTTGTTTTATTTTCTTTCCTCCAGACAAAAATATACTAAATTCCCTAAAGTTTGTTGCTATTGTATTCTAATCTCATTATTTGTTATCGCCTGCTACTAGATTCAAAATTATTTAATAGTTTGTACCTTCTAATTTATGTACAGCACGTTCTATAAAACTATGTATCTTTGTCACTATTATATTTAAAACAATTCTGAATAGATTTTTTCCAAACCAAGAAGTGCGTTATATAATGTGTTTATGGATGGAGTTGAAAAGAGAAAAGATTATTATTTTTCACTTTATGGTAATATCAAATATATGTAATTATCTTAGAATTGTTTTCCTTTATTTATATTTTTATTTTCATGATGAAAAATGACAAAAAAATTGAAAACCGTCCCTGTTATGTACAGGTGTAGCAATTTTGCATGACTTCGTCGCATACAATTTTCTGCGAGTCGAATATTTTAATTTTAAGCACTTTATTGGGGATATTGAACTAATCCATTTGTATTACAAGCTTAAATATATCAAATAGTATTTATTCTAGCATGTTAAACATTAACTTCTAAGCGGATACAACATTTTATAATGACATCTGCTTCACTACAAAAATGTATGTGCAGAATACCAAATTTGAAAAAAAATCTCGTGTACCATTGTTCCGAAAACGAACTCTTCTTTTTAGAACATGTTTGTAAGAACTTTTCTTATATTAATTAGTATTACCACCCCCCGAAGCCTGATACATTATTTTTTTCATCCTGTATAAGAATTATCTGTATCAGCAGAATGTAACACACAATTTCATTATTAATAAATAGAAGAATAAATAAATTTCTTGGTGAAAGAATTGTCAATTTTATATATGAAATATTAATGAAATATCATATAAGGGGACACGGTAGATGCAAGTCAATTCGACCGTTCCGCTAAATGTACTATACCCATCGTCTGCATCGTATCTCTTATCACCTGATTCTACTTGAACGTAAGTGTTACTTTAACAGGCTGTAAAATCGCCATATTTCCCGGTTTTAGTGGTGTTTTTATAGTTACAAAAATCTCGGGAATTAAACACGTAGATTAAAAGTAATATTAAAAATAAAATTCTTGATATTTTGTTTATCCACTTTTACTATTTAAATTCTCCTCAAATAGTTATTTATTGTATAAGTATACGTATTTTAAGTAGCATGTTATCCACCCAAGAATGTTTAATATAAGTGGATAAAACGCAATTAAAACACGAATACAATACAACGTTTTATCCATAATCGATGAAACACAAACTTGATATTGCAAAGAAAATCCAAGGAAAATTCTTCACAAACTTTGACAGATGTTATGCGTTTGGAAAATGATGGCAACAATGCTACAAGGGTTGTTATTAACGGAAAGGAAGTTAAATGTGATAAAACAAAAAACAAAACTTGTATACTACTATACAAGCAAATGTTAATGTTAATAAGTAAATAAATTCAATTTATCGTGTAGATACTGAAGGAAATGTAACTAGAATTTGAGAGCATTTATCAATTTTGCTTTAGTAAATTTAGTACCTACATACTTTTGCATATTGTAATCCAGTTGTTTGAATTTAAGGGCGCCGTATTCTTGAAATAATGTTTTCTACTAATACAAGTAATTTTAAACATTTAAGAACTGAATAATATAGAGTTTAGTAAATAGCAAGAATGAAGAAATAAATATAACGTCAGAAATCGATTTATCCAACACATTTTTAGGTACTGAAATCTTTCAAAATACATATTTTTTAAAAATTTAACTGTAGATGTAAATATTATTAAAAAATAAACTTACATGGTTCTGCATATAAGATTGTCACTTTTGTTTATAAGTATGTGAAAATAATTGTTAAAATGTGGGGATAGAATAGCGAAATAATGTGTGTCATACAAATGCATTTTAAAAGTTATTATATTATTTGAGGAGAGTTTAAAAAGTAAAAGTGGATAAACAAAGCATCAATAATTTTATTTTTGATATTACTTTTGATCTACGTGTTTTATTTTTCGAGATTTCAATACCACACCACAAATTTGATCATTTTACGACGAGAAATACGACGACCTTAAGTTGCAGTAAAATCTATTTGGTATACTTATTATTAAAGTAAGTAAAATATATTCTAGAAGTGATATATGAATTAAAAATTATTTATTAGCATATAAAATCGTATTTAAAAATATGTTATTGTTGCGTACGAGTAATTAATATTAATAAAATATATCCTCGATTCCCAAAAAAAAATAATAAAATTTGTATGCTTTGCTAAAATCACGTAAGATTTCGTAATTTTAATGAAAATAATAACGTTGTAAAGAAACAAAACGTCGATGATTTAATTTTAAACCAAAACTTAGCTGAGTCAGTTCATATTTTCACCATTTCAATAAAAATACATGGTCTACGATGACAGACTGCTTATGCATTTAGACATGCAAATTTTTCTCTAAAATAATACGAACATTCTAAAAATTTCTCAGTTATTCAAAATTATAAAAGCAGTGCCGGTTATAAATACAGCATTACATAAATCATGCGGACAAACACCTAAAATTGTGTCACCTGAGATATACTTGCCAAATTCAAGTTCACGCGCTGACTTAGTAAACAAAATAAATTAGTTCATTATTGTCCCTAAAATATATCAGAAAACATGTAAATAATGTATTGATGGATGAAAAGTGTGTGTTTTATAACGATGAAGGTAACTATATTAATTGCCGCAATATTTGTAATGTTTCCGTAAATGTTTTACTGCAATGTCTCCCTGAAAAACGTTTGCACGCCTATGAAGCCACGTAAGTTGTTGGCAATCTGCCTCCCGAGATTTGGCATTCGTAACGGAATATTTTCCGTTTTAAATTCGGCAGACCGTCCGGTTTCAACTGCTGCCAACTTAGTCATAGTTGGCAGTTGAAAAAGCAAAAAGTAAGTTACTAGTAACACCGTCTTAATGCTGTACTCGCTACATTATATCTCAAAAATATGTTCAAAAGCCAAATCGCAAAACTATATTGCTTCATCAATGTAGGTAACAAATGTTTTATTATCTAGATTATGTATAATTTTAAAATTGAAATATGTAATTCATGAAATACATGTCAATGATTGATGAAAAATGTAAATACATGAAATATGTGAGTGGATTTCTAATATAAAAATATTGTGATTTAACAAAACTTAGTTTATTTCAAAAGTTGATAATTAAAGTACAGAGTGTTAAATGTAAAATGTTATTTTAGTTTTTTTATTTCTTAATAAATGAAAATTTCCATATGGGGTTTGGGCTTCTTTGGGTCGACGAATTCAAATATGTTCACAGTTTGGTTATAGTTTATAGAGGACGTCAACTTTTTTTATCTCATTTTTCGTTTTTCAACTGTTTATACACAGAAAAGGTATACTATATGAAAGTCGCTGTCTTTTACCGTTTTTGAGATATTTAGCTTTGGAACTTCCTTTGTTGATAGTTATAATAAAAACAATTTCGAAATGTCAAAAACAAGGGCATATTTAAAATTAAGATTGTAATGAACATTAAAATAGTAGACATTAGTAAAAAATATGCCTTTTTGACAATAATTGCCCAAAATGTGTGTCTCTGACTTCTATATTTATCAACGCGTTTAGTAAAAGATTATATTTATAAGCATTTGTTGTCAAAAAGGCATATTTTTTTCAATTATCAGCATTGCATATTTCAAAATATCTCGAAATCGGTGTGATAGGGGCTCTCATAAAGTACAAATTTTTTGTGTGAAAAAGTTGAAAAATAAGAATTTCATACCAAATATAAGTATAAAAAAATTCTTTCTGTTGTTTTAACATATTCAATCTACCGCAGCTGGCGCTCTTGTAAACTATGATCAAACTGTGAACAATTTTCAGTTCCTCTATCCAAAAAAGCCCAAACCCCAAAATTTTGTATGGAGATTAGCATTTATTAAGAAATAAATAAAAAAACCACTATAATAATATTTTACATTTAACAACCCTGTATCTCTTTAACTAATTTTTTAAATTTTACCCTAGGAATCTACCCATAAATGTTGACACTTATATCTCAGGACGCCTCGTATGTAGCTAAAAAAAGAAAAATATATAACCAGTAATATGCAGAATACATTGTTCTCAGAAATAAATAGATATCTGCCACATCAAAAAAGAAACATAGAAATATTAATTTTCATTAAAAAATTTTGAAATATCTGCACATAAAATAGAACATATTTTGCAATGATTATTTTGTTTGTATGAGTATTTGTAATTATTTAAAAGCCATATGTGGCATAAATAGTTATACAGTGTGTTAAAAAAAGAGTGTAAAATATTTCAGGAGGTAATAATATGAACCAAAATAAGCAGAAAAGTCTTAATAAACATGGGTCCGCAAAGTAACGGTTGCGGAGATGTTCAAAGTGCCCTTTGTCCATTTTCAAGCAGGCACGACATCTTCATCTCAACGATATTCGAACTTTTTCGAAAGCAACCTCCTTGGTTTGGATTTCTTGATACTTTTGATTAATCCGTAGCTGCAGCTCTTCCAGGCTATTTATAGCAGGCACTATTGACACTAATGTCTTCAAATATCCCCAAACAAAGAAATCTAGAGGGTTCAGATCAGGTGATCTTGGAGGCCATAAAACAGGTCCGGCCCCTCCTACCCATCTATGTGTAAAATTTTGGTGTAAATACTCTCTAACGGCCATGAAAAAATGAGCTGGAACCACATTTGTTGCCTCTGATTCAAAGGAATGTCTTCCAAAAACTCATACAGTGTGTTCTGCAAAAAATTGAGGTAAACAGCGCCTGTTAATCGGTTTGATAAAACAACAGGACCTAGAAACCTATCACCTACAATACCCATCTAAATGTTTAATGAAAAACATGCCTGATGTCCAGATTCTATTAGAGCATGAGGATTTTCGTCGGCCCAAATATGCATATTGTGAAAATTAAACACTCCATTTTTAATGAACCCGGCCTCATCAGTAAAAAGAATGTTTGCAAGAAAACGAGGGTCTTCAGCATCATAACGTAGAAACCAGCGGCAAAAAAACAAACGTGCTTGATGATCATTTATTGGATTTAAGGCCTGTACTCGTTGCACATGGTATGGATAAAGCAGTTGCTCGTGAAGGGTTCTACAAACAAGAGGACCACTAATTCCTATCGCGGCTGATATTCTCCGCACACTCGTACCTGGATTCTGCTCTACCAGTGCTAGAATTTCTTCTTCTGCTCTAGGAGTGGATACCGACCTTGGTCTTCCAGATAAATGACACTATTTACTCAAGGAACCGGTATCACGCAATCTTTGGTGAATTCTGCCAAACATACGTTGTGAAGGAATCTGGCAATTTGGATAAGCGTCAACATAAAGCGCGCTTCGGTGGCGTTCCCATTAGAACGACCATACATGAAATGGATGTCTGTTAATTCTACGTTATATAGTATCCAGCCATAACGAAAGAAAACTTGTGCACTGAGAACAACTGTCAAATACGTACTGTTGATTTCACTAAACATCAACCAACTATTATAAGAACATACACAACGTTTTTGCAAAATAAAAAAGGGGCTAAAAAATCTAAAACATTCCATATCTCCGCAACCGTTACTTTGCGGACCCATGTTTATTGAAACTTTTCTGCTTATTTTGGTTCATACTATACCCTGTTTAACACCCTGTATTCTTCATTATGTCATGGTTCGAGTTTGCCACTTAAGTGCGTAAATAAAGTGGAAGTTGGATGAGGCATCGTCAATCGGTGGCACTGTAGTGTGACTCGTTTTGTTAGTCTATTTCATGCATTGATTGGGATAGTATATTTAAAAAAAATCATTATTAACAGTCAAATATATAAATTTAATTTATTGCTACCGCCTGTGCTGTTTATTTTTATATGTACCTATAATAATTATTATCGGCAGAAAAATGTACTTTAGGTATCTATGTGAACATTACCCCAAAGTCGTCGATTGACCAGTTCATCATGCATCAGATAATTAATGTACTATTGGACAAAAGCTGGTAAAGCTAAATAAGCTGTGAACCTATCCCTTGCAGCAATATGGCACTGCTAATAGATTAATTTTAGCACATTTAATAAAGGGTACCCAACATATAATTAAATTTGTCCCACAACTACTGCACTTGGCTGCTAATCGAAAAGTTCTCTCTCCTATGATTTATTTCTTTCCAAGAAGACAAGACTGTTAAAATTCCTCACATACAATTCTGGAATATTTCGGTATTCAATTTATGAGTATGTCGAGTGAATGTAATAAATCTTGTACCCAGTTGAAGTGAAACATCTATTTTTGGTTGAAGAATTAGAGTTCCAAAAGCACTGAGAATCCTTATGCGAGGATTTATCACGGCTATCAATTTCTTGCTTTAATAATATTTCAGAAAATGTTCTTTCTTGGCAATAAAATAGGTCCTCCATTTCCGAATTGAGTTCTCTAGAGTAATAGAAACCGTGGACTACTTTCAGCAGTTTAATAAAGCGTAAAACCTTTTCTTTTCATACAAAATGGAAAGAAAATATAATTCCAGTTCAGCATTTCAGTCGTACTTTTAATTTTATTTTATTAAAAATGTTAAATAATAGAAATTTTTCCAATGAGAGTCAATATGCAACATAGAGCAAGAGTAGATGCCTGATGACAAAATAATGCAATGTAATCAAATTTGGCTTAATCAAAAATTAATTGTTACAAACATACAGGGTGTCAAAGTTAAAATTTTCTATTCGATATTTGTAAAAAATCCAAATATTTGCATACATTTTGTATATATTTTTTTTCTTTTGAATGCGAGAAATTCAATTTGTTTCTAATTTTGATGTCACTAGTAGAGGGCGCCACTTAAGGCACATCATGCTTCTTTTAATTGGCAGAATTTTTTGCTGGCAAGTGTATCCACCTGACTATTGAAACAATCGATTCTCCTTTTTTTTATCTGAAGAAGGTATACCTTGTTGAAGTCATTAGGGGTAACCGTTTTAGAAATAATCCTAAGTATTGGAAATATTCAGTACACCGAGTAAAAACTGTTTTAATTTCAGGTAAAGTGCCATTTCCGCTGAAAATACAGAAAAATGTTACTTGATTGTTTCAATAGTCAGATGAATACACCAAGCAGTAAAAAAGTTCTGCCATTTAAAAGAAGCATGATATGCCATAAGGGGAGCCCTCTACTAGTGACGTCAAAATTAGAACAAATTTGAATTTCTCACTTCCAAAAAACTCCGATCTCCAAAATGTATGCAAATATTTTGATTTTTTTTGAAAGTTATTTAATATTTGAAGTTATTTACAAATATCGAAAATAAAATTTGAAACTTTGACACCCTGTATCTCTTTAATAATAAACTTTTGACTAAGGTAGGTTTAGCTACATCGCATTATTTTGTCGTCCGGTATCCACTAATCTCGGTACACTCTGTATAGCAACACAGGGTGTTTTCAAACGGCATGTAGAAAATCCAGAGACGTATTCTACAGTTAAAATAGTTGATAAAAAATCAATTTAAAATTAACAACTTTTAAACCCCTTGGAATATTTTCTGTCAAATTTGGCATAATTTTTAATATTTAGGAATAAAATATTAAATGTATAGTTTACGTAAGTACCAGTGGCGACCCCTGTTAAGAAAATAAAATTTGTCTCTAAAAAGCTACGTATGCATAAAATGTACAGAGAGAAAAATGGTGAGAATGCAGTGGAGCACATGAAAACCAATTTTGTTTGCATGATTATACAGGGTGATATAACTTTAGATTCATCGTTAAGTTTTTCGAATCATGTAACTCATATCTGTAAAAAAGCATTTTTATCCTTAAAACAGTTGCAATGTTTTAAAAAGTATCTACATGCTCAGATCAAGATTTTACTCTCCGAATCTTTAGTTCTATCACATTTGAATTCTGCTGATGTATATGGCCCCTTTCTCAAGAAGATAAACACAGTTTGCAAAAAAAAAAAACAGAATTGTTTTTTTCGTTTTATTAGAACTGCCTCTCAATTTAGTCACATATTTGCGTTTCTTCAATTAGTTGAACATGTCTGAGAGAAGACTTATTCACTTTATCAGCTTCCTACTCAATATTTTAAAGATTAACAACAAACTTATGTGATAAAATAAATTGGACATCTGAAACACATACTATAAATTCGAGAAAAAACTGAAAAATTTAAACATTTTTTTTCGTCTTTGGCTTATTATATTATTAATAATTTGCCACTCCGGTATCACAATTTGTCAATGTTGAAAAATATTATACTTTCTTCTAATTTGGTATTCTTCGATGTATGTAAGTTTTAATTGTTTTTTTTTTTTTCTGTTTACAGAAAATACGCCATTGATTTATTCCGCGAATATATTAATAAATTTTTATGTAAACAATCTATAAAAATTATTTTCGCCTGTTAACTATGGCATGGCCTTTAAGAGTCGTTCCTGATGTTTCGATTATTTAAGCGTTGAAGTTCCAGTTCAGTAAAGTAGTTTAATTGAGAAATCGATAGTGATAAGTTGGGAGATTTAGAATTAATTGGAATAGTCAGTTAGCGATTAATTGAATGTATTGTATGTATTTCTATAGTTTGTAGACATACTTACTACTTAAAAACCTGAGAAAATTATAATATTGCTTCTTACGTGAGAAGTAGAAGAGGTTCAAAGGCAACTCGTTATATTAATTTTAAAAACCCTTCATAAAAAAATCTAAAGAAATTACTGTCGGATACGAAACATATTTATATTTACGCGGTGTAGAACAAGCTACATATATCGGCCATTCGCTATTCCATGCCGAATTGAAATATCCCT
The DNA here is from genome assembly GCA_037114965.1 of Monochamus alternatus. Taxonomy (NCBI): domain Eukaryota; kingdom Metazoa; phylum Arthropoda; class Insecta; order Coleoptera; family Cerambycidae; genus Monochamus; species Monochamus alternatus. The sequence goes on along the minus strand of CM073427.1, from coordinate 93,223,825 downwards.
TCTGTCGTCTTAGACAGACTAAGCTATAGCTAGGAGTATTCATCAGATAACTCATCTATGGCATACTGATGAAAGCTAATAGGTTTGAAACCAGTATATGTCTGTTGGGCTACTGATGTGATTCTAGCTGTTTTTAGGTGTAATGCAATGCTGGTCGGGGCATTTGCCCGCAGAGTAGTTGTTTCCTGGAATTCTGTGTTTGAAAAATATTTATATTTGTCTAATTACAAAATTAAATATAATTTTTATTATAACAATAAATTTACTTAGTTGAACAATCTAAAAATAGTTAAAAAAGTTTTGAACTAAAATAACTAACCACTACAAAACAGAGGTCTTCGGACTTCTTTTAGTTAAATTGTTTATATGACGGCATTATTATGTTTGGGAATACCTATTACCGACAATTTTTCTGAGTTATTTATCTTAATAGTCATTTGGTCAAACTTCAGATTACAATATTTGCCTAATTTTTATGAAGCATTTATTTCGATTTGTAAGTAGTTTTCAAAATATACGAGGAATTAAACGATAGTGAGACGTGACCTCATTGCCTCCTACAGCTTCTTGATGGTCGTCCGCCTCGGACAACAGATTAGCAAAAGCTAACTTATTTTAAAATCTCAACATGCTATTTAAAAGCGTATTCGTCTAAACTACCGATGGTAAATTTAATTATGATGATGGCCTATTTCAATTCAAATCAGCAATTTATAAGTATATACAGGTAGTCACAGTTAGGTGCAAATTTTGCTTCATTAGTTCTCAGAGTTTTGAAAAGAAAGAAAAAGATGTTTATCTGACTTTACAGTCCAAATAAAATTATTGGGAATTGAATGACTTCAGGAGATCACAGATTTATCATCAGGCAGAAGAGTGTGTGTTATTTTTGGAGAAGGCTACAAGTAATCAGTATATGGTAGTGTAGTTATCATCATTATGGATTCAAGCTTTTTTTAGTAATATTCCAAGTGGCATTAATTTAGATTTAATAACATAGAAACACTTGTTTTGTATTAATTAATACATTACCGAACGTCTGTGATAAAGGAATAGCGCCTATAAAATTCTTTTAATAGTAAGAATGTTTCTTTAACACTGAATAAATTATAAAATGAACATATTTCTTAATTGTTAATGGAAGATTTTGGAATCAGATAAGAAGATTCTGTACCACCAAATGATTGAAGTGAAATGATTTTTTTTTTCAAAACTAAAAAAAGTTTTGTTTGTGATATTTAAAGTTGTAAAATAACTCTCTCTTTTTATTTAGACCATCACTGTCGAATAAATGTAAAACTTATTATCTCCTTTGATATTGACGTGATTCTTTGTCATTTCTGTGACAAAATTCATATTCAGTAAATCATTCATGAGAAGGAATAAATTTTCGGTCATTTTGATGCTTTGATTTGAAAACCTTTTTTGATATTTCACTGACAGTGACATTCTCATTGCCATTAGAAGAACCACATACGAAGTGAATATCGGCGTATTTATTAATTGTAAAACATTGAAAAGATATATATAATACCAACTCAAGACACTTACAGAAACAAGCCAGCTTCTGCAAAATAAAACAAGCTGGTCATATATCATATATTCATCATATATTTAATTTGTCTTCATCTGTAAAAACATCAGCATCAAGTTGTAATAATTTAAAGTCATAATGTAATTCACTATATCTATAGAAATTTGAGCACATCAGCGAACAACAAACAATTTGAATTGTGGATAACTTCAGGAAAGTCATTGATAAAGAATAGAAACAAAAGCGGTCCAAAATAGGATCCCTGAGGTAGGATCTTTTAAATATGATCTAACTAATATAATTAATGCATTTGAAGGGGATACATACACAGTCTGTTTAACAATACATTGTGATCTACCTGTAAACCTTCCAAAGCTTCAGAATCGTCGTGGATATAAGTTGTAACATTTGTTGAATATTTAGGCATAGTAATAGTAATGATAATTGACCTCAATGAGTAGTTTACAGCTAATTTAACAAAAAAATGTATATACCTTACATTCTTTATCTTAACTGTTGTCACAAAATGCGTTTCCGATAGGTATGGTTCTATAGTTTTTAGAAAATCCACATTAAACTAGAATATTTGTCAAAGTAGCTAATTATTATTTAATTACTACTCGTATTATGCCGGTAGTACACGCTCACCCAGACAACTCGAGACCAAGCAAGTGCGGGAGTGTACTTGAATAAGAAGAGTTTGCATAGTTCGTACTTTGATAATATTCTGTTTTCAAAATTTCTGCTCACATCCGTGTTTCAAGTATTAGAAGCTTGTTGCAGATGACATTTTTTTGCTTATTATGCCTAGAATACGTAAATTTAGACAAATTTATCTTTGTGAGGGGATTGAGTGTTGAGTTGTGCGAAGCAGGTTTGTCTATGAAAGAAATTTCTAGAACGACTAACAGATCCTTACGTTACCATAGTATGGCGTTACCAGCACCCCATGCCTACTACTACTACGCCTACTGTGTGATGGACATGACGCTCTCTGCCAAATTGTTGATCGCGTTTTTTACGTCGCCTTCACACTCTTGCACGTCCATCACGAGGAAGAAACAGGATTCGCTACTAAAGATCACCTGATTCCATTTTTGGTCTCACTGAATTCTCTCTACGCCATAGTAAGCGGTTAGCTCGATGTGGATGAGTGAGAGGCAGTACCCAATGCTGACAATAAGGCAAGAGGCCAAAACTTCGTATTCGGTGATATACTGTACGCATACCGACCATCCCCTCATGTTTTCCAAACCACTGATTTACAATAGTCTGGCTGCGATGATCTTCACGCTCTGTGGTTCCTCTACGGTATCTCTCGCTCATCCCGAGTCCACGTCTGGTACTATGGTACGTAAGAATCTGTTAGTCCTTCTAGAAATTTCTCTCGCCGACAAACTTGCTCTGCGTAACCCCCTTTCGAAGTCACTAATCTGATCAAATCTACGTACTTTACGCATAATCTTCATAACACAAATATGAGCAGAATTTTTTAAAAATAGAATGCTACATTATCAAACTACGACCTAGACGAAATCCAAAAAAAAACAGATAAACCTGAGTATTTGGTAATTTTTTTCTTTCATCGAAAGAATATGCAAAAAATTATCAAAATAAAATGACAAGTATTTAATGGTTGTTTACCTTTCTTTGTGACGTAGTATATTTGTATTAATCGTTGCAACAAAATACAATCTGTCGTCATTTGAAAGCAATTTATTATAACGTATTAATTACCCGAGCCAGCAACCGTCCTCATCGTGGGGTATCAAGCAATGAAACTCGTCACGCTTTAAAAATTTTTATTAATACTTAAACGTTATCGCTATACAGCGTAGGCGTTTGTTTTACGGGCGTCTCGGATTTCTCGCCTTTCAAGTCGTAACCGGGTATTGATTAGCACTGGAAATAGAACAATTATGTCGATAATCGGCGTATTAAATGCAGATATATTCGGAGGGAAGACTCGTGGGATCCGTACCGTGGAAGGGAGGCTGCTAGTGTAACGGTGTACACGGTGGCAGTGTGGTTAGCTGGTTGTGAATTTTGGACCACGACCACTATCCATACTTCCTTCGTGAATATCGTTAGAACAACAGGTGATGATCTATTTGAATTGGCCCACAACTAAAAACCCATTAAATATGGACACCGTGGGGATGATGGATATAAATCATGCGGGTCGTTCTAGGAATTGGGAAATGTATGCTGTAACCAGCTCCTAGCAATTACAGCAAAATGCGCCGGACAATCATCACCATGAATAAAAGGAATGTTGGCATAGAGCAAGAATTCAGACGACTTCACGGCTGACGTTACGTAATTGATTTTATTAACAACATAATTTTCTATAATTTATCGCATTTAAACAATAATGTTTTGTAATTTAATGAAATATATAGTACAAACATTTAGTCTAGTTTCTACACACAACGTCAAAAGTTTTGGACTCCCCTTCATTATTGTTTTCTGAATCTTTCTTTTTTTTTTAAAAAAAAAGAAAGATTTTTAAAAAAAAAAAAAGAATATATTCGATAAACTGAGTATGTACTTCAAGTTCTCTACTTGACTAATAGTCGGAATGACCTCCACCACGTTCCAATAGCATACTGACACGTCTGTGCATTGAGATAATCAATCTCTTGCGGAATATTGTTCCATTCCCCTTCTGCCGCCACGAGAACTCATCTGCAATCTGAGATGGAGGGATATGATTATGAATGGCTGTAGCAACGAAATCCCGCATCTTTTCAATAGGATTCATGTCAAGAGTTGGCTGGCCAATCTAATCTATTGATATGCAAATTAATGGGGTACGGTGGTCGAACATTATTCCACCCCAAAACATTACGGTACCCCCTTCATACGGAGCAACTGCACCTGGTTCTCTCCTGACTCTTTGTCGATTGTCATCAGTAACCAGCCCATTTCTGGTTTCGTCTTTAAATAAGACGTAAAAGCCAACCCCTATGCTCTCCCGCCCACTGGAGAGGGGCGCAGGATGCCTTGAAAGTAGAATGAAGACCTTTAATGGTCTTCTAGCACGTAAATTTGCGTTGTCGAGTCGTCTTCGAACAGTAGGTGTCTATATAACATGGCGAAAAGTAACTTGAAAGTGGACCCTGAGAGCTGAAGCTGAGATGTGCGGTGTCTACGGGCATATTGTACCAAATACCGATCCTCCCTTTCATTAGATACTCCAGGACGTCCACTACGTGGTCTGTTTTCCACTATATCAAATTCTTCATATCTGTGTACTATTCGTACAATAGATGATCTAGAAATGGCCAACATGTTCAATATTTGATGATTAGAATGTTCTGCATCATGTAAAGCAGTCATTCTTACTCGGGGAAACGCAGAAATTTCACGTCCTGGCATGTACAAAAATTCAAAGGAACACTTGTCTGAATACACTGCCAAACTGACACACATTAGTAATAAAGTTAAAGGTTCATGGTCTGCAATTTTTTATTTTCTTTTTTATTTCCTAAGTGCATGTACTTTTTTACCACATTAAGAAAAACCATTAGGTTTAATCGAATCATTTTATATACAGGGGGTCCAAGACTTTTGACGTTATGTGTATCTTGATGAAAGTTTTAAGCCAATCTGAGGCTGGTTTTTGTATTTCGGGAAATATTCATCCTCCAGGGTGCCCTGGAAGCATTTATGTCAAAATAATGACATGGGATAAACATGACATCTCTTTTAACTCTTTTGCTGTACTATTCCACATAATTTTCATCACACTCTCCTTATAATCAACTAAGCTCTTTTTCTTCATGTTAAACGCATAGTCTTTAACATTTGACTCAGTGCTTCAATCGAAATATATGGATTGTTAATATCATAAGATTTTTGGAATAAAATGTTGACACGTTAGTTATGCACCTATTATAACACGCTTCAATAGTTCTGTATCGTTTTTGATTTGATTTAGCGCTGTTTTTATTCGAAATTCAACAATTATGCCACTCCTTTCGTACCCAAAACATACAAAAAAAATTCATGACATTAGCCAATTTTGATATGCTAACATCATCAGAGACTTCTCTGATTGTGATTCGGCGATCGATCATAATCAATTCTTTCACTGTTTTCATATTTTCATCAATTGTTGATGTGCGCGGGCGTTCGTCATCTTCAACATTTCCACGGCCTTTTTGGAACCGCTTGTACCACTGGTAAACAGTTGTTTTGCTTATAGCAGACTCGCCAAAGGCAATATTTAACGTTTCTAAAACATTGTTGCACTTTATTCCATTCTTATAGCAGAATGCAAATGCAAATTCTCTGGTCCATTTAAAATAAATAAATAAATAATCGCTGATTGTACCAAAACACATGTAACCTTTCTGATAGGTGACAACAGACTAAGCATCCAATATGGCTAATATAGATACTTTTCAGACATATTATTTACCATAACAACGAAAATATCTGACTAATACCACCCGAGATATTACAAAATTGCTGCTACTTTTTGATCGCATCTCGTAGACCAGTGGTAAGTTTTTACCACAATTCTTTGTAAATAATCAAAGTAGAAAAATGTTTCCAGGTGATGAAATACAATTTGAACATAACCAAACTATATACAAAAATAAAAAAAAACATAAACGATATAGAAAATTTGCCTACTAGAAATTATAAACTTCCTTACAAAGCATTTATATCTGTCTAAAGAAATATTAAAAATATCAACTAGTTGGTTAGATTGTGAAAATATCTCGGTATTGTATGAAACGGTGAATTTAAATTATAATTACTATGTGAAGATTCAACATAGAACATCAAAAAAATACGGTTAACATATACTGGAGCTAAACAATTTATGAGTATAAAAGACGGAATATCAATAAATCATAAAATTCATGAACAATTAATTGTATATAATAAAATAAAATCAAAAATTTTTCGACGCTCTTCTAATTTTAGTAAATTATGAAAATTACGAGAGTTATTATACGGGACATATTCACGATTAACTCTATTATACTCTAAATGAGACTTAACTAAAGACAAAAATAGACAGGTCATACTTTTAATATTTTTAAAATCTGTAGTATTTCTGAAAATGAAACCCAACATTCGGAGAGAACGTCTATGTAATCTATGTGAGCCAGTGAGATATCAACTTATCATCCAAGATGACACCTAGATCCATAACATAAACAATATCAATAACATTATAACCAACAATAAAGTTTTTCTGGAAATTACTTCTATTTCTAGTAAATCATCACTTTTGCCGCCGCAACGGTATTTTCTGTAAATGTTGTAGATTGATGTGTATAAATTCCTCGGAGTGCACGTTGGGTTTTAAGCCATGATCCTGTGATACAAACTATGTCAAATTCTGCATTTAAAATGTATACAATTCTTTGGTTTTAGTACGTAAACTTCTGCAGTATTGATGATACGTAGATAGTGTTATGTTCTTTATTGTTTTGCGTAAACATGCTGCACCCATACATTCAATTTTTAATCGTGCTATATGCTCGACTCGTCAATTTCCGGGCGGATTTACGTGGATTTCATAAAGTAAGCGTGCAAACGATCTTTATCAAAGTTGTATGGTTTTCTAGCAGGTGAACATGTCAAACGCATGGGAATAATGATAATTATAATCTTGATGTTGGAAACGCATCAAAACATACTTGAAGATCTATGTGTTGGAAATAATTACGAAATTATTTATTTAATATTTCGCTCTTTTGATAGTGTTTCTATATCAATAAGCTATTAATACATGTCTATTAATTATTAAATATTCTTATCTCTTATCATACATATTTGTATACGTCATATTTATGTTATAGTTATGAATGGGACTAAAATTCTTATTTGTGTGGACTTTTCATGATAATCTCTTTATAGTTTCAATTAGATATGCCAATTTCGGAATTTAACGGCAACGTTTGATATAATGTGTAATTTGTACCACATCCAATATAAGTAGATATCTATAGTAAACTACTGTCTAAGGCACTACTGTTGCAATACCTTTTTTACATGATTAATTTCAGTTTTAAAAATAAAATGTATATACCTATTATCTAATTTTATTTAAAAAAAAAAATTAAAGATGTAATATGTAATTTTAAAAATTGAGACATCTACCCCAGCAAACTAGTAGGTACCATATCCACTAGTTCTTTATCATAAGTATGGACCATTTTGCAACAGCAATTTGAGCATAAGCAGTTCCCAATAATAGGTATATAAATGCTTCGAATTTAAAATCAAATTGGCGCTACAAAACTGATAATATGCAACTGGCAAATAAAAACTGATCCAGTGTTTTCGCTTTTTTTGTACATAATAAAGGGCACAACCTAATATAAACGTTGGGTGCTTTTTGTCCCTCCCTTTTTTTGTTTATTGATAAGTTATTATTTATAATTTCTACATAGAAAATGTAATTTATTGTAATATGTTTTTTGTTTTCTTGCAGGGCAGCCTATGTATCATTTGGAGGGCTTTTGATGAGACTTCAAGGTGACGCCAATAACTTGCACAGTTTCGAGGTTGACCAGCATATGTATTTACTGATGAAGAAGATTTTTATGTAATTTTTACACAGTTTTGTACAGTATAATAAGTTAATAAACTTTTTTGTATCTAATAATTTTAATAAACAAAAATCTACTTTCATTTTTCCTTTTTTTATAACCCAATCCATATAGCAGGCTGATTTTGGTTTTTAATTTGAATGATCCTAGAACAGTTCTATCTAGTCATCCAGGTGCATTCTCAGTTTGCCATTGCTTAGCAATTGTTATTAAAGAAATACTTAGTTATTTTGATTAATGAAATGCATTTTTTTCTGGAACAGTTTGCTACCATAACCAAAACAAGCCTAACATGAAAATAAAAATAATTTGATTTTGAAAGTAAAGATTTGATCTACTAAATTATCATTTGAAATGAATTCATGCCTCACTGATACGGCAAAATTAAATTGGTGGGTTAATTAATCTTCAATTTTACTATTGGTACTCATTTAACAGCATTGTTCAAACTTGTACAACGTGCCCAAAAATTTTACTATTGTTGAGAGTATATATGATAAATATAAAGTGAATATACTAATTAAAATACGGGTAAAATTGGAACTTTTCAATAAAATAAAAAAATTTATTTATTTTGAAAAATTACACCAAAACCAACAAACAACATGCGAAAGTGCATACAAAATTTGCGCATTCTGTTTCCATCTCTGTTATCTATGTTAATGAGAAATAAACCTAGCGCATGCACCATTTTCAGCTGTTAAAAACTGCTTGGCGCGGATTATCTACAGCACTGGCTTTGAAGACTCATACAAGCAGCTGCTAAGCTGCTAGCACCAGTTCTGCTGGAATCTATGTACTGTCTTGAGAAAAGAGAACAGTCACCCCAAGATATTTGTGTCTACCATTAAACAAACAGTTTCAAAAGACGTGAATCGAATCCTCATCTGCATCGTTGCAAAGTCTGCAGCTCGCGACATTGCTTCAGCCAATCTCACGAGGTGCTTGTTGAGACGTGCTTGGTCTGTTAGGTGACCTTTGACAATCATAATGTTACTTCTGTTAAGCATAATAAAATTTCGGTTTGCATCAACCCATGGGCTCTCTATAGGTAGCCAGGCCTGACGCAAACCGGATCCACCCGACCAATCTTCCTTCGATGATCGCTTTAGGTCTCACAAATTGACCACTTCAGCTTTGTCTTTATCTGGCCAACATGTTAGCCCTCTGTGACACATTCCTGGACTACTACATGGGAGATGAATCTGAAGGACAGAAGCTCTCGTATAGGCGCCTGACTGCGTATTTGAATATGCTCTTGAATGCAGGCAGATATAGCAGCTTGAAAGACCCTGGCACGTTTTCCCCACAGAGTTAAATTTCACGCTTGGTTGCACCCCGTAAGTCCTGAGCCCGTCTTGGACCCATCCGCGAACTAGACGGGCTCTTTGAGACCTGCGCATCAGGATTAGCAAGCCATGCTTCCCTAGTCGGAAACTCTACCTTAAAGTTCTTTTGAAAATCATAAATAGTGACGTGCAGACACGCAAGTCACTGAAATTTATTTAGGCGCTGAATAATAGTTATCCGTCAGATCGCAGGCCACCATACCACCGCAGCGTATGGAAAAAAGCCCCAACCACTGCAGCATAACGGAGCTTTTGTATCAAGCCCCCACATTTTTCCAAGGAGCCTGCTGCAAATCCAAGAGGATGCAGCGGTTACCTGTCAATATGAGGTATCCAGGTTAATTTATTATCCAGAGTAACTCCTAAAAACGAAGGAGACGATCAGGCACAAGGCACCACAGAAGCGGAGAAAGAACTCCACCTTGCGGACTTTATCGACCTGCAGCCACCTGATTGTGATCCCATCTAGACTAGCCTCAGAAAAATCTAAAAAATATTTTCCGAATTATTACGAAGCTGGCAAATTCAAAACCGGGACCAGATCTCCTCCATTTCTTCATGTTTTTATAAACATAACTAAACAAGAGCTTATCATCTGTACGTGTTCAGCAGTCGCAACGACTTTCTGATTCTCATATATACCTTAAAAAATTCACTGTGACAATAGTTTTTAAATTTTTTCACAATTGTTTGGGCTTAAAAAAAATCTGCTAATATTCCCCCGACGTATAGCCTCCTCGAGCAAAACCGAAAGACATTTACTCTATATCAGAAAAGCCTGAAAACAAACTAAGCTCTGCGTGTTCAGCAGTTAAGTAAAATTTAAGGTCACAACTCTTCAATTTGTGTTTGGTGTATAGCAAGTAATTTTTATTTACTCGTATCATCGAATTTTGTATGGCGTGTATCGAACAGAGGAATGTTACATCCGTTTCATTGCCAAAATGTAGCGTTACATACCTACTAGATCAGCGATTAGAATTTTGTCGCTGATTACTTGCACAAAATGATAAGATTCATTTCGGTTGTCATATGGTCTAATGAGGCGTGTTTTATTAGAGACGGTATAAATAATAATCATAATGAACATATCCGACGTTACAAAATCAGCATGCAACTAGATCAAGACGATTTCAGTAATATTTCAGTGTCAACGTTTGGATAGCATTTTCAATATTAATTGAACCTGTATATGTTTGAAATTATCGTTTAAATGCAGATCTGTATAGAATTTTCTTGGAGAACAATCTTTTTCAGTTCATTGGTGACGTGAATTGTTCAAAATATCGGGTATCAGCACGATGGGCGGCCTACCATCACATAGAGGAAGATACATAATTGCTTGGTTAAATGATAATTTGCCGAATAAATGGATAGGTCAACCAGGTTCAATAGCATGGCATTCCTAAAATCTATATTTTTTGAACTTTTATTTATAGGGACATATGAAGTAGCTTGTATACCATGTTGAAATCACTACCCATCAGCAGTTACATGAAATAATTTAGAATACACCTGACCAGATAAGAAATGAACCGCTAATTCATGCTGCCCTAAAAGGTCCAGAATCACTAAAACTTGGTTTTTATGCCAATTTACGTTGGTTGTACTGTAACGTGAAGCTCATTTGTTTACTGTGATTGGTCACATTCTTGAATGACATTTAAAATGACAGCAAGTTAGTTAATTTCATATTGCAATGCAACCATCATATTTACAGAACTGCAACATAAAGCAAATAAAATATCCATTTTCTGGACCGTAAGACCCTAGGAAACGCGGGACCTGTCACGTGACCTATATCATGAACCGACGCTGTCTATATTGTTTCTAGGTTTGTGACAAATAATATCTAATTATTATTCTAGCAACCATAATTTTTATTAATCAGGCTACTTTGATTGAAATATGAAATTATATTTTTTTAAATGTTTATAACTTCCAAACCAATACGAATCGGACCTACAATCGACCATAAGAAAATTGTTTGAAATTAAGGGTATAATGTTCGGCCAAAGAGTGTAACTTTTATCAGGCTCCGCTCATCAGCACCTTAAACGGCAAATTTAACTTTGTGCCCCTGTAAGTTAGGCAATTGTATGCAGAAATTTAGCAAAACATGTCTTCTTGGCGGACAGATTTCATGAATATAAATGAAAAAAATTGAAATCTGAGGCAATTGTCTGTTATATGAAGACTTGATTTACAAGCCTACAGCTTTCTTTTTTTATAATATTGCCTAACAACGTCTCACCGCAGTTCTAAATGTGGGCAATATTGCGACCGAAATATTGTTCAAATCTATTTTTTTTTTGAAAATATGGCTCTTCTGTCTAGTAAAATAGACTTATATTAGTTGACTAAAACTTGCTCCATCTTAATACGAATTTCTATTGAGGAGAAATATGAAAGCGCGTGGACGTCTAAAAACGGCTTTGTAAAATTGCGGACATTACCCAGCCTCAACCCAGCTGTCATCTGCCAAAGTTTGTCATAAAACTTGTGGAACAGTCTGTATGACCGCCAATATACCTACCATCCCGCCTTTGGAAATTTCCAAGGAAAAGGCCATCGATTCTTCAGATTCTCTTTACTATAATGTATGCGCCAAAAGTATGGAAAAAATTCACGTCATCGATTTTTTTTTAAATGGAAACACCATATTTTTTTCCTTGATTCTGAAAGATCGTTTAATCAGACAGTACTAAAATTTTGCCCTCTTACATAGGAAAGTTTTCGAGTAAATGACGATTGAATGTTAGAAAACGTAAATTTTATCCATAAAAAGTAACAATTCTGAGGTATGTAAAATAAAATACAATTGATTAAATTTTATACTTAAATTAAATGTTCGAATTGCCATCCACCAACTTCTTGACAATGCGCAAGTCTGTGAAGAAATTCTTCTTGCACATTATGAATGATTTCTGGGGTAACTCTGCGTATTTCGTCCCGAATGCGATTTTGAAGTTCTTCTAAATTACGTGGTTTATTAATGTACATGTTTCGTTTTTATTGAATTTATTCCATACTTTTGGCGCATACTGTATATGTTCAGGTTTTATACTTGAAATTTTATGAATGTCGCCAGATATCGATTGCTGCCTCTCGGTTTTATAATGACGCATTTGTTTGGAAATGTAAAAATAGGAAATACTGAAATGCGCATTTACCTTCAGTTTCAATAGGTAGGACTTATGTCATCAAAACAAGAAAAGTTGAATGAACCCTCTACTTGTTTATTATGTAAATATCTTACATCGTTGCTGTTTCAGTCATTTAAAAAATAATCACTTTCGACGTGCAACACAGTCCTCAGAAAAATTGGCATACCTACCATATTTTCCGAAATTTCTTCCTGAATGCAAATTAGACCACAGGACTTTCTTTTAAAATATGTGTAAATGGATGATGCAAACATAAAATTAATTCAGTATACAAGAATATCAGCAAAATTCGTTGAGGCTTGTCTATTAGTGTGGCGAAGTACTTTTATTGCGATTTAAATAAATTTCCTAGAATTCGTACCTCACAAAAAACATGTACCTAGGCTTTTTTGTAATATGCAGGCCTCTTTTGCGCCCAGGAACGACTTACGTTAATAGACCTTAACCACCATTCAGTGCACGAAAATCTAGAAAACCTCATTAATTAAGAGGGTGGTCAAATGTCGACCGGTATCAATCTCTCACATTGACCGAAGTCAACATTCTTGCACCCTAACATACCCACAGCGAGGGTGCCAATCTCTCCGCAAATATAGCAGGCCTTCGGTTTACCTGCCGGCAGAGTGGCTACTTCGATTAGGATACTGACGCCTTAAACCACTCGGCCACCGATGACATAAAAAAAATTAAAATAATCACTAAATATTTATTAGTTATGAAAAACTGGACATTATCTAAAAAAATAATAAAATATGATTTGTAAAATATTTAATAATTTTCATATAGCAAACAAAATTGAGTGGACAAAACATTGTTTTATACAGGGTTTTTTGTAAAAATATGGCAAAATGTACATTTTTACAAATTTCGGTAAACATTTTCCTCGTTTACAAACACAATATACAGGGTGTCCGGAAATTAGTGGCTAAATTTTTTATGAATTTCTTCTTCTTTGTGAGTATATTTTTTAATTTTATACACACACGTTCTTAATTTGATATCCTCCAACGTTAAATTGGCCTTCAAATAATGACTTAGAACTTTTTTATTTGAATGTTTTTATTAATTTAGATAGAACGTGATTAAAGATAGTAAAAAAATATTTAAAATTGCCGCTCACTCAAATTCATTTTCAAAATTAACAAAGCATGCCTTGAAAACAAAAACGTGGATACAAAGGACCACTAGTATACAAAATTAGAGAAAAAAAATCAGTAGACTCACAGAAAAGTTATTGGAAGAAACTCTTAGAAATAGAATGTTGATTGACACTCCGCTAATTTTGGGTTTTCGAAAAAAATTGTATAGGACTTTGTGACATCAATTTGTTCGTGTACGGACACCCTATATACCTTGTATTTAAGTGTCATATTTTGCAAAGTAAAATAAAGGACAGTGTTAAAATATATTTTAATTTAATACAATACAACTGATACTTCAACAACTATATTACAACATATACTAAATGTTTCTCAACTAAATCTATTATATCTTGTGGTGATATCTCATGATGTAGTAATTGGGATGCACGTCAGTATTCACATCGCAGGCTAAATCGATCAGGTCCAGTATAAGCTACAAAATACAAAGCTATAAAATATGTCTACGACTATTACATAAAATTATAACTCGTAAACTTTTAACGACCATAGTGATTTCACACATTTTTAGCACCTTTCTCACGAAATTTTGTCATTCTATCAACATAATGTTGGCTGCAGTTAAGCTTCAAAAGCTTGCGAAAAAATCCAGTGGCTGACGACGTGGTAGAATAGCTTTTTCTATATCTCTTATTGAACAAAATTCATTGAAATACTAAGCCACTAACGTAAAAAAGGGGTGAAATTAAAGTCCTGGATGTCAGTATAAGTTTTTTATTTTCTTACTAGTTTCGACTTATTACGCCATCCTCAGGGACACAGCCAGAGTTAGTTACATATGAAGAAGGACACTAACGTCTAAACTTATGTTGTACATCAATCCAAAATTCTAAATCTCTAATAATTAATAAAGTGCACAAATACTTATACATTAGCCCACGTTTGACCAACTTGCCTGTGTCCCTGAGGATGGCTTAAGAAGCCGAAACTAGTAGAAAAATAAATTAAAATTTATACCGAGATTCAAAACTCAAGAAAATTATCTAGTTATAAAAACTTAAAATGTCTTGAAAATAAAAGAGGGAGCCTGTCGTAATTCCCAAGAAGCCCGACATATGTTTTATTCTCAGAAATGTATAACAAACGGAAAAACATATTTATACAATCCAAACTATATTAAGCCCACTGCATAAAAATAAACGAAAAATTAAATGCCTAAAAATGTTTAATGAAAACCCATTGCGTAACAACAAAATAAAAACAAAGAAGATGTCAGTGATTACTTAATTATTGAAATGCTAACTCATTTATGTCAGAACAAATTTACAAAAAAGTTTAATTTAAAAATTGAAGTATTTTTCTTCGACGTCAATTTTTTATGAATCGATACTGTCAAAACTTCAATCTCATTTTTCTCAAAAATAGGCAATACAAATATAAACCAAAGAACATCAATTGAGACTTTCTCACCATTAATTAACACGGGCAAATATTCACAAATTTCGGATCCATGAGAACAAGGCTACAATCATATTTTGGCCGTATGTAAATTTTTGTACGTTCACTCAGTCTAGTCTAGTGGCCACAACATAAATGTTTCCAACCTAATATGTGTATTAGATTTATCCAGGTGAGCTGTGGTGGACTATTAATAGGAATACGTTTTAATAATTGTCATTATCTGGGCACACGCGCGACAGATAAACGGTTAAGCCATCATAAGTTTAACAAAATATATAGGGTGATTCACTTATAATTTCCTGAATCATTTAAATTGAAGCAAATCAACGCATAAGCTCCGGTAACACGGCGCTTTGTGTGTCGAGCGGTAAAGCGAGCAACATCACACCTCCGTTGCCACCTCGCGGCTAAATGTGTGTTCTTTCATAGTATGTACGAAACCAAGAAAATAAAGAAACATGTTGAATTTTCTTAACTAACTGATTTTATTTTTATCAAATAAAAATATCATAACAGATAACCTAAAGCAAGGTCTGGAGCACTTCTGGACATTTCGCGAAACAATTACTATTACGAAAAACGTACAACGTACACGCACTATGTGTACATTGTTCTAACTTGTACTGTTGTTGAACTATATTTGCACTTCATTCAACTTCATCCGGATACAAACGTTCAAGTTTTGCAATAATAATGACACTCCTTCAAAACAATTTTAGCTTAACTTTCCGTTAGATCTTTATTGGTGAATGGAACAATTACGAACTTATGCCAAATGTTGAAAGCAGAGGCGCCGACTTACCAAATTCTCAGTGGGTGCAATTTGCTTAGGTAGTGAAAAGTACACTATACCGAGTGGTCCACTTTCGAAAGCGGATATTTAGAGGCAAACAGAGAACCACAAAATAATATCATATTTTTACATAAAATTTCTTCCACCAGTGGCGTGCGTATGGACAGATCTTCGGGAAATTTTGATGAAAAAAATGGTACGCCAATGTTTTTTTAGAAACAAAAACTATTTCTAGAATCCTTGCTCAATTTACAACAGAAAAAGGCTCCTTACTATTTTCGTTTGACACACGTTTCCCAGTAAAAACAAATTCTTTAAGCAACTGGGATTCAAACAAATATTAATCTGTCGTAGTAGGCCCTGAACCAGAAAAAACTACTACTGTCAGTGTTTTTGCTTTTTATAATGACAGTTAATTGAATTGTGTCAGGTCCCATTTTTTTCATTAAAATTTAAAAGAAAAATAATATTTTTTACGTAAAAATATGTATCTAGATTACTTATTCAAAGGTTCCAAATTGTATTTAAATATCGAAAGTAATTTTAAAAATATTAATAAATTTAGAACTTTTGATACAAATTTTGACACCCTGTATCTTTGTAACGAAGCATTTTTCGAATATAGTTTCTAATACAAACTGATATTATTTTGTGGTTCACTGTCTGTCTCTAAAGTTTCCACATTCGAAAGTGGACCACCCTGTATAATTTTTACACATTTATATTTCTCGTCAAAAATGCTACTTATTTTTAGTGCCAACGGTGTATTGGATACAGTGCTAGGCAACAATAAAATAATTTCAGATTGCGTGCACTACGCACTATTCGTATATTTTGAAATAATATATTATTTTTAATAAAATTGAAAGTAGAACATTATGCTAAAGAAAATAAAATAAAAAATGTAATAATTATTTTCTTCCTGGAAGTGGATTCCTAACATACCATTTACCCATTATTTCTCCACGTAGTCGGCGCCTCTGGTTGAAAGTAGATTTTATTACAAACACATCAGCAGTTTTAAATAAGTCACAAAATTCGTTTTTAAGATTGTCATTATTATGGCAAGAGATGTACGTTGTCAAGCTTATTTGTGTGGCTTGGTCGAAAAAGGGCCTAAGTGGAAATTTAAAAAAAATGGGATAATGGATCTCTTGTACTAAATAAAACGCTCTCCTTTCAATCAAAAGGGTCATAAGTACATAAGCCTACCCGATATCTACAAAATTAATTCTAAAAAGCTCCTAAGTGGTCCAGTTGAATTATAATATACTCCTATAATATCTTTAGACCAATGTAACTAAAAAGTTAAGCAACTACAACATAATTCAAATGCAATGAAATGCCTTGGGCTTATGTTACCTTTAGCCCTTTTTGTTTAGTAAATAACAGGGGCCAAAGTGTAACTTAACGAATATTTTATGTGTCGTTCCAATGTTCCGTAGGCCCTTCCGTTTTCTGTACATTAGGACTTATGTAAATTAATCCAAAACGGCAGGGGCCTAAGTAACTAAATTTAAAAAAAAAATGACATTTAAAATAATCGACAAATTTATTTACCCTTAGAATAACAATATCTGTTACTAGACCCGGGCCGAATTTGGCTTAATTTGAACACATTGCGTCTAAATATAGGGATTTTAAATTTAGTCACAAATCTTCGATTATCTCAAAACCCGTTTTTATGTAGATAGGTCCTTTTTCAACCAAGCCACAGATTTATGATTGATACTAGCGAAAATTTTTAAATTTGGCAACGTTCTACCCAGACGGACAACGAGTTGGTTTCGGAGCTGAATCGGTCAGTGACAGCCTGAAAATGGGTTTAAATAATGATTTGGAGATATATTTTGCGGCATGTATATGTATTTAAACATTTTTTAATAGCTTCATCGTATATACTAATTTTTCCTTATTTCTTCTTAAAATTAATAGCATTATAACTGCATCACACTCTATACTGATTCTGACTGGAAACCTTTATGATTCTATATAGGTATGGTTTACAAAAACCAAATTAGACAGTTCCTACAATTACCGTATAATCGAGTGATGTGGCACCAGTCTGTATGCGGCTTTAGTGAAGAGTTGATATAAACGGCAAGCTCAGCGAATTAAAACTGTATACTGATATCGCTGGTCAATGCAGACCATAAATCATTCATTAATTGAATCATAGCAATCAGAAGAAAGGTTTAAGTAACCTTGATTGTGTTTCGATCAAATTTTATCATTTCTGTTCTTTATATGGTGTTATGTCAAATTTAAATTTTTGCAAAAAATACCTGAGCCTGAAATGTACGACTGATTCGCGGACCCAAATTGTTATACCTAACCTCTTCAACATACATTCTCTTTGTTATCCTGAACGCTCTTCTCCAGATTTATAAGGACCTGTTCTGTATCCTTGTCTATTTTGGCGGCGACGTCCTCACGAGATCCCATATATTTCGCCTCGTATTCTCGGAACTGCCTCTCCCTTTCGTTCCGATAAGCCTCGATTTCAGCCGCTGCTTCGTCTCTGGCTTGCTTGATCCTCTTCACCTTTCCTGAATTAAACAGATATAAAAAAGAAAATATTTAAAACTCTCTCAATTTTATTTACTAAAACATATAAAACAGTCATCAGTAACAAGGGAAATGAAAAAACAAAAAAAAGATATAATACAATTAATAGTTGCACCTAAATATCAATAAAAACGTAATAGTTATAGCTGTAACCAATAAAAGAACACAAAATTTCAGATGTAATTTTATCGAGGTATTACAAATTTTATTCAAAATTAATGATATTTCTAGAATTTATAGCGTTTTGAAATTTATAATCTATTAGAATATAGTTTATAACAAAATTTCAAATATTTTATTTCTTCATTTACAACCAATAGATCAAAAGTGGGAGCAGATTTATCATAAAAATGAAAAGGTACGTAATAAGTTTTCTTCAAATTTAGGAGTTAAATATTTGTTATCGAAGTCATTTTTCCAAGTGTCTCTCTACTGTGACTTTCAGATCGTCCCAGCTTGATGATTTATAGAATAGGACAGTATCGTCATCGTCTTAAGATTGTGCTTGAGGTGTGTATATTGAATAAAGAGTTTATATACAGGATGAATAGTATAGGTCCAAATACTGTTCCCTGTGGTACATCGTATTCAGTAATGTTAGGTCTACTTCCTGTGCTATTTATTTCAGTATATTGTATTATATTGTCTATATACAATGTTATAAGATTTAAACTGTTACTTCTAAAACCAATGTTATTTAGTGTCGTCAACAGTTCCTTATGGTGTGCAAGTCAATAAATAATTATTTAAAAATAAAAAATGATAAAACTCTATCCAAATTGTGCAACAAGTATATCTTTTTTAAAACTAATCGAAGGCTGTTTGAAAATAACTAATCATTTTCCAAAAATCTCTATCTTTCAAACAAATCTGAAGGGGATAATAAATATAGTACGCCCTGTAAATTTAATTCAAAAATCATTTAGATATTAGTGTTTATCTAACAAAAAGCCTTAGTATGCCGCGTGCTGGGGATACGAATGTTTTATAGAAAATATTTTTAACTGTTCTTCCGGAAATACGGAATGTAGTTGTCAACTTCCATATTTCAAACGGAGCACCCTATGTATTATTGTATTTTTGGAAAAGGCAAGTCATGAAATTTTGAGTCCAGCCGTTTTGACGCTATTTGACATTTAAAAAAAATGACTAGAATTTTAAGAATGAATGTTCAATTTTAGAATATAAACCTGAATCCAGGAGAATCTTTTTTTCTGTATACCCATAGGTGCCGAAAGTTGGAAATTGCTGAGGGGGCAAACGTTGGTGACGTAAGTCTATATTGCGTTCACTTACTGATGTATTTATTAAAACGTATATTACCCGGGCAAGCCAATTTCAGTGGCAGCCAAAAACAAGTGGCGGATATGTTGTTGCTATTTTGTTGCTAATTTATATCACCAATTTCAATTTTGTAGCTTGTACCCGAGCTTGTACCGTTTTCGGGAAAAATGGTGGCTGCTACCGTTTATTATGCTAGCAGACCATTGAATCGCTGGACAACTAAGAACGAATCAGGAAGTGTAAAGTTGGTTTCAAAAATAAAAAAAAAATACCATTCAACTCATACAATGAGTTAAAAATTTGTTGCTTCATTCCACTTGTTTAAAAATGAAAAATCAAATAGCCATCTTCTTGAAATTTTGCACGTTTTCATAATTTACCGTTCTGAACAACTTTTTCAAGTAAAATTTTGCTGTATTTTCAGTACAAAAGGCACTTTACCTGAAACGATAACAGTTTTCAATCGGTGCACTGAATATTTCAAATAGGATTATTTCGAAAACTGTTACTCCTAACGACTTCAACAAGGTATATCTTTTTTAGGTACAACAGGTAAGAGAATCTATTGTTTCAATAGGCAGGTGGATACACTAAACAGCAAAAAAGTTCTGCCATTTAAAACAAACATGCTGTGCCATAAGTGGCGCCCTCTACTAGATAAGAAATTAGTTAAAAATTCTTATTTGCCGTGCCAAAAAACATAATTGTGCCAATTTTTTTTTAATACTCCGACAGATTTCAAAGTTATTGAGATATTTCAAAATAAAATTCTAGCATTGAACACCCTGTATTTTTTAAATAGCAACATTCGAATAAGGCATATTTGGCTCAACCGCCATATTTTGGTGTGTAATATATCTCCAGTTCAGAGATTGCCCATTCTTAATGAATCACCCTGTATAAATTTATGATCGCAATTTGTATCGGAGCTTTATTCGGTATTAAATTGTTAAATGCAAGGCATAATTTTTATTTATCAAATTTTAACGAAACATTAATAAAATATTGAATATATATGTTTTATATGCACGTAGGTATATTTGAATTTTACGCCACCCTTAAAATAATTATGGACATTTCAACACACTATAAGTTATTTCATGTAGCATCCATGAGCGTGTGCCTCGTCCATAGCTTTTTGAAACATTTTTTTTTTTTGTGTATTGCGTGAAGGAGCTTTGGATACGGCACACAAACATGGATGCTACACACGTTTTGATGACACCTGCAGTTGTCATCAAAAACTGAAAACTTTATATTTCATCAGTTTGTACAGGGTGATTCATTAACAATGGGCAATCTCTGAATTGGAGATACTACACACCCAAAATGGCGATTGAGCTTAATATGTCTTATACAAATGTTGCAGGTTTACGAGATACAGGGTATTTAAAGTTGGAATTTTAATTTGAAATTTCTTAATAATTTTGTGATTTTAAGCAGTATCGTCTTGAAAATTGGCGACTTTTTGTTTTTTGACATGAAAATTATGAATTTTATGCTGAATTTAGCACTATTTATACAGGGCGTTAGTTACACCCTGTTACTTGGGTAAATTACAACATATTTTTTTTGCCTAATGAGTTATGGCTAAAATGACTACAAAATCTAAAAGGCAGTTCAATTTTGAATACAAAAGGTACTCTTGTTTATTTCGTGTAACTCTAAAACTTTTTGAGTTATTTGCAGTTTACACATTCAATGAATTTTATTTATTGTAAAATGAATTTATTCTTTTATATTACTACTATGGATAACAACAGTAAAGACAACAAATAACGATCAGTAACAGTGATAAAAGAAAACTTCAAAGTAAATGCTTAAAATGCCCGCTTTCCACTTCAATACACTTTGTAAGGCGTCTCCTTAAAGATCTTTGAATAGTTTGTGATTGGGTTGTCTTCGATTTCGGTAGGTATACTTGTAAATACCTCCTGGCTGCACCAAGTCCACTATAATTTGACTGAGCAAAAACACAAATCATTTCACGCATTTCACTGTTGGAAAATTCATTATGTTATGGCATTTTCTTATTTTAGAATTTTTACTACAAATAATACACTCTTACTTGTTGACAGTAAAATTGTCAAATTTCTTTACACGAAAAACTGATAAGTGCTGACACAAGTCTACTTGAAAAAAAGTCAATGTAATAACGGTGGCTTAGGAGTCTTTACGCTGAGTGTTTAGAATGCAAACTCAAAACTGATAGAGTTACATGAAATAAACAAGGGTACCTTTTGTATTCAAAATTCAACTGCCTTTTAAATTTTCTAGTCATTTTAGCCATAATTCATTAGGCAAAAAAAATATGTTGTAATTTACCTAAGTAACAGGGTGTAACTAACGCCCTGTATAAAATAGTGCTAAATTCAGCATAAAATTCGTAATTTTCATGCCAAAAAACATAAAGTCGCCAATTTTCAAGACGATACTGCTTAAAATCACAAAATTATTAAGAAATTTTAAATTAAAATTCCAACTTTAAATACCCTGTGTCTCGTAAACCTGCAACATTTGTATAAGACATGTTAAGCTCAATCGCCATATTTTGGAGTGTAGTATCTCCAGTTCAGAGATTGCCCATTCTTAATGAGTCACCCTGTATTTAAATAAATTTTCATCTTTTGTATATATTCTTCTCCCTCTCCTCACAAATATATTACCATGGAGTTTATATAGGGTATAGGTTTAACTGCCATCATTTTAACAGGCGATAGTATATATCAAAATAACCAAAGGCCCAATCATTTTCGGGAAAAAAATATCAAAATATCCAGTTTGATATGCAAAAGTTCAGGCAATTGAAAAATCTCTTCATAGTTGTTCATATAGAATATCATAAAATTCAATGTTTACTGTTATTTGTTTTATTATTTACATTTAGTTAGAATAATTTATTTCTTAATTAATAAAATTCGATAAAATTGTTGTCACGCAATATGACAGCAACGAGGTTGAATCGCATTTGTCTTGATTAAGACAAAATATTATTCTATTACTAAAAGAAAATAACAAAGGTTAGTATACTCGCGTCAAGAATTCAGACATCTTACGTCATGGTTGACATTAGGCGATTGTTTTATTGTCAACGTAATTTTCGATATTTGGTCGCGTTAAAAACAACAATTTTTTGCAATTTAGTGCAATATATGTATAATGCAAACATTTAGTTTACTATATAGTTTTATTACTCTCAGTTGCAGTTTCTTAAATATTTTGATAAAAATATAATGAATTATTCATTTGTTCGTATGACGTAAGTCGTCTGAATTCTTGACGCGAGTATAAACATTTTGCGTTTTATAATATTCTATGCAGAGCGATTTCTTAATTAACTGAACTTTTGCACATCAAGCCCGATATTTAAATATTTTTTTTCTCGAAGACGGTTGGAATTAAGACCCATATTATATAGGACATAGCCTGTTAAAATTGTAACAGTCAAAGTTCTAACGCCCTCTTCTACTATTACCAAAATAAAAAATACTGAATCTATATTTCTTCTCTTCAAATCAACTGACACTTGATTAGGCTGCTATAAAATATTCATAATAGAACGTAGGTACAAATTTTGTATTTGTTTTCCTTACTTTTGTCAAAGTTTACATAATATCATAAGTTGTTGGATCACTGTATTCACACTGTATCCGCAAACAGAACTGGTAGCGCACCAGCGCAAGCCACCGTGTATTTCCCGATGTATAGCCGGTCCACTTTTGGCTGAAAAACTTGCCAAGTGAAGAAGTGGGGAACGATGGAGAAATTAAAATAAAGAATTGGAAAGTAATGCTTATTATTCTTTATTCAGCGCATTTGCTTTCGTATTAGACAAATTCGTGGAAATTTTTATATAAATATAAATTTCCAATAAACTAACACCTGGCCAATCGTTAAAAAAGAATAACTGTAGTCTGTAGAAAACTCAGTACGTTATTTTAAACTACTAATTGTTATTGTGTGACGACTGCAAAGCAAGTCACGATACCTTGAAGTCATAATGTTTTAATGGACACATAACCCTCACTCAAATGTAGATGAAATTAAAAATCAAACATTTGTATTCTGTTCACGATAATGTTACAGCATGGCAAGTACTGCATTTTCAATATAGTTTAAATTTGAAGGTAGGCACTGCTAGTTAAAGCATTTTTATATTATCTTAAATCATTTGCATGTATGAACTATTCGGAAAAATCATCAAAGGATGCACAATTAGTGATAGGTACTTTGATCGTTGGAAATATTAAGAGTTTAGATGCAATTATACCTAACTGTAATATACAGGGTGTCCTTAAAGGTAAGTTTAGCTAAATCGACTTATTTTGAGCCGCACTATATCTGGTGGAGCGTTGCAAAGGCCTTTTAGTGACACCCTGTATATAGGCCAATGATTTTGAATGAAAGACTAGATACAGTATTAGGTATTTTTATCAAAATACATGCTAAACAGAACTTATGCAGAAAATATACAAATTAATTATAATTGTACCTATGTATAAAGTTCAATATGCATATTTGTAACATATTACATGTAAACAACACTCTATTCAATGTCAAACGTCTCGGAAGCGACAGAAGTCCATAATCCTATATAAACATTTAAGACACATGAAAATGACACATATTTTACTGCGCTTATTACTTCAATTACTTCACTTCACCCACATCATAAATTTAATTAAATTCCAGACATTAAAGATGTAGTCATAGTCATAACGACAATAGTTGGAGCGTAATACATCCAATAAAAATATATTTTATGGTCTAAACAAGCCACAAACCTTATTAAACAGTAAACAACGTTAAATATCAAAAATATAAATATTGTGATACAGGCAGTTAATCTAGAAGAACCGGCACTAAAATCTGAAAAAACAAGGAAACCCAAACGAAAATATTTTTTTATCCGACACGTCCCCTCAACTTGGCAGTGTAAAATTGGCGACATCAGTGAAAAAGCTCCGCCAGAAATAATACCTACAGGTCTAAATTTATCTAAATGGGTGCTATTTCAAAAATGATCTACTTACGTTTTCTAGCCTCGGCTACTTTTTCGGCTGCCCTTTTTTCTGCCGCCAGCAGCTGTTGTATGCCCTGGGTCTGGTGGCTCGCCATGGTAGTATTATAATAAGCCCTTCGGTGTAGTTCGAGAAGGTTAAATTAATGTAAAATGAATTCAATTACTAAATTGTCCTCAAAAACTTGGTAGAGGGGCGACCAACAATTTAATTTTAAAATAGAATTATGGAATTTGTGTGCGGCGGGTTGCGCGTACGACACATCACTCTGAATAAATAAACACGAACTAGATATATCAACATTAGTAAATAAATAGGTACTGCAATTATAAAAATTGAAAGGCTTATTATTGTCCGTAACAACAAATGTCAAAGTCAATCTAACCGATTCGATTAGCCCTTGCAATTTTAATATAGACAACTACTTCCGATATTTAAGTATCATTATTGAATGCACATTACGCGTTATTATTTCACGAATATAAATTAAATAATAATTCGGCATTAGATACGTCTATTGTGTTCTCAAAGCTCTGAAAGGATTTATATTTTTTTCAGTACCTAATTGACAAAGAACTTAAATATATACAATAGTAAAATCTCTTTTTATAAGAAATACTATAAATTATTATAGGTAGATATATGACACCTGTATTTGTACCTGTAGGCACCAAAATAATCAAAAAAACATGTAAAAGACTTATTCAATTGATTTTGATTAAGTAAAACTTGATGATTAAAAATATATTTTCAAATCTAAGTTTTGTATAAATAACAAAAGAAAATAATATATATTTTTCCCCTAGCCCTAGAAGATAAGTTTTAATATATTTTCTATACTTGCTTCATATCAAAATGGCTATATACATAAGTAAATATTTTCACAGATAAATTGTTTTTTATATATAATGAGAGTAAAATTTATTTTTTTAAAGTACATTTTTATCAATAATTATTATCTGCTGCTACCAACATCACTAACAGATGCAGGCAACACACAATACACTTTCCCTAGAAAACGTACACCTTTTGGCTGTACTTTGTCATGGAATATACAACAAAAGAACATTTCTTTATAAAAAAATCACATTGTTATAATGTTAATACATTTAATTGTACTTATCTAAATTAAGCTTCCCTAGAACTCTTCCACAGTGTGCCACTGATTGAAAGCAATATTCATAGTATCTGTACTTTAAATTACAATAGGATTTAAGGAAAATGAACTAGAAGTAGTTTCATGTAAGCAAATGAGTAAATATAATAACTGTCTAATTTTTATTTAGGATTGTTAAGGAAAAAAATAAACATTTTTTCAATCTTATGGGAATTTAATACACATCATTTGTATACAAGTATAAACAATACATTATTATAGACTATACTGACTAATACACCTAAAACATATTTTACTTCTTAAGTAACTGATGTCTCAAGATGAGGAAAGGTGCTGAAAATCCAGAACCGAAGAATAGTATGAAGAAGGCTGTTAGCTTGTATCTGTTGTTAATGGAAAAAGGCAAATTCTGTGAAAATAAGAAATATGTGTAAGATAACGATTTACAGGCAAATCGAAATTTGAGAAAGTTAAATTTTCTTTATTAAAAACGTACTAAATTTTAATAATTAACCTATGGTTTTCCAACCTTAACAAAGTATTATATAACAAAATATATCTTACCCCTCCAGGTACACCACCATGATCGTGGTACCTCGCCAAATTCCAAGCTGCTTTTCTAAGAAAGAGATTACTTCTACCGATCATTTTTTATGAATTTTAACGAACAAATTGCAATAAATATATAATGGCCACCAGCAACACCAAAAATTACGATACGATATACGAGTAAAAAATATTACAAAGGTGGCGCTGGGCGCTGACACTTTGACGTATTGACGTTCAATTTTCCAACGCTTTCTTCTTCTTCTTCTTCTTCACTAATGCGTCCGCGTCCATTAAAACTTCAAAATTAAAAAGTCTTATCATCACCTTATAAATCAATGAAATAGAAACCTATTTATTATGTTTTTTTTTTTTTATAATTAAACCATGATCTGATTTTATTCAGGCAGTGTTTTTAGTACACTTGTATGTAAAAATATACCTACCTTATTTATCATTACTAAAATTGATTAGGACTGTAAAAAGGAAGAAGACACACTAAACTAAATGAATTTAGTTATATTTGAGAACATTTTACATTATTTATTTTAAATACATGTACATAAAAATAAAATACGGGCTCCAAAATCCACTTCCAAAATATAACATGAAAAGCAATGACAATTTGCCCGGTCTGCCAATTGATTTACCAAACGGCAGATTCTGAAAATTTAAGTTTGTAGTGTAAAGATTTCAATAATTTTCTTAAATTACCTCTCCTGGAACACCTCCTTCATGCCCATAGCGTTTTATTGTATAACTTTTTATATTTTTTAACAGTAACGCTCCCGTTCTAGTTAACATTTCTCACACTTTCAAATTAAACTTTTGCTTACTATAATTGCAAACTTACAAATAATAAGTTACCAGACCACATATAAATAAAGTCCCTAAATTCATCAGGGATTTTACTATTTTAAAACTTTATATCTTGTTTTTCAAATATTTAACTATTTAATTTGATAATAAACAATTGTAAGGTTAAAAGGCTAAATAAATAGTAACCAATATACTTAAGTATATTATGAAATTATAATCTGATTATTATTGTTGTAGTTGAATATAACAAATATCAAATGTTTGCTAAAAGAAAGTTTATTAATATTCCATTATTTAAATTAATTCGTCATGTTTCTTCTGATGTTATAAAATCCAAAGTAGAACTTAATTCGCCTCAATTTATTGTAAATATTGTTTTTATTATATGTAAGTAGGATCATATGGACATGTTCTAGATATAAACTTTTAGGAAAACCATGCTCGGATGGTGCAACTTGTACGGGAATTGAATGAGAATACGTTAACAGTTTTAAAAGGAGGTGGCGACAAAGCAATAAAAAAACATGAAGCTAAGAAAAAACTGTTAGTTAGGGATAGAATTAATTTATTGATAGACAAGAATTCAGCTTTCTTAGAATTATCTACCTTAGCAGCTTACAACATGTACGATGGGTCTATTAACTCGGCAGGTATAATCTCAGGAATTGGAAAAATACATGGTCAAGAATGCATGATTGTTGCAAGTGATGCCACTGTTAAAGGAGGCACATACTACCCTATGACTGTCAAGAAGCACTTGAGAGCGCAAGAAATCGCATTCGAAAATAAGCTGCCTTGCATTTATTTGGTTGACAGTGGTGGTGCAAACTTACCTCATCAGTCAGAAGTATTCCCAGATAAGAATCACTTTGGCAGAATATTTTTTAACCAAGCTAACATGTCTGCTCAAGGAATAGCTCAGGTATTCACAATTATGTACTTATACATGCTATACCATTTTGGTAAAATATATAACATACTTTACTTTAGATTGCAGTAGTCATGGGTTCATGTACTGCTGGGGGTGCGTACGTTCCTGCAATGGCTGACGAGTCAATAATCGTGAAACAACAAGGAACTATATTTTTAGCAGGTCCACCGTTGGTTAAAGCAGCTACTGGAGAAGAAGTATGTACTTTTTGAAATTCATTATTATAGTCATTTCGGTAGAACGTATAATATTAATTTAATCCTCAAGGTTTCTTCTGAAGAACTTGGTGGTGCAGATCTTCATTGTTCGACTTCTGGTGTAACAGACCATTATGCGATAAATGATACTCACGCGATACACATAGCAAGGCAAATCGTGCGAAATCTCAATTTTAAACGATCTAATCCTTTTAATGAACCTTTTGAATCTCCCGTATACAGTTCTGAGGATTTATATGGTATCGTAGACTCTGACTTGCAAAAACCGTTTGACATCAGGGAAATAATCGCTAGAGTATTTGATGGTTCTAAGTTTGACGAATTTAAAAAGAAATATGGAGAAACATTGGTGTGTGGTTTTGCAAAGTTGTATGGGAAAACTGTAGGTATCATAGGAAATAACGGAGTATTATTTTCAGAAAGCGCCATGAAGGGTGCCCATTTTGTGCAGCTATGCACTCAAAGAAAAGTGCCTATCATATTTTTACAAAACATTACAGGTAAGTAATATTTTATTCAATTAACTATATTCTGGATTTAAATGATAGCATCTTTTAGGTTTTATGGTTGGCAGGCAAGCGGAAACTGGAGGAATAGCTAAACACGGAGCTAAATTTGTAACCGCAGTGGCATGTGCCAGTGTTCCAAAAATTACCGTCATAATAGGTGGTTCTTATGGAGCGGGGAATTATGGTAATGAACACATGAAGTGGGAATACTTTTAATTGTGAAGTCATTTTCAGGTATGTGTGGAAGAGCATATTCACCTAGATTCTTATACATGTGGCCGAATGCCAAAATTTCAGTAATGGGTGGAGCTCAAGCAGCAGGCGTGCTTTCTGAAGTTGCTAGTAAAGGTAAAAAGTGGTCGCAGAAGGAAAAAACTGATTTTGAGAATACTATTATTGCACAGTTTAATAAAGAAGGATCTCCATACTTTAGTAGCGCAAGGTACTAATTTTTTATCATTAGCATCGTTTCAAATTATCAATAACACATTTATTACAGACTTTGGGACGATGGAGTTATTGATCCAAAAGATACGAGAAAAATATTAGGGCTAAGTCTAGCTGCAACCTTAAATAAAAAAATAGAAGATACTAAGTTTGGAGTTTTTAGAATGTAAAACTATTTTTTAATAAACGTATATTTTTATCATGTAAAATGGTTGTTTTTTTTATGTAAATCACATTTAAACATTCATAAATATACTATATTTAAACAAAATATCCTAATTAGAAATTACAGTTGTGTCTCGTTTCTCTATTGTCCTTAGGTGTTTCTTTTTAATGTTTTTTAATTTTTTAGTATTTGTAATAACTTGAACTACCTCAGACTTTTTCCTATTTTCTTCTTGGCGCTTAAGGTTTTCTCTCCTTCTTTGCTTTTTTTGTTCCTTTTCTTCTTTTCGAGCTGCTTTAATTGCATTCGAAGTTTCTTTAATGTGCTTTAACTTGTCTCTAAGAGCTTGTTTCCTTTCAAATGAGCTACGAATACCTTTTGTTTTTATAATAGAAGAAAATTTTGTTTTTTCTTTTTTCCAAAATTTACCAGATTTTGGCTTTCCTCTTGGTACATCTTTAGTTTCTTTTATAATTTTCCTACAAACAAACGTTAATGTAATAAAATATTAAAAAAAAAACAAACCTTGGTACTTTTTTTGATCACTTTTCTTCTGAGGTTGTGCATTTTCATTTATTTTAATCTCGGACATTTTATTTATTTAAACGTGTTGGTAACCTAACCTACAACCACAGATTACAGGAAGAACATCATTCCAACCATAGACCACAAGGCACAACAAAAGACTACCATAAACTTCTAAGGTTTATGATTTCTGAATTCATCATAGAAATAACAGAACAATAAAATTAGAGCCATGGAATAAGAATAAAAGAAACAAATTTTCACGTCAGCTATTTCATTACTCTGACGTAGCAATGAATTAATTGGTGCTGTAGGCTGTAATAATATCGGATAAGCATACCTAAAAGTATTTTATAAAATATATATTTTATGATTTAAAAAAAATAAACAATTTCTGTACTACTTAATTTAATTGCCCTTAAATGGAGATTGATTATGGTAGGTCAAGAATTTTAAATTATCTTTTACTAATATTGGATTACATACACCTAAAACACATTCGCAACTTCAGTTCCTAGTATCTGGGCAACCGGGGCAACCTGAATTATTATATCTACCTCGTATCTACCATTCTAAGCAAACCTGGTTAAGTAACCGAACCCCGACCAACACAAACAACGTATTCACGTGTTGTTTATATTAAAAACTTGACAGATGTCAGTGTCAATAATTCAAAAACAAATTTGTGTAGAAATTCTGTTTCTATTATTGCAATTAATAAAATTTGTTAAATGTTTACATATTGCATATTTTCACAGTTTGAATAAATCATTAATTATTGTAGAAGGCAGAAATTTTGCAAGAAAATAATGAGTTATTGTATATCCCGCGTGGTTGCAGTGCGATCGTCACCCGCAAGAACAAGAACAAATTTATTGGAAAAAACAAACTTTCACGTACTAAACCACAAGATTCGTTCGTTAGCCTTGACCAGTTTACGAAGTGCTGCTAAAGTTAAAGGAAAAATGGTAAATTGTTTATTTAAACACAGTTTTAGTTACTTGTTTTAAGATATTAAGTTAATTGATTTTTTGTGCAACAAGTACAAGATTTTTATTTTCTTTTGCAGCATGCCAAATTAACACCGGAGGAAAGAGACACCACCTTGACATCTGTCTTGAATCAGGGATGGACTTTAGTGGAAAATAGGGATGCTATTTATAAAGAATTCCTCTTCAAAGATTTTAATCAGGTACATTTGTATATTAGTATCTTGAAATAGGTAAGAAAAAGAATATTTTTTACTATTTTTTTCCGTGTTTTTAACATTTATTGAATGTATATAGGTAGATAGGTATGTTCAACTAAAGTAAAATGTACCTGCGTAGTACAGAAAGAGATACCTAATTTTTTAACTTTCAGTTTTTAATTACTAAATAAATGCAGTTGATATTTTAACTGAACACATTTTTAATAATCTTATACATTTACCTATTTCTTCAAAATTTATGTATTTGACTAGTGAGAATATGTTATTTGTTTATATCTCAATATAAGATTAAATAATTTAGGTTAACCTTTGGCATAAAAATATGGTCTTGTCTTATTATTCTTCATAATAATCAGGGGCGCCGTCTACGTGGGTGCTCCGGGACTTGCGCACCCATAGAAAAAATAATGGGGATATAGTAAATGGTATGTTAGGAATCCACTTCCAGCAAGAAAATAATTAATATATTTTTTATTTTTTTTATATTTCTTTGGAATAATGTTCTACTTTCAATTTTATTAGAAATAATATATATTTCTGAAATTATTTTATTGTTGCCTAGAACTGTACCCAATACACCATTGGCACTACCAATAATAAAGTAGCATTTTTGACGAAAAATATAAATGTGTAAAAGTTATATAGTGTACTTTTCAATACCTAAGCAAATAACAGTTTTAAATGTTAATGTTTTAAATGTGCTCAAGGAGCTTCCACTGAGAATTTGGTAAGTCGGCGCGTCTGATAATAATTGTTCAGTTAAATCACTAGTCATGTTACTTTTTATTTATATTCTTTAAGAACTAAGTACTTAATACATTTTGAACTTGGTATGACCAAATGTTTTTAACTCAATGTTGTAAATAGAATGAAAAGTTGCAATAAAGTCTTGGTGGGTTAGGAGAAAGGATTATAAAAAGGTGATAAATATTTTAGGCTTTCGGCTTTATGTCACGTGTAGCATTGCTGTCTGAAAAAATGGATCATCATCCAGAATGGTTCAATGTTTATAATAAGGTACAGGTCACCCTCTCATCCCACGATGTCAGTGGGCTAAGTGGAAGGGATCTGAAATTGGCTAACTTTATGGAGGACGTAGCAAAAGGTATTAAGCCCTAAATATCTGTCTCAAATTGGCAAATCATGGTAATATATTAGTTGTTAAATTTTAAAATACTTAAGTATATGTTATATATTTTTGCTGTTGGTTTTACTGCTTCCTTTGCAGAAAAAAGGAGTTAAATATTAAAAATCTGGAAGATATAAAATTGTTGTTTTAAATTATTTTAATATTTACTTTTGTATACAAAAATTATGTAAAATAAACCTATATCACTCATTCACAGTCTCTAGTTTCTTAATCACACATCAATAAACTTAATCTGTAGAGGAGGAAACACTAGATTTTAAAGGAAAATTATCAAATCGCACTCGTTTATATCTGGAGAATAATAAGTCCCTTAATTCTATGCTGTGCAGGTAATCTCTTGTTTCACAGACAACTTTAACCTGAAAAAATCAAATAAATAAATATGATTAACTATCATGTAGAGCTTATATATTACAAATGATTTAGATATTTGTACATACTTTAGAAGTCAGTGCTGTGCACCTTGTTTTATTTGGTTTTTATAAGATAGGGTGTCAAAAAAACAAATTTGGTAATACATCTCTGCTGATGGTTTTTGGCTTGGTTTTTGGTCATCTGCTAGAGGTCGCTATATAGCTGCCTCTCCTAGTGTATTTTACTTTCACTCTTGGCCCCTTAGATTTTTTATTTCAACTTTTTCATTGTTGTTCTGAAAAATTCCAAAATTCAGTATTTAAACTTAAATTTTAAAAAACATTGGTATAGCCTCCAAATTTAATTTAAATATTTATGTTTACTGTTTTATGTTTCTATCAAATTCAAAATTATTTCCAAGTAACATCTAGTTTTCATTTTAACTAACAAAGTTTTTCGAAAGGTAAAAATAAATTTAATGCTCAAATTAAAGTTTCAATAAAAAAAAAATAATAATAAAAGCAATTGTGATCTTTGAATTCCTTCAAACATTTCTATAGTCTATCCCCTTTCCAACAGTATGCAACATTCTATAAAAACCTTTTAATAACTATTAATTCATTCATCAGGTTGATATTCGATATTCGGGATGAAGACTTGTTTTTACCTCAATAACATGACGATAAATACTATTATCTCACTATTTCGCAGTAGAATACATCACCTGTATCTTCCTTACATAGGGCAATAACGGTCCTCGAAGTTAAAATTAAAAATCAAAATACTTTTTTAATTATTTATTTAAAATTCTCAAATCTTGGAACTGCCGACCTCTGTTGTGTATGCACGCGCGACATCCTTGCCTTATTTCTACTGTAGATGTATTTCGTCTTTAATAGTGATGAAAACCGCTCCAATGCATTGGACTAAACCTTCCCTACTTTTAATTTCCATGGCGTATACAAGTTCTTTGGCCCGTCCTCAGACATAAAATTCTAATTGAGTTAGGTCTGGGAAACGTGGTGTCTGTGGAATAGGGCCATCCCTCCCAATCCATGAATTTGAGAATAAATTATTTAAGTAGTTCCGCACACTGGACATTAAGTATCAGAGCATGTTGCATACTGTTGGAAAAGGGATAGACTAGAGAAATTTTTAAAGGAATTCGAAGATCACAATAGCTTTTATTTTTTTTTATTGCAGCGTTTTTCAAACTTTAAAATTTATTTTTACCTCTTCCAAAAACTTTGTGAGTTAATAAAATGAAAACTAGATGTTATTTCGAAGTAATTTTGAATTTAATGGAATCATGCAAGAGGAAATATAAAAATTTATATTAAATTTGAAGGCTAATCAACAACTTTTTTTTTAATTTAAGTTTAAATAGTGATTTTTGTGATTTTTCAAAACAACAATGAAAAAGTTCAAATAAAAAGCTTATAAGGCTAAGAGTGAGTATTGGGGCTGAAAAGATTGCAAATCACCCTCCTTTCAGCCAATTCCATTTGGCAAACGATGCACCAAACATATTGTAAAATGCCACTAGGAGAGGCAGCTAGTGATATTTGGTATTTCAATGATATTAACAACAAGCTTGTTTCTGTATAATATGAAATTTTACACTGTAATAATTAAAAACTAATTATTACAGACATATTTATCATTCTGAAAAACTTACTATGTCAGATTTCATTGCAATACATTGTTTTTTGAAAAGTTATGGTTAAAATTTGATTTTAAAGAATTATCTTTGATACCGTATCCCAAAAACATAGGACGATAGGTGCTTGGTGTATAGGAAAATATTGTTGTTCTTTTGTGATGTTCCATTATCCTATAATTTTTTTACACTCATTCCTAGAGTAGTAAAATAAAAGTTTGATGTCAAATTATTTGTTTACAATCATACAGACTGATTAATACGTACCTCTACACTGAAAACATCTGAGGCTACCCAGGCTCTTTCATGTATAACATCCTTAATAGAAACTCCTATAGACCCTATTAATTTACATAGTTCTGATATTCCTCCAGGTCTGTCACTGACAGTAACTTTGCATTTCACCAAACGACCATCAGCGGCAAGGCCTCTTTCTAAACACCTTCCAAGTATTGTTGTGTCGATATTTCCACCACTCAATATCAAAACCACCCTATAAGAAACGTGGCAATTGTACTGTTTTTTAAGCTCATTTTTTAATTTAAAATATTGATTTTCTCAGATACATGTATAGCTTGTTTGCCGAATTACCCATGAGGAAATATTCTGTTAAAAATACTGTGAAATTTATGATTTTGGAAATTATTTTTCAGAAAATATGTAATACGAATAGATATTTAATAGTACCTTACCTTTTACCTTTAAACTCATCCAACTGTCCAGCTAAAATTGCAGCTAAACCACAAGCTCCAGCACCTTCAACGACACATTTTTCATTTTCAATGAATCTTAAAATTGCCACTGCTATCCACTCTTCTTTGACTGTAACCTGAATACACACACAAATAATATCTGGAGATATACAGGATGTACGGAATTGCAGGGACCAAACTTTACCAGATGCCAGACCTTTATAAAATAAGAAAATAAGTTTATATAAATATAGTCGGAAAATGTTTAGTTTCCAAGATACAGAGTATCAAAGATTTGGCAAAAATATGAATTTTGTATTTAATACTCTTAATTGTAAAGATAGAAAATGAAAATTATCAAAAAATATATTTTACTTTATGTTGTTTTTTTTTTGGAAAAGTCTTGGAAAGAAATGTTATTTAGAATTCTATAATTGGAGGTGTCCCCTCTTAATATTTTTCAACACTCCTATGGTCTTGAAACTAGGTGCATTGCATTTGATAACAAATTTAATTTGCTAACTAACTTCATGTCTGAACATTTTTTTATTTAAAGCTCAATTTTTTAAATGTTTTACATTTTCTTAGTCAATACCATGTATTATTTTCCTACATAAGTGCTTTGTATTAAATTTGAACACTGTTTTGTACTGATTTATAGCAAAAGGCATTAACACTGACTAAGAAAATATAAAGTAGGTAACTAACAAATTGAGCTTTAAGGAATAAAATGTCAGACATAAAAGTTTGCAAATTAAGTCTGCTGTCAAATGAACGTAATTTCATGACCATAGGCGTACGTTAAAAAATATTTGGAGAGGAGAAAGGGGTTCAGGCCTCCCAATTATAGGGTTCTGAGTATCTATAATCTTCAAAATTTTTCCAAAAAAGCGACAAAGTAAAAAATATTTGTGCCAATTTTCAAATTTTTACATTTACAATTAACGTCATAAGAGGTCTCTATAGGTATTTTAAAAGTAGTTTCAAAAAAACTCCAGTAAGAATGATCTGATTTTGATATGGCTTGCACCAGTTTTCTTAGAAAAAAATGTAGATTCTTGGATGCCCTAAATCATATTTTTTGACACGAACTAGGGTTTAAGACGTAAAAGGAACAAAATAAATGGGCATCCTAGAAGCAATGAATTATTTTATTAATTTAAATTCACTTTGTTTCTGAAAATAATTGATAATAACTTTGTAAATTAGGAACTAAGAAAGTGCATTTTAAGTTAACCTTTGCTAAAGGAGCCGTTTACCTTCAAATAGTATCAGGCAAAGACTGAAGGTGTTAGTGGAAGTATGTTGGGAAATCAGACGCTTGCAATGTGCTTAGCAAAATGGTCGAGTTGTCTTGCATCTAGCGTGGCCCCTTAATTCATTTTGTATCACAGTTTTTGTTCTCGGAAACTAAGCATTTCCTTCCTGAGCTATATTTATTTTTATTTTGACCACTTCATGCGCTTGGTAAATTTTGGTCCCTGCAATTCTGGGCACTCTGTATACATTATAAGTAGAGTATTTTGTTCTGACATTAAAAAAATTATGATATTCACAAAGATCTCTGTTCAAGCATCATCCGAAAAATATTTTTCCCTTGTCATGGTAAGATTTAAGATTTGTCAACAAAATTTTGGTAGGAGTGTGATAAAATTTATTTCCATATTTAACTTTTATATTATCTACTACTTACAAATAGGTGGTAGTTGGTAGTACAGGATCCGATCACGTGATTGCTACATCCATCTGTTTTTTAATAAAAATGCAATTTTAATAGATGATTGTTAATAGAGGAATAGGTCGCAAGTATGTTTTACTTTTTTTTTTAATTCATTTTTTCATCCACTTGTCCGGCAAACGTCAAAATTGATGAAAAATGGCTTTGTATGCGGAGACATTTTTTGCCTTATTTTACCGCATAATCAAAGTAAACTTTTAATTGTAGCCTGGTCTTGCAAAGCACTATGTATAACCAGTGTTGTACACGTATATGTTTAATAAATATAAAATTTTTAATTAAAAGATTCAATAAAAAAAGGGGTTGACCCGTCATGCAGAATCGAACAGAATATACGTTTACTAAGCTATACATTGAGTCACTGAGGCATCTGTAGAAACATTACTTATTTGGGTATTTCCGTATACAGTTCTTCACAAACTTTTGAAATGTTTATTTATATGAAAATTTAAAGCTATAATATCGTCGCAAAAGGACCCGCGTAGATTCCAGATGACAAAAATGACCTCTTAACGTGTAAACGGCCCGAAAAAATTCCTAGAATATAAAGTCCGTTTCATCAAATTTGACGTTTGTCGGACAAGTGGACCAAAAAATTAATTTAAAAAAATGAAAATACAACCATATTTTGATAAGCAACCCGGCGGAAACTCCTTCCTTTATTAATAATTATCTATTAAAATGCATTTTAATTAAAAAACAGATGCACGCAGTAATCATAGGCGGCCGGATATTTTGGTTATGGCTACAGGAAATGGTTACCTACCATTTTATCTACTAAATTTTTAGACGTTTCCCAAGCATTGTAACCTATCATAGGGACAGCCAATCCATCGGCAAGTGTACCTTCTATAGCTGTAAAAACTGGTTTTTCATTTTCTATCGCTTTGGCGTAACTAGCACACCTTTCAGATTCTACTCCCTAAAAATCGAAAGATAGGTACATTTTTTAAAAACTGTGTTGTTCAATTTAGTTCATACTATGATTTTTATATTTGGATTTAATGTTTTAATCGCGACGGCTACTCCAGCAAGTAAGCCTCCTCCTCCGGTGGGTACCACGACAGCATCGATATCCTCTACTTGTTCAAGTATTTCCAAGCCTATTGTTCCCTGGCCCGCAATTATTTGGGGATTATCATAACTAAAAATAAGTAACAAAATAGGCAATTGATATACAAATAGATACGGATGTTTATTTTTTAAAACTAATTCTATCGAAGAAATTGGCAGGAAATCAAGAACTGTGTAAATTATCATTTGTCAAATTTCACCGTATGAAAGTGTAGGCACGAAAGCGTAGAAATGCCACCTTTTTAATTCTCTTTTTGTTGTTTAATTTCAAATTCGAACACGAAATTTCGAGTTTAAACAGATATTTTGAGTTTGAATACGAAATTTCGAGTTTGAACACAAAATTCTTTTAAATTCGATCAACGGAAAAAGTTTGGTATAATTTTATAGGGGTGACTCACCCTCAATCAACACCTTATAGTGTTTCAATTTACTCATAGTAAAAGAAGATCAATAATAAATCTAAATCATGTACCAAATTCGGTTATTCCAAGTTAAAATAATTCAGGGATATTATTTTTTTTTTCGAAATATTTGACCCCGCTTTGAAGACCTGTAACTCCGCCTATGTGCAACTTTGTATATGTTTGGTTAAATTGCAGTATTTTGGAACCCCCTACACGCACTTGTTCTGTGTCGGTCTCAGGTGTCGGTTCTCAGACGGAACACTCGGTATAAATCTCCTAATAAGCCCTTTTGTGTTCTTCGTGTTTAAACTTGAATTTTGAGGATTCAAACTCGAGGTTT
Source organism: Monochamus alternatus (assembly GCA_037114965.1). Taxonomy (NCBI): domain Eukaryota; kingdom Metazoa; phylum Arthropoda; class Insecta; order Coleoptera; family Cerambycidae; genus Monochamus; species Monochamus alternatus. Next base: position 93,185,067 of record CM073427.1, on the reverse strand, counting down.
TATATGTAAACTCGAAATTAAATAACAAAAACAAAATTAAAAAACGTGGTCTTTCTACTCTTTCGTATTTAGGTATATACTATTTTAATTAATAATTTTTGAACTTTTACTTGTGAATAGAATTCAGTTTAGTACCTTTAAGCAATAGTTTTTTGGGTTGTTATACCCTTGCCCACACAGGGTGGTTCGTAATGAATGCACCATAGACTAATTCTAGATTCTAGATATTAAAATATACGGTGTGAGCTATATTGTCATAATTTGAATGTCAGTATTAAAAAAGACACAGGGTTTAGAAGCGATAATTTTCAAATTGATTTTTCTCAATATTTCAAAAGTTTTAGACACTTTTCTTTGTTTTGCCGATATAATCGGATTAAATTTTTTTGTAGGTGGATATGTTTATTGCATATCTTTATAACTCAGATGAATTTGTTTCATTTCGTTAAACCGCCCCGTTTTCAAGATATTCGAACTTCAATCTTTCAATAGACGTTGACTTCAACAATATTCATTAAAACTAACTCAAGTAAGCTTTGATTTAAAAAACTGTTGCTATTGTGAACAAATGAAATGCTGTGGTAGAGAAACTACGTTGCAGATATAAAAAAAATGAATAAAAAAAATGACGAGACAATATAAATTTTCCAATTTATCATTTTAAATGAAATATTAAGTTACTATCTCACAAGAAAGTATGTATGGTAGCTACGTATAATTAGTGGAGTCACAGTCTATTATACAGTCCGGCGTCTTCACGTCGGCTCCTTTGATGTCGAGGTCCCAGATTTCGTTTTTTTAGACGACTGCGCATTTAGCCGCGCACATTCACGCGCTCAAGGGGCACGGTGATTTGTCAAGAAATAGAATTTCTCCCACTTCGTCGTGTACATATAAATTTCATTGGTGTTCACTGCGCATTTAGCCGCGATTTAGCCACACCCTCTGGAACCTTCACTCGACGAACTGTATAATAACCTGTGGTGGAGTTTAAATCAATTCTGTCTGTATATCCAAAAAGGGCTTACCAAAAGTCTGAGAACATGGGAGCATCCAAAGGGAATTTTTACTTATTTTCCTATGCAGATATCATTTTCAATAATTAATTTTTTCTCTAAGAGCTTGTTATTTATTCTTATAATAAACAAAGAATCTAATCATGTTGCGTCAACTGATTATGAAGGAATACAAACTAAATTTAGTTTACATTTTACAAGACTTTTCACCCTTCACAACCCCCCCCCCCCAATCAAAAATGCTGGATGCGCCACGTCGGAGAATGTAGGTGCAATCTATTGCAATAATAATGGAAGTTCTGAATAGAAATTTCGATAGGTTTCTATTGGTGAATGGAAACAACTAAGAACTATGGTGAAAGCTGAAAGTAAATTTCATTTCATACGTCAGCAATTCGAAATAAATCGACATAATTCGTTTTAAACAGTACCATTATTTTTGCAATAGATTGTATCTATGTTTCAAGTTTTTTAATGCGACTTAATTAATACAGATGGGATGATCATATATAGGGTGATTGAGAATAGATCGTATGAAATGGAGTCAATATCGAAAAAAAAAATTATATAAAACCCTTAGGCCCGCTACAGACTATACGTGAATTCGCGATTTGCGCTGCGCGATGCGTGATATGCGAGGAATTCGGTCTTGATCGTAAAAAATCCATTCATAAAAACCCTACACACAATGCACGAATTACTTACAAACCGCGAATCGCGAATTAATGCATAGTCTGTAGCGGGCCTTATGCTTGCTACAGACTATGCGTGAATTCGCAATGCGTTGCTTGTAAGGAAGCATCGTGTATAGTTTTTATGAATGGATTTTTAACGAACAAGGCCCCACACACTATTCGCGAATTCCTCGCATATCACGTGACGAATCGCGCATAACAAATCGTGAATACACGCATAGTCTGTAGCAATCCTTATAGCTTCCGAGAAAAAAATTATTGAAGTTCTGGTAGTTTCTTTACGTCGCTAGGCTACTGTAGTCTAGCAAGGCGATTTCAAATACTTGATTACTTGTCATATTAAATTTTTTGTGATGCAATTATGTACATTAATTTTTCAAGCATCAAAAATAGCTTACGTATAGCAATCGCAGTTGATGGGTATCGTTTTAATTTATGGTGAAGTGAAAATGCTTTAGCAGAACGATTTCCCGGTAAGTAGGTGCCAAATGCAGCTATTTTTACAACGGTGTGCAGTGAGTGCAAATGTAGTGCAAACGCTGGCGTGACACGGGAAATTTGCAACCTAATCGTGGAAGAGATGGAGATTCAGAGCGTCCACGGCGTATTGCAGTATCACACACGAGGCTCAATTATATCCATAATTATACGTACAGCGTGTTCAAGCATTAATACCAAGGGATTGGACGAGGAGGACCGGTATAATGGCCACCACGATCTCCTGACTAAATCATTTGGACTTATTTTTGTGAGAATATTTAATTAAATATATTGCACCGAAGTGGACACTATTGTTGGTTTACGCAAACGTATCATAGCTGCTGCCAACTTACAAGTTCAAAACAGTCAAGAAGCAGTAACATTTTTGCTATAACATCAGATATGTCAAAATAGTTTAAATAAAACCACAAATTAATCCTATAAATAATTAATAGTAATAACAATAGCGGCAAAAGCAGTTGAATTTACTGTATAAAAATAGGTGTTGTAAAATGTAATGTATTTCTTTCCTTAGGAATTTCTTTCAATTATACGCCTTATCAGGTTTTGCAATGGACCAGTTTCCAATGCCGAACGGAAGTGTATTTTTAAATCAGTTTTGAACTGTTCTTTTTGATTTTATTTTTACAAAATTGTATTTGTACTCCCCTAGATATTCAAAAAATTTTTTAGATAACTTCTTAATCACCCTGTAATTCTGTATATATTTATGTAGATAGCTACATACCCATTAATATAAGTTAACCCCTTTTGTTTAGATAAGGCCACAGCGATTCTTTTGGCCTCGTCCATGTCCTTGCCTTCCATTATAACGTTCGCGTTGTAATCTCTGCATTTTTGCATTTTCATGATGGGCGCTATTATGGGCATAACTACCGTCACAGATATACCCAGCAAATAGCCGTGATAACACACGGCCTGTGCATGATTTCCTAGAGAAGCTGCTATCACTCCCCTCTGTCTTTGCTCCGGCGTCAACATCAGCATGGCGTATCGCGCGCCTCTTTCTTTAAAACTAGAAAACAATTAAAATTGGAAGTACATATAATGAATGAATTGATATAAAGCTTTGCGCAAAAATGAATTATGTATCTAATAGAAGGCTAATAGTATTTAAAACAGAAAATAACATGGGATTGTATTTCCTAATAATTAAGATATTCCTCAAGGGTCTATTTTAAGGCTATTTATATGCAACTCGTACAAAGAGTGCTTATTGCACTCGACGTGTTGTCCTACTCGGCCTGACGGCCTCGTTGAACAATTTCACGTCATATGCAATAAACACTTACTTTTTGTACTATATTTAGTGGAAAAAGTGGTTCTTTATTGCACTAGAGCAATAAAATGTTTATTGCATTCATCTGTCATTCTACTACAGCGTTTTGCCATCATGACAAACATAAATGTTCAAATCGACGTCATATTTTCCTAAACTTAGTGTCATCTGAATAAGATATGAAATAAAAAAATGCTGAACAAGTCCATTGAACAAAATTTAAATAAAGATTCATTTTCGTTTATATAGCTAGCCAAGAATGTAGTTGAAATGAAAATATTGATATTACCTTCCAGTTTGCTGTAAGAAGTCCTTTTTCAGATATATATCCATTCCTGTTAAGCTAGATAAATGTGATCTCTGAAATTAAAGTGTATCTCATATTTTGATATTAAATACTAGACTGGTCGTATCCAAGGGACGCTAGATAGAGCCGAAGAACGATTAGTATTCATAAAAAGTTTTTACCAATATTGGTATACCTATATTTGTTATCTAATAGGATATTGTGGTTGTTGATCGTTTAACTGAACATGACTAATATTATAGTTTTACCAATATAGTTTTTTTTTATTTTATATTTAATTTCTTCTCTGTTTATATTTAAAGGTTAATTTACCAAGAAAAGATCGCTAAAGTTCTACTACTATTTGTAGCCATATAGTGTGTCGTCAGATGAAGTTGAAGAGTGAAAACTTCGCGCTGCTGCTGCTGTATTATTTTTCGCATAAAATTTTAAAAAATCCGGAATTTCAAAAATAGTGAAGAGGTGAATATAGTATCATTAAGTTGACTTTTTTCTGTAAAATACCAAGGCGAAAATTAACAGATCAGTGTGACTGGGCGTTAGGTACATTTTGTATACGGATTTTTCAATTGTGTCAAATGGCATTACTACAACTATAGTAACTTTTTCTAGAAAATTAAGTCTCCAAAAAAATAATGTATATTTTTTATTTAGAACAACAATTTTAAGAAATATGGAAAACGTTTTTGAAAAAACTTAATAAAACTGCCTTATTCATGTTCAAATAGACTATTTACTACTATATATTCTATTAACATCGACTAAAGGTTTTAGCTAGCAGATAATTTCAAAAATCAAAACTTTTGAGTAAATTTCAAGGATCCTATATAGAGCCCCCTAAAATTATAATTCGAGAAAACAAAACAAAATAAATAAATGTATCAAGTTGACTGTATGTACCCATTTTTTCCTCATATTTCTGAATCATTCTGTATAGGAATGCATGTGGCATTCTTTGATTTAGAGCCCCACCACGATTTTCAAGAAAAAGTTTGGCTACAACTCACACTCATTGTAAAATAAAATATTTTAATGCATTAAATATTATTTTAAATAATTTTTGATAATTTTAATAACCGCCATGGATTTGTGCGAGGTTAGAGGCCAAAATTATTGATATGAATGGTGTAAATATAAAACAATTATTCAAATTTCCATATTTTGGTTGATGATATAAAAAACAAACAGAATCACGCGATATTTATATATATATATTTTTTTTTTTGAAGCCATGTTATATTTCAAACAAATATATATTTTTTAAAATTAGAATTCATTATTTCTAAAGAAAAACTGTAAAAAAGTGTATAGAAATATATCATTTTATAGCAAATATTCAATAAGATTATTTGAGGAAAAAGTTAAAATGTTTCTTAGATTTAGTTAGAACATATGAAAACAATAATACATATATAATGTCAAATTTAAATACTCACTATACAGGGTGTATGAACGATGCCGCTTCTGATTTTATAAGCAGCGGAAGTTATTTCTTCGAATGACACTTTGACCGGTTTTTTTGGATTACATACTGGATCTTCAACAGAATCCTCCGATTCCTGAAATATAAAAGCGTAATATTTGTTTTCAGCGCATCAACGGGAATATGTAATATTTAAAATTTGCTGAAGTAGGTAGGTATGCCACATCGGCTGCATCTAACCAAGCAAGCAAGCGCATGCAAGCCGCTTTCTGTTAGCGTTTGTTGGACGGTTACCTACTTTGAATTTCAAACGCTTGCAAGTAAACCAAGCTGAAAATATTTCCGTAGCTTCCGCTTTATCCAAGCAGATGTTCTGCGCCTGCGTTGAAAAAATTGGTATACAAAATTGGCACAGATAATGAAGTGTGAGTTCAGATAATAAGTTTACAAAAGGACATAAAGGCTCATGAAATGTTTATATTTCACTTCCTTATAATTTAGTTATAATAGCTAGGCTAGGATAGGAAATATACATATAAACATATCCATATCACGCCGGACATTCATAACGCCCACTGTCATAGCAGCGGGCAAAATGGATCCCACATAACACTTTGTTATGTGATGGATCTTTTCACTCCCGCAGTCATGAGATCCCGAAAATAATAACGCTTGAGTTGTTATGGATATGTTTGAAAATATCTATACTGACCACAGTACTTTGTGGCATTGACATCAATCAAAATCATAAATCAAGAAACGTCAAATCTTATAGTTTTTATTTCGTATGAAGTAAAATATAAAACGTTGTATGCACCACGGGAGATACTAGAATGATTATGCCCTTAGGCGAGTTGCAACCTGTCGCCTGCGGGCATAATCATCCCTATATCTTCCTTGGTACATAAATATTTTGGTTAGCAGTTTTTAAAGTCAGACATAAGTCTAATGAAGTCTGTGCACACAGAAAATTGGCTGGAAGCGCTTCGCTTGAAATGCTCGGGCGACGTTAGACGTAGCCATTACTCCCGCCCTTGAATAAAGAGTAAGCATTACCTACACTACTTTTGATTAAGAGTAATGAAAAAGAAAAATGTATTAAACCTTTCATTATCACCAATATTTATAAAGATTTGATATACACATTTCAAATTTGAAAGTTGTTCGTATTTTGAAAAATAGTTGCGACTTCTTTAGTTTGAATTAAAACTAAATCTTTGAATATTTTTTTCTAGGTGGGATGTTCCTTATTCATTTATTTCAAAAGATATAAACTTTGACCTATTGTTAAGAAAAGACAATGTAAAATTCAAAATGTTTTAAGGCGGTACAATCAACAAATTTCATTTCTTAAGGATCCAGTTGATAGTGATATTATTTTTATAAATGACTTTATATAAAAATAAATCAAAATTTAGCCTTAACCTTAACATACTTACATAGATATCAGTGAAAGAAATACGACGCTTCATCCTTAACCTCATACCTACTACATTAAGGCACTATGAGACTAATGTATTTGATTGAGCGATACATCAACCGCAAATAAGAGTTCTTGCACTAGGTCGAATGGGTCGCCAGTATTATCTCTTAACGCGATACTTAGAGAAAAGTTTAATTAATGTAAATAAATATATCAGTTTTACTTTGAGGGGACCCCATGGTTATTAATATTATTAACCCTTGACATAAATCCAAAGTGTGTCCAAGTTTTATCGTTATCATTAGCATATGTGACTTAGATGCATCTATATTTGTATATTTAATACCTACGTCGTACTATAGACATGACAGTCACAAATTTTTCTCAGAATGGAATACCTTTCAATTTCACAAAAGACGAAGTATACTTTTATACGTAAAATACGTTCCAAAATGGACAGAGATGATTAACTTGTTAGGTATTTAAAACGAATAATGATGATTTCAACGATATTGAATCAAGTCTATATTCTTTTAATTGAATAACTTGTATTTGCATGACCAATGATTTTTATTATCGCAATATCGTATCAAACCAAGAGGAAAATTCCTTCCGCCAAAATTGATTTTTTTAAACTCACAAGCTTGGCCACACTATGAAAATGGTGGTGGCAGGTAGTAGGCTGAGTGCCTACAGAAGAATGTTTCCTGTATTTTTTATCATATTTCCAATTAATATTTGAAGCTATTTATAACGATTAAAAATTTATGTTTTTCTTATACAAATTAGATAACTCGCCTGATGTTAAATAACTAAATTTAAAGACACAATATTTTTCTTATTAACTTGTTTACTATATACACAATCAATATCTATTACGTAATTATTAATACTTTCACTTACGTTGGTATCCGAATCGGAATTATCCGGGGAAAAAGTATACTTTTCCATTTCCTTCTCTAAAAGCACTACTGGAGAATGATGCTCTTACGACTTAAGAATGACCTTTGCTGCTTATAATAACTCTCTTATCGATATTTAATAAAACTGTGCGCAATGGTTAACTTCTTAGTTGGTAATTAAAATAAAATTTAAATATAAAGGCATTTCACTGAAATATCTATACAATTTGTTAATGACCTGTAATTAGGTACCTACTTATAACATAACATAAATAGGTATATATTTATTTTAAGGGTCTCTCGAATATCTGTAAACATTAAAAGAAGGGTTAGTTATAAAATAAAGTACATATCTACACAAAATTATAAATATTTGCAAAATTAAATATGTACAATTCAAATTCATAAATTAATAACTGTTAACAAAATAAATATCAAATTTATTTCAAATGACTTTAATAATTGTTTATATGTATTTATGTATAACTGTTTAATTAGAAAATATTAATTTTTATTGTGCTGAGGAATTCATTAAAAAATAAAGTACCTCTTATCTATTTTTCGAAAACCTCCACAAAAAAAAATACTATCAAGTAAGTTATTCACTCCATTTTTTGATATTATGATAATAAATAAATGAAGCGAAAAATTAATACATAGGTAAATGGTCGCTGCCAGAAACAGAGTTAAAATGCACATCCCTAGCATTAGTCGGGATTTTTTTTTACCTGCCCTGGTTGTTCTCGGGTTAGGCTCTGTGGGGACAGACCCGCTATCGGTGTATCTGTCCATAGAAATCATAAAATATATAGAACGCTAATAGCTATTAGCGTTCTGCCTACCACTAGTGGTAGGCAGTTAGGCACCGAAAATAGCTAGTCTGGCAATATTACAGTAACTTAGCTTTTATGAGTTGGTTGCAAAAACTAACGGGGTAGCTTCACACTAATGGGAGGGAATTTAAAAATATGAAAATTTACGTCCAATTCGTAGAAACATATGATTTCTATGATCCAACTACAAACTTTCCGTTTTGGTTTCAATTGTATGATGTTATTAAAATGCATTATAATCACGGTCTATACGTTATAACCACAGTCTATTATACAGTCCGGCGTCTTAACGTCGGCTCCTTTGATGTCCAGGCCCCAGGAAAATGATAACAAATCGCTCAGTAATCGCTACTGCGTGATGAACGCGACCATTGTCTCCCACTTCGTTGTGTACAAATGAATTTCATTGGTGTTCTTTTCGCATTTCGCCGTATGCACTGGAGCTTCTGTCGTCGAACTGTATAAATAAACTGCCAACAGTTTACGTTAATTTTTCCCTAGATGGCTGCTGTCTAAGCGGCTCCAAAGTCTATTTTTGACGGCTTCTGGCATTCTATACTAATATATTTTATGATTTCTATGGGTCTGCCTCAATATTCTCATCTGTGATTCTCATATGTAAATTAATTTGACTTAAGGAAATATAACCCCAAATTCAGTTATGCAGTATTTCATATCTGGCAAAAAATCTGTACAGTTCCAAATTCATATAATTCGAAATATTCTAGAGGAACGTTCTGAAGTGGTCCACCAAACAGAGCTAATGTATATGAAAATTATACAATGGAAATTTAAATAACGGATGGACAGGAAAGAGGAAGAACAATGACTGCTATCACGATCTATATAGATAAACCGTTATGCAATTCACGCATTTTATTTATAATGCTCGAATAAGGCTGAAAATGCATTGTTTTAGTTGGAATGCGCATGCACCTGACGATTGGAAACTGATTTTAGTCTCGTGCGAACAAAACTATTCTTATGAAATCAATATTTAAGTTTTAAATTATTTGAATGAAAATAGACAAGATATTTTAAGACAATATACAAATGATAATGCTAGTTATATTTTCTTTAAAAATTATATTTGTAAGTTAACTGAAAATTGCATTTTGAACAAAATTAATATATTTTCACTTTTTTGTACAACTTTTATTGTTTTGCCCATTCCTTGGATACAAGATTGAAAGTTTCCAGAAATAAAAAAAATTATTGATCTAGGTATACATATATAAAATAGTAGATTTTCCATTAATCTAAACATATCTTTATAAACCATAAATTTTTGTCAAAATATTATTAGTCATGTAATGACCTTAGTGTCATGATCTTAGTGCCATATTAAATTCGCTTTATTCATATGTATCGTGCATACAAATTAGAGATCTTTTTTTAACTTTAATACCCTTTATCGCTTCATTTTGAGAAATTGTAGTGCTGTATCCTGTATTAGTAGACTCAATTGATGATTCAATCATGCAGATTCAGAGTCTTAGTAGATGAGTTGTTGGTAAACTTTTTTCATGACTAACTTTAAAATGTAAAAAATGATTGTCATATGAGTTTAATTCGTATTTACACCTACACTTTTAACTGATTCAATATTCACTTGGACAGTTTTATGCACAAATGATTTATGTGAACTAGAGGTACTGGATTTATCAAAACAATTAATTGATTCTGCTTCAGGTTCCGTGGAAGTTAATAAAAATAACTTCTCTTCAAATTCGTTTTTTTGAAGACGAAGCTTTTGTTTTTTAGCATATTCTTCTATATTATTTCTTTTCCTTTTTCCTGCAGAACTAGATAATTGAGAAAAATTTATTGGTACATCAGCAATTCCACTCAGATTTCGATGGGGAACTACTTCTTTTTTTATTTTTAAATGTGAGTCAAACAATTTGAATGCTATCCAATTTTCACAATCTTGTTCCAACTGTAAATTAAAAATTACTGTAAAATTTATTAAATTTGTATTACCTATTAAAATTTCAAAATTTTAAAAGCAGTACACAATTTTTTCAGTTAACAATTTAAAAAATGTAATTTATGGTAATTTTATCTAGCTCTTACAACAAAGTGATCTTCACAACAGTATATGCCTGCCGAAGATTTTGAAGGAACTTTCCTTCGACCAACAGCTGCACTCCAGGCTTTCCTAACGACTTCACTTTTTGGTACTGATATAAATATTTTCTTCGTATTTAATGTAGTGTTCTGGCAAGACGGTATAAAACACTTCTTATAATTATAATCCATTTCTATAATCAATTTGATTGCTGAAAAAGGAACACAATTTACTTGACTGTTCTCTACAATCAAAACATATTTCAGTATATTAATAAAGAATTAAACTTACCAAATACACAAATTATCTATTAAAAAAAAACATAAAAACTGCAAATGTACACCTCACACTTTGAGAAATTGAGAACATAAACATACCATAAGATGCATAAGACATAATTTATGATTAACCATATTTGTGAATTTTGGAACGCAGTGCTACCACACAATATTGATGTTTATAATGCGCAAGTCAAAATTATGACGGCATGATTTTTAGCGGGCATGTAATAAAAACAAATTTTAAACTTACTTTTTATTTAAATTGAGAATACTGAGAATAAAGTTGGATATCTACTTTTTAAAGAGGTTTAGGTCTTGTAACCGTATTTTTAGCGCTGTTAAACACAGACTTCTAATACATATATTATATATTAGAAGTTTGTTGTTTAATGACAAAATTTTCAATCTTGTATACTTTATATTGATGGTAGTACGTGGTAATACTGTTTATACAAGCTAGCCAACCCTTAAATGAAATGTCAAACAAGTCAAATTTCGATAAGATTGAGGTTAATTCGTTTGCCCTTTTAAATGTAATATGGAAAAGAAACTGAAATTAAGAAGTATATTAGATATAAGAAAAAGTAAATTACGAACAGAAAGTTATCCAACGAGAACTTCAGAAGAACAAGTAAATTATTGTCTCACTATTAAATACTTTTATTGTATTTTGTCATTTTTGTAGGCTGATGTTGAAGATATTGTATTAAGAAAATATGAAGATTTACATATAAAATTAAAAATTAACCCAAATTTACCTGAACTTTTCAAAGAACAGCACACGAAGTTTTTAGTAGAGAGTATGGTGTATTTACCTTCAGCATATGAGGTAATTGTTCATTTATATTGATTTAAAAATTCCCGTAGTTAATTATAAACTAATATTATTTATAAAACATCGATGAAAATAACATGTCACCTATGTAATGCAAACTAATTTTTATTACATTTTATGTATTCAACATAAGGTGCTAGCAGTGATATCACTTCAGTGGGTATTGATCGAGTTTTCGACATAACCTAACTTTCTTTTGGTTATAACTTTTGATAAAAATTCTCTATTAAGTATTTTAAACTTCCATTGGCTTAATTTCAATCACCTTTATTAAAGTAATTTAATTGTAAGTAAATCCTTATATTGTTTACTATTTCAATCTGTTGTAAAATTTCGTCTAATTTGTACTGTTAGGTAGGTCACTAGTTGCTCGCCAAAGTAATGTCATGTCACCAATGTGACATCAACTGCTATCACTCTATTGATTTATAATTTGATATTAAAATTTCATTTTAAGAATATAAACAATTTTTATGGAATAATTGTCTGCAGAGTCTTGATGCTAGTCGGCCGTGGTTGTGTTATTGGATTTTACATCCCTTATCACTGGTGGGAGTACGATTAGAGGATACACAAAAAAGTCATATAGCAAAGTTTTTAAAAAAGTAAGTAGTATTTATGAATATTTTAATTCTAGGCGATTACCATGTGTAAGTATTATATCGTTATGATTTATAATTTAATAAATAGTAATTCAATTTTGATTGGTTATATCTAGTGATATCTACTTTTTAAGATGTCAGTGTCCCGAAGGTGGATTTGGAGGAGGGCCAGGTCAATACCCTCATTTGGCAGCTACATATGCAGCTGTTAACGCTTTAGTTATATTAGGAACGGAAGAGGCATTCAAAATAATAGACAGGTACAAAAAATTAATGCTTTCACGTATAGTTCTTTGATAAATTTTTTTTTAAGGAAAAAACTGCAAGATTTTCTATTTAGTGTGCGACAGTGGGATGGCTCTTTTGCCATGCATGTGGGTGGAGAGATTGATATTCGAGGTGCATACTGTGCGCTATCAGTGGCTAGTCTTACTGGAATTTTGACACCGGAATTATGTAAGGATACAGCAGAATGGATAGTAAGGTAATAAATATCTATTTCTAGAAATAAATATTTTCTTTTAGTAAATAACTAATGAAAATAATATTGATATATTTAGTATACAAACAGATAATTAATAAATAGAACCATAAAACTTGTATTTACAAAACGAATAATTATTATGTGATTAGTAATGATAACAAAACACAATGGTTGATTCATTGGTTCTTGAGAATACTTTAATATTATTTTTAACCATTTGCAGTTATGTGGTTTAATATCAACATATTTTGCATTTATATTTAAAAAAAATTATCTACATAATGTTGCAAAATTATTATGTTATTGTTCAGAATTTATTTATTCCAAGTTTTGTTTTATTTTCTCATATGATTTTGTTTTCTTCTTTGGCCGGATAAACCAACCTCCAAGAGTATGTTTGTTTTGTTTATTTTAACTTGGAACCCTATTTAAAACATAATATAAATAAGATTTCTATAGTACCTACCTACTTAAACTGTTGTCAAAAATCAGTTCATTTACAAAATACATGAAAATTAACATTCAGTCCAAATAAAGACTTCCAATGCCATTTTCTATAGAACAGCAAGATATTTTACTTTTGCAACATGGTTTCACAGAGCATAAAATAAATACATATTTACACAACTTTCAGGTATCTTTATGAAATTATATTTTATCGTTTTATTAATGAAGCATATTATTCTTGTCTATTTGAAAACAAATTGTTTGTAATCAAATAATATGGTACCTATTTATTCAAGAAGATAAATAGAACCGCTATTTACTTTATTACAAAAAGTTATAGTAAATGTTAATTTTTTTGTACAGCCATTCCACCATTACTAAGGTTAAACATTATTTCGAATATAACAATTAACAAATTGAGAGGTAATGAAACTCATGTTGAAATGAATTAAAAATGTCAAAGTAGGTATCTAATTCAATTAGCCTTATATTTTAAGCAAAAATTGTGTTTTTGATTTAGAGATTAAATAGTTGAGAAAAGTTCAGGAATGGTTGCATACAATAGTAATTTGATTTTTGAAAATATATTGATGGTTCATTACGGAATGGTTTATGTCTTGGATTATTAAATGATTGAATACCTATGCCAAGATGTATACAAAATGAAAATATTTTTGTATGATAATTTATTATTTAATTTAATTTATGTTTTTAAACTTACAAACATGTTTTGTTAATGAAATAGTTAAATCTTTGAAAATATTTTCATATTTATTTCAAAGAGGGTATTCATTACACAGGAGAATCTCTCCATGAGGAACTAATGTTTTCCAGGTTTACTCCTGTTAAAAGGCCAATCAATATAAACAACTGTAGGTAAGTTATACATATATTAAAAACTCTCACTCCCACACTCCAGAATTGGTCATTTGAGTCATATTTTTACGTCGATTTCACAATGTTTTTCTTTTAAAAAGGCTCCCTGTTGAAAATCAACAAATTTTTCTACAAGAAAGATACTTCAATATAGCCTGTGTTTAGACAAAGATGGACTCATGTAAGCAGATCATCGATATTGTTTATAATTGCACATAATTCTATGTACACTAATTTCGAAAAAGTTTAGAATGAAAAAATACATGCACCAGAACACCAATTATAGTGCAGAACTGACGCTATGTGGCAGGTGTATGAAACCATATTTACAAAAGCAAAATATCTCTATTTCATAGGCAATGGGAGTTTTTATTGGCTTACAAAATATGATAAATTCTAAACCAAAGACGTGACAACTCAGTCCGGAAATTATTTAACCATATATTTTTGTTTATAGCTGTCAAACATATGAAGGTGGATTTTCTGGTTGTCCAGGAATGGAGGCACATGGTGGCTATGCATTCTGTGGCTTGTCAGCATTAGTCATATTACAGAAGGGTCATTTAGTTGATCAACAAGCGTTGCTAGTAAGGTCATTTTTAAAACAAAACAATTGTGTACAGTTTAAGCATTAAACTGAAATTTGCATAGCATATTAATTATTATATTGCAAATGTGGTATACTAAATGATAAATAATAATGTGCCATCCCATCTGCCACACAAATTACTTCTAGACATTTCTTGGTAATGCAATGTGTTAATTGATACATAGTATTTGAAACGTTTATTACCCTGGCAATCCAATATCAACGGCCGTTAAGAACAAGTAGTGGATATTTTGTTACTAATTTGTACCACCAGTTTCAATTTTGTACCTTGTGCCGTTTTTGAAAAAAATGGTGGCTGTCAGCGTAATATTACTCTAGCAGACGTATAATTCGATGGTCTGCTAGCGTAATATTCTAGAAACCACCACGACTCAACCAACAAAACAGTAGCAAAATATTCACCACTTGTTTTTGGCGGCCGCATTTATTTTTCGTTTTTTGACGTGTGCAAAGCAGTAACAAACTTTTAATTGTATGAGTTGAATGGGCAATTTTTCATATATATTTGAAAAAACTATAAACTATCACAACGTACTCTACGAGCAACAAATTATGGTGCAAAAATCGTTTTGCTATCGTTCTTAGTTGCGGAGTAATTCAATGGCCTGCTAACGTAATATTATTTTAGAAACTATCATTTTTCTCAAAAACAGAACAAGCTACAAAATTGAAACAGGTGGTACAAATTAGCAACAACACAGTAACAAAATATAAGCCACTTGTTTTTGGCGGCCGCATTTATTTTTCGTTTTTAGACGTGCGCAAGGCAGCAACAAATTTTTAAATGACTGTATGAGTTGAATGAGCAATTTTTCATATGTTTGAAAAAACTACATTGTCAGAAAGTACTCGACAAGCAGCAAATTATGGTGCAAAAATCGCTATGCTATCGTTCTTACTTGCGGAGTAATTTGATGACTACCATTTTTCTTGAAAACGGCACAAGGTACAAAATTGAAACTGGTGATACAAATTAGCAACAAAATATCCAGTACTTGTTTTTGACGGCCGCTGCCAGGGTAATAGACATGTTTTTGAAATTCACCAAATTTTCAAAATATTCTTTTGTAAAACAAAGTTTTATTTTTGTTGGTATACCTTTTCTGCAACACAATTGTTTTACCTTCACTATTTAACAATTCATTATATATTTTTTATCTTTTCCTAGTAAAGTAGTTCTGCTTAACGTTGAGTACTGTTAGAAGAGGCCTAAATTTATAAAATTAATTAATTAGAATATTGCAAGCAAATTTTTTGTAATATTCTAATAATGTAATGAAATGCTTCTGCATAAATATTTAGAAAAAGTTCGTTCTTTAATATTTAATAATTTAATAATATGCCGCCCCCTTTCCCGCACAAGTCATCGACTTCTGGACTAATCCTCGTGATTAGAATGAGGGATAGAGATATTATTTTTATTATTATTATTATTGCATTACATGTAGATATATGTAAAACTTTTATTATTTAGAGGTGGTTGGTACAGCGGCAAATGAAATTGGAAGGCGGTTTCCAAGGTAGAACGAATAAATTGGTGGATGGTTGTTATTCTTTTTGGCAGGGAGGAGCTTTTCCATTGTTGTATTCTTTATTAGCTAAAGGTTGGTTGGCGCTTTGTACATAACATTTCATTCTGATGTTTATTCTTTTTAGGGTACACTATTCCTCAGGATCATCTTTTTGACGAGAGGGCATTGCAGGAGTATTTATTAATTTGTTGCCAGCATCCATCTGGCGGTTTATTAGACAAACCGGGCAAGCCGAGGGACATTTTTCACACTTGCTACACTATAAGCGGCTTGTCTGTGGCGCAGCATTTCCTAAATGAACGGCATGTTTTGGGGCCCACAAGAAATGCAATAGTAAGTTATTCATTTGGTGGTCCCAATGTTGAAAAGTTGGTTGTTTACAGGATTAACCCCCAATTGTGAAGTTAAATTAACGGATGATTCAGTCATAATGTCATTAATTTCAAAGGAAGTTAGGGAAAAATGAATATAAAGGAATACACAAATACAAACATTTTTGAATTTATATGTTTCATTATTATCTAAACATTAAAATCCCTTTTCAGACTGTTACTGAGCACTAGTAGCTTCGATTCATTTGCTCCCAATCGGTGTCAATTTGCACAACGTTCCCAGATTTAAATATTTTTTTAGTATTGACATCATAAATAAATGGCATTCGCATTTTGTAAACATTCTCCGCATATTCGAAGTTCATAAAATGAATCGTTACGACCAACATGCGAAATAATCCGAAATAAATTATCAGTTACTAGGTTGCCTTGCATGTTCTTTCTATATATCCTCCCTCCATATGTGTGGTGTAATTTCCAAATTTGCGGGAAATAAATACGGGAGATGTGATTGACGGTCTGTTTTGCTTTAATGTTTGAACGCTATATGGCTTTGTCAGCAGAAAATTTGTGTACCAGAAGTGCTGTGTTACCAGAAATTTTGGGTTAATTTGCTTTTCTTTTAAGAGATCGAGTAAAAATGAAATTGAAAGTGAAATTAATGACATTATGACTTAATCACCCTGTATAATTTAATGCTCTCTGATATCTAGTCATTTTCAGTTTCTATTCAGTTACAATTAGATCTGCTTTTTTGAAATTGGAATAAATATTTTACGAATTTAGTGCCATATTTGGGCCATTGATGGCAACCCGTCAAGACCATATCCTTCTTTTAATAGTTATCAATTAAAATTGCATTTGAATTTAAATACAGATAGACGTAGTAGTCATCTTAATCTAATTGGAATTCATTTGTCATTATTGCAATACTGATTTTTGCAGAAAAGTGGAAATAATATTATTCAAATTACGTGTAAACAAAAATCTTTTACACCGTTTTCTCGAAATGGTAGGAATTATCAAGTTCATCGAAGTGTACCATTATTATGTAGAACTGACACTCGAATAGGGTTTTGAAGTCGGCCAAATCAGAACATTTTGTCAACAGAAATCGAACCTAATTTAATTAATAAATTTTCATTATCTTAAAAACTTATCTACTACATTTTGTGATAATAGGTAGAGCGGCGCCTAAATTAATATGAAAAATTAAAAAAAGTAGTTTCAACATTGTCGCCCTGTTTCTTTTTCCGCAATAGTTTTTTTTTTATTTTTCCCTTAAACTTTGTTCCGTTATTCCACCCTGTATAGAAATTAAATCAAATATATTTTATAATTTTTTCAGGCATGTACACATCCTTTATACAACATTCGACCAGATATAGTCCGAAGAGCATTACTGTACTATAATAATTTAGGGGCTCCTAGTAGGAAAAACAACGATATCGGCAGCACATGACACGGAATCAAAAAAGATTTACTCCGTAAAATATACATGTATAATTTTAATATATTACCTTTTACAACTAAAATTAAAATCAAGACATGCATTTTAAATAATTTTAACAGTCTAGGTTGTATTTTGGTCAGTTGAAAATATTTTTAAGGGCAATTTAGACACAATTTTTTTGTTGGTTAATAAAACGTTCATGAGAGAGTACAGTTAATATTATGTAAAAATATTTGATTGCTGTAGTTTGTTATGGTGTTTTTGAAGGTGCGACTGATTATTCTACTGTATATTGATTTATAGTTATTTTATCACTTTATAAAATAAACCATTTTAGGCATTATTTTATATATTAGGTAGTACAGATAAAGTTTATATCTCTACATCAGTTTTAATTTAAATAAATCTTGGTGCACCACTGATGTGTTTTTTTACTCTGTCTAGTTGATGCAACAAACACATTTTGAGACTTAGAGGGTTTGTTATTCCAAAAAAGTTTCAAAATGTTTTAAAATAATTCTACACTTTGCTTGCCTCCAAAACTATGTTACACTTGCCCAATTTGTATCAATTGTTTTAAATATGTAACATATTAAGTTTTATCGCTCCTTATTTCAAAAAAAATATGCATCTAGAATTTTATCGTTGGAATATTACAACACCCTGTATGTTACCATAAATGCATTTATGTCATAGTTAAAATTAACCGTCTGCTAAATCGCATCGCCTTTGTAATACTTGTCTGTCAAATCACCTGAATTTCAATATAGAATTCTGTAACATTAGTTTTTGGGAACATACACATCATGCCACTATAACAATAGAACTTACTTATTTAATTTGGTTTGCAAAAATGTACATATTTTTTATTTACTATTTTAAAACATTAAACTGATACCGTTTCAATACTTCACACAAAGCATTTGTGTCTAATAATTTTACATTTTTTATAAAATTGGGTACATAGGTATTAATAAAAACACAATACGTATTATTTTAGGTTGTATCAATTTATAAACTTAAAAATGACACATAAATAGAAACGTACACCTTAACAGATTTGACATTCGTCATAATTTCTATGAAATAATTGACGACTATATCTGACGACGTCATTTGTGATGCCACACGCGGTGAGTCACTGCAAACGGGCAAAGGAACAGACTAGAAAAAGCATGGCAGCTGCGATTTAGCCGACGATGAATTAAAAATGTCCCTTTAAAATGTCACAGTTGTAATCATTTAAAATTTGTATGTGTATTGAATTTAATACTTTAATTACGAGCGTTGAACATATGGGTTATAAGGACAAGAGTGTAGTTAAACTGTACCCGAGTTCCAAAATAGTAGAAACTGATTAATTTACATCACTTTGATAAGAGTTGCAGGGGACAATATTCCATAGCCGTGCACTTAAGAAGTTTTCAAAAAACATAAAACTACCAAAAATAAGTTGACGTTGAGTGAATCTTCACTTTAACAGTTTACTTTAAAACGTTTATACTCATCTATAGAACTCTGATCTTTTAGATGATGATGGCCTACCACCAGTCACCTTATTTACACCTATCTGATGTGCACTCCACTGATATTGCAGTTTAACACACTATACACTACTGGTTACTAGGACTGTCACTATAATGGTCACACATTACTTAATACTTATATCATCGGTTATTGTAGGGTGTATTATCCATTAGAACTACAGCATATGTGACAATACAGAGCCGCGCTTTTGTCATCATCTGGCCTTTATTTATCTTTATTTCATTAGTGTAACATATTCTTCGATTCAGATTTTGCCATTCTAATATATTTTTGTTACAAAAAAATATATTGACGGCATGTATATTTCTCATATGTATACATGGAGGTTACAGTTTTGATTTTTTTTTCGAAAAATACATGCGGGCGCCGATATCTGACTTCAGATTCGTGATCAGCACCCTCGAAAATAGGGGGGTTGGAATTTTTATTGTTAGGATTGGAGAGTTACGCTGTTGTAAATAATTACCTTACTCTGCACTATTCTGAAATCCTTCCACATATATGTGATCCGACTGTATATGTATTGGTTGGTAGTTGATAAAAAAATAACCCCAATTAATAATCAAAATCTTTCAAATACAGGTCTGTCCTAACCTCAATACGACCCTGCAAACTATACCGCGGCCGCGCAGCCTCTAATTTTCTTGGCAGCGCACGTTTTCCTCGCTCTCTCTTTTTTTTTATTTATTGTCTTCTTGGATTTGTTTAAGAGAGGTTGTTAAGTTTGTCCGCCTGAATTGTTGCATTAGCGTGTTGGAAAGTTGTGGTGATCTAACAATGTGATTTTGATTATTTTTATTTTGGTGTAAACTAATAAGTAAAGGAATTCGTATTGTGTTAGTGAAGTGTTTTGAAGATAAGGGGACCAAAATGATTGCAAACGGGCATATTGTAGGAGACGGATCATGGGATCTACGTGTTTTTGTCACAGATTTGCAGACCGAGAGGCTAATCCGCGTAAAAGGAGATGTCCACATCGGAGGTGTTATGTTGAGACTTGTCGAAGACCTAGGTTAGTAATCATTACTTTAAAAATGTTAATTTTCCATATGTATACCTATAAGTTGCGAAATTATTATTTGCAGTAGGTAGATACTGAGGAATTGCCACTGTTATCATGCAGTTATTTTTTGATAAATAGAGTTAACCCAGGTCAGTTAGGAATAGGGGTGAAGATGGCCTTCCACGTGTCTTTTAAATTACTAACAGAAAATATATTCAATTCCTAATCTTTGAAATATATAGTTAAACAAAATTTTGTGAAATATTCATAACCTCAAAAGGTAATGTAAAATGATCTAAAGTAGGCGTACATTTTATTCCGAGAATTTCTAGTGACGTGCCTACTGAGACTGAGAGAAGAGTACATACAAATAATACAGATCACGATCACGTTTCTTTAGTGTAAATGATATAAGTAATTTATATTTACTAATTATTAAGTATTGGCACATAAAGAATACCTTTGATATTAAAATCAGAGAGGTATCTATCTACTTTTCAATTTAATGAATCATTATGCAGTATATAAATATTTATCAATTGTATAAACATCGAACTCGAATATTAGAGCATAAGCGTCGTCCAAAAATATTCCATGAGGGGCAACATTTTACGAGTACCTACCTATGTAATATTTTGTTTGAAAAACAAAAGGTTTTATTTAAATAAGAAGAAAGTCCAAGTACTTATAGCCATAGTTTAAATATTGTCTAGACGGAGCTCTGGCTATCTCATCTGTAGATATTTATTTTATATACAGATATACATATAAAGGCCGGTTTACACGAAACAGTAGAGAAGCAAGTAAACAAAGTGAGTTGCATCGCATTTGCCTTGCCTGTTTTACAAATCAAAGAAAGGTTTAGGTATACAAATAAATAAAAATAACTTCACCCATGTTAGGTACTTAATTATTTGATTTGCTTCGCGCTACCTTGGCTTCATGTTTAACCAAGTTTAGAAAATATAGATAGCAGCAAGTAGTAAGTAGGTACACTAATTTAAGTTTTAAAGAGAAATATCGTAAGCGTTGAAATAGGATCGTTTCCCAAATTTGACTAATTTCCTTTCAAAGATTAACTTACCTAAAAACAAGCCCAAAAATTTTTTGAAAAGAAATTAGGTTATATTTTTATTTTCGAGCAGGTACTTAGGTATAAAAAATACCTGATATTCTAATTGATGAATCGTTACACAGTATTCTATAACTGCAGAATTTAAACATGTATCAATTGTATATACAAAAGTAGCTATTCCAATACTGAAGCATAAGCGCCGTCAGTAAATTTTCCAAGAGGGACAAAAATGATGTCCAATATTTTTATTGACAGATAAAAGGATTTAAATTTAAGTAGGTAGGTCGTCGATATTATCTCAACTAGAATAGCTACAATAATTTTTAATATTTTGCATATTTCCTAGGTGTAGTGGTTCTTGGTAGATTCGAACAAAGTTTATATTAATATTATTTTTTCATATTTCAAGTATAATTTCTACTCTCGTAAAATCATCATCCTATACTTGTTTCTTACTAAAAATAATCTGATATGTACCAAAAATCTTTCCTATCATCATATTAATTTTAAGTTAATATAGTAAATGCAACCCACTCCTTTTTTCTTGCAAATAATGTACCTATTTATTTTTCTGAACCTAAAATGTACTACTCCGTATTCCTAGGTGTATTTCTTCATTTACCTGACACTTCTAAGAAAAGTGTAGTCTAAATTTGCTTTCTTTTGTACTACGCACATTAAGTAAATTCTTTGATCCTTTGCATTTTATTCACCGTTTGGGTACTAAAGTAAACAACGATGTAAACCAATGACTTTCTAATGTTTTCATTATAAATTTAAATTCTATGTACCTACCTAGAATTTAGGTAGGTATATCCTGTGGTGCAAGGACCTGGGCCAACAATAGGGTGAGTTCTCTCAACACATATGTAACAGTGTCATGGTCGATTCTGGATGGCCTAGGTAACCGTTCGCGACCTTGTGGGGTCGCCCTTACGTCACCGCGTCCCTCGCAGTTACGTTGTCTCCGAACGAGAACACGCCTTATATGGAAGTTCACTGCTTTCTTGATCGTGCAGAGATTCGTGCATGCCATGTCCCATGTCAGTGTTATACAGGCAACCGAAGTTTTATTACCCAAGCGAATTTTCTTTGAATAGGTATATTGTAATTAGCCTAATGGAAATAGAAGTCTCGCTGGTCTTTCGGTCGATGGCCATCTCCAAGAAGTCTCTAATATTCCTGATACACACTATCGTCAGAAGAGGCCAAGGAACTGCTTCTCCCCAACGCCCCCCCTCCCCCATCACTACTCCGGGTTTTGTATAAATGAATATGTAAATGTACCATTTTTTAAATTTCGTTTTGTTTTATTGCATCCATGGCCTACTTAGCAACTCGTATTACTTAATGTGCGGTTATCTGCTTCTCCCCTAGACCAATATTAAACTGAGATGTCGTTGGATACATATTCTCTGAATGTCGTTTGTCTGATGACTAGGGTTTGGTCAGATTGCAGGCATGACGTAATTAACAGAGTTGGATTTTGGCGAGGTGTGTGACACTCCTGAAATCAGTTGTATGTTTTGTGCTCGGTTTTGTGTGAAATGAAAATAATCTGTAAAATCATTCTAATTATTTAAAATAAATAAATCATGCGAAATAATCTACCAAAATCACATACATAACATGAAATCAGTAAAATCTTGCGAAATCTTGCAAAATCTTATGAAATCAAATGAAAAATTGAGAATTAATATTAACCGCCATTTTATAAAGCATTTGATAATCGGTTCAATTCAACTCATGACATGACACATTTATGAAACTAGGAAAACCTACTTCAGTAATTTTAAGGCTTAGTTACAGTGACGTCACAAAGTATGCAACTCGTGGCACTTTGTACCATAAGAAATTACATGTTATTCAAGTGTTATTGTAATATTCCTTATAGAACCTATTTTAGGATCAAATTATTTGTTTGAAAAAAAAAGGACCTTGGAATTTGGATTATTTCTTTGCTAATAGACGTATTAAGAGATTTGTTAGTTCTGGAGCAAATATCGTAAAATAATTTTCTGTTAAATATTTTAAATACACTTACTTTACCAATCGCAAAAGAGAATTAATCTTAATAATTGAGCCAACTAATTTCATTTGGTATACTTTTCATCTGTGAGAAACCTTAACTTACAAATAATATGAATATTATTATGTTGATTTTGTGTTTTATAATATACTAAATATTGCATAAGTTAGTTTGTTTTTGTTTTCTTTATGTAATAGAAATATAGTTGTAACTATCAGTGTTATATGTTTAAGGCGCGTTTGCATGTGCAATAATTTCTTGGCACCAGTATTTACGCCAGTTGAACTTTATGTCAGTAAAGGTTTACACATATATTATGATTTTATTGCGCCAGTTTCATTTGTTCATTGCTAGCTATAATGATTTGTATAGTGAATGCAAAAATCTATCAGCCACTGCAAACCAAGAAACTTCCTTGCTTTCTAAATTTTATTTAATTGTAAGGTATTTGCATTCCTTATAGAACATATTTTATCTTTGACGTCAGAAGAATTAAAGTGACCACTATTTACGTTTCTTATGATCTCTTCATAAGCATATTCTCTTACATTTCTATTTTTATACGAATTGGGTCCCACAAACAAGGACTTTGTCCGTAATACTCTAAAAATTCAACGATTTTTTCGGAATTCCACTTACTCATTTCGTATAATATTAGAAACGAACGTAAAATCAAATACTAAACAAAACCTAGTTTGGTAAACTAGTACATAAATACTGGTGTGCATGAATACGTTTACATTTGCAAACTTTAGTTGCGCAAGCTAATAAGTAGTTACTAACACATGGAAAAGTTGGAATGCTCTTTTTTGATCCGTGCGAGCACTGATAAAAATGTCACGCCAGTAAAAATTTACAGATTTATTTTACTGGCGCACCAGTAACCACTGGCGCCACTAAATCCATGCATGTGTAAACCCGCTATTAGTGCAAATAAGTAGAACTGTTGCTCAAGTTAAAGGAGCGTTTACATATGCAATGATTGATGTTTATACATACGTTAAGATTTTATTGCGCCAGTTTCATTTGTTGATTACTAGCTATAGTGATTTGTACTACTGAATGCAAAAATCTATCAACCACTGCATACCAAGGAAAATTCATGCTTTATAAATTTTATTCAATTCTAGGTATATGCATTCGTTGTAGAACATATTTTAGCTTTGACCTCAGAAGAATTAAAATAATCACTATTTACGTTTCTTGTGATCTTTTCATAAACATATTATCTTATATTTCTATTTTTTCTGTATTACTCTAAAAATTCAACGATTTTTTTCCGAAATTCATTTTGTATAATATTATAAACGAACGTAAAATTAAATACTGAACAAAACCTGATCTGGTATACTAGTGCATATATACTTGGCGTGCATGAATAGGTTTACATTTGCAAACTTTCTTTGCACAAGCTGATGAGTCGTTACCGACGCATTGAAAAGTTGGAATGCTGTACCTTTTTTTATTCGTGCTAGTACTGATAAAAATGATGCCAGTAGAAGTTTACACATGCAATTTTATTTTACTGACATCTCTAAAGCCATGCATGTATAAACCCGCTATTAGCCTGATTTAATTAAACTTACATTGAAATCATCGAGAATGAATTTAATCTTATATACACCTTTACCACTAAAAAATATTTCTTAAGGACGCTGTTACCGTGTGGTAGCAGGGTATAACCTACAAGACAGTAAGATTTTAAGCCCTTGACTGATGCTATCTAGTAATAGGTAAACTATTTATGTCTCAAAAAATACCGATAACTGTATATTACGTGATCTCCTATCTGTAAAAATATAATCAAAACAAGGTGCGAATCGACATAGATAATTTTAAGTTTACCATTTTTTTCTACAAAACAGTTAACACTTTATTTGACTGCAGCAAAATACACATAAAGGATGAACTTAGGAAAGGTTTGTGTTAATTTTTCCTACTTTTGCTTTTAAATGTGAAAAATTAATTGTTGAAGTTTACGCAAAAATCCCATTAAAAGAGACACTTTCAATAAATAATTTAAGTAAGTATAAAATCGTTACATTGTGGTAATATAAATACTAACACTACCTAAATTGAACTTTCTAGTATCCAATGATGCATAATTCTTTTTATACTTAACTTGCTTACTTCAACAGGGTTTAAAATTCTTAACCTCGTTCTTAACTTTAAAATTACATCGACATTTCACCATTTTGGGCCACCTTAGATAAATACCTATTTGTATAAAAAAAGAAAATTGTTATTTTATTGTATAATAATAAAATGTGTAATGTGTAATAATAAAATAAATTTAAGGTAGAATATTGCAGGTAAATTTTAGCGCAAATTTTCTTATAACATTTGAAAGGCTGTTTGCCTACAGCTAGTACAAATTTAAAATTCCGTTCTTTAAAAAAACGGGCATACATTGAAACATTCAGCAAAAATATCTAATTACTATGATAATTTTTTAATGTATATAGCTATCAATCAAATTGCTGTACTTCAGGCCATGTAACAACATCCATCCAATCATAAAATTTTGTATCAGCAAAGACGGCATGTATATTAAAATGTCGAGTTGAAGATCAACAAAAATGTATTGGCAATAAATTTATTTTGTGTGATTTTGTGTGTAAAACATTATTTCACCGAATACATCTCCTCCCTTGATAAATATTCAAAATTTTGTCATTAAGAATCCTTCAAGCGTGTTGTTTTTGGCATGCGATCGTTACGTGACTGCTCTAAACTTCCATAAATTTGGTCGTGCAACAATGTTTACCCTCATTTTTGTCTATGTAATATATTATTATTGCTTAATATAGGGGCACCACGCAGAACACTTTTAAAATTAAGAACACGTTAGTTCCAACTAGTTCTAATAAAAAAATATACAAATTAGGCTAAAGGAAAAATCAAATCTTTAACACATTTGCCTCGACATTTGCTCACCTAGTATGGTTTCCCAATTTTTTATCATTGTAATGATAAACCTAAAGTCATTAATTTCTTTACTTTATCTTAATTACCTACTTCTAATCATAATTCGTTCCACTCCTTATTTATGCGTAAAATTTATAATAAAGATTTATGTGCTATTTGTAATGAATTAAATAGCCAAATGGGATAGAATTTATTACTACATCACATATAATCGTATCTTCATTTATACCTTATGATATCATGCTGTAAAAATGGAAACAAGTGGTCAGTAAATGGGCGGATAGGTGTTGTATATATAGATATATATCGAGAGAATTGTTTTAAATAAAACTGTCGTTTTCACATTCTAAATATGGATCCGAGTGTGGATTTTACTTTAAACATGATATTAAATGGGTATTATTTAAAGTAATCTACTGTAATAATAATAAATTCAAAATTGCACAATATCTTAAGGGTAAGAAACTTTCCAAGTATGTGAATTTATTTTTAAATTGTTCAGAATGCCTAAATTATGTAATTAAATTAATTTTGCAAAGTTGCAAAGATATACCTGACACAATTTCCCAAATAAATATTTCAGTTTAAAATTGTGTTTCTTTTGCGTAAGTTTTTAATTGCTCTCCAGGTACACTACATTGATACTGGATTTTACTTGAAATTTCCAGCATCGTGTTTACTGTAGCGTTATGCCAAGCCAATATAGTAAGCTAGAATCGAATGTCAGAATACTAGCTTGCTATCCCAGCTTGTAAAACTAACCTCGTGTAAACAGGGCATAACGATAGCTTAAAGCTATTAGTTGTAAATCCTGTTTCTGTATAAGGGCGTCACACCTAATATCAGTAGCATCTTTAAAAGGAGTCCCAGGAAGGCTCTTTGTAACTTATGCAAATAAGTTTGTGCTGGATGGTAATTTTAAACATGTACCTATTCATTGTGTTGAATTTTTAACGCCTAATTTTCTAATGTCCTATAAAGGTCTGTAGAATTAAACTAACGGTACAATGTCAATATATGTCTTTAGTAAACTTTGCGTATTGGTATTAAATCCCATGTTTTGTAGATCTAATGTAAGTAACTACACACAGCGTTGATTATGCAGGGATGAAAATAAATTTCTAACTTTGACACCCTATATCTGTTTTATTATGCGACTTGGGATATAGGTATGTTAGGTTAAATCGATTTATTTTCACCTAAGGAATCTGTGATCTCATTTTTGTTACTTTATTTAAAAACACCCTGTATTTGACTTTTCTAATACGAACGAAATAGAAAAAAATCAATTTTAGAAATGATCAAGGTATATAATGATGTAAAAAATCATCTGTCTTTTTATAGGTTGTAGTTTGTACATGTACATTTGTTGTTAAAAAAAAAAACAAGATAAACAGTTTGCTGTTTTTTTACAGTCATGAGACAAGAGTAATTGTT
This sequence comes from Monochamus alternatus, assembly GCA_037114965.1. NCBI lineage: Eukaryota > Metazoa > Arthropoda > Insecta > Coleoptera > Cerambycidae > Monochamus > Monochamus alternatus. Next base: position 93,157,145 of record CM073427.1, on the reverse strand, counting down.
ATAAAACGTAGAGCAGAGCGTCTTATAAAAAAAAATGCTTTCACTGAGAGCGATTACCCACTTCAACAACAAATTCGTCGCGAAATATTGTTTATTTCCTTCAATTTCTTCTATTTAGTCAACGAGCGGCCATTGAATGGAACAATTACAGAAATTCTATATTTTCTAAAATCTGATAACACGGTTTCTATAAAAATTCAAAGTAATCAGCAAAAGAGCTACACACGGGGTTGTAGTCCTTATGTCCAGGGTAGTGCTGGCTGAGACAAACCTTGCAGAACAAGACGGGGGTTTCTTTAAAGTATTGTTCTTGCTCAATCTTGGAAGATCATGTCTTGTCTTGTCTTTCGATTCTTGCTTGGCTAGGTGAACTTGGCACCTGACTTGTAATTTTTTTTTCCTTGTGATTCTTATAGATTATCGTTTGTAGTTGTTTATAGTGAAAACAATTTCGTTTGTAGTAGCAAGAGAAAAAAGTTAAAGCAATGTGTTCAATGTATTCTCGTTTGTAAAATATATAAAACAATTCCTATTTTAAAAATACAAATGAGACATGGAATTTTATTACTAATTTAACAGCGGTGGTTATTGGCAGTGGTCAATTGGTAGACGTTATAAAGTATAGAAACGGTCAGTTTTACATAAGCTACAAGTAATAGACGAAATAGGCTAAACAAAATCGGAGATCATTCAGTCAAGTGGCAGAGAACTTTAGTTTTGCATCCATGAAAACAAGACTTTAGTCAAAAGATATGTACCATATTGCAAACAACTTATCAAAAGCTTAGATTCGTTTTCGTTTTCTTTAAAACAAAATTGACATTTCGTCACTTTTATTTCCATGGTCAACTAATGAGACACGGTGCATCATAACCAGAATTAAATTCATCAGTGCAGTGGCTCCATAGAAACGTAACCATACCAGCACCATTAACCTTTTACATAACGCGTTATTTATATCTTAATGATACCATGCTTCTTTATTTGCCTGCCAAGCTGCCAGAATACATTGTAATTTAGTCTGTCGTAAAGTTAACATTTTGTATGGCTTCTGCAAACAACCAGAAGGCTTGTGCAACGTATATGGGAGCATCTTATTAAAATTTTATTGACCGATTGCCAGCCCAGAGTAACAAGCATATGCTTGCGCAAATATATGTAAAAAATAATTGTATTTGTTTTTCCTTATATAGGATTGAGAGAAATCTGAGTGTATTTTATTATTGAACAAAATAAAACACCCAGATGTACTTAGAAGTTGGAATTTGTGGTATACAAATCTAAATCAGTTAGTATACAGTTAGAATTCGAGTCAGAATTATTTTTACTTTTACTAAAGTTTTTCTGTTCCAAATAAAACTAAGTAATTTATGATCAGAAGTGTTCCAAATACCATAATTCAAAGATTCAATCATAGTTAATTTTGTAATTTCATTAGCAATACTTATTTTTAACAAGTGTTTTCTCAACAGTAGTAATAAAAAATAATGGCTTGTAAAAATTAATACGCATAATATTTGTTAAATTACCCTCGAATTTTTCAAATAAATGTGCCAAACAGAAGTTGCTACATACGTCACATTTCTGTGACCTTGAATTTGTATTACGTCATCAGGTGTCAGCGCGGGAATACGAAACTTGAATTTTTTAAAGACAATCAATGTGTTAGCTAATTCAAATATAAAACATGTACAATACATTACACAGTGTTTGTTTGCCTTTTTTGGAATGGCCAGATGTTTTTGCTTCTTTTGATATGATATTATGTACGTTGCATAACTAAATTTTTGAGAAAAATGCTTTTATCTCCGAAAACATAAAAACTTGTTTAAAACACGGTTGCACAAATGAAAACTGTATTGAAATGATTGTGATGATTTAATAAAATGTAAAGAAAAGTAAGAAATAAAGTAAAATACCACATTTTTTTCTCTTTTTTGTCATTGCTTAAAAAAAATAATTAACTGAATGAAACTTAGAGACAACATTAATTTTTTCATGTAGGTGACATGCTGTTTTCTAATTTCATAAATTTTCTTAATAATAACCATCATTATTATTATGGTTCTCTATTCTAAAAGAGAAAGTATATAGGTAAATCTTGATGAAGGTACAGTGTAGTGACAGAAAGAGACTGTTAAATAGTTAATGGAGATCACTATGAACATTTATTAAATTAATTTTCTCACTTAAATTAAATAAATTTAATTTTAATTTTTCTCAAAATTTTAGATATGCAACCTACATAACATTTTAGCCAATGGAAGCAAAAATATCTGACGATTCCAAAATAAAAAAAAAACAGAAAACATGAGTTACCATTCATCAAGATATTATTTTATGGATTTTCTTCATTTTTTAAATTATTTTATTCGTTCGTTATACAGTATGCGTCAAAAGTATGGAATAAATTCAATAAAAACGAAACAATTATTTTTTGGGAAAAATCCTCGATTTTTAATTTAAAAAATACATATTTTAGCGTAAATGCGATTTTCAAATGTCATTTGTTTTCGAGTAATGACGTCATCGATTTTTTTTTAAATGGCAACACCATATTTTTTTCCTTGATCAGACAGTACTAAAATTATGCCTTCTTACATGGGAAAGTTTTCGAGTAAATGACGATTGAATGTTAGAAAACGTAAATCAATTAAAATAAAGCAAAAACGTTATCAAGTTTAGTTTTTCGAATTACAGATCGCCAGATCTTACACCTCTTGACTATTTTTTATGGGGATACTTGAAGTCAAAAGTGTACATTAATAAACCACGTAATTTAGAAGAACTTCAAAATCGCATTCGGGACGAAATACGCAGAGTTACCCCAGAAATCATTGATATGTGCATGAAGAATTTCTTCACAGACTTGCGCATTGTCAAGAAGTTGGTGGATGGCAATTCGAACATTTAATTTAAGTATAAAATTTAATCAATTGTATTTTATTTTACATACCTCAGAATTGTTACTTTTTTATGGATAAATGGATCCATAAAAGAACTATGGAATTCGAAAAACTAAACTTGATAACGTTTTTGCTTTATTTTAATTGATTTAAGTTTTCTAAGATTCAATCGTCATTTACTCGAAAACTTTCCTATGTAAGAGGGCAAAATTTTAGTACTGTCTGATAGAGAATTAAACGATCTTTCAGAATCAAGGAAAAAAATATGGTGTTGCCATTTAAAAAAAATCGATGACGTCATTACTCGAATACAAATGACATTTGAAAATCGCATTTTACGCTAAAATATGTATTTTTTAAATTAAAAATCGACCTGTTCGAGGATTTTTACCAAAAAATAATTGTTTCGTTTTTATTGATTTATTCCATACTTTTGGCGCATACTGTAGATAGGTGTGTTATTTATCTGGAATGCAAATCTCAATGCTCCCTGCATAGGAAACATAGAATTGGTCAATAAAGCATTTCTCAATCATCAGCTTATTTTTGACACATTTTTTATAATTGCCTACCTACGAAGGAGCCTTGTGCTAGCATCTTTCAACAATTTATTTTCTATGAAGCTTTCACTATTGCTGTCAAAATGATCAATTGGAAGCGAACCAATCGAATAAATCCTTATATGGATTGCAGTAAAATGAGTACATTTAGTACATTAAGAAATATATGCACATATTCCAATTATCCGTTCAGTGACGTAGCGTAGCATTATTATACGTTTTTGTGTTCCGCACAGGAAATTAATAATAATAAATTGTCAAGTCGATGGTCGATTTATTGCTCCATAAGACGGGAAGCATCTAGTTTGCTGAAAAATGAGAACGGGTACGGTTTATTTATAGTTTAATAATTATATATATTGCTGGTTGATGGTAATTTTAAAACTTGACTACTTATAAACATGTATTAAAATGTGAATAATTATCAACAAAATGGGTATACATATATCTGTTATAAGATATAATCAGGATGTGGGATAATTAAAGTTAAAAGTAACAAGTTATTTAATTTCAGTGGCGATTATGTTCAATTTTCATAGTTATTCTTCGGTAGTAGATTTTCCAGTTATAGTTTTTTTATTTATGCTTAAAATTATATACGGATTTAAGTACTCGTATTAAGGTAACCTTATTCCTAAATACAGGGTGTTGCTGAAACAAGTGCGTTCCTTCAATGGGGTAAATAATTTTTGAATAGTAGTATTTTTAAAGTTTGCATTGAAAATAATAAATTTATTGGGTAATGTTTTACAATATTTGTATTTACATAAATATTGAAAAATGTAAGCCATTCAACATTAAATACTGAGTAAACTATAAGGTGTCACTTATGTAGAGAGTAAAATACAGTGAGGCGATAAAGTCTTGTCCGTCTCCCCCTTTGAAACTGGTAAACGGTTGGTCGATTTTTATTTTCAAACTGACCCCCTTTTAAGTTATTAACATTTATGTGGTACTTCCGGTTTTCCCGTCGCTTCTCTTATTTTAAATGGAACACTCATATTTTTGTTACAGATATCGAATCTAAGGTAAATTTTGAATCAAATGATATGGTACAATGCCTGTCAAACCTTGACAGATCGGTAAAAAACGAAGAAAAACCTCTGGTTAGACTGAATGAAATACTTAACAATACGTATGATTCATTTTTTCTTTAATAATAATACTAATTTAATGAAGTAAATGTTCGAAATGTGCTCCCTGAACTTTCTGACAATAATTAATAATATTTTTGCACTCTGTGTAATAAATTATGAATACTGAGTTATTAAACAAAAAATTACAAAACCTTGATCTAAATTAAATTCCAGTTGAACATATTTTTCCAGTCGTCTTCTTAAATTTAAAACTGCATAGCTTACATATTAAACAGCTTAGGATTTATAATTCATTACATTTTTTGTACTTTAATTATTCTTACTGTGGAAGCAACTAAAATTGTTAAGTGTATGTGTTTTTTGTTTGTACGATTGGTATTTGTTTTCACTTTCACTTTTTTTAGTTCTGATTTTCCAAAGTTTGGCACTCCATAAAATAACATTCAATAGACATTTGTCTACCAAATTTGTTATTTGGGTGTTGAATACCGTGGTTATATTATCTTTTTGACAACAAATGCCTAATACCACTTTCTGCAAAAACGAATTCTTTGAAAAATCATAGTAGGCCAGGCTTTTGACACATCAATAAAATGGTTAGCAGATTATACGTCTCTTCAAGGTACTAAAAAATTGATTTTTACAAATTCCACAGCCTTCTCACATTTCCAGAGATGTTAATCTGAAAAAACGGACACACTGTACATTGCTTACTCAATATATTGCCAACCATAATATCAGTAAGGGTTTACATTCATACAGATGTTTTTTACACGATTTTATTATCAAGAAATATAAGAAAACTGCTTCCTATTTCATTCTGAACATTGATTAACAATAAAGTGTAAAAGCAACTAAAGTAAAGAATACTATTAGATAGTTTTTAATATAGATACATGCATGTGGGTGAAACGATTCTTGTAAGACAAAAAAATTTGTTGTTGAAAACTGGCCTTCTGAGATTAACCTTTGCTTGTTTAAGAAACAAAATATGCCATGATTTCAAATCCATAAAATCCAGGAAGCCTTGATAATTTGGAAAAAACTGATTTTGAAGTGCTGTTTTTGTATAAAATACAACAAAATGTTTTGACGAAATAGAAAACTGAGTATACCTCAATGTGCAAAATTTCAATCTCCTAAACCCATTTTTTTTTGCTTGTATCTCACAGAAACGGCAATTTTACTAGTGAAAAAATCTGAAAATATAACAAAAAATCAAAATAGTCTTAGGGCATTGAAATTTTGCACACTGTTTTTTTCATTCGGAGAAATTTTCTTAATAACATTTTGTGGTATCCCATACAGAAACAGCACTTTAAGGGTGAAAATAAAATCCGGTTTTTTTTCCAAGGTGCACTGGATTTTATGGGTTTCAAATCATGACAGATTTTGTTTCTTAAACAAGCAGAACTAAATTACAGATTACCATTTTTTAACACCACAACTTTTGGTCTATTACAAGAGTCGTTTCACATATCCGGGGACATATTGCACTTGCACATCCAGAAAACAAATATAAGTATGTAGATGTGTTCAAATTTCAAAAGTCAATGAATGGCGTGTTATGATTATTATTGTAGTTAATTTTTCCAAAAATCAGATTAGCGATTTTTATTTATCTCAGATCTGACAACGTAACATTACTCCAAATCCCTTAAAACCCAAAATTCCCAAATTTTATAAAATTATCTTCAGTTAAATTTTTTCATTATTAGTTACCTACTTAATTCCATTTTAAACAAATATTATCAAACATGATATTCAAACTCAATATGAGGAAATGTTTCAAAATTTTAATATGTTACTATTGATGTCTTTCAATAGCTTTTTTTTTTTGTTTTTTCATAGCTGCCTGTATGAGTGAGCAAAGCATTTTTTCCTATTTCAGTAACTTCAATGTTTTGCAGAAAAGTTAGTGAAGGTAATTGTACATTTCCAGATTTACGATAAAAAAATAATTGCTAATCTGATTATGGAAAAATTAACTACAAAAAAATCATAGCATGCCATTGACTTATGGCGAGCGTAATATGTTCGTAAGTACATCTAGGAGGCTCCTACTCGCTTAAGAAAATCCCAGGTCACATTTGAACACACTGTATTTACAAACAGTTACAGCTGAATGTAACGTTTTAGCATTATCACCCTGTACACAACGATCCTTTAATAGAGAGAAATTCCCCGCGAACTAGCTAAAATTCGTCTGTTTACAACATTCCTGTTTGCACTCAATTAACAGTTTCGAAAGAATAAAAATTGCTTTAAAAGGTCTATTCATAGCTATGATGTATGTACAATAAACATACGAGCCGCCTCTAAATAGTAGGACATGGTGTGTACAAAAAAAGGAGTGGAAGCTATTTCGTGCACTCCTACTTTATTTACATTAAGCAATTCCGATCAATTTGTTTTGATATGTTGGTTATAAACAGTTAAACATTTAAGAATGTTACTGTCTCCGGATACTTCAGATATTACATTTTATAAAATACTCGTACAAATAAACTGCTCCACAAAAGTCAAGGAAGTTCACAAATCTTGAGTTTCTTTTAAAGGTTGACAACTTTTTTCACAAATATTTTTGATATGCTATCTTAAATGTTTACCCTTTTATACGTGTAGCTTTTAATGTTCCTCCTTCGAAAGCATTTTCAGTTTTTGGTGATTTTAATACAAAATTCAAATTGTTGAAACAATTACAAAAAAAGTTTAATAATATAATGTCTTCCTCGAACTTCAATGACTGGCAACGCCTTTGCATACTGTCTATCGGGTTGTTGAAGTACCCTTGATCAATTTCTCTCTACAGGTGGAAAGTAGATTTTGTTTATAACGAGATTAAGTAATTATATCAACATTTATCTTGTTTACCAACGCATGTGCATAGCACACCAAATCCTGGTCCCCTTAATTGCCCCCACCGTTTGGGACCAGTCTGGTTACTAATGAGCGGTATTGTATAGTAGAAGCACAGCATCTATACTGTGGTAGAAGTATTGTTGCATGATCCGACAAGTACTCAAAGGCTCTCTACGAAATACTGCTAGAAATCGGTCTTGTGCAGGGGTAGTAGATCTTGGGCGTCCACTCCACGGCCTTTCAATGACATTTCCTGTTTCTCTATATCGATGCACAAGCCTTGAAATTACGCTTTCACTGACCTGAAGTTAGTAACTTCTCTGTGAGTGCGTCCAGTCTCCATAATTCCAATGGTCCTATTGGCTTTAACTGCTTAAAAAGACCAAAGTTAAGAAAAAAACCACTAAGATAAGAAAGTAAACATTTTATTTATTATCTAGAACCGAGGGGGAAACCACTGGGGTATTTTACTGTACAAGCTGTAGGTAATTAAAGATACTTTTTGAATTTTTTGGGTATTTGTGTGTATTTATAGGTATTTTTTTCAGTATTTTTAGGTACTTTATGTATTTTTGGGTACTATCAAGGTAATAATGGGTATTTGCTCGGTATTTAATGGGTATTACGAAGGTAATTAATAGGTATTATAGAAGAAAATTAGCATTTTCCCGCAATTTTTTAAATACAATGGCGATCGCGCATGCGTTATGACGATGGCACAGTTTAAATATAACTGACCAATGGCAAATATAAAAATTATTAAAAATATGTACAAAAATATTTTCTAGATATTAAATAGTCTGTAAAATTTTTCGGAGGCGCCGTTAAACGACTATGTGGCCCTTTACTGTCTTCGTAAGCCTTTAGTTTAGAAAATAATATAGGGTGATTCGAATTAGATACAATATATTGCAAAAGTAATGACACTTCCTCAAATCAGTTATTTGACTAATGAATGTTCTGTGTAGAAACTTCAATAGATTTTTGTGGGTGAGTTGAACCACTAAGAAGTAATGTTTAAAATTGATAGTAGATTTTATTACCAATTCAGTTCGAAATAAATCGCCAATTCGCTTTAAACAGTGCACGGTTTTCCAGGCGGAGGTTTTTGCTATTTTGATGGTAGCAGGCAAGGAAGAAGTAAGGAAATGTGTGGAGGAGAAAATCTTCATCTGCTCTGATAGTCAGGCTGCACTCAGGGCACTTAGCTCTCCGGTGACGAGATCTAGTCTTGTTCAAGAGTGTGGCGATGCCCTGGAGTCCCTGGCCAGACAACGGGAGGTGGAGTTGGTCTGGGTTCCTGGCCATAAGGGAATCCCCGGTAATGAGACGGCTGACTTGCTAGCTCGTCTCGGATCTGGGGCACCTTGCCAGGGACCCGAACCCTTTTTGGGAGTTACGCGAGGTAGTATGAATAGTGCCCTTAATAAATGGGCCTATCAAACACTAGGAGGGAATTGGAGAAGGAACGGGGGATGTAGACAGGCCCACGACTTCTTCAATGAGCCTAATAAATCTAGGACGAAGTGGCTGTTGAGCCTTAGTCGAGGATCCCTGAACCAAATGGTGGGGGTCCTGACAGGCCACTGCAGACTCAGGAGGCATTTGAATTTGATAGGCATAGAGGAAAGTCCCTTATGTCCGGAATGCGGGGAGGGGGAGGATACCCCTATCCATTTCCTAGGATAATGTGCGGCTCTTGGAAGACTAAGATATAGGATCTTTGGCACCGAGGAGCTGCAAAGGGAAGAGATGAGGGGCCTACCGTGGACCAGGATCCTGGCGTTCATTAGGGCGTCGGGTAGGTTCAAGGAAGGCCGAGGGAGAATAGTGGAGGGGTGATGGGATGTCAGGGTAGGCAAAAAGGGCCCATGTGTGGCCTACTTGCCAGGCTGAGGCCGCCCACACTTACTACTACTACTACTAAACAGTGCAATTATTATTGCAATAAAGTACCCTATGTAAACAAGTATCATATGAATGTTTTATAAGGCATTTTTGCAAAAAATATCCACTCACATACTAGCACATTCCTCTTTTCTGTTAACAAATTTTAATATGGTATAATTTGTTAAACTTTATCTTTAAATTAATATATTACATATAATATGTAATATATTATACGACGACGATACGACGATTTACGATACGTTTGGTCAAACTTCACCGACATATTCTATTAATGAAAAATATGTGATAAAAAGTAAATGAAAGTCTATAATAAAAATAAAAATATTGCTAAATTAGGTTTTCCTATCATATTCATATTCTATTTAATAAAAAAGAAGCCATTTTATGTAAACAACAATTATCTAATTCTAGTGATAGCTGACGAAAAACAAGCTATGGCTAAAATTGAATTCTCCCTCTATATCATCCATTTATACTTGTCCATAAAAGAATTTTGTTGCACTTTGTACTGGAGACACCAATGGTACCCAGTAGTCGTGGACCCGATGAGTATTTGGGATCCGGACAATAATTTTAGGGACACCCTGTTTAGACCGAATATTATGATTTCATAGGTGAGGATGAAGTTTGTTTTTAGTTAGCTTGAAGTGGGCATAGTGTAGGTATTGGCATCCTTCTTGGGTGCGCCAATGGGTTTATGATACAGTTTATGTAATCCAAAATGTTATTTCCAGATGTATTCAGATCGAGTTGAGGGATCGATCAATTCCACGATCAGTCGCAATACTGAATAAGGATTACAAACTAATTTTCCCTTAAAAAGTTATATATTATTTACGTAGACCTGTAGATGGAATAATTTCTAAAGAAATGTGAGACAGTTTTGGAAAATTAAGTAAACTCGTGAGTCATTTAATGTATTTTTCGTTTCTTAGATATCTGGGTATTTAAGGGTATTTTTGGGTACTATTCGGTATTTCTGGGTATTTAACGATATGATTAGGTACTTAAGGATATTATTGGGTAATAGTCTAGGTATTCTTTGGGCATTTGGAGGTAATTCGTGATTTTTGGGTATTTTTGAGGTATCTACTTATTTGATGAGGTATTTTTTTGGTAAAATAAGGTATTTACGGGTAATATTTTTAAAAAATGGTATTTTATTGTACAAATTTCAAGCAGTAGTTTACCCCTCGTCTAGAATCATTTGGAAAACAAAAAACATCAACCTTTAAATGAAATCTCGATTTTTATGAACTTCTTAACTTTTGTGGAACAGTTTAGTAAGTAGGTGGATCTGTTTTACTGTAATTTTCACACAAGAGACAAAAAATTAATAGCTTCGTATACATACCAACACAAAATATCGACATTTTATTTGCATCAGTGTATCGTTTCAAGAACCTTGTGTTAATTTAAAAATAAAACGATTTTAATTACTTTTTGAAGGTGTTTTAAGCTTAATCAAATAATATAATTTTAAAATAAAAAAATATTGGTATGATTGTTCAAAGATATACTCTAACTAAAAATATATTATGTTTCATGTGATATATCATCTTCATTTATAAAGGCATTATGTACTTCTAGACTCAACCAACTTCTCGCTGTAATAGGATAAGTGCATGCCTTATTTCCGGTGATTTTTTTTCCGTATCGGAAGCAGATGTGTAGGAGAATGGTAGGAGTATCTAGCATAGTGTCATGTGATATGAACATTAAATAAAAATTACAAAGATGCATTTGTGGTGCTTTCACAATGCCCTTTTAGATTTCTCGGTCATATTAGGTATTATTTATTTATTTTTAGCATTACTTAGCTGTTTTAGATAAATGTGTACGGACAGAATCAACTGCAAGTCACTTACATTTGAAATAAAAGTTGTTCGAAGTTGATTACAATAATTGTACTTATTTGATAATTTAATTGCGTCAATAAATGTACTAATTTTAATATTTGAGCAATTAATTAATACTGTCGAAAACATTTATGTTAGTTTAGCATTTTGCATCTTCAAATTTGTTTTAAAATCATATTTAACTGAACTTGGGATTGTTTCTAATTTAGAAATTAGTAATCTCTGCGAGATGTATTTGTTTCAGACATTAAATAAGATGTTTCTGAAGTAAAGTGAAGTAACTAAATCAAATTCAGTGTACTTAGTACACCCAAAAATATTATTAGAAAACATGTTCGAGTTTTGTAAATCTTAGAATACACACAGAACTTTCCTTAAAAGAATCATTTTACTAAAACGAAAGGTTATGTCATACCCCTTCCAACTGAATGTTTGAAAAGATTATTGTATACCATGTTTTATGGTACACATAGAACATTATGTTATAATTTTTAGATTTATATATATTTTTTAAATAAACTGACAATTTCGTCAAACCTGTTTTTCTTAGATGATGTCTAATGTTATCACAGACTAACTAGAACCTTATAATTTTAAAGCAGCGGTATACAGGGTGTCCCAAAATAGAAGGCCATACCATTAACCACATATTCTTTGGACAGAAATAATGCGACTTTCCTTATGCCATTTTTTATTTGGACGTCTCTGTTTCAATATGCAAAGTGTTAAAGTTACATTTTAAAAAACTATTTTTGTTAATAATTCCATTGTTTTCTAAGATACACACTTGAAATTTTGCACGTACTTTTATCTTATTGCGGCACACTTATTATGCAATTTTGGTGAAAAAAATCGAAGGGTAAATGGAGGTAACTGAGGGATGCAGTACCCTCCAATTATTTCTAAGTATGTCTATGCAGCTTGTAATTTTTTGTTTAAATGCTCCGTTTTGAAGAAAAGCGGCAATTTGTTTTGCCCATAAATCTATCATTCACTACCATTTTCAAGTGAAACTAAAATTTTGTGGATATACCTGTTATTACAATACCTTGGCAACTTAGTAAATCGTAATACTTACTGAATGTATTTAATGTAGAAATTGCTTTTTTTCGTATCGTGTAAGTATTTTTATTTATAATTGAAGGGTCATCTTAAATCAAAATGTTTCTATTTTAAAATTAGTTATTAGTCTTGTTTTAATTATCGTATTTTATTCTCTAAGCATTCCACTTTTGTTCGTCGTTTCTGAGAATGTTTTCTATGAAAATAGATTAATTTTTTCAATTTATTTGAATCTAGTACTACAATATACTACTAGATTTACACTTCATCAGTCATTGCTGATTGCTGGCACTGCCAACTTAGTTACATTAGTAATTATTTGAAAATAAAATTAAAATTTATGCATTTTTCACTAAACCTCTCATAATTATATCACTATACTATTATTTTGATGAATTTCGATAAAATATAAAAAGATAAAAGTGGTTATGGTGATGGTGTTTGTTCACTTTATTTTATATGTGTTTTATATTTATAAAACATTTTATATAAAATGTTCATTTATTGAAATGAGGTATGGGTATGGGTTCTTGGTGTGGATAAAACTTTAGAAAAATTTTAGCATTCAACCAACAATATTTTCTAAATTAAAAACTAAAATACGTAGATTCTTAATTTAACATTGTATTTAAAGCAGCAACATTCAGTATTGAAATTAGGCAGTGACTAAGTATTACAACGTGCCTTTCGATGTGATTCATGCTTCCTGAAGGGCATTTAGGAAATTATCAGTAATATTATTATCAGTTGATTTGAATTTTGTTGTCTAAATTCGCATACCTAAACATGACTGGACTGTACAGTGCTGTAAAAGGTATGTTTGGATAAAATAATGCCATCACTGAATAATATTGCGTTTAATATTGCTTTGTACACATAAAAATGATTATAAAAGGTTTTGTTCTTACTGTAATTTAGTCTACATAATTACTCTTACAGCTCACTACAATTACAATGTTTGCTCTTTCTCTTTATTATTTTTCATGTAGGATTTATATTAGACGATGTTATAAATTTTTACTCGGCATGGAAACTCAGATTGACAAATAATAGAAGCGTATTTCTGGATTTCAGTACTAACCGAGATTTAGAGCAAGCAGCAAGTTCTATTCTACATTTTCTGTTTTAAACATAAACAAACAAATTGAAGGCTAGCTTATACAACTTATTGTTAAAAATAGATGTTATACAGTATACAGAAGACGTATGTTCAATCGATACTAGCCACAGGCTGAGGACAATAAAAGATTTAGTCTGGCTTAAGAGTATTTTTTGTCTTCATTATCGTAGATGACGTCAAAAAAAAAGAAATTTTTGTTATTTACTCGATTCATTCATTCATATTTCGACATTAGTGAAATTCAAAAGTTCACTGCTTTCATTTTAATAAGGCAAATTGCTAATTTTTTATAATTGCGTTTTTATTAAAATTACTATTATTTTTCTCTTTTGTATTTGTGATTTTCTTTTTACAGTTTTTCTTTAAAAAATCAATAAAAAGATTCTATGCAACAATTTTTTTCAAATGTCACCGATAGGGGTTTTGAGGGAGGGGTGTTGCACCACCTTTAAATAAAAAAATCGTTAAACGTTTTTATTGAATTTCGGGGGTATAAAAAAATATAGCAGGTCTTGGATCGCCATCTTAAATGTCGTGGTAAGGTCAGAGGAAGCTTGATATCATTTAAAATAAAAAAAAATTGTTTTGATTATCTTGAAGAATAAATCTTTACGAATTTGCACACAAATAAAAGCAGCAGAAAGGAATCTACAATATTGAATGTTTATTTAGACCCCTTCTACAACAACTCAGATTATTCAAAAAATACAATAGCATACATAATTTTAATGTGAACGTTATATGTTTATTAGGCTACGTGCCTTCGATATGGACTTGCAATAACATACCGGTGTAACTAACAGCACTTATTGTTTTGTATTATGGCATGGTAGTTCTGTTAATAATTGCATCGGTACTTTTTTCTTATTACGCACTGAACGCATATTTAAAATTTGATCACTTCCATCATTGCCAGACTGTGGAAATATTTTTATTTCGTATTATATTATTCGCTCTCCATTATTCCATCCACCATCCACTCTTATTTTAATAAGTCGGTTCACTCCACTTTCACTTCTACCGACGCTATTCTTCCTGCCTACACACTCATTATCGACGGTCGCCTTGCCGGTGATTCGTTGCTTCAACTTGCGTGTTCCACTATGGGTGTTGAAGATTTGATTTTGTGGAGGATTTAAGATGCTCCTACTACAAATGGGCAGTAATATGTATATCGTGAAGACTTGCCAATATAGTAACCATTGTATATCGACCCAAAATACAGTTCCTCTCACATTGGAATATTAAAATTTATATATTGTGGTTCACAGTATCAGTATATGTATATTTTTTAACATAAATGTGAGCATATAATCTAGAATTGGAATTTCTGAGAAAAATGTGTCTTTTACTAAGAAAAATCATTTTCCATGTTGTTGGGATTCACTTAATTGCGTCATTTATACGCATTTTTATCATCCTTTTTGTGGTTGTATTCCAATTCTACACTTTGTTTCAAGGCTATATGCGGTGAAATAATCTCTTTTCCACGCCATTTATTTGTTAGGGATAGTCCACTATCATGCCACATATATTAAAATAAATGTTTTCCGCGAAATTATAAAGAACGTAGTGAAATGAAATGGTTGGATGGGTCATTCCTGCAATTAGAAAAGCATAATTGAATAAAGCATACATAAAAATGTTTAAGACAGATTTCTTTATTCATTTTATTTAAATTGAAAAAATAATATTGAGGAAAAATACTTTTTATTCCATATTTTTTCAATGTTTCCGCTGACTACTTTTGAAACACTAAATTATCAATTTCAACCCTTGACAATGTGACTTAACGGTTTAACCCGAGGGGGTAGCCACTTGTGCGACACGTATCACGGTTGTTTGGAACTACTTCAATGCTATTTGTCTTCAAATTTTAATGTATGTTTTTTTATTCATTTTATTGACTTTGCACTTTGACGTTAATTTTTTAATTAATGCCCCTATCCACTAGTTTCTCTAAATTTTTGTAAATATTAAAACCGGACACCCTGTACCTGGGAGGCAGGGCAAGTCAAGGGTTTCTGAGTTTCAGCCAATGTCGTAAAGCGCCATCTTTCGCATCTTCGCCACTGGCATCGAATATTTTTTTACGGTTTTTTCTTGTTGTACAGGGTGTGACTAGAATCGAAATCAGTTTTTTGGCCAAGAATATCACGATTCTGAGCATTCTTTTTGCCGAGTTAATACCTATATTATGATGTTTTTGAAATTTTTTATATATCTTACGTATTCAGGGTGTCTGTAAGGTTGGGAAAACTTACTACCAGATACACCGAGGGTCAAAATTTGTTAATCTAAATTAAGTTAATTTAGTCCAAAATTTTATAGTTTCCGAGATACAGGGTGTTAAAATTACAATTTTATTTTAGATTTTTCCTTGGTTTTTCCTCAGTAACTTCATATAAATTATAGTAAATACTTTGCGGATTTGCTGTCAGCTGTACAAAGCGTCACCTTCAGTACTACATATGCATTTAAATCGTCATAACTCTTTGGTGCTTGTACATCCAGTACAGACTGTCTCTAAAAAATCTGGACAAAATGCTATCACATGTTCCTAGAGTCAGGATATGATGATCTAACTCAATTTACCTTAGTCTAAAATTTGATTTGATAGTAAATAAAGTGTGAAAGAAGACTGTGTTTATATTTATGAAATAAAACATAAAAAATGCTATCAAAAAAATAGTTGTTCAAGACGTTTCTTTAAGAATAAAATCAAAAGATCAAAATCAAATAATAAGAATTACTGATTAAACAATCAATACACCAGTGCACACGGCAGTACTGCAGGTGGTGCCCTCTACAACTGACAGCAAATTCGAGGCCATATTTAAATTTCTCATGTCAGAAAACTTACCACTACCAAGTTTTATGTATTTGCTACAATGTATAATAAAGTTATTGAGAAAAAAAACTAAAAAAGTTCAACACTCCGTATCTCGGAAATTATAAAATTTTGGACTAAGGTAACTTGATTTAGACCGTCATATTATGGCCGCCGGAATATGTAGTTTTCTCTCAAACTTTTAAATACACCTTGTACAAGTATAGTAATTTTTGAGGTAATCCTTTCAAAATCTCTATTTTGCGAAATCTTGTCACAATTTTGATCCCAGTCCCTAAATAATGATCCCTAAGTATATTCGCAGCTTAGTCATAACCACCTTTCCATGCAGATGTTCAACGTTGAACCGCCGTTTGGGCTCCTAGGGGAATCGATTTGGCAGGCCATGTAAGAAAAGTCAATTATTTCTGGAATGTCCCGGAAACGCTAATGGTTACGTTTATGGGGCTGTCGGAAACCCTACGATTTCATACATAATGAATCGTCCGTCCACTATACTAGATTTGACCTATTTACATGCTTCTAATTTAGACTAGCACGTGCCGGCGAAGAGAAGTCATTCCAGAAGCTGATATTGGCGTTCGTCGAACCCTCCTCTTGAAATCAGACGAAAAGATAGAATTTTTAATATGTAGTCTAAATATAGTAAAGATTGATTTATAGCTAGATTGATATTAAATTGAATATTGGTACAGTAGTGCCTTCACCAGTATCCAAGATCTATGTAATCACATACATAGACAACCATACTTACAAATGTTGGCAATTCTGACAAAATATATTAAAGGTCGCCGTATTTCTCACCGTAAAATGATCAAGAGAAAGCTTCTTTTATGTCATAAGTAATAATGGTCTACTATAGTCTGTTTGAAAATGAAAGAGAGTAATAAAACCCCGAGATAAGAACCGGCCATGGGCGTGGTAATATTTCGTTTCAGGTAATTATCGGCTAATACTAATGTTAACAGGTAATGGATGTACATTAGTATATTTTACTGGATACATCATAGGGCAGGAGCCAGTGTATTGTGACAGATCAATCCAGTCTTAGAGCTGAACATACGAAGACGTGCTAGTGCAGTAGAGTAAAATTCGACTTGTGTTTAGTGACTATTGTGCCAGTGGATATAATATTGTTTGGGTAAAATGTCGAGCTTATCAGATTACGTACCTGCTAAACGCGTGAAAAGATGTACGCTGTCTTAGAATGAGAAGATTATTATATTAAATGTATTTAATGCATTGAAACACCAAAATCCTACCAACAGGGTTGACGACATCGTGGAAAAGTGTTCCAAAATGACAGGGATTGGAAAATTGACTATCTACAGACTTTTAAAGAAACAAAAAATGAGCAAGATACTGTAAATCCTCCAATATCATCTGCAGGAGGTCAAAAGTCCTTATAGATGATTTCTTCAAAAATGTCATTCGCAGAAAAGTACACTCATTTTATTTTAAAAAAGAAATACCAACGCTAAACAAAATTTTAAGTGAACTTTCAGAGGACAACGAAGGGAGGAATATGTATTATCTAGACGAAACTTGGGTCAACGTGGAATATATTGTAACAAAAGTATGGCAAGATAAAAATGTAAAAAGTTTTCGACAAGCATTTTTGGATGGACTTTCAACAGGGTTCAAGGCATCTTCAGGTAAAGGGCGAAGATTAATAGTGACACATATAGGTAGTGCCAGTGGTTTTGTAGATGGCGGTTTACTTTTATTGGAATCTAAAAATGCAGGTGACTATCATGAAGACATGAACACAGATGTTTTCGAAGAGTATTTTACACAGATGTTGGATCTTATTCCTCTGGGGTCTGTAATTGTCATGGATAATGCTAGTTACCATTCTAGTACATTTAAAACAGCGGTAAAAGGTCGGGAAACGCCGGACTTGACGAGACTACTTGTCCCCTACGTATTTTGGGGCGCTGATTACGAAAATGAGGGTTAACGCTACCTGCAATTCTTGGAACACCCCTAAAATTGCAAAAAACACCCCTACTTAGGGGTGTTTTGTGCAATTTTGGGGGTGAGTTAGTTTGCAAAACAACAAGTACGGTCGAAAAACACCCCTACTTAGAGGTGTTTTGTGCAATTTTGGGGGTGGTTCAACCATTGCTACAAGTTTTAACCCCCATTTTCGTAATCTGCGCCCCAAAAAACATATGAGATGGGTTAGTTTGCAAAACAACAAATACAGTCGAAGAACACCCCTATTTAGGGGTGTTTTCTTGCAATTTTGGGGGTGGTTCAACCATTGCTGCAAGTTTTAACCTCCATTTTCGTAATCAGCTCCCCAAAAAACATATAAAATGGCTAAATTTGCAAAACAACAAGTACAGTCGAAAAACACCCCTATTTAGGGGTGTTTTCTTGCAATTTTGGGGGTGGTTGGAACCATTGCTGCAAGTTTTAACCTCTGTTTTCGTAATCAGCGCCCCAAAAAATATATAAGATGGCTAAATTTACAAAACAAGTACAGTCGAAAAACACCCCTATTTAGGGGTGTTTTTTTGCAATTTTAGGGGTGTTCCAAGAATTGCAGGTAGCTTTAACCCCCATTTTCGTAATTAGCGCCCCAAAATACGTAGGGGACAAGTGGTCTCGTCAAGTCCGGCGTTTCCCGACCTTTTACCGCTGTTTTAAATGTACCATTCACGACCGAGCGGGCGCCTACGACTGCTTGGAGGAAAGCCGATATAATTCAATGGTTAACCTCATCCAACCCGCATCTTCAGACCCTTGATTCCCGATGATCCTGAAAACTTGTGCCTGGACATTGTTTATATATATATTCGCAAACAAAACATATTATATCATCGATAAGATTACAGCTTTAAACGGTGGATGAATAGAAATAAATTATTATTTGTCCTTCCTCTCCACATATTATTAAGTCCAGAGCCGCCACTACTGTCGCCGGATTTAAAAATATATTTGTCACTTGTTTATCTATTGATAATGCATGTGTCAAGCACGTAATTAATTAACTACAGTGCTTGGTCATAAGGATCGAAGGCAGAGAAAGAGAAATTCCATTTTTAATGTTTGCATCATTATTTTGATTGCAAGAACATGTAAACATACGTTTACAATTTAACGTTACAAGGGTTACATGCATCAGCAGATAGATCTTATATATTTAAACAGACCATTCCAATAGCATTAGTAGAAAGTACCTACAGTGAAACAAAAGTTGGTAATTTTTTTACTCTATTATAAAAGTATTTCAGCTAATATAAATCAAATTTTCTACAATTCCTATTAATGAAGTCATATGTATTGTTATGGGTTTCTTAACCCGACTTTTTCTTTTACCAGAAAAACAAACAGTTAATTTTTACTGATATTTATTAAACGCGCTGTACGCTACTGAATACTAATTACAACTCAACTGAACGCTATTTCTCTTTTAAACTCCAGGAAATTTCCAACTAAACACTCCAATTCAAGACTGCCTGACTCGGCCGTTTATTCTTCTTTTTTAGACCAAACGAATACTACAGGTATTTTCTAACAGCTCTACATCTATTTCTCGAACGATTCTCAATATTCCAGTCGCATCTCGATACACGGCATTATTTTGTTTGTTTACCTGGGCAATCTAGCGTTTTGTTATACCACAGTCGTCGAAATGGGTGCGAGCGGGTTTGATACGAATTATCTAGGTATACGAAATATAACGAACAATTCCAGAGACAATATTGGATTCAATAATTAGGTATCTGAAATAAGCAGCTTTAGCTCACAAATGTACTATTCGATGTTAAATAAATGTAGTTCTTTTGTTGAAAGATATGGACAAAATAATAGTAATGAAATAAAAAAGTTTTGTAAAAATAAACTCTTTTCTACACCCGTATTATAACAATGCACTTATATGCCCATAATCCGTTTCATAATGATACCCATTACGATACAGATTTTTCAATACGATACAGATTTTTAATCAATAGAAACCCATAATTTTTCAATCAAGCATGCTGTGCGTTTGACGTTTATCCTAGGTTTATCCAGTACGTATTAAATTTTCGTAGATACCTAGCTAAACTTCGATAATTTATGAAAATGTCTGATATCAGCGATATAGAAGAATGACCATCGACTCCTCCACACATATCGGAGAAAGCAGAAAATGCAGTTCATACGAATAATTACTGTTACCTATTGTGTTCCATAAAAATATAAAATTTATGGTTTTTGATTAGTTATCGGGTGTAGAAAAAATAGCGTATGCAACTCTCATGTAATGGTTATTAATAATGCAACTCTCATGTAATGGTTATTAATACACTCGCATAAACCATACGAAACTCGCCTTCGGCTCGGTTCGTATTCCGGTTAATGCTCGTGTATTAATAACCATCATTACATGATCGTTGCATAATATACTATTACAAAACTACACCTTAGGTATACAGGGTGAGGCAAAAGTAGGTGTAAAAATTTTACTGAAGATTCTTCTCGCCCAAACAAAGTTTTCCTTCAAATAAATTTTTGTTCTAACTTGATTCCTTACAAAGATACAGGGTGTCGAAATTTAGGGGAAAACATTTTTCTCATATGTGCCAAATGAATGGAAGGATTTTTTTGAAAGTTGGTGTAGTGAATGTCGCTATTAATAGCTATTATTCATTGAACAACACATATGTTAAGAGAAGCAGAAGATTCTAGCACCGATTGTCAATATTTGGGGAGAAATCTTCAATGGTCGTTTATTAGAGTTACAAAGAACTTAATAATCGCAAGGTTTCTCCTTAGCTGCAAAGGTCTCCAGAAGTGCAGAAAGTTCTTTTTGTAGGAAATTTAAGTAACTCGCGCTGTTCAGTATATATTCATAAAAATAAGGCTCAATTAAATACCTACCGATGATGCCGCATCATATATTTACTCCAAAATGGCCTTGATTTTGGACTGGATTTACAATGTGGGGATTTTCAATAGACCAGTAGTGTTCGTTGCACCTGTTTGGCAAACCACTACTAACATACCGACTTTCGTCCGTCCAAAGAACGCGCCGAAAAAGGTTCTGATCTACAGTTTCTACATTTACCACAATGTAAGCTATAAAACTAAGTCAAATACTCCAAATTGTGAATATTATAGTCATAATACCCATTGGTCTTTAAACTTCGTTGCACGGTTAATTTATCCAAATTCAATTCCCGACTGGATTGCCGTATAGAATTTCGTGGATTTTGTCGAAATACTGTCTAGCTGTATTAACATTGTTTCTTATCCTTCGGTCAATTATTTGATTCTTCCGAATAGAAAAAGCATCTTCATTTCGTCGCAAGGTCGCCTCCAATCTTGTAAAGATTCTATAATAAGGAATGGGGTGCTCTGGATACCTTTCTCGATATAACTCTACAGTTCTTCTTGAATTTTTTTGTGACTCGTCGTAAGTTAGCATCATATTAACTTTTTCTGAATAAGAAAACATTTTGTAAGCACAAAAGTTATACGTTTGACGTTCGTATTGAGTAATGGCAGTGGCGTAGCCACGGGGGGGTTTTGGGGGTCAGAATCCCCTATGGGTTGGGTTGGTTGGGTCATGTAGGTAATGTCTCACTACAAACCTGCAATCACTCTATTCTCCAAGATTTAGCAACGCGGTCAGTGAACTAGATCTCCTACGGAAACCTTACATTAGGACCTGCTACTAAGTTCTAATCTTATTTTTGTCATTTTTGTAACAAATATTGTTCGTACCTGTTTATTACATAAGTACATGTTTATGATGAGATTGTTTTTTTATTTATTGTTTCAATTTATTAAAAAATATTTATTTTTTTTTTATTGAAAAAATCTAGTTTGAAATACTTTGTTCACTGAACCCCCCCCTTGTCAAATTTCTGGCTACGCCACTGAGTAATGACAAGTATTTTGTCACTTGGGTCTGTTTCTGGCATAGACCTTATAAATCATGGACCGGCCCTAGAAAGAGAGGTCCGCTGTCCTGATGTGTAATTGATGACGTCATTAATCATTTCTGTCAAATCCCAAAGATAATACTTTCGATTGAAAATGGAGCTTACCTTATGCCATTTAACAACACGTGTCCCAAATTTTATTTAAATTTTGTGTATCCTTACAGTAAGCCCATTCTATCGCACCCTGTAATTTTAATAAACAAGTGTCTACACACTATTCACGAATCGCAAATATACCGATAGTCTGCGGTCAGTTTTAGAATATCAACTTGTAGTTGAAAGTAAAATGTGTTCATATTCTAACAGCTCATAAATAACAATAAAATTCTAATCACCAGCACGTGTACGACGTTAACAATAATATTCTGTATGACAGAATTATCCGTTCAGTTTGTGAAAACGTGAATTTCAGGAAGTTTTATTTTCAGTCTCGCTTCGGCATTATGGTGGGAGTTTTTTTGGCATCGGGAACGGTATCGCGAATGTGAAATGACACGGGTATAAATTGTATATTAAGCAATTTATAAGAAAATATTTTATTTTCGTTCTGTTGGCACACTTTCTTCGACAAAGTTCACGATTGAATATTTACCTCCATGTTTCATCGATAAAGCCAGCGTTGAAAATGAAGTTGTGCTTTCAAGATGTTATAAATAAACTTTTGGGCAATTAAAAATGACACACCTAATGTTGTTTGTTCTTTCTACCTGAAAAATAGCACAACTAAACTTAGGATTCTGTTAAAATATTATGTGGAAAAAGGCTTACTTTATCGAAACTGAAAATTAGTTTTTAACTTAAAAAATACGAGTTACTTTGCAAATTATCTTTGTTAAAGTGTACGTAAATATTAACATTATAATGCATGCGCAAATAATACAAAGAAGACCTTAAAATTCATATAATGTAACTGTATGTTTCACAGCCTACTTTTTTAATTCTTGCTCCCATATTTGTTTCAAGGTTTACTATGCAAATTTAATAATTTATAACTTTAGACTTATGGTTATGGCCTTAACGTATTGCGATATACAGGGCGATAATACAAAAAATATTCCTCCTGATTTCATTGTGTTTATTCGAGATTACGAAAAAAAAGTGTAGATTTTTTAAAAGATTTTAAACATGTTATATCACTTCTATGACACAGAAACTTAATGATTTTTTTTGAGTGAAATATCTGTACACCTTTCTATTTACAGTATTGCAAAGGCTGTCAAAAGTGCTTTCAAAAATATATTATACGTGATGCTTATCTTTTACTGCTTTCGAGATATTAATGAGACTGGAAAAATAACTGTTTCTCTGCAGATACATAACACAAGTTTTTATTTTGTTTTTTCATCTCCGTTTGTACTGTTCTTTGATTTTTCATTTTTGTCAACCCGAATCATTGGTGTCTCCCAAAATTCCTATTAATATTGCACCGGCTCTCCCTTAAAAACACAATATAGGTACAAGCTTTTGCAATAAAAAAGGCACTTACTCAAAATAGTTTTTGTACTTCTCGATGTTCTGAGTAGAAATTTCATTAGATCTCTATTGGTGAGTGGAACCACCAAGAACCAATGTTGAAAGTAGATTTTATTACAAATACTTCAGGAGTTTAAAAGAAATCGCTAAATTCATTTTAAAAAGTGCCATTATTATTGCGATAGATTCGGTTGGAAACCTGTATGTTGCAACCACATAAATATGCAGTTTTCTTTATCATTAATATGTTTTTCAGTATTATCTGTGAGTTATTTGTCGTTTAATTATAGCCTTATTTATCTTTATCTCTTTACTTGCATTTTTATATAATAAAAGTAATGATAAAACAAACCCGTCTATTAATAGTTGCAGCTAATATTTTATTTTATAAATATGATTAAGTTCCTGTATGCAAAGAAAACAAACAAAATCCGCTTCGAGCTGTTGGAAAGTGCGTGTATGTAAATATTTATGGCAAGTTACTTGCTCCTTGAAAAGAGCGGTTTAATATTAGGCTACATTGGTATTTTGTCGTAACCGAGAAGTTTTTATGGATAATTTGATGAAATATTGAGATGATACTATGTTCAAATACAAGTAATTTTAGACATTTAAGAACTGAATATAGAGCAAATAACGAGAATGTTATCTCATGCCACCTGCGAATATTCAAAGGTACCGAAGTAAAATCAATATACAGGGTGTGCTACCTCTTTCTATAACATTTTTTTTCAAAACTGATTATTAACTGAGTTACAGGGTGTTAAAGTTTAAATTTTATTTTCGATATTTGTAAATAATTTCTTAAGAAATACAAATATTTACATAAAATTTGTAAATCGGGGGTTTTTGCAGACGAGAAATTCAAATATGTTTCTAATTTTGGCGTCACTAGTAGAGGGCGCCACTTGTGGCACACCATGTTTCTTTTAAATGGAACTTTTTTGCAGCTTAATGTATCCATCTGACTATTGAAACAATCGATTCTCCTACCTGTTATATTTGACAAAGGTATACATTATTGAAGTCATAAGGAGTAACAGTAAATATTCAGTGCACCGATTGAAAACTGTTATCGTTTCAGTGTAAAGTGTAACAGCAAAATGTTACTTGAAAAAGTTGTTCAGAACGGTAAATTATGAAGATGCGCAAAATTTTTTAAAAAATCGGCCTGCTTTTATAAAAAACAATTTTTACTCGATGCATGCACTGAGCATTTCAAATACGATTATTTCAAAAATGGTTACGCCTACCTATTTCAGCAAGGTATGCCTTTTTCAAATAAAACAGGTAGGAGAATCGATTGTTTCGATAGTCAGATGGATACATTAAGATGCAAAAAAGTTCTGTCATTTAAAAGAAACATGGTGTGCCACAAGTGGCGCCCTCTACTAGTGACATCAAAATTAGAAACATATTTAAATTTCTCGTCCGCAAAAACCCCCGATTTACAAATTTTATGTAAATATTTAGATGTTTTAAGAAGTTATTTACAAATATCGAAAATATAATTTTAACTCTAACACCCTGTAACTCCGTTAATAATCAGTTTTGGAAAAATGTTACAGAAAGAGGTAGCATGGAGTACCCTGTATAACGTCAGAAAGCGATCTATCCAACAAACTTAGGTACTGAAAATTTACAAAATACGTGTTTTTTAAATTCAACTATAGATGTAAACATTGTTATAACATAAATTTACATAGTTCTGCATATATTATTGTTTACTTTTGTTTATGTATGTGAAAATAATTGTTAAAATGTGGGGTTAGAATAGCGAAATAATGTGTGTCATACAAATGTATTTTTAAAATTATATTATTTGAGGAGAGTTTAAATAGTAAAAGTGTATAAACAAAACATCAATAATTTTATTTTTGATATTACTTTTTTCGAGATTTCAGTACCTAAAAAACACCACAAATTTGGTCATTTATAGTCTTCGAATCCATATTTATGACGGTTAACTGTTGTCGCTCTAGAATTGTATACAGTCAGAAGTTATCTGAAAAAAAATTTGATTATGCAGAGGACTCTTACAAATACAATTTTATAAAAAAACAAAAAAGACAGTTCGAAAATGATCTAACAGTTTAAAGAAATTCTCAAGGAAAAAATAAATAACATTTTATAGCACCTATTTTATACAGCAAATTCAACTGCTTTTGCCGCTATTGTTATTAATTATTAATAGAATTAATTTGTGATTTTAATTAATAAAATAGTTTGACATATCTGATGTTACAACAATAAAATTTTGGGCCCGCCTTACCCAGTTTCTACAAACTAACACAAATGTTTCTGTTTCTAGGCCGTTTTGAACTCGTAAGTTATTGGCAGCAGCTATGATACGTTTACGTAATTCATCAATAGTGTCCACTTCGGTGCGGTACACTTCATTTTTTAAATATCCTCGCAAAAATAAGTCCAAATGATTTAATGTCAAGAGATCGTGGCGGCCATAGTACCGGTCCTCCTCGTCCAATCCCTTGGCATTAATGCGTGGACACGCTGTACATAGTACGGACATAATTGAGCCTCGTATATGAAACGATATCCATCAACTCCGAGTTGCTATAGACGTAAGTCATTGTTGACACTTGAAAAACAAAACATGTAAACATTCGCATCACAAAAATATTAATATCTACTATAAGTAATCGGATTTCAATATTCGGAATCGCTTGGCCAGGGTCAGGCTCAGCGATGTAAAGGTTGAAACTACTACAACTTCAATAATTTTTTAGTCTGAAACCCTAACAGTGGTATTCATAATTCGTCTCCGGTTGTCAGAGGGCGCCATAATGAACTTCACATAATTTTGAGAAGGTATGAGACCACTGTTACAGTACACTGTATTTATTGCCCGTCCGAAATTATTTGAATTTCATTATAAAATTCGTATAATTTCGTGACGGATATCGCTCTCCGGCGACTGGAGACAGACTATAATACCATTTTTTTAATATTTTTTATATCTCCCTGTATAACTGTATAACATTTGACTGACTTTGTTTCTGCTTCTCCCACAGAATACTATGGAAAAAAATGTATCCTCGATTAGTTCATTAATTTGGAAACGTTTGATTTGAGCTCTGTTTAATCTAAATACACTGTTCAAATGAAATTGATTTGAATTTCATAAATTTCCATTGCCGCCATCAGAAATTGTAGCCCACTATTTCCAGATCTTTGTTAAATTTAGTTTTAAAACGTAATTATTTTAAGATCTCTATCTGTATCGCGCCTTTTAACCTATTTCCCAAAACTTTCGCACTTCAGGGATATTTTAATGGAACAACAGCTGCTCGTCGAGGTATTTATAGGTCAGGAAAAAATGACTCAATCGATAAATCCTGCTCGTACGACGCCTTTAAATTGGCTAATCGACTCTTCCACTTTATTAAAACGACCTTCGCGCACAATTCGGATTAGGCAATTTGATATTCCAGTGACCCCTACGCCAAAATATTTATTTTATTTGTTCACTAGATAAGCGGTTGCAATATTTTGTGGAACTGGCGCTTGATCTGCGTTGATCAATACCAAATATATCAGCAGAAATAATTGCGACAACAAAATCTGGCTATGTGAATCTGACATTCCCTGACACGGTTTTATCATTTTAGAGTCTGTATCATGCAGGATGTTAAAAATTTAGGCATAAAGCTTAGCCCGCTCCTGGTAAACTAAAAAAGCTAAATATGTTTCAAGGACACTTGTAAGAGGAACTAGTGTTCATCACCTTAAATTTTTATTAAATTATTCAAGAAAAATCGATTTCTAGCGGTGTTTTTCAGGGACACATTTCCGTAGGGAGGCCTGTAGGAAAAATTTTTTATAGGAACTTATCATCTTATTCTTTGATGTTGTATCTGAACCCGAGAGATTTCCTACATTTTCCCGGACACCCCGTAGATTATGGTTTGTAGTAACATTTCTTTCGTTTGTAGTAATTTCAAAAAAAGTTACAGGACTTTGAGAAGAATCTATCCCTCGACTTTTACAGCACTAAAATCTGAGGGTTGTTATAGAGAATCGTTTGTAATGAAAAAAATTTCGTTTGTAGTAACAAGGAAAAAAAGGGTATACCTATTTTTAATATTTGCAATATGTATATTTATTCTCATGTGTAAAATATATGAAACCAGTTCAATTTTAAATAAGTATACTAAACAGTAACTTTTTCCATCACTTTGTTTGCTCACTGGTGCAGAGGTGACAATTTTGAAAAAGGAAATAATATAATTTTATCAGGCTTTGACTAAAATTAACCTAGAGAAAATATACTTCAAGCGGAGGCTAAAAAATCGTTTGTTTTACTTTACTTTAGATTTCGAGGAACTACAAACGAAATGAAGGTTACTACAAAGTACAAACTATTTTGTAGCCTTCGATTGCAGTATATTTTCTCAACAATAAGATCATAGTTTTTGTTTTTATCGGATAAATTTCTCTTTGTAACGAAATAATTTTGACAATCAGTAATTTTACGAGAAAAACTAACATGCAGTGGCGCAACTACCATACCGCCAAACCCCGCGACCGCGGGAGGCCCTGATGTCAAAAGGCCCAAAAAATATCAAACAACTTCGACAAGATTTTAAAGGCCAACTGGCATTGCCACTATTAGCCTTATCAGAAAAAAAATACACGCTTATAACTCGGTAATAACTAACCCGCCTCTATTCAAATATTACTTTGCCACATGCGTCGGCGCTCTATGTAATCGAACCGTTTATTGTTTTCATGTTTTGCTGCTCTCCAAACTCCTGATTGAATGGAGGCAAATTCGTCTCTAGAAAATATCAAATTATCAAAGTAATTACGAAAATTTGAAAAGTAACGCAATTAGTATTGCTAAAAGATGGATTATTAAATATTCTACTTTATAATCAAGAGCATCATTTTAAAGTAACTATTTATTACAAAGTTTTTGACGTTATTAGTCAATTAAACAACCGTTTTGAAGGGATAGAAAAGACTGTTAACAAAATCAATGACGGAAGAATTATTTAAAGCTTTTCAGCAAACTTATCCTCGCGATATATCGTCAGCATTTACTTAATATTTGGCGGGTGGGCCCAAAATCTGAAGCTACGCCACTGCTAACATGAAAATAAAATTGCGATTGTGAGGATCGCATTTTAAAATACTTCTTATACAACAGTATCAGTGATTTGTAATAGGTACAAAAAACGTGTTTGTTTGTATAATTATTTATATTTATTCAAACAAATATACAAAACAATATAATGGGCATGGGGTTTGAGGATATTGATTTTCACTAACCGCTGTGTATCAATATATTAACATTTGTTGACAAATGAAGCAACTGAGTAAGTGACATCATCAGGCATGGAACACTCAATTTTTGACTATAAATGTCATGTTGGAAAAGCTGCTTTTCCGGACTTTATTCGATTTTTTGGAGAAACGGATAAACGGATCGTCTTCATTTTCGGTATGGACGAACTACACACAGCTGCAATGTTGTGTACTCTTCTATCGCATGGAATGGTTCGTTGGGACCTCTCTGTCGCACGTATTTACTGGCAGCAATATTTCACTTTTTAAAACTCGACAACCGCAATTCAGGACTGATTTTTCGCAGACAACCCTATACCACCGTGTTTGTAATGAAATAATCTTTATTTTAATTTAACTTTAATTTATTAACCACACCGGTGCAAGTTACTAGTATCGATTTACCTATTTATACCTGCCTACCCAAGAGTTGTGACGGGAAAAAAATAGTCAACCTAACGTTTGCATATTCTATGGGCTTCATATTTTCGATTGATGCTCATTGAGCTTTCGTTATTGTACAGATGTGCCATTTTTATTAAACAATAATTAGTGAAACAACTGATAATGCAAACTGACCGCTTAACCACTCAGATCATCCAGGATAAAGGTAAAACGTGCACTTCGGTAGACAGTATTAAAATTTGGGACAGTATAACAAAGATTTTTGCGCATTTTATAATAATGTTTTCATTCAGTTTTTAAAAAATTCGTCAAATTTGTTTGATTAAAATTATGTGTCTTTAATGTCTTCTTTAAAAATGCTCTCTGCAGTTTTAAATTCGGTAATGAATCACTAAAAGATCTATTTTTAAGAACAGACGTACAAAACAGAGGTTTTGTATACATAATTTTTATTTTGGAGATTCTTATTTAACCATTTTTTATTTTTAAGCTCTGGTTTAAAACGGGTGGACTTTCATTTTATTTTCGTGATTTATAGTGGCAGCATGATATTTTTCAACATTTTTTATAAATAAAAATATAATACAAAAACAATTTTTAATGTATATGTTTTTACAGTATGTCTCAAAAGTCATGCGTATTACAGAAAATGGCAATGGCAAAGCTAATGGTAACCAGTGGCGATGGGAGGGGAATAAGGTTGTTTTATTTTAAATGGCAACCACCTTTTTTATAGCACCGTATAAAAGCATAGGTTTTTCTGATTAATTTGATGTGCAACATGTTGAGGGGTTTGTAAGAAAGATTTTGGAGAAAAAAAACCCTAAACTTCGACATTCTTTTTTTATTTGATTTTAATTATCAAATGTTCATACTGCTGACTTTCTGCAATTAGTGCAATTTGACAATGACCTGTCGACAAACTGCACATTCTTGATTATTGCAGATGGTATTTGCCTGATCTTATGACGAATGCGTTGCTTCTGGTCTTCAATTTTGATACACGTACAAATACAATACATACAAATGTCAACATAAGAAAAAGTCAACTGAGGAGTCCTTCGATATGAAAATTGATGATTCAAATAGTTTCTTAGAAATGGTTGCGTGGGTGCACTCCTTCATATTGATGGGGGTTCCAGCAACTATTAGATTCGGCTATGCCGTTGAAATAGCGAAATTTTTACGGTTTTTTCAATTTTTCTCCAAAATGTTCCCTACTAACCCCCAACACATTGCACTCCAATTTAATCATGACTAATGTCTGTGTTCTAAGCTTTCATACGACGCAATAGAAAAGGTGTTTGCCATAAAAAACAGCCTTATCCCTCTCTCGCCGCCACTGGCTACATTTTTGAGAATGAAACTTCTTTCTATTAACAAATAAATATTATTATTAGTTATTTAAATTGTTTCTCTTTGTATGAGATTAAGTTTGTTTTGTAGCTTGGGTTTTTAATTACATAAAATGGTTATTTATAAAGAATTTGATATACCTAGATAACCTTGTTCGAACATAACATATGTATAAATATTATTAGAGAGCTATTTAAATAATATATGTATATATAAGTGTACCATCGTCATACGAACAAATGAATAATTCAATATATTTTCACCAAAACATTTAATTTAAAACTTACAGAAAATATGCGTGGCTTCGGTCGAAAACTGACCAGATGCGTTTCTTTTTATGCTTTAAAGCAAGAATGTCATATCTAAAGTACTACAAAAAATAACTGAACATCTGAAACTTCCAAATCCCACACATTATGAATTCTTGAGGCGAGTATATCAGCGTTCTTGTAATAATATAAGAAGCGATAATACTTCACATACTGAAGCTGCAGTTGCTTCACTTTCTTCTATGTCCATATTAATGATCATAACTGCACGTTTAATATTAATATAACAAATACTGTTGAATGAAAATAAAAAAAACATTTTATTTTTTCTAATAATGTAAGGCAAGGTAGGTGGTAGAAAAAATCAGATACATTCCTTGGGAGTAGTGTCTTTTCTTCCCTTGAGAGAAGAAAAGTGTCACTTTCCTCCCTTGTGATAGTGAATAGTTATTACAGTATCTTACGTTTATTCTTTCAGAAACGGTTGTGAAAACCGTATCTTTTTATCTCTTGTAGTTTCTAAGTACAACGAAAATGAGACACTCTGTACATATTGTAAAAATAAATTTTAAATCTTAGTCCATCAATCAATTCCAGGTTTTGATGCCATTTAAACTTTACACAGTTCATATTTTACTGATAAATAGTTTATATTTTACTAATAGAAAGAAGTAAAGCGACAGGTTATGCTATTCGTAGAGGGTTTTTTTTTAATTTATTTTTTTTTGTCAGTAAGGAAAATATAAAATCTGATTAAGTGTAGCTAAATATCAGAATTCATCATTACATTTTGAGGGCCTTGATAAATAACTACATAGTTTTTTCTCACTTGCCTTTTAGCCGAATTGTCCTAGAGAACTTAAAATCATTGACCGATAAATTGTGACTGCACTGTGAAATAAACGCTTTAATTAAGTCGCCATGCCTATCTGCTTGCAGCTATAATTATTGTTATTTATCGCCACATGTTTGCTTACGTCAGACGTATATGTATAGGCGGATATATCACGTACTGAATATGTAAACGACCAAATCACATAAGACATCTCCTTTAATAGCACGTCGATCTATTGGAATCCTGATTGTCTACTTTTTGATCGAAAATTAACATGTATCGATATAATTGTTGGGACACTTCTGAATCAATAGGTTTATTATTTCCAACAGTGAGTGAAATAAGTATGTTTTTTATTTGGGAGGTTCACAGAAAACAAGTTATTTGGAACATTCACTTGATAGACCTGTTTAGAATATGTAATTTTGAATTAAGAAGCTTCAGTGAAGAGCTGTGTACCTATTTAAGTAATTTACTTAGTTGAGAATTGCAATATTCGTGTATATGCTAATAAATAATTTGTTTCACTTCTTATGGGCATGTGCTTGTAAATACAGGAGTGAAATTACCAATCAACGTTCAAACCTGATTCCGATGTCAATACATCATAGAAGATAGTAGCTACGAGCATTGGTTATACATATAGAAAGTTTCCTCTCCTGTACAATAACAGAAAAAGCAATAAACTCTTGTAAGCAGACATACACAAAAAAAAACATCCAAAGGTGCCGAACTGTTTCCTTGCTTTTATTTAGTTGCTCTTCGTTATTCAAGTAAACATAAATCAAACATACCCATCGTCTAAAGGTATTTTAAGTCTGTCATATCGACACACTTCTTCCTACCTACCAACCTAATATCGATGGCCGTTTGATTCTGGTTGAGTGTACAACAATTTTATGTAGTAGGAATTTGGCATGCTCCCACTACAAATGCGCAATATTATTTAAATAGTGAAACATTGCCCATATAACCGTCATTGTCTATCGTACAGATATGTGTATTAACTTTGTAACGAAAAGACATAAACTTTCCAATATTCTATAAGTCGCGCCCTCACTAATATACAGGGTGATTCACAACATATCTAAAAAAATTGGGAACGTCATGAAAAATGGAATCAATATCGTAAAAAAAAAATTGTAAAATTCATATAGTTTCCGACTAAAATATTATTGAAGTATTTTCCACCTTAACATCGCTGGGCTGTAGTCTCTAACCAGGTGATTCCGAATATTAAAATCCGATTACTTATAGTAGGTATTAACGTTTTTGTGATGCGAGTGTTTATATCAGTTTTTCAAGTGTCAAAAATGTCTTATGTGTATAGAAATTCGGAATTGATGGATATCGTTTTAATTTATGGTGATGCTTTAGTAGAACGATTTCCCGGTAAGTCCAGAACGTCGTACGGCGTATTGCAGCAGTGTGGCGTATCATACACGAGGCTCGATTATATCCGTACCATATACAGTGTGCCCAAGCATTACTAGCAAAGGATTGGACGAGGAGGACCGGTATCATGGCCGCCACGATATCCTGATTTGTCCAATAATTTGGACTTATTTTTGTGGGGATATATAAACAATGAATGTATTGTACCAAAGTGCATATCCACTATTTATGATTTACGGAAACGTATCACAGCTGCTGCCAATCAATAACTTAAGAGTTTAAAATGGATAGGAAGTAGAAACATTTGTGTTAGTTTGTAGAAACTGGGTAAGATGGGCCCAAAACTTTTTGTTGTGACATCAAGTATGTCAAACTATTTTATTAATTAACATCACAAATTAGTTCTATTAATAATTAATAACAATAGCGACAAAAGCTTTCTTTCCTTGGGAAGTTTTGAATCACCCTGTATTTAATGGTACGACTATCACTACCGGTAACTAAAACTTGGTGTTGTTTTAGTTATTGCTGAAAAATTTACAATTATTGCAAAACAGAGTACCTTCCTCTCATTCTACCTATAGGATTTATGTACAGGGTGACCCAGAACTGATGGTTGGCCGCGATTACGTAAAAACAAAAAGAGCAACGGAAAAACCGTAAACGTGGGTGTTTATGCTATGACGTAGTGAGTGTTTACTCTAAAATACCATCTTGGTAAATTTAACATCCAATGGACAGTGACGTCATCGAAATCATTGTTCCCAATTTCATACCTATTTTTTATATAATATAAAAATCCTCATTTTTATCAACATCTTTTATTAAAACCTTTTTTCGATATCACCTTTCGTGTAAAAGATATAAGACCATATGTATAGAAAAATTAAACAAAGTTTCGATTACCTATGTTGATAATTTTGACAGCGTTGCCATGGAAAACAAAATTTTTACAATTTTCCAGCAAAATTATTTATTGTTATGTGTACCTATACCCGAGTATTTTTGGTTCAAATAGTACACAATAAAAGCTATAACAATCATTTAATAATAACATTATATAAAATTTAAAATATGAACAAAATAAGGACAATATTAGGTACGTATCATCGTGGAAAATAATTCTATGTTAAGTTTTCTACATGTCCACTAAATTGTTGTAAACGTATTTCTAGTCTATGTCGGATTTTCAGATGGGTAACTTTTAGAAGTGTATCTCTACTTATCCCCCAGCATGCGTTCCTAATGTTTTTTTAATTCTTCTAAATTATGATATTCTTTCTTATAAACCTCATTTTACCTCAGGGTACTCTTTAAATAAAAATCCATTGGGGATAGATCCGGAAATTACGAAGGCCAATGAAAAGAAACCTTCTGTACCAATCCATCGGCCATTGTAATTTTCATTGAGGTATCTTTTTACTTCTCTCGCATTGTGTGCTGGTGCGCCATCCTCTTGAATCTACGTTTTTATTCTAAGTTGTAATGGTACTTCTTCCAATAAAGTTGGTAACTGGTTCCTTAAAAATGTTAAATAACGCTCTCCGGTTAGTGCACTATTGTAAAAGTATGGACCAATTAAGTGTCTGCCTATAATACCACATTATACATTGATACCAAAATATCCTTGATTTTCAACCTGATTAATTTCGTGAAGGTTTTCAGTTGCCCAATAGTGCGTATTTTTTTATTTAGTACTCCATTGCTGACAAAGCGGGACTCGTCTGTCCATATTTATAAAAGTTTGGCACATCTAACTGATATCAACAATCTCCGAAATAAAATTTATCCTGCGTGGCCTATGATTTTCAGAGAGGGCTTGCACGTTTAAAATTTTATAATCGTGATACTTGTTTTTCTTTAAAATTCTTTGAATTGAACTATAAGAAATATTTAGTTCTCGGCTGACATCTCGTATTGATTTTCTTGGATTATTATTGAAATACTCACACTCGAACCACCACATTATTATTGCAAACGGATTTATTTTTTTCAATGTTTTTTTTTGTACTTTAAAAGCGCCTGTGTTCCGTCTAAATGCTTATTCCAATTTCAAGAACCTTCTATAATCTGGTACTTGGCGGTCAGGATATCTTTCACTGTAAATTCGTGCTGCCAATTTTAAATTGTTTCTAGCTTCTCCAAAAATTAAAAGCATATCTACCTTTTCATTATGACTATTCATCTTGGTAAATAGTAAATCTGCGTATAAATAATTAAAACAACAACAACAATTGACAGGTAAACTTTATAGATAAATACACTCAGTTCCAAAAAAAGTGACGCACTTGATTTTTGACCTAATTTTGTTTTCTTTTTACTTCTAAACCAGTCGGCCAATTTTTAATTTTTTTTATTTGTTGGTAGGTAATTCCTTTGCCTTTCCTTTTTTACTAATTTTTGACTCACCCTGTGTGTTAATCAAGTAATGGTATAGTAGGTGCTCTATATGAAAGATGCGTCTTTTGTGAGCATTTTGTTTTTTTATTCATTGATTTATCTCTAAAATTGTCCAAATTACAGCTTTTTTGCTCAAGTTTTGCAGCTTTCTTAATTTATCGAGAAAATTTTCTAGTGAAATAAACATACGATTTTCACGAAACACTTTTATTAAACACAATATTATAACTAATTAATACCGTGTATTGCCTCCCCTAGCAACTCTAAGGGTTTCTAATCTACGCGGCATACTGGAAATTAGGTTTCTTATCCTGTCCATTATTTGAGGCATTTTATATAATTTTTGTCACTAAAACTTGTTTAATGCTACTTAATTAATGACAAAACGTCAAATGCGTTAAATGACACAACGTCAAATTGCAAGTGGCAGTTGTTTTTCAAAGGCAATATGATCCTACAAAGAAATATGGGATAAACGTAAATGATAAATTAAGAAAGTTGGTATATACAAAACTTAAGCTGTAAATTGGACAATTTTAGAGATAAATCAATGAATAAAAAAACAATATGCTCGCAAGAGAAGCATCTTTCATATACAGTGTAATCACCTACTATAACATTACTTGATTAACACACAGGGGGAGTCAAAAATGAGTAAAATAACATGACTCGAGTTCCTCCACTACCATCCAGGAGGCTTTGAAAAAAATTCGACGTCTTTAATTTTCTTTGAAAGGCAAAGGAATTACCTACCAACACATAAAAAAAAATTAAAAATCGGCCGACTGGTTTATAAGTAAAAAGAAAACAAAGTTAGGTCAAAAATCAAGTGCGTCACTTTTTTTGGAACTGAGTGTATAAGTAACATAACATTGACAGTATTGATATTTCCATGGCAACGTTGTCAAAAGCATCAACATACGTGATCGAGAATTTTTCTATACATATATGGCCTTATATCTTTTACACGAAAGGTGATATCAAAAAAAAGTTTTAATGAAAGTAATTGAGAAAAATGAGGACTTTTATATTATGTAAAAAAATAAGTATGAAATTGGGAAAAATTATTTCGATGACGTCACTGTCCATTGGGTGTTAAATTTACTAAGATGGTATTTTATGGTAAACACTCATAATAAACACCCACGTTTACGGTTTTTCAATTACTCTTTCTGTTTTTACGTAATGGTGGCCAACCATCAGTTCTGGGTCACCCTGTACATTAAAATCTGTACATCTTCAAACACATTTTTTGATCTCATAAGCCAGGATGCCTTGTACATGTATTGAATTACACAGATAAATTGGTAAGTAGGTACTTGTGGTCGAGCTTATCACTAGATTTTGGGAAGTGTTTCTGTTTCAATTAATGTCTACTTCAGGGACGATTTATGATACATTTGAGGCCCTAAATTGAGTATAATTTTTAGCGTCTGGTAATATACCTTTTTTATTCTTGAGTATGATTGAACTGATATCACATTTAGGACTACATTTTATGAGTATATCAGAGTTGGAAACTTCGAATAAATTTTGTTCTGGAATATTATTCGAATATGCACAATATTTATGACATTTATGCGTGAATATTTTTTTACCATATACTACTAGCAATACTTTCATTAACAGAAGAGTTTTATCCATAAATATATAAATAAAATTGTAGCTATCTCATAGAAAATACTTGTGCCAATGTTAATGAGTTGGCGTTACTGTTGACGTCATGCGACCATTGGAAAATGTCTTTTAGAAATCGACGTTTACATTTAATAGGTGTAACTAACCGTGCAGCAGGTGCTAATTTTTATTAATATTTCTATCTAGGTGGGCAGCATGCATTATTTCAGTATCTATTCGGCCTACCATAACAGACACGAAGAACGCTGTAGGCGGCTAGTATGGCGGTCATAGTGGGCGTATGAAATGAATTCATTTTTCATACAAATGCCTTTTGCTTCCAAGTTTATGTAGGTCATAGAGCGATGCATTTTTGTCATTTTACAGCCACCGTAATAACTATAAATCGCTTCTATTTGTATGAGGTAAAATGAGAGCATGTCTTTCTATTTTATCGACTTGACGTGGATATAAGTTTGGAGTACTTATATATTTTTTTAATAACGTAATAACCTAGACAGATGCAGCGGTTTGTGTTGCTTTTTTTTAACGTTTTAGCTAATGATACGAGCCACGCGCCGCTAGATGTGAAAATCGTTGTGTGTGCCTATTCGGTTGCCCAGGCGGCACAATCCGCTGTGTACAGGGTGTTCCAAAGTTTCCTCCCCAGGCATTTTTCTCGAAGAAATATTTTTAGTAGGCGAAAACAATATGTTCTAGGTATAAGCCTAAGCTTTGTTTGTTTTGCATCTAATTTATGATGTTTATAAATTTTTGCCCAGAAACATTTATTTCTCTGGTTCATTGTCAAATACATTGCAGTTTAATAAAAAAAAACCTTTATAACATTTTCATCTATTTCCATTTGTTAGAATGTTATGTCGAGAAAACATAATGAAAAATAAAGAAATTATTGCATTATAAAGATATGTAATTGATTAAATAACATTTAGTAATAGTAACAGTGTATCAAAAATAAAGATCAAACATCGTTAAGAACAGTTACAGACAATTTTCGGTTTGTTTTCCATTGTTATCCAAACAACAATTAAACCTTTTAAAAGGTATACGTTTTGTAGCTTTTTGTATTACATCTCCTGTCAATGTTTCACACACTAATCTTACATTTTGTTTAACGGGTTGATATTATCTGACCTTTGTTTATAGACAACGTTCTTAAGTATAATCACCCTCTCCCTCCTCCACAGAAAATTATCCAGAGGGGTTAAGTCCGGCGGTCTTAGTGGCCACCGTATTGGACCATTACGATACATCCAACTATTTAGAAAGTGATGCTTGGTTCATATAATTGCTTACAATTGCAGAACTATGAACTTGTAATTTGTAATGGAATATTCTCCAACAAACCTGCAAGTTATCTGTCTAAGAACTGTAGAAACCTGTGAGAGTTTGTTCAAAACAATAAGGACCTACTAAAGGCCGTCCTCACCATACATTTATTCCAAAATACTTCTTGATTTTGTACTTCTATGGACTATATTTAATCTATGCGGATCTTCATCAGCCCAGTAATGGATATTTCAGCGATTTGGTATAGGTACCATTACTTAAGAATTCACAAAGTGCAAAGGATATGATTATATAAGTTTTTTCATCCTCAGCAGTAACCATCATTTGAGTAATAAAATTTAACCTTCTATGACAGTCATCATTTGTTAGCATTTGCACATTTTGTAATCATAAAAGCGAACATTTTTTAACACTTTGAATCGTCGATTTAGAAATACGAAGAGCAGCTTATCGAATCGAATTTTACGGATTTTGCTCAAAACAGCCAATATCATTGGCAACATTCTCATTATTGGCTATACTCCTTTTTATGTCTTTATACTTTCTTGGAGAATAAGCATCTTCATTATTTTTTAAATTCTTTCCAATTGCTTCTCCAAATACGAGTAACATATTGTCTGAATCTATTTATTTGTGGCATAATTTTAGTTTTTTTTCTTTAGTTTTATTGGGTTTTTGCCACACTTCTGAAAAAATAAAGACTAATTAATCAAATAAGCCCTTGCGCCAAACGGATCAGTCAAGGGTTATATTTGAAACTAAGTTTGCCTAACCAAAAAATGTCACACTGAAAAAAGCAGATAAGTGAAAAATAACAAAAATCACATCACTATCGCGCACTTCAGTATTATTGACGTTTGGAAAAACTCTCTGTTTTCGTTTTCAAAATAGTAGTAAAAGTGTTAAACGTATGTCATGTTTGGCAGTTTAAAATTTGTAACATATCCACTTTTTCATTATGAATAAATATTATACATTTTTAATAAAAACTTAATAATAATTATTAACAAAAGAGCAACAATCATAATAACCTACATTAACCATTTTTCTGTTAGTCTCCCTCGAGATCTCCCTTTAAATTTTCTTCAATTTTCTTCTCTCATTTATTGAATTATTTTTTCATAATTTATTTTTCCACTTCTGCTGTAAAAAAAATTAAAATATGTTAAGCTGATGATAATTTCATAAAAAAATATATCTAACAGAGGTGCCCAGGTAAAATTTAAACGCACTGTAGGTATTTCTCACGCGATTTGCTTCTACGTCATGGATGAGGTAGCAAATTCTTCAGAAATTAGTGATTTGTGCTTTTTAATTGCAACAAAATTTAAAAGTTAATTTTTTCAGCTTCAGTTTCTTCAAATTTAAAAATAAAGCACAATTGGAAAAATAATTAAAAGAATAAAGCAGTTTGTAATTATAATTTAAAATTGATTGAATTTTAAAAAGGCCAGTAAAAAATTAAGAAAACACTAGTAATATTTTGACGGTCCACAACAAATGTCATTACACTGTGCCTACCCTTTCATTTATGTCAGATGTCAAATTTTGTATAAAAAAATCAATTTTCTGTCATTTTAAAACTTATATTCAATATATTTTAGTTGAGTTTTGGCAATTCGGTTGGCACCATGGCAAAATTTTATTGCTTGCTTTATAGTCATATTTTAGACTGCATTTATTGCGACAGCAATAAAAGTTATGCATAGTTTAAACTTGTATGGCCATGAGTGTTATTTATAAATAAACCTATTAATTGTGAGTCGTCAAAAAACAACTTTATGTTTCAAATTTAATCTTGTGTTTATTATTTGAACTCAGAAATTACTAACTTAGATAAAGATTACTGGTTTTAGTTTTTTTCGTTGAGGAATTCATTTTAATAATGTAAAAATAAATTCATAAAACAGTGACGTTGAAATCTGTTTCCGAGACTAGATCTTAGACACACCCCGTATCTCCGCTGCTCGTTGTCATATTTGTAAACTTACTTAAATTTTAACAGTTTTTGGACTGCTTACTGGAAGTTCTTGGTGTAATTTCCATTAGATCTCTATTGACGAGTGGAAACAACAAACAATTAAGAACTAATGTTGAAAGTATATTTTATTACAAATACGTCAGCAGTTCAGAACAAATTGCGATTTGTTTTAGAGTGCCATTATTATCGCAATATACAGGGTGTTTATTAAGTAAATGTCAAAAGTCCAGGGGCGTATTCTGTGGTCAAAAATAATGGTTTTTTGTTATACAGGGTGATTCATTAAGAATAGGCAATCTCTGAACTGGAGATACTACACACCAAAATATGACGATTGAACCAAATATGCCTTATCCGAATGTTGCTGGTTTAAAAAATACAGGGTGTTCAATGCTAGAATTTTATTTTGAAATATCTCAATAACTTTGAAACCTGTCGGAGTATTAAAAAAAAAATTGGCACAATTATGTTTTTTGGCACGGCACATAAGATTTGTGGCACAGTATGTTTCTTTTAAATGGCAGAACTTTTTTGCTGTTTAGTGTATCCATATAGTAAAGGTATACCTTGTTGAAGTCGTTAGGAGTAACAGTTTTCGAAATAATCCTATTTGAAATATTCAGTGCACCGATTGAAAACTGTTATCATTTCAGGTAAAGTGCCTTTTCTACTGAAAATACAGCAAAATTTTACTTGAAGAAGTTGTTCAGAACGGTAAATTATGAGGACGTGCAATTTCAAGAAGATCGGCTAGGTTTGATTTTGAAACCATTTTTCAACAAAGCACAAAGATTTTATCAAAGCAGCATTGGTACTGGTTTTTGAACTTTTAAGTCATCTTGAATTTTTCTTCAGTATTGGGCAAATAATTGAAGTTGCTTAAAGCTTACCTAGTTTAAGAGAAAAATTGATTTTGTTACATAAATTTGGATTTTTAACCTCTACTTAAGAAACACCCTGTATTGTCATTGGTACTGATTTTTGAATTTTTAAGTCATCTTGAAATTTTCTTCAGTATTGGACAATTGGTGTTTATTTAAAGCTTACCTAGTTTAAGAGAAAAAATGATTTTATTACATAAAATACTACTTAAAAAATTATTTGCAAAACAATGCTACTGTTTTTTTGTTTCAGAGAAAGTTAACCTTATACGTTGCGTAACTATAAAATTTACTAAAATAAAACATATATTTTTAGGACAAGGATTTCGAGTGTTATGCGAATATCAAAGATAATAAAATATTAATTAAGTATTACATTCGACGTCGATGTAAATTTAAGCGGTTTACATTATTTCAAATGTAAATCGGGGGAACAAAACTTGGCATTCCAATATAAACTAATCTTAGAAGATTATGCCAAAAACAAGTTTATTTTCATTTTACGCGTGTATAATTAGTACACCGTGTAAAATGAAAGTTATAATTTATAAACATACATGCTATATCACGGACCTAGGTACTCCTTTAATATTCTAATTTATATACTTTATTATTAATAAATGTAAATAAACTGGTACATAATTCTACAAAAACTTACAAAATGGCCCAGCAGATTATATCTTGTGTCACAAATATCACAAATGAACAAAAATATGTTTTTGAAATGTTCTTATTATTAGTAAAAATGTTAAGCTGGAATGAATTTATGTAGGAATAAAGCTAGTTACGCACGGTGAGCTATAATACATACGTCATAAGTCTTGGACTTGGACCCTCATTCTTGTTAAAGAAAGCTTTTTGTCAGAAAACCAAATACATTTACAAAAGTATATTGTTTTCTGAATCTTTTTTTTATGAAAAGAATGTGTTTGATAAACTCCGAGTACTTCGAAAATTAAAAACCAGCAAATGTGTAACATTTTTGACCAAAATTTATTAAATCAAAAAGAAGTTATCTACTTGACTAATAGTAGGTATGACTTCCACCACGTTCCAATAACATACTGACACGTTTGTGCATTGGGATAATCAAGTGGTTAACGATCTCTTGCGGAATATTGTTCCATTCCTTTTCTGCCGCCACAACTAACTTATCTGCAGTCTGAGGTGGAGGAATATGATTATAAATGGATCTAGCAACGAAATCCCACATGTTTTCAATAGGATTAATGTCAGGAGAGTTGACTGGCCAATCTAATCTATTGATATGTCCTGCTTCGAGTGCCCTTTGACCCCTTCTTGCGCGATGTGGTCGAGCGTTGTCGTCCATAAACAAAAAATTTTCACCTAATTCATTACGTAGGGGGTAGATAATGGGCGTAATAACTTGTTCGATGTAAATTTG
The DNA here is from genome assembly GCA_037114965.1 of Monochamus alternatus. Lineage (NCBI taxonomy): Eukaryota > Metazoa > Arthropoda > Insecta > Coleoptera > Cerambycidae > Monochamus > Monochamus alternatus. Next base: position 93,114,340 of record CM073427.1, on the reverse strand, counting down.
ACAGATTATTTTCTGTGGTATGCGAATTAATGGGGTGCGGCGGTTGAACATTATTCCACCCCAAAATATTACGGTACCCCTTTCATACGGAGTAACTTCACGGGGAAAATGAAGTCGCTGTTGACGACCTGGCTCTCTCTAGACTTTTTGTCGATGGTCATCAGTAACCAGTCCAATTCTGGTTTCGTTTGTAAATAAGACCCATCACCACTGGCGTAAAAGCCAGCCACTATGCTCTCGCGCCCACTGGAGACGGGCAGCACGATACCTTGGAAGTAGAGTGGGGACCCGTAATGGTCTTCTAGCACGTAAATTTGCGTTGTGGAGTCGTCCTCGAATAGTTGGTGTCGATATAACACGGCGAAACGTACCTTGAAAGTGGACCCTGAGAGCTGAAGCTGAAGATGTGCGGTGTCTACGGGCATATTGCACCAAATACCGATCCTTCCTTTCATTAGACACTTGAGAACGTCCACTACATGGTCTGTTTTCCACTGTATCAAATTCTTCACATCTGTGTACTATTCGTACAACAGATGATCTAGGAATACCAAACATGTTCGATATCTGATGATTAGAATGTCCCGCATCATGTAAAGCAGTCATTCTTGCTCGGGTAAACGCAGGAATTTCACGTCCTGGCACAAAAATTCAAAGGAACACTTGGATGAATACACTGGTTACTTGACGAGATTTGTAAAGCCATTGGTAATAAAGTAAAGATCATGATCTGCAATGTTTTATTGTCTTTTTTGTTCCCTAAGTACATGTACTTTTTTACCACATTAAGCTAGTTACGGATACCCATCGTATTTTATAATTACTGTCCGTAAAAAATATCTTCCTGGAAGCATTTTTCTACATTCTGCATTAGGCACACAATGGAATAAACGATCTTACTTTAAACTTCATTCAGAACGGAAGTAAGTCAGATTATTAGATAATCGAAACCAAGTCTATTTTTAGGTGTTCCAGTCCACCGAACCATAACGTCCACCATAACTAATAAAAAGTAAAAAAAAATATACAAATTCTTAGCATTTTCGTTGATATATCGTTCGGGCGTGGAGGTAATAAATCATCAAAAAGCAATTAAATACTTGTTGGCTGAAATAAAAATTTTAATCTATATGAATCACCGATGAGCTATATAAAAATAGCGCATAATTAAATATTTTGAATTCTGCGCGTGAGGCCCCAAATTCTAATTATTACAGTCTCCTGAAGATACAACGCACGACTGCAGTGAAACATATTTGAGCCACAATTCCTGATTGAATGAAACTCCTGAAAAATTTATGTTAATTGCTGATACCAAAACAAATTTTCAGGTGGCGCCACAACGTTTTTTCAAAACTACCTGTACATAACTACAATACGTGACTTTACATATTGAGCAAATAGTATACGGATTACAAAGAATAGTTTTATTTAAACATACATCTAACCATAACCGGATGTCCGTTGAAGTCACATCACATCGACATTGACGTCATTTTGTTAACCTCATATTTCCTCCTGATATTCTTCGGCGGATATTTTACGCAATATGCAATGTTTTCATTGATTAAAGTTCAGAATTTCACACCGTCATTTATGCCATGGAATATATGGGAAGTTCCTATAATTTTTTATTCTACAAGCCCTTCCTACGGAGATATGACGTGTCCCTAAAGGACGCCGCTGGAAATCGGTTTTTCTTGAATAACTTTTAAAGTACTTAATATAATTTAATAAAAATTTAATGTGATGAACACTATATAAATAGTAAAGACCTCTTAAAATAGTGTCCTTGAAACATATTTAGCTTTTTTAGTTTACTAGGGGCGGGCTAAGCTTTACAACTTAATGCCTTAATTTTTAACACCGTGTATGATAAAGGCTTTGAAATAATAAATCTGGGTAGCTTCAACCCTAGACTAAAAAAGGTACTCTTGTTTATTGTCGATAAAATGAACCGTTTACGAGAAAAGAATAATAAACAAATGTTTTATTTTTAATAAAAAGGGCTATGATTTTTTTTTTCTCGACAGCAAAGTCCGATACGAGTCATTCAAACAACAGAAAAGTTTCATTTTAAGACGTTTAATCTGAAAAAATACAGAATATAAAAAAAACGCAGTCCCAGGAGGCACCTTAACGAAATTATCGACTTCATAAGAGGGTTCAACATGCGAACATAAGTCAAACTTTTATATATGTAATATTATGGCTATTTTCATCATTATGTGGGGTTAGTAAGTTCAACTTGAGCTTCTGACAATCTACCGTGAGTACCGGGACAGTTAATGACTGTTTTTTGCTGTGGTTTTATGATGAAAATTGTAGAAAATATTACAGTTGGCAAAATGCGTAAAAAGTTGAAACTTTTCCCGCTATTAAATAATTAGCACGATTTTTTGCGAATTTCGCGTCCATGAGGACATTGCTTAAGATAGTGAAGTTCAATATAAAATGTTTATAAATTTAAGATACCAATCAATCAATCCCGGAAAAAAATTTCGATCCCGGGATCGATTGCTGTCGACTATGTCGATATATTATGAAAAATTAATATTATTTTAAGTTTCATTTATTTAGAAAGAGCAAAATGATAAATGCAAAAATACGTTACACCTATTATAATATGAATAATTGAAATTTTATTTTTATTCATATTTTGGAAAAAAAAACATAAGAAAAACTATTTCATCCAGCACATTCGGATTCAAACTCGAATAAATAATTTACACTTGTAGGTGAAATTGATAATAAAAAATCGTAGGATACACATTTTACATAATTCCGTTTCTTTGATTAAAGTAGAAAATAACGAAGTTTTCTTATTTGTACTTGAACCTGGCTGAAATGGCTACACAGACTCTTTCAGGCCGTATTAGAAATATTTAGTAGGCTGTAAAGCAGTTTATTACTTTGTAAAAATGTGATCAATGTTCAATTTTTCAAACCTGGTCACTAAATTAAATATAATATCTGTGTATTAATTCATTATTCTGTTGCCTCGTATTTCACATTAGACCGCAACGTATCTATTGAATTGACATGGTCAAACCCGAAAATCCCGGGAACCAAGCTGGTGGCATCACAAGGTTTTTCAAGCTGAACATTAGTAGAATACCGGGATCCCGGGATTGACAGCCCTAAAAAAATCTACAAAAGCTAATAATAAATAATATATGGGTAATTTTCATGGGTGTAATTCAATGCTGGTGGGGGCTTTAGCCAGCAGAGTAGTTAATTGCACACAATATTATTAATCTCCTAAAAGTTATATTAGTTCCTACCTCCAGTAGTGATAGTAATAGCTAAAGAATGATAACCGTTCTTGGTAATAGTTCTATGTATCATGATAGTGTAGTTAACACAAGGTAGCTAATTAGTAGTAGCACAGGTTCAAAGATAACGGAGACGTGATAAGTACGACAGATGAGCAGAATGGTTAAGCATCATTTGCTAAATCGCTTGGCCTTAAATAAAGCACTGCTGTTGCGATTTAGCACACGATGGGCTAAGGCACTGAATAGACTAGAATTATAGATATAGCCGCCATTTTGGTTCGCGTGTAGGAGACGCCCATTAAAGGCGGAACAAACTAATTTTTTTTTATTCAAAATAATTGAAAATTAAAAATGACGAAATATGTCATACAGTTTTCCTTTTCACCATTTTTTTATTTTTATAAACCCTTGTATAACTAAAAATTAATTTGTCATGGACCTACACTAAAACAAAAAGTAATATATTTTTGTTTTTTCAACTTTTTATTTTTCTTTCAGAAATATCTATGGATTGGTCTGACCATGCCTTGTGGTGGCCTGAGCAAAATGTTTGGTTGACCAGAACGAGATCAACTCTAGACCAATGCGGGGTCCACGCAGATGCTCTCCTTTATTTTACCCCGATGCACAAAAGCCTTAGAGTACAGTTGCCAGACCTTAGATGTCTCGACATGAGGGTAGACTTCTCCATAAAGACATTCTCGGCTGTGGCCCAAGTGTGTAAAGACATCGGAATAAGACATCCTGAAGAGTTATCGTTTTGTAAACCTTTAGAACCCAATCACCTGAAATACAATTATAAAGATATGCCAAAGAAAAAAATCGATCAGAATGGGACCCAAAAGAATGGACATCTTCCAGTTGATACGAACACCTTTATAGCTAATAGTAGCCCTGTAGGTAGTACAGGAAGTCTAGACAAGTCACCGTTTATGTGTGCGCCTGTTACTCCATCCCGACCTCCCCCATCTTCAACCCCTGTCGGTAGTCCTGCTGGCAATGTAAGTGTTGTTAACATAACAAAAAAATTAACCTTGTGTTAATAATTGTATTTTCCCCTTTTCAAATTCACTTTCCCTGTATATAAATTTAATTTACATTTACCTCATAATCATGATTCTTTCGTGTCACTAAAACTATTCCAAAATTAACTTGATTTCTATTTTCTGTTGTTTTCATTTGTCATGTTTCCAAAAAAAAAAAAAAAAAATCGTGGGAATAACAGAATATTAAACTTGTTCTATGAACTATGAGTGAGGAAGTATTTTTTTTTAAGGAAATTTGGTATATGTTTGTGCAAATGGGTCGTAACTAGCCTGTTTCGATTAATTTTTTAAATAAATGATTAAAGGTGTTTGTTATATTGCAACCTTGGGGTAACTATTCTTCTTAAATCTTCACTAAACATGTACTTATTTAGTCACAATGTGATAATCACTTTAACCGACACAAACTAAAACGTTGGTGTTTCCCTAAATTTTGATTTTAGTTCAGCTAGATGTGTTGGATATTTACAAATTAGAAAATAATATTTTCTGTTAAAATAGTTACATATTTACATTACAAATGGTACCGGTGAATCTACAGCTAAAAAGAGATACAGCCAGTTTCCAAAAAAAAAATATAGAATGGCGATTGTAATTTGAAAATCAAAAAAGATAATATTTTTTAAATTTTGCACAAATTTTCTACTAATGATTTAGTTATTTTTCGAAAATTTTTACCTGTTGAAGTAAGCGTCTCCTGTTATTTTTTCCTATAACTTATTTGTTTGACAAAAGTTAAGTATTCAAAAATACGTGTAAGATAGCCTGGTTTATTTTAAAACTCTACCTCTCTTATATTTTGGTTTAAAACTGACCATCATTATGTTAGTAGGTGATTGTCATGCTAATTTCTGTTAGTTACTTAAAAGATTTTTTTTACGATAGCTTTGGAAAGAATTATGGCAAATAATTTTACTAATGACGAATATGTTGACATGTTGCGAATATTTTTAGAATTTAGAAAATACTGTGCATCAGCAAGAAGAAAGGTAAAAGTTTTAAAATAAACCAGGCTATTTAATATGTATTTTTGAATACTCATTTATTATTAAACAAATAAGTTGTAGCAAAAAATAACATAGATGTTTATTTCAACCCCTTGAAAGGAAAAGAAATTTTTTAAAAATTGTTGAGAAGTTGGCCATGTATTAGTAGAAAATTTGTGTAAAATTTGACTATTATACCATTTTTGGTTTTCAAATTACATCCGCTATTCTATATTTTTTGAAAACATTGAAGGGCTGTATTTCCCAAGGGGTGGACATTTTGCTAAGGTCATTTTGATGCACACGTCTATAGGAATAAGAGCATCTAATAATTATTGACGGTCAAAATTATGTCAGTACTTCATATACGTTTTGCACGATCCGTCAATTTAACGTATTTACTGGTTAGATTAAAGGGAATAGTAAGTTGTGTTTACAAATGTCAGATTGGTAAGAACTGTATCTTATAAATAGAAAACAAAAGGTTCATAATTTGGTGAAGAAAATCTATTTTTTAATACTCTGTTACTTGCAAGATATTTTTTATGTTTTTTTTTATTATTATTTTTAGACTGGCACCTGGAAAAAGAACGGATATGGCAACGATATGAACGGGACTTTGAATTATTCTGGAAATAGCCTTAGTAGTGAACAATTAAACAGTACCTTCGACAGTTCATTAGCACAAAGCCCGCCAGCCCCTTATCCAGAGGCCAGACGACAACTCGTTAGACCTAAGTCACTGGTAGAGAAAGCCAGAATGAATGTGGCGTAAGTATTTGTTTCTTGTTAAAATTAAAACACGGATGTTTTTAATTTTAACAAGAATTCCATTAGAAAATCTATTTAGTTTCTATGAAAAGATATGAAGTCATTTAAAATCAATTTGTGTAGGCAAATCGGGACTTTCCCTTATCAAAAAGGTAAAAATGGAATGTGAAAGATCTTTTAAATAATTTGCTTATAATTTCTTTGATAAAATATAACAAATGCATTTTTTTATAGATGGCTGGATTCATCTTTGTCCATAATGGAGCAGGGGGTGAGGGAACACGATACACTATGTCTGAAGTTTAAATTTTACGTGTTCTACGATCTTAACCCGAAATATGATGCTATTCGTATAAATCAAATATACGAGCAAGCAAAATGGCAATTACTGAATGAGGAAATCGACTGTACGGAGGAGGAAATGTTAATGTTTGCTGCGTTGCAGGTAAGTTTGTCACAATTACAGAAAATAAATAAATGACAATGTTAGTTGAAAGAGAAACCAGAATTTGCAATTTTCTATACTATATTTGTTCATGAGACGGTGAATATAAACCTAAAAATTTATTAGCTTGAATGAATCTTTTAAAAATTACTAAAACTTATAAAATATCTGTTTTTTTATTTAATTTTTAACAAAATTTTGGAATATTTGTTTTTCTAAGTGTTGAATTACCTACACATAATTAAATATGCACACTATGGGTACGTAATTTTTAGAAAGAGAAAAAATATCTAGGGGTAAGATGAATAAAATACTTGTATTTTTTTTAATGCCAGTAGATGTCACAATAATAAATTTTGCAAACATTTTTTTATTAGCATTGTATGCCCATGACTAGAGGAACACCATGAAAAATTTGCTGTAGACTTTCATTTTTAATATACAGAGTGTTCTAAGTGAGTGGGCCAAGAACTAGTCTTCTACTGTGATTCTATGGTCTATTGTGGCTCACATCCATGTTATACTTCACCCAAGAGGTTTAGCCTCTATGAAGCCAATAACCTTATTGGGTGACATTCTGTCCAGGTCTTCTGGCAAGAAATGCATTTTGCCAAATATAGAAAATCTGGTCGTTCGTTCTCCAACTGGACAGTAACATAATATGTGTTCTGCCGATTCGTCACTCTCCAAACACAACCGGCCTACTGAACCAGACCCAACTTGTGCATGTGACTCCTTAACCGGCAGAGTGAGTTAATCTTTGCATATCTCGCCAGTACTCACATACTTTTCCTTCGCCCAGGTCGAGATGAGTTGTTTAGCAGTAGCCGAAGCTAAGCCAAGAGCTTGTTCTGGACCTATAAAGCTGGAAGAGGCACCTCGCCTTGATAACTAGTCCACTTGCCTCGTTCCCCTGAATACCTGCATGACCAAGTATCCAAACCAGTGTTATTCTGTTGCTTGTTACCAACCGCTCCAGAGTTTTTTGACATATCCATACCATGGATGCCTTCGACATACTAATAGCTGCTTGCCTCAATCTGTATACTGCCCACCTGGCTTCTCTCTTCAAAGGTATATGGAGTTATCGCCAGATTAACTTGTCTCTGTAAACCTGAAAGTTTTACTTTGAATATTTTTTGAAGACCTTTGGACCATCAAACTATAGAACCATAGTTGTTTGGACCTACGCCCCAGGACTTTCCACAAATGCGTCGATACGTTCATAAAGACATTCTGGCCTTGTGGATGACTTTCCATATGAGAGTTCCAATTGAGCGTTTTATCAAGAACAATTTCCAGATATTTTGCTTCCTCCGCAAATGGTATTGTCTCTCCCCGTCAGAGACAGAGTGTTGAGAGGTTTTCATCTTCATCGAATCTCTTATTTTTTAAGAAAATACTTGAACTGAAAAGTTCAAAACAGTTACTCAAAATGTTGTGAAGCAAATTTTAATTCATTCATTAGGTCGGTCAGTGGTCGCACGGTTTAAGGCATCAGTACTTGAATCAATGTGGCTAGACCAATGTGGGTCGAACTCCGCAGCTGGTAGACCAGCTATTTTCGTGGAAAGGATTGGCACTCTCTCTGCGGGTATGGTAGGATGGAAGAATGTTAGTCAACATTTGATTATCCCCTACTGAATGGTGGTTTTGACCTACCAATGTGTCGCAAATGCGGCCTGCTTAATAATAATATGCCGCACAACTATTCGACTTCTGAGCTAGTCCTCGTAATTAAAATGAGAGGTAGAGATATTGTTATATTATTATTATTATTAAAATTAACTACAATATTCGAAAAATGTGAAAAAAAACTGTAACTGGAACTAGAATTAAATGAAAATATTCAAAATACAATATTTAGTACAGTTTATAATTTAAGTTCCGATTCTTATTTTTTCTTTAGAGATTGCAAACACAGAATTCCAGGAAGCAGCTTTAATTACCACCTGGAAAACCTATAGCAAACAACTAAAGTCACTCGTCAGCAGCCCACCAGAAGACATATACCGGTTTCGAGCTTATTAACTCTTACAAATCACGCATTGCATATCACGAATTCACGCATAATCTGTAGCTAGCTTTAAGTAGCTTGATCCCGCTGGACAGACTCTGCGCTTACTCCTAACATATGCACTGTTCTATGTCTGTAACTTTCCAACAGCTTAAAATTTGGAAGAAACTTATTTTCCACATATTCTAGACGTATTACACAATCAAATTCTTTCAATACATTTATTTAAAAAATAAGGGTTTTTATAAAAAAAATATTCTTTAATTTGAAAAATCGTTCCATTAGTTTTACCTTCATAATATTCTGCATAAGAACTGACACAACAGTTGACGTGTAGGTGACCCCTATCTCTTCTCTAAGTTGTTTCATTTAGCAGCTAGAGGGTATCAAACCTAAACATTTAATTTTTTTTTTTTTCGAATAAGTTCCAAACTGAAAATTTCTGAGAGTTTGGTTTTGATTATTTTTGAGGTGTGCTTTCATTTGTCATGTACAATTTTCATTAAAGGACAGTTTAGGTACAGAAAAATAATTTTACATTATTTAATAAATACTTTATACTCTATCTACAAACACTAGTTTGTTATTGGTTAATATGTTGTCAAGTTTAAACAGCCCCAAAAATTCTTATTTATGAATTGTATTTTTTTGTGTTTTTTCTGTTTTTTTTTTTTCTATGAATATAAAAAATGCGAAAGGTGTATTGAACATATAATTAAGTGAAAAGAAAAAGTGTGTAAGTGAAGATGGAATAATGGATGATATAGAACCACTAATAATTTCTATTAATGATGATACTGGTGACGTTTTTCATACATGTTTTATAACTTAATGTTTTCAGACATTTTTTAAATTTTTTTTTAATAAAAACATGAGAAGCATTGTATTTAGAATTTATTTATTTAATTAGGTATGTCATCTGTTAGTTAAACGATCCCAAATTAATCGAAATTAAAAAATTATGCATAAAACGTTATGAAAGATACACACTGAAAGCAAACGAAACAAAGAATGTATACATTAAATATTTAAATTATGAATAAAATGAGACTACCACTAAAAAGGTAAATGGACATTTTGTTTCATATAATGTGAATTATTCAAATTTATGGCCAAAATGACCTAGTGTACTTTGTAGATTTTTGCTGTGCAAATATAATTTTTTTTATTTACTCCTCATAGTTTAAAAATAGCGTTTAAATGTCCCCAATCATCAAATCTAAGTTTATTTGTTCTAAAAAGTATTAGGTGAAATTCATACTAGAGGGATACGATTTGTAAGATATTATACAGGGTTCCCTCTCACCTGGAAAACTTTGAAAACCTGGAAAAGTTAGGGAATTTGTTTTAAACATAATAACGTCAGGGAATTTTAAAATTAATTGAAATTGACAAATATATTTTTTTAATTTACTTCGGTTTTATATCTATTTTACAATATGTTCCAAATCCAAATACTATGTATTCATGCCAAAGAATAGTTATTTTGTTACAATATTTTGAGTTATTTTTTTAATAATGTGTCAGGGAAAACCTGGAAAAGTCAGCGAATTTAACATGAATTTAAAAGAGGGAACCCTGTTATAATGATATATGCATAGGCGTCGTTACAAAATTTTTCGAGTAGGTGCAAATGCAGAAAAAAATTAAACCGGAAACAAAAAAATATATATTTTAATAAGGATATATTAAGTCCATATAAATCTTAAATATAATATCTTCAGAAACATAAGAAAATATTATAGGTACTATAATAAAATAAAATATAAAAAAAAAATAAAATACTCGGCAGGATATGACATCAAAAATTCTGTTTCTGCTCTAAATCAATCAATTTGAATAGTAACGCATGCACGTAACATTCTACATTGAGAACGGCTCAAAACTATGAGGGTTTATGCTTGCAACCTGCAGGCTTTAATTTAGAATTCTTTGAGCTCGGCGCTTACTCATGTGTATTACGATTACATATTAAAAAAACAAAACTGAACGCACAGCGCACTAATGTTGTGTACTTAAGCTATACACCAAAATCGTCGACATATTCGAATTTCTAGTACCAAGAAACCCCCCTAACCCAAATTTCATAAAATACGGTCGATGCGATTGAAAAATAATGAAGAAAATGTGATTTATTTTTTGAACTTTGACACCCTGTAGATCGAAAAGGAGCAACATTCGGATAAGGCATATTTGGCTTAATCGCTCTATTTTGAGGTCAGCAACATGCCCTTAAGCTCTGTCCCATTATTAATTAATCACCCTGTATATGATATTTTGTAAGATCAAAATCATGGCTGTCTCACCATTGGTCCATTGCATAAAAATTTGGTTTTAATGCAGGCTCTGATCATGCGTCCGTCATTTTAAAATACAGTCCGGCATTCACAAGCGTCCGGAAAAATGTCTGGAGTTCAGTAGTATAATGTAACGTAGCGAAATTTTTTGCAATCTGTTTTACCAATACCCATTTACATATGCATTACGCTAGTTGCTGTGTTGCTGGGCATGTGCTTTATATATATGTCATATAGATGTATTTGTTCGACAAACTCACTAAACGTGATACGGCTATATAATATGTATGAACAAATATGTTGTATTTACAATGAATATATTATTTTTATATTATAACATATTTTTCATGTAAAGGGTAGTCCCGCAAAAGCCATCCTGTACACTTGACTTTTGATACAATTGAATTAACAAGTTGCCACATAGGCAACTGATCATTAGTTAACGTGTACAGTTGGTTGCCGCAATATTAATAAAAATCACCCGGCGTGGAAAATTGCTTAGCAACAGTGAAGAATAAATGTTGGATTTTCCCAGAAAACTATTGTGTAATGTATGAGCATTATATACTTAAGTTTTTGAAACATTGTAAATATGTACATTGTACACATCCATGATTTTTTTTTTGCAAATAGGACAAGTCCTTTGGAAACGGCCAAAACTTAGACTCATTTTCCTCAAAAATTGTCAACATTATGAATATGAAACAAAAGCATGCCAAATTAGAAAAACCTCAAACTAAAAATATTGTCTTAAATTTTTTTTTTAGTAATTTTTTTAGTTAAAAATGTCTAGATGTTGTTGGATAGGGGTTTACATCGGAAGATTCATGAAAGTTGTGAACATTTGTAATTTCTATACGAGTGAAACAAGCCTCATATGTGAAAAGAATTTTCTTATGAAAATTAATATCCTGATGCGAGATAAACTCACAAAAAATCACTCGTCGATCCAAATCTCGAGGCAATAGCTCTGGCACATTTTAAATGTGATAAGGATGTAGCAGATTACGTTTAAGAGTTCAATGTACAAAAACTTTTGATAATCCAATTTCACATGATTAACGTTTACTTATTTGCGGTTCATCTTCAACTGTTTGCAACATATTTTCTTCATCTTGTACCTCTATTACACTAGGACGTTCTTGGATATTACTGAAAAACTTTCCTGACTCTCAAGCTTGTCTTTCAACATTAGAAAATGTTTCTATGGGGAATCACTCGATTTGGAAATCTACAATATTCTTCCAAACTTCTCTCTACATGCACCTGCCCTGTATCTCGGTTCTTATGCGGAACACACTGTATATTCAATATTTTTTAAACAAAAACCAATAAATTTGTAAAAAATATCATAAGTTCACTTTTAAGTCCTGTCATGCACAGTAATTATTATTTAGACACTTTAGTTACAATAAATTTATTTAATCAATAATAAAATCAAGACATACATGTAAAAAAAATAATCGACAGTTTTTCAAAAGTCAATGATATAAATATAATTATAAAAATGATTAAATTAACAGATAATATTTATATAAAATAACAGAATATATACACAATATCTTTAAGATATTAACATTTTACAATATAAAAAATCAAAAATATTTAATAATACTTCTCAGATGAGGCCTCCATTAAAAACTGTTGAAGGCTCGCCTACTCTATTTTTCACAAAAGTTAAACATAAATTGTCAAGTATTAAAACACATTGATAGTTACAAAAAGAAGCGACGGCGAGATTGAGTTTTGCGTTTATTCATACCTGCATAATGTATTATGTAAGCAGGATAAAATGTATTATCTTCATATTTAACAAAAACATGTTCATTTTCCTTTGTTGTCGTGTCACAATTCGATGGAGGAATAACTGTGCTCTCATCACCCACAAATTTATTACTGACAAGAACATCTGCCAAGATCATAACTTTCTGAAAAGTTTTATCTCCAAAAAATGTAGCGTAATGTGCTCTTGGTGTAAAGTAAACTCCCTGCCCATATCTAGTTCCTCGTGCTGTACCTTTTAACCTCCAATTAAAATTATATTTGCAAATATTATCTATATTTCCCTGTTTCGTGCCATGAAAAAGTTGTACTGTACTAGTGTACCCATATCTTTTCTTGTAACACTCTTTCATTAATTTGAACTGTGCCAGAATATAAGGATTATATATTTTTTCAATTCTAGTTACTGCGAAGTGGCTATTATTGGTATTGAAGAAATTTTTTATTTCAACAAACTTCGCAGAATATTCAGTCAGAGGTATTAGATTATAAATATTACTGCCATTTAAGCAAGTATAATTATCATCGCTAAGTAAAAATTCATGCATGAGATTAGAATTAACTTTAATAAGTGTAGGTTCAAAACTACATGCACCTGTATTATCTTCTTGTTTATCTTCGCTATTTGAAATAGATAATGTTTCAAATTGTAATGTGAGGTCTTCCTGTACTTCTCGCCTCTGTAATTCGTCCTGGCTAGAAGATAATATTTGCTGTACATTCTCATTAGGTTCAGTTTGACTGCCAGAGGGTTCAATTAACGTACTGAAGATGCTATGGTTGTCTTCTTTATCTTCCATGATTCGAAACTGCGGTTAGTGTAACACCTCAAACTATATAAGTACTTTTATAGGCAGCACAAATATGAAATATGGCGCTTTAAATGATGTATATGCGTGTACTTCCCCGCGAAGTCACAGACTAATACACTATTGCGTAGTTGTTATCGTGCCATGTTGCCAGATGCCCTACCAAAATCGTGGGTCGTTTTTATATAAATAAGGGTAGTAATAGTAGTTATTTATGCAACAAGTATAAAAACTAAGTGTTTATTGCACGCGATGTGAAAACGTCGAGTGCAATAAACACTTTAGTTTTTAGTTGTTTATGTAAGACACTTTATTTTCAATCAAAGAGCAGAAATAATATATCGTGTGCTAAATCAAACGTAACGTTACTTACATTTTATCACAATACGGGGATGCATTTTATTTACGAAGCCGACGGATATAGTTGATTATGGACTAAATTAATTTATTTCTGTGAAGTGCAAAAAATATTGTATGTACATTATGTAAGTTTAAAGACTTCGAATTAGGGCTTAAAACATCTGTAAATTCATAAAGGATAACTTTTATTGGCCTCTAACCTTTTTTTCTCATATTAAATGAATTTTAATACAAGTGGCAACCCTGTTGTGTTATATCTTTTGCAAACCGGCGTATAATCAACTGTCTGTATTTCGTTTGAGTAAGCGTATTGAACGATCAAATTTTATCAGTGACGTTAGAGAAAAATGTGCTTACATATGCTTTAAAACATTAATTGAGGGCTAGTAATACCAAAGTTTACCGAATATTATCTATAAATTTTGGTACTTAATACTTATTAAAATGGAATAAATGTCACAATTCCCAATACACAGGGTGTCCATAAGTAACAACAATTACATTAGGTTGAAGCTGTAATATAACCCCTGTATTTTTGACATCAGTGTGACTGTGACGTCATGAAATGAAGAAGGCAGATATGTTATATTGCAATTTCAGCCTTATGTAATGTATACATAGAGGTTACAATTTTGATTTTTTTTTTTTCGAAAACTACATCGCCGAAATCTGACTTCAGATTCGTGATCAGCACCCTCAAAAATGGGGGTAAGTTTTTTTTCTGAAGATTGGAAAGTTTTACGCTGTTGTAAATAATTATCCCAATATTTACCAAATACTTGTTATGTAACACTCACGTGGACGTACAGAAAACAATAAATACATTCAATGATTAATTAATTACTCGAGTGCAAACTAATTTCTATAGAACAAATTTTTTTGTAAGAAAAAGAGAGAAGGTAAGCGTTCAGGTTATGCATTTATTAAGTTGTAATTACTTACAATTTTTCAGTTTTTAATAGTAAAAACGTTAGATCAACCACTAAAATAACATGGTATGGGCTATTACCAAAATCAGTGGTTGTGACGTTACCGTATTGTAAAATTGCCTTGGGAAAAGTATACTTGCAATTTGAATCTTGCCACTACTAAAAGGAACTGTTTAAATGAAACATTTTGTGGAAAAATTATTTTTAAATTTAATGAAAGGGAATTCGGGTCCATTTAATTTTTTGTCGTATAAATTTTTGTATACATGTATTTTTTTAGGTTATAAAAAAAGTAAATTATAAATTAACACTTTAAGGCCATCTAGCGTTCAAACTAAGAATGTTTGGACTGAGTAAATTTTTTAAATTGAATAATTTTTTATCTAAAAAACACTAGTAGATTTTGTAAATATATTTTTTCTACACCCGTATTATAACAATGCACTTATATGCCCATAATCCGTTTCATAATGATACCCATTACGATACAGATTTTTAATCAATAGAAACCCATAATTTTTCAATCAAGCATGCTGTGCATTTGACGTTTATCCTAGATGCCTATGTCATTATTTTAGATGTCAAAATCAGTACGTATAAAATTTTCATAGATACCTAGCTAAACTTCGATAATTTATCAAAATGTCTGATATCAGCGATAGAGAAGAATTACCATCGACTCCTCCACACATATCGGAGAAAGCAGGAAATGCAGTTTATACGAATAATTACTGTTACCTATCGTGTTCAATAAAAATATAAAATTTATGGTTTTTGATTATTTATCGGGTGTAGAAAAAATAGCGTATGCAACTCTCATGTAATGGTTATTAATACACTCGCATAAACCATACGAAACTCGCCTTCGACTCGTTTCGTATCCCGGTTAATGCTCGTGTATTAATAACCATCATTACATGATCGTTGCATAAAATACTATTAGAGACACACTATAGAATAATAAAAATCTTTTATTAAAAACTGTTTACAGATGTTTCTTATAGGTATACAGTAAGTTTAAATGTGTTATTCATCCAATTTATTTAACATTTTTATGCCAAAGACCAGTGAGTTTGGAAAATATATTGATTTTCCTTATAATCAATAATTTAATTTATCAGTATCAAGTGTGGTATAATTATGCTTCAGATAACAATTAATATTAATATAAATAACAGCATACATATGTGTATCTAGGTATAAGTACAACAAATATTTGACCCATCAACATTTTACAATATAAAAGAGTCAACTTTGTATAAATATTATACGCGTAAAAACTGTCTGCCCTTATTTATTTATGGTTCAGCAGAAAAATAACCATTTGTTATTAAAATAAATGTTATTTAAATAAATTGATAAAACTAAAAACCTACTTTATATACATATAGTTTATAGTATATGAAATGCAGTCTGCATATCTACATTAAAAAATGTCTGTGATGCTGTTTGCTTTTGCTTGTATCTATACCTTGGTAGTATATTATATAAGCAGGGTAAAATGTATTATCGTCGTATTTTACAATAACATGTTCATTTTCCTTTGTTGTCGTGTCATAATTAGATGGAGGAATAACTGTTTTCTGAGCACCTACACATTTATTACTTACAAGAACATTTGCCACAATCATAACCTTTTCAAATGTTTTGTCTCCATAATGTGTAGCATAATAGGATATGGGTGTGAAAGAAACGCCTTGTCCGAATATATGTCCTCGTGCGGTACCTTTTAATCTCCAGTTGAAATTATATTTACAGATATTATCTATATTTCCCGTTCTCGTGCCATGAAAAAGTTGTTCTATGCTAGTGTAGCCATACCGTTTCTTATAACACTTTTCCATTAATTTGTACTGTGCCAGAATATAGGGATTATATATTTTCACAATGTTGTTCACTTTGAAAAATTTTTTGTTGGTACGAGTAAACATATTTTTTATCTTGTAAAATTCCACAGAATCTTCATTCAAAGATACTAGGTTGTAAATATTATTGTCATTTAAGCAACTATAGCTTCCATCATTATTTAACAATTCATACAGTAGATTGGAATTAACTTTAACACGCGAGGGCTGAAAACTATAGATAGTCTCATCTCGTTTGTACACACTCGGCTGGAGGCTGCTTACAGTATTATCTCGTTGCTCACTGTTTGAAATAGATAATCCTTCAAATTGTCGTATTAGAAGTGTCTGTTTCCTTAATTCTTCTTCCTTGCGGGCTCTTAATATTTGCTCTATATTTTCCCTTTGTGCATACCCACTATACTGGGGAGCAGAATACGAAATTGTCCTATTTACTGGACTAGGGGGTTCTTCTTTTGAAGAAAAAAGCCCCATATTTCCACGGTACTTTTAACACCACGAACTAGTTGTCAGCTGATACTAAATAAATACGACTTGTTAAATTATGTATGTATCTGGTACTTCCCCGAGCCGAAAAGTCACATGACATGACCAACAAGCGCCAACACCATCCAACTGCGCAATTGCAACTACTTTCACAGATTAAACAAGAATAGATAGCCCACTCTATCCTTGTTGAAGACGGAACAGAGTGTTTGCTGCGCCATCTAACATTTCTGCACAGAACTTTTCTGAAGTAGGTAATATAGATAACTATAAATTGCGTTATTTATGGGTGTATATCCGTACTAAATAATAATTTATTATTATTTAAAATGTTAACTAATTTAATACAAAATAGTCAGGGTAATGTGGAAACTTTAACCTGACTATTTATGTATCAAATTTGTTAACATTAAAGTGGAATTACATTATTTGTTAAAAAAAAACCGCAAAATTCATGACTTTTATTTAAAACAATTTCTGATAAATGAAAATCATTGTAACAAGTAAAATACACATTATAAAAGTATAAAGTTGCGGCAAAAATTCACATGACTTACGGCATACGAAGATAATTCATTATATTTTCATCAAAATATTTAAGAAACTACAACTGCGAATATTAAAACTATATTATACTACACTAAATGTTTGCACTATATATTACAGTAAATTTCAAAAAATTATTGTTTTACACGACAAACTATCGAAAATTATGTTGACAATACATTGTGTGTGCAAGTAGTATACAGTTACATATGTTTTTGTAATTTTCATGTTTTTTTCATAAAACACAACCGATATCTTTCTTTGTTTCTAGTTTTTTTTATAATTTCCTCCCTCCGTTTAGTTGCTCCTTGCTCGGAAATAATTGCTACTATACAAAAACTTACTTGTCGAACATTACATTTTCAAATTTATATGGAGAACATTTTTTGAAATTATTTAATTTTCCTAATAATGAATAATACCTACATTTCAATTTATTTATTCTTTCATAAAGAATCATCTTGCCCTCTGAAGAAAGTTGTATTTCCTTAATAATTACCAAACTTTTTAAATTAAGTCTTCTAACACTATCTGAAAAAAAAAACATAATTTTAATGATTAAAATTGCTTTATTTATTAAGAAAGTATACTTTCAATAGCACAAATTGATAGATTTTAAAATTAGCCATTTTTTGAAATTGTTTAATTTTCCTAATAATGAATAATACCTACATTTCAATTTATTTATTCTTTCATAAAGAATCATCTTGCCCTCTGAAGAAAGTTGTATTTCCTTAATAATTACCAAACTTTTTAAATTAAGTCTTCTAACACTATCTGAAAAAAAAAACATAATTTTAATGATTAAAATTGCTTTATTTATTAAGAAAGTATACTTTCAATAGCACAAATTGATAGATTTTAAAATTAGCCTAATTTAGATCCTGAAATCCTTTTTTTTAATAATTATTACATACTTACGTTGGATTTTTACGTTACTTGAACCCAAATTTAGTTTTTCGTCTTGACGACCCTACAGTAACATATTGCGATGGTTCAGGAAATTCACAATTGTCATTGGAGGGTTTGGTAGATATTTTGATGTTTTATACAACTGGCTCCTTCTACTTATTATACACTTTACTAGGAATTCTAATTGGCCCCACAGTGCTTTCACATATTAAGATAATTTATTTTAAAAACATAGTCGCCAAAGTATCTAGAATACAAATGTATGAGTTAAAATTAATATAGTTATAGGGACACAGAATACATGTTTTTACATTTTGTACTCATAATATATTCATACAAAAAAAAACTCAATTGTGGTGGTATTAATGTGATGGCATTTGTTGCAACCACATTTATAAATTTATGCACATTTGACTTAATATACCTACCGAGAAAATTGAAAATCTTGTAGATATATTGTACGAAAAGAAACATTAGGTATAGTTTTCCACTTTTATCAAACCAAACATCATAATAATGATTAGCACAATAATAAATTACGTAGTTTCTAATTCTTGATTCAAAAACTGTTAATAACCAATCACTACCAATACATTCCATCCACATGCTTCTCACCTCTATACACTTGTAGGCAATGAAAAACTAAAAACAAATAAATTATGTTATATTTATAGAATAATCTAAAACTATTAAAATAACTTACCGTCTTCAAATTTTATCTTGACAGTCAGGCACACAACGCGATCCTCCGAATCCGAATCAAATGCATTATTGTCAGATTGTGATAGAGAATTGCTTTAAATTAATTATAAAGATTTTAGTTCCAACTTTAAACAACAATATTAAATACCTATTTCTGTTCAATTTTAAAAAATACTTATATAATTATTTATACGTACCTGCCAAAAAATATGTATTTATTTTTCTCATTTTTATTATACATTAACATAATATTCAACTATAAAAAACATTAAATTTATTCTTTTTGAAAAATTATGTTTTATTCGTCTTTCCATACATTTTATATATGTAACTTTCGAATAAAATATCTTCTATATGTAGAAAGTAGAAATAAATAAACATATTATTTATTTTCAATTATTGTATAAAATTTACGTTTCTTAACACATGTTTGTATTTGTATTAGAACAAAATTTTTAATTTAATGTTATTATACGTTATTTGAAGCTCATTATCAATAAAAAAAATCAAAATGTCGTAGATCTTAATAATTGTGGGAAACATGGCATCGTTACTTTCCAGGGATGAATTAAATAATTTAGTATAAATATCTATAATATGTGGTGTAAAACTATACTAATTTGAAGGAAGTTATGTGCAGAAATCATAGATGGCGCCCCCAACAACTCTGTTCCCATGAGTTTCACCCCCCTGACTACTTTCTTGACTTTCTCTACTATGACTATGTAGTTTAGTTTCCATTAACATTCCATGTTGCCACATCTCTATCTACTGAAATTGTGGCTCAGATAAAACGGATTTGGATTAACATAATTATTTAAGAATAACAGTGATAACTATCATTATGTTACAAGTTTTATAAAATTATATACATTTTTCTTAAATTATTGTTGCAGAAAACTTAAAAAACTAAAACTGTTTAATCGTAATCGCTAATATTTGCAGTGCGAGTGAGTATTATAATAATATTAGCAAATAACTAAAGTCTAACATATTTGATAACATTCACCGGAATATACTTGATTTATTTGATAAAGTTTCTACCTACACATTGATTTACATGAATGTTCATGCACTTAAATATCTATATTACAAATACAAAGACCCAGGCGGGAAATTTGTTTGCATTTAGAAGAATTTAAGGTTGCCGTGTTTCTCGCCATAATATGATCAAATTTGTGGTATTTTTAGGTACAGAAATCTCGAAAAATAAAACACCTGTGAAAATAATTGTTAAAATGTGGAGTTAAAATATCAAAATAATGTGTGTCATACAAACGCTTTTTAAAATTTATTATTTTATTTGAGGTCAATTGAAATACTAAACGGGGATAAACAAAACATCAAGAATTTTATTTTTGATATTTCTACGTGTTTTAATTTTCGAGATTTCTGCAAGTACCTAAAAACATAATTGTAATTATTTTACGATGAGAAATAGGATGACCTTAGGGTACACACCTACTTTTTATACTTTAGGAACTATACGCCCTTAAGTAGAGATGAAGTCAGTACTTTTAATTCTATCACATTTTTGCTCAAAAGATTGTCCTTGTACGTATTTGGAAAATGTGGTCGTATCATACCGGCTTACAGAATAATTTTTATTCGTCTCCAGTTTCATTCTCGTTTAAGAAATTTAGTACATGTGGCAACCGTGCTATTTTGTTCCGTCTGCAAAGTAACGTAATCGCAATCCGCAATCGCAGTAGCGTGGTAACTGTAAATTGGGAGGCACAAAACATATAAAAGAAGAAGTCTTATTTATAAGGTATAGTGATAGGCAACACGTATTTCTCAGCGATTGGTACGCCACCACGCAAGTAGGTGGCAAACTAATACGTAAGAAGGGTTGCATACCCCGTCTTGTTAATTTAATTTTAAATTTCATATATATAATAAAAAGTACAAAAAAAATAACATTTGCTAGATATTATTGAAGCAAATGTATCTTTTTGTACACGTTGATAGGGAAAGAAGGGAGAAATTTATACCTAAGAAAAAATAAAATTCAAATATGTGGTTCTACAAAGTTTTTATTTAAAATGTAAAAATTGAACAAATTCTGAAAACACTGATATAAAATAAAACAATATAATCTGTCTTATAATTTATTTATAAATAAAACACCGAATATAAATACAAAACGGCCTTCAGGTACGTTGAGTGTAAAGAATGTTCTAAATTATAATAAAATATAGATATTTGTAGACAACCTCCAGGTACGTTCGGTGTAAATAAAATTCTAAATTAAAATATAAATATCTAACAAATCAGCCTCCAGGTACGTTGAGTCTAAAGAAAATTCTAAATTCTAATAAAATATAGATATTTTACAGAAAAGCCTCCACGTACGATCAGTCTAAAGAAAATTCTGCATTAAGATATGGACATTTAACAAAACAGCCTTCAGGTACATTCAGTCTAAATAAAATTCTGATTTATTCTTCCATTAAGCAAGATCATCACAGACAGATTTCCATATGCAAAACAAATAAAAGGTATCAGTTAAAACCTAAATTAAATAGCTTTAAACTTTTTAATTTTCTTTTCATGACCTGAAGATAATTTCCTTTTCAGTTTTTTTCTTTTATATATTTATAAATAACTATGGCTTTATCAATCATTATTTCTTTCATGTCAATATGGTGCGAACAAAACAATCAATATTTAAATCCCTTTTATACAAATCTTTAAATTTTATTTCTAATAGATCAAAGTGTCCGTTAGATTGCAAATAGGTAAACAATAAATCATGAATTATTTCAATTAAGAAGGTTACTGTCTCACTGGCATACATTAAGGTTTTCACATCATTAAATTCTTTAAATTGCAGAAATAAATGTCGATTTGTCACTGTATCTGAAAATAACTTAGTTTACATTCAGCAGAATTTGGTATATTAATTTTATTTAAAATGTATCCAGCAACATGAGAAGAAGCTTGGTTTTCCTCAATATTTGTAAAATCTATTTAGTTATTGTATTTCGTAACTATTAAAATCTGTTTTGTTCACAAAATATTTAACATTTACAGTATCGCTTACACGAAAAAAAATATATGGAAATATTACTTACCTAGTTCAGTTCACCACCTCAACCATAAGACATTGTATTTAGATATGTAGATGTGCATGTGTATGTAACTGCTGAAAGTCCTGGGGCGCCTAACCTACAAATACATTTTTCAATAAGAGATTTTTTTTCAATACCGTTCAATATTACTGTATTACTTTTATAACGAATCTGGAATCTGTCTCTTACTTACCATGAAAAAAATGCAATAATAAAATAGTTACAAATTTATTGATTGATATTGATTTTAGATTGGTTGTGAAATGGCGGAATTGGGAGATCGTGATCCGTGATCGCGAAGGCTGGTGGTGGGATGCTTATGTTTTGTAGATAAAACAGACAGTGACAAGTGTGACAGAGCATTTTTAACTGGTGGCGCCATCCCCTATGAAGGAGGCAAACTACTCGGCAATTTTTCACTTTTCGGGTACGAGTTTCCCCGGGCTGTTGGGAGGAGTAAGGAAAATGTAGATGCGTCGTGCAGCGCGGTATAAAAATAGATGACTACAAAGTATAGGTATTAGGTATATCACAAAACATAAGGCCGATTCTCATTTAGGGACATTTACCAGGGTTTTGACCCCGGGGTTATATAAAAACGCATCAGCTATTTGCAAAAGTTTTGTAGATGAGTCAAATTTAGTTATTTTTATGTAATAGTTTAATAAGTTTTTATTTTTATTATTATTTATTTATTTATGAACACAGAACATGTTTATGAAAAATAGAGCAACATAAAAATTATCGTAATGCCAAAAAAAAAACAAAAAATTCCCAGCATGTGTGAAACCAATCCACAAATTTATAGTGACTTCAAGAAAAACTCGTCGCCCACAGCAAAAAATAGAACATACTCTAAATGCAGGAGGAACACCTTGGGTTCATTAAACTCAACGCAAGTGAAAAATCTTTGAGTTTCCAAAGACTATTGCGCATCCTTTCAATTTTCCACGCCTTACAATTATAAGTATATCAATTTGAATAATGACATATTATACCGTGTCCGTACCAGAGCAGTATTTCATGTTGTTTACTACTACTTTTGGTACAAATTAAAATGATTATTAATTTCTGGGGAATTAAATAATATTTGATATAATTTATGGGAACTTGCTGCTTGCTTGCTGAAGTTTTATTAGAATTAGGTATAATTTTGGATTTCCTAATGATGAAAGAAGAAAAAACTTTTGGGTAACTGCACTAAATTTAAAGAAAATGATATTTTTCAATATTCTAATGTGTGCCACGTTCATGTAGATGAAATAAACATAAAAATATTAAGATAATGCTTTATCAAAATTAAGTATTTATGTATTTACTTATTGTCACTATTCAAATCTAATTAAGCTAATTTCATCTATATATTAGGTATATAACTATATTACAATAAAAAATGTAATTGCTAAAAGTAGACGCTTAATAACATTATATAATTAACTAGGTACTTATTTTTATTTAAGGGTCACTGACTCATATTTTTGTTTCAAATTTATAATAAAAATGTTTAATCAGTATCTACTGTTTCCTCATTTATAATTTTGTAAACTTAAGGTGTACCTACAACATGTTATGAGAAAATATGTATTCAATGTGAAGTATACATTGAAAACGCTTAGTCTTAAGTAAAAATAAATCATATTCAACAAATAATTTAATACAAATTAACACAAATAATAAGTAACTATAGTTGAAATTTTGATTTGTTTTATTAATTCCTAAAAATTTACATATTAATAACCGATATTGAATAAAAACGGACGAATTTTATATAGGTGATATAACAGATACAAAAAGCATTCGTTATTGATCGAAAAAAAATTATTATTAAATACATACGCCTATTTTAAATCATTAATTATTGATGAAAATGGGTAATCATTGGTCGCTAAGATTTTTAAATATAACCCCGATGTTTCCCCACCTACGTCATCCAGTCTCCGCAATACAGGCAGCCTTTGCGCAAGTAAAATTTAGTCTTTGTTACCTTTATACCTTCCATCCTCAATTTGTTGCATCGTATACATTGCTTGAGCAGTGGCGCAGTGAAACGTTAAAAAGCAGTAGCATTAAAATCGGTTCATTTTTTGTTTCATTTTTCAATTATTGTTTAATTTCCATAAAAATATGATTTATTTCTTTAAGTTAATGAGTACAGATTAATACTATACAGTTGACCAGGACAAGTTTCAAATTTGAAAGTAGTATGATGAGGCAAAATATATAATTTGTCATAATAATTAGTTGTTGGTATAAATAAATGTTTTATATTTTTCACAAAGTAAATTTTTTTTCAGTTATAGTTAAAAAAAACCTATACATATTTTCATAAAATTATCGGTGGATTGTGCAATCAAATATGTACAACCTTTTTCAAGTCAAGTATAAATTATGAGTGTGTCTATTTTTTTGTTTATTATTTCACAAATTCTCTTAGTGAACTATATTTAGATGTTTCCTCTAATAGAATTTTTACCAGCCACCACTGAATTGTTTGTTTTTTTTTTAGTTACAAGTTAAGTTACAAGTCAATCAGCCTCAACCGACATTTGATAGTAACGGTAGTGCCCCTTCTCCAATCGAAGATGATATAGATGCTGCTCTAAATAACTTACAGACTACTTTGGAGGGATCAAGCATCAATAGTTTCTCAAATGACATCACACAAGTGCCTGAATTAAAGGATCAGTTGAGATTTTTAAAGTAAGTACTCAGCGGAATTAATAATCTATGAAATGAATAGCCAAAAAAATCCAATTACGTGCAACGAAGGATATTTGTCTTAAATAATTTCTGAGCACGTGAGATGAACACTAAATTTTTCATATCCTTGACACTGACACATTATTTTCTAAACAATTTGAATAAATGTTTTATTAAAAAACATCTCGAAACCACAAAAAAACTGTCCACTTTTCGACTAACAGCAACACTGTACATCCAAGTGAAGCTTACTATGTGTAGTGGCGGGACCGGTATATCAATGAACACATGCCTAGAAGAGTAAGCAACCTTGCCATACTTTCTTTTACACTTTGTTAGTATAGAATAATAAAAAAATAATATATTTAATAAGTCATATATCACCTTGGTGCAAAAAAGTTTCAAGCTGCATGCCTACTGAAGGAAGCCTCAGCTTCATCTTGGGTCCATACACTAACACGAAACAACCAAAGACAAAAAATCGTGGCTTTTATACACCCACATCCATCGGAATCACAAGCCAAGTAGTATTTTCTCTTCCGTCGCATTGTAACAGTGCATAGGATCAAAATGATTTCCCTTCATTTTACACCGCTTCTCCAGTGGGCATACAACTCTAATATTATAGTTAATATATTACCATATGGTATTTAATCTAGAATTCATATATGCGAAACACTAATGTAAATTTACAAATTGCTGTATAAATTAAAATATGGCAACTGCAGAAACACAATCTCTAAATAAAACCTTCCAGTAGCCCAGACAGTGGCGGCTGGTGAGATTTCAGGTATGCCATATCTCAATAGCCCGACACGGGACCCAAACCAAACTTTAGAGTATATGTACTGTAGCTATATAGAGAACTTTGGTAGAAGACGATTTTACAGTTTGCGAAAAAAAGTTGAAAAAAATGTGGGCCTCACCTCAAATTTTCAAAATGGCTTCTTTAAATTTCCATAAACTTGATGTAATTTTACGGATAGGTTTCAAGTTTTATTAAAAAATAACTATATTTATAATGTATCACAAATACAATATTAATTTTCAAACTGCTGTAACTTTAACAAAAATTAACATTTTTTAATAAAATCTGAAACCTGTCAGTAGAATTATGTCTAGTTTATGAAAAAAAAATGTTTCTCGAAATTTGGAAAACTTAGGGGAGGCCCACGTTTTTTTTAAATTTTTTTTCGCAAACTGCAAAATCATTCTCCTTCTACTGAAGTTCTTTATATAGCCACAGTACATACATACTAAAGTTTGGTTTGGGTCCCATGTCTGGTTATTAAGATGTGACATAGCTGAAATTTCACCACCCGCCATTGAGTCCAGACTAATATGTAGAATGAAGATCTCTGATTGCTTCAAAATGTAAACAATTACATATTTTTTTAAATCTATGGGTATAACTGTTGATGAAACATAACGATTTGTTTTGTTTTTAAAATTTTTTATTTCTATAGTAATTATTTGCAATAATGTGGATGGCATTAACATAACCATTTATTTTATTTCAGACCCAAAAGGTTTACATTGAAAGCATACAAAAAATACTGGTTTACATGTAGGGATTTACACCTTTATATGTATAAGAGTCGGGAAGAAATGATGCACGGGCAGAACGCCGTCTTCAATATAAACCTGAAAGGTTGCGAGGTGACACCTGACGTCAACATTAGCCAAAATAAGTATGTCATAAAATTGGAAGTGCCTAGTTCTGAGGGAATGTCAGAGATGTACATCAGGTGTGATGATGTAAGTCGAAAATTATCTCTTGTTTTCTGAAAATAAACTTTAACGACTTTGTTATTTTAGGAATCTCAATATGCTAGATGGATGGCTTGCTGCAGATTAGCCGCAAAAGGACGTTCCCTTGCGGATAGTTCATACGAGACGGAGAAAAAGACCATTTTGGATTTCTTGTATTTGCAGAAACGGGCCGAGGAACCTGTGATTAATCCAGATAGTCTAGATATTCAAGTGGATGATTACATTGCACCCAAATATTTGAAAAAATCTAAAGGAAAGGTAAGTCGCTAATAAAGATTGATATTATCTAAACGTACAGAATTACCCCTTTTTTATTCATTACTTTCTTATAACATTTCTGTCTGAAATTTTGTTTTTGTGATATAGGGTGTTCAATTATAAAAATAATATTTGTTTTTCTTTATTATGTACTGAAAAAAATAATATTTTTTGTTTAAACTTAAAACTCGGTAATTAAATGTTAATATTTGATACGAATATTTTTTTTTTTTTTAGTTAAAGTGTAACAATTATAGAATTTGCATTTCAACTCCTTAAACTTCTATGCCAATGGTTTAAATGATTCTCAAATTGCTGTCCATTTTTTTAAAGTGCAATGTTAATATGAATTAGCATGACATTATTTATTTAATTACAATTATTTATTAAATAAAAAAAACGATTGGTCATTGCACTATAGTTTCGTGTTCTTTGTTATAAAAAAAATACAGTTCTCATTATGGAATTATTTAATGACCAATATCTCGCAAACAATATAAAAGATAATCCATTACATGTTTGTATCAATATAATAGAGAAAAGTAGTTTTATAATATATACAGGATGTTGTATAAGAAAAATAAAGTTAATATCGTTATCTCTGTAATGTGGAAGGATCAAGTAGTCGTTGGAAAATAATGGAATGTTGGTTGTTTAAAGTGCATAAATGTCATTAAGAATAAATAAAAGGATTAACGCGATAATTCTTTTATACAGTTAAAAGAAAAGGTGATGATAACAATAACTAAACTTGTAAAATCAGGCAAACACCCTCATACTACATAAATATTACAATCTATTCTCTGTATGACCTCATCTCATTTCAAGATACATGCAATCTTTGCCTTACTTTTTTGTAGGCTGCGTTTATTAACATTATGCCGTTTAACTTATTACAAGTGTTTGTGATTTTTTCTTTCAAATGATTAATGTCCCGCAAAGGTGCTTTGTAAACCTAATTTTTTAAAACCCCTCATAAAAAAATTGGGGCAACTTTCCAGGCCACTGAATAGGTCCATTAATCCCAACCTATTTTTCTGGGAAAATTTTTGTGTAAATATTGCTGCACAATCCTGGCCTTGTGAGGTTAAGCTGCGTCATGCTGAAACTATAGGGTTTTCCTTAGCTGCAGAGGCACTTTCTCCAGAAGTGCAGGAAGTTTTTCTTATAGGAGATTTAGGTAACTCATGCTATTCAATATATGTCTATATAAATAAGGCCCAATTAAATTCCTACCGATGATACCACACCAAACATTTACTCCAAAATAGCCTTGGGTTTGGCCTGGATTTACAATGCGGGAATTTTTAATGGACCAGTAATGTTCGTTGCGTCTGTTTGGAAAACTAAAAATTTGGGTATGTTTCTGGAAGAAACATAATTGATGACATCATTAGTCGTTTCTGTCAAATCCCAAAGATAATACTTTCCATTGAAAATAGAGCTTACCTCTGTTACGTTGATTTTGAAAAAAAAAAAAAAAAAAACAGGTATCGATTTTTATTTTTCTTACCCTGGCATCACTCAGCGGTTGCTTTTGGGCGTGAGAAGTAGTTTTATTATGGTTACTAAATGGGGTTGGGGCGCCAAGTAATTTTATTTAAATGAATATATTGTAAAGCCCAGGAAAGACATAAAATTACTAAAATTATTTTCCCTGGATAAGTGATCCAGTAAATAAGAATAAAGAAAAAAATAATAATTATGAGTAGATAATACAAGATATATTTTTAATATAAAAGTTGTAATAATGAGGCAGTAGAAAATATATGTATAATATTTTCTGATAAATATACAAACGAGAATATAAAAAACAACTTAAGTAAAACCTGGCTCTTGCAAGAGGTAAGCAGACTAGGAGCGTGGAGGTGTATAATAACAAGAAAAAAAAAAGAACTCCCACTCCGAATCTACGAACAAATAATATATAAATATATCCACGGTCAATATAAAAAAACAATAATGTGATCTATCAGATCTGAACTTTGTGTAGATAATTTTTCATGGCCTACGGTATAAAATTCACCACGCGATAGTTAAATATGTAACTTTAGTAATGGACAAACACTTCAAAATAAGAGATATATAGCTTCTAAAAAGTAAATTAACGGAGCTAGGTACGTAATAGGGTACTTATCGAGGTCCTCGGCCTGGCCTCCTGGAGAATCCTGCCTGCCCGGTACTCGAATGCTTCCCGTGACATCAGATTCCCAATTGTAGAGTCGGTAAAAAGTAATTCCGGGTTGAATCTCGAAATGCCGGCGATTAACAAATTGTTCCCCAATTAACAAAGGAAATGCCAGATAACAAAACGCCTGCACGAGAGAGAAAAACTTATGTAGGTAATATTAACAATAATTTAATGAAGCCAGTAAAATGCATATAAAAAAAAAAAATTACGAACCTTCCACACAGGATCCTTATTGTAGAAAGGCGTTTTTCTTTTAACACCAAAGAATGTGCACTAAACAAAATCCGCCCGAAGCGAAACCAAATGTAACCACTGCAACTACTACCATAAGTTACATTTACATAGTTGGAATCAATGTAGATGCCCTTTTTGTGGGTAAAATTTACAAGAATTGATCAACTATTTATGCACACCTTGGTAAACTCCTAACATACTATATTCTACAATTTCTCTCTCTCCTCATGCGTAAATTTAAGTTGAACAAAAACTATGCCGATAAGACGGCTAGTTCCGCGGCGCGAGAAAACGTTTAAAATTTTAATCGAAATAAATACAACTTAAAACCTATAAAATCTACGTATCACCTCATCCCATTTAACACCACGTATCCCAAATTTTATTTAAATTTTTCGTATCCCCATAGTAGGTCTATACTATCAAGTTTGAGACACCCTGTACAATAGAGAAAATGCATTAAATTATATTGAAAGAGCTTGTAATGAAATAACCCTAATGACATTTTCCATTTAAATTAAATTGTGTACAAACTTTTGGTTTTATTTAATTAAAAAAATTCGAAATATTTGGAAAAGTTTATTAAGAGCATCTTTTTTCCAAAAATGGATTAATATCTGAATATTTGAATACTGAAAAAACAGTTTTCATCATTAGCGTGGTTTAAGAGGTTCAAATGTGAACAAAACCAGCTTTAGCTGAAATAAGCTCTTGTCTTTTACAAGTTATTTCATCTATCCGAGGACAACCTGTATATTTTTTAAATTTTGCTCGCACCCATTTTAAACTATCTTAAATAAAAAAATCACAAATCTTTTTTTTTGGATTTTTACGAAAAAATTCAGAGTAGGGCTTGAAAATTTATTTATTTTATTGAAGTTCTCTCAATGCAAAAAATCTTTTAAATAGGTCAACAAATAAAACTTTTAGAGATATGCCCCACTTTCAAACAGGTCTCTGTATATACAGTCATTTTATAAGCATTATGTCTATTCCAATTTTTTTTTTGAGAAAAATTGAAAAAACTAGATTCTATGCCCTTTCTTTAAGACTGTAACTTTTTAGGGAAGGCTCCAATGAACAAATTTTATATGAAAAACCCCCCCTAAAATTTACCTCTGAATTTTTTGAATACACTTATGCAACACCCTGTAGTTTTGATATTAATCTATTTTTTTCTTGCAGTTAACTCAAAGAATTCTGGAAGCGCACGCGAATGTTAAAGACTTGAGTTTAGTTGACGCCAAAATGAACTACATCAAGGCTTGGCAGTTGTTGCCGGAATTTGGTATAACGCTGTTCGTGGTTAAATTCATGAACTCTAGAAAAGAAGAATTACTGGGCGTCGCATACAACCGCATTATGAAAATGGACATAAATTCCGGAGATCACCAAAAGACGTGGCGTTTCAATACCATGAAAGCCTGGAACGTTAATTGGGAAAATAAACATATGATGGTCCAGTTCGAGGAAGAAAACATCGTATTCAGTTGTCTGTCCGCCGACTGCAAAGTCGTGCACGAATTCATCGGAGGGTACATTTTCCTGTCCACCCGATCCAAGGACGCGAGTCAGACTTTGAACGAAGAGCTTTTCCATAAACTAACCGGGGGATGGTCGTAAACTTAGTGCCTTTTGCAACGTTTGCCTTTCACGAAAAGTCAATTACTGTTATAGTTTAAAATTATAAATGTTCGATGAGTTTGAAATATTTAATTTTTTAATACTTAACGCGCAGGAAAAGTTAGAGCAATTCAAGAAAGAAAATAAATGCTGAAATTTGGAAATCACGTTTCAGCCGTTCTTCTGTAATATATTTAATAATACATAAGTAATTGTTATGTTTATTGTATATAAAAAGTCAGTATTTGCCATAAATACATATATATTTCATATATTTATTACTCTGTAACATAAATGTAACCGCTTATTTACATTGGTTCATATTGTTGCTTTTTAAATGTTAATTGTATTAATATTACTAAAGTGTTAGACAATATATTTTTACCATGTTTACACTTCCGACATATAACATATATAAACATTTTATTGTATAAAAGGAATTAATAAAGTCTTTTAACAATTCGTCTTTGTTTTTTTTACGCTTGAGAAATTTTTAAAGATATACGGTATAAACGGTAATGTATGCAGAATCAAAATGATTTTTTTCAATTTCCTGTCACTATTTCAGAAAGTACACAAAATACATTACTTTTCACAACGTTGAAAAGTGGTAAAGTGGTAGGCCATCGCCATCTAAAGGGATAGCATTCTGCGGGTAAGTATAAACTTTTAAGAGCTGGACTCGCTCAACGTGGGCTTATTTTTCGCCATCTAAAGTGATAGCATTCTGCAGGTAAGTATAAACTTTTAAGAGCTGGACTCGCTCAACGTCGGCTTATTTTTGGCAATATTGTATTCTTTGAACCCCTTTCTCAAGTGGCACGCCTTATGGAATCTTGTTCCTGCAACCCTCACCGCCTGTACTTTTCAAAATGTTGTAAATTAATCACTCTATTGGTATTTGGATATAAACATTTCTTGGGTTTGATTTTTTTAATTTTGAATGGCCAAAATAAAAGAACAAGTACATACCTATACTTACATTTATTTTTATTAGTACTGCTTACAAAAATTATGATATTTATGTACTTTGTGATGCTGAAAATATCACAGAAAATAATATCCCAATATTCACGTAAAGCCGCCATTAAAATATTTGACTAAATTTTAGCAGACGTTGTACAGTATGGCCAAAAATGTACCTACAGAGCACACAAAACGTGTCAGAAAGTACAACATAGTCCGCAGTAAAGTTTGTAAACATTAATAATTTAAAATATTAAATATGAATAAAGTCGTTGCATTGGTTTCTTTATAATTGCAATTAAATGCCACCTTTACTTTTAACAGCTTGTACCTTGAAGCTGTATAATCCCCTATTAAGGTCAATCCAACAATTTTTTTTGGGACATTTTTAAATATACCATGTTATTTTTTGGGACATTTTTAAATATACCATGTTATTTGAGGGTTATGGTATGTTTCTACGTCACTACAAAACGGGCATGGAAAGATTTGTTTGATGTAGGAGCATTCTGTCTAATTTATCGTTCTTGGTAGAGAACAAGAGGAGTTAAGAGGTAGAAGAAGAAGAAATAATTCAGTTAAATAGTGGTTAATGGTTGGCAAAAGCTGTTTTTGTGATTGATAATTTGTAAAATGTCGGTGAGGTTTCTCGATTTTTAATATTAAATAGGTTCCATTATTCTAATACGTCTTATTGGAATAGGTAAATTAGAGTTTTGGTTTGTAACACATTTATTTTTTAAGTAAGATACGATGGATGCCGTTCTAATTTTCTAGGCGGGAAAGGGATTTAGCTTGAGCTTTCCCTCTTTCCCATTATATTTATTGTTATTGTATTGTGGAAGGATAATTAATAATTTTAAATTTATATTTCAGATATATAAATATGTCTAAAGAACAAGCACTCTTAGAACTTGTCTTGGACAAATTTTCAAATATTAGTCAAGTTCTTGATGCCACTAAAGACATTGAAGATTTTTTAATAGAACTTAAATTGAATAAGAAGCAAGGAGCTGATGTTATTTTGGAGAAAACAAAAAAATTGATTGATACTCTTTATGATCAGTCTGTAATAATCAAAGAAGAATTTTATAATAAGTACAATGCACTTGAAAGTTTAACTGAGCAAAAAAATGACGGTAATAGTGAAAACACCCTTCAAGAAAATATAGCTAATATTGAATCTGAAAAAGCTACTGAAATTTTGAAAAATACTGAAAATGATAATAAAACTCAACATACTGACCAAGCGGAAGATGGAAATGAAAGAGATAAACTCGGTATGGAAGAAAATGAAAATAAGGAAGCTGAAGGAGAAAATCATGTAGGCAGTTTAGATGAGGATCCTTTAAAAGATCCAGAAAGCCCAAACATAATTGAAAGTAGTATTTCAGAAGAGAATGAAAAAGAAAATTCAGAAAATGGAACGGAATCCTCAGAGAAAAATCCAACTTGTGAGGAAAATAAAACAGAACACAAGTCTTTAATTCGTTTAGTTGACCTTAGTAAATTAATAGACCCTAAGCAGCAAAAGAAATCTGTTCAATTTGATAGTTCGATAATAATTCTAACCAGCTCCGATGAAGAAACTCAGACTCCAAAGAAGATCAGTAATTCAAAAGTGGAAGATAGCATCTTAAAATCATCTCTTAAAACTTCTAACCTCGATGATAGAGAATTAAATAATCATAAGGATAAAACGGATAGTGATAATTGCTCAAAAAATCAAAGAAAACCTCATTTAAAACATTCAGAAACATCAAAAACGAAACATAAAACAGATTTTGAGGATGGTGGAAGTGATGTATCAGTTTCTAAAACATTGCGAAACGTGAGGAAAAGTAGAGACCGATCGGAACGTAAGAAATTGTCTTCTGAAGTTTCTTCAGATTCTGATATTCAAGAAGTTCAAGAAAAGGAAACCGGAACTAAAAAAGATAAAGGCAAAAACAATGTTGAGAATAGTTACAAAAAATCTGTAAATAAAGATGTTAGTAAGAGGAAAACTCGGCTTAATTCTGAATCAGAAAATGAAATTTTGTCAGAGGACGAAAATATCACGAATAAGGAATCTCATGATAAGTCATTAAGACATTCTGATAGACTTAAGAGTAATCAATCATCCAAAGAAACAAGACGGGCTAATCTTAGAAAAATATTTAATCGCAAACTAACTAGATCGAATGGTTCTA
The DNA here is from genome assembly GCA_037114965.1 of Monochamus alternatus. Lineage (NCBI taxonomy): Eukaryota > Metazoa > Arthropoda > Insecta > Coleoptera > Cerambycidae > Monochamus > Monochamus alternatus. The sequence continues at coordinate 93,080,098 of CM073427.1, read as the reverse complement.
GTTCCACATATAAGGAAAAAACTAGATGTGAAAGTAGCAGTGATTCCGAATCTGAATCATCTGAAAGGAAAAGAAAAGTATCAGGAAAGAAAGCAGATTTGACTGAAAATAAGTTATCTGATACCTCGAGTTTATCAAGCTCTGAAGCTGACAGTACCACCGCTAAAAAAAAAATTAAAAAAAGTAAAAGTTCCAAGAGAACAAATGGCAGCAGACAAAATGCAGCTTCTTTAGATATAGATGATGAGAAGTTTAAGTGTGAAGTGTACATACCGCTTCCTCGCATTGAATGCGGACGATTGAAGGAAATCTATTTGAAAAATAAAGAAATCTTTGAAATAAAAAGGTTTGTAAAAAGATTTACTCTTGATAGGATGTCTAGGAATTCATGGGCAATCTGTCGGGTTTGGGTAGGTGTCAAAAATAATTTCACAAGTTTATATATATTTTCCAATATTTTTATAAATGAAAATATTTTGCCTGCAGAGCAATAGGGTTTCCAACCAGGGTTTAGCTGTACAACAGCCTTTTAAATATTACAGAATTAAAGCCATGGATAAAAACGAAGTGATGGCTCTGATACTGCTTCACTTCAGTTGGGCCTTCTACACTGTTAATCATACAGTTTTACTGGTGTTGCTGAAGTTAATTGCACTAGATCATATTAGTTTATCCTTATTCTATCCCGGCATAGTCGGGCAGTTAAAGTTGTCGATACTGTGTCCAAAAAGTGACTGATATATAGATGGGTTCCTCAGGGTTCTATCTTGGGCTCTCTATTGTTTAGTTTGTATACAAAATTGTTTCCTATTTATTCAAAAGTTTATATGTAAGCTAATGGTACACAAATATATTCATTTTCTAAAAATGGTGAGTGGCCTAAAAATATTCTGAATGATTTAAATATATTAAGCAGGGTATCAATCCAGGACAATCTATTACTGAACCCTTCTAAATTGGCAGTGGTAATTCTCGGGAACAAAAATGAAAGGATTCATTTTAGAAATTCCTTTGGCGTTGATATTAATGGACAACAGATTTCAACAACCGAAAAAGCAAAAAATTTGAGAGTAATTATAGATAGTGTGCTTAGATGTGGGGATCAAACATCTAAATATATACAAAACCAAATGCGGGACTGAAATGTGTCTATCCTCATAGAGGCTAGGATATTAATACCAAAAAAACAGTCATGAGAAATGTTAGTACTTTCTCAATTTAATTATTGTTCTCAATTGTATGGACCCTCTATATATATGTAGACTTTTCTAATCGAATTAAGAGGGTTCAGAATTCTTGTTTGAGATTCATGTTTGAAATTAGGATGCTTCAGTGTATCTCGGATAGCTCACATAAAATAATTAAATATGAGAAACTAGTTACATGCACTACATACAATAAAATAACGTTCAGATCAGATGTACATATGTTAATATTAGGATTAAAGGTTTAATATCACCATAGAAACGCATTTTTTGGGAGATGTTTTACATACAATATTTACCAGAAATTAAACAATATTCGCTATCATAATTTAAAAAATTATCGAGATATATTTTATTTTCAAGTTGGAACTAATTCTTGATAACTATTTTTCATTTTTGGTTTGTGAAGGTACTTTACTGCTTATTACTGATATGTTGATTAATTATTCTAATGTAAATATTGGATTTTTCTTTGCCAAACGTCAGATCAATATTTTGATTAATTTAAGTAACAAGGGTTAAGTGGAATACAATTATGTGAACTTCCCATTGTGGTTTTCGACATATTTTTTTACTTCGTTTCTCCTTCTAAATTTTTTTGTACTGATATCTAGTATATTGTCAAACATATTATTATTTATTATTGTTATTATATATTGAGTTTAATGAGTGAAGAAAGTCTTTTTTTTTATTGCTTCTAAATTTTGATAATTTTTGGTTAAAGTCTAAGATGTCTAAAGCTATTTCTAATAATATATTGAAATTAAACATAACTTTTTGGAGTTTGGAGGTAGTGCTCTTTGCAGGTTCCACCTCAAAAGAAAAAAAAAAAATAATGGCAATAAACCTTTATTCAACATTATAATATTATTAACAACATTGGAGGGAGCGAATTTGAAAAAAAAAAGTTACAGTGTGTCTCTAAAAGGTCTGTAAAACTCCAGGAACAGAGGTACCATTTTGTAGAGACCTTTTAGAGACACCCTGTAAAAACAAACTTGTTATGTCATTTCCACGAGATCTACCCAAATGCAAGAGATTGTCCGTATCTTAAAATTTTTTACAGTTGCATTTAATACTACTTTCAATTCAATCAGTGTTTTGTATACCAATATTTAGATTGACCAAATTGGATTTGTCAAGAAACCAGAAGCGATTCCGTGGGGCCAAAAATGATGCCGATAAGTCATCCAGCGACGCTGAAAAACCTAAAAGTAAAAAATCCAAAAAAATTACATCTAAGAAATCTCATTCTGAGGACGAGGCGACGTCTGAGGATGAACCTCTTACAAAATTGTCAAAAAATAACAGTTCAGATGAAATAGATGTAAACCAAGACTTGAAGGAAAGCCCAAATAAAGATGAACACATGGCAGATATTGCTGTGGTAAGTTAAGACAAGAAATATATAGAGATATGACGAAGTGTTTATTATAGGAAAAATTAAAAGAAGTTGATGACGAGAAAAAAACACTGTCCAATAATAGTGAATCAGAAGAAGAATCTAAGAAGGACAAAGCTCAGAAAAAGGTACAAATAGTTTGTTAATAAATTAAAGCAAAATAAAATAAAATCGTTGATGTAATTTGGAACTTTAGTAGTTAGTAGTCTAGTTTAACTACAGCAGCTTTAAACAAAAAGTATAATAAAATGTACATTTTGCATTTTTCTTTTTTTAGAAAGTTGATGAAAAAATATCAGAAGATGAAACTGAAAATAAAGAGGTATAAAACATTCACTCATTTGGTGACTATGTAAAAACATATTTTTTATTCCAGAATGATAGTACAAAAGATGCATCTGCTAGCAATATAGCTGAGAGCACAATGGTAAAAGAATTTTTAATTGTGTTTGTTAATAAAAATGTTTTACTGTACAGGGAGTCTCAAATTTGAGGGGGGCCATTGGGGTGCATAAATTGTGAGAAAAGTTATTCAATCTAGCGCTCAATCAAATGTCTTTTAAAAATCAAAGAAATTCTGAATACTTTTATTTTTTCCTGATTTTATTTGAAGTGAATTTCTGAATTTGACATTTTGGTTTTTTGAGTCCATCAACTTTGTTAAAATTTCAGATTTTGAGAGCATGTATGACACATTTTAAATCAAACAAAATTTCGATAATAAATTAAAGATACCAGTAAAATAAAGGTAACCATTTAAGCTTTATGTCAACTGTGTTATTTTGTTAGTTATGAGATGTTTTTATTGTTGATAATAATACCACAGTCTATTATACAGTCCGGCGTCTTCATGTCGGCTCCTTGGATGTCGAGGTCCCAGATTTCGTTTTTTTAGACGACCAAAAGACGACTATGCATTTAGCCACGCACATTCACGCGCTCAAGGGGCACTGTGATTTGTCAAGAAATGGAATTTCTACCACTTATTGTGTACATATGAATGGTGTTCAGTGCGCATTTAGCCGCGATTTAGCCACACCATCTGGAACCTTCACTCGACGAACTGTATAATAAACTGTGATAATACTAAAAACAACCTACAGGAATGGCCATTAGAGACACCAGTTATACACTTAATGATTCTCTGCTTTTCTAGCCATTCCATTCCAAATTACCACACCATATTGCAACCTCAATACAACCAAGACATGACACTCGTCTTGTTAAGTGTTCAGTAGTCAAGACAAGAAATTAAATTTCTGAATAAAAACAGCAAGGAATTTAGTTTTATAATCAAATTTGTGTAATGCATTTTCCAATCTAAATTTTCGCCAAAATAAATACTTAGAAATTTAACAGGCATGGCAACAAGCATTTAACATACATATTAATTTTATAAATAGCCAAAAACAGCTATATCTTATAGTAATCTCATAGTAATAAAAAAAAGCAAAACTCGAACGTATACGTTTTGTTGCATGGGCATCTAAAATTTATCTAAATTTTTCCTGATAACATAAATATTATACATGCCTTTTTAGAAAGACGAACTTTTTTGAAAACTGAAATAATTTATTCAGATCAGTATTTAAAAAATGATAATCGGCGCAAAACACAAATCTAAAAATGCTATCTTCAAATTAAGTCCGAAAAAATAAAAACCAATATTCAAAATTTCATTTCTTTTCTTGGTATCTTTGAAAGTGTTCAGAATTACTTTAATTTTTAAACGGGATTTTATTGACTACTAAATTGTGCAACTTTGCCATAATTTAGCGTTTTGGTGTCTCTAAGAGGGGGGGTTTAAAAAGTTCTCGACCTGACGCAAAAATAGCACAAGTGACAAATGGTAAAAGTGACATTTCATGTGTTCAGTTGCTGTTTGGGACGATCGAGTAAAGCCAATAAATTGTTACAATTTCTGAGAGTTATCTCAGCTTGTAACAAAACACCTTGATTTATTTTTCAAAGTGCTGCCTGATGCTCTTGATTCTCGGTGATTAATTGTCTTCTGATTCGGAACCCTGAAGACATGGTATGACGGACGAAAATTTCAAATGATAGTCAAAGCTGACACAACTGTTTATTTTCCCGAGAAAATATCAAAATTTGTTTCCTTTACTCGATCTCCACAAGCAAACAAATAAACGAATATCTAGAACTTGCCATGATGATTATACCTAGCAAATAATGTAGTTATTAAATTAATTACACTTGCGCCATCTATGTGTCAGATCAAGAATTGTTTGAACTACTCACATAAGTTGCCCATTTAATCCATGTTTTTTTTTTATAAAGGAAGGAGATGAAGTGAAAAATAGTGAAGATGAGCATAATGAGGTAATTGTGAATTGATGTAGTACGGAAAAGATTGCTTAATATAATATTGTTTTTTATTTTTCAGAATGAAGACGAGGAAAAAGAAAATTGTGAAGATAAAAAAGATAAAGAGGAGGTAATTAAACTGAAAGTGTTATAAATATATAATTTTTTTTTAATCAGTTAAAGTGTAATACTTGCATCTTAATTTGTTAATAAAGCAGACACTGTAGGATAAAATATGACTGTAATTTGATAATTTTCAGAAAAGTGACAATGAAAGCAATAGTGACAATGACGAAATGAAATCAAAAAAGAAAAACTGGCGTAAGGATAAACTTCTGACAGCAAGGATCGACACCACCGATTCGGAAGAGGAGTTAAAAAAATATAAAAAGAAGAAAGATGAATCTAAGAACGATTCATTAAGGTTAGTACTCATACATTGTTCCGTTCTTGAAATATTATTTAATTTATAGTAGATAATTTTTTTAGTAGTTTTTTTTTTTTTTTCATTTATTGATTTATGTCAAATTTTTATTTCTGGGCCATTAAATTTCATTGATTAAATTTATAGCATGGATCATTTTCAAGTATTTAGTTTTTTCTTTTGATTGATATGGAAGTGATTATTAATAATTAATATTTTCAGCAGTGACTCTGAAGCAAAATCTCCTGTCCTAAATAAAAGGTAAATAATAATTGTTAAATTGTAGTATCACTTATGGAATCTTGGTTTTTGAACATTGTCCTATTCAGGGGGTGAATGTAATTTTTCTATTAAAAGTAAACTTGCTCGCAAGATGTGAGTTATATCAATTAAACTCATGGACAAGAAAAATTTGCCTGTCTAAAATTTTTATCTTCCGGGCATATTGCCAAAAGATTCAAATCTCAAGTCCTTTGGGTTTTGGGTAAAACGACATTGCAGATAGAGACATGCGACACATAATTTAGCTATAAGCTGCGCATGCCTCTGATTCGACAAGAAAACGCATAATTTTGAGAAATTAGTGTATAACTAACAGCTGTACAGTTCGTCTATAAATTATAAAAAGTTAAATAGCCTCTGAAAGTCATCATTAAGCAGAAATGTTTCTGTTATTTTTTGGAAAAGATTATAAATAAACAGTGATAATGGTGAATAAATGGATAAAAAAATTTTTATTAAAAGTTCCAATAGCATTAATTCATATTTAACAACTATCAAAACACTTTTTTTATATAAATTAATTCAGTACCATACATAATAAAACTTTTGACTTAGGTAAACATAAAATAAACTATTAAATTCCCCAATTATGGACAAACTCAACTAAACAATTTTTAGATAAACTAAAAATACTGTTTGTCTTTCAAAAAACAAAGTATTGGGTAAAGTAATAGTATAAATTAAAGAAAATATGGCTAATTTTTCTAATCACTCCATGTTTCAAACTTGGATCACTAATACATATTATATATCATTTTATTCACCTGGTATATTAAGCAACATTTTTTCCAAAAAATGGAGGGGCTTTGAGAATTTAGATGAATTATTCCAAATTATGCAAAAAAATCTAAATTGCTGGAGCGTTTCAAAATTCGAACAGTAAAATTTTGCGGGTGAGTGTATTTATTGCATGTTAAAAAAAATATATAAAAAAAATAAGAGTAAAAATGTTTAACCTTAAAGAGTCTACTTAGATTTTTCTATATGTTGGCTGATTTTTAACCCAAATATTTTTCAAATCTACGTCTGAATTAGTTCAAAGTTCAAGTTGGTGTTAACAAAAAATTTTCAAAGAACTATGTCATGTTAAATTTCTACTTATTCTAGGAAAGTGAAGAAAAGGGTTAGAAAAGCTGTCGTTTCGTCTGACTCGGACGGGTCAAACAGAAGGAATGAAACTTCCGATAGCAGCAAGAAATCTGATAGCTCCGATGCAAATAAATCTGATAGTGACAGCGACAAGGAAGACGAAGTTAAGAAGTAAGATATATAAATTTAATATATAGGATGTAATTTTCAATGAATCATAGTTATGCAGAGGTTACCTTTAACTTTTAGAAGCACAAGTTTGTTTTTTCAAATTCCGCCATCTTTTTTTTCATAATTTTTATATCATTTTGCTGGACAGACTGGTATTTCAAACAACAATATGCTGTGGCATACTATGTTGTCAAATCTCATAATTTAAAGGAAATTTCCGCACCACACATGATAAACTTACACTACACAAGGCAGTTCACCATATTATGAACAGCATTGCGCTATACAAATTCTATTTTCATTTTAGTAAATCTAATACTTTACTAAAAATGTTCACAATTATCTACAGCATTAGAAACGTCTTTTTGTAAATATTAAACTAAAATCATTGTATTAAAAATTAAATGGTAACATATTCAGCCAATCTCATTTCGCCAAATTAACGTTGGCCGTTTGTTTTTTGCCTGTCTACCACCCTTTTAGCATATAGCAGATGTTTACCTAAACAATATAGGTTAATGTCAGAGGTCAGTGACATTGAAATTTTAAAGTAACGTAAAATCGGTACAGTTGATTTAAAAAGGTAACAATAGGTAACCTAATAAGGATATAAACAATAATTTAATTGCGGTTTTAATAATGAATGACTATTACACATACTATCTATTACCCCTAAAAAACTGGCCCCTCCCACTTGCAAGTTGCACCTATCTAAAAAAATATATTTTGGATGTACAAAGCTCTTATAAATACAAATTTATAAAAAAAAAAATCGAAAAGGGCAGTTCGAAAATTATTTAAAAATACACTCGTAAGTTATTGGCGGCAACTATGATACGTTTGCGTAAATCATCAATAATAGGTGTATCCAATTCGGTACAATACACTTAATTTTTTAAATATTTCGACAAAAAAAATACAAATGATTTAAAGTCAAGAGATCATGGCGGCCATGATACCGGTCCTCCTCTCGTCCAATCCCTTGGAATTAATGCTTGGACAAGCTGTACCTGGTACGGATATAATTGAGCCTCGTGTATGACACGCCACACTGCTGCAATATGCCATGGACGTCCTGGACTTCCATTTCTTCCACAATTCGATTTCAAATTTCCCTTGCGTGCACTACATTTTTCGTACGATATTGACTCCATTTTTTATATTTATTAATTTTTTCAAGTAAATACACTTCTATTTGCAGAAAACCAACTCGCAAAAGAATAAAGAGAACCAAAGACAGTAGCAGCAGCGACGAAGATAAATCGACTAGGAAAAATATTCGAAAGGTATAATGGTTTACATATCCATAATAAAATCTCATTTAATGACCTTTATTTAGGTTATAGGACGAGACTCTCTATCAGAAACCACTAAGCAAGCTGAGGCCGAAGAAAAGGAACGTAAGGCTCGTATTGCTGAGAAACAAAGAAAAGTAGGTTTTACCAGCTCTTTGTTACGTATTATTTCTCTTTCGAGGAAGTATCTCATGTTTTTTTAGTACAATAAAATGTTTGAAGCAACTACTGAATCAAAAGTGGATAAAGTGGTCTTGGATTACGACGAAGAAAAGAAAAAAGAATTGCTCAGTGTGGATAAAAAGATTGTAAAAAAATTAAAACCCCATCAAGCCAATGGCGTCCAATTCATGTGGGACGCTTGTTTTGAGTCCGTTGAGAGAGCCAAGAATACCAAAGGGTCTGGTTGCATATTGGCACACTGTATGGGTCTAGGAAAAACTTTACAGGTATTCGAGAGATAGCTATTTTAAACAAATAATCTTAATTGATGTATGAGTTAATGTAAATAAATGTGCAGAACAAAATTAATATTATACCCAACTGCCAAAAATCTAGAGAGTGACTTATCGCTAGCTTGTACACAAGCGCAACGGGCAAAACGTGGAACAACATTTCATAGCCGTACTAAATTTGAAGGCGATCGGATATAAAAAAAATATACAAAAATAATTACATTACATAGCATCCATTATTTTTAGTAGAAACAGTGATATAACAGTTTTTGTCAATTCGAGGCATTAGGTAATAAAAATGATTTAAAGTTTTTATCTTATATTATCAATTACTCAATGTTGAAAATAATAGAATGTGACTAATTCACAGCACAGAGATGAGTGCGGAAGGTGAAGGTTGCATGATTACCTAAGTGTGTCACTTGAGAAGGATTCAAAGCACACAAAATTATCGAAAATAAATTGATGTCGAGTGAACCTAGCACATTAACGGTTTACTTTAAATGTTTCCCCTGTGCCATCCTCTCCACAAATTAGAATGTCGTACTTTTGGACAGCGATGGCCCACCACCACCCACTTACACCTGATGCGCACTCCGCGGATATCACATTGTCGCCTTGTCCTCATGGACTTTAAATTCACGGATTTTTTCAGAAATTTTACAAAACAGTAAAACGGTGCAAGTATTATTGCTACTGTCACTATTATGTGGTGTTAATAAGTTTGTTTTGAGTTTTTGACAATCTATCATGACAGTTTCATGATGAAAACGCTATAAAATAGTTGACAAAATTCGTTACAAGTAGAGATTTTCCTATCATTAAATAAATCACACAAATATTCGCGAATTTTGCATCCGCAAGGACAAAAGGCTTTTGAATACATTTGGTTGCTAGCACTGTCACTGAACGGTCACACATTAACACTTATATCATATTGTACCGCCTTCCATATGACCTTCATGTATCCATATGTTTTGTCAAAATTTAATTTATCCTTTGATCTAGAGCCCAACCTTTTAATATCACTATTTCTTGTTTTTCTATCAATATATTTGATTTCATCTATACGGAAATTCACGTACCATAATTCATATGTCACGCGTAACTTGCAAAAGCACCCAGGTATATATTCTAGGCAATGTTTTATCTTGTAAGATAGAGCAACCCAAATTTTTTTTGTCAAAAACTCGTTTAAAAAATACCATCTTCCTTGAGTTTCCACTATGTTCCGTTTCGTAGTTGTACTTCTTTACCACTCTTTTTTGCACTATAAATATATGCTACTCACGCACATTCTTGTTAATGATCTACATATTTTAACATCATTTACACTCATATTTTGACCTTGCGCTCTTAGCCCTTCATACATGTCTTCATCCGATATTTCTCTCTTGTTAAATTAGGGCGGTTACGATTTTGAGAATACGCTGTAAAGCTTGAATTATTATCCATTCTTAAGAACACAAAATCAATAATAAATTAATTACATTCATATTTAAGTTAGCGGAAAGATGTATCTGAAATTTTGCCTACTCGAAAGATATACCTGCTCATGGTAGCACTGAACAGGTGGATCTGTCAGTTTGTTACAACCAGTAGAAAGTTAACTTTTTCGACCTAACACATGCATATTTGCTGCAGCAGAAGCTGTGTAATCGGGTATGTTCTCAGAGTTAAGTGGCATACGATTTTATAGGAAAAATATACGGACTACATGTATGTTTCTTTGTGTTGGCTGCTATAAATTGTGAGCGGGTTTATGAACCACTCTAGATTTTGGCAGTATAGATATTTTCAAATATCGATTCTGAAAATCCATGCTTGTGTTTTTAATATTTTTCTTATCGAGCTATTAGTAACATTTTAAGTATTGTTTCAGAAAAATTTTCAACCATGACAACTTTTTCAGATTGCATTGTATTTATGAACTTTACGTAACATTTAGCACACTTAAAGTAAAGTAAACATAGCAGGATTGTCAAATCTGAAAATTCAATCTCCAGGGCTTTTAGCGGCTATTACCACTACTGTCCTTATAGATGGTGTCTCAGGTATTACTGGCATCCTTGGAAGGGGTGATTCTACTGTCAAAATAAATGAAATTTACGCAAAATTCACTGTTTCTGAGATATAAGGTGTCAAAGGTTTTGAAAATTTTATTATATTTTTTATTTACTTGGGAACCCTTGATAAAACAACGATAATTGTAAGATGTAATGGGGTATCTTAGGTGTAATTATTTAGTATGTTTAAATATACCCATTATCACCAGTGGCGCAAAAATTCCGTGGAACTTTTATTTACAATAAAAATAGTACATCACTGTCTTCGGTATAAAAAAAAGTAAGAGTCATTGAGTTTTGATTATTTTTGAACAAATAAGACGAGGTTTGATTTTGAAACCATTTTTGAACAAAGCACAAACATTTAATCAAAGCAGGCCGATCTTTTTGAAATTTTGCACGTCTCCATAATTTACCGTTCTGAACAACTTTTTCAAGTAACATTTTGCTGTATTTTCACTAAAAAAGGCACTTTACCTGAAACGATAACAGTTTTCAATCGCTGCACTGAATATTTCAAATACGATTATTTAAAAAATGGTTACTCCTAACGACTTCAACAAGATATACCTTTGTCAGATATAACAGGTAGGAGAATCGATTGTTTCAATAGACAGATGGATACACTAAACAGCAAAAAAGTTCTACCATTTAAAAGAAACATGCTGTGCCATAAGTGGCGCCCTCTACTAGTGACGTCAAAATTACTTAAAAATTCTTATTTGCCGTGCCAAAAAACATAATTCTGCCAATTTTATTTTTAATACTCGGATAAGGCATATTTGGCTCAATCGACTCTTTTTGGTCACCACTATGTCCAGCTCCGAGATTTCCCAACCTTTCACAGACTCCCTGTATTTCTGTATTCATTTTAGAAATTTTTTTCATAACATTTTTTGTTGCTTTTGGTCAGACATAGAAGACCTTTCAAAATTGACTCTCATATTCCAGACACCCTGTATTCAATTGTTTTTTTTTTTTTTATTTTGAAATCCTAGGTGGTTAACCTTGTACAGTTTAGTAAACTAAATTATGTTTAGGTCATAGCGCTGTCACATACTCTATTAACGAATGTGGAAAGCACAGGAGTTCATAAAGTTATGGTTGTTTGCCCTCTTAATACTGTATTAAACTGGAAAAGTGAATTCAAAAAATGGATACCAAAAGATAACGAATTCGAGGTTTATGAACTCGTATCCTGCAAACAAAATTACGAGAGGCAGTATATCGTTAACGAATGGCATACTGATGGGGGTGTTCTAATCATCGGATATAACATGTTTCGAAATCTAAGTAACCCTGACAACAAACGACTAAGCAAGAAAATGAGAAATTCATTTAATGAAGGTTTAGTAGACCCAGGTATTACATATTTTTTAACTTAAAATTTAAACGAATACATTTGTTTCGGTTCTAGGGCCAGATTTAGTGGTATGTGACGAAGGGCATTTATTAAAAAACGAAAAAACCCACCTCAGTATTGCCATGAACAGGATTAAAACTTTGAGAAGGATCGTACTTACTGGCACCCCACTGCAAAATAACCTCAAAGAGTATTGGTGCATGGTGCAGTTCATAAAACCCAATCTCCTCGGCACCTACAAAGAGTACTTGAATAGATTTGTGAATCCTATCATCAATGGACAATACACGGACTCTACACAGCACGATATCCTGCTCATGAGAAAGAGATCGCACGTGCTGCACAAACTTCTGGACGGTGTTGTTCAACGAAGAGATTACGCTGTTCTCGAACCATACTTGCCTCCGAAATATGAGTATGTTCTGTTTATTCGATTGACGGAAACCCAAGTCAAGATTTACAGACATTACATGGACAGGTTTGCGCGGCAAGGCGACGGTTCCAATAGAACTTCGTTTTTATTTGCAGACTTTCAAGAACTGCAAAGGATATGTACACATCCCCGAGTTCTTCTCGATAGGTCAAAGGAGAAGAAGGAAAAAGATGTTGACGACGAGGAATCCGAAGGTTCGTTGAAAGATTTCATCGATGATGGAGAAGTTTCCTCCGAACATTCGTCCCGAAGTTCATCTTCGGGATCGAATTCTGATTCCGAAGATTCCAGTAAAGACAAAGATAAACGTAAGGGAAAACAGCAGAGGGCCCGTGTTACGAGAGCACAAGCAGCACAGAGTAAGTCCTACTAATGATTTTATTGATGTTAGTGTAAGTATTTCAGATAGTGATTGTTAAATGACCAGTTACTTAAAAATTGGTAACGTGCTGGTGAAAGTGGTCACTGGCTCTTGATCATTTTAAATTACAAAAATTGTTTGTGTTGAATGAAGTAGGACAATTCAATTCTTTAAGAAATAATCTATCAAAATATTTTAAATTTTATTTTATAATTCTTGTACAAGGTGTACTTTGAATGGAAGTTATGTTTATTCGGAGACAACCTGTAATCTTTAGAAGCTTGCCATAGTTTCTTGTTCTTTGATATTCCATTGTGAGAATTGTTTTTAATATTTTTATTATACCTTGCTGCTGAACAGGTTTATATGGCCTCAAACAACCACACACGCCTGCCACAAGCGCATGAACTGTGAAAAATGCATTGTGGTCAAATTACATAATTTAAAGACAAAATCAAGAAATTTTATTAGAAAAATCCCATAACAGTTAGTACCACTCTTCTAGTACGCTTTCTAATAACACAGCTATATGGTGGTACATAAAAGCAGTGTTGTTTTTCAAATCCTTGATTTATTCTTGTATCTAGATAAAAGAGGTCTGTTTACTCATTGAGTCCGCAATAAAAACTAGGTTTTTAGCCTAATAATACGGTAAGTCAAGATGCAGTGCTGCCGGATTGTTTATTACTCAATGTGTCTCAGACTGTTTTTCATCGATAACTCAAGGGTTTTTTGTATTACTCAATCAGTATTTAAATACAAAATATTCTTTAGCCTCTCTTAATAATTTACTTAGTGAGTTTTTCATTTAACTATTTATATATTGAAATGTAAATAGTTTATTATTTGATCTGTTGGAGTTATATAACTTCAATATTTTATAAACTGAAACTTAATATGTCAATTATATGCTTTTAATAAATAATTTATAGCATTAATTACATATTTTAAATTATGATTGGCCGAAGTGGAGCAAGAAAAAACATACAAATTTCTAAAATAGTCAATACAACCTTTTATTAGTACGTCCAATTACTAGGAAAATATTTAAATTTGGCAATATTGCATCAGGCCGACACTGAGTTGAAGTGGGAGCTGTGACTGAATCGAGGAAACACGAATGAAAAATATCTGGTTGTCATAAATAGTCCTAATAATGATTTAGATTTATCATTACCACTGTAATGTTTATCCTACAGATGCCATCTTTAAAGTAATTTGACAGCAAAGTGCATGCCGGATCATCCTTTAGGGTGATCTTAGCAGACTCACTTGCAGATTTATGTCTCACTGAAGTTATTTGTTTTGGGAACTCTAGAATTAATCATGAATCCAATCATTTTTATAATTCACGTAAGAATTACATTAGCTTTGTTCACAGTAGCCATTTCGGCGCAATCACAATTTGTATTTAAGGCGATCAAATTGAAACTGAGCTTGTGTTTAATGCTTATGGTGAGTTTATAAAAAAGTCTTAACCCTAACTTAGGCTTAATCTTTACCCTAAGAAGTTAAATGTACATATTTCCATGTGTACATTTATAAAAGTCGTAACTTAGTCTTACTCCTAAGGAGGTCTTAAGACCTGACCTTGAGAGTTCCTTTCTTTTAACTTCTTAAGACTAAGACTAAGACCAAATAAGAACGCATGCGCGAAAGTGCTCCATTTCCTTCTGCATGCCTTCTACGGCGTCAGCGATTGACCAGGGCTTGTAGAGATAAAATAATGGTTAAGTTACGACTAAATATTTATAAAGTGTCAAAATCTTAGGATTAAGATTTTTTTATACTCATCATTAAATTCTTCTCGAACTTGTCCGCGACTGATACTGGGTGCATTCCACTAAGCGATTGCAATGCCCAGAACGACCAATCAGTCGTTCCACAAAGCAACCACAGGCGTTACAATTGGGCTTGCAACGTCATGAGACGTCAAGAGTTGACATCATCGCAAACGACCGCTTCGAGCTCACACGCCCACGGTCTTGAGGTGGGTCAACACATCATTTGTCATAAATTGCGGGAAAAGTCAAATTAATTAATTAAATGTCAAGTCTAAGATCTATGGTTGAGATGGAGAAAATAAGTTTATATAACTGTGAAACAGGCACTGTTATTGCGATCGAGGTCCCAGTTGCTCAGGCAATACGTGCAAGAGATGGTATGTAATTCAGTTATGCTTTTATATTTAATTTTTTTGTCAGTATTTATTTTTCTTACAGATATTGTCTTCGCAACATAATTAATGAATGCTGCTTTACAAGAGTCAAATTCTTTTTCTGGTGAATCTGCTGAAAGGGCATTTGAAGAGAAAATAAGACACGACACGGAAGTTATTGGGACTGAAGTTGCAGTTTAATATTCATTTTAAGACCTAAATAATTAATATATTTTACTGAAATATGTATATGTAATTAATGTATGGTATGCAGCTTTAGAGTTATACAGAATCGGAAATTGCGGATCTTTACAGAGAAAGTAGAAATTGCCGCTTCATCCCAGGGAAGGTACGAAGTATAAGAGGCGCGGTGACATGCATTGGTCTAGCAGTCCTCACTACTACGGTAATCGGTTCCGTATCGCCAATGCCAATTCGCCATTGCAAATCTAACTGTCCGGTCACCTGATGCCAATGTTGCCAGGTCTCATGCTTTTGCATGAGATCTCATGCATTCCGAGGAAATCTCATTCTCATATTTTGATTACAAAATCTCATGCTTTTTAATAGACGCAAAAACAAATAATAAAATTATTAAAATTACTCTTTGAAATCTACCAAAACAAAGACCTAACGAGAAATAAAGGCAAAATCGAGGGCAAAATTGAATAGATAGAGGTAGGTATCTACTATATTTGGGTACTTGAAATGTCCTTTATTGTAGACTGCTCTCTTAATAATTAGCAATGAATACATAAACGGGTATGACAGTCTACAGATATGCGGTGTGTGTGCTGTATTCACGCTGTATTGCAGTGATTCTTATCTCTATTCTGTAAGGGTACCTACATTTTCTGGAAACAACAGATTTTACGATCCGTGAGTCACCCTGCGTCACGGCAACTGCGCCTCAACGTTCGCCCGGCCTAACAATAAAATAAATTAGAAAGGTTACGTGGTTAATAACTTTTAAGTAAGTATCTGCTTACAATGTAATATTATAATAAAATGCTTTTTTCACCAAACCTCATGCTTCTTTGAAATTATTCTCATGCACTGAATTTTTCCCACCTGGCAACACTGCCTCATGCGAACAGTAGAAGCACGCTGTGGTGGAAGTATGCGTGTAGCATGACACAAATACACGGAAGCGGCAAAACACAATTCACCGTCAAGATCCTCACTTTCCAAATCTGTATATTCATACATTACATTCTTAGTTACATTAGTAAAATCTATGAGTAACACCAATTTAACTTTTTTTTACCTATAATATATAAAAATTGTATATAATTACCTTTTCTACCTAACCGTCAAACCAACAAATAACTGACAAATATAAACAAACATGGATCCCAACTCTGTTCCACTAGGATTCAAATCACATCCGTGAACAATGTGCACAAGAGCAGTTTTAACCTAGTGGAACGGGTAAAATTGCGATGGTCGTTCTGGGTGTTGCGATCGCTTAGTGGAATGCACTCACTGTGAACAAAGCTATTGTATGTCCTACAGCTGTCATACTGAATTGTTTTGAGGTTAGAGTGTTGGATCATCCCCACAGACTATAAATATTGACGTTAAGTTAAAGCAATTATTAAAATTTTTCATTGTTATTTTTTTATGTGACCGGTGATTTCAGTCACTTCGATTCAATTGTTTTTTTTATTATTATTTTTAGGGAGAGAGAATAATGAGGAGAGTGATCCAGAGTTGGAAGAAATTAAAAAAGAATGGTTTCAAGAGTACTGCGACGGCGAAGAATTGGACAGTATTAACAATAGCGGAAAGTTGTTTTTATTGTTCCAAATCCTTAAAGAATGTGAGGAAATAGGAGATAAGGTATTAGTATTTTCACAGTCTCTGTATACATTGAATTGCATCGAATATTTCCTTGAAAAAATCGACGAGGCCACCCAAAAAGGAGATACAGAAAAAGTTGGCGGACATTCAGGCTCTTGGGCGATAGGACTGGATTATTTCCGTTTGGACGGAACATCTAGTTGTGACAACAGGGCAACGTGGTGCAACATGTTTAACAACCCTAACAACACCAGGGCAAGGTTGTTCCTTATATCCACGAAAGCCGGCGGCTTAGGAATAAACCTTGTAGCAGCTAACAGAGTCATAATTTTTGACGTTTCATGGAATCCATCGCACGATATCCAGAGCATATACAGAGTGTATCGTTTTGGTCAAACCAAACCTTGTTACATTTACAGATTTGTCACGTACGGTACGATGGAAATGAAGATATACGAACGGCAGGTTACGAAACAGGCTATATCGAAACGAGTCATTGACGAACAGCAAATCGATCGTCACTACAACCAAAACGATCTGCAAGAACTGTACAAATGCGACCTGGACCCTACTAATCGGCCCATACCTATCGTACCCAAAGACGTGCTCTTGGGCGAGATGTTGCAGAAATATGAGAACACGATTTTCAAGTACCATCTGCATCAGTCGCTATTGGAAAATAAAGAGGACGAAGGGCTTAATGAAGAAGAAAGAAAGGCTGCCTGGGAAGAATTTGAAAATGAAAAAGTTCTTAGGAAGAACACAGGATTCGGCTTGAACCCTAACTTTAAGGTAAACGCACAAGCTATAGAAACTGCCCTAGCGAGTATCGTGAGGAAGGATAACCCTACATGGACGGACGTACAAATCAAAGGAATTATTCCGGCACTTGTCCAGCAACTGCAGGTTCAGTTGTCTGAAGGTGATATGACGGTAAGTTTCACATATAGATTTTTGAGGCGGTCATTTATTTCGATGTTTAAATTTTAGATGTATACTAGAGTACAACAGGAGATCCAGTTGATGCAGGAAATACAGGCTCAGAAGTTGAGAGAGGCGTATTACCAGCAACAGGTTATGCGGATGATACAGAGGCAACAGCAACAGGCAAAGATGATGGGCAACTTATATGTTGATCCAAGTCAGATGGGAAGAGTTCCAGGACGGTAAGATATACAGGGTGTTAACAAATAGTTTATTAAACTTCACTAATATTCTGTTGATGAAAATAATTATAGTTTGTTATACAGGGTCTTTCAAAATGACATGGTAGTATTTCTAGGGTTGATAGAACATTGAAAAATAAGTAGGGCTTGCTTATATAAACGTATGTTGTAGAGCCACTCAATTTTGTAAATAAGATAATAAGATTAAAAAATCCAATTTTGGATATAATTTTTTTAAAGACCAACAACTTTTATTAAACATTCGTACATTTATTTTTCTATCAACCATAGCAATATTGCCGACATTTTGAAATACCCTGTACATACATTTTTTATCAATAACTTGTAATACAGAACTCCCTATTAACTATAAATATAAAACCATATGGAACCTGTGACTCACACATTACTTTTACTTTTTTTTAAGAACTAGATTTCTACAGGGTGTTTCTCTTTCTTTGTTCATAACATTGATAAAGGATAGAATATGTAAAAGTAAAAGTCTTCCCTATAATAATAATGTTTCTCTGATGAACTTTTAAATAAATAATGCTATTTTCTTCATTGTCTACTAAACATACAGCAAAAATAATAACGGTCTAATATTTTGATGTGAAAAATATTTTTTAGTTAGAAACATATTTTGATCTATTTTATTTTTGAAGAATTATATTCTTGTTCTTTTCCTTTTTTTTAATATAATTTTGACATTTTTCTTTTTCAAATCATTATTATCTAATAAACATATTTATTTTTTAAACTTCGCATTCAATAATTGCAAAAAAGGCGGAATATACAGGGTGGTTCTAAAAAAAAATTAGAAGTACAGGGAATTCTAACAAATAAATTTGTGTAAAAATAAATTCAAAAAGAGCAGTCAAAAATGATTTCAAAATACACTTTCACACGGCAATGGAAACCTGATAAGGCGTATAATCGGCAGTCGGACAAAAAATTGAATGAAATTCCCAAGAAAGAAATAAATTACATTTTAAACACCTGTTTTAATGCAGCAAATTCATTTGCATTTGCCGCTATTGTTATTAATTTTTAATAGAACTAATTTGTAGTTTTAATTAGTAAAATAGTTTCACATTACCCAGTTTCTACGAACTAACAAATGTTTTTACTTTTTGTTCTTTTTTACAACTTGTAAGTTATTGGCAGCAGCTATGATATGTTTGCGTAAATTATCAATAGTGTCCACTTCGGTGCGATATACTTAATTTTTTAAATATCCCCACAAAAATAAGTTCAAATGATTTAGTCAGGAGATTGTGGCTGCTATGGTACCGGTCCTCCTCGTCCAAACCCCTGGAATTAATACTTAGACACACTGTACGTGGTATAATTGAGCCTCGAGTATGATACTCCACATTGCTGCAATATGCCGTGGATGCCCTGGACCTCCATCTCTTCCACGATTCGGTTACAAATTTTCCGCGTCACACCAGTATTTGCACTACACTTGCAGTTACTGGACACCATTGTAAAAGTAGCTGCATTTGGCACGTTTACTGGGAAATCGTTCTGCTAAAGCATTTTTCTTTCACCATAAATTAAAATGATATCCATCACCTGCGAGTTGCTTTACGTAAGCTATTTTTGATATTTGAAAAACTAATGTAAATATTTGCATCAAAAACAAGTTAATACGATAAGTAATCAGATATTTGAAAGTTCTGAATCACCCTGAATTTGTTTTATGTAGCTAAAAGTAGTGGTATAATTATGGAGTTTTAATTAAAAAAAAAACGCAAAAGTAGTTTTAAAGAAAAATGTTATAGGAAACACCCATATTATTTTTATTCTTTATCAAAGTTAGAAACAAAAAGAAAAAACGAACACCCTATATTAAACATTTTACTTTTTTTTTTAATTTTTGCAATTCACTATAATCAGTTACTGAAAAATTTAACATGTTTGTTACAAACACAATACTAGCTTTGCTATTAACAGCTTTTATTTTAGCGGTTTAACCTTCATTCCAAAATATGCACCCCGTTCAGAATAGGGACTTCTGTCATGGGTATATGAAAAAAGGTGAAGATACAGGGTGGCTCAGATTATCATTTTAATTATATGTTGTGCTGTTTTAGAACTATTGAAATATAAATAAAATATGTCGATATTTCAATTATTATACGACAGTTGATTCAAAAGTAAGATTCTTTTACTTTTTATAAATAGAAAGCAATGTTTATTTTCATAGCCATTTACATTGTTTTAAAGCTTAAACATTCATCTATTTTTCTTCATAATGGCCATTTCTATCCAAGCATTTTTGGAGACGGTGCTCCAACTTTTGTATCCTCATGTCACAAAACTCCACAGCCGAGTGTTTGAGGAAGCGAGTAACCTCTTGTTTGAGTAGTCCACCCAAGTGTTCCTTCAATTTCGGGAAGGAGGAATATCTAGGGACTAGGTCTGGACTGTATGGGGATGGGGAATCATAGTCCAGCCAAATCCTTTCAGTAGGTCTTGAGTTTGACAAGATACGTGGGGTGGAGCATTATCGTGAAGCAGCATCACTCTTTTGCTCAGTTTTCCTCTCCAGCGGTTCTGGATCGCCCGTCTGAGTTTTCTTAGTGTTTAATGAGATAACTGCACGAATTTCACACCTAGCAGTAGCGGTGATCAGATCTTCCATGCTGGACGGCGAACATTAAAATTGAAAGGCGGAGAGATTCGAGGAAAGAAGTGTTGCTGGATTTTGCCTCTCCTGCGGACCTATGACTTTGGGAACCTTACTTTTGAATCAACCTTCTTATTTCCAAATCAGGGAAAGATTGATTTATTAAATTAAAAACGACGAATATTAAACTGTTTTTTCAGAAACTGAAAATTTTTTACCAAAAATTTGGAGGGTGCCTGAATACCTTTAATCTTTTTTAAATCGCAGATTTTTTAACAACTTGAGTCCAGAATTTTTTTAACTACACGTTAAAACCACGGGTTGCTTAATGAAAATTATTATCTTCATGCCCTCTATTACCCCTGTGAAGGAATGCGCCTGTTTCAGAGGTACCCTGTATTCTGTATCCGTGACAAGCGTCCTTATCTTGGACACTGTGTATCCTGTTCTTAGAAAACTTTCTAATTATTTTTATATTTATGAAATTTATAATAAAAAAATCAGTTTGTAGTGCCATGCACATTTTCTGCAAGTTTTCTTCACTGATCAATTTGACTAACTCTCCAGTTCATATTTTTGTAGAAATTGTATCAAGTGAAATATATTTTGCAGTACCTTGAACAACCCATTTGGTGGCAACATGAACCAAGGAGGTCCCAGTTCAGCACCGTTATTTTCAAATGATATAATAGAGTTAAACGACTGACCGTAAAATTATACCTTCGCATAAGTTGAAAAAAGTAAGAGTTGTAAGCTTAGACACAACTGTAAATATTAGTTAGAAACATTTGGATTTTAAGTATTCTGTTTACATTATTCTCATTTCTGTGATCAAGAAGTTTTTAAATATTTGAAATAAAACTAAAATAGTTAATTAAATGTTGTATTTTTTGTAAATACATTTATACTCAAAATTAAATTATTTATCATTACAACAGTTTTTTCATTTTATTAAATTAAATCTTTTCATCGCCAGTTCCCTTTTATTATATTCGTCTAACATCGTCGCCACCTCCATTCTTTCTGCAGCTATGTGCTGTATGTTTGCCAAAAGATCGGGATATGGATTTATAGCTTTTACAAAGTCTTTTTGATCTAATCTGTATATCTCTGATACCTCGACGGCTACTACAGTGGCAATTCTGAATGTATCTTTTATTATCAATGCAACTTCTCCGAAATGAGCTCCGTCTTCCAAGTGACAAATCTAAAAGCGAAATTGGATTACTAATGCTACTGATTATCGAGGGATAATGTTGGAATTAGAGATGGGCAGTTCCCGAGTGAACTGGTTTAAAAGAGCAGGTTTCGACACTGAACTGCGAGAATCAGATCTCGGGAAGTTGACAAATCAGTTCTTTGCGAACTGATTTGTCGATTGATGTAGAGTGCGAGAGATATTTTCACGTTTAGACGTCGGAAGACATTAACTAACTGTTCAGTGAACAGCGAACGAGTGTTCAGAGCTTTAAAATCGTATGGGCGAATTGACTTCTAAATAACTGATTGGTGATCTGATTGCGGAGCGTTAATATCATTCTTATTTAAATATAAGATCCAAGAACTGCATACCAGTACACATAGGCGTTCGTGTCAAATTGTAAAATTAATAAAAACGATATAGGTATGTGTCATTAATTATAATTATATGATGTATAAGAATTAAGAACTGAATTTTATTAACAAAATTAAAACTTTACACTTAAACAACAGAAAATACAACAACTTTACAAAAATATAAATTAAATTCTGTAATAAAAAACAAAAAATAAATAAAAATCGATATCTAAATATTTTGGTTCAGAAACATTATTTCTCTCATTTTTTTAGATGAGAGTCTATTTCTTTTTTCGGTCATTACCTGACCAGCCTTTGAGAAAATCCTCTCACAAGGTACTGATGTAGCTGGGATACATAAACGTTTTTTAACAATTTCAAATATTCGAGGATAAATATTTGCTCTTTGCTTCCACCATAACACAGGATCTTCAGTACGGGGCAATATGGGCTCACATAAATACTTATCAAATTCCACTATACCTGCTGCAACGGGATTATTTGAAGCCCTTAAGTTTTCGACTTCTTTATCGAAATCCTCCCAAATAGAATTACTGCCTACAGTTGTTGGTGTAGAAGAGTATTCCATTGCAGCTTGTTCCCTGTCACTTGATATCTTAATATGACAAATTTTTTGTTTTAACGCCTCCTTAGCTCTCTCATATTTTTTTTCACTAGAAAACCCGTATTTTTTAAATCGGGGATCAAGTATTGTAGACTGGGAAAGTAGCTCGTTGTCCTCAATTCCCTTAAAACGTGTACTAATGTTATTTTGGAATGTAACAACCATCTTATTAATTTCTTCTGTGAAATTTATATTTGCGAAGCTATTAATTTTTTTATTAAGAATTTTCACCAGTGGTATAACTTTAGAAGATGATATTAATTTTTCTGTGCATATTTCATTTGTTATGTTATTGAAAATTTTTAAAACAGTTATAGATTGTTCAATTATTAGCCAATCTTTTTGAGTGAAATTATTTAAGTCAGCATGAAAAATAGCCAGCGTCGATATTATAGCATCTTTGATTTCAAAAAAACGCTGCAACATGTCATACGTCGAATTACATCTTGTACTAACGTCCTGTTTAAGTTAAAGTTTAGGTAAATTCATTTGGTCTTGGGTTTGCTTTAATTTTGACAGCGCTAACGAGCTCCTCTTAAAATATTCCACTACATTTTTCACTTTTGATGTAGTTTCTTTAATTTCTTTTAAACCTTGTTGTGCAATTAGATTTAGTGAATGCGCAAAACATCCTAAGTGACGCCATTGGCAAATACGAACAGCAGCGAATTCGTTAGCTGCATTATCTGTAACACACACAATTATTCTGTTCTCAATATCATATTTGCTAATAATATCTTTAAGAAAAGAAGCTATATTTTCTCCTGTATGCCTTTCGTCAAATAAATCGCACGCTACGAGTACAGATTTTAAATCAAATTGTTCATTGAAAAAATGGGCAGTGACGGCAACATAACTTTCATTATTTATACACGTCCAGGCGTCAGTGGTAAGGGCTATAGCATCAACATTGCTCATTAATATTTTTATTTTCTCCATTGTTGATAAATATAACTGAGGTATTAAACTATTTGAAACAGTTTTACGAGAGGGTATAGAATATCCAGGGCAAAGCATTTTTATAAATGTGCGAAACTCGGAATCTTCAACTAATGAAAATGGATGATATTCTTTGACTATCATTTTTATTAATTGATTGTCAAGGTTCCTTTGTTTTAAAGTCGATACCGGTTTGTTTGCTGAAATAAAACCTTGCAAATCTGTTTGTTTAAATTTTTTAGAAGGATTTGAACTATTTGAAGTTGAGGCAGATGGCACTTCTTCACTAGATTCTCCTTGAAATATTGGAGTAGAGGTAATTGTTTCTATGTCACAGTCGTGATCTGAATTTTTGTCAGATTTATCTATATTGAATGCAGGGTGTTTTTAAATGTCGATTCAGATTACTTATTGAGCTCGAAAAAAAGGATAAAATTCGACTGCAATAGTTGCATTTTACCTTATTGTTATCTTGTTTTTCAAAATGATTCCAAAGTACGCTTTTGTTTCGACGACAGGACATCTTATTTGCAATAACCACAATTAAAAAAGCTGCCACAACTAAACTGAGTAAATAAAAATGTAAGGTCTACGATCTTAAATAGCCAACTGAAAAGCTCTCAATGCTCAACGCTTTACCCTATGGCGCATTTCCCAGAATTCCCTGCATCTGCCTTCATACATAGTCAAAATTATTTGCCGTCCCTTCTCTGTTTTAGTTTAAACACATGTGTGGGTAGTTAACGCGTTGTTGCAAGTGCAAAGCATAGGAAATTCTTATTCTAAAGTCTAAACGCTAAACGGGTCGCAATCGTAAAACGCGGAAGAAACCGACCGACTGCGATTGACAGAGACAGAGATGCGGGATTCGAAGAGAAGCGTATATCTGTCTGCAATGTTTGACGTAAAACCAGTTCTTAAAGAGCGGGTTTTAAGACTCAGTTCTTTTTAGTGATTCAGTTCTCGAGAATCTCTAGTTGGAATGTAAAAAATTACATGTCTAAATGTTGTATTTTTTTAAACCTCAACACTATATATATCCCATGATTTTTGGTCTAAAGTGATTTGAAGAACCTTAAAAAAAAATAGGGACTGGCTAGTTACTTACTTTTACTTTTTTCCAAAACCATCAAAACAAAAAGAGACAAACCCTATCCACTTTTAAGACTATTATGACTTGAAACATGTCATAATGTAATTTTTCTGAGCCATGATTCAAATATACAAGGTGTTATAAATATAAATACCGTAATTGATGATAAATTGTACCAAACAAAACATAATTGACTTAACAATCGAATCAATCTCTGATCAACGGTATTAGAATTATGACAACAAACAGGTTTTGACGTTGCACACCTACATGTTCAGGTGAATGGTTTTCTTATAACTCTCTCACAACACAACATAGTTAAAAAATTCAAAGTTACTTGCGGAAATCATTTACCATAAAAAATATATTACTATTAGTTGAGTTTCATAGTTACTAAAATGTTTCATTTTTGTTTATGGACTCAAACATCAAGCAAACACTAGTCATTAATATGAAGTATGTTCAATGTACAACTATTTTGACATAGCTTGAGGTTAACAGGGCGATGTAACGTATTGCAATATCGCTTTACGTTACACTTTGAAGGATTTTCAGGAAAACTATAATTTACTTCATTAATACTGATACAAATATGTAACAAATTATGTTAAAAGGGCTTTTGCTTAGTCCTAATTCTACCTTACTTTGCAATTTCGTAACACAGTTTTGCATTTTTTTATAAATATACTGTAAAATTTATTCTAATCAGATTAACGTAAAAATCAGTACAAAGCTAAATAGAGAATGGCAGCAGAATTTAAATTAAAAATGTTTTCATCTGTTTTATTCTTCACCAAATTATTTAAGATGGATAGTTTTTATTAGAATGTACTATATACATTTTTTATACTATACGTGTTGGATCACTTCACAATCAGTGAAAAAAATAAATTCTTTTTAACATAGAATCATAAATTCCCTGTTGAAAAAATTACAATTTATTTGTTTTTAATTGCTATAATTTTCTAAAATTTAAATACAAACTATTCCCTTCCCTGCTTTGTCTTTCTTTTATGCACCATATTATTACATTTAATAATCTTTAAAAAAAAAGATGAAAATAATTTATTATTTTCCTAGCGTCTATACAGGGTGAGTCAGTCATAATGTCATTAATTTTAACCACGTATTCGGAAGGCCTAATAAAGGTAGAAAATCGAAAAAAAATTTTTTTTGCTCGACCTTTAAAAAATAAACAAACCCTATAAAAATTGGTAACACGATGCTCCTGGTGCGCTACGAACTTTCTGATGACGCACCCATACAACAATCAAATGCCGGATTAAACATCGTTGCCACATCATGTTTACATACATAATATCATCTAACACTTCAGTGTGATATTCAAATTTACCTCCATTTAGCACTCTGCATTTCCCGCATTTATTTCCCCCCAAATTTGTAGATCACGCCACACATTTGGAGGGGGGATGGACAGAATACAAGCAGTAAGCAATAGTTTGTTTATTTCGATCTCGCGTATTTGTCGTAAAATCACAATGCATAATTTTACAAATTCCGACCTAATAATGCGGTAGGTCAAAATTCACTCTCGATAACTTTTTTGAGCATCAGATCAGAGGCGTGCCATTTCGGTCTTGGACAGTTTTCTGTCGATAACACGATGGTCTTTTATTACTTAGTATTTAAACACGAAACACTTTTCAGCTTCTCTTAATAATTTACCCATTGGGTATAGGTTTTTTATGTAATGTATGTAAATGGTTTATTATTAGATACGTTGGAGTTTTGTGATTTCAATGTAACTAAGCTAATTTCAGTCATAACAGCTACATTTGCTCAGATGAAAATACACACCCTACTTGTCGGTTTAGTTTTCAGAGGCGATTTGTTGTCAACGTATGGGCAGGAGTGTACGGGTATCGTTTGATTGGACCTTATTTTCTAGCGGAAAACCTGAGTTGACTGCGTTACTTGCAATTTTTAATAGAATTATTTGATTTCATTGGATATTAACATTTTAAATTATTATAGGCTGAAGTTGAACTGAGCAACAAAATATTATATTATAAAATAGTCAGTACATCCATTTATTTGTGATGTCTAAAACCTAGGTAGGTAGGTACTAGAAAAATATTTCAACTTGGCAACATTGCATCAGGTCAACATCGAGTTGAACTGTGAGCTGTAAACGACCAAGGCTGTGAGCGGTCAGTGATAGTCTGAAAACGGGGTTTAAATAATGATTTGAAAATATTTTTTTTCGGCGTAAATATGCATTTAGATTTTTTTTAATCGCGTATTTGCATTATACTCATTATTCCCTATCTCCTTTTAAAATTAATGAAATTATGACTGACTCACCCTGTATACTTTATTTTAATTTCGTAACAATCTGCAGTAGAAATTTTCCCAATTGGGCTATAAAAATTAATAGAACATGCATTTCTGTAAAAAAAAATAAGGTTTCTGGTATCCCAAATTCGTGATCATTAAGAGCTTTTCATATAATTTTATGGTCTTTCCTAAAACTACGTTATAAGTTATTAAGCGATTTTTAAACTGTTTTACAATCATTCAACGAAAACATTGACAAAAATAAATTTTCACTTTTTGTATGCCAAGTCATGAACCCCGAAACAATTTCATAGAACAAAAAAATAATTATTTTTCATCGATTTTTCTATTATGAAATTTTTCATATTTAAATGTACCACCTTGTACAGTGGTCTATGCGGTCAGATGTTAATAAAAGGTCCTGAAATTGATTTTCTGAAAAAGCACTTTGAATATGTAACCAGAAACGTACACTTGACAGATATTTGAATTTTGTCATAATTTTTAACTGCGAGTATATATACTATAGCGTGCGGTGAGTCGTATAGTTTAAAAAATATATGTATGTAGGAGGCCATTGTATAAAAAAGACTTGTTCAAACGGTATGTCCCAAAAAATAATGTTGTTTATGGGATACACACTGTATGTGTATGACGTTCGTTTCAGTCCGCAGTCCACATTAGAAAAATAATCAATTATATTAATTCACAAAAATGTTTACCTCTTTTCCTGATTTAGTATAGATAGCCACAGTTCCTGTAGAAATAAAGTACATGCTAGCACCTGGAGTATTAGCACGAATTATAACATCATTAACCAAGTACACTTCTATCCGTAAACAAGATATTATTCTTACAAGTAGATTTAAAGGTAAATTGCGGAAGAAAATTACATTTTCCACCAATTTCCTGCAGGCATGGAGATTCATTTCCTATAAAATAAATGTTGCGAGAAGTAAAAATAACAAGTAATGTCTAATACTTTTTAAATAGTCATTTAATTAGGAACGAGATTGGATATTAAGATTTCTTATTGAAAAATTGAGATGTGTACTTACTTGTCTTAACTGTTCCGATATTGTTGCTAAAATCTCATTTTCTCTAAAATACCTTTTCTGATATTTAAATTCATAGTAAGTCAAAATTTTACTTTTCATCTGTGCTGGTAACTGCTTGTGTTGCATGTATTCCTTTAACTGTTTTTCCATTTCATCATATTTATGAGCCGAAGATGTTCTGCCTCTATTAATTTCCATTATCATTGCTTAAATTTATAACAAAAAAATTTTAAATACGGTTTTTTCAAATATTTTAGTTTTAATTACCCAAAATAAAAATACAAAACAAGCTAGAGCCATACCATACAGTATATATCATAACTATTTGGTATTCGTTTGTTGGTAAATCTTTTCCAAATCCTGAATTGTACAAAATCAGTGACTTACGATGAATAGCCTCAAAATATATTTCCCAAACATTAGTTTTGGCTGGTTTACTAAAAAAAAATATATAATTAAAAATTATATCCACTTCAGTCTCTTAAATTTTTATAAGAAAATGTTGTCCTAATTACCTGCTGAATTTATAATTTTGCAAATATACTCCACTAAACAGTTGATTATCTTGCCCTAGGTGGAATTTTACGAAAGTGATAACGCAGCACATTACATGCCAGAAAATAAATGTGTAGAAAAACACCATTGTTGTCATATAAGTGTAATGATTCATGCTAAAATACTGGATAATAATCAAATTTAAATAAGTTTGTTGAACTACTTAAAAAAAACATACTTACATCGGCGATGGTTTTGAAATACTTAGAAAAAATTACAAGAAGTAAAAATCTAAAAAGTAATAACCATGTAAATACAACATGTGTTTGAAATTCTTGTCCTAAGGAAAAAAATATGGCCCAGTTTACAGGAATTGCACATAACATATCCAAAGTTAAGGAAGTTTTGAAGTAGTGCCTAAAATAGTTAAAATAACATTTGTTAAAAAATAAATTAGATAATTATAAATGGAGGAAAATTTAGACTTTTTATTTATAAGAAACATCTGATTTTTATTCCCTTAGGGACTAATAAGATGACTTACAAAAGTATTTTCTTAAAATCCAATACTACTTCTTGCATTGGCTCGTCATAGTATCCTGTTAAGGAGTTTACAACTAAGTTTAACACCAGAAATGAGTCTGTAATCATTCTAAATATTAACCATCCTTTCGAATAAACAAATGATTCTGTATCATCGCATAAAAGAAATTTAAATGGTGACAAAATAAGTTCTACTATTATTATTATTACCATTACAATAGCCCATGCTATTCTATAAATAAAATATTATCAGATGAGATTAATTTTAGTAATGTATCTATAAATTTCGTTACCGTGCTGAGCTGAAAGGATGAATTCTAAATTTATGGTATCGAAGTTGCCTTTTTCTTTCTTTTGTAATGGCACCGAAACTTCTTAAGTGGTGTGTGTAAAATTTACTTGTTTCTGATACAACTATCATTCGAATCATCCACCTTTTAAACTTGGACCAAATAGATTTTCCTGGAACCTCTTCCCAATCGTATGTATCTGATATATTTTCCAAAGTGCAGTCATGTCCATATTTGGCAAACTACTTAAAAAACGATTTTTAACGATATCCAATAGACATGTAGTATTTTATTTTTGCTTTCAGTTACTGAGAATATAAATACATATATAATATAAAACTCTTGAAAACACTTACCATACTTCGCGATCCTGCTGCATGATCTTTACCAGTCATTTTTTAGTGTTTGTTAATTTCTTTAAATCAGATATCACTATGAATTGACGATTAATTAACTAAAAATGTATTTTTAATTGTAATAACGTATTTATATCATATGGCTATTATTAATTGCTTTCTGTATCAAAAAATTCAAAACTTGTAACTCATAGTTTCCAGTTTCACCAACTGTCACTTTTCACATTGTGTAGCCACAGAATGAACTTAGCTAAAGAATCCTTTTTCTGTGATTAGAGGCATTAGAGGTATGTTCTCATAATGGTCTAAACAGTGTGTTGTCGCGTTTTGTTCCGTGTTTAGAGCAGTGTTGTTAACACGTAGGGAAATTCCCTACTTGTAGGGAAAATTTATCAATAAATCGGTTGGTAGAGAAAATATTCTTAATTTGTAGGGGAAAAAGCACTCTAACAAAATAATATGCTTAGCACTATTTTACCATTTAAAAGAAAATAAGATTTTATGGATCATTTCTCATATTCGTTTGTAAACAATAATATGCTGCCAACAGCGCTTTATCTATTATACAAAATTCTAACATTGCTAACCATAGATGAAAGAAATTACTAACTTGGGCAGGCAGCGTAGGGAAATTTATAGTAGAGTAGGGGAATTTCATGCTTCATCGTAGGGAAACAAATTTTAAAAGGTTAACATCACTGGTTTAGAGTGAAAATTAACTTCATCCATTAAGAATGATGTCTGTTACAAACAAAATATAATTATAGAGAAAAAATAATAAATCTTGAGTAGAGCAAATGCGTAGATTAACTTTCTTTCCCTACAAATCCTCTTCTTATTCCTATATGTATATCATACGTCTCGTAAGGGAGTATTCACATCTATAAATGCTCCCGTTACAGGTTAACTGTAAGGTACAGTTCTGTAAATTTAATAGAAAACGCAGAATTGACCTATAAATTAAACTGTTGTTAAATGCGTCAGTAGTCATTACTCAGTGATTAAACCTAACTTAAATTTCTCCTTTCCCTGATATTGCTGAGGCAGTTGTTGTTTGTTAGAAAACGCAAAATCGACCTATAAATTAAATTATTGTCAAATATGTCTATAGTCATTACTCAATGATTAAATCTAACATAAATTTCTCCCTTCCCTAATATTGCTGGGAATGCTAAGGCAGTTGTTCCGTTTTCAACTTCTGCAATGCTCAATGTTAATTACGGAACAACAAGAATGATATTTTTTTACCTGTGTTTCTGTTCTGTTTCTATAAGATCTGTGCATGGCTCCATGTCTCCATGGTCCGTGTCTGTCTGTGACTGTCAACATATGTTTTGTGCTGTCAACTGTCTGTTCTGCATTTACTGTATTATTTTTGTCTGTATGTCTGTTTTGGTTGGTGTTTTGATTACGATTACTGCGTATTATTGAAAATAAAAATAATTAAATTTGTCTGTACTAAATGGTTTTTTGAAATATATTTCTAATGATTTGGAGTCGTACATTTATAGAAAACCTCTATTAAACATAAGATGGGAGATTCAACTTTAAATGTTAATATTGTTTTAGAAAATAAACCTATTCCTGTGCCATATAATAGTAAAACGACAGCAGAAGATGTTTGCATTTATGTGTGTAAACAGCTAAATATTGGTACATTAACTCGAAATTTATTTGCACTACGAGTTACTGGCAAATCTGTTTATCTAATGCCAGCTGCTACCTTTATAGAGAAAGGTAGTAGCACTAATGTGGATTTCAGAATTCGTTTTAAAGTAGCAAACGTTTTAAAATTGGAGAAACTAGACATAAATACTTACAACTACTATTTTCATCAAGCTCGAAATGATGTTTTGGATAATAAAATACCTGATATCGTCTACGAAAAGTATAGAAGAGAATTAGTTGGTTTAGGAATTACTGATATGTATAGAGTCATACTGGAAAAAGATATATCAAGGGAGAGTGTCGAAAATGATTACAAGAAATTTATCCCAAAAGATGTATTAAAACGCCATCCATTTTTTATTAAGAAACCTATTCATGATACTCTTAGTAAATTGTGGAAGTCTGGCCGTGACGCGTCGTGAGTATTTCAGTACTTGTACACTTGTACAGTATGTGAATGTTCATCAGTAGTTTTGCTAAAACTTATATTTTCAGATATGTAAAAGCTGAGTACCTTAGACAGTTACAGATTATAGCTCCTGAATATCTTTCAGAATGTTATAAAGCAGTTATAGACCAAAACGGTTCCACTTGTAGCGTTTTTATCAAAGTGTCACCTTATGACTCATTGGAACCTGGTTTAAAATATTGTATGGATTCCAAAAAAGAGGTAAATAGAAGTATTTTTTGTCACTTTTAAAGTTTTGGTATACATAAACAATATAACTCAATTTCGCTTTTTCAAGCAATGGTGTTTAATTTGTACAATAGAGGATCTGGGCTTCGTTTCAATACGAAATGATGGTACTATAGAAATAAGTCGTAAAAATGGAATTCCATTTTATCTGAAGTTTCACTCCATGGCAGTAATGTACTCTTTTATTAGCCTGTTAGATGGTTACTACAGATTAACATGCAAATGGACTTTCAATATTTGTAAAGAAGTTATTACTCCTTCATTGCAAAAATTACTTGCAATGAAATGTCACGGGCCAGTGGGGTAAGAAACTATTAGACAAAAATGATATATTATAATTTACATTTTTATTTAAGGGGTGAATTTTCTTATGCAAAACTGGAATCGAAAAGGGGAAACAGAGCGGGATGTTTTATAATACGTGAAAGTGAATCCAAATATAATAGTTACTATATAGATGTCTGTATGAAGGAGGGGTAATTTACGTGCAAATAACTATTTTCATAACTTATATAATATTATTTTCAGATTGAAACCCAAAACATTCAAGTTGGAGAAAATCACCAGTGATGAATTTATCTTCAGTGACGATCTCACTCGATATAAAAGTATAAAACAACTTATGATGACTTACAGTGACCCAAATGGAGCTATTTATCTACAAGAATGCTTGCCTCCTTCAGAATATGGTACGGTGTCACATGTTTGTAATTATAATCTGGCTTAATATTTTTGAAATTACACTTAATCAGTCACATTCAATACAAATACATTTTTTTAGACGTTTCACCATTACTTCTCTGTAAAATTGATACCATTATGGGAGATTCCCTGACTGACAGCTCCGATGTAAATGCTTTTATGTCTACATCTCCGATGTGTATCAACTGTAAAAATTTACAAGTATATAAAGGTGAGTACATAGTTTAACTTTGTCAACAATAGTTGTAATTATTGAACCTAATTTTAATTCGACTAAAAACAAAGGGTTAATGAATGCATGTTATATGCCGCACATCGCTTGAAGCCAACGAAATAACCGGCTTTTGCACGCACATTTAAAAAATTGTATTCTTACATCACCTACACCCGTGTATCAAACTGTATCCTAATAACAATGTTAATAATCAAAGCTGTCATTGGCATAGACACGGCGTGATCACGAACAATAACTTTCCGCAATGTTGACAGCTGCATACAGTGATGCAATTTCTAATAAAGATAGTTAGGAGAAGCAGTTTAATAGTGACCAAGTTAG
This sequence comes from Monochamus alternatus, assembly GCA_037114965.1. Lineage (NCBI taxonomy): Eukaryota > Metazoa > Arthropoda > Insecta > Coleoptera > Cerambycidae > Monochamus > Monochamus alternatus. The sequence continues at coordinate 93,046,588 of CM073427.1, read as the reverse complement.
CAGAGATACAGTTGAAAAGATACAAAAATCGTATAAATATACACTGATTGGCAACACTGATCACACCACAAAATATGAAGAAGAAGAAACCCAATATCCCTATTAATGGTTGGCAACAACCGTGACAGCTCAGTACCATCTGAACTAAAAATATCCGCGGGAACTTCGGGTATTCTATTTGGACATATTTAGTTTTTTAATGCGACACAATATTTAGTTATAGTCGACTTCCAAAATTGTAGAGAGTGACTAATGTTATAAACATGCTCACAATTTATAGCAGTCAACACAAATAAACACATGCAGCACAATATATTTCTCCTATAAAAACGTGTGCCGCATATCTCTGAGAGCATACCCGTTTATACAGCTTCTGCTGCAGCTAGTACGCAGGCACTGCTGCTTTTCATTGCCTGCGACGAATTGGCGGATCCAACTGTTTCATTTCCAGCGCTATCATGGGCGGGTATATCGATCGGGCGGGCAAAATTACGGGTATATCTTTTTCTTAATTTAATTACGATTAATTTTATTAGTAATTTGATCGAAGTGAGGAATATTAGATGATGACATGTATGAAGAGTTTAGAGCGCGAGGTCAAAATATGAGTGTAAGTGATGTTGAAATATGCATTTCATTAATAAAATTGTACGTGAATAGTATATGTGCGCAAATAAAAAAGTGGTAAAGAAGTACAATTGTGAAACGGAAAGTGATGGAAACTCGCGAAAGGAAGATTGTATTTTTAAAGTGAGTTTTCCAAAAAAAAAGTTTATTGCTATATCTTACAAGATGAAACTTGGTTCGTATAAATGAAATCGAAAAGAGTGTACTGATAGAAAGGATGAAATAGTGATATGGCGAAGAAACTATTTAAAATAAATATTAAAAAATAAGTATCTGGATCTAAGAATATATTAAATTTTGACGAAACATGGACCCTTGACTATATACTTGGCTAGGGCATCTAGAACATATGGAAGATGAAAGGGCAGTTAAGAAAATAGTAGGGAGTAAACCTAACTACAAGAAAAAAAGAGGTAGACCGAGGAAGCGATGGAGAGAGACAGTGGCAATAGATCTAAGGGAGAAAAACACAGCTCTGGGCCTAAAAGGCCTGTAAACAGCTTTATATATATATATACAATCGTTTGCAATAATAATGACACTCTTTAAATTGAATTTTGCTATTTCTTTTGAACAGCTGACATATTTGTAATGAAATCTACTTTCAACTTTTAACATTAGTAATTAGTTGTTTCACTTACCAATATAGATTTAATGAAGTTTCTACTCAGAACTTCGATGATCAAAAACTGTTTTGAGAGAGTGTCATTATTATTTCAAAAGCTTGTATATACTTAAAATTCATAACTTTAATGACATTCAATAGGATTACTGTTTAATTTATTATTAAGTGAATGTGTTAGTCATGAAGAAGCAGGGGGGATATAAATGTTAATTTTTAAAATGTAATAAAACTGGATAAAACATTCCAGGAATAAAACTTTTTCGCAAGGCTAAAATCGACAATAATGATAGATTTTGAATTCTGATAAGTAATTTTAGTAATTCCATCACATGATTTAATAATAAAAATATTCTCATATTTACAGAAAACAAACAAATTACAAAAGTGCAGTTATCCAGTTCATATTCACTTTCACGTATCAATGAAAGTTAAAGCTTAAAATATATTAACTGCCAGATAACACTTTTATCATACTCTTCTAGCTTTGGTAAATTGTGAAGAAGTCATTCAATACGTATCGATAAAAATATACAGGGTGGGCCATTAATAAGGGGACATAGAGGAGGAGTGAGTCATTGGGAGAAAATATGAACATATAGCTAAATACACAAGGTGTCAAAGCTGAAATATTTTTATTTGTGTTTTCTTTTTTTGTAATAACGCGAGTATCTCTCAACTGATTGTCACCAAATTTGGTAGGGAAACATTTTTTAAGAAAAATAAAAATAATTTAAGTATTAAATCAGTTTTGCCAATAAAAGGCGTCGCACTAACAATGTCTAATGATGAATTTTTCTCTTATTTTTTGTTGAAAAAACATTTTTATTCGGTTGACTACAACATTGTATCCGAACATCATTTCTGCGTAAAAAGATACACTTGGTAGAACTTGATAATTGCTATCAATAACGAAAAAACTACCCTAAAGGTTTCTGCTTACATGTGACTTTAAAAATGCTATTGAAATTTAATTCCAAAAAATTAGTAGGTATCCATAAGTCGTTTTTTTTTTAAATGTCCAGAGTAACTTTGGAAAAAAACTCATATTTGAAAAAAAAACTACATATTTACTTTTATTGACAAAAATAACAACAGAGCAGTAAAACAACTTAGCCCTTGAGCAAACTCTCTCTACCTCTATATGTCTTAAATAATTAAACTAATTATTACAGCTAATTACAGTAAATTTTCAATATGGCCTTCCACTTCTATGCAATTTTCTAATGCTCCTAAGAGATTTCCTCACATCGAAAAATACATTTGGTTGTTTTAGATCAGTTTTCTGGAAAACGGTATGAATTTCGTTAACAAAAAATAAGAGAGAAATTGTCATCATCTGGCATTGTTAATGGTCTATCTGTTTTAATAGGTCCTACTACTTAAATTATGATTATTTTTCTTAAAATATGTTTCCCTACCAAATTTGATGACAATCGGTTGAGCGATCCTAGTTATTACAAAAAAAAAAAAAACGAAAAAATAATGTAAACCTGTATCTTTTTCCACAGCAACATTTTAGTAAGGCACATTTAGCTATATCTTTATATTTTGCTCCAAAGATGTCATTCCTACTCTGGTACATATTATTAATAGTTCACCGTATATAATATCAACTTAAAATAATAAATCAATTTTGAAACACATTCTTTTCTGATGAGGCCTGTAAAGTTCACAAATTATTTTTACTAAAAACATTAGCTTATGTAAATTTATTTAAATTTGCATGCGCAAATGTCAAATTATTTGAATTTTTAAATAAATTTTAATTTAAAAATTACTCTTCAAAAAGACTACAAAATAATATTTATTTCACACCATCACAAAATTATGCCTAACATTGAAAAAAGATTTGTATACTTATTGTTTTATAATTTTTCTAATCAATTTTTCTTAAAAATATTTTATTTTCTCAAAATAATAATGCATCTTATGCAGTAAGAGAAACCCACACGTTAATTTTAAATTAATTAACAGTTCGTATTCTTACTTCTCTAACACAATAAAATAAACTGCTTATGTTTCAAACTTTATGATCTGTGATTTGAATAAATGTCTCAATCTTATTATTTAGGCAGGTATATGAAAAAGGATCACGCGGCCACGCCCTTGAAACACCTTCGCAGTTTTTTGCAGATTAAAATAGTAGCGCTTTATTTCCTTCGTTTGAGTAAATGCGTATTATTACACAGTACGACATCTAACAGGAATTATGATAACTATTTAGGTATTTATTAAGGACTGACTCTCTTGGTGTATATACTCAAGGCATGGAGGTATGAAGGTCATACGGAAAGCGGTACGATATGATATAATAAATGTTAATGTGTGACCGTTTTGTCCTTTTGAATGCGAAATTCGCAAATATTTGCGCGATTTATTTAATGGTGGAAAAATCTCTATTTGTTACAAATTTTATCAACTACCTAACATTTTCTATCATTTTCATCATGAAACTGCCATGAACAATGAAAGGGGCAATAATATTTGTAGTGTTTGACAGTTTTGCCAATTGCAATTAATTGTCAAAAGTTGAGATTTATTCGCCATAAATAATTAAAACAGAAGTTGCAAAATTCGTGCAAGAATGCGTGAATTTCGCGTTCATGAGGACAAGGCTTAGGTGTGATATCCGCGAAGTGCGCATCAGGTAGGTATAAGTGGATTGTGGTGGGCAATCGGCGTCCAAAAGGACGGCATTCTAATTTGTAGAGAGGATGACACAGGTGGCACATTTACAGTTTAAAATTGTTAATGTGCTAGGTTCAGCCGACGTTATTTTTCATAATTTTGTGTGCTTTAACTCTTCTCAAGTGGCACGCTTAGGTAATCACACCACCTGTATCTTCCGTACACATCTCTGTGTTGTGAATTAGTCACTCTATTATTTTCGACCTTGGGTAACTGATAATACAAGATAAAAACTTTAATAAGAATATTCCAAAATTTATTTTTATTGTCTACGCCTTGAAATTGGTAAAAACTGTTGTATCACTGTTTCTACTCTAAAAATAATGGATGTTATGTAATGCAATTATTTTTGTCATTTTTGTATATTTTTTATATCTGATCCCATTCAAATTTAGTACGCTTATGAAATGTTGCTCCTCGCACTCTTTGCCCGTCACGCTAGTCTACAAGCTAGCGATTAGTCACTCTACAATTTCGACCCCTGACTATAATTGTGTATGATTTTAAATATTGGTCACTAGAAATGAGAAATTATATAAAATCACAAGACTGTTAAAAAATGGAATAAAAATGTATAATTTGAACAAAGCTAAATATTCACACACATTTCTGGAATCAATGCAATATATCAATTTTATGAACAGTAATAAAAAATTATTTCATTTTTTTTCTTGTTCATATTTTGCCTACAGATTTTCAACGAAATTTGAGGTATTACCGAGAGTACCTTTTAATACAATAGAAGAAATAAAAAATCAATAAAGACACTTCACACGCACTCGATTATTTATAAATCCATACAATAAAGAACATATTTGTCTCGAATGTCTTCTTAAATCTTCATTCGGGTTCATATGATCGACAAAGCAAAAATTTCTAATAAATGATGGAATCAATAGAAACACTTCAGGCATTCCATTACTTATAAATTCAAAGAACGAAGAATATATTCCATTTGTCTTGAATGTTTTCATAAATCTTCCTTCGGGATGATCTGAACGACAAAGCAATAACCTCTAAACTTCTAAGCGAATCAAAGTAATCTCCATGTATAATAACATATATCATTATTGAAACTCCTCTGCCCGAAATATAATAACAAATTATGTGATGAAGCATTTTCGATTTTGAAACCTCGGTACACCTACGTATTTAGGTAAAAAGAAATTTTGAATAATCAAAATGTATATACAAAATAATGAAAAATATTGAATTTTACAATATGTTAGCTTGAAAATTTTTCATAAATAATGAGAAAAAAGCTATAAATTCTTAAAACATCCTTATATCATTGTACCGGTAGCACTGATTTTGGTTGGTAGGGTTACTGATTTGAGAAGGAATATTGCATAGACGATTGTTACCGGTTTTCCTATATGAGTTGGCTACCCGTGGATCACACTGTTTGGCTAGTAAAATATAACCGCACTGTATTCTATCAACTGTTACAAATAGAAAAAGTAGCATTTTATAAGTTGATTAACTTTATTATGGAAAATGATAAATATAGTACAATTATATAAAAAAAGTTTCTTTAAAACAATGTTATTTTTAAATAATTCTACAGTCAATCATTTCATTAAGACGTATTGTATGAAATGTTCTCTCCAGACTGCAAAGAAATTTCTTTTATAATCTCACAATTTTCGTAATATTCGTAACCGCTTTTGGCTTACCTACCTCACTGAATATGTTACTGATTTCAGTAACCGGTGTTATTGTTGTGACATCAACAGCTATGTCATGTTCCTTTCACACTAAAACTCTATGGTTACTAAGAAACAGTTACCGGTAATTCAATGGTTACTCTCAAAAAACCTCCATTATCAGTAACATACTGAAACAGTTTTTCCTGATTTCCCACAAATATGCCATAATGGATTTGTCGGATTTTTGATTTTATAAGATTCATATACATATAAAAGTGTCAATAGTCAAAAATTATTTTTTTTTTAAATTATATGCAACATTAGTGAAAATTTTATTATTACAATTTTATTTATTTTTACTTTATAGTGTTCAAATGTCAAAAATGATAACCCATTGTCTACAAATATTTGCAGTTTTAAGTGTGGTGGCAAATGACCCTCTACCTGGTAATTTAACAGATTTTAATATTTGCAAATTAAGTCACCTAGGGCTGGAATATTTGGGAACAGTTTCAAACTCGGAGTCAGGGGTTCGGTGTCAGTCGTGGTCCTCTAATCAACCGCATAAAATTAGGGAAGATATAAATGATAATCAGTTTGCTGATGGGTCCAAGAAAAAAGCCAAAAGTTATTGTAGAAATCCAACAAAAAGTTCTGCAGGTCCTTGGTGTTATACCATGAGTCATGATCTTCAATTTGATACTTGCGGTTTACCATTGTGTTCGTTTTCGCTGTGCAAAGTTACCGGTCCAGGGATGGAATACGCTGGCCAACACAAGAAAGGTTCTTCAGGTAAGTAAATATTAATCATTTTGTGCCTTCGACATAAAACATTTACTGACTCAGTTTTTATACTTTTTTTTTAAATATAGATAGAAACTGTTTAAAATGGAGTAAGGACCGAAATAAAGTTAAACATAACGGCGGCCTTGTGAAAATTCCCAAATTTGATAAGCAATACTTTCCAGAAAAAAGTCTTGGCGAAGCAAAAAAATTTTGTCGTAATCCTAATGGTGATATCGGAGGACCTTGGTGCTTTGTTGAAAATGAAGACACTAACGAAATAGAGAGGGAATACTGCAACATACCTTTCTGCGATGATCCGATTTGTTTAGTTTTTACAAAAAACTCGAATACATATATGCACTATACTGATTTTAATCATACTTTATCTAACGTTACATTCGGAGTTAAGTTGTGGGATTCCGATTCTTACTTAGAAGCCAGTGCTCGGCTAGTGTTGTCGGTTATGGCTTTACCGTTAACTGGAAAAGATATAGAGGATTTAGGAGTTGGTTTGGAAATTGTGATAGGAAATAATTTTACAGCTCTCAGATTTGGAAACAAGGATAAACCAGAATATGAACCAACCCAAGGTATTTTGAAATCTACCGAATTTACCATGTTTTCCGTAACTTGGCATGGTGGATTTATAACTTTTTTTCGTGAAGGCGAAGTCAAACCTATATTTTTAGCCGAATACAAAACAAAGAATAATCCTCTTGGCTTAAAAAAAAATATGTTTTTCTTTTATTCAGCACAGGGTACTAATATGCTGTGGTATTTTCCCTTCTGTAAAGATGATTTTGAGTGTGATGCACATACGACTACAGGGGTAGAATTTCAACAGTTTTGGCCGTTACGTGAAAAATCAATGAATTACGACTTACACTTTTATGTGAGATCCTATCGCTCAGCGGGAATTTTATTTGTACCTAGCCCTACCGTTGATTACCCATACGTGAAAATTGTATTTATGGGAAATAATAATTTCACTCGAATAACGGTAAAAGAATACAATACTGGGCCGGAAACAGTACTGAAAGAGTTGCAGTTACTTAACATTTTAAACTATTGGGAGTGGAAGGAGTTTTCTATATCTTTTTTTGCAAACACATTATACATCTACATGAAGAAACCAACTGGTATGCAGGTAATAGTGTCATTGACTAACGAAATATTTAGAAATATGAGGTGGTTTAGTGTGAATTCAGAAAATACAATAGCCCATTGGAGTTTCTTTTGTACACCACCGCCACATGCAAATCCACCTTCTGCATTTCTGCCGGAATGTGCTCTTAATAAGGAAGAGCCAAATTATAAGGGGACTCAGGATATTACTAGCGAAGGTCTACCGTGTTTGCCTTGGTCTGGGTCTAAATTAATTGGGGAGAACTTAGAGAAGTTATTTACTAATGAATCGACTTTAGAAGCCTGGAATTTTTGCAGGGACCCTTCAGGAGTGAATGAAGGTAAACCTATGCAGGATGTTTTCATCATTGTATGTTTATTTTTTTAATTGGAGATAATTTATGAATCTGTTAAGATATTACATTATCTTATATATTTCTTTTTTTTTTTTTCGTAAAACAAAAAGAAGCAAAAATGTGACATTAAAAAAAATAGTTACAAGCCAAGCTGATTTTGTTGCACGTTCTCTTTAGGCATTGTTGCACATTCTCTTTAGCCAACTTTGTGAATTTCAACTTTATTAATTTTGATCTGCGAATTGTGGTTAACCAACTAACCAGGATTACATAGATATGTTGCTAATGTATGGAGAAACTCCTCAAAATTCAGTTTCAGCAGGCATACCTATGCCTATGCCTCTGTGCCGTGTTAGATCCTTATAGAGAATATTTTGTTCTTGTGGCACAAATAACCAGGCAATGAGGCAGTTGCAACCAAAATGTGAAGGTCTATGGGCTCTAGGGTGCGGAAAAACTCATTATTTTACAAATTAAAGAAGCACACCATAGGAGAAAATCCTTCTACAATACTTCAATAGCAAACCAAGAAAATGTTTCTATTATGTCCTATAGTGTACTCTTTGAGAAAACCAATTTTACCTTTTCCTATATAAAAAGTTCAAGGACTGCAACTCCAGGATGTACATAATATAAATATCATTAAGCGTTCGACACGATATGTTTGAGTAGGATGGTATTCCACCACACTTTTACCGTGAAGTAAGACAATTTTTTTTGTTTTACTATCCAAATCCTTACAGAAGTTCGAATTTAAATTCATTTAAATCTGGACCACCATTCACCATTTAAAATTAGACGTACAATGACAAAAACATTCTGGAACGATTTAACACATTTTTAATAGGTACTTATTGCTACACTATATCGTTAATACCACAGAAGAAAATTGAAAAAAGATTTTGCCACTTGAGAAAGTGTAAATCAGAAGAATGTAAGATGGCAGGTACGGGTAACGATTACATTGGAACGTTGGCTGTTACTAGATCAAACAGGTCTTGCGACAATTGGGATTTTACGAATTCAAGTTTGCACTGGAAATATATGAAGCTATGGAATGAATCACTATTTGCTGATATGTCTGTGTCGGCCGCCAAAAATTTTTGTAGAAATCCATCCAGAGATGTTTCAGGTGATGAAATTCAATTTAATATGTTACAGAATGCAGGCATATCTATTTGATGTGTTAAAGTAACTATGGTAGAATAATATTATTAGAGAGAGTTTGTACATATTGTAATTTTAGAAAATTAAAAAAGATGACATAATAGTTTATGCCACCATGCATTACTTACTTTATTAAAATTTCAACTCAGTTACTTTCTAATGTTAAAAATATTGTTTCAAGCATCATCTGCTAAATCGCATCACTTGCGTCGATTTTCAAAATAAAATTCTGTAATAATTACTTCATTGTCATAACAAACCTGTGCTGCAATTTTGTTCGCAGTTGCTCTATAAAGCTAACTTCACTATCGTCATATTAGTATTGTGTTTCCATTTTTCTATTATCTCTCTTGCCCTATTTATTTATTTCTGCTTACATATCAAAATGTAGAAGTTGATGTTGATTGAAGTGTAATTACAATAATTTACCAAGAAAGAACATACCAATATTTATTTTATTAGAGTGACGTTCACTTGTCAGAATTTTACATAATGATACTAACGCTGCAGTATTTACTTAATTTAATTTATAAAAACAAGTTATGAACTCTTTAACTATTATTTTAAAATCTTAAAATATGCAACACTGATACAATTCTTGTTTCATGCAATGTGCTTCTCTATAAATATTTTACATTAAAAAAAAACTGCTGCTCTTTCACTTTTTATGAAGAGAAAGGTAAATCAACATTATTTTGAGGTGTATCAATTTATAAATTAAAAGTGATGCGTACACCTCAATAGATATTTGTCATTTGTCATAATTTCTAAGAAACGTCAAATTGTTGATTCAAACAATTGAGACAGTTAAGTAAGTCCTGTCCAGTGCTGCCACGCATGGAGAATCACTGAAACAGGGCAATGGAACAGACTAGATAAAGCATGGTTACCATGAAATCTATGAATTCTGACTCGAAGATTCTGTTGGCCACTAAATATGAGTTTATTTCCACAAATGGTTCTAAAACCATGACTAAGTTATAATGGAAATTCATGGATCATTTTGTATGTTCACAAATTTTGATTCAGGATGTTTATAGGTGTCATTTTCGTACTAGACTCGGTTTTTCATTTTTCAATTACAGTATGCACAGTTTGCCATGGAATATGGGTAATATCAGGGGTAACCTAATAATTTCTTGTAAAAAATAAGTGGGCAATCAAATAGGAGTCAGTATGCCTGTAGTCTGATACGTTAAGTATCAAAAAATAAATATGTTATATTACAGGCAGTTGGTGTTTTACTAATGATACAGATATTGTGCAAGACGTATGCAATGTAAGAGACTGTGACAAACCCGAAGAATGTGTTATTATCGTATCTTCACCTGTAACAGGTTTAAATCAACAGATGAATGAGCTGGGATGTTTAGCATAAATATTATGTACTTTTAGATAGGGAAATTTACATACTTCCACAGTGGAAGGAAACTGGAATTCACGGTGGTTTAAGATTTGCTATAAAAGAATGGAATCCAGACTTACTTGACGGTTTAGATATTTTAATAAAGCCGCGGTTCGGACAGGACGTTATGAAATTACAGATAGGTGCAAACGACAATGAAAAAATCATTTTATATTACAATGATGAGTTGCTTGAAGTAAAAACTTTCCCACACATTATATCTGCAGGTAATAGCTCAGATCACTGCAAAATAAATAAATGAGTAGCGTTGATTAATGTACATTTTTAATAGCGTTTTATTCATACCAACAGGTAAATGGGCAGAATTGTGGCTTCAAATACGCAAAGGTGAAATAGAGCTTGGTTTTGAAGGGGTTCCCACGGCTATATTCGAATGGAAAAGTAGTAATCCTGATAACGTATTTGAACCTATGTTTATAAGTTACGGAACGATTCTTGGGCATCCGTTAGGTTTATTTTTTAAATGCGATGAATGCCACACTGAAAATGTTACAATGAAAAATGTTGGCGTACATTATCCTATAGGGTTGTGGTCTACAAAGGAACTTCTACTTTACAACAACTTTACATTAAGAATGAGAGGTGTAGGAGTGGTGTTGATATTATTAACAAGTGTTGTTGAGTACAAGAATCAGTATTTAATTAAAATGGATATCGATAAAGGTATTGATTTTCCAAATTAATATTTATTATTTTTTAATAAGACATCTGAAACACGACGATTTAAAACTGAATAACATAATATTTGAAATAATAAATTAAATAAAGATACAGACAAGTCACAAAAAATTATATAGACTGTAGTATAATACTGGCCGCTAATTCATGGCCAACTTAGAAGGTCCACAATCGCTAAAACTTGCTTTTTATGCCAATTTACGTTAACTGTACTGTATCGTGAAGCTTATTTTTTTTACTATTATGTTTTTGTATTAGTGATTAGTATTGTATGTTTCACTTCTCAGTAAAATTTTTGTTAATTGTATCCTCAGCTTATTATTATTATTATTTTTTTGTAAGTTTTTCTGAATTAAATTGATTATTATTTAAATGTTTAGTTTTGTATACATTATGGTGCATTGTGTTTTTTACGAATGCCAAATAAGCGTTCTCACAAAAAAAAACATCATAAAAAGCCTACGAGGTAAATTTTGATTTTTTTTAATGACATTTAAAATAACAGCAAGTTAAAATTTATTGATTTCATATTACAATGCAGCCATCAAATTTCCAGAACTGCCAACATAAAGCAAATAAAATATCTATTTTGTTTGAGATGCGGCACCTGTTAACTATATCATGGAAAAGCATAGTTTATATTTTTTCTAGGTTTATGGTAAAATGCTATACAGAAAAGTTTTTCGATATAAAAACTGAACAAATATCATCTGTCGATGTCTTAGACCAATTTTGATTTTTTATTGAATTAAGATTTTTTCCCTATTAAATTGCCAATTTCATATGAGATATGATAACATGTTATTATACTCTATTCTTAAACTAAGAGGAGTAGATGAAGTCATATATACACAGGGAAATATATTAAAATGTTGCGCACACTTATTCATAACATTTAGGAGAAATGACATTTTACTACTAAATAAAATCACATTCTCCTAAATTTTCAGATTACTGAACTTTACGAATTTGAACAACATTTTTCCTTTGATAAGAATTGTTTCAACTAACTGGGAACACACTGTATATATATAGATTTAAACTCCATAAACACACATTATTGATTCTACTGTTTATTTGAAGGTACTATTGCTTTGTCAAATGTTGTGGATGACACCGATAATCTTTTGCAAAAGTCTGAGATAAAAAATGTAATGACCACCAATTCATGGACTTTATATGTTATATCATTTAATGAATCTTATTTTGCCATTCAAAAGGACAATCAGACCGTCCTTCAATACAACAGTAAAAAACCAATAGTAATATACTGGTTCCATGTTGGTGCGGAATCCGGATGGGTGACATGGAGTGCAAATTGTGAGCCCTTAGATTTAGATGGTCCTCCTAGAGACGGAGGCTGGTCTGCTTGGTCCCCGTGGACTTGCACGGTTACCTGCGGTGGAGGAGAAGGTTATCGTACGAGAAAGTGTTCAAATCCTCATCCAAACATTTTTGGAAAACTTTGTCAAGGGTCGCCTACATCCACTGGAAAATGTAACGATTTTCCATGTGGGGATCTAAGCCCCCAAACTTTGGAAAAAATTCAGGACGATTTACAGAAGGAAAATTATAGCTATGTAATCGACGAAGGTATAAATCTTGTGACAAATTTCTTTATGTAAATAGTGATAAGAAAATATTTCAGGTAGCTCATTACTTTTGAAAAATAATCGAAAACTGTTAAAAATTGTTTCAAAGGAATCTCCTAGTGCTTACTATGAATGGACGTTAAATGGAATATTTTTAAAACAGGAACCAAACCACGTGACGTTTAAGGGCGACAATATCTTACTAGAAAATGCTAATATAAAGGATGCGGGAATTTATGTGTGCATGCTATTTAGAATAAACAAGAAAAAAGTAGTTTTACGAGTCATATCCGTAGCTGTCATGTCGAAGGATTACGATTATGACACTAGGGCAACACGATCCCTAACTTTAAACTGCAATTCGGTTATTTTGGGCTATATTTATACTGATCTTAGCTTGAAATTGTTTTTGGATAATGTGATTTATATCGATCATGGAACCACTACGTTGGCCGCAGTAAATTCACACCAGTTTGATTCTTTAAATATGACGCATACAGGGCACTGGAAATGTGTGGTGGAGCAAAAGGATTTAAAATTATCTTGGGTTACTAATTACCTGAAAGTAAATGTTAAAAAAGCTCCAAATGTCTACACCAATTTGATGGAAGACAAGTTAACAGCCCCCTTATTTGGAAGATTGAAAACAGACAGAAATGTTCTTATTGTACTTATTTTGATTGTAGTTTTTATAGTGTTATTAGTTATTTTGTTTCTTGTAATTTATTTCAAATTTTGTACTTTAAAGGATCCCAAAACAAAAAGAAACAGAAGAAAATTAAAATAAATACATATTTCAAAAAGGTGTTTTTATTTTGTTGCCCTCTTCACATAAAAAAGTTATGTGACCGATATTATTATTTATAGGACAAAGAAAAGAAGGGTACGGGGGTAAAACAGTGGTTTTTAGAAGTATGTGGAGAGTTACTAAAGGAAAGAAGATCGAAGTGGCAATGAAGATGTTGAAACAAGAAAATCCTGAAAATTACTTAAAGGTATCAATCAATGTTTTATAATATTCCCAAATTAATAGTCCTGTTAGAACAGCAGTTGGCAACGGTTTCCAATTGTCACTTGCACTTGTGTTGTACTTATAATGCCTACATATGATTGAATATGCATTGTCTTAGTTGGAATGGGTATGCACCTGACGATTGGAAACTGATTCTGGTGTTGTGCGAACAAGGTTATTTTATAATTTATATTGTTTTAATTTTTTTTCGTAATTTGCTACAGTGCAACCCATAAAACACAAATTTTTTAAAAAATGCAAAGAAATTTACATTTTTAAATAATTGCAGAGGTATCTAGAATGGCTAATGATTGAGAGTGATGTCATGCATTTAAAATTCTTTTCTGTTGTCAAAATTATTATTTTGATAGATCCAACCAATAACTGGATTATTTACCTTACACGTGAGTTAATCTTATTTAATTGACCAATTGGCAGTCAGAATAGTGATAATCAGCTGAGATTATATGAAATCTAAGATTTTCCGCAAGTTGATTATTTTTCAAAACTAGTTTCAAACAGTTTCAAAATGACATAATTTTATATTGCAAGATGATAGGCGTTTCACACTGTCAAGAGGGTCTATCCTAACATTATTTTTCTCTCTGTTTTGTTTTGATTATGAAAATTTTTATTTTGATTGATGGAAATTAATGATTGGAAACTATATATAAAAAAAAATAATAATTCTATTTCAAAGCAATCGGAACCAATTTTGATATGACATCATGAGCTTATTGCAAGAATGCCAGGTTTTCAAACTCTTTTGAACCAGTTTAGAAATATTGATCACAAGAAAACACTTTTAAAAATGGATAACTAATCTGTTTTAATGTCACCAACTGTGGTAATTGCAAACTAGAGAGCAGCATGTTCTGCCATTCTGGATATCTGTATAATTTATATTTAAACATTAAAAAAAGCGAAAACAATTTTCTTGAGAAATAAATGATGTCTTTATAGGAATTATTAACACTTGCTGGACAATGGGCCTTTCTGCAGTCTAGTGCAATAGTAAGACTTTACGGAATAGCATTTACCAGTAATATTTCCATGGTTCTAGAATATTTCCGATTGGGTCCCTTAGATCAATACTTACAAAAAAACCGAGGCATCATGAAACCTGTTGACTTAATAGAAGCTGCTAGTAACTTGGCAGCAGCTTTGTGGCACTTAGTATGTATAATTTATTTAAAGTATTCTATAAATCTTTTGTCCATAAAAAGTTGTTTATACAGTATGCGCCAAAAGTATGGAATAAATTCAAAAATCCTCGAACAGGTTGATTTTTAATTTAAAAAATACATATTTTAGCATAAAATGCGATTTTCAAATGTCATTTGTTTTTGAGTAATGACGTCATCAATTTTTTTTTAAATGGCAACACCATATTTTTTTCCTTGATTCTGAAAGATCGTTTAATTCTCTATCAGACAGTACTAAAATTTTGCCCTCTTACATAGGAAAGTTTTAGAGTAAATGACGATTGAATGTTAGAAAACGTATATTTTATCCATAAAAAAGTAACAATTCTGAGGTATGTAAAATTAAATACAATTGATTAAATTTTATACTTAAATTAAATGTTCGAATTGCCATCCACCAATTTCTTGACAATGCGCAAGTCTGTGAAGAAATTCTTCTTGCACATTATGAATGATTTCTGGGGTAACTCTGCGTATTTCGTCCCGAATGCGATTTTAAAGTTCTTCTAAATTACGTGGTTTATTAATGTACACTTTTGACTTCAACTATCCCCATAAAAAATAGTCAAGTGGTGTCAATATCTTTGTCCTGTAAGGGTTCCTTCAAAGAAGAATGGCCCTACTATTCTGTCGTCAACTATTCCAGCCCACACATTTAATTTCTGAGGGTGTTGGGTATGTGTCTCTGCCATCCAATGAGGATTTTCCCGACTCCAATATCTGCAAGTTTGACAGTTTACTGTACCATTCAGACAAAATGTGGCCTCATCTGAAAAAAGTATTTGCCGGTGTAAATTTCTATTTCCTTGACATAAATCCATTAGAATTTCGCAAAAGTGTAAGCGGTGATCGGGATCATCTTCATTGAGTTCCTGCACAAGTTGAATTTTGTAGGGATGATATTTTTCCTTCCTCAAGATACGTAGCACTGTGCTCTGACTAGTGTCATTGTTTAATGGATTATCCACCATACTTATCAAAATGTTCTTTCTGTTTCTGATTTTCATTAATGCTTGGCCGTCCAGGTTTTGGAATATTTACAACATTGCCAGTTTCTCTAAATTTAGACTCTACCTTACTGACTGTTGATTGGCTGATAGGGCGACCGAACAAATGACATTTGAAAATTGCATTTTATGCTAAAATATATATTTTTAAAATTAAAAATCGACCTGTTCGAGGATTTTTCCCAAAAAATAATTGTTTCGTTTTTATTGAATTTATTCCATACTTTTGGCGCATACTGTATACATATTGAAATACAACAAATTTGACAAAATATATTTAAACAATTCCTAATGAATACATGTATAAATAATTTATAGGCTGAAAACGATCTTGTCCACGGCAATATAAGGTGTCGAAAATTATTAGTGAATACCCACGATGAGAATTCTTTTACTGTGAAACTGGCAGATCCTGGAATCTTCACCCAATATTCTCCGTCAGAGTAAGGATCTTTATCGAAATATATATGTGTCAATATTAATTATTATCCTTTAGGGTACATTGGATCCCAGTGGAATGTTACTCAAATTTCAATTTTGCTAAGCGATCATTTGAGGCTGATGTTTGGTCCTTTGCAACAACTCTGTGGGAAATGTTTACTTTTGGTGAAGATCCTGTCGAGCAAGGCCTGGAAATGAGGGTATTTTTTAAAATTTTATTAATTAATATAAGAATTTACAAGGTGATGTTAATTTTTTGTTTGATCAGTCAGTCAATAACCGGTAAAGGTACAAAAAATATAATTATAAATGCTATGCTGCGCCCCGCATCCAAATTTTCATAAATTTTCAGAACTGTTTTATTTTATTCCTATCAGCTCCATGTAGCTTTAAAATATGAATTTTACCATTATTATTATTATTATTTAATTTTTCAAACGTTACACTATTGATTTTGAATTATTTTTAGATTAGGTATATTTTTCCTGAATGAAATCATTTTACAGTATTATGCATATTTTCATATTATTTTAGATTAGCTATAAAGTAATACGTATTGGGTTTACTAAAATAGGTTTTATCAACCGCCAGAATTTCTTTACCTTTGATATGGAAATTATAAAAAAGTATAAGCAATCTGCTTTACGAAGGTAACAAAATAAATCTGCATTTAAAATGGTATATTATACATTTTAAATTCATGAATAAAATACAATCAAAATTTTACACACTGGCATTTATAGCGATAATATGAAAATGTTTATATGGAGCATGGATGATTTTGTTAAATAGGATCCATACATTAACACATTGCAATACGGAGGATGCCAAAAACTTCGTAAAACTCACTTACCAATTTTACTATCGATCGGTACTTCTATGCGGACATTATATTATTTTCTGTAAATTTTGTTGTCATTTTAAATTATTTTGGGAATTATTCAAAAAGATTTTAAGAGTAATTGTTTTTAAAACAATTAAACGATTTTGCAATATTTAGGCATACATCAGTGGTAAGAGATTACCACAACCTGAAAAATGCCTACCGGAAATATATGACATCATGAAGGAGTGTTGGGATATTGACCCTCACAAACGAAAAAAACCGCAGGCTATCAGTCGAGATATCAATCAAATACTATACCAGGGTAAGCCAGTCGGCTGTTTTCATTTAAGCTTTCCTTGTCACTAAAAAACAATATTTTTTTTTAGTGTTCAATTCCAGACAGAAACATTCGTATGCTAAAATCGACAGATTTAGTGATACCGGATCGTCAACAAATAGTCTTCGTTCATCAAGAACTGGTAAGATATCGTATATTAACCGAGGTCATTGAATTCAGTATTTTTTTATTTGTAGGATCTACGATGGTTGTAGACGGTTGTATACGTGATGCCGAAAATTCCAGTGAGTCTAATTTTTCGTTAAAAGGTACAATGCCTAACGAAGATGCGTATGATTTGTCACATTTAATTTCGTCGTTAAACCTCTCAACGGCGACAACTTCTCTGGATAGTTTAAATTCAATGCAAAGCGTCTTCGAATTGGATGGAAATTACGATATTGTTCTGCAAGGCAGAATTGGGCAGGTAAGCATCAGATCAGGATTAATTTTACACATATTTATTTAAAAAATTTGTTGCTTCTGATAAAATTATCAAATCTGTGAAAGAATATTACGTTTTTAAGCTATTCTACAGAATGTATGGAAATCATGGACGAAATTTTTAGACCATCTTTTTTTCTAATAAAAATTTTGTTAAAAGTTCTTTTGATATTTACGAGAATGTATTAGTGGAGTTGGACCAAGTTTTCTTCAAAATTTTGAGACTTCTATAAATACAGTGAATTATTTCCCAAAAAAATTTACCTGAGATCTTTGGTAAAAATTCATTTCAAAAAATAAAAAAAACCTATAAAAAAGTTATAGCGTAAAATGTCAGCTGAAGTGCTAGCAAAAAACGGATAGCAGTGTGTCGGCACCACCAAAAATGTACCTGTGTTAAATTTTTTATTTTAAATTTAATCCAAAATAATGTTTTTGAAAAATTATTTTACACATCTCAAAAATGAGTGGTTTTATCGATTGATATTAATAATGTACAGGGTTTCCGCAAATTTCACTGATCACATTTGGCTGTATATTCACCACGATAATTAAATACAATCTACAAAAAAAAGTTAAATGAAAAATGATTGGTTTTTAAGTTATAAGCCTTTAAAGTTGTCAAAAATAAAACTAATTTAATCAATACCTTTGTAACTCCTTTACTGATCATGTTGAAATTTGGAATATTTATTATGGCATATTATATCTTAAAATTTCAGTGAAATCGATATACTGATGGTAGTTTTTTTCAGTGACAACCCCCTTTTAAATATTCAGCAGCATTGAAAAAGTCGCATTCTAAAAAAATGTTGTCACTTGAAAAAATTGCCTACAGATAACCATTCTTGATAAAAATGGCATTATTTGTGAGTTTAACGTCATGTCATTATTCCCATTTGCTCCATGTTTCATAAAATGATATTAGTAAAAAACACTTCCTAAATAATCCAGTAGAACTGGATTTAAAAAACTAGCCAAATCAATTAATATTAAAATAAAAGTAGTAGTGTTGCTAGAAGGTAAATGCTTCTAGCAACAACAAATAACATTTTGTTCTCATCGTCTACTGAATTCAGTGTTAAATCTGTGACTCTCTTTAAACAAACCGAAACATACAAACCTTCAAATAATGCTATTTTTCTTGGTTATCTTTAGGCAATTAACTCAAGAAACATTTTTTTTTAATAATGTTACCTTTTCAATTTTGCTGCTTGTTTGTAAAAAAATACAACCGCTATATTAATTTCACTAAAGTTTTAAGATTATAATACACTATAATACTTGAAATAAATGTTCTAAATTTCAACGCGATTGGTAAAGGGGTTACGAAACTATTAACTAAATTAGTGTTTTTGACAATTAACAATTGACAATTAATTTTGACAAGACCTATAATTTAAAAGCCAAAAAGTTTTTATCTAACTTATTTCAATTCCAAATATCAAAGTTAACCTAAGCTAACCTCCAAGGTTAATCGATGACATTAACTTGCTTGATGCACCGCATCTATTGAGTTTTTGTAAGGTGTTATGAGGGTCTTGTACCAATGTTTATTTGTCGTATGTATTACTGTAGGGATTCTATGGGGAAGTATACAGAGCCACCTTAGAAAACGTAAATCGTCCAGATGAACAACCCAGAACAGTAGCACTCAAGAAATTGAAAGCTACTGCGCTTTCTTCTTGCCTACAAGATTTTGAAAGAGAAATCAATATAATGAAAGTAAGTGATTTTTCATTTGATACAGTTCATCTTTAAATATGTATAACATAATATTATTCAAATTTTCAGGCCTTAAACCACGCCAACATTGTTGAAATATTAGGCGTTTTGAGAGAGCCAGAGATATCGTTAGTTATGGAATTCGTGCAACACGGATCTCTTCAAAGTTATCTGAAAATACATAGAGAATCGCTAAAAGACGGACAGTTTTTAAAATATGCTTTGGACATAGCAAAGGTAATATTTAATTCTTATGTCATATATTTTCTAATTGCCATATAAAGAAACTTTATTCGCTTTGTAAATCGATTAGCATCGATTATTTATTTTTTAAATAAATCCTGTTATAATTTTTAGGGAATGGACTATTTAGGAACAAAAAATATTGTTCACAGGGATCTAGCTGCCAGAAATATACTTGTCGTTGATAAAGATCATGTCAAAATTTCCGACTTCGGATTAGCTCAAGTTATGGGAACGAATGACTATTACATATTAAAAACACCAAACAGAGAATTACCAATAAAATGGTAAGTAAATCTTTGTAGGAATCGTCTTAATCTTGAAATGAATCGTTATAACTTGTGGGAAAAATAAATTTCATTATTTTTTTAGGTACGCCCCAGAAAGTCTGCGAGATGGAAAATTTTCTGTACGGTCAGATGTTTGGTCTTATGGTGTTACGATGTGTGAAATGTTTAATTATGGTGACGAACCTAATTTGGCGAATATCGATGAGGAAATAGAAGGACAACAACAGCAAGTTTTACTGAACGCTTTAGAGAAAGGTGCAAGGTAAGTTAACATTTCCTTATATAAAAAGTTGTTTTTAAATTTTTTTATTAGGTTATAACCTTGTTTATATATAATATTAGTTTAGTCAACCAGTCAAACTTAGGAGAAAATGAAATAGATGGCGATAGACGACTCGGGCTTTAAAAGAGTGCTGCCATCTATAATTTTCCACCTAAGTTTAATGGCTGGCTAGCTATGGCACAGTTTATTATACAGTTCGTCGAGTGAAGGTTCCAGAGGGTGTGGCTAAATCGCAGCTAAACGCGCAATGAACACCAATGAAATTCATGTGTACACGACGAAGTGGGAGAAATTCTATTTCTTGACAAATCACCGTACTCTTTGGGTGCGCGAATGTGCGCGGCTAAATGTGCAGTCGTCTAAAAAAACGAAATCTGGGACCTCGACATCAAAGGAGCCGACGTGAAGACGCCGGACTGTATAATAAACTGTGGCTATTGTATATACAGGGTATTAACAATCAGCTTGCTTGAACTTCAGAAACATGTTCTATCGATGAAAATAATTCCGGTTGTTATATAGCAGTTTGTAGTTCAAAGCGTAATAAAGGGTTTTACAGGGTGTTATATTTTTATATATTTTTCTTCTTTTTTTATCCATTACTTAAATACAGGAAAAGATTGTTTGACACTGCACTCCAGTGGCGAAGTTACTAAGTGGGTAGTTACAGTTCTCTAGAAATGATATTTTATGACATAAGTTGTCAAAAATGGTAACCTGGCTTAATTTATCTGTATATGCCAATTTCTCAATTAATTTATGACCAATCAATTATTAAGAGATTTCACATGAATACTTTTTATCAAATCGGAAATTCTAAAAATATCTTGAAATTTTAGAAACACCAGTGGCATACTTTTTTTTCTTAAAAAAACAATATACACTAACCACCTAGTCACACTACACACTACGTCATTGGAGTATATTCTAAATTCATGAGTGCGTAGATAAATAATTCATATCGGAACACTGCCAAAATATTGTCAAAAATATTCTTTTCCTGTATTTAAGTTACGGATAAAAAAAACAATAAAATTGTAACACACTGTATTTCCCTTATTAAGCTTTGAATACAAAATTGTTATATAACAAACCCCTATTTTTCATCGATTTATTGTATCGGCCAAAATTATCGTTAACACCCTGTATAAATAAGGAATATAGTCATTGTAACGTCGGCTCAAATTTGTTTTTCATTTAAAAATTATTAGACCTTCCTGTTTGTTTGATGTTTTTCATCAAGCTTTATCAACAACAAAAATCACTTGATATACAGGGTGTCCCAGAAAGTTGCAATACCGCTCGGCCAGAGACTCCTGGGATCAACATAACTCGATTTACGTCAACACCTACAGAGATACAGCTGAATGTAATACCGCAAAACAATATTTTTTAATGCTCTAAAACTATTTTAGTTAAACACTAGTTTTATGATACAGGGAGTATTTTTTGAGTCCTCATTTTGAACCTTTGAATATATACCAACACACAATCAGCCACAATATGGCAGTTACAGACATAATCTTCATTTGACTATCTTTAAATAGTTACAATAGTTAATATGTAAATCTATGAAATTTTGCATTAGAAAAGTTTGGTCAGTATTGGTGTACTCACAAAAAAAGTTGAAACCCTAAAGAAAATAACACCCTGTATATTATTTTCTCATATATTTAAGGAATACATTATCTTTAAATAAACAAAGAGATGTGTGAAATAAGAAGTTTCCAGCTAAAACAATTTCAGCAATATCAAAAAAATGATTCCTTGCACAACATCCGACGGGTTATTCTCAGTAGGCGTTGACATTTGTATTGTTTGTAAGTTGATTTAAATGGTTCTATTTTGAGGAGTTTGTGATTGAGCAGTGTCTCAACTCTCTGGAAATAATAAGCCACAAAAAAATATCTTTTGAAAAGATTTTTTGATTGATAAATTTTTATTGCTCAGGTTTCCATGTCCGCCCGATTGTCCGAAGGTAGTATATATTCGAATAATCTATCCTTGTTGGGAGGCAGATCCGCACAGTAGGCCACTATTTGCCAAATTAGTCTCGGAAGTCGAGGATCTGCTTACTTAATATCAGTAGATAAGTGTGTACTTTAGAGAAGTTACTTATAGATATATATTACAAAGTTAAACTATACAAGTACAATGACATACATTAGGATTAGGATTTATGAAGGGAATTGTTCGTCTTTTTTAAGTAATTTTTAGAGCCTGCCGCCAGCACAACTCCTGAAAAAATTTGTGTCACTCAAAAATAATTTTGGGATTTTTAAATCCGATTTTTGAGAATCTCGTTAACATGAGAGACGTACTTATCTGGTGGTAAAGTGGTATATCTACAGTGCTTTTGAAAAGTAACGAATAAATTCATTATTTTTGAAATGAGAAGGTTTCGAAAAAATCTCCTGGCACGTCGATTTTGTTTTTAATAAAGGCACTTTTTGACATACGACCCACATTTGTGACGTCATCTTTGTTCGAGATATGACGTCATCGTAAATTTTTTTAAATAGCGATTTTGACCATGCCATTTGAAAGAGCATGTCATTCTACATACATACATCATGAAAATTGTGGTGTTACATAACAAAAATTTCAAGAAAATAATGTTTGAAGATTTTAAAATTTAATTTTCATAATACTGAAGATGATAATGATTATGTAAAAAATCGACTAAATTTAATGTTCAAATTATGCACCATTATAAATAACTTCAGGAGGTAACGATGTATCTCATTACAAATTCTTGCTTTTAAATCTTCTAAATTAACCGGTCTAGTAACGTATACTTTGCTTTTTAAGTATCCCCACAAGAAATAATCTAGGGGTGTCAAATCAGGCGATCTGGCTGGCCACTCAATCGGCCCCCTTCTCCCTACCCAACGATTCGGGAACAGCTCATGTAAATAAGCACGAACATTGCATAATGGGGAGGTGCACAGTATTGTAAAAATTAAATTTTAAAATCTTCAAACATTATTTTCTTGAAATTTTTGTTATGTAACACCATAATTTTTCATGATGTATGTATGTAGAATGACACGCTCTTTCAAATGGCATGGTTAAAATTGGGAGTTGCTATTTAAAAAAATTGTCGATGACATCACATCTAGAACAACGATGACGTCACAAATATGGGTCGTATGTCAAAAAGTACCTTTTTTAAAAACAAAATCGACGTGCCAGGGGATTTTTTCGAAAACTTCTCTATTTCAAAAATAATGAATTTATTCGTTACTTTTCGAGAGCACTGTACGTTAACGTTTTACTTTGCCGGCTAATTCCAGAGACTGATAGAATATAGTTTTGGTGCCGATCCGCCAAAATGGCATAGTTGTTTGTATGTTTTAAATTGATAGGATCATTCCTAAGTTGATGGTTTTCTTTTAGTTATATGGAGCTCATTGACATATGGAAATTTTTAAAATAATTTTGTTTCTAATAACAAAAAAAAAGACATATATCAGTCTTTAATGTTTTAAATGTTATATGGGCCATTATGAATATTAATTTTTTACTGAAAATTGCTGTGGCACTGAATCTTTGTCTGAACACTTTGATAAAGTGTGCATATTTTTTATATTTAGCATTGCTATTTATTATTGATATAATGGTATTCTGACACATATTTTCTGTGTCCATGTTCATATTTATGGTACATAAATGATCTGGTAGTAATATGAGCCCACGTTTTTCTACAATCTGAATTTCCAACTGTATAATGAGTATGAATAGTTTTGTTGTCAGATTTAAATTTAAAAAAAAAATCGGGGCTATATCTTATTGTTGAGTTATTTAAAAATATATTTGAAACATTATTTCAATAAGCTTCAAAATCAGTTAAAAGTAACAAATCACTCACAGTATAGATTAGAAAATGGCCAAACAAAAACTAAATTTATTTCTTAAAATTATATAAACTACCGTTTTTTATAATTTAAAGTTGTAGAAAAATTTCCAAAGTCAGTGTTATTTAAATCAATTTGAGGGGAGTTAATAAGAGAATGCTAATTTTGGAATGAATGTCTTTTTGAAATAGCTAAATTTGCATTTTATTGTGGTTTCTTTGGAGGTCTTTTGATATTGAACTGTTAAAATATTGTGTCCATTCTTTGATGTATGGTTTGAGACCTTTTAGTGTTGAAAATGTCGTATTCGATATATGGAGTCTTGCATGCAGAAAACTAATTTAGTTGCATAGGATCCCAAAAGCGTTGTTTCCGAGAACCCGATAAAAAAAAAATTTCATAACTTCTAAACCCCTTGACGCATTTTTGGCAAACTTGGCATAATTTTTTGGTAGGTATAAAACACAAATTTGTAGCTAAAGTACCAGTAATGTACGCCTGTTAAGAAAATCAAATTTGTCTCTCAACGGGTAGAGATACAAAAAAAATGTACCGAAAGAAAAAATTATAAAAATAAAATGGAGCATATGAAAATCAACTTTGTTGATAGATTACATAGAGTGGTATACTTTTTCTTGTGTGAAAAGTTATAATAGTATCAATAACCCTGCCATTGATACTTTTAAATTTTATTTTATAAGTATAAAAGGTAGGTACCAACATACTAAAAAATTATGCCAAAAATATCTCAAAGGGTATGAATTTTAAATAGATTTTTTATCAAATTTGGAATCCCTGTTATCTTGGGACCCTATGCTTATTTAACAAAATTATCTTAAGCCCCTTGGTTTTCTGCACGCAATTATGAAACACTGTATAATATTCATTTAGTACTTTGATAATAATTTAATTATGTATTGTCTTGCGTAACAATTTGAATTAAACAAACGTTTATATTGCAAATTTTTTATTGGAAAAATATCTGTGTCATTACTTGATAAACTTGATATTTTGAAAACAGATTCATAACATATACTTATTGTACTTGGGTAGTACAAATGATGACATAGTGACAAAATAATGTGTTTATGTAAATTTTGTGAATAGAGCAAATTACATTTGGAAAAAATCGGAGAAGCTGGCTGCATAAAAATTGAAAATGGGTAAATTTTACCTTTTTATTGTTATTGCTGAAATAATTAAAACATTTATTTTATTGAAAGACAGATATATAAATTGTATATTTAAAATTATATCTAATTATCACAGCTATGTATTCATAAAGGGGTGTACTAATATTCATATTTTAAGACTTGGAATTACTCATTTAATTTAATGTACAAATATACTATTAAATATTGTTATATTGTTGTAAAATAATGAATTGGAAACTATTTATCATTGCATCTGGCAACGAATACCTATTTTATTGTGCTGTTGTTAAATATTGTAAATAATTGTATATTTTCTGGTATGTGCACGTTTTTGCTCAATTTTTGAACAATTTTCTTGTGCCATTATAACATGTGCTGATATTTTTATAAAAAAAAGTTATAAAAAATATGTATGGTTTTTAATTTTTCATTTCCCCAATGATTTCATAGCAATTTCCAGACTAAGGTTTTCCCCAAATAGATATATATATAAAAAAATAATAATATACTTAAAGAATTTACGTATAATACTCCATATGAATTTTGTAATTTTTTTTTGCATATTAGAACAGTTTTTCTAGTTACTGCAAATTCACAATTGGTTCTATAATTTTCAATAGGTTCATTGAAGTTGTAGGTTTAAATTTCAATGATCTAAATAATTTTAGCTTCGATTAAATAGAAATATATAGATGTTTGTGTTGACGTTTCATAGCGATTTAATCGGCATCACAGAATTGCCAATACTCATTATTTAGGTTTCTATATTTATTCATAACTTGTTTTAACTAGAGATATTTATATAATAAATAGTAACTGAAACATATAGTCCAGTTTTATGAAATAAATCGTCTTAAACTGACTTAAATCTAAAATTGAACATTTATATAAAACATTGGTCACTTTTTAGTATTGGTGTAATCTGTGGTATTTGTTATTTTAGCATGGTGTCAACTGTCAAATTGAGAGCTTGACATGGTGTCAAATTGATAATTTGACAGTCCAGTTTCTGATGACGAGTGGAAAATTGGTACTTGATAGCTTTATTTGGACTGTATAAAAAATAACTAGTGAAATGTTTAAGATATATCGCAACATCGAAAATTTATGGAATAACTTAGTCGATGTGTGTTTTCCATTTTAAATTTTGGTCAACCATAACTTGAACATATTTTACGTTATACACCCTGCTGATAAACGAACAGTCAATGTAATTTATCACAAGTACTTTTATGAATAAAAATTATATCTTGAACTGGTTGACCACCCGATGTAATAAATATACCTAAGAATTGAGTTATATTAATATTAAAAGGCTTAAGATTAACGTACATATTAGGCTATTGCACACTTCATTCCAGGAGTAACCTACAAATTCAATACTAGTATTACTATAAATAATAATAAAATTATTTATTATTTTCCGAAATTATTTTCTGTAGCTAATCTTCTAACCTCTATTTCATTTGTAGGAGTTTGAAACTGTACTAATCGCAATTGCAGTGGTTAGGGCTCTGTAAAAACTATATCACCATTGTTTGTCGGGAAAAAATAACGAACATTTCAAATATTCTCAGGAAATTTTTCTCCACCAATTTCAGATTTGAAGAGATTCGTTGCCAAGTTCAAGTTTAATATAAATAATAAGGTTTAAAGATATGTGAAGGAGTGTAGTTCTTTTCATATATATAGCAGATATAAAAAATATCAAAGCCTGCCAAGTATTATACTGGGAGAGTAGAATAACATAATTTTTAAATGTCAAATCATATGTATGTTCACATATAAACTGAGTGCAGATGAGATATAAGTGGTCTGCTCGGCCTAAGCGGCTCGACTTACATTGCAACAGGTACTTAACGCAGACCTCTCGCCCTTACAGATTTAAAGGCTCATCGTGAAGGAACAGCCAGTTCAATTGTCGGTCATCTCACCTATGGCAAACTGATGAGGGCTAACAAACCCGAAACCGGTCTATGTCTGGTGGTGTGTCCGACAAGGGTTATTGGCTCTTCACACAGCTACTGCAGGAGTAATTCAATGCCTGTCGGGGCATTAGTCCACGGAGTAGATGTTTCCTGCAGTATCATTTACACATAATGCTCTTATTCAGTACTATCATCCAGATAAATTTAATGCAAAATTAATGAAAAGTAGAGTGGTATTAATCAATAATTACATGTTTTGTCAGGTATTCAATTTAAAGGTTGCTCCGTTTTACCTTAGGTGGGCGGAGTCTTGATTCGTAAGACGTGAGCTCTATAATCGATATGTAAAAATATCATCTAAATGAATCATTGTTAAATTGAATGAAACTAATTTATTCAGATACCTACGTTTAAAATATTAAGTTATATTCTGAAAATATAAGAATATGCTGAATTTGCTTAAATTTATTTAAAAAATAATTGCATTATTCACTTCATTATTGAAATTTATGAGATTAATTTTTAGTACAATATTAACTCGCTGAAATATTTGCCAATACAGCTGAGCCGATTTTCTGTTGACGTCAATATAAAAGGGTTTTTATTTCTACAATATACAGGGTGTCCGGAATATGAGTGTTTTGGTGTATGATAAATTATTGTATCAAATAAACAAAACATATTTCGCTTAACAGTTTTTTCTCTGACCAATGGTAACAGAATTATGACAGTAAACAGTTCTTGAATATGTTACCTCGCTTACATACCAAGTCAAGATTGTCAGGTTTTATGTGAAATAATTACAAGTGTTCAAACCAGTTTTGCAATAAATTAACATGTCATACAGTTGGTCATAGTTACTATAACTTGTTTCATTTTCCAATATCGAGCAAACTGAAAAACGAAATGCACTAGCCACAATACTATCACTAATAAGAATTTTAGGTTAACAGCAGCAGCTAACAGATTGCAATGTTGTCAAACATTAGAGTACATTACACTGCTAATGATTTTCTGAGAAATTTCAATTATTTACTCCATTAAGACTGATATAAAAAAAAAATACGTTACAGGAACTTTTACTTAACCCTAATTTTAGCTTAGTTTATAATTTCGTAACAGTTTTACATTTTATTGCAGTTGTATTTTTATTTTTGAAATGTATTTGTAGAAAAACTATTTAGACATTTCTTTCATTAGTTTTTTTTATTGTCGAATTCCAAATTGTTAGATTACTTAGATTATTTTTGATATTGTATTGAGATTTAGAGTTTAAACATCGACTGCAATACAAAAATGAAACTACAAAATGATAGCAATAATATAACAATTTATTTTTGTAAATACATAGTAGATACATTGAACAATTAGGCTAACAATGGAATATTAAAGAATGTCTTTAAACTATTTTGTACCATATAATTTATATCTGACGAAAGAACAAATGAGGTGTTCTAATAAAAGGAAGTACAGCGCATTCGATACAAATCCCTCATTTTTTTTTAAATAAAACTTGACATTTACAATACTGAACTGCAAAGAAAATTTAGCCACATGTGCAGTATACTATAATTTCAGACGCTTCTTTACTTAATATATACTTTACTGGATGCGAAAGGCGGTTACGGAAAGCCTTATCTATTGCAGCGATTGAACTTTTAATTTATCGAAATAGTTTAGCAGACCTTGTAGTCTCCTTTTAACTTTCTTCTGATCATCCACCGTGCATCCGAGAAGGGCAGATTCGAATCTTTTGTCCATGATGCCCTGCACCATGCTCGAAGAACAAGCGTTCATATAACTAACACATTTTGCCTTCGCTGATTCCGGATCAGACTTTAAAGCTATCACAAGGCCGTCGATGAGGTGGTTTACTTGAAACAGTGCTTCTTCTTGCATTTGATCACGATGCGTAAGTACTTTAACCTCTACAGTCAGACACCGACTCATTATTCTATCGGCGTATCTGTGGATATCGTCCCTGTCATCTAGAAAAGTATCTACAATACATATTTTTGTTAAAGCAAAGCCCCGCGTGTATAATCCACAAAAATGCTAAACGAGATTTCAACAATGGTATATTACAAAATGTATAAGTATATCCAAAGTGTTGTAAACTATAACATCGTAATAAAAGGATAGGTCCTTTATTACCAAAATATGTTTAATATTTTTTATGCTATTATCAACTTATGTAAGTTATCTGTACTTACTGTCTTCTAACTCATACATTAAATCTGCATTTCGAACAGAATCTAAAGTAGATAATAATGCATCCCTATCTTCTTCCAGCTGGCTTGCGCCCTTTCTAAGTTTCTCTACGTGATTTTCTAACAAATCCAGTAATTCTAGAAAACGTTCTTTCGGTGATTTAGTACTCATTATGTCATTTTCATCAATCTTCGGAAGAGTTTGTAACACTAATGCCGTAGGTATCCCTAGAACACAAAGGTTAATATGAAGATTAAAGGTATAACAGAAATATCGAAAAATATTTGTAAGAAATCAAAAATTACATTACTCAAGTATTAATGTAGAATACTTTACCAGTAAAGTCCAGTAACCACTAACCATTATCTTGGCAAAAAAAATTGTTTGAAAAGTAAATTAAATGATATGTATCAATAAATTGCGTATAACTGAAAGCAATAACTGCGAGAATTGTTTATATATGTTTGTTTACGTCACGATATACTCAAAATAACAACAATTTTCTAGAAAAATAACGATGTTTTTAAGTGTCACTTAACCTAACCTGTAAACATAAGTAAACATTTACCTGTCGAAGTACCAGGCAACGGATCTACATCCATTCCGATAAAGTTTTCCTGGTAGGAAGCCAGTTTGAATGTTTTTCTTTAAAAACGAACTGTTGATTTCTTTCGAGATGTTACTTCTAAATTCTAGAAATGAATCTAGAGAAACTGAAGATTGGAGAAACTTGACAGCACACGCTAAAGCCAAACCGAAAACCGAATGCAATGACGCTTGAGTCACAGTCTTGAGTGGCCAATCTCCAATCTACAACTTGTTTTGAATTTGAGTCTATGAACAGAACTCTGACTCTTGTTCCTGACCTTAACTATTCCATTTTAATGAGCGATCCTACACATATGGACCCTGACTAAATCATGATTCAGAAAGCGAATGAATATGCCAAATTTATTATTTTGATGTTTTTTATAGTATGTAATCGTAAGTTTGCACATGCGCCCATTTTCCCGGTGCATGCGCCCATTAATAATTATCTATATATAGGTAGTACTCCAATTTGCAACATTTTTGAAAATTCTCTTTATAATTTTTTATTTGTGCAGAGCACAGATTGGTGGTGCACAGTGTAGTGTCCACAAATTACTTTATGTGGTTATCGTTTTTATGTAGGTGGGTACATGTACAGGGTGCCATGGATAAAACTTACGGCTGAAATATAAAACAAATTATAATAAAATTATAAAAAACTGTTCGGTTGTCATCATGGATGCGAAATTCGCGAATATTGGCGGGAATTATTTAATGGCGGGAAAAGTCTTAACTTTTGCGAATTTCGCCAGCTGTAATATTTTCTATATTTTCATCATAAGCTGTCATTGATTATAGTGTTATTTACCTAGTTTCTTTGATGTCAAAGAACAATGAATTGTTATCAAATGCAAAATGGTGGAAACCTACTATAGATATCGAAGTGTAAATTAGATTTTGGAAAGAAAACTGCGTATAGGGTCATGAACTATATTTTTTTACTTAAAAACTGAAGTACTTATAGAAAAGTTGCAAAAGACAGAAAACATTCTAAATTCAACAGGTATACAAAAATATTTTTTCAATCGAAAAAGTTAACCCTAAAAAAATGTAATGAATAATATACAGGGGATACTTCAACGCCTTATGACAAGACGAGGACAATAAAAAATACTCACCTAGAAAAAGCTTCATTAGTCTAAATACCGTGCCAAATTTCACTTGTTAATTTCAATACATTTGAAATAAATCAAATAAAACTCTAAATCTATCACCCCTTGTTAAGGCGTAACGTTAAAAGGGGCTCATATCAATATACAGTGGCGTAGCGTGGAGAGTGTAGACGTGGGCTAAGTCGCATCAGCGAGGCCCTTTTCTTCCACCATTGGATGCTGAATATTGTGAGACATAATAACTACATGCAAGGTCACAGTGTGCATCAATTTTGGTTCCAATATTTTCGTACAATAGGGAGAAATTAAAAAAATTTAAATTACAAAAATTTTTTAAATGCTTTATCTTGAAAACAAAAGGCGAAAGGACATTAGTGTATATAACTTTTTTTATTATTTTTTGGTCCTCTATCGCGTGATACTCTGCATTGTAGTTTTCTCAATGTCAGCCTGTATATTTTCAAGAAAAGAATGGTGAAAAATCAGAAAGTTTGTTTACAAAATTATTTATTTATGATGAAACTAGTTAAAGTAGTGAAGTCTGGATTGTCTGAAAATTTCATAGTTATGAAGTGTTTAAAGACTAAAAATAAATATTTTTTGTAACCTCTTCAGTACTGAAAAATATGTCGATAATAGAACACACCCAGTAGGGTGTGCAAATTAATTATAGTACGTGTGGTAAAGCCTCGGTAAAGCTTATTCTTAGTAAGGTCTTTTACGGTGCTATTCGTACTATTTAGAGTTCATGGCGTTCGGGTTTGAATCACCCCCAAGGGCGAGACCCCTTTAAGTGCGAGGCCGTGGGCGAGGGGCCGCTTCGTCCACGCCTAGCTACGCCACTGTCAATATATATATATATATATATATATATATATATATATATATATATATATATATATATATATATATATATATCTTGTATTTGTCCTGGCTGATACTCTGACGGTAGTTGCTGGACTCTATTCCGTGGCGACTGTTGCTCTTTGCCTCAATACTGAGACCGTGTGACACGAAGCCGCAAATAGAGATAGGCTTTCTGCTTGTCATTCTCTTGTGTTCGTGTATTTTGCCCTTCCTTCTTGTTCCATCTTGCTGCTGCACTGCGCTGATGAAGGGCAAAAACCCAGAAACAACGTTGTCTGCAGTTGCTTCGTTGTTCCTCCCATCTGTTTTCTCTGGATCCTGTAGCCATCAAAATCCACCTGTTTCTTTTAAGATTATGATCCACTAAGGTTCTTTCTTTCTCTATATATATGAAGGACCTCTATTAAAATCGGTAGTACTCTCAATTTTTTTTTGCACATTATTCGTGATCACCCTGTTTTCTGATATAGTAATCATACGATAGCTTTGACAATCCATCTTCCGATAAAAAAGCATTAAATAAGTACCTAAACAACTGTATTTCAGGCTATACCTGTTAAGTATTTCTCAAGGAAAACAGTAACGAAGAAATAATAATAACTGATATTATATATAGGTATGAACGAAGGTATGAACTTAAAAAAAACCTTTACAAAAATTTGC
Organism: Monochamus alternatus; assembly: GCA_037114965.1. NCBI lineage: Eukaryota > Metazoa > Arthropoda > Insecta > Coleoptera > Cerambycidae > Monochamus > Monochamus alternatus. Next base: position 93,013,673 of record CM073427.1, on the reverse strand, counting down.
ATTATATTTGCTATAATTTTGAAAACAGACACATTCAAAGGTTATATACAATTATTAACAAAATCTGAAAAACAGAAATGTATTGATTATTGTTATTATTTATTGACACGGGTTTTATCTCTAGTAAGTTGTACCATATTCCTGTTTTTGTTTTTCAAATTATCAATACATTATCTTTGTGAGGTTTTCTTAGTGCTTTTCAAATTTATTATGCAAGTTATTTAACGCTTTTTACTCTATTTTTAATATAAAATCTGTCGTTTAATTAAATAAGTTAATAATAAAATAATCATTGTGGAATACAAACCTCTAAAGGAGAGAATGCACTATGAGGTCGCGGTCTAGACTCATCGCGGGCTACTCTGTGACTAACTGACACGGACTCGCATATTTATATCATACTCTATGCGCTTAAGACTTGTTCTACTGTAGTATTTAGATGTCAAAATAAGTTCTGTGAAAGATATATTTTTATTAGATCTTTTATTTGACGGCGACTGGCCGAAATTCTCCAAAACTGACTAGCGTAGAAGATACACCAATGAATGAAAGCTAAGGGTGCCGTATTCTTGCAATAGTGTTTTCTATAAATACAGATAATTTTAGATGTGTGGGGTTAGAATAACAAAATAACGTGTGTCTTACAAACGCTTTTTAAAAGTTATTGTTTTATTTGAGGAGAATTTAAATAGTAAAAGTGGATAAATAAAATCTTAAAATTTTGTTTTTGATATCACTTTTGTTCTACGGGTTTTATTTTTGTGTATATCAATAATTTACATTTTATTTCAACGCATTGTGTCTCTTTATGTCACGATAATTCTATTTTCCTGACATGAATTCCATTCCCGCCATGTAAGGAGTAGTCATTATATACTGGCTGTTAATTAATTTATTCATATGCACACAATGTACAGGAAAGAAAAGTTTTTGATATGTAGTTAGTACGTACCTACCATAAATTATGATCTATTTTCCCTGATATAGAAGTGAAAGGGTTAAATTTATATTTGTTTTACATTTTCGCGATTTTTCCTGTTGAAGTTGATACAATATGCAATAATGTAACCGCCGGAAAAGTGGACACTTGGCGTAGTACTTTAGAACTGGTATTAGTCATAAAAGGTGCACAAAACCGGAAAAGTTATAGAGATTCTTACAAACCTAACCATTTTTTTTTAATGTCAAATAACTCCGAAACAACTGAAGTTAGGTCTATCTTCTGTTATTCTTTATATACACACCTTTAATCTAAGGTCGTCATGAATGATCCTGTATGGCTGTGCACTTTTGAATCGATTGCAATAATAATGACACTCTTTAAAATAAATTTTGTGATTTTTTTTTGAACTGCTGACGTATTTGTAATGAAATCTACTTTCAAAACTTTTAATATTAGTGTCTAGTTGTTTCACTCACCAATAGAGGTTTAATGAAATTTCTACTCAGAACTTCCAGAAGTTCAAAAACTGTTTTGAGGGAATGTCATTATTATTGCAATAGTAACAGTACTTTTTTTATTTCAATACAGATTCTACAGTGTGTTAAGTTTAAATAGTCAAGCATTCTTTACGAAATCCTTAAAAAATTTTAAGAAAAAAATGTAGTTACTCTATACCTTTATCTTGCTCTCCAACAGAGATGGGTACAGGATGATTAAGTTCGGGGGAAAAATCAAATTTTTCCGGTTGCTCGAAAATGACAAGGTTCAGTTTTCTAAATTTTTGAGATATTTATTACTTTGGGTCGATTATTTCGTAAATTAAAAACCGGAATCAAATTTTAACCAGTGGTGTAGATATGAGGGGTCTACCCCTCTCTATCCCTATCAGAAAAATATTTGGCACGCCACTGAGCTAGGTAAAAAAACAATTTGGAATGCCCAATCTCTTTACTACATAAAACTGGTAAAACATTGGTCAGATGTACCATTTTCTCGTAGTAGCAGTTTTGTGACAATTGTACATTGATGTAAATTTAAACAAATACATTTTTTTATATATAATATAAACTATAAACTATATAAACTTGGCTGACCCTGTACTCCATTAACTATGTAAGTACTGAAAAGGTAGATAGTGTGTATGAAAACAAAAAGAAAACTTCAATAGTATATAATATTTTATTGTTAAATCATTTAACTAGAGAAATATTCTTCATCAAGTAAATTGGTGATGGTCAAATCTTTCAGTAAATCTTCTGCTGTCGTTTCTTCTTCTTCGCTGTAAAAGTACACCTTCCTAGTTTTAGTAACTTGCACAAATCCATTTTCTGAAAACCGGCCCTTGATTTTATTGGTATCCAACCAGACAAACAACGCAATATTGTCGGTAGTAATTTCTATTTCGAAAATTTCTTCATCACTCTGTTTCGTCACTCCAGTCAACTATAAAATATATTTGTTCAGCATATGCAAGTAAAATGTTTAGCCAAATTGCGATGTAGGATTTTACTTTAGCAATTAACAAAAAAAGTTCATGGTGGCTACAGTTCACATTTTATAAACCTTATTTCAGTGGCGGCTGGTGAAATTACAGGTATATCATATCTTAATAACCAGACATGGGACCCAAACCAAACTTTAGTATATATGTACTGTGGCTATATAGAGAACTTCAGTAGAAGGAGAGCGATTTTGCAGTTTGCGAAAAAAAGTTAAAAAAATGTGGGCCTCACCTAAGATTTCCAAATTGGCTTGTTTAAATTTCGAGAAACATTTTTTTTATAAAATAGATATAATTCTACAGATAGGTTTCAGATTTTATTAAAAAATTTCAATTTTTGTTAAAGTTGCAGCAATTTGAAAATTAATATTGTATTTGTGATACATTATAAAAATTTAAAAATGCCATAAATTCTACAAATATAGTTATTTTTTAATAGAACTTGAAACCTATCCGTAAAATTACATCCAGTTTATGGAAAAAAATGTTTCTCGAAATTTGACGAAGCCATTTTGAAAATTTGAAGTGAGGCCCACATTTTTTTCAACTTTTTTTCGCAAACTGTAAAATCGTTCTTCTTCTATCAAAGTTCTCTATATGGCCACAGTACATATACCCTAAAGTTTGATTTTGGTCCCATGTTTGGCTATTGAGATATGGCATACCTGAAATCTCACCAGCTGCCAGTGCCGGTTAAAACTTATTGAAAACCTCCATTATTTTCTTGACCCACATTAAAAAAAGTATTCGAAGATTTTTATCCTTTTTTATAGTAAAGAGAAAAAATATGAATTTGAAGTTCTGTTATAGTTTTCATTGAGAAAACATACGTGTCCTTTATATTTTTATTTAGTTTCAAGTAAAACTATTAGTAGTGACTCCATTTGTTATCCAAGTCTTTAACTGCGTTCTGTTATGTTCTTTTTGTGAAATGACAGATTTCTTGTATGTATAATATTTAATGGTCTGTCTGTTCAATAATAATGATGTTAACGTATGAAGTGTCAAATGAAAAGTGCAAGTGCAAGTTAGCTGCACATCTTTGTACACAGCAACTTCCAAATAGGCATGCACCAGCACCGATTATATTATTTTCCTATAATACACGGACGCGACGCAGAATGATTTCAATCACGCTGAGGATGTGATAATACCTGTGATACACGGACACGACGCAGAATGATTTCAATCACGCTGAGGATGTGATAACTATTGTGGCCGTCTAAATGTGATTTAGCTACTGAGCAAACTTTAAACTTGGTCGAAGATATTTCCGACTTGAATATTAGACAAATTGTCAGACACGAAGAACAAATGAATCCGTTCCACATGCAGTATAAGTATAGAGTCTGCAACCTGCAGATCTCTAGAAGAGTACTTTTTTCGAATGGTTAAATCAACTTCGGAGGCACCCTGTGTTTACAAGTGAAGTGGCGAATAAGGCGGACAATAAGTAGGTCATAGATAATCCCCATGCCACTCGACAAGGCGCATTATTGCAACAACGAGTTTCAGCTAATTTATGGGCGTTATTTGGATCATCTGTTATTCTGCGTATTTAGATGGTTGTCCATATTTGGAATTTCTACAAGAAATACTATCCCAATTATTTGACAATCTCCCCTTTGATGTACTTTATTCACAATATATGGTGTCTCTCCCCATTTTTGTCAAGATGGACGACAGAAAATACACCTTTCCAGGCTATTGGTAGGATGTAGTGGACCGGTAGCATAACCTTCCCATTCCCCGAACTTAAACCCCTTAAACTTCATGCAGTTCATGCAGTCTGTTTTCAAAATTGAAGCAAATGTATTGAAATACAAGTGTTAGTGTTCTTCGACTACCCAAAAATGTTTCTTTGGCATTATTGTGGTGATTAATTTTCCAAATTTCGTAAACACTTTGTATACGGAGCATATTCAGTTCCAATTCCAATCAAATATGATTTTATGTTATTGGATGTCACAACTCACATCACTATAGTTTTACTTTACAATAATATGTATATTACACCTACCTGCAATTTTGGTTGTTGAACCCGTGACGATTTTATTTTAGCAGGTAAGACAAAATTATCTGGGGCAATCATTACATCTTCTTTGTATAAAGTTAAGTATACTAAGCAATTATATCTAGCACTTTCCAGTTCACCACATTTGGCCTCTGTTAAGAAATCGTCGAGGTCGAATGAATCAATTAAATGAGACTTTCCTGCTTCCTAAAAATAATTTTCCTTTGAAATGTGGTTTTACTTTTTCAAACCTATAAAATTAAGTCTTTATTATTCAGGTCCTATAGTTAAACGATCTGATATGTACAACGCGTAGGAGTGAAATATTTTACTCATATGTGTGTGGGAGATTTACCTAGACTTTTTTAAACAGTTGATGACCATAAATAACAAAATCATTTACAGTTAATAAGTAGATAGCCTTACCAAGTCCAATGTTAAAGTCTTTTCAGAGATACTGTCCAAAGAACTCCAGTTATATACTTGAATGGAAGCGGTTACGTTGAGGACTGGCGACAATAAGTCGGAAACAATGTATGTTTCTAGAGTTCTTTCGGCATTTATGTGTCCTGTGATTATGATTGGTGCAAAGAAGTCTTGTGTATAGTACTGCAACATCTTCCACTTGCCAGTGTGATCTGAAATTCATCATAGAATTTCATTTCACTAAAACTGATGGAGATCAGATCCTATACTAATTTACTAAAATCACGTTTCCATGTAAATGTATTATCTGTAAAATTTGAGACCAGTTCGAACTACTTAATGCATTTCTTTTATATTTTAATTATTCGAAGTGTTCTGCAAATCATTTCGCATTTTTTCAATTCAATTTTTTCTGGATTTTGAAATTTTAGTGCGATTTGAAAAAATATATAATTTTCTGACGCTTCCAAATCCCAAAATTAAAATTTTAGAACATGAACTCGCGTAAACCGCTGTGTGACGTCATTGCCTCCAATAGCGTGCCTGGAAATGCGGTTTTTATTTCAGTTATAGAAAATTTAAATATTGAAGCTGTTATTAGAGACACTAGAACAAAACAATCAAATTTAATTTTAATTATTCGAAGTGTTCTGCCAATAATTTAGCATTTTTTCAGTTATTTTTTTTTTTTTGATTTTGAAATTTTAGTGCGATTTGGATAAAAATATAATTTTCTGCCGCCTCTAAATCCCCTTAAAATTAAGATTTTATAACATGGACTCGCGTAAATCGCTGTGTGACGTCACTACCTTCAATAGCGTGCCTGGAATCCTGAAAATGCGGTTTTTATTTCAGTTATAGAAAATTTAAATATTGAAGCTGTTATTAGAGACACTAGAACAAAACAATCAAATTTAATTTTAATTATTCGAAGTGTTCTGCCAATAATTTAGCATTTTTTCAGTTATTTTTTTTTTTTGATTTTGAAATTTTAGTGCGATTTGGATAAAAATATAATTTTCTGCCGCCTCTAAATCCCCTTAAAATTAAGATTTTATAACATGGACTCGCGTAAATCGCTGTGTGACGTCACTACCTTCAATAGTGTGCCTGGAATCCTGAAAATGCGGTTTTTATTTCAGTTATAGAAAATTTAAATATTGAAGCTGTTATTAGAGACACTAGAACAAAACAATTAAATTTAATTTTAATTATTCCAAGTGTTCTGCCAATAATTTAGCATTTTTTCAGTTATTTTGTTTTTTGATTTTGAAATTTTAGTGCGATTTGGATAAAAATATAATTTTCTGCCGCCTCTAAATCCCCTTAAAATTAAGATTTTATAACATGGACTCGCGTAAATCGCTGTGTGACGTCACTACCTTCAATAGCGTGCCTGGAATCCTGGAAATGCGGTTTTTATTTCAGTTATAGAAAATTCAAATATTGAAGCTGTTATTAGAGATACTAAAACAAAACAATCTAACTTTAGATATTGTATTCTACCGAAATGTCCCTGTAGGACGATGAAATGCCCATATAAGTTAATAATAGGCAATATTAAATTATCCCGGAATCCTAATATGAGAAGCTTGTGCGAAGGGCGACATATTTCTTGGATCCAAAGCAAATAAATATGTGTTGTATAATAAGATTTATAAGAAATTCAGTTTAATTTTAACTTTATTCTTGATTTTTAGTTTAGTTTAAGTTCTTATGGCACTCTCTAAAACAGTTTTTGAACTTCTGGAAGTTCCGAGTAGAAATTTTATTAAATCTCTATTGGTAAGTGAAACAAGTCAGTACTAATGTTAAAAATTGGAAGTAGATTTCATTACAAATATGTCAGCACTTCAAAGGAAATCCCAAAATTCATTTTAAAGAGTGTCATAATTATTGCAAACAATTGTACATATACATACCTTTGAAACTAAACAACATACCTAAGTATGAAGTATGTACCTTATCAATTTTTTTAATATGAAATTTATAGATTGTTTAAGTTTTCGTTTTCAAGGTGGCTCAACAAAAGAAAATCAAACTACTAAATTCTAATAAAGCCATTGAAATTTGAATTATATGATTTATAAACTTTCAATTTAAAAATAAGTTGTACTGCAATGTCTCTGTAGCTTTCTTATTTTTTATTCATTTTGACGAAGAATCAATTTGAAGGTATGTTTACACAAATTGTATAATTAGTAATTTTAAATTAACTTACAAATGTAACAAAATAAATGTTTTGTTTTGTTGCAGGTACCTACATAAAATTCTTTAGAAACCAGAACATTCCATTTTATTATTAATTTTATAACACAAGTGAATATATTTTTAGTTACTTAAGTACCTATCTACATTATTTGAAGAATCTAGTTGATTAATAATTTTAACGACCGTTTTAAAACTTACGTCAACCGAAACTCACGCAGATTTGTATTAAAATAGTCTATCATAAATCTAGATCTACCATCAGTAGATTAGATGAATATGCTTTCAAATAGCATGCTGTGAATTTTAAAAGTAGTTAGCTTTTCCTAATGAAAATAACTTGCTTGAAATAGATGAATATTAAGAAGCTGTAGGAGGCAATGACGTTGTAAATTTGACTTCGTATACAGAGTCGGAAATTGCGGATCTTTACAGAGAAAGTAGAAATTGCAGCTTCATCCCAGGGAAGGTACGAAGTATAAAACGCGCGGCGACGTGCATTGGTCTAGCATTCCCCACTACTACGGTAATCGGTTCCTTATCGCCAACGCCAATTCGCCATTGCAAATCTAACTGTCCGGTCACCTGATGCCAGTGTTGCCAGGTCTCATGCTTTTGCATGAAATCTCATGCATTCCGAGGAAATCTCATGCTTTCATATTTTGATTACAAAATCTCATACTTTTTAATAGACACAAAAAGAAATAATAAAATTATTAAAATTACTCTTTGAAATCTACCAAAACAAAGACCTAACGAGAAATAAAGGCAAAATCGAGGGCAAAATTGAATAGATAGAGGTAGGTATCTACAATATTTGGGTACTTGAAATGTGCTTTATTGTAGACTGCTCTCTTAATAATTAGCAATGAATACATAAACGGGTATGACAGTCTACGGATATGCGGTGTGTGTGCTGTATTCACGCTGTATTGCAGTGATTCTTAACTCTATTCCATAAGGGTACCTACATTTTCTGGAAACAACAGATTTTACGACCCCTGAGTCACCCTGCGTCACGTCAACTGCGCCTCAACGTTCGCCCGGCCTAACAATAAAATAAATTAGAAAGGTTACGTGGTTAATAATTTTTAAGTAAGTACCTGAAAGCACCTACTTACAATGTAATATTATGATAAAATAGCAGAACATAATGCTTTTGAATGAAATAAAAATGGCATTACAAAATTAATTAAAAATTAAGCTGTGTCAAGAGGTGTTTTTTGATAAATTAAGCCATCTCATGCTTTTTTCTCCAAACCTCATGCTTCTTTGAAATTATTCTCATGTACTGAATTTTTCCCACCTGACAACACTGCCTGATGCGAACAGTAGAAGCATGCTGTGGTGGAAGTATGCGTGTAGCATGGCACAAATACACGCAAGCGGCAAAACACAATTCACCATCAAGATCCTCACTTTCCAAATCTGTATTTCGAAAACTACTTATCAGATCGACTTCAAATTTCCTGGATTGACCAAGTACCAGAAACGCTTCATAAAAATTAGGCAATAGTGAAATTTGAGGTTTGTCCATGTCAAACATATTAAAACATTTTCTATTATTTTATATTCACATTAGATTAAGTTAAACCGGAAACTCACACTACGAGAATTCTAAGAAAATCTAGAAAATAATTATCGTTAATATTTACCAATTCCAGACCAAGTGGGAGCGACCCATACATCATTGAGTTGCCAATAGAGAGCACCCATGGTATAACCTTCCCCTTTGGCATTCAAACTACTTCTGTAACGGCGGTAATGTTCGGTTTCTATTTTTATAGATACTGCACTAAGAATCTAAAAAAAAATATGTACATATAATTTTTTTTTTGCCACAGCTGTAGTTAGGAGAATTTCAGAGCAGGACGAGTCTGGACATTTTTGATCTTGCCCTAAGAATCTTATGTAAAATTAATACATAATAGCATATAGTTATTTCTAAAAATGAAATATATTAAATTTACCTGAGAGTAATATATAAAAGCCTTATAATAATTTTCGTTGCTTTCGTCAGGTAGATTGAATTGGTACATGATCAACGCCTTCATCTCACCATTTCCTAAAGGATGATGTTGCCTATGATCCATAAATTCGCTGTTTATATTTAAGTCGGAAATGTTATTTGTAACAGTTAAAAATGTATTTACACTTGGTAGAGCTTGATATCCATATTCAGAAGCAAAACGTGGCACAGGATAAATTACCGAATTGAAGGAGTCCATGACATAGTTGTAGTAATGAACTAAAATTATGAAACAATAATGAGTAAAGTACGGCAGTGAAATGTGTGTTAAAGATGATGGAGAGATTTTTAATACTCTGAATATATCTGGTTGATGGATTATTTCGTAGTCTTCTACTTATTTTCATCCTTTTAAAAGAGAAGCAAATCAATCCATAGCATTGAGAAATTTCAGATTAAAATTTAAACCTTGAATACCCTATATCTCTTAAACCACCGACATTCGTATAAGGCATGATGAGCTCAAACATAATATTTTGGTGTCTAGTATCTCCAGCTTATTGTTGACCCATTCTTTCTGATTCACTCTGTATAATGAATGACTATGTAACAGGGCCGGTTTTAAAATTTTTTGTTTCTTTAAATTGACAATTTTTTTTTGTCTTGAAAATATCACATTTTAGACCATATTTTGTTTAAATTAAAATTATTTATTTTCGAACCCTGTATTACCCCTTTAAAGCAACGCATTTATTTCAGGATTTGTGATGTGTATAGGGTGTCTAACTTTATACAAGGTGAACCTTAAATAAGTACAAATATTTTAACCAGCAGTATAGTTCACTGTGTAGAACACATAATTAATAGTTTTTTTTACAAAAAAATCAGAAATAAAAAAGTGAAGTTTTAATTGAATTTTGTGATTTTTCTGTAGAAAACTTGTTGAGGACCGCAGACTTTCATATATTTATGAGTCATAGCACTGCAGATTCAACATGTGGTTGACAGTGTTGCCAGTGTTACACAAATGTCTTTGCTTTTCTTGATATTAAACGCATATGTCAAGCTGCTATTTTGTTATTTAATATTGTGTGTACCTTTATTTTTAAAATTTGTTTCACTGCGAAGTCACTTTATGGTTCTAGATTCGGAATGGTTAATACTGACTCATTTGGAATTATGTGGCGAAAATTAAATTTAATATGCTGTGTGAAAATCATAGTTTTTCGTTATTCGTCATAAAATAACTTAAGGAAATTGTGTCTTGTGTCTCTTTCTAACAATGTACAATGACATTTAACTTGTGAAATGTGGATTACTGATTAAATAGTTAATTTTTTAACAAACAGGTAAGCTTGTGTGTACGTTTATGTATAAATTTTGAACATTGAACATAGTAATATCATATAATATCTTCCTAAATACTTTATGGTAGTATGTATTTAACTTGCGGAAATTCATTTATAATAGTTTATAGTAAGGTCAGTTAAGCAGTTAAAATTTATGTTAATAATACTGCGTATCATACTACTTACCCAACTTTACTGTAATTATGCTTCAAACAATTATTTTTAAAATAGAATTTAACCGTATTACTTTACTATTACGTTAAAGGAAACTTAATATTTATATTAGAGGAGATATGGCAACCTCGAAACAAATCATATGGTTCATTACATTGGTTATGAGAGCGGTCCTCAAAATGTGGGTATTTAAAAAAAAATTAATATCTCCGTAAATATTAGAAATTTTTAATAATGGCTTTCTCTAGACTGATCTGTATGACGAACTACACCAGCAGTTAAAATATTTGTACTTATTTAAGGTTCACCCTGTATAGGCCTAGTGTGAGAATATAAATTTAAATAAAGTTTAAGACATGCGACTCAATCGAAAATAATATCTTTGGGATTTGACAGAAACGACTAATGACGTCATCAATTATATTTTTTTCAGAAACCCAGTTTTTTTTTCTAATAAACTTATTAGAGAATTTTTTCTGTATTTCTTCTGTTATTTATGCAACAAGTACAAAAAGTAAGTGTTTATTGCATGCGACGTGAAATTGTCCAACGAGGCCGTCAGGCCGAGTAGGACAACACGTCGAGTGCAATAAGCACTTTTTGTACGAGTTGCATACAATATTTTTTCTACGTTCATTCTAGGAAAATATGACGTCGATTTGATCGTCTATGTTTGTCATGATGACAAAACGCTGTAGTAGAATGACGAAGGAATGCAATAAACATTTTATTGCACTAGTGCAATAATGAACCACTTTTTCCACTTAATATAGTTCAATAAAGTTTTGTATTTTGCATGAACGTAGCAAAAAGTTATTTATCGTCCTAGAGTCACAAAAAAAATACCACCTAAAAATCACGTTAGCGGTATAAATATCACAAAATACTTATCATTACTCGATAAGAACGTCATTCAGAAAAAGTTGATATGTTGCTAAATTAAGGCGAGTTACAAAAAAATTCGAGTAAAGTTGTAGAGTTTTATCGAGAAAAGTATCCAGAGCGCCTCATTCCTGATCATAGAACCTTTGTAACCTTTGGAACCTTTGATTGGAGACGACGAAATGAAGATACAAACAGACTTAATTTTATAGCTTAAATTGTTGCAAATGTAGATATTGTTGATCAGAACCTTTTTCGGCACGTTCTTTGGTCAAACAGGCGCTACTGGTCCATTGTAAATCCAGTCCAAAACCAAGACAATTTAGGAGCAAATGTATGGTGCGGCATCATCGGTAGGCATTTAATTGGGCCTTATTTTTAAGAACATACATTGAACAGCGTGAGTTACCTAAATTTCCTACAAGAAGAGCTTCCTGCACTTCTGGAGAATGTGTCTTTGTAGCGAGATATTAATCATTTGAAAGAAAAATATCACATACGCTTGTAAATTGTAATTGTTAAACGGAGAAATAAATGCAACCCACAAAGAAGTTAGGCGAAGATTGGATATGTGTCTTAAAATGAGAGGAAGTCTCTAGAGAATAGATTTTCATTATTTTGTTTCATAAGTTTAGTTATTGTTATCATCACCTTTTGTTTTAACTGTATTAAAATCCTTTTATTTATTCCGACATTTATGCACTTGAAACAACGAAAATTCAATTATTTTCCAACGACTACTTGATCCTTCTACAGCTAATGTGATTTTTAGATGGCATTTCTTTTGAGACTTTAGGACGATATTGCTTATAACTTTTTTATAACAAAATTTAGATATGTTTCTGGAAAAAATATAATTGATAACGTCGTTTCTTTCAAATCCCAAAGATAATACTTTTGATTGAAAATGGAGCTTATCTCATTCCTTTTAACACCATGTGTCGCAAATTTCATATAAATTTTTTGTATCCTCACAGTAGGCCTATACTATCTAGTTTGAGACACCCTGTACATTACACTATTTATATTATTATTATTCGTACCATCTCCATAAAAGGTGCTTGAAGGTTGGGCGGCTACATATCCTTCACTTTCCGTTTCTTTTCCATTGCTGGGGCTTGAACTGACAAAAATTGATCTATTGTTGGTTAGACGGGTAAACTCAGTTTTAATAGTGTCTATGTATAACTTTATGTAGTCCTCTTTGAATAGGGTAAAGTTGTTTCGGACACCATACCTAAAACAATACGAAACTGAAACAGTCGTACATAAGTAACTTTTTATTCTTCGGTATATATTTACCAGTCGTCTACTAAAGCACCCTCATTTTCGTTATTTCCTGAATATAAGGCTACGCTAGCGTGGCTTCGCAATCTCTTGACTTGGTGGCGAACTTCATCCAAAACATTACTGGAAAGTAATAAAAATATAGACGTTATCGAAAGTCACAGTTAATATTTCCCAAATAGATTTGATTAAACATTTATTTCAATTCAATACAGTGTGTCCCAATTTCGTTGCAATTGCATTGTATCTTCAAAACTACAAGAGATAGGAGGATGCGGTTTTTGTATACTGGACTACTTTTCTGAGAAACTTAAGATGTCGCAATCAGATCCTGTACCTCTTCGTGTTTGAGATACAGGGCGAAATTAAATAAAACTACTTTTAAGGAATTCTTTGTATCTCAGAGGATACCTGAGATAACCGAATGGTGAGCATTGCTTCTGACAGAGTTTTGTCCGTAGCGTTCAATGGCGTATCTGTAATTACTCTACAGTATCTCTACTCTACCTCTTTTAAAATATGACCTAAACATACATTTTTTCAAATCGAACAGCTTATATTTTTATGCTATATTCAATTGCATATTATTTCCTTCACAGTGATATACAAATAGTTGTTGCTTTATATTTTGGAAATTGTCAAAAAACGTTAAATTTATCGGCAAACGTTGTTTAGCCATATGAATTATTTCTAGTGAATATTTTGGTAGTCGCCTTCGTTCTCATCCCTACTCCGTGCTGTTTACTGGGTGAGAAGTGACACCGGTAGACGCCTGGCGGGGATAACTGATCTAGTGATAATCGATCAGTTATCGACCAGGGTTGGTTAAAAATGATTAAATTACTAAAATGGCTATTAAAAATAGGGGTTTGTAATAGAAGGGTGACAATTAAGGGTTGTACGTACTTGTTAATGCCACATCATAAAAAAATAAGAATAAAAAATGTCCAAAAAAATAAAAAATAAATGTTTGGGGTGGACCACCCTTATCACTTAGGGGTATGACAAATAGATTACGATCGATTCTCAGACCTACCGAATATACATGTAAGATTTCATAAAAATCGGTTAAGCCGTTTCCGAGGAGTATGGCGACTAACACTGTGACACGAGAATTTTATATATGTATACAATATTGGTTTATGAACTCTACCTTCGTTACTTGTATGAAAAATGTATGCAAAATAAACAGTTGTTTAAAACAAGTTATATGATAAATAGTCATGGGCGCCGGCAGAAAAAAAATTAGGGGGGGGGCAACAAAAATTACGCGTAGGTAGTTTTTTCTAAATTTTAATGAAAAATAACTCAAAACAAGAAACTTTGGTAAAATCTTTGGTGCTATAGAACAGACATAACACTCCTAAATAAAGTAAAATTGAATATTACGTCTGGAAACGTGACCAAATCATAAAATACTCACAAAAAACTAATCTTACATTTAAAAAAAAAAACAACATAGAAATAAACAAAAACAAAAGTAATAAGAAATGACTGTAAAAAATTTATAATTCCTACCGTTATTTTTAAATGGATTATTAACTTAAGGCAACTGCCCTCCCTTGCCCCCCCCCCTGCCGGCGCCTTTGTAAATAGTCAATATTTTTTACGTTATATCTAGCGGATCTTTAGCATTATAATTAATAATACTATATAATAACACGATGTGTGTGTTAAGAATAATATTCATTATTATTGAAAAAATCAAAATAATTTGCTGACTGATGTTCATGATTCTATTTAAAATATTCACCAGAAAAAAAAATTTAAGAGTTTCTAAATATTTTTTCAATATTAAATATTTTTCAACAGTTATTTTTAATAACATTGTCGATTAATTTTTTTTCTTATTAATCATTTTTTTATGTTTGTTTTTGTTTATTTTCGAATTAACGATATTTATAAATTATTTAATTGACTAGGAAGTATAATTATCTTGATAAAATTATTTTTTTAATTATTGAAGAGAAAATTGTTTATAGAATTATTAAAGAGAAATAATTCATGACCCAATTTTTATAAAAATGCATGGCCAACTCATCACGCAACATCAGTTTTATCAATTTGACGTTTTTTGACAATGTCCAAAATATAAAGTAGCAACTATTATATATCACTATAAAGGAAAAAATAATGCAATTGAATGCCATAAAAATATACAGGGTGTTACATTTAAAAAATATATGTTTGGGTCATATTTTAAAAGAGACACCCTCTAGAGAAATTATAAGTAAAAGTAAACTCTACGTAGAAAACTCTATCCGAACCAATTCTCACCATTCCGATATCTCAGCTATTCTCTGAAATACAAAGAATTCGTTAAAAAATAGCTTTTTTTAATTTTGTCCTGTATCTCAAAACGAAGAAGTCTGTGAAAGTTTTGGTTACGGCATCTTAAGTTTCTCGAAAAAGTGGACCAGTGTTCCAAGAATGGCATTCTTTTATCTCTTGTAGTTTCCAAGATATCCTGCAATTGCAACGAAATTGGGGCACCCTGTACACATAGAGTACCGGGTAATATAGTATACACGTGTCTAAATTAATGGTCACTGACTACTCAATGCTGGGCCTAGACCGAACACAAACAGAAAGTGACTCACTAACAGCCGCGGATTCGTCGGTGGCCTCACCTGTGGCATATTCATGAGAGCTAAAAGCTCGAAACCGGTAAGACTGGTGGTACACCGCTGACGACTAACCGTGGCTATTTATAGGTTTGTTGGTCGGAATATTAGCCCGCAGAGTAGTTTCCCAAAATGGAGATTTTGGTCTAATAAACGAAAACACGAAAATTTGATTTAAAAAAAATATTTAAGACATTTTAGACAGCATGTACTATTTATTACCCCTAGAAACTTACCTCTTGATGTTAATCATGTATCATGTATTACAAAAGCCGCAATTTTAACACTTCAAAAAATTGTATAATAAAACAATATCAATATTGTTTTCATTTTCCATAAATGTGGACAAATTTATGTTTGACCACATTTATGGCTAAATTAGGACTAAGAGCTTACTTGAGATAATCTTCGTTTGTAGGATATAATGAGCAAGCGAACATGAAGTCTTGCCAGATGAGAATGCCTAATTCATCAGCTAGGTCGTAGAAATAGTCAGATTCGTACACTCCTCCACCCCAAACACGCAACATATTCATATGCGAGTCGCGAGCGGTCGTAAGCAATTTTTTTATAGTTTCCTCATTTTGTCCTCTTTCCGGTAAGATATCGATGGGAATCTCATTGGAACCTTTCATAAATATTGGAACGTCGTTGACAGTGAAGTAGAACGTTAGTCCTGAATCTAAAACAAATATATAATAGCTATTTTGGATATAACTTGCGAAATAATGTTTTAGACACGCGACGTGAAGTTTAGTGCCTAAAACACCTATTTTGCAACATGTATCGAACAAGAGTTTTCGCAAAATCGTCAAATAAATATTCAAAATAATTTCGACATTATCTTCGATTTCATTTGCTAATATGATCGCTAGACTATTTTATTTAAACAACTTTAACTAAGTTGCCTGTAAGGTTGTGAGATATATTCAATTGTCGGTCATCTCACCTATGGCATACTGATGAGGGCTAACAAGCCCGAAACTGGTCTATGTCTGGTGGTGTGCCCGACAAGGGTTCTTGGCTGTTCACACAGATACTGCAGGAGTAATTCAATGCCGGTCGGGGCATTAGTCCGCGGAGTAGTTGTTTCCTGCAGTATCATTTACAGATTTAATGGCTCGTCGCCTAGGCCGAGAGGTCTGCGTTAAGTACCTGCTGCAATGTATGTCGCTTCCTGTAAGTCGAGCCCCTTAGGCCGAGCAGGAAGTAAGCAGACCACTTATATCTCACCTGCACTCAATTTATATGTGAACATACATATGAAGAAACAGCCAGTTCAATTCTCGGTCATCTCACATATGGCATACTGATGAGGGCTAACAATCCCGAAACCGGTCTATGTCTGGTGGTGTGCCCAACAAGAGTTCTTGGCTGTTCACACAGATACTGCAGGAGTAATTCAATGCCGGTCGGGACATTAGTCCGCGGAGTAGTTGTTTCCTGCAGTATCATTTACAGTATCATTTACAGATTTACTGCCTATAAGGTTGTTACTATGGAGCAGTTGCTATGGTACGATGTTTACAAACTATACAAACATTTTAAAAAATTCTGAAATCTATAAATCTAGTTAACTGAAAATTCTGAAATAGAAAATGAGACGGAAGCAGTGTCTTATGTATTATATACATTTATTCCTCAGAAAGCGAAGAAATTATACCAAAAAAATTGATATTTGGTGTGTTGAAAAAAGATATGTAATATTTCGGAGAAAGTTATTCTAGGGTAGCTACTTGTCCCATTGATTTCCTCAAAAGGAAATGAAGTAATTATAGACCCAGAAAATCCAGAGTATTTTCAAAGGATAGGTTGAAAGGTTTATCAAGGTTGTTTTGATTATTGATATATTTGGAGTCTGTAGGAGAGAAGAATTAACTTATTTACGTACAGAGAACATTGAAGATGCTATGTCGTTCATGAAAGTGACTATTCCCAATATCATAACTAATGTTCCTAGATTTATTTACAATACTAAACGGAGATATAGAAGGAGTAAATTTTTTGGAAATTTTCCGCAAATATGCAAGTCTACGTCCATCCACCATTGATCACAACCGATTTTTTATAACGTCAAGAAATTCAGACAAGCAATGGGTATAAATAACTTAGGTTCAATTCCTAAAAAGATGTCCGAATTTCTTAGATTACCCAATGTTACTGAGTATACTGGGCCCTGCTTTAGACGATGTTCTGCAACCTTTATTGCATATGTAGGAGCCAACATATCGATGATCAAGAAACACAGAGGTTGGCGTCCGACATAGTAAATTCCATACAAAATAAGCAGGCGATAGCAAAGAAAATTCTCGGAGAGAAAGGAAATGCCACTTTCATTCCAAAAACTCAGTGCACCAGCAGCACCAGGATGCAAGTGTTATCTTCTTCCAATATTGAAGTTATACGAAGTGAAGAAAAAAAATATATCTCCACCTAATGTCCAATTTTCCGATTTCAAAAATTATGTTATTAATATTTATAATAAATAAATAATTCAAAATTCAGTTATTTTATTTTACTTTTACGCATACGTGCATAAAAATGATTGTTTTAAGCACATGTACCTAAAACACTGTCATTTCGATACTGAAATGACAATCGAAATATCATTTATGCAACGATTTTACGAAAAATATATTAAATTTGTAGTACTGAAACACCGTTATTCAATACTTACCAAGAGTATCTTGAACTAATTCTATGGTTCTAAATCCAATGCGCACACCTTTAGTGCTTTTTTCGGTTTCAGCGATGTTGGAATACGTAACTGATAAATAATAAAGATTTTGGGCACCAAACCCATTGGGCCACCAAGTGTTAAGTAGTTCCTAAAATTAAGGCACATAAAATTTTGTAAAATCACCTCAGTTCTGAATTTTAAGTGAATACCATTTTGTGCTTTTTATCACCTCATTTGTAGAAATTGACTGTAGTAAAGTAGGTAATATTAAAATAACACCAATCACTCAAAATTAATTGCTGTACAAATGTACAAATTATCTTGAATGCTTTAAAATCGTAAGGTACCGAAGTAAAAGAATAGAAAAATATGTAACTGCTGAAAGCGGTCTGACCAACAAATATTTAATACGGAAATCTTCCAAAATACGTATTTTTTTAAATTCAGCAGTAGATGTAAATATTGTTGTTCACTTTTATTTATAAGTATGTGAAAATAATATAATAGTTAAAATGTGGGATGAGGAATAGCAAAATAATGTGTCATAAACAAAATATCAATAATTTTATTTTTGATATTACTTTTGCTGTACGTGTTTTAATTTTGAAGATTTCTGTATCTAAAAAACACGAGTGCTTAAACGCACTGTTGTGCAGTTATAAACTTTTTCGCACAATCGTTCTGAAATATGTACTTACTGTCATTGTTGACACATTCTGTAAGTTGAATATACAACACTGGCTTGTTTCCATAGAAATCAAAAAAATAATAGTGTTGTTTGAGTTCATAACAGCATTAATACGGTAAGTAAAAATCAGTAATTCTTCTAACTTCTTAAATTGCGGTATATCGACACCATTATTTAAGTTGATCGTACTTTTAAGCATAGAGTACTCTGCCTATAAGCTTCCCGGAGACTTCAAAATTAAATTTCTCTGCACAAAATAAGCCAGCAAAGTTTTTTCAGATATCTCCGCTTTCTTCTCATTCAACCATTTCCTGAAGGCATCATAGACTTTTTCATACCTTACCTTTGTGGGAATTAATGACCCACAATCTATTTGATACGATTCTTCAATGTCCGAATCTACCACTGAATCGTCTTTATCAGCCATTATAAGCACAGTTTTGACAACAAAACACAAAATTGTTCAAACTTCAAATTGTTTTTTTTGTTTCCAATAAAATAAATTCAAAACACGCTAGATAGGCCACGCCATTTCAGCAATCAAAATAATTTTTTTTATTATATTATTTGATAAATGCGATTGTGCGAAAAACGTTGTACACTATACGGTTGGTAAGTGGGGTATAACAGAACCGAGGAAAAGTATGAATAATCGAGACGAAGCCGAGATTTTCCATTTTCCGAGATAATAGTGTAATATACTATAAAAGGTGCAATTTCAAAAGCTGTTTTGCTATTTGTTGGAAAAATAAAAAAATAAATGTTCAGGAATTTTTAAGAAACAAATTGTGGATATTAATAAAATCGAGAGAACGGAAGAGTATTTTTTATCACCCTGTATCCTAATGGTAAAAAAAAATTACAAAGATATATCAAACATTTTAGAACGACCATTGAATTTTGTTTTGTGTATGTTTTTTTTCTAAAATGTTAAGTTTTCTAGTAAATTTACAAAAAGCAGATGAGGGATGAATGCTCCAGTATCTTATACTGAAGATATTACTAACTATTTAATTAATAAACACGTCTTTCCAAGGTTTACATCTGATGATAAATTGTTACAAATTTAAGAAAGGCATCAGTTAATGCTGATTCTCGCCATCAACCAAATCGCATATTTAACAACGTGGTACAATAAACATGAATGACACCGATAGCGCAAAACTTTTTTGATGTTTTGTTTACCAACAATAGAGATGAAGTTACTGTTTGGGGTAAAAATGGATATTCCAGTGGGGAAATTTACAAAGAGATTTATTTTTTTTATAAAATTACTAATCGTTTTTCTTCAAATTGCAAATTAACATTGATGGATAAAAGTAAATAATGTATTACAATGACGGTGAACTATGCGCGTTCAATTCAAATTGAAATTTAATGTATTCGTCTAAGTACAACAATTTCAAATATTTATTATTTGCTTGGAACAAGTCTCTAAAAATATTAAACATTATATTCGTATTTGAATCAGTAAGAAATTACAGCTTTTTCTGTAAGACGAATAGGTACAAGTACTTCACATAAAATTTTATCAATCATTAAGAATAATGTTATCAGTTGTTAAGACACATAAAAATATGTAATCTATAATGATTTTAACTACTTTTTGGTTATTATCTCCTCTTAAAATTTTAGCTAGAAGCAGTTATTAAAAGAAATCTAGAAGGGATCATTTAATTTGAAGAACTAATCTTGTATATAGGTAAAATTATTTCAACAATGACTGCACTAAAAGTCACGTAACTAAAGGCTATTTTAATTACATTATGGTAATAGCAGAGATCTCTACACCAAATATTACTGAATAGTTGTAGCAAAGAAAAAAAAAAAGACTATTTTCAATATCATTTTGTTTGAGTTCAAGAGGAGACAAAGCATCGTATGTTAGAGGACTGTCTGACTTTGATAAAGGTCACTTGAACCACTTTGTCATGATGCTAATCAATCTGAGAATAGATCACTATGTTAGATTCTGACTATAGTACGTCATTTGCAGTGCATGAGCAAACGATGCATAGAATATAATGTTTTCAACTAAAACTTATCGAACTTCGCGGAAGTTCCAAAGAAAATGTTTCCACAATTTAGGATCCATTGAAAGCATGTATGGACCAACAAGATAAGTCTACTTACAGTCATACAGTATCAGTGGCGGCCAGTAGGGTGAGGCAGTGTCTCAGTAAAAATTTGAAACTAACAAGTAACAAATAGAATCACCAACTGTTTACTTTAATCATCTAATCAATTTATTATATCCAGTAAAATTCCTATTTACATGCTTTTACAGTAATAATGAACAGTTTTTGAACTTCTGGAAGTTCTGAGTAGAAATTTCATTATATCTCAATTGGTAAGTGAAAAACTAATAACTAATGTTAAAAATTGATAGTAGATAGAGTTTAAAAGAAATCGCAAAATTCATTTTAAAGAGTGCCATTATTATTGCAAATGATTGGACATCTATAAATTACTATAACCACACAAATCTTACACCAACAACAGTATTAATGACGGCGTCATTTGTAAACAGCAGCGTTAAGGCACTTTTGAAATTGCCTCTGTCTTTAATATCTTCGTAAGCACAATAAGATAAATAAGGGTCGATATATAGGTAAGACAGAGATGGAGAGCATGGAATCCGTTGGTAGCCAATTGCGGAAGAGAGGTCTCTATGAGAATGTAACATAGAGACAGTCTAATATAGTTTGTCATATTTTAAGGTCGTTTAGTGGCTCCCTTTCCGTTATTAATATATTTAAAATTTCAGTGCATTTTTAATCTAGTTTCAGATGCGTGTACTGTAATTGTGTAATGGCAATACCCAACGTAGCAAGTACAACCGAAGGACAGGAAATCATGAGGAATATGCTAACGATATTATGAATTATTCAATAAATAAGTGCGCATTTTCAACATTGTTTTTTTTAACTGCAAACTGACATTGATAAGTACAAGTAAATAAAATATTACAATGGCATTGGACGACGCGCATAAAATTGAAATCAAAAATTAATTAATTTGAAAGTTCGGGAAAATCGTCAAATACTTAAAAAATTCTTACTTAAATGAATCTATTCGCCTAACAAAGAGCAATTTCAAACAATCTTGTATTTGTATTTTCTGTTTTATCTATAACTAATGATTAAGAAAAAAGTTTCCAAATAATGTTAATTCTGCAGTTCGTATTTGGAACAGTCCCAGTCTGCTTGCCTAGCGAGTCACGAGCCGCCACTGTACAATACCTGCCTCTCATATAGAAATTTAGTACTTACCGAATCAACTGTGATAGAATAATTATGAAGTATAACTTCATTCAGTGTATTTGGTATTAAATTTACGGTTACAGATTGTACTATCGTTTCAGAATCTAATTGGAGCACAAACAAAATTGTACCATATATTACTCGTTTAACATTGTTGGCGAAATAAGTGTCTACAAGGAGAGTCCAAGAGGATTTATCTGCATTTTGTACAACATCAGCAACGATATATCTCACAACTGTCTCATTGTAAGCTTCAATGTACAAATCCTTCCTAAAAATAAATATTAAATCAGCTTGTACAGGGTATCTTGGGACTTGAAGAGTGAGTAAATGGGGTTAAAATGTTAAAATAATGTCAGTGCTTTTAACTATTTTACGAAAGCTGAGTTTATTTTTAGAAAACTCAATATATTGAGATTATTCTTAACATCTTTTTTCTCAGTATAATGAGAAAAATCTCAATGTCTTGACTTTTCTCCTAGACCTTCTGTGATATTGTGCTAGCCCAAGTCGCATAATAAAAGAAATACAGGGTGTCAAAGTAAAAAATAAAAAATGGTTTTTGCTTAATAATTTTCATCAAGTATACCTTTTTTATTAAAAAAAATTCAGTATTTCATATTTTGTTAAGCTATAAATTGTTGAGCTATATGTATACAAGGACTGTCAAAAGGGTAAATATGTATTTAACGCACAACATTGCTTGCAGATAACACCCCCTACGCAGTACCCAAAAATTATTATTAAATTGTTTTTCTCAAAAATAATTTTTAGTTTGACTTTTGACCTGTATCTTTTCTATTATACGACGATAGAAATATGTTAGGTTAAATCAACTTATTTTCACGTAAGCATTCTGTGGTATCACTTGTGTCCCTTAATTTAAATACACCCTGTATACTTATAGTCTATAGATATGGTTATATCTCATAATCAAAGAGAAGACATGAACTTTTTGATACCCACTGTATCAGACAGTGGATACCGTTGGTGTCCAAGATTCCTAAATTTTAGGGATCTTGATCGATGTCTTCGCCATATTTGGCAACGACCGTCGTTATGGTTAAACATAACTGACATACTGCTAGATAAAAGTTCATTATGATAGGACTAAAACACAGTTAAATTTTTACTGTGTATTTAAAACTACTCTATGCGTGTTCTTACCAAATACCAACTGATGGAAAAGACGGACCCCAATCCCAAGAATATGACGCTTGCATTTTCCTTATCATATTGACATGGCACTCTCCCCTATAAGCAGTTGGAGGACAATTTACGGGTATGTTGTACGATTTGTTTTGTTCTGCAGCCAAATTATCAGCTACCTCAATTGGTGATTGAAATCGTACTTCTATAACGTTATTTCCAGCCTAAAAAAGTGTATCAAATTGCTATAAATTTACTTATACCACAGATAAATTAGCTACGCAAAGCTAATTTAGCTAATTTATCTGTGCTTATACGCTTATTTATTTAGAAAAATACTTAAATTTGAAGAGTAATAATAATTTTAAAATATTTTCAGTTACTTTTATTAACTGTAATGCAATTAATAAGTATATACGTTTCCCCAAATAAACTGGACTAACACGTGAGTCAACACGTAGCTACATCTGGTGGCCATTAACTACTTCATGCAGGACCTGAACGGCCGCAACATCAAGCGTTCTGCCATACTGCAGGTATCATTGAAAGCCTCCGACTGCTATCTCCGTCGACTATAATAGCTATATTGCAAAACAGCCATTGCGGTTGCTTCACCCTATGGCATACTGATGAGAACTAACAAGCTCGAAACCGATATGTCTGATGGCACCGCTGACGAATGACTTTGGCTGTTTGCTAGACGTTTTTCAGGTGTCACTCAATACTGTTCACATGATAATTGTTTCCTGAAATTCCGTTTTTGCCTGGAGCTGGAGTGACATAAATCATTCACCAATAAACACACGTGACTATTACCTTCAAATTTTATTTTTTGTTTTTGTAGATCACACCAATTTAATTATAAATTCTAAAAATCGTATAAACATCTTCTTTCAACGACCCTTCAAAATTTATAAAGATAATAACACTTTTACATATGATCTACTGATAATATAACAAATATTTCCAGGGTATTTATGAAATACGTGCGTTCCTTCAAAGAAGATGTATAAATAGACAATTTTTTTTATGCAAACTTGTAGTGTTAAAAAATTGGAAAATCTAAAAATCAGGACATTTTTAAACCGATCCTGTTGCAACGAGTGGCAGTTTAAAGAACGACGCACCGCAACGTTCTTTGTTAGTCGGAATGTTTATTTTTAGTGTAAAGCTGGCTACAATTCGCAGGCTTGTACATGCCTAGCCTGCACAGGCCCATCGGCAAGTTTGTACACTAATGAGGCGGCCTTGACCCAGTTAATGTATTGTAAACAGTTGAATAAGTAGTGCCACAGAATATATAGCTATATTTTCTGTGGTAGTGCGTAGCAGGGCCGGCCTGAGTTTCGTACAAAAATTGTCGGTTAATTTTCTTGAACACTCGACACTTTAGAAAACAAGTTGCTTAATGAAAACTGCTAATTTTACCGACATAATAGCTTCGAATGAACGCACTCATTTGAAAAACACCCTGTATATTACAGTTTACCTTAATCTGATCCTTCACGTCGAAGATATACTGGACGAACATATTTTTACTTTGTCCGACTATAACATCGTTAATAGCAACGGTGGCGAACGTATCCAAGCCTTCGAATACGATATTGACATTTTCAAAATCCAATAAGTCCTCCTTAACTGAAACGTTATTTTAAAAAAGTATATTATAAATTGATAATTATCAATGTAGAAACCTCATTTCAGTAACAGTAACAAATTGCATTAATTAATAGTTTTGTTAAGCTTTAGTCACTAAAAACTACAAAATTAATGCAATTATTGCTGATACTTGTTCTACATGTTTAAAAATTAAATATAGATAAAAATGTAATTAACCGGCTTCTAAGAATATTCATTTTTTTTGTATAGGAAAAATTTTAATTGACATTTTTTAAGTAAAATACAGGGTGTCCCGAAAATCAGATAAAGAAAGGAGCAGAATCGATTTTTTCAACAGTCAGACAGGATACACAAAGCACCAAAAATATTCGGCCATTTAACAGAAGCAGGACATGCTATAAGTGGGGCCCTCTACTAGTGACATTAAAATTAGAAAGAAATTTGAATTTCTCGCTCCCAAAAACCCCCGAAAGTTATTTGCAAATTTCGAAAATAAAATTTTAACTTTCACACCCTGTATCTTTTTAACCACCAACTTTTGAACTCTGGTAAGTTTGGCTATATCGCACTATTTTGTCGTCAGAAATCTAGTCTTACTTTACGTTGTTCGGGATACCCTGTATAACAAAAAAATACCAGTAAAGTTTCTGTAATACGTCCAATTCGTCCTGGGTACCCATCTTGTAACATCATCGTTGTATCCGTAAAAAATATTATCTATGATCCCGTTGTCCATTAAATCCGAATAAATACCTCCTGGTACTGTCGCATTCAAGTCTTGGTATTCTAAAAATAAATATATATATTTCAGCGAAGAAATAACTATTTTCGATACAAGTTAGGAAATAATGGTGTTTTAAGTGTCTAAAACAACATGTACCGAAAAAGATTACACGATGCATTTTACTGGTAGGCCTCCCGATTAGTAAACCGGCCGGCAAACCGTAATATTAGTGGTTGTATTGGCTAGAAGACTTAGTCTGAAATCTCGACCGTCCGAAAAACTGCCAACGCTTGAAATTTTCCGGTTTGTCTTCTCTCAGGTAAGTGGAACCGTGAGTGGAGTCATGTGTGACGACTGACGAGTAGATACAGGCTATAGAAAATTTAACACCGATACCGAGTCAACTACTCGCAGTGTTGTTTTCTTTTGTAATTCCATTTTTAGACATATCATAGATAATTTAATATAAGCAAAACAAAGTTTATACATAAAAAAAGATACATACTGTCACCTTCATCCTTAAGTAACCATTGTCCTCCCAAGTCCTGTATTTCAACAGCACTACAAAACACAAGAAGTATTGAAAAAATTAAAAGAGCTCGCGATGCCATTACTATTACGCAGCTCTTCTCGAAATATTAACCACAGAATAATCTGTGGAATATATACACACTAACTCAATTATAGAAGTAAATGCTTAATCTACTCTGCCCCTACTTCACATCAATATCAGCGTAAGAGCGTGATAATAATACTTGCACATTTAGTGATAATAAATAATTTTGAGAGATGTTGAAGTGTTTACCGATTATTTAAAACAATGAAAATATTTTATAGTCGTCAATATTATTTCATCTAATCATTTTTTGCTGTTGATTATTATTTCGAAAATTCAATTCCTGCATGCTTTCTATCTATATTGTACAGAGTGGTCGCACGAAAATTGTCCCCCACCTCTTTTTCTCTGTTATTATCCGAGATACAAAAAAGGTGTTAGAATAAAAGTTGTAGGAAATTTTAAATATTTTTTGAAAGCATATTATCACACAAACAGTTGAAGATCTCATTTTCGAAATGTAGGCTTAACTTTTTTTTACGTCATTGGAAAGACCGTCAACTGAGCATTTCAATATATTATAATTATAACAATATTTGCTTGACCGCCCTGTATAACATGAATATTAAAAATTCGCATAATTTACCGGAGACTTTGTGAAAAACTCCACTAATACAAAACCGAATGCATTTAATTTTGTTGTAGGTATTTAAAAAAATAAATTTTACTGAAAAAATAAATAACATCCATAAATAAATAACGTTCATAAAATCTAAAACAACTGAGTCAAACTTTAGTTTAAGGTAATCATCAAAACAAAATACGAAAAGTCATAGCCGCAGATAAGTTATTTTTTAGGCCCTGGCACTAGCGATATTATGCAGAAAAGATGACTTAAGAGTTAAAATAAAATTAACAAGGTAGCGTCTATACAGGGTGTTCGGTGTTTGGGTGTGTGGGTCACAATCTAAGTCTAGCTTCCTTGGGCGAAAATAAGATGATTTAAATCAAGTTGCCGTAGTATCATCTTGCTTGCTTAAGAAGTTATAGACCCGAGAAAGTAGTTTTTTTTTATTTCATGTTTTTACGATAATTTATTTATTTCTTGGGAAATCATATTCAAATTTTGCACAAAATTTTATTTTTGTATAATACACGAATATCTGATTGATTTTTGTGTTAAATGTACAGGGCGTTTAGAGCGCCTGTGTCACTGGATTTTTTTCGTTCAGATTTTTTTAAGGCAGGAGGATATTTAGAAAATGATTAGTCATTTTGAAACAGCATTCTACAGGTTGTTCCGAAACGAAACCGACATACGTTAACCATCGAAAAATAATATTATATAAACTATATATAGCCCAAAAAGGCTTCATTACAGTTATACAGCGTGTTAAAATTTAATGGAAAGACAGACACAAATTTCTTCAAAACCGTTGAGATATACCTATATAGATATTATAATGAAATTTTAGAGATGTCGATAGCTATAATAGAAGGCGCATACTTTGCAATGCAGTGATTTTTTAGTCTTACCAGAGGCGCGAGTAGCGGAATGCCACTGAACTTTTTTGAAGAATAAAATGATACGTCACTGACTTTTCTTAAAATATTTTTTTTTTTAATTCTCTGTTCAATTCTGAAGTAAATATAGTTCCCTCAACCTTTTATTGTATTCGAATAAAATAATAAAAAATGTTAACGCGACAAACTATCGAATATTATGTTGATAATAAAAACAAATGCGTAACGTCAACCGTGACGTAAGAAATCTGAATTCTTGCCACAATTATAGCTGTCTTATCTATTCCGTGCATTTTCGTGCCTGCCAATAGTTATAGCACAATTTAGTGATGTTTTCTAATAAATTACTCTTTAATTAAAAAAGTAAAAAATACTTTTTTGCGCATAGAGAAACTGTGCGTCTGTCTGCTAGAAAAAAAAAATTAAAAAAAATATTTAGCATATTGCGCGTAATTATAGCACCTTTTGTACCGCTTCGTAAATTATTATATTAATCACATAGCATATTTTATAATAACAACAAATAGATATATTGATTTTAGTAAAAGCTGGACTACCTATCCCCACAAATTTACTCACGTCAAAAAATTTAAATTTTCTTACGGCTGGGTAAACTCGTGGCAAGAATTCGTACGTCTTACGTAAAGCAATTGTTTTTTTTTGTCAACATAATTTTCGATATTCGGTCATTTTAGGAACAATCATTTTTTACAATTTAGTGCAATATATAAATTATAATGCAAGCATTTAATGTAATATATATAGTTTTATTAAATTCAGTTGCAATTTATTAAATATTTTGATGAGAATGGAATAATAATGATTTATTATAATTTGGTCATATTACGTAAGTTGTCTGAATTCTTGCCACGATTGTAACACAACATAAAATTAGAATTTACTTGAGTAAACTATTATAATAGTTAAATTACTAATTTTACACTTTTTCTTCATTTATTTTCATAGTAAACATTTTTATATAACAATAATTTTAAAGATTAGGCACCTATCTTTTTTCAAACGTGAGCATACTAACTGCTCTAGGTAGGGCTTAGCCCTGGCGCCCCTTTCTCCTTGTCTAGGCTCTACACTCCCTATCCGTCTTGGTCAATCCATCGTCTCCTAAATCGCAACGACCGTGGTATAAAGACGACACGATTTAACAGACGATGCTCAGTCATCTAGTTATATCGGCATTTATTTAGCCAAATTCTTTCGCTTATTGCTCTCAACAGTTTGAAATAAGAGTACCCACAGTTGGTAAATCTCGATAAAATTTTTTCCCTTCATTAAATAATTTCCGCGAGTATTCCCTGCCAGTCCCTGTGATAAGGCTTTTAGCTAAGGGAACTCACGGTGACAATTTCCGTGAAAGGAACTAACCTTTTCTGTTTATCTCCGTTCTCAGATATCAGAGATTCGATATGTTTTGTGTCAGAGATCTTTCTCTTCTTTTTTATCTATGGTCAGCTGTCAGCTGTCATGTGACATGTGGCTGTCAAACTCAATAATGTGAATGTGAAATGTAAATAGTGAATATGAAAATTATTTTTGTGTTAAATGTGTACCTGTATAGCTAAAAATTGAAAGTTAAGCGATAGTATAATACATATTAATATTATAATGAATAAATACTTATTAATTTAGTACACATAAATAAATTTTGTTAAGAAAATGTCGTCGTATTTACGTGGTTCCCCGAATTATGTTTGGTCAACTACCAGTATTTTGGGAAAAGGTGCTACTGCTACAGTCCACCAAGGTGTTAACAAAGTTAATGGAGAACCAGTAGCAGTTAAAACATTCAATACTGTTAGCACACTTCGTCCACAAGAGGTGCAGTTTCGTGAGTTTGAAGTGCTAAGAAAAGTAAAACATGAAAATATTGTTAAACTTCTTGCCATCGAAGAGGACCAGGAAAATAGAGGAAAAGTTATCGTTATGGAACTCTGCACTGGAGGGAGCTTGTTCAATAGTTTAGATGATCCTGAAAACACATATGGACTGGAAGAATCGGAATTTCTTTTGGTTTTAGCACACCTTTATGCAGGCATGAAGCACTTGAGAGATAATAATTTAATTCACAGAGATCTGAAACCAGGTAATTTGTTTATAGTAGTGTCAGTAAGAATAATTAACATTGAAGTGTTTTAGGTAACATAATGAAATTTATTCGTGAAGATGGGACCACAGTTTACAAGTTAACAGACTTTGGCGCAGCGAGAGAACTTCAAGAAGGCCAGTCTTTTCAATCACTGTACGGGACTGAGGAATATCTACATCCAGATATGTACGAAAGGGCTGTGTTACGAAAACCAGTTAATAAAAAGTTTGGTGCTACCATTGATTTATGGTCCATTGGTGTGACATTATATCATGTCGCTACAGGAAATTTACCGTTTAGACCCTATGGGGGTCGTAAAAATAAAGAAACCATGCATCACATAACTACTAAGAAAGAAAGTGGCGTCATATCAGGCATACAAACTAAAGAAAGCGGACCAATCGAATGGAAGCGAGAGCTGCCAGTTAACTGTCAATTAAGTGAAGGTTTAAAGAAAATTATAACACCACTTTTAGCTGGACTTTTAGAAGCTGATCACAGGAAGATATGGAGCTTTGACAGATTTTTTAAAGAAGTTGACGTAGTATTATCACGAACGGCTATAAATATTTTTCACGTAAACAAAGCCAGGTTAATTAAAGTATATATCCTTCCAGATGAGACTTACCAACACTTGCAGAATTACATAACCGAACAAACAGGCATTAAAGACGAGAGTCAAATTTTATTGTATAAGACTAATCTTTTCTTCAATCTTATTCAAGAGTATACTAGAGCATGCGGCTACCCTAAAACCAAAGAAGACGATCCATTGTTTTTATTTAACAAGGACAATAATAATGTAACTATAGTGCCTGATCAGGAACTGCCAAAGTGGACTGATTTTTCTACTGTCATTTCCGTGGAAAATGATGCAGCCCAAGCGAAATTTGCTTGCAGCATCGGGCATCAGTGTAAGCGACAAATTGAGAAATACTCGCTTTACAGCAAACTTATTTGTGATACTGTCGAAAACTTTACCAAATACATTAACACAGAACTTAAACAGCTTCATCAGAATACACAACATCTACTCGACAAAACGCTTATTTTCAAAAAAACTGCACAGGTCCTTCAACTTTCACAACAAATAAGTAACTATAGTCATAAGAGTAATTACGTTGAACAACTAGACGATATAAGTAAAGAATTTGTGACAGCCGCAGCAGTCGGTGTTACTAACTTATACCTGGGTCACTGCGTTGAGAACACGTTGAAACTTCAGTGGGACTCCATAAGTAGAGACTTAAAGTGTCCATTTAAAACACTAGCCCCCGCAAGGGCCAAAACGCAAGTGGATCACTTGAGAGAATCGTGGCAACATTTGGTGCGCGATAGAGCGACCCGCAGTCTCTCTTACAACGACGAACAGTTTCATATTTTAGAAAGAATTAAAATTACTCAAACTATCAACAAGATCAAAACGCTTTTAGAAAAGGAAGTTTTTCCTCAATACGAACAGCTAGCCGAAAATTTTGGAGACTGGTATAAAATGGCACAGAATATTCATCTAAAGACCAACATATTAATTTCGGACGTCGAGAAGTATGATGGGAAATTGAGAGACTTCGAAGAAGAACTGACTATCGATAATGTGGATTATACCGAACATATTAAAAACAACTTCGAGCAAGCTGGGAAGAACACGGCACCTAAAAAAGGCCGGAATACACAAAATCAAGAACTCAAAAAGTATTTAAAAGAGTATTCTAAAAATAGCGAGAATTTCAAAGAAATTCTCACGGAAAACACTGTATTATTAAACAAGTTAAGCGAATCGACAAAGGAGCTCAGTAAAACTGTATCTCATCCTTAATTTTTTAAAGTAAATACGGTTTGCTATAGTTATATAAAAAAACACTTCATGCATTTTGAAATGCTAAATAATATTAAGGTTATCTACAACATTGTTTTTAAGTACAATAAAATTAATTCTTAGTGAATAATTCAAATATCTAAGGAACATTTAACCGTGGCATTTTGGACGCATAATCTTTTAATGATATAGTCGAAAGAGTTTTGTACAATTTTAAACATCCTTGACATACTAAATCAATACTGCAAAGATAAACTGTTTACTGTCATCATTATGATTGCATTGTTAAAGCAATGTTTAAGGTATAGAAAGTTTTATATAGAAGAAAGCGTTAACATATGTTTCTTTAATAAAAAAATAAGAATTTGTATTATGATCCTGTAGTTAAAATTATATTGCATTTAAATGCATATTTTAATTAGTCTCCTAGTATTCTTCATATGAAATGAAAAGTGTATATATTTTTATTTTGTAAATAAAAAATATTAAAACTAGCAGACCATAATAAGTAAATACATTTTCTTGTCCATTTTATATGTTATCTTTATCATAGAAAATGTGTGAGCATCCATTTTGGTAAATTTATAAAGCCTTGAAATTACTTATATACAGGGCGTTTGGGAATTATACGTTAATATTCTACACAAAAAATTAATGTGTACAAAATACTATAATATTTTTGGAAAACTTTAAATTAAATTTCTGATTTCTAATTTTATACACTTATCATGCGGCTCATGGATTTAATAAATAGGTGAAACAGAGGATAAAATAATACTTTGCGGCAAATTTGTTATTTTATATTAGAAAAATATCTAAGGAACTCTATTTCCTTTCTAAATATAAGATCTGTTAAAGCTGCAAATGTAATGATGATGTCGGTCATGGGCTCAATCCATATATCAACCAATTTAATTTGTAAAGGTTACTGTCCAAATTTATTTATTTCTTTTTTTCCTACGTTTGTATTATTTTCTGCCAAGTATATATTTAGATCTATTTAACTGTAAATAAACAGAACAATCATTAAATGTTAACGTTTTCAAACGAAAAACCTCTTAAAATTAAAAATGCTCTCACTTTATATATTTTTTTTCTGTATACATATAGTCTTAATAGTATACTTCCCTAAAAGTATAAAAGTGACATATTTTTTTAAAGGCTCCCCAAATTGCGATTTTTCTAAAATCGGGTATTTTCAATCAAATATCTCGGGACAAACTTTAAAAATCCAAAATTTTCTGAAAACATTGTGTTTAACATTTTATCATACACTTTATTTACATATAAACTTTTAAGTATAGCTAAAATGTCAGGAAGCGCAGAAATTACATTGCTTGCAGTAAAAATCTAAATTACACGTAACATTAAACATTTTTTTTGTTAACTCTGAATACCGTATAAACATACATGAAAAAATAAATAAATTTTGTCGGCATCCATCATTAGTTGATTTGGTATGGATTGGAACAAAGTAAACATTTCGACAAATTCGAATATTGATAACATGCGAAGAACCGAACACCGACAAGCAAATAATGACACTGCTGGCCCCATAAAAGCTTATTTTAATTGCACAAACACTCTACCTCCGCAACACATATGCTAGTTCTTCTCAGCTATACACGTCCCCGTTATCATAGCAACCACCAAAAATAAGGCTGATAAACTGCACCTGATTTTAACAACCAAATTCTGTGGCATGCTCCTGCATTGTAAGTTAGTAGTAACACTAAGTGAAGGCAATGTCGAAAAATTCAGTGCCGTCCTTGTTTTATAATAGTTATTCTTTTTTTTTTCTATTGATTTTGACAAATCATAAACAAAAGACTTTTTTTATTATTATTAAATTACTAAATTTATATTAGATTAAAAATAATTGTTAAGTGATACATACAACTGGTAATTTCAGATGAAGCAAAGTGTTACCTGACGAGCCGCCACTGATTCACATTAATCACATTAATTTAATGCATGCCGGAGCTAAGCCTATTTTTAATAGGGCTGATCTTCGATAGTATATTTTTCCAGTAACCAATAAAATTAAATAATTACTAGATAATTTTTACTCCTGCTACAAAGCAGGTTTATTAGTATGTTTTTATAGAATTACCTAACATCGCTTTGTGGTAAGTAGTTTGCTTTTAAATTCTTTTTTGTTCAAGCAGTATGTCGACACTTTTTAACTTTAAACTGTTTAATAGTAAATATGTCTCCAATGACAAAAAACTTTACAAAGTGATATCCTTGAAATGGCTATGTGCATTCAACATAACAGGGCCGGTTCCAAAATTTTCTGTTTCTTTATTTGACAATTTTTATAGCACAGGTTGCTTAATGAAAATTGTTTATCGCTTCCCCTATTACCCCTTTGAAGAGACTCGCTTCAGAAACACCCTGTGTATTCACAACATGGCTAATTGATCGTTCCTTTCAAAAAATTTTCGAGACATAAATTATGTGTATAGGAAATGAAATAAAACTCAGTCATTATTACAAAATATTAGCTTTATAGTAATTGTAACTAATAAAAAAGATTTATTACAATTTATTTAATATCAAAATGGAATTACAAAAATTTAAAAACAACAAACACAAATACTGCATACATTACAGAACTATAATTTGTAATATTAACATGTTTCCCGTATGAGGGAATCTAAAGAAAATATAGCAAAGTTGCAGCATATCACTAAACTAACATAATTTTTTATGAAACTGTTGAACAAAAACAACAATGAAAAATTATGAGAAATGTTTAGCACACGTTATGAAAACAATATAACATTTAAATTAGTACAAAAATACTTGTAGCTAAAATTTATCTTTTATTTTTACATCCTATTGATCATATTATGATCAGAATATAATATTCTATCTGAATAAACTTTTACTTTTTACAATATTTTTTATGAAAATTTCTTATATTTGCCTCTAGGAGGAGAGCCAACAAAAAACTATCATTATCATTTCATTGTTGATGTTTCTGCATTCGACAATAACGATACTAAATCAATTCTAGGGTGATCGTGATGCACCCCTTTGTAATAGTTTTTTTTTTTACATTGACACTTTTCTTCAGCTGGTGTGAATTTCACGCACACCAATATGGAAAGTATTTATGTATTTCTTATTTTGTATATAAATTCACTATGTAGTAACACATACTAAAGAAACAATAAAAAAACAAAGGCAAAATGAACTAAATTATTGAACAATAAATTGATGTAAAACAGCAGATACACAGCAGCTGATGAAAACTAAAATGGTAATTTTTTAATAACGAATGATTTTATGCTCACAAAGAGAACTATAACTGTCATGATGAAAACAATTCCATATCCATATATGAAAAAAATATTTTTTCTATAACCAACTGATACAAGGTTTTTAATTTGTCATAGATTTTTATTGGAGATTATTATAAAGTTAGATAAATGAAATATTAGCATCAGTTAAAATTTGAATATTTTGTATCTGTATGTACATCCCTTCCCGTTTTCTCATTGGAGGTTACCTCTGTTACATTTTGCAAATTCTATATGAAACGTTTTCATTTCTCTCTCTCATTTAAGCATAGAACTTATACGCTAAATAGCGGTCTCGCATTTTATATAAAAAAATTACCAATTTATTTGCTCAACCGCAACTTTGGTTAAAGGATTTCCACATTTTCTTACACTAACAAACCTTAAAAATATGCGAGTAGGTCTAGGAAGTTTTATTACTTTCAATAAGTAGTTAATAGCATATATTATACTAGATATTTTCAAAAATTGGTGGTAGATTAAACATATGAATGAACAGAACCTATTTTGTTTCGTGATCTTTCTCAGGTGACATTTTAAGAGAACTTTTTTGAGGTTAGGTTTTTTTACATTGTATTCACGTAACACTAAAATTTTTTGTTTACACTTAATAGGTAGCCATCTTAAAATTGCCGAAAATCCAGTATTTTCCCAGAAAGTAAAGTTTTTCTTCCTAAATATCGCAGGGCTTTTATTATTTTTTAATTGTTTTTTATTAATGAAATGCAAAATTATTACAGCAATGGCCTTTTGAAAATTATTTTCTTGTTTATGTGAAATGAAATTTTGCTTCATATGAAAGTAACATACAAAAACTAACCTCAAAGTTATGTCTTAAAATGTCACTGAGAAAGATCACAACTAGCGACCCCTTCAAGATAGTCGAAAACTAACAACATTCACATTTTTCCACAAAAATCTTACCTATACGTACCAATTGTATTTTACAAAACATATAACAATAATTTGACTTTCATCTGTTAAACTCTATACCTCAAAACAAAAGGCAATAGATCCCTGGTCTATAGAAAAAAATTGTTTTATTTGTGTGTATGTTCTGAAAATCTCTTAATTTAACACCTCGAGGGTACAAAGTGCCAATGAACTTTCTAAAATAGTTCAAAAGAGAATTGCAACCACCGATGATAGAAAGAACAAAATTGCGCTGCGGTTATATAGATAAATATGTAGCAAAATGCTTTACAGCTCTGAAAACATATTTCAACAGGTCAACTAAATAAAAAATTTTCTCGGTTACTAATATGTAATATTTTTTATCAGTATCTATCACGTAATATTTTACAAAACAAGATAATTCAAAATATTACTGACTAAATTGAATAATTTTTATTCATAATTTTTGGGAAAAAATGTATTTTATTGTTTGAAAATCAAATAAATGTAAGGATTTTTGATTTGAGAAAAAATGATATCGTTGTGATCAGCTATAATTAAAAAATATATTGAAATAAATATAATACATACACAGACTGCATCTATAATGTACATTCTAATTGGAAAAATATGTTAGGATACCTTTCTGGAGCTAAATGCATCACAATTGAGAAAAAACTAAAGATTTTAGAAAATAAAATACCTTTTGTTTCTGTCTTCTCGTTCGGCTAATGGCACGGCATACAATCATAATATCACAGTACTCCGCTAAAACTCTAAGTTTTCTATGAATTATACTGTTCTTATTTAAAATTAGAATAAAAATCAAATGCAAAAACATCTTGTAACGTGAGTAAATATCCAAAACCTCATACGATTGCTTACAAACAAGTTTTTTTTTTAACGATTACTTTGATTAAGGATTCCTTCGTTAATCTTTGTCCTTTTTCTTTGAAATACAATTTTTCACGTGAACTTCATAGTTAGTATCAAAATCCACAACTTTATCACAAACTTCACAAGTTATTCTAGATATTTTAGAAATGGAACTGGAGCGTGGACCGGGATCATCTCCGCATGTAGCAGCATGTTCCTGAATAAAAATAAAATTATTTAGAATCAAATAATGTTGATGGTTCAATTTTTAATAGCATATTGTGCACAGGAAATTATGAAAAATTAAGTATTATACAGAACGTAACTTTGAACAGGGGTCAGATTAATATGGAGGCTACTTGTGTGTTTTTTCATCATTTTTATGTCCCGCTGCCACAGACTAGTTTGAGAGAATCAACCATGCCCATTAGCCAACAGCACATACACAGTTGAAAGCTGTGCAATGTATTGTTGTTAAATCTCATAACTTAAAATTAACTAGCCAATCTTTAGCCATTCTAACACCGAATTAATTTGGCTGTTTGTTTGCTTGTCCGTCTACCACCATAGATTACCAACTACTACAGCTAGTATTACCTAGCCTAATAACAAATGTTTAAACTATATAAAATTATTCATCCTTGCAGTTATTCTTTCTACCAGTCTATTAGTTTCATACAGTTGATTTAAAAAGGTAATAAGGCAACACTGGCGACAAACATGCCATTTAAAAAATTTACAGTAACTTCTAATTAATATAACTAATCATTTGATTAAAAAATATATTTCAGATTAATATTCTGGAGCTCAAGTATATTACCCCTAAAAAAACTGACACTCACATAAAGTCCCGCCCTGTATATTAGAAATATGAAAATACCTCGATTTTGTCCTCTTGAAAAGAACCACCACAGATAGGACAGGTCACATTATTTGATGCGGTGCCTTTAGACGAATTTCGGCTCGTAGATGGCAAAGATTCAGCTGAATCCGATATCGGTGCTTTCCGAATAGCAGGTCTTTTCTTCAAAAATGGTTTTGTGACAAAATCTTTATCTTGATTTGTTTCATTCAGCTCTGCAGTAGGCTCCTTTTTTTGAGATGGTGATCTAACCTTTATGTCGAGAGGTGTTAATCCTTTAAAAAATAATTATATAGATCCGTATGCAACAATATAATAGCCCCTTCTATCTGCGGAGACCCAAACCGCAGATAGTAATAGTTCAAATGGAAAATCAAAAATTTACTACTATCTAGAAACAAGTTCTACATCATTAGACAAATAATCATTTCATGCGTTCGCCGCCAAGTACAATAAGCGCATTTCAGTAGCGCATTTGCAATTGGAATAAATATGATGAGTATTTTTGTTGCGAAAAATAAACCTCGTGACAAATTTTTAAATTCAAATATGCATAAAAAAAGATCGTTAAAAGGTTGTTTTATGAAACTATTTTTACTCAATTAAGAAACTTACACTGAAAAAAGAAAATTACCTATACAAAAAATATAAAACATATTATCACTTCACTGTGTTCAATTATTTAATTTTTTTTCCTCAGAACTGAAAAAAATGAATATCGAAATAAATTACATGATGGAATTCAAATCTAAGTTATAAAACAATTAGTAATACACTAGCTTACTGAAATTTATAAAAGTACATAATTAAATTAGGTACACACAAACCGGGAATAAATAAAAAATGTAATGTATGTATGAATGAAAATAAAGAATATAAAAAAGAATACCTTCAGGATTGGATCTTTTTCTGTTGATTAATTTTCTTGGTATTGGAGGAATGACCCTTTTTTTCATAAACTCCTCATCATCGACTGTAATAATGTCTTCATTAGCTGGAGCATCATCATTGTCTTCACCTAACTTTTCCAAGGTTCTATTAAACGACTCTATAGTTTTTTCTTCTTTCTCCCGCTTTTCTTCCTGTTCTTTTAATTTGTCAAACATCGCCTCACATCTACGCTTTGGCGTATCACCAAATATACTACTACGTCTAATAATATCCAAGTTAGATAGTTTTCGAGACAAAGGAGTTCTAGTTTCCTTTTTTGGAAAAATTTTCTTTTCTTTATTGATATCTAGAAAATATAAATTTTCAGAACTTTAAAAACTCTGTTCTTATAGAAAATACTAGACATTTTTATATTTTATGACATAATTTGAAATAGTCGATTTAGATATTTTGCACATACATACTTTGGCGAGAACTAAGAGTATTACTTGTTTTTTCCTTAGCTAAATGTTGTGTTTATTTGCTTTTATAATGAGAGATTTTTTTTGATTATGGTCGGAACTGTGCCTTGGATAATAGTAGTCTTCCGAGACGTCCCATAGCCACCTCTGTAACTGGTCGCATCCCATGCTTCCAAACATTTTGCCACTCTTCACTGGTGACTCCGCAAAACCCACGAACAACAAGGGCAGGTCAAAGAATCCCAGCTATAGCTAGAGATGTGCACATTCTGTTACTGGCAGCGACCAGTTACTGAGGTCACAGCATAACAACCCGGAAAATCACTATATATCAAATAAATAACTGTTACTGAATTCAGTGGTTATGACATTACGAAATTTTAAAATAAATGTTTTTTAAAAAGTATATTCACAATTTGAATTACTAAAAAATAACAGCTTAGGCTAAACATTTTCAACAAAAAAATATTATTTTTTAAATTCGTGAAATTTAACATAGCATTTCTATTAGCACCAATGGGGAATTGCATGATTTATTCAAATACGTGGAGATGAAAGAATGTATTATTTTAATCTAAATGGCGTCTGTCCCAGACAATTTCGTGAAAAAATAAGCCCAAAAACGGTATTTAAAGTTTTAGTATGGCCACACCCCTACAAAACAGTGGCCACCATATTGAAAACCTGTGACGTCAACTGCCAGTTGCGCGGGTCCTGTATAATCTGTGCTTAGTGTACTTTGGACCACAAAACATTGTTATGTGCTTTTGAACAACGTAGTCTTAGTACGAGGTACGAGTACATACATTTAAATTAATAGTTCAGTAATTTGTGTTTTAAACAAGTTCATGAAGTTAGTTTGTCGTTTGTGACATTTATTAAGTGTTATTATGTTAAATAGAGACTGGTGTTGAAAATTGTAAAATGATTACAGAAAGTGCATTAATACCTGGGAAATGGATGAAATATTGCATTGTGCCATTATGTACAAATACTTCCCATACAGTGACTAATAAAAAAATTTTTTCCTTGCCAAAAATTGAAAAGACAAGAAAAATGTGGTAGATGGCAATGAATCGCAACAAAATAAAGTCAAGAAAGTCAAGAAACGAAAAGCTCTCCAGCATTTCTACGTTGCATGTTTGTGAAGACCATTTTAATGTAAGGTTAAGTAATTGGAAATAAGTATGAATAAATAATGAAAAAAAGAGGTCTATCCAACAAATTTTTAGGTACAGAAATCTTTGAAAATCTTAAATTTAACTGTAGGTATATGTAAATATATATAATACAGCACACAAACAGGTAACCTTGTTTATAACAGCACTACCTTACGCAGTATTTACAATACATATGATTCAAAAGAAATGTCACGAAAAACGAAACAAATGCCTATTTACGTCACGATCGGCGTAACATAAGCAAGATGGCATACTGACATTTGACGTCACACCAATGACACTGCGTTCTCGATCACGTGGTTTTGTTGATATTCTATGGCAATTTATTAATGTTAATATTTTAATTGTTATGTGATTATTGCCGTCAGACACATGTTCTGACCTTTCAATATGTTTGAAAGACTATTCTGTAATACATTTCCGATCAATGTAAAATTCATGCAACTTCCCCATTATTACATTTTTAATGGTACATATTTTAAGATATACTCTTATAATACTAGTTTCTAAATTTTTAAACTTACTGACAGAAAATGCACATACCTTCAGATTCAGTCTTATTAACTTCTGTACTAACTTTATTAATTTCTGGCTTTTTATGTGTTCGAACAGAATTTTTATTTTGGGCTGGTTTGTTTAACCACTCTTGTTCATCTGAATTCTTCACTTTTTTATTGTTAACACCATCCAAACTGTCATCGTCATCATCGTAGTTATAAATTTTTCTTTTCGTCTGACGTCCAGAACGACAAACATAAGTTTCTGGAGAATCGTTATCTGAAAAACTTGAAAAAGTCTCCGTTGTACTCGTAATCTTGGGCAAAGGAGCTGGATAAAAAGACAATCTTGCCAATTCAGTTTTCATTTTATTCACTTTTGTGTGATACGCATACAACATTTTTGCTTTTAAAGCTGTTCCTGTGTTTAAAAATTTATTACTACTTTGTATTGGTATAAATTTTAGTTCATGAGTAATTATGCTTAAGGTATGTTCAGAATCTTTCGCCATTTCATTAAAACCAAACGCCGTTTTAGTGGCATCTCTAGGTGAATCATTCATTACATCTTCTAGAATGTTATCTTCTATAACATTTTCATTATTGTTACGTTCCAAGGCACTTTCTAAAGAAAGTTTATTTTCCGAAGTCCAAGATTTTGGTGTGAATGGTTTTTCTCGGGGTTTATCTTTAATTTTCACACTTTCTACATCTTCATCAAGCAACTGTTTGAGCTCATCTTGACTTTCATTTAGTCGCCTTGTTTGATCCTCCTCTGATGCAGTACTCTTTGAATTTGTTAACGCTCTGTAATAAGATATCATAAGTTCCTCGGTCATATTTGGTTCAGTCATATTAGCATCTGAAATACAAATGTTACAAAATACAAATCACAAAACATGTAACTATATAGATACAAATATTGAATTTATTCTTTTTGGGTTTGGATACAAAAAGCGCGAAAATTACTATCCAAATAATTGTCTTCTTAATATATTTATTTCACTTACCTTCTAGAACCTTTCTAACTTCTGCCATGTCTACATTTAAATCATGTTCATTTTGCGATTCCATGCTTATAATTTTGGCTTATTTTAATTTTAAGACATAAACAAACATTTATAATTTATAAGGTTAGACGATATTTGACTTGACACTTGACAACGGCGTTACTGGCTGATGAGTTTTTTCTTTTTATGTGAAAAATGTTTGGGTTACGTTATAGAGGGAGTATGAAACGTGATGGAATTGAATTGAATGAAAATTAATTATGCGATGCATGAAATTATGATTCTTCAAACAAACCTAGAAATTTTCTAGGTTTAAACGGATCGAAAAGTATCTTTATTTGAAACAAAATCTGATAGGGTTAGGCTGTAGGCCAGTATCCAACGAGAAATACCAGTGTTTCTCGCTGGCAGGCGCAACTGGTTCTATGTCAAACTGAGCAAATGAAAACTAAGAGCAGAAATCAGTCTATTGCAACTTGAACAAAAGAGCATTAAAAATGCATGCCGCCATTTTGGTTCCTTAGTCATTAATGTAAGTGACAAATTCTTATATAAAATTATTCTAACGAGAAATCAATAAATAAATTGTTTATAGACGTGGTTTATTCCTCGGTAGCAAATTACAGAATAATCACATACATTTAGGCTATTTAAGTTTTCTATAAATAGCTGGAAATAGTTTGATCCAAGATATTTTATACTAAACTGTAGTATTTATTTTTTATTTGAAAGGTCAAAAAGAACTATTACTCGAAATGAAGACGTTATAGGCATTATATTTAACATCATAGAAACTATAACCAATTTTACTCAACACTAAAACGTCTGCGGTTTTTGTGGATATATCTATTTTAATTTATCTAGGACTTCAAATCAATAGTTACCAAAATATGCGAAAGGACCCTAAATTTAATTTTTTAATAAGAAACTGTGTAACAATAATTTTATAGTTTTAGCGTATTTACATATTTCTTTTGGGATTAGAGGAACAAAATAAGTCTATAATATATAGACATGCAGTGTGATAGCTATTTGGCAAGTCTTCACAATCTCAAATCTTTCCTCCAAAAATTAAATTTTCCACACCTATTCTGGAATGTGTGTGGAATATACAAGCTGCTGATGCAAGGATTCACCGACCATCAATATTGAGTGGATTGGCAGGAAGGAATAAGCGTCAGTAGAAGGCATACTTTACGCGGAAGTGAAGTGTATACTTGTATTTCACAGCTATATCCATCCTATTTTGTTTAACTTCTGTTGAAGTGATTAACAGAGAAATAGAACAAACAAAATAATATTCATAAACAAACAAATATTTCCACATATTATCAATGTTGGAAGTGTTTATTATTTCTCTGTCTAACTGCCATAGATTACCTGCTAACTGCATTAAAACGTTAGAGTTTATTTCATTATTTGTTTCTTATTCTAGGCCTGAGGAAACACTTATACCTTCCAAACCTATGTGTTTTGTGTATATATAGGTACCTCTATATCTTTAAACTTCAAAAAGCACAGAATAATAATTAAAAAATACAATATGATAACGTTTAAATTAGAACTATAGTAATTTTTGTGATAGACTAATTTAGTCAATCGATGTATATAACAACACATATTTTTTAGTTATGTCTTACATTTGGAGATAATTAAATACCAAGATTAATAAAAATTAAAGTCTTTCTTATGATCCTTCTTTTACAAATAAAAATTCAATTATAAAAAAGATAAAAATCGTATAAAACAAATTTATTTTCAAATATTTCTTTGTATATAAAAATAAAAATAGTATTCTAAATAGTATCCAAAATAGATTACTGTTCTTTGTTTGGGAAAAATGTGAGAGAACTAACAAATATATTACAAGTATATGTCTTACTCTCCTACAAAATTCACTTCAAACTTCAATAAAACCAGTTACTTTAAAACAAACACCTAAGCCTTATAACTACAACACACTACAGCTGTTATTTTTCTATTCTATTTTTGTATCGTCAACAAAAATTTAATTTAAACTTAAATGACAATTTTATATTCTTTATTTGCAAACAAACCTTTATAAAAGTAAAAACCACAGGTAAAAACAATTATAAAACTTCATACATTATTAAATAAAAATTAGGCTTTTCCTACTTTCTCCAATTCTTTTTTTTTAAATGAAATTATTTAATATTCTTTATTGTCCATTATTAGAACATTTTTAGACAAATGCACTGTGTACATAAAATATTTGTGAATTTACAACAGTTGAATTGACAATGAATTAATTGACTTAACTGTGAAGAATATACAGTCAGTGTGACCCATTTCAAATAGAAACAGGCTTCTAAAAATGGTATTTATATTATCGGTTTTCTCTTTTTTTAAAAGATGAAGCAGTAAAAACTATTCTGAAATATTAAAATTTGTTTTCTATTTTAAGACCCACTTTAGCGCTTTTTTTTCTTTAAGTTTAAGTATGGCACTGGATTCAGAATCCCCTAAAACGGTTTTATACCAAATTTAGTAAATACATACCTACTTATGATTATTTATTTAAATACCTAATTATTATCAACTAAATGTGATTTATAAATTTAAGCCTACATTAGAACTGTTATAAATCCCTCATTATTATTTATTTACAAAATTTGGCATACAATCATTTAATGGAATGCTGAATCCAGTGCCGTAGTTAGATTTGAAAAAAAAAAAAATAAATAAAAATAAATAAATCATGTTTTCATAAAATTTTACACCGAAAAAATGTGAAGTAGGCCTTGAAAATAGAACACAAATTTTAATATTTTGCGACAGAATAGTTCTGCTCCATCTTTCAGAAAAATTTCAAATTAAATTGAATATTAAATACCATATTTACAAGCCTGTTTCCATTTCAAATGTATTACACTGTGATAACAATAATAAAAGAACTAAATAACTTAATATAAACAAATTCAGAAAAGCATTTTAGTAGCGGTGTACATTTAATTGGCTAGTATACGTCACACTCTTTAGAACTGAAATAAAAAATTATGTAGCAATAACATTAACATTGTATATAAAAAGTACATATCACATATCTGTTACATTATAATTTTAATGTTTAAAATCAATCTTAATAGAAAAGTATA
Source organism: Monochamus alternatus (assembly GCA_037114965.1). NCBI lineage: Eukaryota > Metazoa > Arthropoda > Insecta > Coleoptera > Cerambycidae > Monochamus > Monochamus alternatus. The sequence continues at coordinate 92,969,076 of CM073427.1, read as the reverse complement.
ACAACTTGTAGGCTAGTGCTTTACAAGATAATTTAATATACTGTTTGGTTTAGACTTTTTTAAATTACTCGAACATGCTCTCTCTGTATCTCTGCTCTGTTTATACTCCTCCCATAACTCTTGTTGTATGTCCTTCGGTAGCTCCTGAAACACTTCCTTGTTTGCATTTGGGGGACAGCAAACATTCTGATTTGTATCCATTGGTTTCTCTGTAGAATTTAACCTTAGTTCGGCAACTCGTAACTTTGAAGGAGAAGCACAGTCATCTTGGTCTCTGAAAAATCGTTTCTTTGCGATCAAATTACTGAATTTGCATTTTTTTGGGGATGGTTCTGGTTCTGCTTCGGAGTATTCTGTGTATGAAGTCGAAGGCAAAATGTCAGGGGAAGAATCGCTAAACGTTAAATTTTCAATGTTTGTTACTGACTGCACAGCGATATCCTTGATTAAAAAGTTAGTCAATGTGCTGTTTTTCTCATTAGGTTTTTCAAGAAATTTAGTAAAAGATAAGCCCAACAAAGTTATGAGATACGGTTTATCAGTTTTAACTACTTTGGCAAACAGCCTCATGATAGTTGTCATTAATTTATTTTCGTTGCTTTCTGAAAGTTTTGATAAACTTTTTATATCGAATAAGGATGTGCTAATATTACACTGTCGGGTTTCTCGGGTACTAACCTTATTGTTTTTATCAAATTTTCGTACAGTTAATTTTATTGTTTTAGGTACACGACCGTCTTCAGAAACTAAAATTAAAAGTCTATTTAGAAGTTGTTTTAACTTTTCTTTTACTTCCTTTTCAGCAGATATCGATTTACATGTGTCTTCTATGCCAATGCTTTGAGGTTTACCTGAACTTTTAACAGGACTAGGATCAATTCCGAAACTTAGGTCATAAATAGTTTTAGCTTTTTCAGGTCCTAACAATTTTTTTATGTTTAACAAGTCTGATTCTTGAAGATCACTAATAGTTTTAATATTTATATTAGATAACTGTTTGCTAAGAGTAACTCCTATACTTGGAATTTTTGATAAATTATTTAAACTCAACATCAATTCAACAGCACTATTGGGAAATATAACAGTTTGGCTGTTAGGCTTATGTTTACTACCAACTAATTTCGCTAAAAGTTTATTATGAGCAATGCCTGCACAACATGTTAAATTCAGTTCATTTTTTATTTGATCACGCATTTCTTGGGCTACTACAGTTCCAACCTTTATTCTGTCACTACAACCACAGTCACATAAATTGCTAATATCTCCGAAGACATTTCCAATTATGTTAATTTGACCCTGTTTTTGTAATCTTTCATTGACTAAATTGGAAACATCAATATAATTTTCATCCAGACCTAAACGTTCCACTAAATGAGAATACTTTTGCAGTAAACTTGTCACTTTATATGAGATTTGTCTGTAGTCGTGCAAATCTTCGCCTTTTACTAGTCTCAAGTTGGGACATAACTTTTTTGCCTCTGAAATTAACATGCACTTTTTAATTCCATATTCCCTGGCAATATAATTACTAGTGATTACAAAATTTTGCTGTTGTACACCAAACGGTAACGTTTTCAATTCCGGGTTTTTTAATATTTCCACTTGAGCATAAAAACAGTCAAGGTCTATGTGTATTATTATTCTGGAATGATCCATCTGGAATTTGTATATTTCCATATAATATTTTAAGATTAAATATAACACATTTTCGTTACCATTTATATTTGTTGTTTTCAAATTCTAATTACAAAAATATTTTCTGAAACTGAATATGTTGTGTTTATGTATAGCAAGACCAGTAAGACCATAGACTTCTAAACTGATTTGTAATAGACAGAGACTGTGGACAGAGAAAAAAGGTCATAAGCGGTCATAAGGTCTATGAGTAAGAACAGAAAATATAGAAGACCGTCTGCTACGACTATGTTCCGAAATAGGCTGAGACCACAGTCATTGGACGAAAAAAAGCTGAGACCACGGTTTATTTTCTATATGGTCAGGGCCATCGGAGCCAGGTGAGGTCATAAAATTCCCGTAAGTAAAGATAAAATATAGTCATTCTCGAAAGATGGAGTGAGATAGACTTTGTCATACATGACAAAAAAGTTTTCATTGATGATGATTCACTGATGATTCCAACCGTGTAGTTAAGAATGCTCCACAGTGGAATGCTCTTCATAGAACGCCATCTTGTAAATTTCTATTTTTCGAATTTTGATCTTAATATTCAATGAAATGGGCTCATTTTTTGTGCGGAATTATAAAATTAACATATAAATGGTGGACGGTCCCTAACTTTAAGAAAAATCAGTAATAAAGAAAATAAATTTATTTTATCATCCAATGACCGTCCAATATTGTGTATAGAAATACAAACAAGAATATCTTGATATGATATTTTACTCACAGTCTCATAGACAAAACCTAATTAGACGCATCAATTGACTACTAGAAAAGATGGAACAGAGCTCTACAGCGCCCTCGGTGACGGTACGACAGAAACTTTAAATGGGCGGTATTTTCAAATTCTTATATACAGGGCGTTTTCGAAATACGGAGTATTATATGGTAAAATTTAAGTTGTTTGTTATACCTATAAACATAGGGATTAGATTATATTGTTTTCTAATTACAGTCTCCAAAATTTTGAAAAAAATCAATTTTATTTTCTAAATGAAATATTTTTACCATTATAAAATGTCATGTATTATTCTATAAAAATTATGTTATCTATCATTCAGAATTACATTGTAAAAAAAATTAATTTGTTGTTAACGGTTAAACATGAAAAAAAAATGTAGATAATAAAATGACACTAGCATACGTTTTTTTATAAAAAAAAAACACATTACATTATTACACCTGTCTAAACCACTAATAAATTTATTTTGGTAAAAAAAATTTCAAATTGTTTAGAAATTAAAATTAATTTTTTTCAAAATTTTGGACATTGCAATTACAAAACAACACACTCTAAAACCTAAGTTTATATTATAACAAATTTAACATAATTTTTACCTTAAAATATACTCCTAAAATTTCTATCCATTTTAAATTTTACAATCATAGATATATAATATACTGGCGACAAGAATTCAAACGACTTACGTCATACGAACAAATGAATATTTGATTATATTTTCATCAAAATATATAAAAAACTGCACCTGATAGTAATAAAACTATATACTACACTAAAAGTTTGCATTATATATTGCACTAAATTGCAAAAAATTATTGTTTTTAACGCGAGCAAATATCTAAAATTACGTTGACAATAAAAACAATGTTTGTCAGCTGTGACGTAAGACGTCTGAATTCTTGACGCAAGTTTATTACTAAATGTTAAAGTATCATCAGTACTACAAAAAATATTTTTCGAAATTATTTAGAAAAACAGCTGTACTTTGACATTTTGCAATATATCATACCTAAACTAAGTTTAGTGCCTTATTTACGAAAGTGAAACAAATTATTTATAAATGTAAAATTTTATTAAATTTTTTCCTAGTCTTATTTACATAATCTCTATTAGAATCATCCGAATGTTTGAATAAAACTAAATTAGACACGAGATCAAAAAATTTATCCGTTATTTCTATTTTATGGTCTGAACAATTAATGTAGGAAGTATCAACATATTTTTCAAATAATGTTCTGATTTTTTTTTTAATATTATTTATATGTGGATACTTATCTAAACATTTTTTAATTAAATCGTGGCAATGTGCCACACACTTAATCATATTTGTTGTACAATAATTTAGTTTTAAATCTTTAGTATTATATTCTTTGAAATATACAAAGTTGTGCTCACTAAGTATATCATTTGACTTAAAAGAGGCCAAACATTGATCACAATCAGTTTGCAATTTTTTTATAATAAAGCCACAAATATATGCTATTGTTTCTGATTCAAATGAATTGTCCATGCTATTGATATCCTCTATGTTGGACAATTCATTTGAATCAGAAGTGATGTCTCTATTTTTCGTATTAATAAATTCTTTCAAATTTATTAATAAATTAAAGTCATCGTCTTCACAATTTTTTGCATAATTCTTGCTAGTTGATAGATTATTTATTATAGCAGTTTTCATGCAAGTAATAAATTGATATGGATTGGGATTTGTGTTTGCCGCTCCATACTGACGAATTATGCTACAAAAATAAAAAACAATTATTATTAATGATGTTAATGTATTTAATTTAATATAACAATACCTAAAAAAGTTCTCCAAAGGATCTTGTTGGATATGCCTCGGCTTTAACATAACACCTTTGAAGTATTGCCCATATAATTCTTTTAATGAATTTAATGTGAATACGAGGCCTTTCACACATCTGGGAGTTTTTTGTTCAGTGCCATCTTTAAAAAATTTCCAGCTGTCTATCTTCAGAATGTGTTTATTCCAAAATGGAATATGGCCGCTAGTTGGACTTATGGCACATTTTAAAGGTTTTCCTATACATATGATTAAAAAGATTTTTCTAAAATTAAATTCATGTTTTGTGCCTTACCTGGAGGGGGTCTAATATTTCGACCATTTAAAGAATCAAACAATGAGTCCATAAAATGGACGAATTCAGCAGTATGAATAGCATCTGCTGGTAAATTATTTGAAGCTACCATTGATTCAATTGCTGCAGCTACAGTTGCACTAAAAATTTGCGTTGCATATGACACTTTCATTTTCACATAACTCTGTTGCAAATTGAAATGAACAGGCCTAATTTTTCTCATTGCTGCAAATTATACAATTAAATACAGACTAAAATCATAATATAAATGTAATTACCCTGAAAGCGTCTGGTTAAATCAATTTGATAGGCTTCTGTAATATGAGCCCATTTGGCTACTTTATGTTTGTCGAAACATATATCATATTGACTTAATGCCGTTCTTATATTTTTAATAATGTGCGGCACATCATGCAACATATATATATTTTTTTCTTTAATTGAAACATGGTATCCTGCTGGACTAGTAGCATTTACTAACTGATTCACTGCTGCAGAGTTTGTGGTTGCTAAAAATTTTGAAATATATATCTATAAAGCGTATTAATAATTTCAAAATTAATCTTACCTTGGTCACAAACACAAGCAACAACATCGATTTGATTATCGACCAAGTAATGTAAAATGTGAGTGAGCAGCTGTTTTAAATGGGGCGTTTTTATCTGATCTCTAGTAAAATAAAAAGCAATGGGTTGTTTCCATTTACCTTTTAATGATACCAACATAAAAACTAAGGCATGATTTGCTTCCTGTTTCATTCGCCCAAGGTGACCCAAGTCTACATATCTAACGATACTATCCGTTGTTTTATTATATGTTAATCCCTGTCTTAGCTATATTTCGTCAAAGAGCAGTATACATTTTTTACAGTCCTCGTTGAACCGACTCAGCCTTTCTTTTAAATGTGTTAATAACTTAATATCTAATCCAGTTTCTAATGGAATGTTTTTTAAAATTCTAATTAGTGTGCTTTTTGACGGTAATTTTAAAAATTTTTTTAAAAAGCGGTAACATTTTGGCCCCCTTTTATATACCGCTAAAGCAAATATTTTGTCCTCAATTGTCCACGATGGTCGAGTCATTTTTATATTTCTAAATTGGCTGGATATAAAATTGGCTGTAACAATATTGAAGTTTTCTTCAATTTTTTTGAAACTGTTAGTGTTACTGACATTTTTTAATGTCTTTATAACATTGCGTGAATTAAACAATTTTTTTCTCAATTTACCAATGACACGCTTCTCCTTATTATATTCTCTATATAAAATTTTCTTTTTTGGTGTTAAAACATTTACATTTTTTTCTCCAATTCTTTGTAATATAGATTTTCTTCCTATAAATAGAAAAAGTACATAATAAATATTATTCTTCCTCATTGCAGGTTTTTATTGTATTAAAAAACTTACATATAAACACCTTACAGTAATAAATACAAAATCATTTTATAGATACTATAGTAGCTCACTTTTAGAAAAAAATAATTAATTAAATTGTTATTTTAATAAATGTTTATTCTACTATTGGCGGTTCAAAATAATTTTCGCAGATCAATATTGTTTAAAAAAAAAAAAAAAAAAAAAAACAAAAACAAAAGATCAATGTACTGTTTACAAAGTTCAAATAATTACGTGTATGAAATAATAATTATTCCTACATACATGAGAAATAAATAAACAATATATTATTATAATAAAACCACCTACTTACAGTTTAAATTTTTGCCTCTTGAAGGTGTAGTCCTTAACTTGAATCGCCAATAATATATCTTTAAAACATTATACTATACCAGAATAATTTTATATTACACCTAGATTAACAGCATATATATCATATATAAAAAAATATTGACATTTCATTTTAATAAACAATTTTACAATTACGGTGGTGGTTCATATAGTACACATCTTTCATATCACACAAACTGGGCCCTATTCTTTTCTCGTTCAAGAGCAATACCTATATCAATATATAATTTTGTCTTTCTCAATTGCCATTGTGAGAAAAAGGATAAAACTATCTAATTTGCATAAGTATCACTCTGGAATGATTAAAAAATAGGGCTCCCAACAATCGACTGAAATTATAATTTAAGAGAATTCTTTTATTAATATACTATGCTCAACAACTTCAATTTTCACTGTAGCTAGTTCAGTGAAAATGAAAGAAAACTACTAATACTTACTTTTTGGACTTTGTTTGGGAGTAGATAACCCAACATTTGACACGTTTTCAAGAATCATAGGGCTTATATCCTGTGATGTAGAAGAAGATGCAGCAAATTCTGGTGGCTGCTCTTCTAATTCCTCTTCAGCGCTTTTCAAAATAATCTTGTCGGGATGTGCAAATTTAATGAGTCTGGTCTTCAAAGTACTTGAAAAATTTTTGTCTGTAAAATGGAGCTGGCATATCCTACTTTGTGGTTGAATTCTAATACTTGGAAATTCTTTAGTCAAAGTTTCTATCCATCTTTTCTTCCTCGTTGGTTCTAAGGGAAATTTAAAAAAACATAGGTCTTTTCTTTCCGGATATTTGGAATCACAAGTTGGAACACAGCATTGAAACTGTGACCTTCCCATCTGTAAAATATTAAAAAATTGTTAGGTATTGCCAAGCAATAATAGAAAAAATGCTTTATTATTACAGACGATTAAGTACCTACTTACCTCAATTGATTTGTCGCCTAATCCTAATGTATATGATAATATTGTCCTTTTTACTAAACTACTAAATAAACTACACTATATTACACTAAATAAAAATAGTCCAAATAGTCAATTAATTTCACAATAAACACAAACCAAATACTATAAACAATAAACATACGCTACTCACTCGAAGGCCAACGCAAAATGACGTAAACCACTGAACTAATCTTTTAGATACAGATATCACCACAGATCACGGAATCTTTAGCCGAGTGCGCCCTCGCTAGCGGTACGATCAACTAATACTATAACGTGCCAGTTTTTTTGGTCAATTGACACCCCCGTGCACAGTCTTATTTTTTCTAAGAACGAAAAATGGCTAAATATATTATTCCTCCAGGAAGTGCTGCCATCTAGCAACAAACTTTAATACAACCAAACAAATATCGCGGTTTTAAATAGGCAACCAAATATACATCCGACAAAAGAAGAAAATGTGTAAAATAGAGCCAAATGCAAATTAATATTAGACCTTATGAATGAATTAATGTAATTTATATTTAATAGTCAAAATTAAAACATGTTTCATAAACTATTTAATCGATTCTCTTTTGGGTTTCGGTCCCGGTAGCAATAGAAAAATTCAAACACCTGTGTTTAATTTTTTGTTTTTGCGCATCTTATTCATAATTTGAATCGTTCTTATTTATGATTTGAGTTTCAGTATTTGAAAATTGAGATTTACGCTCTTTTACCTTTGTTGTATATGCTAAGTACTGATTATTTTAGTGTTTTCAAATACTTCATAATATGAAAAAAACTTATGAATTGTGAAATTTATTCAGAACTGGAATCTGAAAAAGAATAAGTATAAATCATCCAAAAGAAAAAATAATAAGTTGGTGCAAAAATGCAGAAATATGTAACAGTATACAATAATTATTTTAATTACAAATTTTCAAATCCTACTAAAATGTGTGTGGTTCTCGAAAGAGAAATCATTGCCTACTTCAATATATTTATTGGGCTTTTTGGCTTATTACTTGACAGAGTAAAAGTAACATAAGGTTTTGCTTTCTTTTACTTTTTTTGTTAATTGAATTTTAAACAATACAAAACTCTGCCTCGTTTCGACAGAATTGAATAATGCGCCTCAAAACTTTACGTCACGTGGGACGTAATTAGCAAATCGCAAGCAAGCTGGTTGAAATTGTGTCAAATGTCACTTGTGCCACAGTTTATTATACAGTTCGTCGAGTGAAGGTTCCAGAGGGTGTGGCTAAATCGCGGCTAAATGCGCAATTAACACCAATGAAATTCATATGTACACGACGAAGTGGGAGAAATTCCATTTCTTGACAAATCACAGTGCCCCTTGAGCACGCGAATGTGCGCGGCTAAATGCGCAGTCGTCTTTTGGTCGTCTAAAAAAACGAAATCTGGGACCTCGACATCAAAGGAGCCGACGTGAGGACGCCGGACTGTATAATAGACTGTGCTTGTGCTGACATATGTTTTGTGCTCAAATGTATTCTGTGTTCAGTTTGGAGTGAAGTGATCACAATTTCAAATTTAAATTAACAATATTATGTCATTTTCTTTTGTATTGTTTCCGTTTTTAATAAAATATATTTTGTAATAGAAGTTATAGTGGGGTAGTCATAACTATTCGTTGTATTAGATTCGATATTTTATTATCATGACAAGATGCTAAATTATTTAATAAATTATATACAGTGTGTCTCATAAAAACTGACACAGAGCATGCGGTGCATGTAGAGGTGTCCAAAATATTGTAATTTAACTGAACTTATCTAATACAAAGTTACATTCCTGAGGAGTGATTAGTCCCCAAAGTGGCGCTTTAAATTTTGAAAAAAAAAAAAAAATTATACGATATTTTACCGTAGAAGAATCAAATTTGGTACATGATTTAGGTTTATTACTGGTCGTTTTTGAACATGAGTTAAAGTTAATTGAAACACTACAAGGTGTTTATTTGGGGGCAACTCACCCCTAAAATTGTGCTTAACTTTCTCTTTGACCAAATGAGATTCAGGGATGATAATGCAAAATGATTTAAACCTACTAGATATCGATATGTAAATTAGATATTGGAAAGGAAACAATGTGCGTGTAGGGTCATGCATAAACTTAATTTTCTCATTTCATTCTTAATTCAACAGGCATTCAATAAGAGAATAAAAATACTCAGCCAGAAGAAGTTTCATCTGCCTAAATACCTTTCCAAAATTTATTTCTTAATTTCAAAGTGTTTGGAAGATTGTTTTAATAAAATCTAAATTTATAATCCACTATTAAGGGGTCGTAAGTCCTTAAAGGGGGCTCATATTAAAAAATGTTATAAGCAGGGCCCTTATTAAAATCAGTCGTACAATCTACCCTCAATTTTTTTTGCATATTATTCGGGATCACCCTGTATAGAGACATTTAATGAAGTTGGGTCATTTACATGAAATCTTTTTAATAGATTAATATAACGTTTCTACATATAAATATTTTTGAAAGTAGTCCGAATATGTAAGACATCTAAATCTAGTTCATGCAACACCTAGGTACTAAAATAGTAAAATACGCATGCGTGGGATGAAAAATTCTGTATCAGGTCCGGGGATGCATGGGACGGACTCAGAACACGTTCATATTTATAAATCTGGGTTCCGCGAACACAGGATTTATAATTTCGAATGTGCACTAGGTGCACCGTGAACGCCCAACTTCAAACTGGGCATGAATCTAATGTCTGAATTAGTTCGGGATTGCTACCGCCAACAAAGCTAATATGTTTTGCCATTTTTCGTTTTTAGAAAAAAATAAACTTTTTGAGTAAAATATTCAGGAATTCGTAGAAACGTGTGTGAAGTTTGGTCATACTTATTGTTAACACCCTGTATAACCAAGCAATGATTATGAGTAATATAAAAAACAGGTATCTCTGAACTCTAAATAGAAGTAAATATATATAATCTGTATATTATTTAATTTTATATGGTTTTATCTATTTCACTACTTAGTTACTTTTATAACATATGTAGATATTATACTTATTATTTGTTTTCTAATCTTCATTTAATAAGTTTTTGATAAGGAGATCATTAAAGTAGCTTTTATCTATGCCCTATAGATGTGACTGATTAATTAGTGATTAATTTAAATAAATATATCATAGACAACCTTAAAATACACTGAAATATAATATTATTCTATATTTAAACATGTTTTATTAGAAATAAGTATTAAATTAACTAAAAATTCTGTAGACACATAAAAAATCTAACAAAGAACTCGTATACCTAATATGAAATAACTGATAAGTATTTTCTGATAACGACACGAAAATAAGTCATTAAAACGTTATATTTATAAAATTCGAGTTTTATTGTAACACTTACACAGCAGTGACACAACTTACACATTTACAGATCTTTGTCTTTATTGAAGCGGTTGTTATGATTTTCTAATTACTGCTTCAATTATATATCTGCTTTAATAAACGTTTAACTATAAATCCATTACTGCAAATGAATGCATTATGGGTTTGTTCCAACAACAGTAAGAATCAATTCCGAACCGTCCAGAACTATTCAGTTAGTTCAGTTGTTAATGTAGTTTTGGCAAATGCATTGTAAGACGGAATTGCATGTAAGCATTTACGACAGTTCTGAACCTGTTCTCGACAGCTGTTGGAACAGACCTTATATAGTTACAATTAAAAACCAAATTATGCCTATGATGAGTATTGTTTAATAATATGTCATTGCACTGTCCTCATGCAAAAATGGATCTTGATCTTTTAGTCTTCTGACTTTCTGGTGGAGGAGGAGCTAATTCCATTTCATCATCTATGTAACGATACATGAGAAATATTGATCCGCAACTTATTATTAGAATCATTCCACCCGCAATTCCAAAAGGCTAAAACGTAAATTAAATGTTTCATTCATTACGATTGTTAAAAATAAACCAAACTTACTCCAGGAATTTTTGTGAGTGAGCCCTGCTCCGAACATTCTTTCATCGTAAGAACTGAACATATTATTGTACTCAAGGAAAAGAGAAGATTCAGTACAACATCCTAAAACAAGCCAGCATTATTTTGGCTACCTATATAGGGTGTCCCGAAATTAATACAATATAGAGCAAGAGTAGATTCCTGACGAGAAAATAATGTGATGTAGCCAAACTTACCTTAGTCAAAAATTGATAGTTAAAAAGAAACATTGTGTCAGTTAAAATTTTATTTTTGATATTTGTAAATAACTTTTAAAAAAATCCAAACATTTGCATACATTTTGAAAATGGAGAGTTTTTGGGGGTGAAAAATTCAAATTTTGATGGCACTATAGACTACTGCCATTTATGGCACATCATGCTTCTTTTAAATGGCTGAACTGTTTCGTGGTTTAGTGTATACATCTGACTGTTGGAACAAACAATTCTCCTACCTTTTTTATCTGAAAAAGTATACCTTGATGAAGTCGTTAGCAGTAATCATTTTCAAAATGGTGCTATTTGAAATATTCATTGCACCGAGTAAATACTGTTTTGGTTTCAGGTAAAGTACCTTTTCCACTGAAAATGCACCACGTTACTTGAAAAAGTTACTGCAGAATGCTAAATAATGCCAAAGTGCAAAATTCAGCCTGCTTTGATGAAACCATTGTTGAGAATCTAAAGATAGCGGTTTCATCAAACCTTGTACAAATATTGCACATCACCAAAATTTACCATTTTGAGTAACTTTTTCAAGTAATATTTTGCATATTTTTAGCGGAAAAGCGCTTTACCTAAAACCAAAACAGTTTTTCTCGGTGCACTGAATATTCAAATTAGATTATTTTCAAAACTGTTACTTTTAACATCTTCAACAAGGTATTCACATAAAATAGGTAGAAGAATCAATTGTTTCAATGGTCAGATGTATGTATACTAAGCCCTAAAAAAGTTCTACCATTTAAAAGAAACTTGATGTGCACCCTCTATATTAGTGACGACAAAATTAGAAACAAATTTGAATTTGTCCCCTCTAACCCCTGCTCTTCAAGATGTATGTAAATATTTGGATTTTTTAAAAAGTTATTTACAAATATAAAAAATAAAAATTTTAACTTTGACACCCTGTATCATCAACTTTTGAACAAACGTAAGTCTGACTACATCGTTTTATTTTGTTTTCAGGAATGTACTTTTGCTCTATGTTAATTTCAGAACACCTTGTATTGTTGGAAAAAATACATATTTTAAATTAATCAGAAGGTACAAAGTAGGTATATACTTCTAGAAATGAAGAAAATGACATTTTAAACACGAAAAAAATTTTGAATTTGATTTAAAGTTTTACAATTGATAATTCTACAGAGTAATAAAACATTTAGAGGAAAATAGAGCCTCAAATATGTTGGCAACCTGTCTATAATTATTACTAATGGTTTGCAGGGTGTAAAAAGGTAAAAACCAATTTTTGGTTATAACTAAGAAACAAATAAATATTTCTTTTCATAAATAGGTGCAGAAGAATTAATTGCCCTAAAATGCAATTATTACTTTTTATATGGTGAATGTGGATGTGGCCTGAGATTTGTATGTCCTATCCACCATTTTGTGAATATCATTAGAAAATGTTAGTTATATTTTAATCTAGATTGTGATATGTCACATTTTTCGTTAAGTTATAAATTCATGTCACATAGAAATCTATCGTATGGTTTCCATGTTCTCCACATTTGAATTCATTGGATTTTTTAAGGCTACTTAAAACTGTATTTTACAATATGTTTCTGAAAGACTAAGATGTAAACCCATTGCACTTAAACCAATAATAGCAGCAGTCAACAGGTATTGATTAGTTTCTCATTTATCTCCAAAACTATTTTTTTTTATCTTCACACCCTGCAAACTTTAAAAGATATCTGATGATCTGAGTATATATAATTACGATATAAATATTACAATCAAAAAGTATGAATACTATTCTTCTCATTGTCAATACATTCAACTTTTATCTTTTGTTGTTGTTGTCATCTACATTTTGTAATTGTAAACTCATCAAGAGGCGGACTTTAACGAATTGACAGGAAAACTTAAAAAATATACATTGTTCTACATTTATCCTCAAAATTGATTTTATTTTCTTTTTTAATTTCAACACCCTGTAACTTCAGAACCTTTAATAATTGACCACGAGTTTATCTGGCAAACTTACAGCATAAGTATTTGATGCTTTAATTTCCTCTAAATTTTTTTTAGTAGAAGCAAGTTAATCGAATGCTTATTTTTCATGTTTTCAGCTGTTATTTTTTATTACCGATGCAAAAGTATAATAATAACTCATTCTTACCAAATAAATCCAAAGTCCAGGTCTTTTAATAGTCAGTCCTAATGAAAATATTAAGAACAAAATAAACTGTATGGCGATACTGGCTCCCAGGCTTGATGGAAATATGTATGGATACCATGAAGAGGTGTTCTTGCAAGTAGGTTGCCCAAGAAAGAATCCCAAGGTAAACAATAGCACCAGCTGAAAATATGCCATTATTGTTGGCGACGAACTACTTTAAAATCTTACCATTCCAATTATTTTAATGACTCCCGTCACGGTGGTGGGAAATTTTCCAGTTTCTAATTTCTCTTTCACCAGTTCATCGTAAGTATTGGTCACAGGAGATATACTGGTTAAAAACAATTGTGATTTTCTTCTGTTAACTGCATTTGCTGCCATTTTGTTTCGGTGTATGCGGTAAAATTTGTAAGTGGTGCAGATATTACAAAAATAGCAATACGTTTTGATAATAATTTGTAGATAAATAGTACAAAGATAAGCTTGAAACCTGTCAGACAATATAAAACAATATGTGATTGATGATTATGGAGATTATGAGATTACAGAATTGTTTTAAAAATTAATCTGTTTAATGAAATATTTTAATTGCAGATTAAATCGTATTATTTGTAGAGACAAATCACTTTTATTTTTGGAAAGAATTAATAACAAAGCTCTTAGAGATTTAGCTGTTTTATAATGAGACTATTATCATTAATTCCATAATTTTCAGAAGTTATATTACTCTTTAATGGTTTTACACTTACATCATTTGTCAGTTAGATATACTACAGATTTTTTTAATTTGTGGAACAATTTTAGGTATTTTGCCACTCCCGGAAGTGGCAATGTTACAAAATATTAAAAATAAAATATTGGTTGTTAGGTACTTTGCAAAAATATTTGTGTTTTTTTTTAATTAATTTAAGAATTGTATTTCAATTTAATATGCATTTTTCGAAAATGAATCGAAATGTAAAATATTTTAATCAGTATATCTAATAATCAGTCTAATTGGTTGGCTTCGTTTAATATCAAAAATAAAACACTTCATATAGGAAATGTACTAGTATATTTCAACATAATATATATAAATACAATAATTTATAAGTCAATATTACTTATCTCTCGGTCCAAGGACAATATTTCTTTCGTCCTTATGTTCTTTTTGTATTCTTTGTGTTTTTCTTGTACTTGTATAAAATGACTTAACAGTTGTTGAAAATTAATACCACTTTGACGGACCACTTTTTTCTCTGAGATATTACTAAAAAGAATCAGACATCTCTAAATTGTGTTAAATGAATTCATTATAAAATTTAGAGAAATTTAGAGGTTTCAGGTTTCCTAATTTAGAGATGTACAGGTCATTGGCGATACGTAAAAAATAATAGCCCAAATAGGCAATGGCGTAGGAATGCGGATATTTGGAAATTAAAACTTCCTTAAGCTCACTAAGCCTGTTACAATTTTTTAAAATTGTATTAAACAGTTTTCTACCATAACCACCACACCACACTTCTTAATTTGATCTAACGTAATTTTTGTTAATTATTAAAGCTAATTTGCAAAATAAAGTGTAAATTGTTTGTGAAAAGTAAAAGTTCATTTATTACATTAATTCAGAAAATAATATAATAAAATAAAATCAATTAAAGTAAATACATTTACTATAATAAAAGCCAAAGCCCATTGCCCAGGTGTACGAACTTAGGTAATTGGTTTATCGATTTAACAAGATAGCATAGAAATCATAAAATATATAGAACTCAAAAAGAGGTACGGAAAATAGTCAACCTATAGAGAAAATTAAAGTCTGGTATACTTGCGACAAGAATTCAGACGACTTACGTCATACGAACAAATGAATAATTCATTATCTTTTCATCAAAATATTTAAGAAACTGCAACTGATAGTAATAAAACTATATACTACACTAAAAGTTTGTATTATATATTGCACTAAATTGCAAAAAATGATTGTTTTTAACGTGACCAAATATCGAAAATTACATTGACAATAAAAACAAATGTGTAACGTCAGCTGTGACATAAGACGTCTGAATTCTTGACACGAGTATAATATTGTAGTAACTTAGTATGAGTCGACTGGCCAAATGTGGTAGCTTTACACTAATGGGCAGGAATTTCAAAATACAAACATTTTACTTCCAATTCATAGAAACATATGATTTCTATGGTCCGAATACAAACATGTCGTTTTGATTTCAATTATACAGAACAACTGTGATCTTATTAAGATAACGGTAAGCAATAATGATATTAATAATGGTACTGAACCAGTCAAGTTGTTGGGCCTACATTTTAATGAACACTTAGATTGGAAATTGCACTGTACGAATTTGATCTCTAAACTAAATTCAATTTTGTATATGTTTAGGAACCTAAGGAGTGTGTTAACTTCGAATCAGCTAATTAACGTCTATTATGCCATTGTAGAATCAAGAATAAGATACGCAATGGTTATCAGGTTCCGTGATGGCACAAAATGTTTTTGTCATCCAAAAAAAAAAAATTATCCGGTGTATAGCTGATGTTTCAAATAATCACACATGTAAATCACTTTTTGAAAGATATGGAATTTTGACATTGCCAAGTTTAATTTTATTTGAAATATATATATATTTGTTTAGTAACAGGAGCAAGTATCAAACAAGCTCACAAGTTCATTTGAAAAACACGAGACAAAAAGATAATTTCTATACTCCTCGGGCACGACTAAAAATTAGCTCCTAGAATTTTTAATAAATTACCTGAACAAATTAAGCAAACAAATAACTTAAAATTTTTTAAAAAAGAACTCAATTTTTATTATCAAAAACATTTTATAGTGTATCACAATTTTATTGTCCTTAGTGTAAGTGTCTTTTGTGTGTGTTAATGTAGCATTTTCTTTTTGCTTATTTTTTAGTTCGTAAGTTTACTGACTCTTTCTATACATTGTATTTTACATGTCTACAGAAATTTGAATAAAAAAATAAATAAAATATACATTGGGATTAAAATGCAGTATTACCAACAGTGTAGGTATATTAAGCTTTCCCTAGATGGCTGTTTTTTAAGCTCCTCCATAGTCTGACTATTTTTCAGTGTCTAATGTAAAGACTTCTATATATACACGTAGAAAATTCTGCCTGCGAAGACTTTTTCCGAGGCATTCGTTTAAAAACAGTGTATCTCCAATAGAAACAGAGATGTCGTGATTAAAAAAAAAAAATGTTCACAAAAGATGAGGCTACAGTGTGACTCCAGTTAGCAACAACGACTGTAGCTGCTACACCCCACAGAGTGTTACAAATTTCGGGAAAAAAATTTCGTTTCTTTGTTGTGCCCTGTATATGCTGAAATTAAATTCGGAATAAATATTTCCGACATAGCAATCAATGTGCAATTTTAAAAAAAGATCATCAAAATTAAATGAGCTGTTCGCGACGAAGCCAACCTTAAAATTGGGGCTAGTTTTTAGTGGCCGGTTTTTTTTGCCGATGAGTGTATATTATTTCGAAGATCCCACATATGATGAATTCAAATTAAAGAAAAAGATTTTTGATCCCTTTCAATAACGATAATACTGTTTGTAACGACGATAAAATAACCCTTCAGGTTGCAGTAGTAACAAGACAGACCAGTAAAATTTTTAAATTTTATACAGGTTGTGTTTTTGTGTAAGAGGAACAAAGTAACAGACATCTGGGCGACAAACAATGACGGTTATATTTCCAATGCTTCACGTTTTAAATAATACAATAATGAATACTGCCCTTTTCTAGTAGGAGGATCTCAAATTTTGCTCCATAAAATAAAATTTTCCATACCCATTGCGAGAAACTCAAACTGAACGAATCACTAGCAAGCCGGCCTTTGATATTATGTTGGTAAGTAGAAAGGAGAATGTTGGCTGAAGAAAAATTAGGCGGAAAGCAGAGTGGGCCGGCTTATTAGAATATCATTGGACGGTGGGCGTGTACATTTCCACTTGCATTCTGATGCTATATCTATCCTATTTCGTTTGATTTCTGTTTATGTGAATATGAAAGATGGAGCGAGACAATAACGAGCCTGGCAACGTGTTTTTTAACCCTGACTAATTGTCTTCACACAACAGTTTTGCACTTCCCAATATAAAAATTTGTAAAATTTAAAATTCAAAACATCGTGCAGTTTTCCACAAGCTAACAAAACTTCTTTTAAGTGGCACTGAAAAGTGTCTTGCACTATTCTGGGATTCAATTATTGTCTTTAAGGGTAATGACTTACATAAAAACAACAATATTTAAACCATATTCGCATTCCCAGTACACTAATGCCATGTCTGCTAATTCTTGGTTTGAATAAGGCATTGTATGTTAAAAAAATTATAAATAATCAAAAATTTGCATTTAAAAAATCACAGCAAACTGATGATTTGCAGTTTTTATTTATTTATTAAGAAATATTCTAACCTCATTTATTTTTCACTTATTGTGTTAATGACCCATACATTTGGACATTATGTAAATATTCTACTAATAAATGATGAATTACATGAATTTAAATTACTATAACAGGGTGAATCTTAAATAAGTACAAATATTTTAACTGCTGGTGTAGTTCGTCATTTAAATCAGTCTAGTGAAAGCCATTTTTAAAAATGTCTAATATTTACGGAGATATTAATTTTTTTTAAAAATACCCACATTTTGAGGACCGCTGGCTGATTTTTCATCCAACAACGTAATGAAACATATGATTTGTTGCGAGGTTGCCATATCTCCTCCAATATAAATATTACGTTTCCTTTAACGTAATAGTTCTATTTTAAAAATACTTAAGCATAAGTACAGTAAAATTGGGTATGTAGTATGATACGCAGCAATATTAACATAAATTTTAACATCTGAACTAACCTTACTATACTTCAACGATTAAAAATGAATTTCCGCAAGTTCAATACTACCGTAAAATATTTAGGAAGATATTACGTGATATTACTATGTCCAATGTTCAAAAATTATACATAAACGTGCACACAAGCTTACCTGTTTTTTAAAAAATTAACTATTTAATCAGTAATACACATTTCACAAGTTAAATGTCATTGTACACTGTTAGAAAGGGACACAAAACACAATTTCCTTAAGTTATTTTATGAAGAATAATGAAAAACTATGCACGCGTTTTTTATTTAAAATGGAAAAAATGTCAACTTTTAGCAAATTTTATTGCTATTTTCATGCATTATGTGGGGTTAACAAGTTTGACTTGGGCTTCCGATAATCTGTCATGACAGTCAATGACAGTTTGATAATAAAAAATAATATAAAATGTTACACTTGACAAAATTCGCTAAAAGTTGAGATTTTTTCTCCCTTGAAGCAAAGACATTTGTGTAATACTGGCAACACTGTGAACCACACGTTCAGTCTGCAGCACTATGACTCATAAAAGTATGAAGGGTCGGTCTAGGCCAGCGGTCCTCAACAAGTTTTCTACTGAAAAATTACGAAATTTATTTAAAATTTCACTTTTTTATTTCTGATTTTTTTGTAAAAAAACTATTAATTATGTGTTCTACACACAAAACTATACTGCTGGTTAAAATATTTGTACTTATTTAAGATTCACCCTGTATAGACTTCTTAAAGATTTTAAATAAATGATGGTTGGAGGAACAAACACCTAAACTAAAATACTTAAATGATTTACTTACTTGTCATCACAGTGTAAATGTAAACTTGGAATGCAACTTAACCTTGTCCGAAGTGTGGTAAAAGCTTCAGTCTGGGGCAATAGCATTAGCAGGCCATACAGTGCAGTTATCAAACTTTTGTCGCAAGGTACTTCAAGTAATTCTAATCGCAAATCTAAAAATCAAATTAAACAATCAATGTATTCCAGTTATTCGTTAATAGTTTTAAAGAAATTTAATAATCAATAATCATAGAAATCGTAAAATATGTAGAATGCCAAAAGAGGTATCGAAAAATCCGAAAATAGTCAATCTATGCAGAAAACGTAAGTCTGGTAATATTGCAATAACTAAACTTTTATAAGTTGGTTGCACTAACAGGGTAGCTTCACACTAATGGGCGGGAATTTCAAAATATGTAAATTTTATGTCCAATTCGTAGAAACATACCTTCTTTGGTCCAATTACAAACATTCCGTTTTGGTTTCAATAACGGTATGCGGCGTTTAAATTTCAATATAACCAACAGTTTACATTAAGTTTTCCCTAGATGGCTGGTTTCTAACCTCCTCCATAGTCTAACTATTTTTGAGTGCCTAAAGTAAAGACTTTTGACGTTCTATATATTTTATGATTTCTATGGCAATAATACAAATGGGTTAATGTTAACTTACATGCAAATATTGGAGATTCGATTAGTTGTACTAGCTTATCTATTTCCATTAAAAAGTCCACAGTCACTTCTAAGTTACCACTAAAATTTGTTAAGAAAAAAGCCTAAATAGCAATTATACAAGATGAATTTGTAAGTAAGTAAGTCTGTATCATACCTTCATGAGATTATTCCTTAGAATATTTTAGTTTTAAAGGTTTTTGAAATATGTGGTGAAATTGAAAAAAATATATCAGATTTATTCAAATATTTCTCAAGTTGACCTAAACTAATGAAACTTGCATTTAAACATATAATTAATTAAAGGTAAAAATTCAGTCATAGTAATTTTACTTATTTGTGGTTTTTGGGAAATCCCTTAGAAAGAAACTGTTTCACAAAATTTCTAGTAATATTAGTGAAAATTGTTTAACTTATATATATAAGGACTGACTACTGTAGATGAAGAAAAGCTCATAGAAATATCTACGAATGCTGCTTTAAAATTGCAGTTCTAGAAAACAACACTTCAAAATTTCTGAGTTTGTTTAAAAAAGGATATTTTAGAACTATCAATGAGAACTATAAAAGTATTGATGCCTTTTATGATGACATATTTACGTGAAAAACATTGTCTGCCCTTCATTTAAAAATCAAAAACAGAAATAATTTAATCTTAGTGTAAAGTCAGAGTTCAGGTTACAAGTTTGAGATATTAAACCAAATATAGCAAGGCATATTTACTAAAATTATGATACAAACAAATAGTTTCAGACAATATAGCAAGGCTTATTAGTGAAATGCAGCATCAACCTCCACATTGTTTATTATATTTGCAATTGCATGTTTTATTTAAATACAGAACTGCTAAAATGGATGTAATTAATTTATCTCATCTCTACCACACCCCTCCTCCTTATTCCTAAAATTAATACCTTTTAAAATTGAGATTTATATCCAAGTAGCAAACTGCAGGTCCATAACAAAAAAAAAATAAATATATAAAATGAGATGCAGTAAACAAAAGTTCAAGAACCGCTGACTTATTGAATTAAATCGATTTTTCCCAATACTAATTTCAACACTCTTTATCTCATAAACCAGTTGCTTTCAATTCATCATAACTTTTTAATCTATTGCTGTTACGACATAGGCCTGAAAAAGATCATATATACTAATGACATTACTAAACGGTTAATCAACTACTATACTTAGTGATATAGCTGCAGCAAGAATGCAGACGATTTACATTACAGCCGACATGACGCAATTGTTTTTATTGTCAACATAATTTTCAATAATTTGTCGCGTTCATCATTTTTTGTAATTTCGTGTAATACAGTAAAGCTCGGTTATAAAGTACCGGCGGGGACTTAAAAAATCGGTACGTTATATCAGAAGTACGTTTAAAAAAAAATATATTAAATTTTTAACATTTCTATTAATTCTTCTAAAAATACAAACATATGCATGTACATGTTTAACAAAAAGCAACAACGGAAGAAGGCCGGGACTTGTTTATTCAGTACGTTATAACCATAAGGACGTAATAAGCGTGTACGTTGTAACCGAGCTTTACTGTATATAGTGCAAACATTTAGTGTAGTATATAGTTTTATTATTCTCTGTTGTAGTTTCTTAAATATTTAGATAAAAAAAATACAATGAATTATTCATTTGTTCGTATGACTTAAGTCCTCCGAATTTTTGCTGCAACTGTAACTTAATCGGTGTCGTACTGATTTCATACTGGTCCGTCAAAAAAGGTGTTTAGACCGCAGCCCGAAAAATGATTTTTAGACTTAACACTAATTTACTAATTAGTGTAATTATTATTAGTTTTTAAAAAGGATACAACAGCTTGATTAAGTCGCAAACGTGACTATAACTTTGGGACAACAAACATAACGCTACGGTCGCCACCGGATTGTGACACCAAGTTTCATACAAGCATCTAAACAATGATTTATTTTCCTGGAAAATACAGAATGTGTAGTTATTCATCTCAAATTAAAAAATATTTCATAAATTACCTCTGTTTTGAGATCTTTCAACCTATTTCTCATCTCGTACAATTCGGACGAAGTAAGTAAGATCATATTAAGGTGTTCCACCATCAGACTAGCAAATTTAAGATTTTGTTCCTTTAAAAGCGTTTGGGCTAATGTACGATAAATATCTTCAGCGTTAAGTAAAACACACAATTGTCTAAAACGATTTTGGAACTATTTATTAGTGATATAGCAGGGCATGCAGATTCAATGTTCAGTAACATCTGATAATAGAAAACTTTAAATGGAATGTACAGGATGAGGGAAAAGTAATGCAATATGCTTAGAACTTGTTAACCATTATTTAAAAAAAAAAATGTGCCAATCAAAAGTTATTAAGCAACAAATACTTCACGAGTTTTGTTTCATTCAGCAAATTAAAAAAAAACATGTAAAAGCAATGAAACAAAAAAAGGGGAAAAATGTGATATTCTACTTTGTTTTATTAATCTTAATGTTATTCAATCATCAATCAGCTCAATACAGCTTTTACTTATTCAACCCTGTTTTAAACATATTTTTAAGTGTTTAACAGAAGCAAAAAAATCTGACAATTCCAAAGAAACGTGAAAAAACAATGGTTGCCATTTAAAAAATTTAAGTTTCATATTCCCGTGCTGACATTTGATGACGTCATAAAAATTTAAGGTCACAGAAAGGTGACGTATTTATTACTTTATTTGGCAATTTTTTTTAGAAAAATTAATAGTTAACAAGCTATACCCGTATTGCATTACTTAATCCTCACGCTATATTTAAGACCGTATAATTCTTCAAATTTTGTAAACAATATAAAATGAATATTTTATACTTATGTTAACAAAGTTGGTTTTATGAGTTACGACTATACCTTACAATAAAAGATCCTCGCTCATCCAATAACCTCTTGTCCATATTAAAAGAGTTTAACAAACTTATAACGAATTTATTATAATAGGTATTGTTAGCTGCAATTTCAAAGATTAACATTAAAAATATATATGAAACAATAATTATGTTGCAACTGATTACCTTCAACACCCGCATTGGCTGTTTTGGGTGATGAAATAACTTCGGCTATAACTACAAGACACTGTTGGACAACCTGGTCTGATTCATCTGATAGCGTTCGTTGTAGAGCAGGAAAAAGTATATCAATGTGCTCTACCATCTGTAATATTGCAATATAAAAATTCTCATTAACATTTAAATAATAATCTTTTGTTTTCTAATTCACAAATACGTTAAGAATATTAAGTAGGCTGAATGTATGATGCTATTCGCCTGCATCCAATTATAATCCTATTGGATAACATATTTTTATGTATATTTCAATGAGTTTCATTTGAGGGATCCAGAGACAGATGTGTAGTGGCATAGTGCATAGTTTTATCACAGACTAGACACATTCTAATAAATCAGCTACTAGGTTTTTTTTGAAGTGAGTTGTAAATCATATTGACATACTTTATGAAGGTTATCAACAAATTGTCACTGGTTAGGTCTTATATAAGGTTTATTTTTAATACTGTTACACTAGTTATTAAAATTTGTATTAATTAAAAATATCCACTAAGACAATAATACAGTATCCAGAATATATGTACCAATACTAAAGAGACTATCTGACCAAAATCAACAAAAAAACTCTAATGTCTAAAACGAATAGTTTTTAGAAGTACTGACACCTTAAACCGCGCGACCACTGACCGATATTAATATTAAATTTATAATAATTAAAATATAGCATTCGGGGCATTGCAATTAATTAATATCAGACACATTAATAAACACATAAATTAACTAAGTTTATTAACAATTTATTATAAATTTTGTAGAAATTTTAGTATATATTTTTTTTAAACTAAACTTAAACTTTAATTTCCATTAAAACTTTACTGTATTTTTAAAATTGGTGTAATATTTTAACTCTTTTTTCTTTAAGAAATTTACTTTCCTGGTGTTATGGCAAACACGATGTTAGACATTAGGTTTATAAGCATCAACACACACATATCAGTTCATTATGTATTTAGTAATTTTTATATATGTTAACTACTTAAAACAATTTAATTCTACTATCTACTTACCTTATTTGGAAGTTTTGTATACAAGTCGTGAATCCATTTTAAAACTGCAACTTTTGTTTGTATGGAATTATGTCCAAGATATTGAGTCAATACACAAATAACGGAGGGCAAATCTAGCTCTTGCTGAATTTGGTCCTCAGTTCCTACAATGTAATAAAATAGATTTCTTAGACTATACAATATGATATACAGGGTCTTAAATGAATGCAAATGTACCTCAGAAGATATTGTCAAAGATTAACGAAATTTTAATTTAATTTAGTTGATTTCTAACTGTAAGAAAAAAAATGTATTGCATTTTATTATTTGAAAAGCAGGCATTTATAGTTTTTTTTTCTTTTATAATCCACATGCTCTTTTATAACAAAGTAATGATCTAAACTCTAGAAATCAGTGGAGTTACTTAAGATAATCTAAAAATTTGTAGTAAATTATAGTCGACTACCAAAATTGTAGAGAGTGACTAATGTTATAAACCTGTTCACAATTTATAGTAATCAACACAAAGAAATATACATGCAGCCCTTATATTTTTCCTACAAAATCATGTGCCGCATATCTCTGAGAGCGTACTCGATTACACAGCTTCTGCTACACATGCGCTGCAGTTAGTACATGTTAGTACGCATGCGCTACTGGCTTTTGATTGGCTGCGACGAATTGTCGGATCCAACTGTTTCATTTCCAGTGCTATCATGGGCGGGTATATCGTTCGGGCGGGTTTCATCGAAATGAGGAATATCGGATGATGACATGTATGAAGAGTTCAGTGCGCGAGGTCAAAATATGAGTGTAAGTGATGTTGAAATATATATTTCATTAACAAAATTGTACGTGAATAGCATATGTGTGCAAAAAAAAAGTGGTAAAGAAATACAACTGTGAAACGGGAAGTGATTTTAAAATGAGTTTTCCAAAAAAAATTCTATTGCTATATCTTACAAGATGAAATATAGTCCATATAAATGAAATCGAAAAGGGTATACTGATAGAAAGGACGAATAGTGATATGGCGAAGAAACTACTTAAAATAAATATTAAAAAATAAGAATTTGGATCAAAGAATATATTAAATTTTGACGAAACATGGGCGTATGAAGGTCATACGGAAAATGGTACGATATGATATAACAAGTGTTAATGTGTGACTGTTATAGTGATAGTGCTAGTAACCAATAGCAAATAGTGTGAATGTATTCTAAAGACTTTTGTCCTTTTGAATGAGGAATTCGCAAATATTTGCGCGATTTATGTAACGGTGGAAAAATCTCTATTTGTAACAAATTTTGTCAACTACCTATAACATTTTCTATCATTTTCATCATGAAACTGCCATGGTAGATTATCAGAAGTTCAAAACAAATATATTAACACCACAGAATAATGAAAGGAGCAATAATATTTGTAGTGTTTGACAGTTTCGCAAATTGCAATTGTCAAAAGTTGAGATTTTCCCGCCATAAAATTAAAAAAGAAGTTGTAAAATTCGTGAATTTCGCGTCCATGAGGACAAGGCTTAAGTGCGATATCTGCGGAGTGCGCATCAGGTAGGTGTAAGTGGGTAGTAGTGGGCAATCACCGTCCATAAGGACAGGGGCACATTTAAAGTAAATTGTTAATGTGCTACGTTCAGCCAACGTCAACTTATTTTTGATAATTTTGTGTACTTTAACTCTTCTCAAGTGGCACACTTAGGTAATCATACCACACATATCTTCCGTACTCATCTCTGTGTTGTAAATTAGTCACTCTCTATTATTTTCGACCTTGGGTAATTGATAAAAACTTTAAATTTTGAAATATTTTTATTATCTATAACGCCTCGAAATTGGTAAAAACTGTTATACCATGTTTCTACTCTAAAAATAATGGATGTTATGTAATGCAATTATTTTTGTATATTTTTTAATGTTGCTCTCCGCACGCTTCGTCCGTCGCGCTAGTCTACAAGCTAGCAATTAGTCACTGTCCACAATTTCGACCGCTGACTATATCAGAATATACATAAGGGTCAACCAGTATAATTTTTATGTGACATTAGGATTAAGCTAACATAATTTATAATCTGATATTTCGACATTTAAAAAAATAAAACTTAATGCAATTTATCAGAAAAAATTTTTTAGTTAAAATTACTTATAAATTATAATTTGACGTAATAAATATTAAATAGTGAAAAAAATTTGTTTAAATACAACCACAAATCAATGTGAAAGGAAAATATGTAGAAATATAATGAAAATACTTTTATTACTTACCAAGAGATGGTCTTAATTCTTCCGAGTGTTCTGCTCCACTAGTGCCCTGCAGGGATATAAGCTTCATCAGCGTAAAATTGACAGCGGTTGCGGTTTCTTTTATGTCTGTCACTATATTAAGGAAAAGAAAAATAAAAATCATGCACAAAAAAAAATAAAAAGAAAATAATATAAAATAATATTAACATAAATTATTTTCTTTTTTTTATTGGCAAAGAAAATAGGAAATAGTTATGCATTCAATAGGGGGAGGATTTATTAATTATATTAGGATATAATAATAATGTATCCGTTCCAAAACAGACATTGGGATATTTTTGCATTTTCTATTATTTATTATTGAGTACTGCGTTGAAACTTTAAATTGGCACATTTTTCAAAATGTATAGAAACTCTTACAAAATAACGGTGAAAATGATTTTTCCATAACCATTGTAATATATAGCTGAACTATATATAAAAAATTTCACTAAGTCATCATTAAATGTTATCATTTTGTTATCTGCAATGGTTTACTGCACACCTATTTGTTTATCGTAAATTTATATTCCATACACAAACAACAATTTACAATTATTTTTTTTTATCACTGAAATTCTAGTATTTGCGTCTGGTATATCACGTACATTCTACTACTTTATCGTGCTATATGTTTTAAATATATTTATTTTGTTACAATTTTTAAACATAAGTACTTAAAGAATAAATATTTTTCATTGCTAGATTTTAGTAAACAAATAATAAATTGGTATGATAAGAAAGTGTTTTGTAATTATTTAGTTCCTTCGGATCTTGGAGCAGATACATTATAATTTTCAAAAATTAATAAACATCCTCTTAGCATCTAAATCAAATTATGAAGAATCTAGTGAACTATTATAATCCCCAACCCTGATTGATTTATAAATGAAATGAAAGCCAAGAATGAAGAGACAGAAATAAAAATATTAAAAAAAGAAGGATACTTCTCCGAGCTTCTGTGTCATAGGCCAAACATGGCAGAACTGCTGTAAATATTCCCGACATATAGGGTAACATAGCTAGCCCAGATAATTGAACAAATTCTTTTATCCATGTTATGGCTGTAAACTAAGAAAAATATGAAAAAAAAATTAGTTCTACCCTTTGGCCTCCAATACCTACTCTCAATAAATTTTTCTAAGTATATTTTAATCTATTACAGTTGTATACAAAAGTTATAACAGTTAATAATATTAACAATAACAGAGATCTGTATATTACTGTATATTACTAAATTTAAATTAGTGTTAATAGCAGCAAATTTATGCAAATTATTATTGATGTATTGTAAAACAGTCAATTCAAACAAATTGGGTGAATTCAAACTTCGTGTTCTTTTCACAGATATCGTAGGTAAAGCAACATGTGGGTTATGTTTTTATGTGAAATGACAGTTGGTTAGAAGCAATATTGTAGTGACTTTTACAGTTTTGAAAAATAGCAAAAAAAACTCGTAACTTATGTATCCTTTGCAATATCGTTCTGCACTTTTCATTCGGTTTTGTTGTTATAATCTTATAACCTGAGTTTGAAAGAAACAGAATAAAAACATTTTTTTTTAATAAACCATAATGTAATAATTTGTCATTTTCGGAGGTGAATTCGAATATGGGCAGAAGTTACAAACGAGTTTTAGGACAAAAGATCTATAGTAAATTATGAAATAAACTTCTATTATTAACTTATACTTATAATAAACTTCCCCCCTTCCGCCTGGACGTCAAACTGCATTAATAAAGGAGGAATAAAACATGGTGGTTAAAGCAACAAAACAAGAAACAGAAATTCCTATTGATCGAAGTTCAAATGAAATAAAAAGTATTTACTTTTCTTGTTTTTATATTTCAATTTTTTTTTTATACCTTCAGGTGTGTTTAACATTAAGAATGTCTATTTGTTTTATATCAGCAAATTCAGATGTTTTAAATTTTTTCCCAAAAATTGTGTTGCACTACAATAAAATAAAAAATGTAATTAAGAATTTTGCAAATTATGCAATCTATAGATGAATGTTTGAAGTACCTTTGCTAATTTTTTACAAAAAACTTCATATACCTATGTATTTGAATTCACCCCATTTTATGGTACCATCGCAGTAAAAATATGTAACTGAATATTGAAACAATTTACCTGTACTAAATCATCATTTTTTTCTTGAGCATGACTAATCAAAATATTTATCATAGCACCAAAATTAACTTTGGCAGGGTCACTTTTAATGCTGCGCAGAAACTCTCCCAGTGTAGTTTCACACATTTTTTTTACTTCTAAATTTGTGTCATCCAAAATTATAAACAATCCATCTAAAATTTCTGGTAAGTATGCGATTAAATCCAAGTCAGGTTCAGTGTTTAATACTGATATCCATGAGATAATGAATTGCCTTGCAAAAGGACTTTTGGTATAAATTCTTTCCCGAAGGAGAGGAATAAAGCCATCTAGATCGAATGAAGTACTTTCAACTACAATGTCCTGAAATTGATTAGTTTTATCGTATATGTAAACTAATTCTATACAATTCTATACATAAAATTTTACCTTTAAGAGTCGATCCAATAATTCGGAAGCATTCTTTACATTTTGATCAGGATCAGCTGCAATTTTACCTAAAGCATTAAATATCGCAGAAAAATGAGGTAATACTGCTCCTCTTGACACCTTTACAACATTGTATAAAGATTCGCAGGCATAATATCTTACTCGCAGGTCCTGATCAGCCATACATCCCAATATAGGCTTTATTAATTCATCTGCATAAAGACCTGTGTCCTGTAATCAGACTTTCTTAGCAAAAAAATATTCATAACCTTTGGCCCAAGTAATACCTTCCCTAAAGCTATCGCAATAGCTGCAAGGCCGATTAATCCCCCTTTCCTTGCATGAGAATTTTGAGACAAAGAGAAGTCTTGCCCCAAAACCTTAAGTAATCTTTTAATTTGTCCAGTATGGTTTGCTGCCGCAAATTCCTTTACCATCCTTTAAAAGATGTACATGGAAATGGAGGTATTTAATTTACAGAAGTACTC
Organism: Monochamus alternatus; assembly: GCA_037114965.1. Lineage (NCBI taxonomy): Eukaryota > Metazoa > Arthropoda > Insecta > Coleoptera > Cerambycidae > Monochamus > Monochamus alternatus. The sequence goes on along the minus strand of CM073427.1, from coordinate 92,939,804 downwards.
ACTTTTCAATTTCTAAGGCTGCTGTTTTTCTTCTGTCATATAATTTGTCGTTTAAAGCACGAACGCATGCTGAGCTAAGTGGGGCATAATCCTTTTCAGACATTTCGGGAAATTAGTAAGTATTTATTAAATATACTTAAAACTATTGTAACAATAAACCTAACCTAATTATTAAGATCAGCTGTTTACTGTCATCACAAGTCACAACTGTCATTTTGTCAATACACTGCTGGGCGTTTTCCACTGGTCTTCCGCTGTGGTGTAATTTTTTTTATGAATCTGAGAATGGTTTTCATTTGCCAAAATTTGTATTTAGATGTAATCGTCCTCTCTGATCCAGAATAAGGAAAACAAATTTTTGTGTTAAGACAGTCAGTTGTCAGATAGAAAAAAACAAATTGGGACTCTAAAACAAAATGGGCGTATTCAGACGAGGTCAGCCGCTAAGTAAGAAATTCAGACTGAATAAAATGCTGACTAATGCTAACTGTAGTTAGTTATATATTTTGTGGCTAACTGTTAGCTGCTGAATATTTTTGTAAGCCAAGAAAATTTTTGTTTTTTACCTATTACATAATTTTTTTATAATTGCCCTCATCCCTAGACAACCGACAAAAAAAGCTACTTTTAGGGGCTTCTGAAAAAGTTATAATTCACCACTGACATTGAACTATTATAGATTCTTGGGATCAAAATAAAAATGTTAAGATAAAATTAACAAAGTAGATAGAAAATTTTAATTTTTGTTGTATCACAAAGTTAACTATTTTCTAATATATTTTATTTAAAATAAACAAGAAATTGCAAAAATGATTGTTTTTAACGCGACCAAATATCGAAAATTACATTGACAATAAAAACAAATGTGTAACGTCAGCCGTGACCTAAGACGTCTGAATTCTTGACGCGAGTATATGAGGTAGTTACATATGTACGTGGAATACCAGAACACTCTATACATAAAGTGTGACCTATTTGAAACTGAGCCACCACCACAAGAGCTATAATAATGGTCCAATTTCAATTCTTTGGCTGAATGTTGTTATCAATAAAAAATAGTTATTTTTACTTATTTCGGCGTTTTATTCTATGGAACATTTGATGAATACTTAACAAATTTATTATTCTGTGTAATAGCATTGTATGTATTTATTTATGCAATGGTAATAGATATTATATTATGACAAGGGTATGACCACAGTTTATATAGTTCGTCGAGCAATGAACACCAATGAAATCCATTTGTACATGACGAAGTGGGAGAAAATCTATTTCTTGACATATCTACCGTGCCCCTTGAGCGCGCGAATGTGCGCTGCTAAATGCGCAGTCGTCTAAAAAAAAAGAAACCTGGGACCTCGACATCAAAGAAGTCGACATGAAGACAACGGACTATAATAGCAGTCTATAAACTGTGGTAATAGACTGTGGTTCCACTGCGCATCCATATAAAAGTGACAAACTTAGGGTGCTTAGGAGTAGACAAGACAAAAGGGACACATGAAACTAATAGCGAATTCGGGTGATTGCACTAGTGCGCACCAGTGTACAACTGTCACGGTGCCGTATATTCGACCGATATTGCACGCCGTTAGTGCATTAATGTTTGTATTCGGATGAAAGAGATCTGCACGCTGGTTCATAAGTTTTGTATTCGAGTGACTAGTTTTCCACGCTCGGAGTTCGCACTTTCTGCACCGTGATTACCGACAGTTCTACTGTTGACATTCTTTGGAATTTAAAATGGCCCATGGTATGTTTCTAAATTTATTATTGGAATCCGGCAGTAGTAGTGACGAAGATAACGAAGACTTATTGCTAGAATGTGAAATATCAAATTCATTATTTTGCAAACAAAAAAAGGCTAAACTGAAAAATTTATATCGTGTCACACAAGATCATTGTCCCGTCCTCATTTTCTACAGGCTCCCCGGTTTTGTCTGTTACAGACTCCTTGAAGACAATATTTTCAAACATTTCTATAGTTTCATTGCTTATCATAAAAATCTTATTATTTTTGCAGTGCAATATAATAGTTGTAGGTTAAAATCACATAAATGCAGAAAACAAAAAACCTTCAACCTGCTTTACCCGAACACGATTTGGAGCAGAACTCGGAAAGATCAAATCGTGCCAGTGCAGTCACGTGATCGGGGCCATGCGCTCGGAGCTAGAACTAACCTCGCTCGGAGCAAGTGCGAATTCCATACGAGCTGGCACGGAGCAAGTGAATCTTATGTATGTGGGTGTGAGAGAGATAATCGTCTGCACGTACGATACGAATTGTGTTCTTAATTTCCCATTATTTTGTTTTTAAACACGCCATTAGCGTACAGTGTGGTTAACCAGTACATACATACTCTTTGTCAGTACATTGGCCGTGTTTAATGTTACCAAGCGAAAGCGAGCACATGCAAGCCGGTTTCTGCTAATGTTCATCAGACAATTGCGCTGGATCTCAAGCGCTTTGAAGCAAACCAATCTTAAAATATTTCGGCCCGATAGCTTACGCTTACGCTTTATTCAAGTAGATGCTCTGCGCCTGAATTAACAAAGAATGAATTTGAATTTAAATTTTAGATTAGGTTGTATTTATATAATTGTGGTTTTTGGTAGTTTGTATAGCCATAAGATTAGTCTTCAACCTTCCTTAATCGAAGAACAAAAAAAACCATCGTTTAAACGAACCGTAGCGCTTGCCAGCGAACTTTCAAAGCGCTACAAGTCAAGCGCTTAAAAAGCTTGGTAACATTAAACACAAGCAATATTCTTTTATCTTGTAGCTCGTTAGTGTTATTCTTTGACTTTGTGTATTTTTGTGGGTGTTATTGTTGGAACATGTCATATTTTATAAGGGCTGTAAAATTAACCAGCATATAGCACCAAATAATTCTTCATACCTATCCAGAATTCAATTTCATTTCAATTCACAATCAGCTAAATCAACCATTATATATATATATATATATATATATATATATATATATATATATATATATATATAATGGTCATCATAATATAAAATTTCATTTCAGTGTCTATGGTCTAAATGTCACCTGCTTCTTGTGTTAAATCATCGTCGGCTAAATCGTAGCAGCCTTGCTTTTTTAAGAAAACGCGATTTAGCAGACGGTTACATTCCCTGACAACTCGTCTGATCGAATATTTCTTACAGTTTCAACACGTTTCCAACTGCTGCAAGAACATACCTATATTGGGCAACTAATATATTAGTACTGATTACCTTATTCCAAACATGTTTACATTTTTCTCTAAAACGGAGGCTAAATAATTACAAATGTATATTTTTTAGACAGATGTTAGAGTTTTTGTGTTTATAAAAATAAATTTAAATATAGTTGCGGCAAATATTCAGACGCTTTACGTCATATGAACAAATGAATAATTCATTATATTTTAATCACTATATTCAAGTATCAAGAAACTGGAACTGAGAATAATACAACTATGCACTAAAGATCTGCACTATATAATACACCAAATTACAAACTAATATTGTTTTTAACGCGATAAACTACTGAAAATTATGTTAATAAAAACAATCGCGTAACGTCAGCCTTGACGTAATGCGTCTGAATTCTTGCCGCAACTATGCATCAACTATGTAGACGAAGCGAACGCATCCCCATCCCTTTCAGGTTGCCACCCCGTAAATTGGTATGGTAATTTTCCAACGTAAACATGGCGTTTTGGCGTCCGCCTTTCATTCATAAAAAAAAATGTTGAGGTAACTAAACACCAGAGTTACAAAATTTCGAGGGTATTTAGGAACAGGTATTTATATATCATTTATTTATTTAAAATGTATTTTTATATATAAAACCAAGTTTGGATTATTTAAAAACTTTCTAGGTCACTGCTAGTAAATATTATTACATATATACCTACTTTGTTACTGGGGATTCCTTTAGTAGAACACGAAGAGTCGTTAATGTTTATTACATTTATTATTTTTGTGCACAGAATATTTGTGCTTGATGTTTACTGTTGAAATTGTTTTAGAGTTGAGAAACTGGCGAAGGGGTGTGATGAATTTTGGTTAGGAGTCGAAGGTACGGGAAAATGGACTGGTGTGGGGCAGTGCCTTGCTTTTAGTGGCAGAGTGACATGCAGTCTGAGCCTAGCCGGTACATCCATTCGGTGTCTGATCTTTTGTACAGTACTGACGAAATTGAATTTTTACTTGACGATATTAGAGACCTGGAGCCAAAAAACTATAAACCTGAAGATATTCAGGTAGTTTGTTGTAAAAAAGGAATGACTTAGAATTAGTTGTTATCGTGCTTGAGCATGTTTTTTATGTTCTATAGTTATTTTATTTTGTAAACCTTATTTTAATAAATTATATATTATTATATGGTTTTTATATTTGGGATATATTTTTTTTATATATAAAATAGTACATTAGTTCCGTGAAGGTAAAACTTGTGGAAGCAGGTGACCATTCAATATAATTTATATAGTAATGTAACGGATTATGTTGAACCGAAATAAATTATAATCTTCAATCTGAAATAAGAACCTGATCATTTCTTGCTCATTATTTTATAGTGCAGTTTTATAAAGGCTATAATTAATTTGAAAAAAAAAAACCGAGAATATTTGGTAAATATTCCGTGTTGGTAAATTTGCAAATTGAATTTAATATAAAGTATCTAAGAATATCTCTTGGCTCTTCTGCAGAAATAGAACGGCATGAGGTGTGTTTTATGAAACCAGTAAAAAATTTGAGTTGTATTAGGTCAGCAGGTTAGTTATTTTTAATATGTATCTAGATTTATAAATAAAAGTATAACTTTAGACAAATCTTTTGTAAAAGGTTGGTGTTAGAATTTTTTTTTATAATTTTTCAAAAATTTGAGTTATTAGTACAATCTTAGAGTAATATAAATCTATTGTAGATATTTTAGTATTGAATGTGAATAAATATTTATCTGAACATTAAAGAAACTAAAAAAAAAATGTGCTAAACGTGACAATGAAATATATATGCCGTATAAATAACATTAAATTTTTATCCAAATGAAATCTACCTAGGGATACTCATTATCAGGAAGTTAATTTTTTAATACAATAAATGTTTATGCATGCTTATTACTTTTATTACCAAATACGTTTTAGTTAAAAATTCACTTGTAAACACATATATCTTGGTTATTATAAACTGTAATCTAAACTGAAAGGTGGTTGGTAAAATTTTGTCCAATCTTGATTTAGAATATAATAATCAAGATAATTCTCAGTTCATACTGGCGATGTTTAGAGGGAAACAATAGAAACGGGCTATCACGTGTTGCACTGTTCGAAACTGTTCATGTCCGATGTGTATGCTAGATGTTGGTTTGCAGGCCCCCGATGGTATGAGTTGTGTGTTGCAGGACTTTGAGATAGCGGGCAGCAGGACGGGGGCCCTAAGCGCTGAGTGTGCGGGAGGTTGTGAGTGCGAATCACCCCTCGGTACCGTCAACTCCTGGGACTCGCACTCTCACTACCGCCGTCGCGCCGCCTCGCCCGATCTGTCCCTATATTCGGGAGTTATCGTCTATTGCGACCACACTCACCTCAAGACGCCCACAGGGTTCTGTAGACTATTGCTGGTGGTAAGTAACCGCCTACATTAATATGTATATTACATTACAAGCCTTAAAACTATTTTACGTAACAACAGTGTTATAAGAATTTGGTCAAGGAAATGTAATAAAATAAATTGATCGAATTAATTTTGAAATAATTCAAATCAACTTTATATCAGTCTTGTCAGAGCTTCTTAGCTATGCATTTCTCAAATTGTGACATTAATTATTTTCAATATCAAATCTATGTTACTGAGATTCCAGCATGCTTGAAGTTTTTATATTGATTACATTCACTAATTTCAAACTTGAATATCGATAAGGTGTTTTCGTTAGTTTCCATGCAAAATAATACACTTTATTGTAGATAACAACCATAGCTTGCTTAGCATGTTTATGTACATCTGGCACGGTGAAGGTGGGGCTTTTTATGCTTCCATTAGTGGGACGCCTACGTCTGATGATGTTCGTCACACTTTTAAGTATCTTTGTTACGTGTCTTCTACTGTTTCTTGATATATCCCACATCATATACTTGTTTCCATTTAACTGGGGAAAAGTGGTAAGTACTTGTCTGTCATCTAGCACAATTAGATGATACATTCTTTTCACACATTTTTTTTTTTAATATTGTCCCTCCTATCTAACGACCTTATGACTTTTTTGTATATTTTATTTGTTTTCATTTTAACGATCAACCACTTAAACCACATAAATAAGACAATAATTACGATAAATTATTTATATATCCCCTTAATGCAACAGATATTTAATAAAAAATTCTTTTCCAGAATGCATATTTTTATGTAAGCCTTAGTGTGTTGTTCCTCATAGCTTCTTCACTGATTTTTCACATGATCTTCTTATCAGAGGCCTTTTCTTGGGTCCCAAAATGGACACGTCACCAATTACTAATCACTGGTGTAAGTAAAGAAGTATTTTTTAATTTGTTTCAAAAGTTAGTCAAGAAATTTATATGTGCATTTGAAGATATCGGAAAGGCATCACACTAAACAATAATTGCAAGGTATAAAAACTATTTTATTTCATCTTAGAAAAGTTATTAGATGGTGTAAAGGTAAATAAAAAACATCAAAATTAATTGAAAACAATAAAAAACAATGAAATTTTCCGCAGGGAAAAATTAATTCTTTTTTAACAAATGAATTAAGGAAAACTATGAGTAACATTTTCCAGATAAAGCATTAATTATTATTACTTGTACTTCTATGTCTTTTATATAGCGTCATTCTTAACCCATATGTATAAACTTGGAAAATTATAGCTGATGACAAATAATCAAAAAAACATGTTTTTCAGTTACAGAGATACCAATTTAATTCAAATAAAAATAAAATAATGTGAATTTCATAAAATTGAAAATGCATTTAATTTATTTTAGTAATTGTTTGAAGTTATTTCTGTGATTTTCAGTTCACAGTTGAGCTCGCTGAATCCATGAGCCCATACACGCATGGCCGAAATCAGGCTGTAGTCGAATTGTCTCAGTGGCAGTATGTATGTGATTTCGTGACTCTTGTGTTTAGGTTGGGTGATAGAGGCGGCTACCCATTTGGACCACCTGGCCTATCCATCATATTCAAATGTTGTTGCACTAGCCGCGCAAACTGTGGTGGAGCACCATGAGACTAACTTCTTCGTGGAGTACCGGTAAATTATTATGCAAAAATTGTAAATAAAGAGCACCAGTTAAAAGATTCTCCAGAATGAAAGAACCAATAAGTACTCTCTTCACAATTCTAGCCCACACATGTACTCAGAATTGTTGTCGAGTGTATTTGTTGAGTGACATGGATTTTTCAATGATCAATAATGCGTGTTATGAAAATTATGAATTATGAGTAGTGAAAATTGCCTTATCCGTAACTAAAACATTCATGGTAATATTTGGATTGAAGTGCTGCCGATTTAACAACCACGCACAAAAGTTCACTCGAAGCGGAAGATCCCTTGGAAGTAAGGCTTGTACCTGCTGCACGTGAAATGGACAGAGTAAGTCCTGCCTTAACATTCGTCAAACTGTGGATTGTGATATCCCAATTGCACTGCAATTGCCCTAGTGCGCATGCCAGGCTGCTCCTTGATGTCATTTAAAATCTCTTCTTCCAGATTCACAATTTGCCTAGATCTAATACCCCCCCCCCCATGTTGCCCAGGCCACGTGTAAAAAGCCTTCACTGAATTTTGATGTTATTCCCCATATGCCAGTATTATGTCCATAAGTTCTTCATTTGAGAAATTATGTGCCATACATACATTTGTAATCGCGTGAAAATAAACTCGAAATGGACTACAACTGATAACAAAGTACCGCTACAAATACCAAATATATTGTCCTGACTTGTTTACTTCTTAGTTTTTATAAACAAAAAATTGTAATTATTTTTTTTTGTAAACTTAACAAAACTAAACATATTTTACTACATTTTTTGTTTCACTATTTGTCCTCAGCTATAATTTCCCAAGGTTATGCGTATAGGTTAAAAATCGCCCTGTATAGATACCACAGATATACATGAAATCATTTTTCAGACTCTAGGATATGTTTGCTGCTTGGAATCAGCAATAATATCTCTAATCCAGAAATGCCAAATTGGTTATTATGAGCCTGTTGATGAGGACCTAAGTTTCAATTTGCAGGAGAGACAAACTTCTCCGCCAGGTTCGACTCAACATAAAGTGAACCAAACAACGCACAATTACAAGCCTATTGTGAATTACCCACCAGTAGTTGCGTCCACATCTAGGCAGGAACCAGTAAATTACCTCGATGACGTTCAGCCTTGTTCGTCCAAAAGTTCTGACCCCTACAGGCTAGCATGATAGTTAAGGACTTTCTTAATAATTCTTCAGTGAGATATTAGTAGTGTTTATATCATAACAGAGACTTCTATATGGTCTAGAATTTGTAAGTAAATATCTACAAATACCTTAATAAAAATATGTCTTTTAATACATTTTTAAATAGAATGAATACAAAATATATCATTCACGTCTTAGTTCTGCTTATCGAAAGATAAAATTTATTGTTGGTACTTGCGGAGCCTGTAACTATAATAGGCTCATCTTGTAAATGGAAAAAAAATTAACAATCCCATAATAAACTTCACTAACATGGGTTTTAAAAAAATGTGGTTCGTAAGAGGTTCATCCCAAAAAATAAGGATTGGTAGGTTAATATTATTGAAAATCAAAAAAAAAAAAAATACAGTACAGCAAAATATATATATGTATAATGCATACCTTTCTACAAAAAAAATGTAAATTGTAGCTTTACAAAATCAGAAAAGTCTATACAAATGTGTTTAAACATTACCATGTAATTAATTTAGTAAAGACCGCAAATTTTTTATAAGGTATTTGGTATTTTTTTATGTTTAATTAGTGCAAATAATTTGATTGCAATACAATATTTTTAAACTTTTTTTACAAAAAGTGTGTGATAGAATTTTGCAACAATTATCTAGCATTTTTACATATTTAAATTAAATGACAGTAGGTTATACCCACAACCATTCAATAACTACATTTTAGTTGTAATTAGGAATACAATTACATTAAGATTTACATTTTAGTTTTGAACTTAAAGAGTGAGTTTTTAAAAAAATTTAAACTTATTTGGGTTATTTTCTAATAACAAGGTTGCAGTGCATAACTTTGGTATTTTAACTTTAAAGTAATTTATATTGTTTGTAAACCTTTAAAATTGCAAATAATTGTTAGGAGAAAAACACAGTATTATAGAATTATTTTTAGTTTTGATGCTTTTTATATATAATTTATAAGATACAAAGATCATGGATGAAAGAAAAATACAAAAATTTATTAATTGGCATAATTCCATAATAAAAAGCATCAAAATTGGCTCAATAATAAATAACTAAATAAGAAAAAAATAAAATAAACGTTTAAAATTTATTTTTATTTATTTAAATGAATGATGTGTTTTATAAATTACGTAATAATATAGTACTAATTACTTTGGTAAAATTCTATTGCTTTTTTCAGCATTCCAAATATTTTTTATTAAAAAAATAACTCACCATAAAATATTAATAAGAAAGCTACTTCAGGTAATTATTGTTATATGTAGTATATTCATTTAGTTATACAGTAGACTGTTATTGGGATCCATATCGATAGTTTAGTTAAAAATATTTAAAATGACAGGTAAAAAGTGTTCATAAATCAAATAATTAAGTAATTAGTATCTAAGCCCTATTACTACGTGTTTTGTATAGTATGTAATGTTGAATACTTCACTGTACTTTTATGTTGTAAACAACGTCTTTGAGAACTTGATTATTTACAAAAATTCTATTTATACAAGGCGTTACACCATCATACGTCACAAACAAATAGCATGTTTTCAAGTTACAGGAGGTCAAAATTTTTTGAGAAAAGCTTCATTTTATAATCCTTTAATGAAAGATGTCGCAGTAAAGGTTGGGATATTGTACATATTTCGGTAATAAATGTCATATCCTTGTTGAGTACCAAAGTTTTACACCCATATCTTTATTCATTAAATATTTATGAAACTAAATTTTTATTTCTCAAATCATTTTAACACCTACTAATTTGAAAGTTAATCAAGGTATTTGCATGTTATACAACATGTTTATATGACATACAATGGCGTAACACCTTGTATACTTTACATTTTAATGTCATATATACAGTGTTTTGGAAATGTGAGCAAAAAATTAAACGGTGAATATCTTGAGTATTTAGAGGAATCTGTTATATATTTTATTCCGATTGATTGCATACCCTATAAAATTACAGGTGAAACAATTCAAACATGGTTCAAACATTATGTTATTTGAATAATAGGTATTCTCCTAGTATTAATTAGTATTAATAACCTACCCAGAACCTTTTGTCATTGTAAATGTCAAAGAGAAAAATATTCATCAAATCTCATTTAAGAAACTTTTTTCATATTTATGAAAATTTGCATAATTTGTTTAGTTTTTTATACAATAAAAATAATTTTATTACTAATATAAAACTCTGTAAACTTGTAGGAAATAGCACAAATAAAAATAATATAGCGACAACCTTAAAAATTCATAATTTGTGAAGCAGTTCATCGTTTAATTTTATGCTTTCTAACACACTGTTGTATTTCATTTGGACTTGTGTATAGGGTGTCTAGTTAGCAATGAATCTTGGCCAAAATTTCAGATATAAATGGTGACATACAAGGTATTTATGAATTTGAAGAGGATATTTGAACAGTCCCTATATAAAACGAGGTATGAGAAATCGATTGGTACAAATATTTTTGCAAATAGCACGATCTTTTTTTATAAATATGGTTTACCATAATCATGCAAATAAACATTTGTTTGGTACCGCTGATTTCATCAACTATTCGAAATACGTTCACTTCCACTTGTTAGTAAACGCACACAGACACTGTTTTTTCAAAAAGGTAGCATTAGGACACAGTTAAAAAATTTATTTATCCTTAATATCGTTTCAAAATACTTTTCCTGTTTACTACAAAAAAAAAGCATATAACTTACTATCCTTGGGCATCTGTGAGGATAGCTGCGTTACTGTATTGTATTCACCATTTTTAATGTAGGTCAAGGATGATTTCAGAGGTTCTCAATAAGTTTTAACAATTTTAAATTTTTTTGAAATTATTACTTACTATTATGTTTTCTACTTGGCATTAAAAAATCCTCACCAAGTTTATAAACTTCCTGTAGAATTGATTTAATATATACAATTAAAAAGTCAGCAAATGGAGTGGCTGGTGTGATTTTGGGTGTGCCATATGTCAATAACCAGACATGAGACCCAAACGAAACGTTAGGATATATGCAATGTGATCATATATAGAATTTTTATAGAAGGTGAACAATATATCAATTTGAGAAAAAAGTTATATTTGTAAAATTTTATAACGTAGGTAACACAAATACATAATTAAAATTCATAATTCTGTAATTTTAACAAAAATTATTGGCAAATCTTCTACAGTTCTGTATATACTCACAGTACAACCTTTAGTTTGGGTCCCATGTCTGGTTATTGAGATATGGCATATCTGAAATCTCACCAGCCACCTCTGATCAGCAATAACCAATATTTCTTATTAGAACACCCTGTACACATGTACAGGGTATTAGAGTTTTGACTGCCATATGCCATATGATATAATATTCTATGCAGAGAATTACGGAAAAATTAACTGAACTTTTGCACATTAAACTGGAAGTTGTGAATTTTTATTTTCTTTAAAACGGTTGGGATTACGACCCATGTTATAAACGACTGTTTTGTTTTTTTGTTTATTTCGTTTATTATATCGCCTGATAAAATTATGGCAGTAAAACCTCTAACAACCTGTATAGTTTTTAAAACACCTAAAACAACATTAGCTTCTGGTTTCTAAATAAATCTGTAATAACTATATTATTTTAACATTGTAAATCTATCACAAATTCATTAGTACTTGAAATGTTATAAGTAGAAAGCAGTTACATGAAGGTAAAAAAAAGTTACTGGTTAATGATGTTTTCATCTATCTTCTATTAAACATTTAAATTTGAGATTTTCACATTTCTATTTGCGATATTCTGTGACGAACCCATTTGTTTATTATGTTTCACATATTTCCTAAATAATTTTTTTGTATTTCAAAATTTTACAAAGGCGAAACAAATTTGTTTTAATTTTGTCATAGTAAAGTGAAATGGAATACAAATTAAGAATTACTATTTTTGAATCGTAGGAAGATGTAAGACATATCGGATATTCAAATTAGTCACAACATTTGCCACAGTAGCAGATAAGTGGGGAAATTTCAAATTTTAATTAAATTAATTACATATAAATGCCAAATTAGAACACTTGGTATATAAATTGGGTAACTTGTGTGTTTGTCTACTGCTCCTCTAGTACAGAATAACTTCATTTATAGAATGTGCCTTTAGAACATAGGATGTCAGAAATTTTGAGGAATATGTATTTTTACATAATAAAAAGTAACGTAGACTTACTTTAATCGTTATATAAAAGTGACTGAAATAATTAGTAAAATTCACTCTTTAAACCCTGATCTCTTACGCCTTTTATATATCCATTCTCAAAGATTTTGTAACATTACATGTGTTCTATACTTACAAACCCCTCTTCGATATTTTCAAATAAAAGTATGGAACACAGCGAAATAGATTTTTTAAACACAACAACTGCCAAAACACAAATCGATATTAGCCAAATTCATTGCTTTATACTTTTTCCGAAGTTGGTAGGTAAACGAATTTGGTTTGGCAGACAATCAGGGCATTTAAGTACATGATTTATTTTTAGTGTAGAACGACTTTGTGTTATATATAGTGTGATTTTATATATGGAAAATAATAAACAGAACTAAATAAAGTTGGTTTATTTATTTTATGAAATGTATGTAGCAGAGCTCTGTCATACACGATACGGAGTTCTCTCAATTTAGTTAAAGCGTTATTAAAGTCTCATATATTTATACTTAATTATTCTGTTGCCATCTCTTCTTCAGAAGGAGTGATTTCTAAAAGTCTAGGCCCATAAAGAAGGACATAGGCACAGTGCCAGTCTCCTAAAATGACAAAATAATTTTACGTACAGGACGAGTCAAATTTAGTGGTATGGGTATCTCAGAAACTATTAAATACAGTATGCGCCAAAAGTATGGAATAAATTCAATAAAAATGAAACAATTATTTTTTAGGAAAAATCCTCGAACAGGTCGATTTTTAATTTAAAAAATACATATTTTAGCGTAAAATGCGATTTTCAAATGTTATTTATTTTCGAGTAATGACGTCATCGATTTTTATTTAAATGGCAACACCATATTTTTTTCCTTGATTCTGAAAGATCGTTTAATTCTCTATCAGACAGTACTAAAATTTTACCCTCTTACATAGGAAAGTTTTCGAGTAAATGACGATTGAATGTTAGAAAACGTAAATCAATTAAAATAAAGCAAAAACGTTATCAAGTTTAGTTTTTCGAATTCCATAATTCTTTTATGGATCACGTAGGTGAAAATCTTTGCAAAGTGTCATTGTCACACCGACTTTCTAATAAGTATTGTAAGCGACATAGAAATTATTATTCAATTTAAAGTATTATGGCACATTTAACTGTTACTCAAAGAATTGAAATTTTAATTCTTATGGGATGCGGGAATATGACTAGAACTCAGCAGGAAGTTTGCGATTTATTTAATGAAAAATATCCAGATCGATCTATCAGCCAATCAACAGTCAGTAAGGTAGAGTCTAAATTTAGAGAAACTGGCAATGTTGTAAATATTCCAAAACCTGGACGTCCAAGCATTAATGAAAATCAGAAACAGAACATTTTGATAAGTATGGTGGATAATCCTCATAATTCTTCACGATTGGTTGCATTAAACAATGACACTAGTCAGAGCACAGTGCTACGTATCTTGAGGAAGGAAAAATATCATCCCTACAAAATTACACTTTTGCGAAATTCTAATGGATTTATGTCAAGGAAATAGAAATTTACACCGGCAAATACTTTTTTCAGATGAGGCCACATTTTGTCTGAATGGTACAGTAAACCGTCAAACTTGCAGATATTGGGGTCGGGAAAATCCTCATTGGATGGCAGAGGCACATACCCAACACCCTCAGAAATTAAATGTGTAGGCTGGAATAGTTGACGACATAATAGTAGGGCCTTTCTTCTTTGAAGGAACCCTTACAGGACAAAGATATTTAAAGTTTCTAGAAAATCACCTTGTTCCAGCCCTTGCAGTAATTTTTCCTAACGATAATGACCCTGACATTCCTGACGATATATGGTTTCAGCAAGACGGTGCACCTCCGCACTATGCGCGCCCTGTACGAGATTTTTTGGACAACTGTTTTCCTGGGAGGTGGATCGGCAGACGCGGACCGATAGAATGGCCTGCAAGATTGCCAGATCTTACACCTCTTGACTATTTTTTATGGGGATACTTGAAGTAAAAAGTGTACATTAATAAACCACGTAATTTAGAAGAACTTCAAAATCACATTCGGGACAAAATACGCAGAGTTACCCCAGAAATCATTCATAATGTGCAAGAAGAATTTCTTCACAGACATGCGCATTGTCAAGAAGTTGGTGGATGGCAATTCGAACATTTAATTTAAGTATAAAATTTAATCAATTGTATTTTATTTTACATACCTCAGAATTGTTACTTTTTATGGATAAAATTTACGTTTTCTAACATTCAATCGTCATTTACTCGAAAACTTTCCTGTGTAAGAGGGCAAAATTTTAGTACTGTCTGATAGAGAATTAAACGATCTTTCAGAATCAAGGAAAAAAATATGGTGTTGCCATTTAAAAATAAATCGATGACGTCATTACTCGAAAACAAATGACATTTGAAAATCGCATTTTACGCTAAAATATGTATTTTTTAAATTAAAAATCGACCTGTTCGAGGATTTTTCCCAAAAAATAATTGTTTCGTTTTTATTGAATTTATTCATAAAGCTCATTTCCAAAATAAATTCAATGGTCAAATAGATATTTGTTATCTTCATTTGTTTTTGAATTAGAGGTAATATTTTGTTGATATTTTTGACCACCTTTATATCTTCCAAGAGGCCATAGAATCGATCCATTACACCCATTCCATTACTTGAAGTTCTTGCATGTGATGGGTAAAACTGGGTTTCTCGGAGAGTACGAAATACAAGATAATGGTAAATATTTTCTTGGTTTGCTCTTGAACAAATACTCGCATAAGGATTTTCTTATATGGTGTGATCTAATATTTTGTTTAGCTTGTAAAATACGATGGGCTTGTTCACGAATTACATATTCACGTCTTGGTTCTGATTATCTCATGCTCCGGGTTTTTTATGTCACACAAATGAAAGATTGTTGACGAGAATGATATCTGGCAGGAAAATACTAAGCATACATGCATGCTGCTAAGGCTGAATTTTGACAAGTTTTTCATAAATTAACAGTATCATAACTCAGACAGAATTTACAGATCATAAAATAATAAAGTCGAAATTGATTAATTCACATATCTCATAGTTAGATTATGTAGTGTACTGATGAAAATTGTTCGACTAACCAAATTACGTCGCGGTGGTCTCCAATCTCATGTGGTTAAAAGAAAACAACCAACTACGATTCTTATTTAAATGTTTGTCTTATAACTCCATAACCACGAAATTTAATAAAATATATTCTGGATTACCTCTTTATCAAGCACTGCACTGAACAACAACAACAATGGTGTTGTTGTTGTAGAATATAAGGCAAAAAGATTTTTAGTTTTAATTGAACGTTACCCTAATACGTCTAAAATATATCAAATGAGAATCATCATCGATAAAATAGTGCATTATAAAACACAGGTCAAAATTCTTCATGTCCATAGTAAAATTAGGTTTGCAACAGAAAGAGGATTTTTGTCGGCAAGCAATATTAAAACCAAACAATATAAAAACACCAAATTTCACAATATTTCCTTTAAAAATAAAATATTTATAAAAAGAAAAATAAAATGCACTTTTTTAATTTTCAGCTGTTATTGCAGGAACTATCTAAAATAGCAATTTCTTTTTAGAAAATTAAGACATGAAAATTCTATAAATTTTTCATTGAGAGCTTGATGTTCTAAAAACCACTTATAAAATTGTACTCTTCGTGAAAATTTTTAAGGTTGCAGTTTCCAAATTTTTCTATAAGTTTGATAAGAACCTGATGTTTTTTTCAGGGAGTACGAAATCCTAGATATTAGAAAACATTTTCTTGATTTGCTATTGAACGAATACTTGCAGAAGAATTTTCCTCTGTGGTGTGCATGATATTTTCTTTGTAATTGTCTCATGTTCCAGAGTTTTGTGCCACATGAATGAAGATTTTTCTATAAGGATGAAATCTTGTAACAAACCGCTATGCAGACATAGTTGATAAAAATATTCCAAATATCTGAAAGTCTTTTAACGTTATACGGCATTGATTCAGACAAATTCGTTTGCTTGTTTTTTTTTTGTCCTGGGCCAAATGACTGAAATATCAATTAATCCAATGCTGGAAAATTGATATACAGTAGCTCTTAACTGAGTTTTATCTCCCTTAATAGTGCAGGTACAGAGGAGGGCAAAAATATTTAAAAAATAAATATCGTCCTGTAACTCAAAAACAAATGAAGATTTCAAATTTACGATTTGAAAAATTTGTCGTGACAATTCATATCGGGAATCTGTGATCAGCTTTTAATACTTTCCAAGATATCTTGGAATCCTATAAAATTCTATATTTCACGGATAAAAACTACCTTCATTTTTCAAAATGTTTTGGAAAATATGCAAAATTGTTTAAAAATGTTATCACAAAAAAAATATATATATATAAGACAATAAATTACCTCCGCCAGAGAGTTTCAAAATATCATCAGTGGTCACAGGGGATATGTTATCATCGTCGCATTTAATCCAGTTATCACCGGAATGCCTAACCCATCCTACGTAGTGACCGCTTGAAGAAGATCTACCCCTGTGAGTGAGTACCGCTTGCAACGTATAATAACCACTATTATTACTTCCTAGATCTGAAAAATTATTAGACGTGAGTGATTAGACAAGAACACTTTCAATAATATTTACCTTTCTCAAACCAATATGGGGCATATTTCTTATCTTCCTCTTTTGTTTGGACGTCCCCTTTACTTTTATTTTTTTCTTTGGAGGCGAGTTCTACTTGAGTGTCTTCCCATTCCTAAAGAATTTCGTAAACCATTAAAAAATTAATAAATAAAAATCTGTCGACTAACCTTAAATTTAGATCTCATTGGCGCTAACTTTTCTTGCAGTTCTTGAGAGCATAAATCGTAGGCATCGAAATCTAGAGGAAACTTAACATCCTTGAGAATTTTGGCATTTATCGATTCTTTTTCTTTGTAATAGAACCGGACAAACTGAACCGTTAAATAGGCTGGTAACCGGCTAATTTTACTCTAAAAAACATAAATTATCGACGTCAGAACATAAATATTGTACTTATACCACCATCTTCCATTTAATAAGTCAGCCTACTTTCCACTATGCGCTTACAGTTTCCCTCCCACCAACGCGTTTCCCTTTGCCTACCAATCCAATATCTGTTAGTATTTACAGATTGATACAGTGCTGTTAAGTTAAGAGTTAAAGTTAATTAAAGTCCCCCGTAGAAATAAATTTCAATTTTTTTTACTCTTGTTAAATTTTAAAAAACTATAATTTTCAAAACACCTGCGTTAACTGAAATAAGATTCTAACAATGTTCATCAGAAAATAATCAAAAAGTCATTAATAATAAAAATTTCTACACATTTTTTCAAACCACACCACTTCGTAACATTCTTAAAATAATTGTTTTTCCAATGTGTTCCATTATTATTTTTATTGTTTATCTGCGTTTTTTAAATAATACAATATTTATTTATTTAAAAACTATTTACGTAATTTTTTATTATTTTCTAATGTCCCATAAAATTTTACTAAAAAGGCAAGTAAGTTGGTCAGTAACAAAAAAAAAACTATGTAGTCTTAGAAAGGTGTTGAGTCTGGTCTAGTTGTTCGAAACACTATACAAAGGTACAATCGTTTGCAATAATAATGACACTTATTAAAATGAATTTTACGACTTTTTTTTAACTTCTGACATATTTGCAATGAAATCTGCTTTACATTTAATTATTACTGTTTTAAGAGAGTGTCATTATTATTGCAAACGATTGTACATATTTGATAAATATAAAATTTGTCATCATGATTCAATAAATATCAAAAAAAAAAACTACAAAGGGGCATTCTGCGTCTGGTCTCATTGCTGCTAGCAAAAAAAGCCTTTCTGGCAGCAAGTTCCCCAATTTTAGGACAAAGAGTAGAAGCGAGAGTAACATGCAATTCTTAATACATAAGAATTTTGTAACCTGCTCGTCGACGTGATTTACGACTTGCTGCAAAGAAACGGTAGCACATTCGACTATATGGAAACAGTAATTCGACTTATTAGAATATTTCTGGACAGTGCTTATACTCACCGTTTTTATATAAACTGCATCTCTATCTAAAGTAGGAGACTTTTTCGTAAGTTGCTCTTGCATTTTCTGCAAATTTTTTAATTTAGAATACAAAAAATCATCACACAGAAATATGAATAAAATTATAAGTAAAATAATTATCGACTTATTACTATTACTTACATTTTTAAGCCCTGAATGCATGTAGCGAACATCTTGGGAAATAAAACAACTTAACTGTAGAAACTGTTCTTTATTTTTGGAAACAGGTTCATCTTCTGCTTCCACACATTTCAATTCAACATCAAAAGTACCACCGAAATATTGGTCTATTAGAGATCTGAAATAAAGATATAAATAAAACATAGAAATATATGAAAAAAATATCTAAAGAATTGATCGTTTAAATTGACGCATATTATAAAAGGAAAATCGACTATTCTTACTTGAAGTGTTCTTGAGGATTATCGCCATTTAGTTTCGCAGGGAGTTTCTGTTGCAACATTCGTACCATCTCTGTCCAGCATTCATTGGCATCCTGAAGAAATACTCGATTGAATAATATTCAACCCGGGCCGTTGAAAGCCAGTGATCCCCACGGTAAAAAATTTACCGAGCCCCATGATAATTTTTTAAAAAGTTCAAGGTCATTGTTTGTTAAAAAATTTCTAAATGCAAAACTATACTTCAGCGAGCACGGGTCCCTAAGAATCGTGAGCTTGGAAATCTTGCCTACCCAACCCCCTTTCCCCTCTCGTCGAGGCTAATTCAGTGATAATTTTAAAATAAAACTTTACCTGCTGGGAAAATCCTCCATGTTCATTTTTTTCGGCAAATCTAGGAAAGGCCATGTGTAGTACTTGCAGTAGGACTATTGGTGGAACTGTATTCCCTTTATCCATACTAGCATATAAGTCTCTGAGTGCGGCAGTAATCGATTGTGCTGCAGTTACATTGTTAGCAGGAGCGACACCTTAAACAAAATCAGTCACATAATCAAAAAAATATATAATACAAATAACTACCTCCTTGAAAAGTTTGTAACGCTTCCCTTAATTCTGGCACAACTTTTAAACACTGAACTGTAGCATTCATATAACAAGTGTTTCCCAAGTTTGTTAAGCCAGCAGGCAAATCCAACTGAAATTAAATTAGTTATTAAATATATCATACCAAACTGACTTTACGAATATTTACCGCAGTGGCTAATTCACTCTCATTCATGTCTTCTACAAAGACAGTTTTCTCTACGGGTTCCTTAGGAACATCCTCTTCTTTGCTACCCATTAAAAGGATTGTAACCCCCTAAATAAGTACATATTGGTACACAGAGAAATATACAAATTGCATCAATACGTACATCTTTTATTTTAAAATTATCCCAATCGTTATCCTTTAGGGTAACTCCTTTGATCATAACTTTCTGTCTTTCTGGCTGTACCCCAGTTAAAGCAAACAACTGCGCTTTAAACAACAAAGGGGGCTCATCTGTATTTACTTCTATATCTGGATATGACTCCTTTCCCCATTTTACTTTAACTAATACATAAAAAAATATTTATATGCGAGAAAATCATTTATTTAAAGTAAAAGCACAAGAAAATAAAAAAATTCGGCTCCTATTTAGAGGTTAGAAAAAGTAAAGAGAAAAACTTAACTTACCCTTGTACTGCGGCATGATGATATTTATTTAAAATTATGTAAAACAGTTACAATATTATTAAAAAATATACACTTAGAAGAGTTTCTTTTGAACTATTAAAACTAATAGAAAACAATAAATTGCATTTATTCGCTTTACAGATGACAAGACAAATTAAAAAGTCACAGTCACTAGGCAGTGGGCAGCACTGCCAACAGGAAAATGTTAAAAACCCCAAGGGAAAGTTTCTAAACAAATTTGCCTTTCTCTGATAAATTCAGTGTGGTGAATCGAGGTTGACGGATGGAAATGTGTATTATTTACTTTGTTAGAAGTAATATTTCTTTTTAAAATTACGATTGTAGAAAAAATAACTTTCAGGTGTTATGTGATGTTTGTTCATGGTGACTAGTGCAGTGCTTAAAAACAATTGAAAAATGGGCAATTGTTTTAGTAGCCCCTCAACGACTGATAGAATTGATAGAAATAGAGGAGAAAGGCTAGGTGTTAGCCCCATAGAAGACACTACTCTACAGCCAAATTCTATCCCAACACCCCCATCTGAAGTAACTAGGGCTCCTGTAGTAAACCCAGCAGAGCCCGAACAACCTAGTGCCAGAATATTTGTTGCTTTATATGACTATGATGCTAGAACTGATGAAGATTTAAGTTTCCGAAAGGGTGAACATTTGGAAATTTTAAATGATACTCAGGGAGACTGGTGGCTTGCTAGGAGTAAACGGACCAGACAAGAAGGTTACATACCGAGTAACTACGTTGCCAAGTTAAAGAGTATCGAAGCTGAACCGTAAGTCCTATTTTTTTAATATATTTTACGTATATTCAGTATACCTAAGTATCGTATTGGATAATAATTGTTTTTCAAATGTTACTCCATAAGTCACCACAAATTTATTTAATTGCAATACTTACTAAAAATCAAGAAATATACTGTAATATTTTAAAAAGTTTTCCTTGATTGGTTCCTTGCTAATAGTGCTTTAAAATGTATAATTTTTCTTGTGTTATCCTGTAAGTTAATTTTAAAAGTGGATCAAGTAGGTACGTACTTATTATCTACCCTATTTACATTGATGAGCTGAAAAGTAAGGAGTATAGCTAAATGCTTTCATAAAACATAGATGTATATTACTCATATACACTGAACGAAGCATATAAGAATATAAATTTATTCAACAAAATCACAAGAAAAAGACCTGTAGTAGCGTTGAATCATGTTTTATCAGTAAAAATTGTCTTATTGACTAATGAAAAGCGAGATAAAAACAAATAATTTAATACTCGGTTTTAGCTCTACAGAAGTCAAAGGAGTATTAAGACTAGCTATATTTTAATATATGATACAGTTATCAGATGAAATTAAACATTTTATTCACAGTAGGGGAATGTTTATTTTCTTTATTCGATTATTCATAATATATTTTATTGTACAGGGTGTCCCTAAAGGGTCTTTACAACGTTCCACCAGATAAAGTGCTGCTCAAAATAAGTCAATTTAGCTAAACCTACTTTAGATCAAAGTTGCCCCGTTTAGGTGCTATACCTACGACCCTGAAGTTGCAATTTTAAAATTTATTTTTATAAATTTAAAACGCCTTATACGATTTTGCTAAAATTTAGTAAATTGACCTTGCTCTATAAGCACAATAAACCCCATATCAAAATTATTAGTAATATCAATCCATTGGCGTGGAATTTGTTTTTTTTTTTTTTTTTTAGTAATTACACCTTCGATAATTCTACGCCAATGGAAGAAAAGATTTTTCTGTATAAAATTTAGATTAAGTAAATTATTTCCTATGAAAAAGGTACTCTTGATAAGACTCGATTACTCTCATGGTTTATTCGAAATTTGAAATTTTAATTTTAGTAAATAATTTACTTAATCTAAATTTTATACTGAAAAATATTTTCTTCCAATAGCGTAGAATTATTACTAAAAGAAAACAAATTCCCTGCCAATGGATTAATATTACTGATAATTTTGATGTGGAGTTTATTGTCCTATAAAGCAGGGTCAACTTACCAAATTTTAGCAAAATCGCATAAGGCGTTTTAAATTTATCAAAAAAAAAAAAATTTCAAAGTTGCAAGTTTAGGGTCATATAGCGCCTAAACAGAGCAACTTTGAACTAAGGTAAGTTTAGCTAAATCAACTTATTTTGAGCCGCACTATATCTGGTGGAGCGTTGTAAAGATCTTTTAGGGATACCCTGTATATAATGATTGTTGTTAAACTAATAGGATTCCCATTAGGGCTTTTTGGAAACTACAATCTGACATCATTAACAGGTGTTGTGTGATTGAATTTTTTGGGAAATGTAAGTATCCGATTCCTGGTAACTGTTTTTGAATACATAGCATAAGTAGTGGATATCTATCTGTAAAATTTAAGATTGAACCTATCAAGATTTTATTAACAATCTGTTTTTGAACAATTTAACATAATCTGATCTAGTAACCGAATTAATGCATTTGTACAAAAGTCCTAAGTATTGATATAAGTTTTTAAATTTGAGTTACATTATTAGTATTACAGAGTTAAGGGGTTATATTTTGTGTGCGAGATGGACTAGTCAAGTAATTTGTTATGTCACTCACAACTCCTTGAGTCAGCCAAGTCTTAACCAGTACTGTTTTTATTTAGTGGTTGATTTGAATTTTCCTTTTTAAAAAAAATATTTTGACTTTAAAAATCATCGTACATATTTGAATATCCACAAAATGACAAGAAGGGGAAGTACATACAGGTATTTGAGTATATTGTTTTATGATTAGATTAAATTAATGAGGTTAAAAATTGATCAATCCTAATTCTATTAACAGACAGATATTCCATTTTAAAAATATTTAAGTGTCATAGTTGCGACATTTGATATAGAAACGGAAATGATACTTATTCTCAATATATTTTATAATCGAAATTTTATAAGGTTGCTATTTATTTCTTAACGCAAGCCCAAGTAATTTAGAAACTTTCTATATTAAAAATGATAATTACTTTTCAAGTAGTATAATACCTAACTATTGGATCTAGAGTGGAATAAGATAACAAAAAAACTACCTGCCACTTGAATATCCACCTAAAAAGTTAACAAAATCTATAATAATTTAATATTATTTTAAGGTACTTAGTTAGATATTTGTTTAATTTAATAGGCACCTCGATATGCACATCATTATAAAGAAATAGTTTCTAGTAAATATTTAAGTATATTACAAAACATTTTATACTTAAAATTGGAGGCAATAAATATTAATGCAAACAAGATAACAAGAAAAAATAATGTGAAAAATCATAATACAATGCAGTTTTTGTAATAGAAAAGCAGAAATAAAAACAAAACCAAATGTTCAAAATATCTAGAAATATTTTGTTAAGTAAATAAATTTTTTTCAAAATTTTGATAGAAGAGATAGGTAACTGAATTTAATTTTTTGATACTGTAAAGATTTTTCATAAAAAATGGTATATTTTATTTATTTCGCAAAAACAAACGGTTTTTAAGATAAATTAATTAAAAGAAAAAATTGGTACAAATGTTGAATTTACGTATGACTGGTCTGATGCGAGGTGTAAAGTGTATTTCCTATTAGTCTAAAGCGTCTAAAAATGTATTTATTTCAGAGGCAAATTAATCGCGTATATTTTGTAATCACTTCATAAAAATGACCAAAAATAAAAGAAATCATTCTCGAAGATGAAATATTTATAAATAAAATGGGCAAACATTAAAAGCGTAACTATATTTTAAAAGAATTAATGGGAATTACAAGGCCATTATTTAGAGTGTATTTATAGGGCATTAGTGGGAATTAGAAGGCATTCCTAGGAAATTTGTGGGCGTTACTGCGAAATTTAAGGGCATTACAGGCACAAATGGGCATTAGTGTACAAAATTTGGCAAGTAGTTTACCCTTCGAATATACCTAGGATACCTTTCTTTTATAAACATTGTTTTTATCTCTTTTTTGCAATAAAATTTTATTATAGATTTTGCATAGGTACAATCTATTGTAATAATAATGAGTCATCCAAAACAGTTTTTGAACTACTGAAAGTTCTGAGTAGAAATTCCATTAAACCTCTATTGGTGGGTGGAAATAATGTTTAAGGCTTACGGTGAGTGCTCGATCCAAAGGGATATAGTTTTCGCTCAGTAACTCCTCAACGAAAAATGATAAAAATATGCGGTTTTTTTTATAGACTACAAATATTATTTTACGTCGACGCTGTGTTTTGAAATTTTGAAAATATGCAAAATTTATTTAAAAAAAATTAATTTTACACTTTTTCAAAATTTCAAAACACAGCGTCGACGTAAAATAATATTTATAGTCTATTAAAAAAACCGCATATTTTTATCATTATCCGTTAAGGAGTTACTGAGCGAAAACTATGGGTTTGTTCTAACACAGCAAGAATCGATTCCGAATCGTCCAGAATTAGTCAGTCAGTTCAGTTGTTAATGTACTTTCGGCGAATGCGACGTAAGACGGTGTTGGTCAAACATTTCTCACGGTACTGAACCAGTTCTCGACGGTTGTTGGAACAGATCTTATATATCGTTTGATAGAGCGCTCACCGTAAGCCTTAAGATGAAAGGAGTTTGCATTACAAATACGTCACCAGTTCAAAACAAATCACCAGATTCGTTTTAAAATGTGCCATTATTACTTACTCAATTTTGCATTTTGACTAACTCTCCACGACCCGTTTTTACTGACGATTTTTTCGAGGATTTTCTGGAAGTTCCAAGACTTACCTAATTGATTTTATTTAGATCATATTTTATAACTTTTTTTGTTAGTTTTAAGAGTTGTTTCACTTATCCGGGGATAGGTACCCCCTATGTGAATCAACTTTTTGATTTTATTAACCATTCTATAAGGAAACCTCCCTATACTGTAATTCTATTTAATTTTCTATAAAATTTTCTTAATATTTGTAGATAAAACGTTTTTTTGCGTTTTAATTTATTTTTGTAGTTATAATTTTACTTTCTGCACCAAAGCATTACAAATTTTATTTTGATTTGTGATAGTGATACTATGATAAGAATTTGTGTCTAAAGGGCTTTCTACATAATTTTATTGTTGTTTTGCTACATTTGAGAAAAAATAAGGATTAATTAAATAAGCCCTCGCGCCAAACGGATCAGTCAGTTATTTTTGAAATTAAATGCCTATCCAAAAAATCTCACGCTGCAGCAGATACTTAAGTAAAAAAATAACAAAAATCACATCACCATCGCCCACTTCCGTACTTTTCGACGTTTCGAAAAACTGTTTTCGTTTTCAAAATAGCAAATGTAATAAAAGTATGTCAGGTTTGACAGTTTAAAATTTGTTTATTTGCTTCCATAGAGATTTGTTGTTTATCTGCTTTTTCAGTGTGAGTTTTTGGTTAGGCAAACTTAGTTGACTGATCCATTTGACGTAAGGGCGTATTCAATATTAATCCTTAATTTTTCAGAAATGTGGCAAAATACCCAAATTAAACTAAAGAAAAAGTGAAATTATGCCACAAATAAATAGCTTCAGCGAATATCCTAAGGCATTTCTTTAATTTCACATAAATAAATTTTAAATACTGTAGCTGCATTAAATTGAGGCTTAATTGCGATTACCTATGTTGCTACATAGTAAATGTAATTTAAACCTCTCGTACAAACGAATAATAGGAAACGAATTAATGAGAAATTTATAAAATTTATGCGTTAAATGTGGAAAACAGCAACTGGAATCTTAAAAAAATATTACGTACTGCACGAGGATACAGTCACGCTTCACGTGGTATTATGTGCAATTGTTTTGTTACTTTATCTAATTTCTGGAGGAATACAAAAATGAGGAAGCCCCTATTATCCAGTGACATAATGTAAGTGGAAGTTTAATTTTTTGAGTGGATTTGTCAAGTACCTGCCTATACTGCAATTTTCCGTTATAATCTCAAAATTGTGATAAATAAGAGTTAATATTTATTTAATTGCAATGTCCTCGTCGTTTTAGATCGTTTAAATCAGATTAAATTATTTACATTCTAAAGATCTTGTGACATTACTATTTTCCATTTTTAGTTTTACCCGGTTCGCGTTGGACAGCCAAACATAGACCTCTAGAAGTCCGTCTAAAATTGTTACGAATTTTATTAAATAATGATGAAGACAACTTGCGAGCTGCTCATGAACTGATCAGCTCGCAAAAGCAGCGTCTTAACACCAGTGCATATTTAAGTTCAGAGATGAATTGTTTATCCTTATTTTACAATACTAATATAAATTTACTGATTTGGGTGGTCTTTCAAATGGTGTAATTGTAACAGCTAGTATTATGTATATCAGCCAATGATTGAGAACTGCATAGTAAGTATGTAGTATAGTAGCATAGTAATTTTTTAAAGCAATATACGCTACTGAGCTATTCCGCGAAGATATGAATAATTTAGAGACTGATATGCAAAATCTATAAAATTTCTGTGCAATTTTTGATGTTTTGAGTCACCTAGATATTAAAGTTCCTTTGCTATTGTGACGATCCGTATTTTTAAGATCAAATGTCAAAAGATTTACAGAAATCTGCAATATTCAAAAATGTATACAATACTGGCACAGTTTATATCAATTTTGCACTTCAAACGAGCATTTATTAGATAGGATATTTTCGTTAGAAATCTATTTAGTACAGATTTTTAATGCTATATACCTATACTTGAATTATGTGCTTAAATTCTTTATTATTGTTATAATTTGTTGTTGTTTATAATTAAATAAATGTAAATGGGTTTTGTTTCGTATTCGTGATTTCTTTAATTTTTTTTATGAAGGACATCAAAAACTAATATATTTTAGTTTAATATAATTGCTGCACATAAATATTTCATATTAAATGAGGTCGTTGGAATAGCAAAGAAACTTCAGTATTTCATAAACGACGCATAATATCAGAAATGACAAAGAAAATTATAGATTTGGCATAGCAATATCTATTTTTATGAATATTTTCACAGACAACAGTAGCGTGTATTTTTGTATGAATTGAATGGAGCTCAGTAGTGTGACCCCTCACTATTCATTAGTTCAACGCCACTGGTCGATAAAGTACAACCACTGAGTAAAGAAATAGTGTACTCAATGGTACAACTCCAATTATTACACTAATTGAAAAATCTTCACTCATGTACCTATAAACGGGTCCCAATTTTATTGAAATTCGGTTAAGTGTTAGTGAATAATTTTGTTGTTAATTTTCAAATAAGAAAATCGCAAAAGGATATTTGCGCTATATTTTGTTGCTCGTTGAGTATTTTTAAATAATGTAGTTTCTCAAAAAAAAATCGTCATTCAATAGTCAGTTAAAAATATGAAATTGGTGGTACACATTAGCAACAAAATAGCAACAATATATCCACTACTTGTTTTTTGGCGGCAGCTGATGCTGGCTAGACGCCATAGGGGTGTTTTTTTCTAAACTTCTATATCCTTAGAACAAAATGTTATGGAACAAACTAGACTTATTTTCCAATAAGGAATCAATTTGTGCAGTTTCCATATTTAAAGTGAATAATAATAATAATAATCTTTATTATTCCAACAGGAACACCCAATTACAGGAATAAGTAATAAACACAACTAAGTGGTAATAAGAAATTAAAATAAATACATATAATATACACTAATAAAGAGACAAAATCATATAACACACAAGCAATGTATAAGTTACGCTAAGTGAGAAACACAATAACACAGAGACTTTAACCTGTCATGAAAAATATCACAATCCTTAGCAATTTTATTATACAAATTACACATTAAGTAAATAGGAGATTTAGCTAGTATATTAGTTCTAGGGGAATCACAGTAAAACAAACTTTGTTGCCTCGTGTACCCACGTGGTATACGAAAGTAAACATTACTCAATAGTATGAGGCAATCAACTCTGTTGTTTAAAAGATTATACAGAAAACGAATAAGAGATACGTTACGACGTAAATCCAACGACTCTAATCCGAAACGATTCAATAGGTTAGTGTGATTACAACCCTGAAGTGGATAAACGCCATCTTGTCGATATGCAAGAAGTTTTAAAAATCTTCTTTGAACTGATTCCAGCCGGTGCTGATGCGTATTATAAATCGGATACCATATTATGGAACCGTATTCGAGTTTAGACCTGATCATATACCTGAATATAAAGTTTTCAACGTGACCACATTTGTAAAATCTCTACAATTGCGGTATATAAAACCATAAGTCCGGAAAGCACTAGATACAATATTATTAATATGTTCGATAAAAGTAAATTTAATGTCAAACGTAATCCCTAAATAGGTAGGTAAGTAGGTATGCCCTTTTGTGGTAATTCATATAGTTTATACAGTTACAGTGTAGGCTGTTATAATAATTATTACAACACTTAATATTCATGTGAAGCCTTCTTAAATTGCCATTCCAGTCCCAGTCGTTTTCTGAGAAAGTTTGATTCACATACATATTCGTGTTGTATTATTATATTTTTACATTCTTTCAGACAGTCTTCAGATGCATTGCCACCATTTAATATTTTTTAATGGCATTTTATAATTTTTTTTTATTAATCCAATTTTATATGTGTAAATAAGGCTTGGATTGGAAACACAATTGTTTTTTTGAAATAGATAATGGTCTAGAAAATTTAGTTTTTAAACTTATGCAATAAATTTTTTTTCTGGTAGTAGAATGTTAAAAAATAAGTCAATTTAATAATATTAATTCCGAGATTAACTCTTGAATTTTAATTGAAACAAACACAATAGACAAAATACTTGCTTTTACGTCAATGCCTAGTGGGAATTCCAGTCATCTTAACATCCTTTTGATAAGGTAGGAAGTTATCGTGATGGTTTACAAACAATATTGAGTTGATTTGTTGGTTATTGTTATTACTAACATTGTAGAAAGAATGTCGTAGTAGTTAAAAAGCTCGGAAGCAATATACAGCTATTATTTTTAAAATGAGCATTGATTTACATTGAAAATATAGAAAGATTTTTCAAGAAAATTTTGCACAAATTATACAGGGTATCTTTCAAAGGTTGAACAATCTGAAAACTAGATATACTAGAAACTCAGAAACAAGCGATTGAGCCTAGCATATCCTAACTTTAGACACTTCAACAAGTATATTTATTTTGTTGAGCAAAAGGGATTAACATTTTTTAAATACTAATTGGAAATAATTTATCATTGTTTTTTTACAAAAATTGACCAAAATTAAGAATTTATTATTTTTATGATATACCTACCTCGAATTTTCCAATTTAAAAAAAAAAAACAATTCCAATAATAAGTAAAGAAAAAATTATACCTAAATAAAATTATAAGTTTGACATATTGTATATTTTCAACTGTCAATATTTGGTACGGTATGTTGTACTCAATCGACATATTTTGGTCTTTAGTAGCTCTAATTTTGAGATTTCTCAATTGTTTGAAGGCACCTCATCGTTTAAGAATTTCTTAATTCTACAGTGTCTCAAAAGTCATTAGTTAGCAATTTTTGAAAAAATTGCTCGTACAGGTCAACTTTCATTTTTTGGGGCATGAACTTTGGTGGAGTTACTATTTTCAAAAATGTAACCAGTGACGGCGGGATAAGGTTGTTTTTTTTATGGCAATCAACATTTCTATTGCACCGTATGAAAAGTTAGGTTTTTATGATTAATTTGATGTGCTGATAGGATAAATTTACGGTTTTTTCTATTCTTCTCCAATATTTTTCCTACCAATCCCGAATATGTTGCACACTATTAATCAGAAATATCTAAGCTTTCATACGGTGCAATAAAAGAAGGTGGCTGTCATTTAAAAAACAACCGTTTGAACACCAAAGTTCATGCCTCAAAGAAACAAAATTGACCTGTCCGAGCAATTTTTCCAAAAATTGTCTTTTCCCGATATGCGCATGACTTTTTAGACAATGCTTTTTTTTCTACAAAGTTTTTCTTAGCTACTTGTTGCATACTAAACGAATCATAAAGATCTGGACTTTCAAACGGTGCAATAAGAAAGGTGGTTGCCATTTAAAAAATACAATCTTATCTCTCTCCCGCCCCATAAAAACAAAATTGACCTGCTCGAAAACCAATTTTTTCGAAAAATTGCCAGTGTTCGAAATCCACATGAATTTGGAGACACACTGTATAATACGAATTAAAATCATGAGTGTGAAAATATGTTAAGCAATGTTCATAAAAACTATTTTTATTAGGCAAAATTCGACTTAACATTGTAATGGTAATTGTGAATAAAATTAACAATTTGCACGTCAAATTGCCTTTGAACCTGGTAAAAGACAAATAATATAACACTTTCTTGAATTTGTATAAATATTTAACAAAACAATTGTTGAAACTTCATTGTCAGTTTCAACGTCACGAAAGTTCAACATTTTCTTTCATAATGTAGCAGCCTATGTTTACTATGAGGTCGTTTCTCAGACAAACTGCATCCGTTTTCTTGCACAATCTATAAACATCTTTGGATGCTCAAGTCTCTGTCCTCACATCAAAGAACATTTCCTTATTAACAAAACTTGTAAGAAGGCTAAAAATAACATGTGGTATTATTTATTACAACAGTTGGACTTCTTCCCAACTCGAATGTGGAGTTTTTGATTTTAGTAATAGTAGTGAAATTAATTTAGAAACAGTTTTGAAGAAGTAATTAATTAAATATAAAAATTATCTAAACGCTTGCCAGAAAAAACTGTTTAAGGGCGTTGTATTCTTAAAATAGCTTTTTCTACAAATACAAATAATTTTAGACCTTTAAGAACTCATTGATATAGAGTTTAGAAAATAACAGGAATGTTATCTCATGTCACCTGCAAATATTCAAAGATACTAAAGTAAAACGACAGAAAACTGTCTAACCAAAGGTATTTCTGAAATCTTCTCAAAATATGCATTTTTTAAATTTAACAACAGATGTAAATATAACATAAACTTACATAGAGTTCAGCCTATAAGATTGTTCACTTTTGTTTATAAGTATGTGAAAATAAATTGTTAAAATGTGTTAGAATAGTAAAATGTGTGTCTTACAAACGCATTTTAAAAATTATTATATTATTTGAGGAGAATTTAAATAGTAAAAGTGGACAAGCAAAACATCGATAATTTTATTTGTTTGTTGTTTCGAGATTTCTGTACAAAAGTAAATGCTTTTAAATAATAATAATTATATGGATATTTATGTCGATTAAAATAATTTAATAAGTATATATGATGTTTCTTTTTGCAAATGTGTGACTG
Organism: Monochamus alternatus; assembly: GCA_037114965.1. Lineage (NCBI taxonomy): Eukaryota > Metazoa > Arthropoda > Insecta > Coleoptera > Cerambycidae > Monochamus > Monochamus alternatus. Next base: position 92,908,179 of record CM073427.1, on the reverse strand, counting down.
AATAACTTTTAATTAGAAAATTGAAATAAATCGTAGTGATTTTGAGTATATATAGAGTTAAATAATTGCTTCTTTATTGCATACTTTTTCCTATATATTTATAAGTTATATGTTATACTGATATACTGATATAGTTGCTTCTATTATTGACTTCTTACGTTTCTTGATAATTTTGGCTAGTGTTGTAAATTAATTACAAATAATTCGTTACAAATATACAGGGTGAATCAGTTTTAAATGAACCAGTTTTGAGGGTCAGGAGAACTTTGAAAAATAAAACCAACCAGTTTGTGAGATTTATTTTTTTTATTTTGAGACATTATAAGGGAGAATTAGGATTATAAGTTAAATTTCAATTAGATGAAATAGTAGTTAGGCTTATTTTTGTATATGCTATGCTTATATTGCAAATACCTACTTATTCCTATTATTTCATTGTTTTTATCAAAATTATCAAAAAAAAAAGTTTTTATAATTATTGCTTGATACGTAGTAAATATGTAACAACCAAAGTAGGAAAAATGTATATCTATAATAATATTACAATCAAACAAATATCACAGCCACCTATCTTTTTTAATTTTCGTAACGCAAAATAAGAAATAGTAAATCACATATAAAAATTATTTCTTCAAGGTAGTCTTTATATTCAGAATTTCTCTAAATTTTTCAAGTAATCAGAATAAATATGTATATTGCAAATGTCTTATCTTCAGTCGTTGAGTGAATAAGTTATTCACTCAACGCTTCAGTTGACAATTTGAATAGTTTGTAGGTAGTCAAGATTACAAAATATTTGTTTATCTTCCTACATTAGATAATGGAGTTCTTACTTCAGCAAATTAGCATTTTGCTTTGTTATCTTCCAGTGGCTGGCTATTTGATATAGGACATTTTTTACGAGGTGTGTGGTATAGAACCTGTGCCGTAACACAAGCCACACACACATTTTGTTATTTTATTTTACAAGCGCATATACTATGCACATCGGACGAAATAGACGGAACGGATTTTATTTGCAACTACTACACTATATCTTTTCTATAATCCGTATTTTAATTTTTGGCGTAAATTCAGCGACTTTACAAATTTGAATTATGAAATATAGATACAGCGTGTTTCCAATGAAGTTGAATTGAAATATAAATAGAAAATGTCGTACTATGCAATAAGTTTTCTATAAACAAAAATCTGAAAGGTACAGTAAAGAAGTCTCCAATAAAATTAAAGGGACGATCAGTATGCACTGCCAGAAAAATATATTTTAAAATTATTCCAAAGCAGCTTTTACTAGATCCAAACAAAATTTGGCACATCTTTAAATTATCGATTTCAGTAACAGTCTTTGGTACAATAATGATTTTTTTTTATAGAGCATTTCAAAAGACAAAACAGATAATTTAATCCGATATCGATAATCTTAACCGTTTTTGAAAACAGGTTCATTCAATGAACTCAGAAAAAGGGTTTGTGCAAAATATTTTTTACATAAGTAATGATACATATAAACAATTTTTTTATTCTTCACAGACTTAAATAATATGAAATAAAAGATTGTGTATATCACTTCATAATTTGAGAAAATTCAAGTTTTTGCCAGTTGATTTTTAAAATAATATTTTGCTTCTTAATTTTTTGAATTTCTCTTATGGAAGTTCTTTTTGTTTGTAAGAATAAAATTAATTATCTGAATGGAATGGATCCTGAGGCTCATTATCAAAAAAATACCACTTTAATTTTACCTACCGTCACTTGCATAAAATATTTGGATTCATTTTGATGATACAAATTTTGAAAATAAAAAATGTTACGGATTGCTTTCATATTTTGCTGATGTTCAGGGTGTCTTAAAATTAAACTGGATCCTTATAAGATCTTATTCCTCTTATTAAAACAAGATGAAAAGTTTCTATAAACATGCAAGTCCGCAAATGCTTCGTTACGAAGATACAGTTTTACAGTTAAACGACAATAATTTATGGGGATGACTTTGACATTTAACATGTTTACCTGATTTTGAATTTCTAATAAGGCAAATACCTCAAATGTTTATTATGTATAAAAATAACTTAAAAACTGTTTTTTAAAAAAATTATAAAAAACAATATAGCTGGTTTTTGCAATTCTTGTAAATGTGGGTAAATCTTTGGCTGATCATTTTTACACATTTTCAAGTAAACAATGTTTGTGACTACGCAACTGAAAAAGAAAAACAATGATTGTGACGCTGAAATATCCGTTAGTTATCCAAATGTATCCAGCAGTTTTTTAAATTTTCTTGTAGTTTCGGAATATTCAGGAAAATAAAAAAAATTTAAGGCCCCATATTACAGATTCTTTTCATTTCATTTTAGTGATCGGAATAAGCTCGTAAAAATGTCGTTTGATTTTGGGAGACAACTGTGTTGTACTAATTTAAATAATTGAAAAGATGGCTTCTGACATCTTATTTTCAAAGCACTCTGCATATTTTTTTAATTAATGTATCAATTTATACGAGACTTCATATCACTGGTCCAGGATTTTAGGTTTACTGTATATATCAGATTCAATTTTATTTTTGAATAAACTAGTTACTAAAATACATAATACATTTTTGAAAATTACAAATTCCATACGTTCTAATTTTTGTTTTTTGTTTTTTGATTCTTGTCGAGATCTTACATTATTTTTACTCATTTGTAAGCATACATATACCATCTAAAAATCATGTCAATCAATCAATTTTTTTGGAAATGGTTACAAATAATGGTAGATATGTGAATAAGAACTTTTTAAAATAAAATTCCCATAACTTTAATTCATTCATTGTACTTCAATGTCAAATTTACCTCACCAGAACAATACGAGAATGACAGACCATGCGCAAAATAAGCATAAAATGTATCTGTAGAGTTCCGTCTATGATGGTGCCATAAAAAAACTAAATAACAAAGTAAACATGGAATTTGAATGTTGTATTATTGTACTACTTAAAGCAAATATAAAAAAAACGATAAAATTAACAAATTTTCTAACTATTGTTCGTTTAGTTCTTAACCATTTTTAGATGTGTTGTAGATAATCGCATAGAATAAGACCCAATTTTTAAGACTGAAATATCAGTTGATATTTTGCAAAGGACTCTCATAATTTCTCCAGTATGCTTTTGGTACACATTTGAGATACGTTTCGTCTGAATCGAGCTCGTGATTGTAGCAACTTAATTGCAAAACATGTCAGCAGGGTACATTTTAAGAGGAAGTTAACTATTAACATCAACTGTGGGCGTTCTACTGTCTACCAATTGCCATTGAAAATGTTCGAGGTGTAAGATTATTTTTATAAATATTACAGAGGATTGGCAGAAATTGGTATTTCAGAGAAGTTCGTTAATTTCTGAATAAAATTTTGCGTTAATTGATAAGAATGAGGATATAAATAGGTATGCGAGTAGGTATGCCAGTTTTAGTTTTATTTAAACCGTTAAAAAAAATTAAATAAGTGTACGCTATTTACTTTAATTTCGATATATACGTATATAAGTAATGTGTTTACAATTGATTAGCAGGAATCATCCAACCATAATACTCTTTTCCGCTTTTATATAACATTAAATAATGCATTGTGATCGGAATATATGTTTGGGCAACTCTCTCTTATTCGTAGAGAGAAATCAATGCATATTGGTTTGGTAAACAGATTTTCTAAAACCGTGTTTTTCCAATCATAAATCTGTAAAATGTGATATCTACCTGATGTTTCTTTTACTTCAAATCGCAATTTAATGTAAGAAATACTTAGTAATAGAAAACTGAATGCATCCACGGCAGTCTTTCATTATAAAATCTTGTACAATAATTGCTGTAGCTTCGTTGGATTTGCTCTCGACTCTAGAAAACAAACAGCACATAGCATGAAGTCTGTATTTGACATAAATTCTTTTATTTAGTTACTATAAAAGGTTTAAAACTAAAAATTACTCACTAAAACCATAACCTAGTAAACACACAGAATTTTGCATTGCTAGTTGTATACTCTCCAAACTTCAAAGAACAGTTGTCAGTCTAAGGGTCAAAGAAAGGTTTTTTATAGAACACTGTAAACATCTCGGAATGTTATACTTTAAAATAGTACTAATTATTTATGCAAACATCGCCATTATTATCAATATTGTTATTAGTATTAACAGAATTTAATTTCCCAACAACACAGGAAGTTTAAAGATTTATCGGCGTCAAGTACACTTTGCACTAGTGGCCTACAGATGGCCATTGCATCAGATTCTGTCAGAAACAAAATATCGCATACTGTGTTTAGTGTGAAATATTGTTGCAAAATCAATTGTTCGCGTATTTACAAACATGTATTTAAGTGCTGAGATGACGGATAAGGTGCTGAATTATGGGAAACGTGACAAGTGCATATTATCCTGTGACAGTGTAACATCAAAGACGTTTTCTGAGTAGCCAAATTATTTTGCTTAATCCTCTTTGAACTACAGTGAACAAATGCTGTCAGGGGTCCCAGATGATTTCAAGTGGAATTCGTGAGGTAGATCGTAAAAAATCGTGAGAAGTCGTGAAATACTAATAATGTAATGGGTTTAGTATCTTCAGTATTGAAAATATTTCTAAGGGAGTCACAATTATCCGGTCATCCCGCGAATATGAAGATCGAGGAGGGGGAAGAATTAATAGTTTTTTGTTTTCATGAATATTGAAGAGCGAGGGGGAACTACATTTACATGGTATTAACACGTACAAATATTTACTTTCAATGGCTAACACACTACGCTCAAAAAATCGTGGGATCCAACACACTAATTGTAAAATCGTGATATTCACTACGAAATCGTTAAATCTCACGATGAATCGTTGCACATACAAATCTTTAATTTTAATTGCTAACACACTACGCTCAAAAATCGTGAGATTCACCACGAAATCGTTAGATCTTTCGATAAATCGTTAAAACTGGGACTCTTGACTGCTGTAGTGCCTTGGCGGTAAACGTGTGGCAGTTTCGTCGGGCCAAGTACCTCGCATTAAATAAAAGTACAAAAATCTTGGCAATGACCAGTTTTTCTGTACATAAGTCGGTCGGTCAATGGTCGCGCGGTTTAAGGCGTCAGTAATTGACTCGATGTGGCTAGACCGGTGTGGGTTCGAGCCCCGCAGCCGGTATACCTTATACCAGCTGTATTCGTGGAGAGAATTGGCCCCTCTCTGCGCGTATGGTAGGGTGGAAGAATGTTAGCTTGGGTCAGTGTGAGAGATTGATACCAGTCGATGTTTGACTACCTCCTTAATTAATGAGGCTTTTCAGGTTTCCCTTATTCCTGCACTTAGTGGTGGATAGGGCTTACTAACGTAAGTCGTTCCTGGGCGCCAATGCGGTCTGCTTAATAATAATATGCCGCCCCTTTTCCCGTACAAGTCTTCGACTTCTGGGCTAGTCCTCGCGATTAGAATGAGGGGTAGAGATATTATTTTTATAAATAAGAAACAGAAAATCATTCAACATTCTTGAAATCTCTCGAAATATCCATCTTGGAAATAAATATCAGTAAGGTAGGCTACTATTTTGCAAATATTTATTTTCTTCTGAAGCGGCGTGAATCCATATAGGTGACAACGCGGTCCCCTGTCACTACCTTTAACACCTTTGACTTATGGTAAATATAGGTGGCCAGAGTAGGCGATAAATAGGTCTTTAATATAGTTAACATTGTATAAACGAGGCAATATTTACCCAAAATGAAATCATCAATTTCTGAAATGTTCATATGTGGTCAAAAATTGTCAATGGAACACTTATTAGGTCACATATGTTACCGAATTGTTTAATGATTTGGAATTTTTACAAAACCTGCTTATTTTTGTCAGAAAGTTATATGAAATATACTTTCGCTACAATTATATCATCAACTTAAAAATTTCCCTGTATAAATTATTTTCTCAGTTTTGGATGTTTTCTTCAGATTTAGGTTTAAACATATCCAATACGAAATACGTACATTTTTGCAAAATTATTGCTTACATCATTGTGTTTATTTATACATTTTGTTTTTGTGCATGTTGAAAGTCGCTGTCTTAAAAATCCTCTTCACAAAACGGTCATTCTTTTTTGGCCAAGGTGAAACTAGTGGGTTACTGACGTAGCCTCCTAACTGTTCCAATGAATTATTAATAAAGTATAGTATCGTACCTATTACCTTATAACATTTACATGTATCACATACCTCGCGTATGTACGGTATCGTTATGAAGGAAATAAGTGGGCAGATTAATAATAAACTCACTTTGTTTAATAAATTTCTAATTTAAATGTTTGGATAACGGGATCGCGTTGGGGTTTTTAATGTCTGCCATGAGATTTTGCATCTTTCTGCGTTTGTTTGGTTTATATTACACGTTACTCAGAAACATATATTTTGCTTTTATTACTGGTAAAGCTCGTCAGTGTTGCCATTATTTTATACAATTTGGCTACGCAGTGCCGTTATAAAAGTATGACATGACGCCCAACGTACGGATATGTTGTGCATCGAAGATAGAGATTGATTCATAGCGTTTATGATAAAATTCAGAGAAAGATAGAGCGTTAGAAATTGAATTATTTATTTTTTTTTAATTAAATGACTATCTTTAGATAAATAAAACAAATAAATATATTCGCTTTATAGCTGATTGTTGGCATCTAATTTATACAATAAAGATGTACAATCGATTGCAATAATAATGGCACTCCCTTAAATCAACCACTTGGAAGTTCTGAGTAGAAATGTCATTAGATCTCTACAAGGGGGAAACACTCATGGAAATCTTGTCGCAAATCTTGTGAAATCCTTGCGAAATCCCGCAAAATCGAGCAAAAACCCGAAAAATTGTGCGAAATCCCGATAAATCGCGAGACATCACAAGAAATTCCGCGTCAACTGGAGGCAATCATTTTATTGACTTTGCACCTCGACGTTAAATTTTGAATTAGTGCCCCCATCCACTAGTTTATCTAAAAGTTGTAGAATGACGTATCCACGCTAGCGAAAACTTTGTAGTCCGAGTCGAAGGCAAGAACTACGGTTCGTGAGTGTGGAATATGCCATTCTAAACGTGTTTTAGACTATACTTCCTCTAACAAGATTTTAGAAATTATACAAAAAAGTTGCTTATCTGTACATGGAACGCCGATGAAAAATATTCCATCACAGTATGTTAGAATAACATTCTAACACAGTGTGATAGATAGAATGTCATTCTCACACAGTATGCTGGAATGACATGTATTGCAATCTAATTTTTAGTTGTGAGAGAATAGTATTCTACAAGTTGTAGAATGGAATATGCCATTCTAAACGTGTTTTAGACTATACTTTTTCTAACAAGATTTTAGAAATCATACAAAAAAGTTGCTTATTTGTACATATTCCATCACAGTATGTTAGAATAATACAGTGTCATAGAGTGCTATTCTGACACAGTATGTTGGAATGAGATGTATTACAATCTAATTTTTAGTTGTGGAACGTGTACTTTCTAAAATCGTGTTAGAGAATAGTATATTCTACAAGTTGTAGAATGGAATATGCCATTCTAAACGTGTTTTAGACTATACTTTCTCTAACAAGATTTTAGAAATCATACAAAAAAGTTGCTTATTTGTACATATTCCATCACAGTATGTTAGAATAATACAGTGTTATAGAGTGCTATTCTGACACAGTATATTGGAATGAGATGTATTACAATCTAATTTTTAGTTGTGGAACGTGTACTTTCTAAAATGGTGTTAGAGAATAGTATATTCTACAAGTTGTAGAATGGAATATGCCATTCTAAACGTGTTTTAGATTATACTTTCTCTAACAAGATTTTAGAAATCATACAAAAAAGTTGCTTATTTGTACATATTCCATCACAGTATGTTAGAATAATACAGTGTCATAGAGTGCTATTCTGACACAGTATATTGGAATGAGATGTATTACAATCTAATTTTTAGTTGTGGAACGTGTACTTTCTAAAATCGTGTTAGAGAATAGTATATTCTACAAGTTGTAGAATGGAATATGCCATTCTAAACGTGTTTTAGACTATACTTTCTCTAACAACTTGGTACAGAGGAATTTTCTGGCACGAGAAATTGAAATATGTCCGCGAATTTGCTGTCAATTGTAGAAAATGCCACCTACACTTCACATGGATAAATTGTCAAAAAATTTTTTTGTGCCTGCACATCGAGAGGGAAACCACTGAGGTATTTTGCTGTACAAGCTGTAGGTAGTTAAAGGAGGCACTGTTAAATCACTATGTGGCCTTTTATTGTCTTCGTAAGCCTTTAGTTTAGAAAATAATATAGGGTGATTCGAATTAGATACATTCTATTGCAAAAATAATGACACTTCCTCAAATCAGTTTTTTGACTACTGGATGTTGTGTGTAGAAATTTCCATAGATTTATGTGGGTGAGTAACAACTAAGAACTAATGTTTAAAATTGAAAGTAGATTTCATTACGAATATGTCAGCAGTTAGAAATAAATAGCCAAATTCAACTAAACAGTGCCACTCTTATTGCAATAGATTGTACAGTACAGTACCATATAAACAAGTATCATATGAATATTTTATAAGGCATTTACGCAGAATATGTCCACTCTTATCCCGCTTCTGTTAACAAATTTTAGAATGGTGTAATTTTTTAAACTTTATTTTAAATAAATATATTACATATTATTCGATACGACATATTCTATTGATGAAAAATATTTAATAAAAAGTGAATGAGTCTATAATAAAAATTAAAATATTGCTTGGTTAGGTTTCCCTCACATTCATATTCTATTTAACAAAAAAATTTTTTATGTAAACAACTGCCAATTATCTAATTCTAATCATACATGCCGGAAAGCAAGCTGGGGCTAAAATTGAATTTTCCCTCGATACCCATGTATTTACACTTGCTAATGAAAGAGTTTGGTTGTACTGGAGACACCGATAGTACCCGATAAGTATTTCGGATCCAGACAATAATTTTAGGGACACCCTGTATAGACCGAATATTATGATTTCATAGACGAGGAAGAATTTTGTGTTTAGTTAGCTTGAAGGGGGCATGGTGTAGGTATTAGCACCCTTCTTGGGTGCGCGCCAATGAGTTTATGATACATTTTATGTAATCTAAAATATTCCAGATGTATTCAGATCGAGTCAAAGGAGCCCTTAAAAAAATCTGTGTTATTTATGTAGATCTGTAACTGGAATAATTTCTAAGGAAATGAAAGACAGTTTTGGAAAATTAAACGTATATTAAGTAAAATCGTCGGTCATTTAATGTATTTTTCGTTTCTTAGATATCTGGGTATTTAATGGTATTTTTGGGTACTATTCGGTATTTCTGGGTACTTAACGGGATTTTTAGATATTTAAGGGTATTATTGGGCAATAGTCATAGGTATTCTTTGGGCACTTGAGGGTAATTCGTGGTTTTTGGGTATTTTTGAGGTATTTGCTTATTTGATGAGGTATTTTTTTGGGAAAATAAGGTATTTACGGGTAATATTTAAAAAAATGGTATTTCATTGTAGAAATTTCAAGCAGTGGTTTACTCCTCGCTAAATTCTTGGAAATTGCTTGAAATTGGCCGGAATTCCGCGAAATCCCTCTATTTTTTGGAATCTTATAATTTTGAACCCAGTGATCCCCCTCGGGTCTCTATTAATGTGTGGAAACAATTAAGAATTAATGTTGAAAGTAGATTTCATTACGAATACGTCAGCAGTTCGAATGAAAACTCCAAATTCGAGTGTCATTATAATTACAATAGATTGTACCTATGTAGATATACTCGGGTCAAGAATTCAGACGACTTACGTCATGCGAACAAATGAATAATTCATTATATTTTCATCAAAATATTTAAGAAACTGCAACTGATAGTAATAAAACTATATACTACACTAAAAGTTTGCATTATATATTGCACTGAATTGCAAAAAATTATTACTTTTAACGCGACCAAATATCGAAAATTACGTTGACAATAAAAACAAATGCGTAACGTCAGCCGTGACGTAAGACGTCTGAATTCTTGACGCGAGTATAGTAATATCATCAGATAACAATGATTAGGAAAAGTCGAAGTTTCTGGAATAGAAGATCTAACAAATTTTACGTAGGTCAATTTTCTAGATAATAGATCAAACTTTTATTTTCAAATATGTTTCACCATTGACGTACAAGTTTAGGTTTAAATGCAAATACAACCTCATTATTACGCCACTGTAAAATGTTTTTCACTTCTCTTTTTCTTGTTATTACTGTGTATCAAGTTAGATCAAAAATATTAATTTGTTTAGTAGGCAATGAAGAAAATAAAATTATTTCTAAATTAAATGTAAAACTTTGCTCTGTTGTTCCAGATACTTTTTTCAATAGTTTTGTTTTCTCAATAGATAGCGAGAATTCTGTTTCTAATATTTTGGCATGTGTTTGATAAAATGATTTTTTTTACAGTTGTACATACTTTGAAGTTTACATCGAAATAATAATATCTCCGTTATTTTTAATTTTAGGCAAGATTTGATGATAGGTACTGTTATATTTAAAAAAAAATTTCAGCAATAGTTTCATCAAAGCAGACCGATCTTGAAATATTGAACGTCGCCATTATTTACCATTATGAATGAATTATTCAAGTAATGTTTTGCTGTATTTTCAGCGGAAAAGGTGCTTTACCCGAAACCAAAACAGTTTTACTCCGTGCACTAAATATTTCAAATATAATTATTTCGAATATGTTAGTCTTACCGACCTCAGCAAGGTATCTCAAGGGTATACCTTTTCTAGTTAAAAAATGTAGGAGAATCGATTTTATCAGTAATCTGATGTATACACTAAACCGCAAAAAAGTTTTGCCATTTAAATCAGTATGATGTGCCACGCCTTCTACTGTTTAGAAATGAAAGAGAGTAATAAAAGCTTATTATGTATGCAAATCGTAAATAAATGTAGTACTGGTGCTTATATTCAATATTTTTATATTATGTATTATCGCTATAGATGAGGTGTACTTTAAAAAAAACTTTGTGTGATCGAACCGTACTAAATTGTAGCAGGTAGGTAAAATTTAATCCCCGACAATACGTCTTTGTCTATGCCGCTTCAATTTCTCGATCCATTTCTATTATAAGTAAACAATATAAAAACAGCATTTCAAAACTAGAGGCTACTTTAAGCTTCATAACCGGGTTAAGAGGGTTTTTAGTAATTCAAATAAAATTATTCATTATAATTTTCAAAATATTTATTTAAATGTAATGAATCGACTTTTATTCTACACAAAAATATATGTATTTTGAAAATTCAAATTGTGGTGAGTAAATGTAGTGTTGTATAAATGTACAATAAAGAAAATATAAAAGTAGGTATATGTAAAATTCATCCTCTGAATATTCTGATAAATTAGCTTCGTCTCCTAGATTGATAACGATAGGTTCCACAGTAACGTCAATTAAATTATCGAGTTCCCACTTTTTCTCCTCTTCTTTTTGTACATGATGTATACATCTTCGCCAGTTATCTGCAGTTACTCGTTCCAAGGAATTTTTTAACAAAATTTTCACATCACTTAATTTAAACGTCGTATTATTTCGCGCTACATCTCCTTTTACCTGCCCCCAGACTAATATTGATTGGGTTAAGTTCATAGTGATAAGGTGGTAACCGTAGTACCGTTATTTGGCGATTTGTTGCCATTTCATCGATAACATATTTTTTCTGATCTTTATTAAGATTGACAAGTATCAAAAGTTCCTTTTTCACCATATTTGTTTCAAAAGAAATGTTTTTTCCGGATAACCATTATATCGGCTTTCCTCCAAGCAGTCATAGGCGTCCGCTCAGTCTGTGAATGGTAACTGGTATTATCCATGACAATTACAGACCCCGGAGGAATAACATCCAACATCTGTGTAAAATACTCGAAAATATCTGCGTTCATGTCTTCGTGATAGTCACCTGTATTTTTAGATTCAAATAAAACAAAACCACTGGCACTACCTATATGTGTCACTATTAATATTCGCCCTTTACCTGAAGTTGAAATGTTGAAAGTCCATCCAAAAATGCTTGTCGAAAACTTTTTACATTTTTATCTTGCCATACTTTTGTTACAGTATATCCCTCGTTGACTCAAGTTTCGTCTAGATAATAAATATTCCTCCCTTCGTCACGGAATTTTCTAATTGATCTTAAGTAGAATCTTCGCCAACAAATAATTTCATGTTTATCGATAAGAACTGACTTCCTGTTCTGCTTTTCCCAGCAAAAATTCAACTCTCGTAAGACGGCCCATAATTTGCTTCTACTGATTTTTGGCAAATCGTTGTCCTCTGAAAGTTCACTTAAAATTTTGTTTAGCGTTGGCATTTCTTCTTTAAAATAAAATGAGTGCACTTTTCTGCGAATGACATTTTTGGAGAAATCATCTATAACAACTTTTGACCTCCCTGTAGATGATTTTGGGGGATTTACAGTATCTTATTCATTTTTTGTTTCCTTTAAAAATCTGTAGATAGTCGATTTTCCAATCCCTGTCATTTTGGAACACTTTTCCACGAGGTCGTCAACACTGTTGGTAGGATTTTGGTGTTTCAATGCATTAAATACATTTAATATAATAATCTTCTCATTCTGAGACAGCGCACACCTTTTCACGCGTTTAGCAGGTACGTAATCTGATAAGCTCGACCCCAAACAATATTATATCCACTAGCACAATAGTCACTAAACACAAGTCGAATTTTACTCTACTGCACTAGCACGTCTTCGTATATTCATCTCTAAGACTGGATTGATCTGTCACAATACACTGGCTCCTACTCTATGATGTATCCAGTAAAATATACTAATGTACACCTATTACCTGTTAGCATTAGTGTTACCCGATAATTACCTGACACGAAATATTACCACGCCCATGGCCGGTTGTTATCTCGGGGTTTTATTACTCTCTTTCATTTCGAAACAGACTATAGTGACATCAAAATTTGAATTTCTTGCCTCCAAAAAACTTCGATCTAAAAATTGTATGCAAATATTTGGATATTGTAAAAAGATAGAGCAAATATCGAAGCAGCATTCGGGTAAAGCATACATGGCTTAATTGCACATGGCTTAATTGCATTATTAATGATTCACCATGTATAATATGAAGATATGTTTTTTTTTATTCTACATAACTTCTCAGATTGTCAAGTATTAAATACCTTGGAAGAAACTTGTATAATTGATACAACGAAGAGATATTTTTTTCTAATTTGCTTTGATTTTTTTTAGATTAACGTGCTATGAATTTGTTGTAAATTTCGTATATGTAAAAAGGCGGCTTTAATGTTAATTGTGAACACATAAAAATGCATTTTGTCTGGACAGACATGATTTGTACAGCTATGCGTGAGTCACAGGCCAGTAGCCAGAACTGCCAGAAGTTATAAAGAGATCACAGGTGTTTGCAGACTGTTGGAGATCGGGAATTACAAAATGTCGTGCCAGCTCTTATCTATGGCTTAGAAAGTGACGGGCCTTGAAGGTATATCAGACGGATATAAGACAGAGGTCGTCTAGATGGTACAGGGTGATTAGCACCACATAAACGTGATCATAGATCGTATACATACAATATCGTATAGTTTTGTTGAACACATTGATAATATACAGCGTGAGGCATATAGAAATCTCGGCTTTGTTCTAAGAAACTCAAGACAGTTTTGTGAAACTGATACGACTTTCTTGCTGTTCAGTGCGTCCTTTTTGCCAAAATTGGAATATAGTATGGTATTCCACTTGTCAAATCCATGTTAAAAAGTTAGTGGACATAGAGCGTAAATATGTTTCCTTTTAATTTTTTCACCTCTAATACTGATCTGTTAACATTTTTCATTTTTGTATATAATGGATCTTAATTATCGTCAAATGCAAAATTCGGTGGATATTTTTCATGCCACCATTAGATGCATTAATCAAAAAGTCATCATGTTACATATACTGGTTTGTTTTTATTTTATTTGGTTTCTTAGTTTGTATTTATCTGCAATGCTTTCCTTCCTCAAAATTAATTCAGCTCTTGTGGAGACAGTAGTTTCTCCTACCATCTGTAGCTGGATGTCAAATATGCTCACCAAAATAGCCATACAAATCAGCGTGACGAATGCCTCCGTAAGAGGAATTGTTGCAAGGGGCTGTCCACAGGGAGGTGTTCTATAACCATTGCTATGGAATTTGGTTCTAGTCTAGTTTCCTGTGCCACCTCAACTCGGAAATTGGCATCTATACCACTTATGCTGATGATCACACTATGCTGATTAATAGAAAGTGCGAAGGGATCATTTGTCAAAGAATGCAAACAGTCCTCCGAACCATTAAAAAGTGGTGTCTGGACCGTGCTCTGTCTGTCAATCCCATGAAGACAGAAATCGTTCTCTTCACGAGGAAGAGAATAACTCTCCTGAACACTACATTAAGCTTTTCATCGGTTGTGAAATACCTTGGAGTCACACTCGATGCAAAGTTAACACGGAATCTTCATTTGGAGAGGATACTAAAAAAGGCGTATATCCTATGAGCAGTGCCGCAGGACAGTAATGTAACCAAAGGTGGTCATGTGGATATACCTCGGGATATACACTGCCATTGTGAGAGCAATTTTAGCCTATAGGGCTGTCGTCTGGTGGCCGAAAGTACAACAGTCGCCAGCTAAACGAAAGCTCAACCAGGTACAAAGTATTGCCTGCCTGAGTATAACAGGAGCTATATAACTATAGCCGCCAAAGAAATTGTCCGTAGACATACAATGGGCAAAACCACTGATCTTACGTAATCATAAGATAACAACTAGATCAGCATGGGAATGCCATCAGGCACTGGTAGTGGCCTCAACCGACAACAGCATATGCTGGGTGAACGGACACGAGCGGTACAATGGCAATAAAGTAGCTGACAAGCTAGCCAGGAATGCATCAGGTCTCAATATTTTTGGACCTGGTCCCTCCAGTATGCTTTCGTTGTCAGCTTTTGTTGGAATTATCAAGGAGGACACCCACACATAATATAGAAAACCGTGGGATAAATAGCTGTCAATTTGCTAAGGACTTCCTAGAGTAGCCCTGTGTTGGGAGAACGATGGCCTTCTCTGGCATACATTAGAGAGATCCCCCTGAGCAACGTCACCACATTCTTCTCATTATTAGGCTGGTTCGCGGCTTAAGTGGATTCATCTTCTAATGGGAGGAAGCACAAGAGGCCCAATGGGGTCTAAGCGTTGTAGCCTTGTAGGGTGTTTTTTTCATTTATTATTTATATTATTATATTTAAGTTTTTTTACTTATCTCATATGTTACTCATCCCACTCATTAATTGACTTAGGCTGTCGGATGATGTATGCTAAATAAATAAATAAATAAATATCTGAATTTCGTAAATCTGGTACAATGCATTGTAGCACTTAGTTGTGTATAATACGCATTAGTTTAAATTGTTGGGTTTAAGAGTATGTACATTGAAGATTATCTAAACGTGGATTAAAGTGCTGAGATTATATCGATGCAGATAAATTTTGCTGTAATCTGTTTTCGTGCAATTAACAATGTAAATCTATGAACCTCTTTTGCAGTGGATACTTGACCGATCTCATAATTAAATATTTTTTATTGATAAATAATATTTTCTTCATTTCAAATAATAAAAAAAATTGTTGCATAATTCATACATAATTTATCTATATTACTATATACTTTTTAAATTTTCTACCAGTTTATGATTTTTGGTATTATGTTAATTAAGTTGATATCATTGTTTAACTTTAACTGATAACGGCCATTTTTAATTACGAATGGTGTTTTTTTAACGTTTGCATAAATATTGTGCAATTTTTATAATTCTAGGTATTTACAATAAAAACTACTATCATAAATTGATAGATAAAATACTAAATGAATGTAAATGCCAATGTAGTGATGGTAGTAATGCTTTAAATGTTTCTTTAAGAATTAAAATTGAAATATATGCAGGACAGAAACAGTTGAGCTGTACAGATTGTTTTAAAATTATGTTACCCTTAAATTAAAATGATAGGAAGTCATTTTCACCAAACGTTTCCTATGTATACAGGGTGTCCTCGGTATGAATGTACCAGCGAACAGCCCTAAATTCTTAAGGTCAGCACACGACGATTTATGTTAATTGACCTAAATGCAAAATGCACGTTAGAGGGCGCCAAAGTTTTTGCAAAAATATCAATAATCCGTTATGAAACGGGAAAGCGTTGAACGTTTAATGTGAAATTTGGTATATGAGAATATATTGAAGAAAGGTTTTTCTTGGTGCAATTAATGTTAATTACCGACTTGCGAAATGCTTTAAACTGAATACCTCAGTTAGAAATATATTGTAGATTTAATCTACATTATATAGTTAGTCACCTCAGCATAAATCTGTGTGAAAAAATCGCTCTTATCGGCAACAGCTTGCGTTATTATTTTTGAAGACAGCATTAAAAAAAAAGATGTCTTGCCTTTGAACAAGGGACTAATTTTGTATTGTCCCTATACAGGGCGTTTGGAACATAAGTGCCGATACTAAAGACGCTTGTATATCTGACAAAAAAATTCTTATTAAAAAAATGTCTAAAACGAATAGTTCTACGAATACTTACATTACAAAAATACAACTTCAATAAAATGCAAACCTGTGTTACGAAAACGAAATTGCAAACTAAGGTCAAGTAAAGGCTCGTGTAATGTAATTTGTTTTTGTTTCAGTATTAATGAAGTAAACAAGTTTCCTAGAAAATCCTTAAAACTGTATCGTACCGTAAAGTATAACAACATTATAATCTATTACCTGCTGCTATTAACCTAAAAGCATTATTAGTTATAGCAGTAATGTGGTTAGTGCGTTTCGTTCTTCTATAGGTACATAGTGCTTGCTTGATACTTACGAGTATACATAAACAAAAACAGTTTATGGTAACAACATGTTAACCTATTACATCGTCGATTGTTGTTACTATTATTAGTAATAACACTAAATTTAATTCCTTAACAACACGAGAAGTTTAAAAATTGAAAGCATGGGAAGTGCGAATAGATAAAATATGCCGAACCATATTAATAACTGCTGTAGTGCCTGTTGTGATTTGGAAGTGTTCTGTGTACATTTACATATGGTTTTGTTATCTTTTGTGGTTTCCCCCCAGTAAGTACAAAAATCTTTACATTCACTAAATTTTAATATAAACAATTAAGAAAACTGACAGAAAATTGCTCAACATTCTTGAAATCTCTCCGCATATTAATCCTGTATCAGTAAGGGTGGTGCTGCCATAAGTATCGTGTTTATTAAATAATCATCTACATATTGTACATAAATGTTTTTCTTTAAAAGTTCGTAAACTGATACACGCAGCCACGCCGTGCTCTGTCATTACTTTTGACTATAACCTCGTGTCTAACGTGTTTCGAAAAAAAAATAAGTTTAGATTTTTTTTTGAAGAGCCATTCCGTTCTTATTTATTTCTAGCCTTTCTTAAAATATTTGTCCATAATTAACCCTGTATACATATGTAGGGACCCAGATTTCGTTAAAATGTCAAATATTTAGACAGAGGAACTTTGTGTGTAGCAAGAGTGGTTCCAGTGTCGTATATTTCAGTTTTAAAATAGTAGGTAAACCATTTATAAAGATTTTTATAACGAAAATTAGACCAGTAGTATTTGTTATGAGGTAAGCTATTGCAGCGACAATATAAAAAGTCAAATTTTGACATTTGCGACTCTGGATATTTGTGTTTGCAAATAGTAACACTAAAGTCGCCACACTACAGAACTTTTCAGAATTCTATATTGAAATTTGATTGACTCGCAGACGAAGTATTATGCAGGCGAAGCTATTTAGCAAAGGATAGTTGAAATGTTCGGTTTTGTCTACAGTAAGGAGTAATAAACTCTTGTATTAAGGCACTTATAGAATGAACATATCATTTCCAGTCTGCTGTTTACTTAAATTTTGCCCACCAAACGTCAGTTTGATACGTAGTGTCCTCATTAGGATATTTGATTTGATTGAGTAGGTTTTTGAGATGCTTCTACTACAAATAGACAGTATGATTTGAATCAGGTAACATTGTTACGTCTAACGGTCATTATCGTACATATGTTATAAATCATTGTAGTCCCAGCACGTTCGCCACTTTTTGACATAATTTTATAGCGAGTACTTTAATGATTTTTTTTTACCTATAATGAATTAAATATTTTATCCATTTTCCAATATTATTATTATTAATTTACGTTAAATATTATCGGACATATTTTGCTATAATCTTTCCGAATTTATATGAAAATAAATTTAGCAAATGAATGAATTTTATAATCGTGTGATAGAAATAATTTCTAAATCTGTAGTACTTTGATGTCTAAAATAAAATATGTATATTTCCACAACTGATCAGATAAAATATTAAACTTTGTTTTCAACATGTGGAATATCCATTAATCTGTGGTTATTTATTACTTAATGTCTGATGTCAGGAGCATCACTTTTTGAGTTTCTGTTAGAGCCATTCGAAAATGAATTATGGATGCTTGTCCTTACCGAGTGTTGTAAACTAATGAGTTTGAAAATACAGAACTAGGTAATCAATTGGGCGTGTGTTATTCTCTTTTCAGCTGTTAGTTACATTCATTATTCATAAATAGTGTTCTCTTTACAAAATGTAGTTTATATGTACTTATTGTATTGAGTGGGAAATATTCTTTTCCGGTTCGTAATTACCACAGTTGTTGCATTTGTTTATATTTTATCATCTTTGCTAAAATAAATCTGATATTAACCATATCAAGGATTTTATTTGTTGTGTCTATAAACTAATTGTTGTTGATTCAAGCTCAACGTGTTCTGCATATATTTTACACTGTTTCACAAAAGAAAAAAAACACAATCTGAAAAGTTTTGAATTCACTTAGCATAGAGGAATCAGCATTCTAGAAGAATGTGGCAAATTTCATATTTATACAGATTTTCCGGAATATCAGTGCCTTTATTTTGCTGGATGACAAATTGTATCAAACAAAAAGAAAAAAAATGTTAAGTAAAATCTACTTAATATCTAATTCTTTTTCTCTAGCCGACTGTAACAGAATTATGCCAGCAAACAGGTCGAATATGTGACAACTCGCAACACAATAAAATGTGAAGTAGTTACAAGTGCTCTAAATGACTATATGACAGTTTTGTATTTTATTGCTGTTGTATTTTTATTTTTGAAATGTAGAAAACAATACAATATACAATAACAAAAATTATATACTTCTCATACTACATAACAACGACGTTCTTCATCAACAGTTATGATGAAACTACTTTTATTTAGTCCAATTAATTGGTGCAGCTTTATACATATAGTGATACACTAAAATACTAAATAAATTAAAACAAACAAACACACGACAACACAATACTGAATACTCTCACCCCTAATGTATTTTTTCGAATACTCTTTAAACAAGTAACAATTATTAATTAATTTATAAGGAATGAGTAATTAGAAAATACCTAGTTCAAGTATTTCAGGAAAGCAAAAATGAGCAGCACTGAAAAATACTGTCCTGCACTGCCAGCAAAGTAAACAAGTAATAATCTCTTTGTTTCCCTTAGTTGGCAGACGAAAGACTGCATAGTTACCAAGTTTGTTGCCTACGATGTGCTAATAATTCGAAATGTCATATATACATATTTGATACCTGTTAAAAGACTAAATTTTATAGAGACAGTGACAGAAGCAGTTACCTTATTTTGTGAGATGTAAGTTTTTATATTCGAGCAGTGGATTAAAATAATATTGATTTGACGACGAGCTATAAAATATTTCCATAATAACTACTCCGCTTTGAATAATATCGAGTTAGATGACTAAAATAGACATCATGATTTGATGACCTCATCACGACGTGATATTATATTATAATAATAATAATAGTAATAGCTTTATTGCCCAACAGAGATCCATTTACAGGGCAAAACTTAAAAATACATTACATAACGTGCTCTAAATAATAATAGTAAATAAAAATAAAATAAAATAAAATCTACACTTGGTCTAGAATACACACAAGAGAAAAATGGGTATGTGCTTAAAGATGTATAAAAATTATATATTATAATTCATTAGAATAGGTTCTTATTGCATTAACCAACAACGATTTCAATGTACAATTGTGAATATCACACGAACAGCAGTATTTATTGAAATTTGTACACATAACATGAATAGGTGACTTCAGTAAAATATTAGTTCTAGGTTTGTTACATCTGAATGTTATATTAGATCTGGAATTATAACTTGGTACCAAAAATTTAATATCTCCAAGTATATCAGAACAATCAATTTGAGTATGTATTATTTTATAGAGAAAACTTAATGATGTACAAATTCTTCTTAATTCTAAGCTACAGGTGTTAAACCGGGAAAGCAAATAAGAATAATTTATTCCTCTTTCAGGATATACTCCATCAATTTTATATGACAAATATTTCAAAAATTTTCTCTGTACCTTTTCAATACCAGATTTCTGATTATTATAAAATGGATACCAAATTAAAGTAGCATATTCCAGCTTAGAACGAACATATGAAAAGAAAAGTGTTTTTAAAGCATGAACATTGGTGAAATTATTGCAGTTTCTAACAATAAATCCATACAATTGCATAGCCTCACTTGATTTCATTGCTATGTGATCATCAAAAGTAAGCTTTACATCAAAAACTACACCTAAATCTTTATGAGTGCTGCACCGAGATAATATATCACTGCCAATACTATAATCAAATTGAATTGGAGAAAGTTTCCTTGTATAGCTTTTAACACACCAATCTCTAATATTATCCAAATCATTCTGCAAATTTAAACAATCATCTATGTCATTAACAGTCAGAAATATCTTTAAATCATCCGCATAGAAAAGCTTACAACAACTTATTACATCACTTAAATCATTGATAAACAGAACAAATAATAGTGGTCCCAAGTTTGATCCCTGCGGAACTCCTGAAGTAGCAATATATTGAACAGAATTGTAACCATTGACACATATTGTACTCTTTTCCTTAAATATGACCTAATAAAATTTAGCGTATTTGGATGAAAACCAAGACATTGCAATTTACTAATCAAAATTTGATGATCAATTTTATCAAAGGCCTTAGAAAAGTCTGTGTAAATTACATCTGCCTGGCCACCATTATCCATGGTATTTAAAACATATTGAGTAAATACTGCTAAATTTGTAACTGTAGACCTACTAGTAATGAAGCCATGTTGACTTTGTGAAATTTGATAGTGTGCAGAAGAATAAATACGGTCATAAATTATGATTTCAAAGACTTTAGCAAAATAAAATCGATATTGGTCTATAATTTTCAATACGAGCTCTGTCACCATTTTTAAATATAGGACAAACCTTAGCTTCCTTCCATCGGTCGGGAAAAATACCATGCTTCAAAGAAAGATTAAATAATGTACATAATGGCACAGCCAAAACTCCAGCACAGTCTCTGACAATGAAAGATGGTACATTATCAACCCCCGAGGTCGTTTTATTCTTCAATCTTTTTATTGCTTTGAAAACGTCTTCTTCAGTTATATTTCCGATATCAATATTGGGAAAATTTTCAAAAGAATGAGTAAAGTTACCATTATCTGTCTGAGGTACTTGATAAACACTTTTAAAAAACATACTGAACATATTAACAATTTCTTGAGGTTTATCATAATTTATGGATTCAAACGATACTCTGCCGGGAATTCTAGATGATCCCTTCTTGGAATGTAGATATGACCAAAAAAATTTAGGATTGCTAATAATTGATGACTGAACATTCTGTGTATAAACGTTGTAAGCATGACGTATTTGTTCTTTAATTAAAGACCGCAATCTTTTAAATTCATTCAAATAGCAGACATAATGTGTTCTTTTATATTTCTCAAGAACCTTGGCTTTATTTTTTATATTTTTTATTATAGTGGAATCAAACCAGGGAGGGTACTTATGTTTATAGTTTATATATAAAGGAACATATCTATCAAAAATTTCATAAAGTTGTTTGTAAAACTCATCCAGCGCTAAATTAATATCATTTATACGTGTTAAATATGACCAATCAATTGCAAGTAACGAATTATACAAAGAAACAAAATTGGCTTTTCGAAAATTATATACCTTTCGATTTGAGTTTGGCAGAAATACAGCATTCTCAATGCCCACATTAGCAAACTCGAAAATTAAAGGTGGATGGTAAACATCTTCCTTCACTAAAGGAACATGATCACGAGTTACTTTACAATAAACATTACTGATAATTAAATCAAGTAAATATCCAAAATTATTATTAACATTATTGAACTGAGTGAGACTGAAGAAATTCATAAAATTTGTAACACTGTTGGTTTTTCTATCTCCTAGATCTTTAAAATTGGGCGCATTAAAATCACCAACTATAACAACATTATTTTCATATAAACATTCAAAACTTTCAAAGCAATCAAAAAACAATTCAAAATCATCTATGAGTACTGAGAGAGGTATATACAAAACTATTATAAAGAGTACCTTGTATTCTAAAAAACACTTAACAGCTAATATGTCAATTGATGAAAAACGTGATTCAAAAAAAGATACATCTAAAACTTCAGTATTTATGCTATTTTTAAGTGCTATCAAAACGCCACCTCCTCTACTTTGATTCGTTAATTGAAATTTACGATCTTTGCGATATACATTATGCATATATCCACATATTCTAATGATTTTTATGTCATTTGCTTGAAATTATGTTGGACCACTCTATTCCACGACTTACTTTCGGCGTCTTTTGAAATTTTTTATAATCGATGATTGAAGTATATTTACACTTGCGAAAGAGAGATTCCGAGATTCCATTCTGGAATTTGGGACTCGTTATACATACAAAATTAGTTTGAGTATTTCGCAAATTGTTTTCATACTACAATTACAGCTTGTTCCTTTTCTTATAAAGATATTTAATTTTTAGTAAAAACGATTGAAAAGTATCAAAATTTGTTGATACGTACCTTACAAATTTCTAATCAATTATTTGCTCCGAAAGTGTGGAAAAATACTTGAATTAAACAAAAAGTATTTAAATTTATATATTCCTTTGAATTTTTCAAATAACTACAATAAAGTAAAATGCAGGACCGAGTGCAAAACATTTTATTACACATTCATAATTAGCATTCCAAGATATTAAACTTTATTACCTTATTTTATGGTCTACGATTAACGACTTGGGCAGACTAAATATTTGGGCTATTACACAAAGTCTTGAAAAGAAAAACGTTTAGTTTATTTACCTTGGCTATTTTACAAAGAAACTATGAATACCGTACATAATAACAACCGGAACTCCAGTACCGCCGCTAACAATTGAATTTTAATTTTATTTTTCTAGGTTAATGCAGTAAAAAGCTTAAATGAAAACGAAGTTATGTGTTGCAATTATCCGCAATTGTTTAGGTTCGGTTTCTTTTCCGTTGCCGTATAATTATGTGGATTATGTTTATTCCTACATAAATATACGTATATTATGTATGTGTGTGTTCAGTAAAAATGAAAGTAGGCGTTAAGTGTTACGATAAGATATATGGCTAATGTGTGAATATCAATATTATTTTTTAGATGCGTATAAATATAAAATTAACGGAATTATTTTTAGTGTTATTTTTTTTCGGTATAAATTATTTAACTGTCAATTCAGATTTACATTAAATTCTAGGAAATTTTATTCGTTTATAAAATTTACATGTTTTTGGCTTCAATCCATAACGAGGAATTGAAGATATATATAATGTTAGCAGGTAGGTCAGCTTTAAAATTTTGCCACTTTGGCTGTCAGGACTTGCCGTAAGCGTGTTATGAAAATCATTTTTTGAAATTGTATGATGGTAGAGGAAAAGTACAAGAGTTAACAATAAAAAAGTATTATTTTTAAAAAAACTAGCTTAATCAGTAAAAAATACAAAATAATCACTAATGAAACAAATAATTATTTTTAGTTTCAGAAATATTTCGTGTTTATTTTTATCGTATTTATACAAGGAGTCGCAGTTTTATCGATTAGGACTGAATAAAATACTGAAATAAAGTTATATTTTTGTCCCATGTTAGTTAAAAGCCCAACAGTCCAAAGTTAAAAAATGAAAACTTCAACGTTTTTTACTTCAAAATTGAAGAACATTGACTATGTTTGTATAAAGTTTTCGCATTAAAATAAGTTTGTTTATAAAATTCTGTTATGGTTAATGAAATCTTGACATCCCTTATAGTTAGCGAACTTCCTTATTATTTTCATCAATCGTTTATATCAAATTTGCGGCAAATTTTTACATAACTGAAATTTAATTTTGGATGGTGTGTTTCGTTGACTAATCCTAAATTTTTTGGAAAACATGAGGTCTGAAAAAAAATGTCACCAATCTTCATCTTCCAAACAATATATAGAATAGGGCATAAAGATATGCCCCTTAAAAGTTCTCTCTAGAGCTAAACATGCAGCTAAATAGGAAAATGTTAACGAACTACATCATTTTAGAGTTAGTTTTCTTCTCTTACATCTTCCAAACAATGTTTAGAAGATGGCATAAACATATCCTCCTTACAAATTCTGTTAAGGCTAAATATGTAGCTAAATAGGCAAATGTTAACAAACTACTATCATTTAGAGTCAAATTTCTTCTCTTACATCTTCCAAACAATATGTAGAAAATAGCATAAACATATGTCCAATTCATATTCAACTAGTAACTAGTAGCAAATCCTACTTTAATTTAAAAAAAAGTATCTACAGTATGTGTCATGGACTACTGCCCAAAGAGGAGAATATCAAAATAAAAAATACCTCCTCTTACTTTTCTTTGAACCACATACTTTGGTACAATACAAAATATACGAATAATACATCGTGTTTCATAATTTTCGAAATAATACCACAATTTTTTTTTCTAATCAACACCATGCAAATTGAAGTATTTTATCAAGACGTTAAGGTCATTTTGTCTCATTTTAACCTCAAGAATCTCTGGTTGAGGAGGGTCCTATTCTTATCGAAACTTGTGTGTATGTAATGTGTAATATATCTATTCTTTAAAATAAATTAACAAATATATATTTTTTTGTGATAAATTCTGTGCATAGTAGATACAATAGTTGTTTTCCCATTTGTTAATTCCTTAGGATTACCTTGGAATAATGCAAAATAAATAATTAGAGAACAGAGGCACACTCCCATTTCATGCAGGAAATTGAACATGTAAGTTTATTTTTAAACTATGGGTATATCATTTCTTATAATTAGTTTAATTTTGCAGCCTTAATACGTATTTAACATTTGATTAATATATGAACTTTATTCGAAACGTATTTTAAAATGTGAATAAAATAATAGTGTATAACGTTTTTCGCACAATCGCATTTATCAAATAAAATAATAAAAAAAATTATTTTGATAGCTGAAATGGCGTGGCCTATCTAGCGTGTTTGAATTTATTTTGTTAGAAACCAAAAAAACAGTTTGAAATTCGAGCAATTTTGTGTTTTGTTGTCAAAACTGTGCTTATAATGGCTGATAACGACCATTCAGAGGTAGATTCGGACGTCAAAGGTGAGGAATGAAAAAGTCTATGATGCCTTTAGGAAATGGTTGAATGAGAAGAAAGCGGAGATATCTGAAAAAACTTTGCTGGCTTATTTTGTTCAGAGAAATTTAAGATTGAAGTTTCCGGGAAGCTTATGGGCAGAGTACTCTATGCTTAAAAGTACGATCAGCTTAAATAATGGTGATATCGCAATTTAAGTAATTAGTACCATTTCTAAAGAAGAAAAATATTGGATCATCATGGGAAAAAAAGGTATTTACCAGAGAAGAGATGAACAAATTCCTGCTAGAAGCCCCGGATGAAACCTATATATGATAATGGGAGTCGCTGGGGCTCTTAGGCGTGATGAACTTGTGAAGATGACAGTTGATAACATTACGGATGAATGTTCAGTTATCATTGTTAAATGCCTGATACCAAAACACATATTAGCCGAATTTTCATAATCACTGACAAGGCCAATGAAAAAGTCCCTTTTTTGACGATTTTGCGAAAATATACAGGCTTAAGACCTAAGGAGACTAACTCTCGTCGATTTTTCTACTCAGTTCGTCAGGGAAATTGTGTAAATCAACTTGTGGATACATTGGGACAAATACCACAAAAAATTGCCGAATATTTAAAACTGCAAGATCCAAAATCCTATACTGGACATGCTTTTAGAAGGACGTCGACGACTTAAGCAAATACTGGAGTTGATGTTATGGCACTCAAACGTCATGGGGGTTGGAGGTTTTAGTGATAACATTAATGTATTATTTAATTAACAGAAAATGTAATTTTAGGTCTCCTGGTGTCGCTGAAGGATCTGTTGCAGAGTATTTAACAAAGAAAATAGAGTTTGCTGATAAGATTTTACATACCAACAGCGGCAGGACAATGAATTTGACTCCATTCCGGTGTTTGAAGACAGAAGTACTGAAGTTTATTCTAATCCTAACATATAACTCAATAAGTAATACAGAAAATTCAATTACTGTAAAAGCAATAGATAAAAACGAGGGAAAAACTATTACGTTTAAGAATTTTTGCTCCAAGTTTTAAGAGTTGAAAGTCAATACAATTTTTCTGAGGTCATGTTTTTTTTAGAAAATTTCTAAAAAGTGTTTTATATATATATTTTTTCTCTATAATGAATAATAAAGCACGCCTGTCATGTATTTAAAAAAATGTCAAATATATTTTTGATTTATTAATTATTCAAAAGGATGTTAGAAAAAATAACTGTTAAAATGTATCTGATATTTTCTGAATTACAAATGCTACTTTGAATGTCTACAACAACAACGATATTGGAAAGTATCTAACATTAAAAGCATTCTCGAAACGGCAATCGGATGAATATCGTGCTAAAAAATCAAGCGTTTTAGAAAATTAACAAATTAAAAAAATTCTAATGGTATGTATTCTCTGATGATACGTGTTTAGGTACAAAAATAATTGTGGTAAGGAATAGTGACTATTATTGTTTTAGGTGGTAATTATTTTTGCCATGTCTGGAGCGTATCGATGTGATGAATTACTTCAAATAAAAAAAAATTAAAGATATGGGAAATAGATTGCTGATCACTGTGCCAAATACAAAAGTAAAGAAAAAAGATCCTTTATTGTAAGCGAATATTTAGACATATTATCTGACCTCGAACCTACATAAATAGATAATAACAGTTTTTTTTTTAAATACACGAATGGTAAAGCATATAACCAATTAATAGGAATTCATACATTTGGGATAATGCCAAAACAAGATGCTGCGTTTCTGAAACTGAAGGATACTTACAAATATACCGGACATTGTTTCCGCATAACTTCAGTTACACTATCAATAAATTCAGGCGCTGATATCAGAACTTTAAAAATTCATGGTGGATGGAAATCTTCGACGGTAGCTGAAGGCTACATTGAAGAGTCTATAACTCGTAAATCAGTTGTTCAGCAAAAAACCTACTGCAAGTGCTGGAAGCTATTTTATAAATAATTCAACCACTTTGAAGTAATCAATAGTTCATAAACCATCTATTTAGTGAAAACACTTCAATCTACATAAACGAAGTAAATGTTCCAAAACAAACAATGACAAGGGATATCCCTTACAGGCTGTTCCAATTTCACTATGTTTACAATAAATAAAATTACTTATTTCTTGCAAAATATGACCCGTATTTGTAGTGTTTTTAGGTACTGAAATCTCAAAAAATAAAGCTCGAAGAACAAAAATAACCACACAAATAGAATATTTAAAGTTCTGTCTATTCATTATTACTATTTAAATATAGTTTAAAAAAAGTTTTAACTTTTAAAAAACGTATTTTCATATTGGTCTTTGCTGCTAACCTAATGTCACATATTTATCAATTAATTTATCGTGCATATACATAAACCTAAACAATTTTATATGTAACACTAAGTAAGTTTATGTTATAGGAATATTTAGAACTATATATCAATTTTAAAAAGTAGTTAGTTTGATAAATTTCAGTACCTAAAAATTTATTAGCATTTTTCCATAAGGGTCATTTTCTCAGCAAGTTCGGCCAACTTCATTATCTAGAAGTCTGTTACAAACTATAAAAATTTGAAACAATTTAGCAATAAATAGTTCAGCCTCTGACTAGGAGGTGGCGGTAAAGTAAATTCTGTTTACAGGGCGAGCAAAATTTAGAATTAAGTATTAGAAATCAAGACGAATTAAACATACCACATGCATTTGATTGCATTGTTATTAATATAAATTTTTGATTTTTCCACTTTGGAACGGTTATTGAACGTGCGAAAGACGTTCTGTATGCAGTTATGAGAAAATTTTGACCTTTAAAATCATCTCAAAATTATGGAAACTAAAAAAATCTCTTTAATATTAACTAAGGGCTATTGGAACACTGTTAACAAATACAGGTGTTTAAAACACCAAACCAAACTCCTGCAAAATTCAGAGAATTAAATCGATCTGATTCAAATTTTAAAATACAGGGTGTTGAAAAAATGTAATTATAAATCTCAAAATTGACAGAATTTAAAAATTTTTAAAGTGAAATGACAACCACTTCAAAATTATAAATTTCAAAAGGAAAATCTTACAGTTAAATTATCTGTCCACTGATACTGTCGGCTATCGTAATATGGAGTATACAGGGATGCAGAAAACAAATGACGTTTACATGTATATTAGTATACATTGTTCTCATGCCGTCAGGGAATTTTTTAACATTTACTTTAAAACATTTATTAGCATTCGTCTTGTAAATGACTGTAACTCGTTGGAGGTTGACATTTAGGTAAATTGGATCTCAGCAGTATATTTTGACATCTAATTTTTGCCGTATAAGTTTGCTTACATATTTTAAACCCACCACACAAATAAAAATGTAATATATATCAGGGTAAGGTTGAAACATAAAACGATTGTTTTTACTATTATCTTTTATTTTGCAGGTACACAAATACTACTATTTGTCTTCTGTGAATTGTCTCACTATTCATTATTAAATATCTATTATAAAAGGGATAAATAATGAATTAAAAATATATTTACATTATACAGGTTTGTTCGGATATGATTTCGAGAGTTCAGTTTACATGAAAAATTAATATCACACTGTTCTATAAAATTTTAGTTCGAGTTCCAAGGCGTCTAAGAAATTATTTTTAGTTAATGTTTTCTAATAACTTTATTGCGAGTAAGTATATCATTTTTCTTAAAATTTTGTTCCCTTCACTAATGTTTCTTTGCATTCACGTTAATTTGACGCTTATCCTGATTTAGAATTTATTTTTTTATAAATTTGAATAATACGTAACTAGACAGCATATACAAAAAAATTAAAAATGGCACTAAAAACTGAAGAAAAACACAAAACAACAACATAAATACGTGTTGTCCACTCGGCCTGACGGCCTCGTAGGACAATTTTACGTCGCGTGCAATAAGCACTTACTTTTTGTACTTGTTGCATAAATAACTAATAGGTATTCCTAAAATTTGATAAATTAAAAATTCGAATCGCCTCTCCTGTTCCTGTTACATATAAATATATAATTATTAAGTACCTATTATTTAATTATTACTTTAATTCTATTTACAAATACATACCTTTCTAAATCCAACGAACTTTCAATTAATAAAAATGTTCTATAATTTTCACTAGTATTACACACACATAAAGAATACAGAAAACCACTGCTACTGCAAAGCACAGATTTGCAAAGGATAAACTGCATCTGAACGCTGAAACTTAGAATAAGGAAAAATCGATATCCCATTTAGATGATAGGGTTGTAAATATTTTGCCGCAGAATCGAAAGCGTGACCTTCAAACTCATTTTCGGCTACCCGTTATTTTCTGCACTCCAACTGTGACATTCTTTAAATGTTTGCAGTTCAAGTTTTCTCCTCTAGATATCCAGCACTTCCCGGTACACAGTTTTATATCATTGTCTGTCAACGATCGAGGTACTTTCTTATTTAGAATACCGCAACCTTAAGAGCGCCGTCACCGTGTATTAGCAGAGTAGTCTATAAGACAGTCAAATTTTAAACCCTTGACAGATACTGCTATATGGTTAAAAAAATACTGATAACTCAATATTACGTGATCTTACTATGGTTAAATATGGTGATTTGTGAGGGTCATAAACAAAACAATGTGCAATATCGACATAGATAATTTTGAGTTTACCTTTCTCTTCTACAAAAAAAGTTAACATTTTTTTTTAACTGTAAAATACAAATAAAGGATGAACTTAGGAAAGATTTGTGTTCATTTTACTTACTTTGACTTATAAATGTGAAAAATTAATTGTTGAAGTTTATGTAAAAATGCCGTAAAGAGTCACATGCAATAAATATTTTAAGTGTAAAATCGCTACATTTTGGTAATAATAATACTAACTACTACCTAAGTTGAACTTTGTATTAACCAATAATTATTAATTTCTTTTGGTAACTTTAACAGGGTTTAAAATTCCTACACATATACGGCCACTTTAAAGAATAAATTTTAATTTAGCGGCAGTAAAAAAGATTCTTGGCAGTAAATGTGAAACTTTAGTGCGTGACAGCTGTCACTAAATCTACGCCTTTAATGTGAAAATGAATTTTTAATTCGTCTTTTAGGACAACGTTACCAATACTTTGTGGTAAAGAAAATTTTCAGGAAATGTGAATTAATTAATACATACAATTAAATGAAACTATCAGTATGTAAACGTAAAAAACTTTTATTAATAAGAATGTTATAACATTTTTACAAAAAAATAAACAAGTGTGACTGCTAAATGTTTTTCTACATAATCTGCTCCTGCCGAAAGTTTTGCGTCATATTCTTGGCGTGTTGAACTTGATAAATATTTAATAAATTATTTTAGTTTATAATATATAAATTAAGCAGCTTGCAAATTAGTAAAAAATCTTCACCTTGTAGCAGTTCAAAAACTATTCTACCACTCCCTAGCAGACTTAACTGACGGCCTTGTTTCGGGAGCACCCATCGCAGAACCATTTGACGTTATTCTTGTTCGTTTTGAGGAACTCCAGCTCGGATGTGTTGTAGCTGCTGCAAGTGTAGTGGAGACCCTTGTTACAGTTCCCATTGCATTTGAGTATCTTGTCAGTGGGGTCGATTATTTTTTCGTCGCATTTTACACAAAAATTTCCGTTTACTTCAGCCATTTTTGGATGTTAGTTCGGTTGGTTGTCAATTTTGTTTACAAAATAGTTGAATGGGTTGTGTTGTTTCCGCTACTTCCATAGTACAATCGAATTGGTCGCAACAAGCCGTCCAAGTAGTTTGTCTATTATATTATACTGGGTACTAGGTGTATGATAGTTTTGGCTAAATTCACGTTTATTTTTGTTTGACAGCACAACATACGTCAAAATTTGACCAGAATATTTAAATCACAATGAAAGTGAATAGTAGTAGCATTTATAAAATTTAGTCAGATTGCAATCGCTTTTTTCCGATAAGTACATGACAATTATTACAAAAAAAATTATTAGATTTTAAAGGTCTATTTACATACATCAGTGCCGTGTCAGTTCTGTATCAGTATCAGTGAAAAATAAAAAATAGTTAGATTTTAAATTAGCGTCACAGTGCCGTTCAGTGGCTTTTAAATACGCCGGCGACGATATTTTTGTGATTCTACTGACAAACTAACCAGATTTTTCTATTGCTTATAATGGATGAATAGCCTATCAAGCTGGTACGAAATTTTGATCAACTGCATGATAAATACATACAGACTCGCATACAGATAACTTTATTTGATAGTCTGCTATAATAACTCTTTTTACGGACTACGGATGCATATGTGTAAACTGGCATCAGTGATCGACCACAAATAACACCGATACTGAACTGACACTGAATTGATACGTCACTGATGTGTGTAAATGGGATCTTTAGGCAAGGCGCATATTGAGACGCGTATGACGCGTGTGTGGTGACACAGCACAGCTCGTATTTTTGTAGCTTAAGGAAAGTAATGGGATAGCGCAAATTCGTGCCACGACGTTGCACAGCAAGACTCGCGTGTGACGCGAGGCGCGCGGCGCAGTGGCAGTGGCAATGGCACAGTTTTTCGCGTCGTACGCGCCACGTGTTAATAATTTTGAGGTTTGTTGTGTTTTCTCCAGTGACAATGAAAACAAAACTGATAGAGCTGGTAAGAAGGCATAGAGAGCTATATGATACCAAACATGAGAATTATATGAAAGCGAAGATAAAAAACAAGATTTGGTGTGAAATTGCAAAAGAACTGCACTTAAAAGATGGTATATTTTGTATGTAGAAAACCGTAATTTTTTCTACATTTTCATTAATAACTAAAAAATACAATTACGAAACTACAGGCTACATATGGTCCAAGTTTCAAATTTTTTCGCCCTTACGTTTTCTCAATACTGGTCCAAATTCAGGGGTCTATTTCATTTATAAATCCAGTTTTCTGTTTAAATCATTAATTTTTATAATAAACAAGAAAAATTAGAACGACGTGGTTGTTCGAAAGTCACGAGAACAATATGCGAAAGACAACGCTACGCGCCACGCATTCGTGTCATGCTGGTCGGGTCACGTCATCTCACACGCGTCATACGCGTCTCAATATGCGCCTTGCCTTAAGGTCAGTTCACGCATAGTCCTTAGCCAGCATTAAATTGATTACAGACTATACGTGAATTCGCGATGCGCGATATGTGATTTGTAAGGAATTCGTACATAGTATGTAGCATTTTTATGAATGGATTTTTAACAATTTAGACCCTACTCACTATTCACGAATTTCTCGCATATCACGAATCGCGCACGTAAGCTTTAGATGTAGGCAATTGTACGAATCATGCTATTATAGCTTTTTTCTTGGTAGCAATCCCGAACTAATTCAGACGTTAGATTCATGCGCAGTTTGAAGATGGATGTTCGCGGTGCATCTAGTGCACGTTCGGAATTATAAATCCTGCATTCCCGGAACCCAGATTTATAAATTTGAACGTGTTCTGAATCCGTCCCATGGACCTGAGACAGAATTTTTAATCCCACGCATGCGTATTTTACTATTTTAGTACCTAGTTGTTGCATGGACTGGATCTAGATGTCTTACATATTCGCACTACTCTCAAAAATATTTATATGTAGAAACATTATATTAATCTAATAAAATGATTTCATATAAATGACTTCACTTCATCAAATGCCTCTATACAGGGTGAGGAGGAGGATAGATTGTACGACTGATTTTAATAGGAGCCCTCCATATAACATGTTTCAATATGAGCCCCCTTTAAGGACTTACGACCCCTTAACAGTGAATTATAAATTTAGTTTTATTTACAATCTTGCAAACACTTTGAAATTAAGAATTAAAATTTGGAAAGGTATTTAGACTGATGAAACTTCTTCTGGCCGAGTATTTTTTATTCTCTTCGTCCTGTCATCAGACGTTGAAATAAAGTACCCCATGTATATTATTCATTACATTTTTTTGAGATTAACTTTTCGATTTAAAAAAAAATCTTATTGAATGCCTGTTGAATTAAGAATGAAATGAAAAAATGAAGTTTATGACCCTACACGCACATTGTTTCCTTTCCAATATCTAATTTACATATCGATATCTAGTAAGTTTAAATTATTTTGCATTAACGTCTACGAATCTCATTTGGTCAATGAGAAAAAAAGTTTAGCACAATTTTAGGGGTGAGTTGCTCTCAAATAAACACCTTGTAGTGCTTCAATTAAGTTTAACTCATGTTCAAAAACGACCAGTAATAAACCTAAATCATGTACAAAATTTGATTCTTGTACGGAAAGTATCGTATACCTAGATATTATTTTTTTTTTCGAAATTTAAAGCCCCACTTTGGGGATTCCTCATGAGTGTAACTTTGTATTAGGTAAGTTCAGTTAAATTACAATATTTTGGACACCTCTACATGCACCGCCTGCTCTGTGTCGGTTTTTATGAGACGCACTGTATATAATTTATTAAATAATTCAACATCTTGCCATGATAATAATATATCGAATCTAACATAACGAATATTTATGATTACCCCACTGTAACTTCTATTACAAAATATATTTTATTAAAAAAAGGAAACGATACAAAAAGCAAATGGCAGATAATATTGTTAATTTAAATTTGAAATTGTGATCACAGAACTCCAAACTGAACACGTAATACATTTGAGAAACGTTCGCGGATTAGTAGAAATTCAGAACATATTCAGAATATCGCATGCGCAATTGATATGTGCTGTATAAATTCAGTATTAATTCAGGATATATTCGGAATCACTACCGCGAACAAATGTAAATTGAGCTAGATCGTCATATTTTAAGCTCAGGAATTTGTGCGATGTGCAAAAGATAGCAAATAGCAGTTGAATGCATAAATTTAAGGTTTTCTATTTTTCGAAAATGGACAGAAATAGTATTGATTTTTTTAAGCGGCACTACTTAAAACTACACCAGAAAAGCTGCCATTTGTTATGATACGCCCGTTTAGTTCTAAATAAATTTTCTTTTGCAAAATACGAGAGTTTAGACGTAAAGCTTGCGTAAAGCTATGTGTATATTCGCATTTTGCGATGCGTGATTTGTGAAGAATTCGTGAATAAGGACTTGTTCGTTAAAAATCGCTGTCTTATATTTTTGTTTTTTTTAATGAAAAATGAGTAGCACTGTTTTAAAAGAGTTAGAGAGTGTGGGGAGGATTATTACTCATAACGATATTAATCGGTATCTAATAATACTACTTTTTTTCCATATTATGCCTACTTTTTCATGTCGTGTATAACTGAAAACTGCAATTACAGTAGCTATAGCGCGTGTATCACAAATGCGAACATGCAATTGTATATTATTTCATATTATCGCTAGCTATAAAGTTAATAACCGTAGATAGTGACTACATACCACTTTTGATGTCTTACTTATCTGACCAATTCATCATGTATTAGACACAAACATATTAAAAAAATACGCGTACAGTGCGTAAAATCGAACGGTTTTGTAATAGTAAATGCAATCAGTGTATAAATTCTCAATCAAACTTGAAATATTATAGATTATAACATTAATGCGGTAGAATGGCCTTGCAGCACAAGAATTTCACTTTGCGACTGTATATCGCTTATGTGACCGTGATATTATGTACGCTGTATTGCTTATATATGTATAATTATTAGTTTTGATTTAACTTGCATCGTCTACTTGCTGATGAACGCTTTACACTGAAAAATGTGTAGACGTAACATTGCGCCACTGTATGTTATATTATTACAGCTTTCTGTTATAAGTAGAAAGTATAAAACAAAAGAATTAGTAATGCTCAGGATTGCCTAAAAGTTTAAGGCGTCCACGAGTAGAGTGCAGTACGGCTGACGCTATTTCGATCCTGTGCATTCACGCTTTGTGTTAAAAAAATTAAAATTTGATAAAATTGAAGAGCATAGTGGTTTAATTTAAAAAATGCGTTAAGAAGCTATTTATAATTAATTATGAAAAGGGAACACATTTTAAGATTAACAAACTTTGGCAGACGGTAGCTGGGTTAATGTCAAACATTTTTTCTTATATGAACATAAGTCCGATTCGTTTTTGTTTAGAAGTTACAAGCGTTTTAAAAAATATAAGTAGACTGGTAAATAAATATAGTGGTTGCTATGCTACAACAACAATTATTATTAATTTACAACTGAAGTAGCTTTAAGAATACCGACGAAGATACTTTAACGCTAATAAACAAAATGACAAATAATAATTATTCTTATAGCAAACATCATTTCTATTTATTAGGCTACTTTGATTGAAATATGAAATTATATTTTTTAAAATGCTGGTAACTTCTAAACAAAAACATCTTAAAATGTGTTCCCAAATTTAATTTAAATTTTTTGTATCCTCACAGTTAGGCCCATATGCAATTAAAAATAAAACCACTTCTCCTTTTAAATATTTAAGATTTTTTTATTTTATGGGTTCTTTGATATCAAAATCTAAGTAATGTGCAACTATGACCAAGTACAAATATTTTAAGACTTGTAATGAGTAAAAATGCAGTTTAGAACGAATGTAAATAGTTATTTATGTACCAAGAGAGATGCAGGGATGATTATGCCCGCAGGTGACAAGTTCAGGAAAGCAAGTCGCCTACTGTTGGTAGTTTTTGTACTGGTAGTTAATCCTGTATACTCAATAATATAAATTTAAAGTTTCAAGTTTTATTAAGTTTAATTTAAGTCTTTCTTTCAGGTTGCTCTTTTATGGTGAGGTACATTTTTTGCCATTTGAGTAGATAACACTATCGTCGGTGTAGTTTGTTTACGAAAGTGTTTTCTTGACAATAAATGGTCTGTAGTGTATTAATTCATATAAAGCAAACTTTTTGGATCTTAATTGAAACAAAGAATCCATCCATATATTTACCATATACATACTGAGTATTTGTAATCTTTTCTACAAAAACACGTACGCTTCTGTCTATCACTAAATCTGGAGTCAGAAATCACAGATTATTCAGTCTTAACCATTTTCAGGTGGATTTTGCCTAAAATTTTATAGTATACATTGTGCTGCCTTCTACATGTAAATGTTTTTAGTTCTGGGTAGAAAATGTAACAGTAAAGAATGAGTTATATTATCTGTATTCCTTTGGCAGTTAGAAACGGTTTAAAACTGTCAGAAATGTCCGTTCAACTACTCCATCCGTTAAATTAATCGGTAACTCGTTTTCAACTTAACTGGTCGAATATTTCTGACAGTTCCAAACTGTTTTCAACTGCTGCAAAAACAAACCTATTTGTAATATGTTTTGTAGAGTAGGCTATAAATCTAAAAAAATAAATTGCATCTTAATAAATATATCTAGAGTTGAACAAAACGTTATACCGTTTCAACTCGTGCATAGAAGAGAAGATAAATAGAAAAATATATTGCGGTTTGTGGTATGTACTACATAGATGTGGAAACATTGGTGATAATCTTTTTTTATGACGGTCAGATACTGTTTGATTTTAAAATGTTTGCATAATGTATATTAGATATAATTTTTGTCTTTCACGTTTTACCTTTTTTTATATTTTTCTCAAAATTAATTGAGTTCATAGATATATCATTAATAGTTTCATATACATAGCTAGTTTATAGTTTCTTGAGAGAGTAGAAGTGTAAATTTAATATCTAACTTGCCTTGACATTAACCACAGGCTATTAGAATTGTTCATTTAAAATGTTTGTGTAGATGCATTCCCTACATTAAGTATAGATCGAAATCGTGAACATTTTTGAGTTTTCACTGCAAAGAAAATATTTCTTCGATATTTGATTAGTTCCTGATTACTATCGTTCATCTTAACATTACATTTCAGTTTCTGCTTACAATCCGTATAATATTTAATAAGGCTGCAGTGCATTGAATTGTTGACGTGACTCACTTTCATGGCTAAGGAGCGTATTATTTTCCTTATTGTCATATGAAAGTGAAATGGTTTGCCGAGTTCATTATACAGACGTTCATTTTCATTCCGATCATTCATGCTTCTGTTATTTATGCTACTTGTTATACGGCATCGCATTGTGGGTTGCCTAAGAATGTCGTTAGCAATGGATATGGTAAACAAGATTGCGTCAATTACGTTAGAGATTTTAAATAAAATATAATTTAACAATTTTGGGATAAACGGTAAAAGTATATATAAAATATGTCAGTTTCGATTTTAGAAATCTTTCGGAATCCTGAGATTAAAATAAGAATTTTCATGTTGGAATTGAAGAAATGTTAGATTCCTGCTTATATTTGGCATAAAGGACAGATTATAAATTATTTTTCAATCGTATTTGTTTCAGTTGTGATTTTGAACATATATATGACATCGGAGTAGCTGATTGGTAGGTTTAAAAATTCATTGGTCCGACGGGTATTCGAAAGGTTTAACTTGGGGTTTTGGTTTTTTATTGGATGACTGCTGATCTCTATTTGCAACAGATCTATAATCAGCCGTTGTAATTTATTAATTTTGGATTATTGTATATTTGTCAGAATTTCACAGTTTTTCTTTTAAATTGCTCAATGGCGGAAAAGTTTCAACTATTTCGAATTTCACACACTAAAACAGTTGCAATTGCTATTTTCATCTGGGGTTAGTAAGTTTGTGTTGATCTTGTGACAATCTACCATGAGAGTCAATGACAGTTATATGATGAAAATATAGAGTAAGTCTTGTGCTCATGGGCGTGAAATTCACAAAAATTCTCGCGAATTATTTAATGGCGGGAAAAGACTCAACTTTTAGCGAACTGTCATGGTCAAGATAGCGACAATATCTCGAGCAATTCACGAAATGACACTTTTCCGCAATTAATAATTTACTTAAAACAAAATCTGAGAAATTCACGCAAATTTTGCTTCCATGAGGACAAGGCTTTACAGTTGGCGAAATGCGAAAGTTGTGATTTCCTCGCCACTAAATAATTCTCGCGAAATTCAAGGATATTCCATGAGAACGAGGTTTGTAAATCCCATAACGTGCATGAATTGGTGGTTGCATATTAGTTGCAACTGAAATACTCAAATTAAATTTTGGAATAAATCTATTTTTCAAGTGATTCGTCAACAACAAGACGGTAAACGTGGTGTGAAAAAATATTAATTACCATGTTGAGATAGAGCAATATAATGGATATTTTTGTTTAGGAGCGTTCTCAGTGGCAAGTTCTCTTTCTGAGGGCATGAACTACTTCTTCTGCTTCTAGTAATGTTTTTATTGCCTGTGCGCAGTTGCAGTTATGTGTTATTTTGCAGGTCAGCTGGCGCCCAGACGCTTTTTATGTCGTTTTCTCGCGATAGCATGCCAGAGTCGCGGTTGGAAAGGGGGCCGAAGACGAATAACTCTAGTTTTTACGATCTTCAGTCTCAGTTATTTGGAAAGCTCCTTCAGAGCTAGGAGCCAACCTGCTTTTTTTGACAGGCAAGTCCTAGAAAAATGTTTTTTTTGCTGTCAATGAAATGTTTTCGTCGATGAAGTTAACGTTAAGTCTCAAACAGTGTAGAAATTGAAACAATTTACCTGGATGTCTCATACTCCTCATGTAAAGATTATTTGTCTGAGCTGAAGGCATCTAGTTAACTACTATTTGAGACATTCTGAATGAAAAACAATTTTAAATTGAATGCGAAACTGACAAATGTGCTATAGGGATAGTAACTAGGTATATGTAAACAACTAATGTTCGATTAAATACGATACAGAAGTAGAAACAAGAAGTGAAAGTGAAGAAAAATAACATACGTAAATATATCCTAGAATTTATTTCATGCACATGATTTCACGACTGGTGTTAATTGCTCCTGTTACCATCTAACTTTGACTAATTTGCGTCACTGCTAGAGCACGGAAATCTTTTATTACTATTGAATGCGTCAGTGTGAAAATTAATTTTCTCGGCTATTTTAACAAATTTTGACGTGTTTATTTACACATTTGCTATATGTTTATGTAAATAAAATGTCTATTTAACTAGAAAGTACGTATATATTATGTACCTACCTTATTTACCAATACAGGGCCCGATTAAGAATTAGGCCCCAGCCAAAATTTCTGGAAAACCCATTCCTAATATTTTAATGCATTTTATGCACTGGTCAATGGCGGCTCACCAGTGT
Organism: Monochamus alternatus; assembly: GCA_037114965.1. Classification (NCBI taxonomy): domain Eukaryota; kingdom Metazoa; phylum Arthropoda; class Insecta; order Coleoptera; family Cerambycidae; genus Monochamus; species Monochamus alternatus. Next base: position 92,868,304 of record CM073427.1, on the reverse strand, counting down.
ACGTACCTTTTAAAATTATTTTTAATCCAATATAAATTTTTTAATTTACGTTTCGATGTGCACAATGCTTTATGTTTGTTTTTCTTTTTTAAGTAAAAATAACGTTTATGTTTATCGCATAATTTATTAAAATCAATAGATACGAAAAAGAAAAGAATAACATTATAAAGCGTAGGAAGCTAAATGTCTTCTCAAATAAGCATCACCTTCATGGATCACGGCTGCCGATTTCGTACAATGCATAAGCAAGAAGTGTCGCAGAATAGGCATCAGTCAAAATCGGTCACAACGCATATTTTGACGAAGAGTAAGTGGTAAATTGCCGAACAAAGTGAAAAAATCATTTTGCAGATAGTTTAGGAATGTCGCAGCATCTAAATTTGTTGGCAGACTATGTGTAGGGTAATATATTTAATAACTAATACGTTTCTTAAATCCCTGTTTTTTCTTAATAAACGAATTTACATTGATATAAAACATTTATCTGTGTAAAAATGGCACATCTGGTTAGCTCTATATTCAGAATCATAAAATAAGTTAGAACAGTTTAGATCACGTTAGAACAAATTGTTCCTTTGTAATTTGAAATTTAAAAATGTTATTAAGTGCAATTCATTTTGCTGCGACTATCTCTTAAGAGGGCAGTCAATCCCGGAAAAAATTAAATGTAAATGTAAAAAAACTTTATATTATAATTAATATGAATAGTAGTTATACTCTGAAATTTATTTTTTATCGATATTTGAGAAAAATTAAATAAGAAAAGCTAATTGATCCAGCACATTCGCATTTCAAACTCGCAACGAATTTTGATTGACTACGTTCCTCTCTCCGATTTTACACTTGTAAGTGAAATTGATAAAAAATCGTAGGATACACCGTTTTTATATTATTCCGTTTCTTTGGTTAAAGTAGAAAGTAATTAAACTTTTGTACTTGAACCTGGCTGAAATGGCTACATAGACTCATTCAGATCTTACTTTTATGTACTGAACAAAGCCGTATTAAAAATATCTATTAGACTGTAAAGTTCGTAAAAATGTGATCAATTTTTTAGACCTGGTCACTAAATTAAATATAATGTCTGTGTATTAATTAATTATTCTGTGGCCTCGTATTTCACATTAGACCGCAATGCATCTATAAACTTGACAAGGTCTTACTCGAAAATCCCAGGAACCAGCTGGCTGGTATTTTTGAGGCAGAAAATGAGCAGAATTCCAGAATCACCAAATTTCTCTCCGAAATTGAGAGCCATAATCTCTAATGCGCAAAGATCGAATTTATCGAAAAATTTTTAAGAAAAATTATCAAGAGTAATGGAATAATTTAAACAAAATTATACATTATGACATAAAAATCGTCTATAAGCGTACGTCAGAAAAAAGTGAGGGGTTAAAATTACCCATTCCCCTCCGTTTCTACGTTTGTTTGTTAGGCGTGATTTACAATAATACTCTTGAGGATTTGGTTAATAACCAAGTAGCTACGTGAAAATTTGGTGAAATTATAGCGAAAAAAAACAATTTTGTATATAGGTAAGTAAGTGGGGTTAGTTTGTCATAGTTTGCCGCCAAAAATAAGCAGTTAACGTGATGATCACGTTTTTTTGTTACACCTATATATATCTATTTTACAGTGACTTTATATTTAAAATATAAATGGGTTTGTTAAATACTTCTTTGAATATTAAGTCGTCACTGGCACTAGCTATATGGTTTGTCGAAACTCTGAAAGGTGAATCGAACCATATAGTACAAAAACTTTGTTTTAATATTTGCAAAATCAGATAGACATGATTCAGAGTATACATGTACATGGTGGAATGGTGAACCAATGAGAAGTTTCCATCCTATTTATGAAGAGATAAGGATTTTTTTAAATAAAACCTTCAAGTCCGTCTTGTTCGGTTGCACAGTTCTTTGTTGGTATCTCCATCCTCCTTGATAGGGTAACTATCCCAACAGGGCGAGTTGATATTTATTTAAAGAGTAGTATGTACCTAATTCTTCTAGAGAAATAGTGCATTATTTATTTTATTTTGTGAGACATCGAACAAAAATATATCACACAGGTAGGTACTGTTAGACAATTAACCCAAACAATTTTGGAAACCGGAAATATGGAGAACAAAAAGCAAATTCAATTCAACTACGTTTTTGATTGATGTACTACAATTTGTAAAACCAGACTTTTTTTTATCTCATATGATAAAGAAAAAGTTGCATACTTAGCTTTTAAAGAGTTGTTGAAAACTTTCTTAGGTAACCATATGAGTACAGATTACAAAAATATGATTCAAAATAGCAAAATGAAATGTTGAAATTTGAAGTTGCATTTCCTGCATTCCTATAATAAATATAAAACGAATTTGGAAAACTCGTTTATACTCCTAAAGTTATCTTGTTTTAGACATTGACATATTGTGTGTGCATTATTTTATCACATACCCTGTATGTTTTAAGATGTAGACAGCTTACTTTTTCTTCACCATGTTAACTTGGTTATCGATGTGCTCGTTGACATTTGATTTTTTTTTATTATAGCCATCGCCCTCCCTAAATTATTCATACCCAAGTTCGATGACTTGACAGTCGCCGAACTTGACTGAGCCGAATTATAATACAGAGTGACCCAGAGTAAGATTAAGTTTTCAAACAACTACAAATAATGTGAAAGTTACAGATTGTTTATAAGTAGCTAATACATGGGGATCAGTTTTGCCAGCTGGCGAAGATTTTCTTCACATTCAAGAACTTTGACCTTACAAGGAAAACTTTTATTAGTCAATAAAATATGACGAATTTTTTGATACGATAGTGTTGTATATGGCGTTTTTAACATCTCTTCTATATGTATTTTTTGCGAGCATACTTAAAGAATATCGTTGGCCAAACCAATTAAAGGATCACATTTGGGAAGTTATTACCAATATTTCTGTTGAATTGTTTAGGCAATATTTAAAAAAAATGTTGGAGTGCTGTGACAGAATGGTCGAGGTTTGGATAACGTATTGTTTTGAATAGCTTACCAAAATAATTTGAAGATTTTTTTAAAAACTGAATTTTACTTTGAGTCACCTTGTATTCAAGATTTGTTCATGTTCGTGTTGCGTGTTCTACAACATCACTTAAATATATTTTTTTCTGTTTTGATGTGGAATTTACTAACATAGCTGTTTAAAAAATTATAAATAACTGTAAAATATATTATGGTATGGTATTTTAAAACCTGAATAATTTGAGTTTTTGCAAAATTAGATAGATATACGAATACCGCAGTTTAATACGTCAAAATGAAGCATACGACAGATAATTGCAACATGCAACAAAAAATTATAAAAGTAGTAATTCTTGTAATATTTAATAATATTTAAGCTTAAGCAATTGCTACATATATCAGAAAGATAAAAAATATCAAAACGGAATTTGGTAGATATAAATAATTATAAATAACTTAATCGTAATGCAAATATTTAGTTAGGTACATATATCTAGGTATCTTTAAAATTAAACAATATACCTACATATAAAGTAGGTAGCTTATTAGTCTGTTTAATATTAAGTTTATAAATTGCCTAATTTTTTTTTGCAAAGTGGCCCAATGAAAGAAATTAAACTACGACATTCTAATAAAGTTACTGAAATTAGTATGCAATATAAACAATATGATTTATAATCTAAACAGCTTTATTATTTGCCCAGTTATTATGTGAAATTGGGATTTTGTTTTAGTTAGAAGACACTTGTAAATTTCTCTTGTAATTTAAACAAACTACACTGCATTGTCTGTAGCTTTCTCGCAAAGATCTTATATTGAATATTTTTTTAGATATTTTATATTTTCACATAAAATTTTAAATAGCTAGTCAAAATCAATAAATTTGAAAGTTTGTTTACACACACTGTATAATTAGTAATCAAACTTTAAATTAACTAATTTAAAAATTGTTTTGTTTATTTATTTATTTAGTTTAATTCATCCAACGGGACGAAAATCCTTTAACAGGATGAATAAAAAAATTGGTGTAGGTACCTACATAAAACTTTTTTTTAGAAATCAAAACATTCTATTTTATTATTAATTTTGTAACATAGTGAATACATTTTTTTAGTTACTTAAGCACCTTTCTACATTATTTAAAAACCTAGCTGCTGTTAACAATTGTGTTTTAGAACTTATCATTGCGTTTTTACACCTCTCATTTCAGTATTTACAATTTGGTGATTCGTATTAAAATAGTTCATCATCATAATTAAATCTACCATCGGTAGATTAGACGAATATACATAGTTTTAAATTGTATGTTGTGAATTTTAAACGCAGTTAGGTTTTGCTAATCTGTTTTAAGTTAACACAGAAGTACCCCTGTTTTGAATTCGAGGTGGACGAATACCGAGAAGCTGTAGGAGGCAATGACGTCACGCCTCTAGATACGGGGCGAGCGTTTAATTCCTATTTGACCTCGTATATTTCGAAATCTACAGTGATAAAAATTATTAACGATATTACGCGGTGTTGGTTATTTATAGCCTATAGGTCAGTACTGTGAAATAACACCAGAATGTTATGTTACAATTAATTGTAATGGAAAATTCCAGCTTATGAATATGCCTTTTTTCATAGTAAAATCATGTTTTTTGTACACATTAAATGTAATTTTGCAAAGTAATTATGTATTTTTAGGAAAAAATCATATAATTTTACATGAAAGATGTAAATGTACGGTATTGACATGAAGATTCTTGTAATACAGTATGGATTTGGTATTTTTTACATTAATGTAAAGCAAAATAAATTTGATAAAGATTGTATAAATTACTAATGAATGAATTTTATAGGAGCTTCAAATTCATATATCGTGGTTAAATGCCTTTATACGATACTTATAGAATCGAAAAGGGCCCACTTTTATGAAACACTTTGGTAATGTAACAGTTCTATAAAAAAATGTATACAACACTTTTAAAACAATTTTATACAGCAACTATAAAAAACGTTTTGTAGTCTGTATTTTGGTATTATTGAAAGACATTATATTTTTTAGTGAAGAATATTAAAACCAAATGATTTTAAGATTGGTGCATAATGCAGATTCATAATTATTTATGTTTATATTTAAATATGGAGTAGCCAAAACTCAATGGCTATCATTTGTGTAAATTGTAGATGTATAATACTTTCAATATTAACATTTCAACAATCCCGTGTTTGAATTTTATTGCGCTGCAAATTTTATTGATAATGTATATATATATATATATATATATATATATATATATATATATATATATATATATATATATATATATATATATATATATGTATGTTTGTGACAACAAAATTATGGGCTTTAATTTAGACCACATTTCTTGTAAAATTATAAAGAATAAATTTATAAAATAATAAAATGATGCTTTCTTTAATTTATATTGTCATTGTATAATTATATTTAATGATCTTGTTATAAAATAATCTTTCAGAAATAGTAAAATCATGTTTTAGATATGATTTTAAGACTTTCAACTAATTTTACATAGGTAATGGCGACTGTCGCTGATCCAACAAATATTCATTTAAATATGGCCACTTTCATGGAATATACAATAATTTTGTTTTCTCAAACACAACTATAAAACTTTTTTATAAATAAGCCGATTTCGAGACTAAAAAATAATTTTATTAATTTCCTTATATATCCTTAATAAAACACGTTAATATAACTATTTTATAAGGTTATAATTAAAAGTCATTTGTCCAAGTATACTCTTAGACAATATGTTTACTTTTATAAAACAATTAAAGAACTGAAACTTATTTGTTCTATAAGACACTTTGTAAAAACTATTATAAAACAATTTTACACAATTATTTTCTTCCGGAGCAAAATTATCACAATTATTTGCTCTATAAAATCAAATTGTTCATTAAACAACGCTATTCAATAGTTATAAAATAATTCGCTTCTTTTAAAGTTCCATTTTGCCAGTTGGGATGTGACAACGTGTAAATTTACGTGTCATGTCATTTTTATCAGTGTATCAGATCGACGTCAAATCTTCTGGGCTGACTATGCATCATAAATAGTGTAATTTCAGGTTTGTCCAAATGACCCTATTATTTAAATACACACATCGTCTGATAAACAACTGAAATGCGCAAGCCGAAATGAAAACCGAGAGAGAAGACCGAGTACGACACTGTGAGTAGTCTCATCTTAGTCCTTTGCTCGAGACGGCAAAGACTGTTTATTTTTTGTTATTTTATTTTATTTTATTTTTCAACGACGAAAACATTTTTTTTAAAATAACCCTGTGCTCGCGGACTACCGCAGAATACAAACATAGAAACGGACATCAAGTCGGAAGATGATCGATTTGCAACATGAATATTCTATGAAGGTGTTTGATTAAGGTCTTAGAAGGCTGAAACAAACATTATCACTAGGTCAGACAGATACTTCCACCTTTATCACTATGCAAATTTTAGCGATTGAATATGCCAGGTCGTTAGGTAATAAAAATCTCACTTTCTGCCATATCCGATTCGTATAGCTTGATTCCAGTTTGACATAAATTTGTAATCGAGATTCCACAACTTCTAATTTATTTAGACTCGTAAAACGAGTTCGGAATTAAAATCTTACGATCATAATTTACGAATAGAATAACCTTTCATTTTATTTTAAATGATTTTTTTTTGTTTCAGGTAAGTCCATTTATATTTGCATACTAAATTGTAGAAGGTAAGTCTAAAGAAGCAAATTTATTTGAACTGTAATTCTTTTTTAATCTTATCTGATTTAAAATAGAAAAATAACAAAACGCTTTAGTACAGCTGTTTTACTAAAATAATATTTAGAGAGATACCAATCCCAGAAAATAGGATGATGATAGAGCAAAGTTCCACTTAGTTAATTGAGCACATTTTTCATGGAAAACAATCTGTGGTAAAAGTTTTGAATCTCTCAAGCATTCATCTTCATCAGTATCACTTTATATGGACAGATTAACACTGTCGCCTCCGCCAAATCCTACTTTTCTCCTACTCGCACCAGATTTCTTCTTCAGAATAATAAATAGTTGTTATTCACATTTCCCATATTGCGTAATATCTCTATCTACCTAATGATTGTCAACTGAGCAACATAATGATGTGAAGCTTAGTCTATATTAGTTACAAACTAGCAACGTATTTTGAATATACAGAGTGTTAACGATAAGTTTAACCAAACTTCATTTTCCATATAAAAATTAAAATATATTACAGTGGCATAGTTAGTGAGTTAGATAGGGGACATTTTTTAAGAAAGTTTCTGAGTCCTTTAAAACGATTATGCAATTTGGGACAAAAAGTATACAGTGATTCACAACTTATCTAAAAAATTTTAGGAATAGATGCGTCATGAAAAATGGAGTCAGTATCGTAAAAAAATTGTAAAACAAATTTATATTTCGTATGTTAAAAAAATTGCAGTTAAAACACTTTCTAAATTGGGACAACTATTTTTAATCCGGTTTTGACATGTATCCCGAGCGAGAGAGAGACAACAAGCTTCAAGGACAAATTTTCAGGTTTTAATACTTCAAAGGTGCCGCCATAGAGTCTGTGAGCTGATTGTTATTTAAGCTGTGCCCAGGGCGTCCACGGCGTATTGCAGCATTGTGGCGTATCATGCACGAAACTCAATTATATACAGCGTATTCAACAACCAAGGATTGGACGAGGAGGACCGGAACCAACTTCTTTTTATGGGGATATTTAAAAAATGAAATTGAAAACGGACAAAAAGCAGAAATATTTGTGTTAGTTTGTAGAAACTGGGTAAGACGGATCCAAAATTTTGCAATTTTATTGTTATAACATCAGGCATGTCAAAGTATTTCATTAATTAAAAATACAAATTTGTTTTATTAATAATTAACAACAATAGCGACAAAAGCAATTTGCTGTATAAAATAGGTGTTCTTCTTTTATCCATATAAAAATAATCGAGTGGTTTCAATAATTATTATTAATATTTTCAAAATTTGAGTAAATAAAGAAAAAATTATAAAACTTTAAAATGTCAGACTGCTATAACTTTCTCTCATCGGCAGAAGTTTGGTTAAACTTATCGTTAACACCCCGTATATCTGTGAGAAAGTATTTTAAACAAAATTAGACCTGCAGTTCTCTCTTTTCGTGGGCGAAAATTATTTCGAAACTGCAAAGAAAATGAGTTGAAAATGTAGGCGGGAGCAAAGTTCAGATATAAAAATAGATCGGGCGTAGAATATTCCAATTACAGCAAAGTCAAGCTCGTTTAAGAAACAATGTCCGCGTGGGTATTAGCTTTTATTTTTTTTAACATTTTTAAGGACAGCTTTGCTTTGTTCTTACGTATTCATGTTTTACGAGGTGCAATCAATATTTAAAACAGTATAACTTGATTAATATTGGCCAAAAAAAGTTAAGACATTATGTGACCAGTGTAAACCAGACTTAATATAAAGGTTAGTTGAAAACTAGAAAATTTGCTAGCAGAATAAGTTCTTCGTCTTAACTCATTTAAAATATATTTACTGATTGAAAATAGACATTAGGTTAATTCATATCCATTTTAAAAAATGACTGTTAATTATGTGCAATCCTTAAAATTCAGAAATTTTGTTAATCAATGATGATATCTAGGCTGTCTCAGGTATTACTGGCATCCTTGGAAGGGGTGACTGTACAGTGAAAAAAAAAAGAGATTTACTCAAATATACTTACCTATATCTATTTTTATTATATTTTTTATTTACTTGGAAACATTTCGTGATAAAACAGACATTGTTCTAGGTTGTAATGAGATATATTTAGTCTAATTATTCAATATGTTTAAATATTCCCATTATCACCAGTGGCACTCTTTTTTTATTTAAAATAAAAATGGTATTCAATTTCTGTTTATATACACCTCGATATACACTCACAAATATCAAGCAAGCACTAGAGAAAAACGAAACGCGCTAGCCACAATATTACTGTGACTAATCATACATTTAGGTTAATGGCAGCAACCGACAGACTGCAATGTTTTGAACGTTACAGAACGTTAAGGCTTTACAGATTTTCTGGGAAACTTCATTAATGCTGATATAAAAAATTACGAATAAATTACCTTGCAGGAGCTTTTTAAATTTTAATTTTGTAACACAGTTTTGCATTCTATTGCGGTTGTATTTTTATCTTGTATTTGTAGAAAAACTTGTCGTTTCAGACATTTTTTCATAAGAATTTTTTGTTGCCTTTGGTCGGATGTACAGGGTGTCTCAAACTTGATAGTATGCGCCTACTATGAGAATACAAATAAATTAAATAAAATTTGGGACGACACATGGTGTAATTGGGATTTGACAGAAACGACTAATGACGTTCAATTATATTTTTCCAGAAATATACCTGTTAAAAAGCTCTCTTTTTTCTAATAAACTTTTATTAGAGACATTTTTCTGTATTACTTCCTGTTCAAAAGTTATAAGCAAATATCGTTCTAAGTCAACTACCAGCTAAAAATCACATTAGCGGTGGGGAGATCATGTAGTCGTTGAAAAATAATTGAATGTTCGTTGAAAGTGCATAAATGTCATAAACTACTTCTCATTACTCATTAGGAATGTCCAACATAAAACTTTTGGGCTTACAAAATATTTTCTCGTTCAGAAAGAGTTGATATGTATTTACGGCGAGTCATAAAAAAATTCAAGAAGAACAATAGAGTTATTTCAAGAAAGGTATCCAGAGCGCCTCATTCTTGATAATAGAATCTTTACAAAATTGGAGATGACCTTGAGACGAAATGAAGGCATTTTCTGTTCGGAAGAATCAAATAATTGACCGAAGGGTAAGAAACTATGTTAATACAGCTAGACCGTTACAGTATTTCGACAAATTCACGAAATTCTATACGACAGGCTAGCCGAGAAGTGAATTTGGATAAATCAACCGTTCAACGAATTTTAAAGACCAATGGGTATCATGATTACAAAATGCACAATTTGAAGTATTTGCCTTAACATCACTTTAAAAACAGACTTAATTTTCGTGTGGCACTGTTTTTATTTATTTTTGTACATTTGCGTGTATTTTTTTTATCCTTGGTCCACTTGGTCATGACCGCCGGACCAAGTAGGTACCTCGCTTTAAACAAAACGAACGGTGGAAGGCAGGAGAGGTCCCCAGCAAGCACAAACATCTTTGCAATAATAGGTTTTAATTTAAACAAGTAAGAAAACAGAAAATGATACAACATTCTTAAAATCTTCAAATACCAATCCTGGAAATAAATATTAGTAAGGTAGCTGCTGCCTTCCTCTGCTAGCATATCGTGTTTTTCATTAAATCATTAAATAATAATCTAGATTTTGTAAATATTTTTTTCCACGGTCGGGAGTAGAAATCAGTTTCTATGACATCAAAATTAAAACAGAAGTAGTTGATTATTCCCAAGGGAGTTTACATTATGGAGAACGTTTTTAATGCAAAAAAAAGATAACATTGAAATTATTTATTGACATTTAAATTAAATGTTACATTTGTACAATTTTCAAAATTAATATTAGAAGGAATATTACTTTCGCTTACATTTACAGTTTTTGTGATTGCGCTAGTAGTGGTACCTACTAAAACCTGATTAGCAATTTTGGTCTTATTTTTAATGGAGTTCTTGACATAACCCTCAGCGACTGTCGTTGATTTCCAACCAGCATGACGCTTTATTGTCGTGATATCCACACCAGCATCTGCCAGTAATGTCGCTGAAGATCTTCGTAAGCAGTGACCAGACCAGTATAACATGCAGCATCAGGTAATTTTAAATACGAAGCTACTACACTCGGAATTTTTCCCATGGTATTCTTGCCAACTGACTGCGAACTACATTTTCCTGCTTTGTAGTACAAAAAAAGGCGCTTATGCTTGACGTGGGGAGGACGAAGGGACAGGTATTTTCGAAACAATTCAAGCGTATTTCCGACATTGGTAACCAGAAAGGTTCGTGGAATCTTTGTCTTAGTGTTTGGAATTTTTACAATCAAGGAAGAGCCTACATCCTCAATATCATCTACAGTTAAATTGACTAGTTCACCAGTTCGACAAGCTCCGGCAATCCCCAAAATTAATCTAACCTATAAAAAATCAAAATACTGAATAATTGAAATACCTAACAACAAAAGTAATCTTACCTTAATTATTAAGAATTCTTTGTCATCTGCACTTGATAGAAAACGGTCGATTTCACCCTTTGTCAATATATTCGATTTTTTCGCTTGATATCCGTCACCGGTTCTTTGTCTATGTTGTCGTAAATTATCAAGCATGACTTAACCATAGAATATTGCGCCCATAATGTGGAAGACTTGTAATTCTTTGCATTTTCACTGAAGTATGCTAACAAAACATTCTCGCTGTATACTTGAACATTTTTCTCGGCGCACCACTTTTTGAACCGATTGTAGGCTATATCGTATAAGATCTTGACTTCGTAGGCAGCAAATTGCTTATTGCAATATTTGCAGCCTCCACAATCTCTTCCGACTCACAATTATTCATTGTGCACTAAACAAACTTTAAACTAAACCAAACTAGCACCTTAATTTGACAATTCTTTTTGTTTTTTTTTTTTTTTGTAGTTATGACAATAACTCAACGACTACTAAATAAATGCTCAAATCCGAATATAATAATTCTGGTGCTACTTATTTCATAATGACAAAATATGTGTTTTTAAGTTAATGAGACCGTGGAAAAAATAGTATATACTATTCGAGAGAGATGCTATTTTGTCCTCGGTGCATTGTAGCCCTCGGGCTTCAAATTGCACCTCTGCCAAAATAACGCATTTCTCTCCCTTATAGTATAATGTACTATTACGCGTGTCAACGCGGTGACCTGTCACTAACTTTGACACCTTTCGCTTTGGCGGAATATACCTAACTTACGGCGATAAATAAGGATTTAATATAGCTTTGAAACTATTTTTTTTGGCTTTAAAAATAAGTTTGAACATTTTTTGATAGATGATTCCGTTAATTCTAATGTTTCTCTGTTCTCTCTTAAAACATTTGTACAAGTCATAGTTAACCCATATCTAGGTTATATTAAGTATAGTTATTAGAGAAGAACACCTGCTAGAAACCTAGGAGCCGCTACTGATCTGTTTAAATTTTTCGGATCAGCGATTCTGCGTGGAGGAATTTAAGAATAATTTCAAGCTGTTCAAACCGATATTATAAAACATCACATTCCTTGATTAATTTTGTGGCGCTTACAGGTCAGTTATTTCGATCAGATGTATAATTAATCTGATTCTAGACGCGGATGCTGTCATTACTGGCGACAGACAGACAACGGGAAACTGCACGTTTCACAGTACACAGAATGCGTACTTTCTCCGCTACCGAATTTCACAGGTAGTACCGAGATAGCCCAATCTCGAAATTCCTTCCTCATAATCCATCAGGCAATTAACGTAGGTCGACAAAAAAATTGATTCGATTACGGATAGGTTTAATAGGTTTGGCCCGGTTTACACATTTTTCTCATCGTTTTTAATGAGTAATTCGGAGAATGCGCTATCGTGTGGAGATATATTTACGAGAAAAGCCTTTTTTTCAACATGCCTAGCATATTTGTTATTGATTTTTACGTAAAGAGGCTTACGAATTCCGTGGAAACCAGTACAAATATGAAATTTAATGGAAATAAATATATTGTTGTTAATGTACACATACACAGTGCTCGTGTTTGGACATCAATAAGCTTAGTATCTTTGACGGAGTCTATACTATTCTATACTCTTGACGGTCTTAAAAAATCATATCTGAGAAAAATATGTAAAGAAAATTTATGAATCTTATTTGTAAGAAAGAAAGGCATAAACAAGAGCGTAAGAAGGAAACAAAAATAAGTTTAAAGTGTAGTTATTACTTATTACCTACCTTACTCATATTAAATGATTTTATTATTATCATTCTTACAGTAATTATTAGGTTTACTTAAAAACATATGTCCGGGCATGATTACATCGGGTAGCCAATTCGCAAATATTTCCTCTATTTCTAGAGATTATTTTTCGGCCAAACACGTCAAAATTGTTTATTTTTAATGCAGTTCGTATTAAAAATAAATTCAACAGATATATGATTATTAATATCACAGATATTAAAAAGTAATAGAGAATCACCCTTCAAAAATTTTCCAAACTTATTTGTAACCCTACCCTATTACGTCAGGTGTCCCTCAAGGGTCTAATCTTGGGCCATTACTATTTTCATTATTTGTCAATGATCTTAACGTCTCTGTTACTTGCAATATGTTGCTTTTTGCTGATGATCTAAAAATTTATTCGTCTGTTAATAGTTTACATGTTTACAATTAAATAATTGGAAATGTAAAGTAATATCATTTACACGTAAAACAAATCCTATTATTTTTCATTACAATGTAGATACTGAAGTTTTATTACATACTGACATGACCAGAGATATTTGGGTGTATGCTTCGACCACAACTTGAGTTTCTCTGAACACATTTCAGCAAACGGTTTCTACTTCCTTAAAGAGTTTGGGATTCGTAGTAATACAAGATCGTGTTTTTGAATATAACGAAATTCTAATAAAACTGTTCTTCACTTTCGTTCCATCGAAACTTGAATATTGTTGCCTTATTTTGAATCCATATTACAATTACAAATTAGTTAATTGCTCGTTTCGATTTTAATTCTTTAGAGTTTAATAGGAACTTCTACAGTTTAAAGTTTTTACATTCACTTCTTCTCAAATAGTTTATATGTATGTAGAAGTGGAGTTTTATTGAATACAGCAATAAGTTAGCGTAATATAAGGACTTTCTACTTCTCCAATGTTATATGTTATATGTGTTAATATTCCTTTCATTTGATTTTCTTAGAATAAATGAGCATTTTATTTAACTGTACGCGAAGTATGTTTGGTAGTGGGTAATGGTTGTAAACTTTTCAACTTAATGTGACGTTTACAACTGACAAGAACAGTCATTCAAGACCATTTAATATTATAAATTATTTTTAAATTTTTATGAACAAAAACATTATAACTCGTAAATAGTCTATTTTCTGAAAGCTCAGTAGGGTAGTTTTTTCTGAGGGTTGTAATGACAATGTTTCCTTGAATCTCCGCTTCTGGTTAATATATTTACATAAAAATATACCCAATTATTTCCTCGTAATTTAATTAGTTACAGTTTTCCAGGTTTCATCAATTTACGTTAAAAAACAGAGGTTCTTTAAAAACGTGCGATATTAAAAAAAATACTACCCTTTATATTGGAAATCAGTAACTTTAAGTATTTTGTTTATTATAGCTTTTACTTACTAAAATGACCCAAAGAATTACCTTCTTATTTTATGACTTGAAGTTAAAATTCAATGTAATGTGATGTGACTTAAGTTAGTTTACTAATTCCAAATGTTAAACTAAGCACATTCAATTCTGATATATTTACCCAAACAATGTCGGGAATATACATTGGTGTTTTTATAAACCGAAATTGTATATTGACCGTGAAATATTTGTTGTTTATTAAGCAAGGTCTGGTGGTTTTGGTGTCGCTTGAAGTTTATTTTTTTTTGACCTCTAATTAATTTAACTACCATATTTTACATTAATCGTATTATACGGTCTTAATATTAGTTACAGGGAATTATATTTGTTATTGTTTTTATACAAGCACTAAAATGTAGGGACATAAAATTCACATGAAGCGATACGATATTTACTCATTGTTTAAAAATAAATCTCGATTTTTATACAAATCAGAATTTTTTTTTTTTTGCTTATTTATACATTCGTATATATTACCTAAATATAGGAGTATAGTTTTATTGTAGATGTAGGATTATAAATGTCACTCATTCTTAATTTTGTTATTTTCAAGTTAAAAATAAAGTTCTATATGCAAAAGTTCTTCATGGCAACATTGAACTTTGTTTATTATTTATGAAAGACAGGATAAACCAATCTCATGATTCGCACTATGATTCAGATTGTTCTTTAATATTTGGATAGAAAGTTTTTTCTCAGGATTATATTAACAGGTTTACTGTTTACAATAAGAGGCGTTATATTTTGCCACGTGAAATAATTTTTGAAAACTTCCGGAACCTTAAAAACATCGGTGAAGTATTGTTTTTATGAAATTATGAAACAAAAGAAGTAGGTACCTAAAAAAAATGATTTATTTAAATAAATATAATATAGTTTGAACAATTATAATTAAAACTAAAATAGATTGATTTTAGAATTGTAGTTTTTGAATTTAGAGTGGAGTGACGCACTCAAGTGTATTTTTTATTTATCAGAAGAAGTGTGGCAGAAGTAAGTTCATAAAAACCGTCCTTTCGGCACAAGGGTTGATTTTTTTACGTATGGCAAAGGTACATACGTAAACAGATACAACAGATAACTAAAATTATACAACAAATAAATGACTTTTGTGTCATAATTTTGTGTCATAAAAAAGATTTGAGAGTGTTTCCTTGGTTGGTAAATCTATTTCTAAAAGATTATGAACTTGTTCTAATAGTCATAGTCATGTTGTTCCTTATCATTGATCTATGTTTGTGATAAAATGACTTATGTAATATTGGGAGTGCCACGTGAACCAGTAGTAGGGTCTATTTTATTATTTCTGGTACATTAATTATGAGCAAAAGCTTGATCGTAAATTGATATTCAATTCATTAATGTGTTGCGATGTTGATTTCCATGTCATTACTGTCTTGCTGTATAAAGGAGTATCCTCGGAGAAGGTCTCCCCACCTGAAAGCGCTTTTAAGGAGGAAAGGCTCTAGACGGTCGCGATCTAGGTGCATCGCGGACCCTACTAGTATTGTTTAGTGTGCTATATGTCCAATGGGGAATTGACCTATTCATTGAGAATTTTGAAGTTAGTGATATTTATCTAATTTATACAGAATACTTAAAACACTATTATTCTAAAATTACGCTCTGAATCTTTTTGGAATTTTGTTCAGTACTAACGTCCGTACACTTTCATTTAAAGTTTATCAAATTGCTGTGTTAAAAGTTTGTAATTTTGTCACTCACTTTTTAACTGTCGTGGTGAACATTCTTTGGCTCCGGTTTCTGATCTTGTAGAGTATAAAAAACACCATATTCCTTGGCTGTAATTAGGGTCATATACCCTTCATCTGGAGTCTGGAATGCGTTGATGCTATGGTAGTATGACTGTATTCGTGTTGGCGAGATATTACTGTATTCCGTCAACTTATTCTGACATTTAACATTCCGTTGTTCCTACGGTGTTACCAAGGAAGTTTCATCTAGATTTTTCTTAACTGGATTTTTGTTTAACGTAAGGTAAATTGAGAATTGATTTATTTTTTTATGACACCCATTTCTTGTTTCTCGAAGTTTCTGGACCTTCGATTTAGTTATATTGTCCTTAATTTACAATTATTTTAGGTTTACAATAACATTTTGTATTACAATCTTGCTGTAATAATACACTAATTCACCTCTTAAGTTCTCATCCTTGTCAGTTTAAAATTACCATTATCCCTCCATTATCCATTCCTTCAACTTTTCAATTAAATGAATTAACATTTCATAATTTACTATCATAGCTACGTTAAATAATAATAATGTCTCTACCCCTCATTTTAATTACGAGGATTAGCCCAGAAGTCGAAGACTTGTGAGGGGAGTAGGCGTCATGTTATTAAGCAGGCCACATTTGCGCCCAGGAACGACTTACATTGGTAGGCCCTAGTGCAGGAATGAGAGAAATCTGGAAAACCTCATTAATTAGGGGGTAGTCAAATGTCGACCGGTATCAATCTCTCACATTGATCCAAGCCAACATTCTTTCACCCCACCATACCCACAGAGCGAACCTCTAAGGATATAGCTGATATACGCTCTACCGGCTGCGGCAATCGAACCCACAGAGGTCTAGCCACATCGAACCGCGCGACCTCTGACACCCTAAATGATCTATTTATTTGCCACTTTCTGACTAATACTATTTAGTAATTTAGATTTTTATTATTACTGCTTTTGCTTCTAATATTTATAATCGTGAAATTAATTATATTAGATTATTTATATGTCTATGACATGTCTATTCGCCCTCAAACGTATCTTAATTTAGAAATTGTACTTATTGAAATATCTTGTTGTTTTCAATGGATGTACTATAAAGAAGGTGGGATTGCGTAGGACTCACAAATAGAGTAAACCTTTCCACGGTGCCAAAATACTTGAACCACTTGTTTGTTTACAAACAAACAGGGGTCCAAATGTGAGCCGACTTTCATGCCATCGCCTCTCGCAACGCCGAACATTCCGTTAGCTCGGAATTAATAATAACAGCGTATTACTAGAGCCGTGTTATTATTCAGCAATTATTTTTTTAGTATGTTAATTGGCATTCTAAATCTTGAACCCGGTGAAACTCGAGAACAGTGCCCCATTCCGCGTATAATTAAACCGGCTGGCGCCAAAAATCGAAATAAAAGGAGTGCGTCTTGCTCGACGGCGATTTACATGAACCGAGCGGTGGACTCGTTGCGATTTTTGACTGCAGCGATAAATTCAAGACAAGTGTCAAGGGGCGAGACATGAGCGCTCTTAGTGAGTACGTAATATTTACAGGGCGAGATTTTTCAATTTTCGAGGTCGCTCCAGCACCGAAGGGCATCATTCTATTAACTAAAAATCATTAGCACATACAAATCAAGAATTCTCGAAATTCGCCAACCACTAGATGGCGGTGTAAAATTTAAGATGTCGGGAATAGGAGTGATCACAATTTGTTTACAAATACCCCTAGAGATTATAAAGCTTATAATTAATGTCATTTTTAGTAGAAAGTGTATTTTAGGACTTTAGGAAAGATTATTTTAATGTAAGACAAATTTCTAGAGTGCATATGCAAGTAGCACACTAGTTTTATAAGATCAGAAATTTATATGAAATACAGTGTGTCCACGGATGGAGTTGACAAGAGGAGAAAGTCTTTTGTTTTTGACTTTATCGAAAAAAGTCACTCTTTATAAAAAGTTCTGCTTTTCGAAAAAATGAGACTATCATAGAAACGTCTTAGATCGGATATACAGGGTGCTCATAAATTAAAAAAAAACATGAAAATACTCAAGAGAGAAATACCATTATTTATTATTTTACACAACATTTTTATAAAACAAATCTGTTTATAACCCGAAATAGAGTCATAATACAAATTTTAAAATAAAAATTTCAATTTTGACTTTTACTCTACACATTACGAATAGTTTGTTATTTCTTCTCTTATGCACTCTTTTAATATCATGTGGCAGATCATTTGAATAAATTTTTTGTTTCAGGAAAAAAATCAAGGCGCGTAAGGTCAGGTGGTCTAGCAGGATAATGGGCCAAATCTTCCTATCCACCTTTCACCATTGTCTGAGCAAGGCTGTAAAATGAGCAGGACAGCAGTCCTGTTGTCAAAACAGGTTATTGCGTACTTCTGGCTCTCAAGTATTTAAAAATGGTAAACCAAATGTTTCCAAAATGTTTTGGCAACAGGACGGCTGTCCTGCTCAGAGGAAGATTTGGCCCAATCCTAACCTTACACCCATTGCCTTTTTTCTCCAAGGTGCCCTAAAACAAAACATTTATTCAAATGGTTTGCCACATGATAGGGAAGTATTAAAAGAGCACATACGTCAAGGAATACATGAATTGAATGAGCCGCTAGCTATTCGAAAAATTTATTAAGTTAGCGGAAAAATGTGTTGAGGTGCGAGATAGAGCAAGAGTAAATGTTAAAATTTAAATTTTGATTTTAAAATTTGTATTGGGACTCTATTTGAAGTTATAAACAGATTTGTTTCATAAAAATGTTGTATACAATAAAAAATAATGGTACTTTTCTCTTGAGTATTTTCTTGTTTTCTTAATTTATGAGCATTCCGTATATCTGATCTAAGACGTTTCTATGGGAATCTCATTTTTTCGAGAAGCAGAACTTTTTATAAAGAGTGACATTTTTCGATAATGTCAAAAACAAAAGAGTTTCTCCTCTTGTCAACTACACGGTTACATAACAGCAATTTCATCGTATTACTGTTCCATTTGAGACTTTTTTGTAAATAGCCGCTATTTTGCTGTTTATTTAACAAGAAAAACATTTTATAGAGATTAGATAAACTATTTTCAGAACGTTCTTGTATCTACACTTATACAGTATTTTTGCTTCCGGAGGTCATTTTACTGTATAATGTCTATAGTAGCAATCTACACGACTGACTATAAAGCGCTATAAATTAATTTTGTAGTGGTCGCAAGAGAAATATTTGAGAAGGTTCTTATAAGGGTTACCATCCGTCTGGATAAAGCCGGACATGTCCTCCTTTTTAACGCAAATTTAATTGTGCGGCCGGTTTTCCCTACTGTCCGGCTTTTTAAAAATAATCTGAAATCATGGATCATCTGAAAAATATTGTTCTCAAGTATAACTTTCTGACCCCGAAAGAGAACGCCGAATAGAATAAAAGTCTAAATCTAATTATATTTTGGCTTTAATATTTTTATAATGTTATGTTTTATTTTTATTATTTCACATTCTTTATTTTATATATTATATATAAATTCAAAGTTAATACTCATTAACTCCTTATATAACTTTATAAAGTTTTTTTTTGTTTTTCAACGCAATACATGCAAAGTGCCATATTTTTTTTAAGTTTACTTGTGTTTTATTACTTGTATTGTGTTACTAAATAAAGTAAAATAAAATGTGCAAAAAATGTTCTCCTTTTCCATTGGAAATCATCCTTTTTTGTCACATTTATCATACTTTACAGGTTTCACATCTGGTAACCCTACTTATAGCAAAAATTAAAATATTTTATAGAAGCTAGTTAAATTACTTTAAGAAAGTTTTTATACAGCACTTTAGTCTCAGAAAGCTGTTTAGTATTTGTTTTATAAATGCTGTAAAATTTTGTGCGATAATAAAGCAAAACTGCTTCTTAAAGGTAGCTAACACGAGCAAACGATGTTCCACAAAACATAATGCATTACATTAAAGTATTTTAAATGCTTCTGAAGTGACCAAACTGTTTTATTATTTTAGCGCCATGTTTATTCACTTAATTTAATCTTTTTGAAATTTTGCACGTCTCCATAATTTACCGTTCTGAACAACTTTTTCAAGTAACATTTTGCTGTATTTTTAGTAGAAAAGGGACTTTACCTGAAACGATAACAGTTTTTAATCGCTGCACTGAATATTTCAAATACGATTATTTAAAAAATGGTTGCTCGTAACGACTTCAACAAGGTATACCTTTGTCAGATATAACAGATAGGAGAATCGATTGTTTTAATAGACACATTGATACACTAAACAGCAAAAAAGTTCTGCCATTTAAAAGAAACATGCTGTGGCGCCCTCTATTAGTGACGTCAAAATTAGTTAAAAATTCTTATTTGCCGTGCCAAAAAACATAATTGTGTCAATTTATTTTTAATACTCCGACAGGATTCAAATTGAGATATTTCAAAAAAAAATTCTAGCATTGGACGCCCTGTATTTTTGAAACCAGCAACATTCGGATAAGGCATATTTGGCTCAATAGACTTTTTTTGGTCACCAGTATCTCCAGCTCCGAGATTTCCCAACCTTTCACAGACACTCTGTATATTAAAAAACACACAAAACTTCAAACTACTATTATTATGTAAGTAAATTGTTGTTCAATAACGATTTAAATCTCAAATGTTTATTAATTTTGTACTTCTGAGAGAGCCACGTTTGGCCAGGCCTTAATATAGAGGGTTAACTATAACCATAAACATTATTTCGGAACATTTTTATTAATAATATCTACATACCTAAGTACCTGATAGATAACAGTTAATCCAGTTAGCTGCAATATTTTGTATTCATTCTTCGTTCCAAACCGCCAAAACTTGATTTTCACTCATTACAGGTCCGTCAAAAATTATCCACTAACAGATTGACAGTCCGCCAGTCATACGATTGCTGTAGTTCCGTTGGATTTGCTCTCGACGTTAGAAAAACAAACAGCACATAGCATAGGAATTTCTGTGCTCGACATAAATTCATTTATTTAATTACTATAAAATGTTTAAAACTGAAAATTGATCACTAAAATTGAGCTATAACCTAGTAAGCACACATAATTTTGTATTGCTATTTAGCTATAGAACTGAGAATATTATATTCTAAGGGTCAAAGACAGGATTTTTACGGAACGCTGTAAATCGTGTGGCAGCGTAATACCAAAGACGTGTTCAGAATAGAGAAAATATGAAGCCGCATTCTTTTTGAACCACATTAAATAACTGCTGTAGTGCCTTGGGGGTAAACGTGTGGCAGTGTTTTTATTTATTTGTGTACACGTGCGTGTGTTGTTTTGTTACTCTTTGTGGTTTGGTTTTTTCTGACGGAGGAAGTCCACCTGGTCGTGGTCGTCGGGCCTAGTACCTCGCTTGAAACAAAAATAACGGTCGAGGGAATGACCCCAGCAAGCACCAAGCAAGTACAAAAATCTTTGCAGTGACAAATTTTAAACAAGTAGGAAAACAGAAAATGATTCAACAATCCTTGAAATATCAACTGAAGGATTATTGTTTTAGTTATAAAATACATTACCTCGCTTAATACTGATTGATACCAAGTGCAAAAATAACAATGATAACAGTAAGATTGGGAACTAAGTCCTGATTTTAGTTAAAAAGTGATATTCCGTCAGAATTAACATTCACTATTACTACAACAATACAAAGCGGAATAATATTGCTTTTATTAAAGGGTAAACTAACTCTCTTTATGCGCTACGCCAAAATTATTTTTTGCCATACCAATTATCAATTTTTAGGTTGATAATATGAAAACTTTTATTATTGAGAACTGTCACAATTCAAACTTTCAACACTATATCTTAAAAGTGTCAATATTAAGGTAAGTTTGCTCCAATAATCATATTTAAATCTCTAATATCTTGCCATAGTTCATCCTTAATTTATATTTATATACCATTGATATATTTATACCATTATCACGATTGCAATCCAGATACAAGTAAAAAGCAAAGGCATTTTCAGTTTGAAGGTTGCGCCTGTTTATTTTTTAATAATTTATCGTATTGTGGTTCTCTTTTTGAGACACAAATAAACAAATAATTTTCCTATTCCTTTTCTTAGTTAGTTCCAAGCTTCCCTTGCCAGCTTTATATATATTCTTTTTCCTTAATCTGGAAGAAGTTAATCTTTTGCGAATTAAATGTTATTTTAAGTAGCAAGCAGCAAAATCTATAAGATTTTAGGTCAGTTTTGTGGTCAGATCCACCAGATGTACTGATATATCCAAAAAAAGAATTTAGTATCTTTCTTTGACACAATCCAGTTCTGGAAAGTAACTAATAGTTTATCTTCCAAATTATGCAAGCTCTATATCATGCAAGGAATGTGAGAACTTACGACCAACGATTGGTCCGTTGATCTCTTGTTTAAAATATTTAAGTGGTTACTTTATTTCTCGATCAGTATAATCTCAATAGAAAGAAAATTAAATGCGTCGTCATTGGAAACATCACTGACAGTTTTATCACGGCCCTGGAGGTTCGCGAGAATTTTTTAAGTCGCAAAGGTGTTGTGTATTCGAAATGGTTGAGAAACACTGATCTAAAATAATGATTAACTTATAGTTTGTTAAGAATAGGAGTATCGACTGAAATAAAAGCAAAAATCTCAATACATATCAACTATCCCTTTCATTACTATTTGCAAAAGACTTCTGGATGTTAGAAGTGAGATCTTTAATGTGAATAAGATTATGTTCTATAAGTTAGAATAACGAATTTTTATTCTATTTGAACTATGTACTAAAGTACCATTTTGTTCTTTGTAAATTTCTTGTGTTTCTATTTATTGTTACAACCAGGAAGAACCATATGTACTATTTCGAGAAGTGACGTCAATGTTGCAAAAAGACATATATTTTTTTATAAATTTCATTTTGCGTTGATATTGTAAACAAAATAGCATACTATTAAGCTTATTTTTTCTATCATTTGTTAATTGAAAAGTAAAAATTAAAACACCATTGGAAAGGACTACCATTTTATTTCTATGACTATGTATCGCTAAATTTTTTGAAATATAAGTACAATTTTAAAGTTAAACATAATACTTATTTTCTTAAAACATTGGTCACTAGGTATATCATTCAATCCAAATAGACAACTCAAGAGAATTTTTTTCTGAAGACTCAGTTTTGTGTTTCGGGGCATCGACCACTTCGAAATAAATGTGTGGGACACAGACAATATTTCTCTGTCTATGCAGATTACTTTGCAATCCGGTTTAGGAAACGGGGATGAATTATATACTGCAAGTTTTATGCCTTCTAGAGAGAATCCATGCAAAACGCAACAATCATTAACATTATAAAACCCAGGGCTGTTTTATAGTTCTTTTTTTAATCTAAAAATAACTTGAGTATTTATTAATATATTAATCAAATACATATAGATCTTTATTAATTTGACTTTCAAAATTGATTTGTAAACATTTTTGGAAATGTTAGTCATAACGAAGGCGTTATTACGTTTACTAAAAACACATTCATAAGTTTAACTGGTCGAATATTTCTGACGGTTTGAAATTTGTCCGTAACCTTGTTGAACATATCTGTTATTTATTAACTCTGACATAAAATGATACTGGCATGGATTCCTTTCAGTTATTTCTCCTATTCACACAAAAATACATATAAGTAGAATAGCTATGCCGATCCTGCTCCACAATTCAAGATGGCGACTGGAGCAGGATCGGCATAGCTTTCAGCCGTCTACGTTACAATGTTTGGGAGGGGTTACAAGTGTGTAGATAGATGACGCTAAGCTATTTTAATAATAATCGTATTATACTCGTGCTGAGCGAAAGTGTTTAACACTTGAAGTTTATTGTTTAATCGATTTTCTTCTGATACAATGAGTGGCCAAAAGCGGGTTGTATTTAACTTAGACAATAATAAAACCATTATACTTATGGATCCTGATGGTTGGTTTAAAAAAGCAAGAAAATCAGATTGGATGCAGATGGCTAGAGATAGAGCTCGCTTTCAAAGAAGAATCAATGATGTCTCATTTATTATAAGTAGTGTTTTAGATAATAATCATCGATCACGTATTTACTATGAAAGGTTTTGTTGCATGTCTATTACTATAAAATAAAGTTTTATTTTCATCACTCTGTAGAAATATTATTTTGTGGATACCTAACCTGTTTAGTGTAAGGGCTGTTATAAAAGTATGTGACGCTCAGTTATTTTAATTATTATCAAATTAGAATCTGCTGAGCGGAAGTGTTATTAATTGCAATATGCCTGTTCCAGTAAAGTATAAGTGCATCAAATGTGGTGGAGATTGCGACCTGCCAAACAGAAAATGTTTTACATGTGAAACTAAGGATTATTTTGAGGGTGCTGATGGATCAAAACATGTTCCTAGTTCTTACTTTGATAAAAGTGATTCCAAGTAACTGTTGCTAGTTGTTAATTAAAGAATTACTGCATCTTACTTAATTTTATTACTTTTTATTATTTAAAAATTAAACACAGTGAAGTTTTAAAATATTTTATTTATTAAAACAATTGAATACAATTCAATTTAGCCTCTTTCTCTTCCACATCTGCAGTTGGTGTGGTTTCTCTTCTTGTTAACAGTGCTCTGTTGTCTATCAGCGATATTTTCCCGCTCTCCATCAAAATAATGATACAGTTATTTATTTGATGAGGGATATATACAGCTAACAGATACAACTTATTAGCCTCTCTATTATAAAAAGTAGGAGAGTAAATTATAATTCAAAATGTAAGATGGAGGGGGTACTAGAGAAATATGGGTGGGTGGGTAAAGTATATATATGCATATATGAGACTTATTTGAACAGTCAGTCTACTATATTCATTTATATTCAACATGGATCTGAAAAAGTTGAACAAGGCAACTTCATATAAAGAAATTAAGAACGTAAAAGATTTAGAAGTAAATCAAAAGTTTAAAATAGTGAAGCTGAGGTTTAGTAAAACCAAATATGGTGACAGTGTTGTGGCTGAAACTGAAAATTTTTCCTGCTATTTACCAAGAAGATTTTACATGCATTTTGAGAAGGAAGGTATTGAAAACTTTAACGATTCTTTAAGAAGTCGACCTGTATATCTGGTTAGTAAAGGAAAAATTGGTTTAACAACGGACATCACATTTATCCAAGACGATGCATGAAGAATTCATAAAAGGATTATTAATATCTTATATTCATATGTATTTGTCTACGGGTCTTATACTCCAAACAAATGTGTTATTATACCTAGTTATAAAATAAAAATAATTTAGAAATAAATAAAAAGTTTAAAATAGTGAAGCTGAGGTTTAGTAAAACCAAATATGGTGACAGTGTTGTGGCTGAAACTGAAAATTTTTCCTGCTATTTACCAAGAAGATTTTACATGCATTTTGAGAAGGAAAGTATTGAAAACTTTAACGATTCTTTAAGAAGTCGACCTGTATATCTGGTTAGTAAAGGAAAAATTGGTTTAACAACGGACATCACATTTATCCAAGACGATGCATGAAGAATTCATAAAAGGATTATTAATATGTTACATTGATATGTATTTGTCTACAACTCTTATATTCCATACCAATGTATTATACCTAGTTATAAAATAAAAATATTTGTATCGAATTAGCAATTATTCTACCTCGTACATATACTATAAATAAATCCTTGTATACTATATCTTCTGCTCCAGTGTATTACCGAAGCATGAAAAATTCATAAAACGAATATTAATATTTTATGTTGATATACATTTGAAGTAAACCTTTGTCTACAAGTCTTACATTTCAGGTGAATGTTTTATTGTACCTAGTTAGAAAATAAAAATATTTATATTGAATTAGCAAATTTATTATTCTACCCCGTACATATATTATAAAATACATGATACAGTGAATGTTTTGTCATAGTTTTTCTCCTGAAACTTGATCGAACCTTGTATATAGGTAGAATCTAACATTTTACACATATATTGTTATTATTATTTTATATAGAAAATGTAACACATTACTGAGAATGAGTTTCTATTGGACCGTTTTTGTTGCAAGCATGACCATAGGCTTAAAAAAGACAATTGCGTTTAGCATTGGTTACTTAAAAAATCTATAAAACAGTGCAACAATAACCACCCTAACATTTTGACATCTCATTTAGTTTAAAAACTTTTACTAAGTAACATATATTTTAAAATTTTTTAATATTTGAATTATAAACTATAATCCATTGCATTAATAATATTTTATATGATTCTGAAAAGCTGCTATGTAGCACATATTTTACTTCACGAGAAAATATATTTATAATTAAAAAACTAAATAAATTTGTTATTTTACTTGTAATCAAAAACTAAATAATTTCAAAATATGCTTTATTATTTATTAGATATTCAGGTTTGAATTGGTAAAGAAAACAAATGAATAGATAATAATACTATATATTTTTTAAAAACTATACTATAATACATAATTAAAAAAAACAAAATATAATATAAATATATACAAAACAACAAAATATATACAAAAAAGAAGATTATTTAATGAAATTAATAATTAATTATTAATTTCATTAAACTTTGCAGCGATGGCCTCATATTTTTTTCGAGTCTCGTTAGCAGAACGCTCCCTCTTATCGATGGAGCGTTCTTGCTCATCAAGCTGCCGAATCTGTTCCCTAAGGGTCTCTCTGTGTACCCTCAGTGATTTTCTTTCCCCTTTTAGCCGCGATATGAGGTCATCGCTGTTTTTAATCTTCTTTTTTATAGCAGTCATTCTTCCATCCATCCGCTGACGGAATTCTGCCCTCCGCTGCATTTCTTCGTTAATTGCTCCTATCCAATCTTCGGAATCCGAAGAGGAGGAGCAGGTCGAGGGCGTAGGTGACAGCGAGCGAATGGAAGATGAGGGCCGTCTAATATTTTTTCGAGCCAAACCCAAATTTTTGCCTCTGCAACAAAAAATAACAGATAATAATTCATACATTTTTCGATGATGTCTTTAGACTTTTTTAAAATTATTTTTTGAATATTTACCTAGAAGGAAGTGCAGGACTTTCCCGCGGAGGATTTTGGAATACGTCCGCGTCATCCTCTTGTTGAAAACACTTTCTTTTGGCAGCAGCCACCTTCGCTGAAATTGGGCTTGGCTTGGTCGAAGCTTCCAAGGAGGTAATCGCCTTTACTGCCATATTGAGT
Organism: Monochamus alternatus; assembly: GCA_037114965.1. Lineage (NCBI taxonomy): Eukaryota > Metazoa > Arthropoda > Insecta > Coleoptera > Cerambycidae > Monochamus > Monochamus alternatus. The sequence continues at coordinate 92,840,956 of CM073427.1, read as the reverse complement.
TCCTCTGATATTCTGTAAAAAACGAGAAAATAGTTTAACAAAACGTAGAAAAACATTAGAAAAAAACTTACGCCTCATGTATGGCTTCATCCAAATCAGGATTCTGCATTTGTTGCTGGTAGGTCTCCTGCAGCTCGAGACGGGCCTCTTCAGATAAAAACAAAGTCATTTTTAGAACTGAATAAGAATTATTTGTGAATCGAAGTTAATACTGTTACCTACTAATAGGTTTGTATAAGAATGAATATATTCAACGAATGCAGTATGCTTATATATCAAATTGTTGCAACTTACACAGTAATATGAACATCCGGTGAATTCCGTTGAACTGTACAGGTCACTAACTTTCTGTTGTCAGATAAAATTCAGTTTCATACTTATTCTTTGAAAATTGTAATCCGACACCATTTCCTGCTGAGTTAACAAAATATGTAATTTGACACCACGTTTTGAAATTTGACACCGCGTTTTGTAATTTGACACCTTATTTTGAAATTTGACACCGCGTTTTGAAATTTGACACCGCGTTTTGTAATTTGATACCGCGTTTTGAAATTTGACACCTTTGTTTTGAAATTTGACACCGCGTTTTGAAATTTGACACCGCGTTTTGAAATTTGACACCTTTGTTTTGAAATTTGACACCTTTGTTTTGAAATTTGACACCGCGTTTTGTAATTTGATATCGCGTTTTGTAATTTGATACCGCGTTTTGAAAATTGACACCTTTGTTTTGAAATTTGACACCGCGTTTTGTAATTTGACACCTTTGTTTTGAAATTTGACACCTTTGTTTTGAAATTTGACACCGCGTTTTGTAATTTGATATCGCGTTTTGTAATTTGATACCGCGTTTTGAAAATTGACACCTTTGTTTTGAAATTTGACACCGCGTTTTGTAATTTGATACCGCGTTTTGAAATTTGACACCTTTGTTTTGAAATTTGACACCGCGTTTTGTAATTTGATATCGCGTTTTGAAATTTGACACCTTTGTTTTGAAATTTGACACCGCGTTTTGTAATTTGATACCGCGTTTTGAAATTTGACACCTTATTTTGAAATTTAACACCTTTGTTTTGAAATTTGACACGTTTGTTTTGAAATTTGACACCTTATTTTGAAATTTGACACCTTATTTTGAAATTTGACACCGCGTTTTGTAATTTGATACCGCGTTTTGAAATTTGACACCTTATTTTGAAATTTAACACCTTTGTTTTGAAATTTGACACGTTTGTTTTGAAATTTGACACCTTATTTTGAAATTTGACACCTTATTTTGAAATTTGACGCCTGTGTTTTGAAATTCGACACCGCGTTTTGAAATTTGACACCTTATTTTGAAATTTAACACCTTTGTTTTGAAATTTGACACCTTATTTTGAAATTTGACGCCTGTGTTTTGAAATTCGACACCGCGTTTTGAAATTTGACACCGTGTTATGTAATTTGATATCTATTTAAACAACACCAACAGCATACATATAAAATTATGAATTTTAGTTTCTTTTTTTTTTTTTTTTTTTTTTTAAGTCGCTTATTTTTTTTTATTGCATTTTTGGAAAATACTTTTGTTCTACAAATTAAAAAGTAACATTGCAACCCCTCATCCTTATGTAAAATTTTGCGCTACCCCCACCCCCGATTTTCATACTAGTTGTGAAACCAAAATTATATCATCGTTCGATAGCTTTCTCTTTCCTCTTCATAATAAAAAAAAACCAACTTTCTATCTCTTACAGTAATCAAGTTATAACGAAAAAACTGTTTAAGGGTATTTTGTTTTTTCACCCCTAGCCCTTAAACGTGACGCTTGACGACGAAGTTTGTATAAACTTTTTTTCTCTACTCAACCTCTAATATGACTTGCTAAAATTTAAGAAAAATTCTACGATTGGTTTCATTTTCAGATTTCAGAAATTTCTTTGAAAATGTCCAAAATTTTGGATGTGCATAGGATCTCTGTTATAGGTTTATTTTTGGGAAAATCTGATACAGGGTCAATTAGGGAATGTCAAATCATGTAAGATTTTTGTATATTAAGCAAAAAAATACGTGACCTTGACATACTACCTATTACGATTTCCAGAAAATAGTATTGGCCAAATTCATCTAATCTATTTCACTTCATACTATCTGCTATATACTTTCGTTTCATGTTAAAAAAAAAATCAAAAAAATTTTCAAAACTCAAAATTTTTTCAAAAATCATGTTTTTTTTCCAGACAGGTTTTTTCTGATGACAAATTTTGAAAGAGCACCCTCGAAAACATAAAGATATACAGTTTCATATTTTCACCTATTCCATGCAAATAACTTTGAAATTTTAAATTTTTTTAGATTCGTACTTTAAGTTAGGCAAACAATTTTTTTCATATCTTCTATGTATTTAAGATGACTTAAAATCTTATAAAGTTATGTAAAGTGTTCCACCAAGACGTATTCAATAATGCTTAATGTTTCACAGACTCGTTATTCCTCCCACCACAATCATTATAAGCGCTGACTTGATCATTTAGAAAGTATATAAAGCAGTATCCTAGAGTTTTCAACCATATTACAGATATTAGTATCTGAACTAAATAGAACATTATATTTAAAGATCTTTCGAAAAAGATGACTTCCGACTGCGTGGTAGACATTCAGTGTTTCAAAATTAGTAACAAGAAGGATGACATCAGATGGGCTGTGAAGGAATTGGGGGTTTATAATGGTAAAATCTCCTACCATTATATATTTAAACCCCCTTTCCCCTTTAATCAGCTGTCACGGGAGCTACAAAAAGAGGCGTATTGGGTAGTCAACTTCCATCATGGTATTCCATGGAATAATGGCGACGAATCCCTCGAGGATCTTCCAGAAATCCTTAAGGCAGCAACCCAGACAGCTGGAATAATATATGTGAAGGGAAATCAGAAGGCTGAATTCCTCAGGAAATATGTAGACAAACCGGTGGTTGAGCTTCTGGAACGTCCAAAATTGAAGCCCATGGTTCCGGAATGTTGGCACCACAAACTGCAGCATTGCGCATGTGCGTTGGCAAATGTTTACAGTTTATATAATTTTTATTTAGAATTTACAAAATAAAGAAATAAATTATATATTTTTTTGTTTTATTGTTTTCCCTGTAATATAGTTGCTGCAGTATATTTTTTAAGAACATATCTTGTTCAAACTCTGAATCAAAATATACAAATAATTTATAAATTTTATATAAGTTTTATTAGGTTACCTGTAATAGAGCTATTGTGGTGTTATAGTTAAGAACATGTCTTGTTCAAAATAAATGTGAAGGAATAAGTTATATATTTATTAAGCGGTTGAGGTGTTACGTTTAACAATAGCAAATGCAAAAATGCAGATCTGCGCAAGCTCCAGCAGGATTGCGCATATAAATGAGTCGTACTCTTTAAGAAATCGCACAGTTTATATTTACACTTCTCATACTAATCTGGTATACTTGCTGCTGCTGCTGTTGTTGTTATTTTCCTTGATTCAGTGCTACCGTACAGTGACATGAATCCTGAAACCGTAACCTCTATTAGTTCTACAATTGTGAAAACTACTGAAGAAGCCGTAAAATTGGTAAAAACTAAAGAAGAGATAATAAGGCAAATAAAGTTAGTAAAAGGTAATGTGAAATTGTTGGAGACGGCGATTAAAAATAGAATTAACCGACAAGAGGATACTGAAAATCCTTTTAAGTTAGAAGGAAACTTAGCATTATTGAAATATTATTTAGCTAAATTGCAGCACTTACGATATACTTCTAGTAAAGTTGGAGCAGGCTTGGAGAACAATACTGCTGAAAAAAAACGTAGTCGAAATTTAGTTTGGCATTCGATTGATTCTTGCTTCGACGGACGAGTGTGTACAGGATTAATTGCAAATTTAAGTATCAAAGATCCATTATACTTCTTAAATAAGGCATTTAATAATTTTCAAAGAAAAATTAGATTATATCGTCAAAAATCAATGCTTAAAGTTAATGTTGTATTAGTATGTAATTTTATTAAACCTCAAAGTGGTGATATCGATATGAAAACGTTTTCTACAAAAAATCATATAATCGATATAAATACTAATTTAAAAACTTGGTACAGGGATAACGTAATCCATACTTTAACAAATAAATTAGAAGAATTTAGTGAAAAAGATTCGGGGTGGGCTCTTTCAGAGGTTTTGCACTTAAAAGTCAATATTAACAAATTTTCACCTTTAAAAGGGGGAACATCAACTTATGTGAGTTTACCAGGTTTTATATCACGAAAAAAAGCTGTAATAAATGTAGAAAATAACGATTCATTTTGTTTTCTGTGGGCTGTAATCTCCGCTCTATATCCAGCTAAAAATAAACATCCTGAAAGAATAACAAGTTATCCTCATTTTAAAGATGTTCTAAAATATGATTCCATCGAGTTTCCAATAAAACTTAATGATATAAAGAAGTTTGAAAAATTGAATAACTTGTCTATTAATTTGTATTGTATAGAAAATAAAAACGTTTTGCCGCTTTCTTTAAGCGATTATAGAAATAGTAACAGAGAACCCATTAATTTATTAGCGCTATCGACTGAAAATAATAATTTTACAGGATTCTCAAACGATAAGACATTTTTCCACTTCGCATGGATAAAGAGAATGTCAGCACTACTTTCAAAACAACTATCTTCTCATGGACATAAAACTTTCATATGCTATAGGTGCTTAAATCATTTTAGTTCTGATGATTTACTTAAAGGACATTTAGTTTACTGCAATAACATGAATAAGTGTGCCCTCAAATTACCAATGGAGTCGGATAAAATTTTAAATTTCAAGCATTTCAGTTACAAAGAAAGAGTACCTTTTGTGATATATGCCGATCTTGAAAGCATTCTTGAACCGTGTGAAACCTTAGGAGTGGAAAAGTGCAATTCAGTTAATTATCAAAAGCATACACCATTCAGTGTAGCATATTATTTGAAATGTTCATATGATAATAATTTATCAAGACTTAAACTATATCGAGGTGATGACTGTATAAAATGGTTTATTTCAGAACTACAAGATATTGCATTGAATATTGATAGTATCCTTAAAAATTCAAAAGAAATGGAAACTTTATCATTCGAACAAGAAATAAATTATGCTACCTCAACACACTGTCACATATGTACCAAACCATTTAAATCGAGTGATATCAAAGTTCGTGATCATTGTCACCTCAGCTCTAAATACAGAGGTGCTGCTCATCAAGATTGTAATCTAAATTATCAAAACTCATTTAATATACCTGTTGTTTTTCATAATTTAAGCGGTTATGATGCAAATTTTATAATGAAACAATTGGCTACCGGTTTTGCAGGTCCAGTTCGGTTGCTACCAGTTAATAAAGAAAAATATATTTCATTTACTAAAACGGTTGAAGGTACTGCTGTACACTTGCGATTTATCGACTCATTCCGCTTTATGTCTAGTAGTCTTGATAAATTATCTTCCTATTTAGAAAATGAAAAGAAAACCATTGTTAAGGCTTATTGTAACACTGATCAAGAATTTAATTTATTAATAAGAAAGGGTATTTTTCCTTACGATTATATTGATTCGTGGGAAAAACTCACTGAGTCATGTTTACCACCAAAAGCGAATTTCTATAGTCAATTGCATGATGAATGTATTAAAGATGAAGATTATCAGCATGCCCTTAATGTTTGGAAAACATTTAACATAAAAACGTTAGGTGATTATTCTGATTTATACTTGAAAAGTGATGTTCTCCTTCTTGCTGATATATTCGAAAATTTTCGACGAACTTGTTTATTAACATATGAATTGGATCCATTACATTTTTATACTGCTCCAGGTTTAGCGTTCGATGCTATGCTTAAAACGACTGGAGTACACTTAGAACTTTTAACGGATATCGACAAACTTATGTTTATTGAGAGAGGTATTCGTGGTGGAGTGTCTCAATGTTCCAATAGATATGCAAAGGCAAATAATAAATATATGGGAGATCTCTATGATTCAAGTCAAGAATCTGTATATCTAATGTATTTTGATATAAACAATTTATATGGGGCTGCAATGTCTGAATATTTACCATATGGAGAATTTGAATTTCTGAAAGAGAATGAAATTGAAAATTTAGATATAATAAATATTCCAGATAATGCAGAAGTTGGCTATATTTTCGATTGTGACTTAGAATATCCCACTTATCTACATCAAATTCATAGTGATCTACCTTTAGCTCCACAACACATGACACCACCAGTACCTTCAAGATCAAAATTAAAGAAATTATTACTAACATTATATCCAAAAAGTAATTATGTTGTTTATTATAGAAATTTAAAGCTGTATTTGAAGCATGGATTACGTTTAAAGAAAATTAACAGAGTTCTCAGATTCAAACAAGCTGCGTGGTTGAAAAAGTATATTGATTTAAACACCACGTTGCGTCAGCAAGCTAAAAATGATTTTGATAAGAATTTTTATAAATTAATGATAAATGCTGTGTACGGCAAATTAATGGAAAACGTACGGAAATATAGAGATGTCCGTATGACCACTAAATGGGACGGCCGTTATGGCGCTCAAAATTATATTGCAAAACCTAATTTCCACAGTTGTAGCATTTTTGATGATGATATGATTATTGTAGAAATGAATAAATTAGAAATTTTATTTAATAAACCTATATACGCAGGATTCTGTGTTCTAGATATATCTAAAACTTTTCTATATGAATTTCACTATGATTATATCTTGCAAAAATTTAAAAATAAAGCAAAACTTCTGTACACAGATACCGATAGCCTAATTTATCAATTGAATGTGCCTGATATTTATGAGTATATTAAAGAAGACAGTCAGAGGTTTGATACATCTGATTATGATCCTCATAATTCATATGGAATAGAACGGAAAAACAAGAAAGTGCCAGGTTTGATGAAAGATGAAAATAATGGAAAAATCATGCTAGAATTTGTAGGCCTTCGAGCAAAAATGTATGCTTATAAAGTTCATAACAACAAGATAGTTAAAAAGTCAAAGGGTTCTACATCAGCAAGTGTTAAGAAAATTACATTTGAAGATTACAAAAGAACTCTGTTCGATCATGAAATTATTTACAAGCCACAGCATCTAATTAGATCTAAAAAGCATTGTGTTTATACAATTCGACAACATAAGATGATTCTTAACCCTTACGATGATAAAAGAATTTTAAATTCTAAGAGCACAGATACGAAGCCCTGGGGTTACGAAAGAATTTCAGTTGACAACGATAACATTCCAAACAAAAGAATTTGTATTCGATAAAATTATGTGTGGCAATGTCTACTATAAACTGGATAGTGTGTTCGTGAGTCAGCAAATTACTGGTATATAAGTTGTAAGCTAACAGATCAAAATCAGTTTGTTTTTCATCTCTCCAACAAATAACATGACTATGAAGAATCTGTGTAGTGAGATGCATATTGCTTTGCATTATGCAACCGTTGAAGTTTACAATAAATTTATCGAACGTTGCATTATCGAGTGCTGTTACAGTGAAGAAAGATACAACTTATTAAAGAGTATCTTGGAAGAAGTGGTAATTCCAGAGGAAGCCTTTAAGTGGTTATCGGAATATGATATAGAACCTCCTTTACAATTCATTGAATTGTTGATGGACAAGAAAATGGAACTTGATGAGTTTATTCACAGCGTGTTGGCGGTGTGTCACAAAGAAGGATATGAATACGTATCCGTTAAACGATTGAATGATATTATACAAATATTACATCCCTCAATTAAAATATCATTCAAAATATACTTATTTCAATTGTTACTAGATGACAAATATTATCCATATCTTGACAATACCACTTTTCCACTAAGAAATATATTAAGTAATTATAAAACCATTGACAAAACGATTGATGAAGCCATGTGTAAAGCGGCATACTATGCCAGAAGCCGTACACTTCGCAAATTGTGCACGCTACAAGAGTCTAAAAAGTTGCACTGGAAGTTTCAGCCATCTACAAATTTTCATCATGGTAATATTCTTAAATGGATTGAGGATAATATACAAAAAGCTGAACAAGATTTAGATGCTTGTTTAGGATGGAGCTGTGGTCCCGATTCCGCCCCATGGCCTTCTACACATTTGTATGATTATAATAGAACTCTTTGTATATTAAATGAAATTAAGGAATAAAATGATTTAAAGCACTTTAAGACTTATTTTTATTTATTAAGTAATATACAATAATAACAAACAATAACAATGATTAATTATATGTTTTATAAAATCCTTACAGTACTAGTTAGAGGACTATATTTAACTAATCTATCATGAAGTATAAGAGCGTAACAACTTGTATTTGAAGGAATATTTTTATTAGTTTCGAATTCTAGTCGAATATCAACTGAACCAGATTTAAGACTTTCATTCTGATGAGAACAATCTATAACAATTAAAGGTGCATATTTCTTGAACTCTGCACGTGTATAAATAGGTTCATTTTCCTTTCCATAATACGATCGTTGAAACTTTGCATACATGTCATACAAGGTTGCTATCTGATTGTTGTCAAAATTTATATTCAAATTGTCATAAGGAAACATCTCAGAATTAAGATACAGTTTCATGTTAATTAAATTACAATGATCAAAGTGACTGAAATTTTTTTTCAATTTATTTTTACGGTCAGTATGGAAACCTACAATTACAAATCTAGGTTTCTCAAGTTGCGTCGCCGTCTTGATATTCCAGGTGTGACGTTGAGTTTCTTGTAGGAGAGGATACTCATGCAGTTCCCAACCCCTAAAGGGAACTTCCAATTCCTTGTTCCTAGCTACATAGTCAACTAATTTCAATCTTTCCACATCTGACACTGATATATGAGGCATTTTCCACAATACTTTATTTAATACAACTTTAACTGACTCGTTCTCTGCAGAATTTATTATAGCATTGGTATCCGAATTTGAGCGAATTAACACCAACTCCTGCCTCAAATTTAAAATAATTCTCTTAAAGTCTTCGCAAAATCCGAAAATGGTGGATAAATCGATTGAAACATTAAAATTTCCATGATCGTCAACTATAAGTGACCGTTCGTTGTTATTAAAAAGCCATCCACTATTTTGTAGATATTGAGTATCACTTGTGTTGAATGACACGTATCCTTTTAGAATGGAGGTTAGACCTGGATGACGGATGCGATCTATTACATATCCACCCATTTCATATCTGATTTCATCGAATAACAGCATTACACCGTTATTCGCAAATGTAGCAGTTTTGGAGGGTGTATTATCAGTTTTCAGTAATTTACCTTCAATATACAATGAACTTTCACTGGGTAATGTGTAGACATCCTGCTGTTGTATTGGAATGCGAATTTCATCATTATTATTCAAAGACGTAGATGCGTACGGTTGATGAGTATGTTTCTCAGAGTTAATAATAGTGTTGTCAAAATAAGCCCTCTCGTTGACATTTAATATATCCATTTTTATTATCACTTCTTAAAAATTACCTTAAAACCAAGAGATTCGAGAAACTTTCGATTTCTTACTGTTATTGGTTTGATGGTTCGTGTAGAACTGATGGAAGGTTTTAAATATATACCTCCTATATAGTTTCGACTACTAGAACCGCCACGTTTGTTGTACCTTATTACCATTGCACTTATTGATCACGCTTCCTTCAAATGTAGTCTTAATGACACCACCTCTCTTCCGAAATTGATGAGTTCACCATCTTGACTGACTATATTAACAACAATCTGATCGATAAATCGAGTGTTGATGGGTAAATAGACAACGTTACTTGGAGTCTCAACAATTTTGAAACCAGCTGGTACTGTAGGGAAAAATTCGTGAATAACGTGAGCTTGCCTGTCATTAATATAGGATCCACTCACAATATTGCATTCTATGCAAATGGTATTTACACTAAAAATATCGACTGGAAAATCTGATACATGGTAACCAAATGCAGCCAATTTTCTTGGTTTAAAACCAAGCAAGTGTCCTATTGAATCTTGTTTAGTAAAATCAATGTCCTCACTGCATTTGATTCTACACTTCAGAGTGTTATTGTTAGCTTTAATAGAAATGAGCTTTTGATGCTCCTTAACAATTCCCTCTCTTATGCTGTCATCATTATCATGCCATCTGAAGTCACCTAAGGCTCGTTGTAGATATTTATTTATTGCATCAATATCATAGTTACCCTCTGGAATTTCAATGTATTTACCCTTGGAACCATAATAAAATTTGTTGTTCTTATTTTTCTCGATATTTGGAATTGAATTGTAAGCCTCAAAGCTTATTAACCCTAAGACGTAGTCTTTACTATCATCTAATATAATTGGAGGAGTATACCTAGAAGTAAGAGTTGAGCTTCTTCCAGACAGTAAAAAAGAATTCGACATCTTCGGTGTCGTGAAATATACTATTCAAATACAGCACTGCATTTTTAATTATACAAAAATTTCAGACATAGATGACCACAGTTGAATGTATTAAATGTTTGTAACTGTTCATGATTATACAATATTTTACACGGTCCATTTGTATTTAGGTAATGTACCAATTCTCGTGGAGGCCTTAAGTTGCCATAGCTATCAAAATATACTGCTTTTTCTCCAGTTTTCTTATATGCAGTCCAGTGCGTCCCAGAGCCTCTTTCATTGTCTAGATTAATAATACCACATTCTTTATAATGCACCCGACGTGGTAAACTATCTCTCATAAATATGCCTCGAAAATGTTGAATATTTAATTTCTTAGTCAATCTTATTAAATCCAAATTAGTAAGAGCTCGTTTCGGTAATTTTATCGGTAACGCTTGGAAGGTTTTTTGCGTCCTAAAAAAAGACCAAAGCCTTGCTTGTAAGGTCTCATGTATAGTCCTTTACCCATAGCTATTTCTTCCATTGCAGCATTGTGACGTTTACTTTCTTCAAGCTTTTTCTTTGCAGCTTTGGCATCATTAACAGCCTTTGCAATTCCTGCTGCTCCACCACCTAAAGCACCAAGCGCACTTAAGCCTGCAAATAATGGAATTAGTGGTAGAAATCCTCCTGTCTTAGGTATTGGTATTACTCGGGCAGCTTTAATATATTTCTTCTTCTTAACTTTATTAACAGCTTTTAATGCAACTTTAATAGCATCTTTCATATTCTGCACATTTTTACCTTTTAGCGCTACTCGTGCTTGCTTTGTTACATCTTTAAATGCTAACGATCCACCAACCTTTTTAGATTTCGCTTTAGGTTTACCAGTTTTACTTTTATTTTTTTTAGTTTTTCCGTTAATGCATCCCATTCCTAATTTAACTTTAGCTTTCATTGCTGCTGCCACAGCCAAGGCTGCTGCCTTTTCTCCTATAGATGCGTTTGGTGATTTAAATCTCTCCACAGCCTTCTCACCCAAAATTTTATCAGCCGTATGTCGTTGCTCTAAGTTTTTCTGTCTGCTATAAGCCACGTCGTGTTGTTTACAAGCTTCGTCTAAACCATTAATACCCACATCACCTCTTGCTAATCTCTTCGCAAGTTTTGTACCAGGACCACAAAATTTATATCCTGGAATATGGAGCTCTACTGGTAAATTATTTATAGCAGAGTTCAATATACCTCTGCCAGATTTTCTTGTTGTTCTAAGCATTTGGCATCACGAACTACTCACGAATGATGATAATACCAGTATCACATCTAATATATATATACACACACAATCATAGACTGAGCTTTATTTATAGTATTGCTTCCGTCATGCGCATTATAAAACAGCCAATTGATTTACCTATTAACAACAATGATATCGCAGAAATAAAAATCTCGAAGAGACATGGAGAATTGTTACCATCTACAATCCGCTGCTTGGTTGTCGGTCCATCAAACTGTGGTAAAACTAATGTTATGATTAGTTTGATTGAGCATCCCAATGGATTAAAGTTTGAAAATATTTATATTTTTTCTAAGTCTCTCTATCAATCAAAATATCAGTATTTAGAAGAACTTCTAAAACCAATAAAAGGAATTGGATACTACGCCTTCAATAACTGCAACAACATTCTACCGCCTGAAGATGTAAAACAAAACTCAATATTTATTTTTGATGATGTAGCCTGTGATAAACAAAATGTTATGAGAGATTACTTCAGTATGGGGCGTCATAAAGACGTAGATTGCTTTTACCTTTGTCAAACTTATACACGTATTCCAAAACATCTAATACGTGATAACGCAAATATGCTGGTAGTCTTCAAACAAGATGATTTGAATTTGAAGCATATATATGAAGATCACATAAATAGCGATATGAGTTTTAATAAGTTCAAGGAAATTTGCTCACTGTGCTGGAAAGACAAATATAGTTTTATGGTGATTAATAAAGACAGTGACATTAATAATGGTAGATATAGAAAGACATTTGATCATTACATACATATATAAAGAGAAATAAGCTCTGCTAACTTTATTCATCATTATTAGTATTCATACTGAACTGCTCTTAACACTACGCTGTTTTAACTGTTAAGTATCTGTTTTTAACTGCCAGATACCTACTTTTTACTGCCTGGGACCTGATTTTTACTGCCAGCTACCTGTTTTTTGCTGCCAGCTATCTGTTTTTTACTGCCAGCTACCTACTTTTTACTGCCAGCTACCTGTTTTTTACTGCCAGCTACCTACTTTTTACTGCCAGCTACCTGATTTTTACTGCCAGCTGCCTGTTTTTTACTGCTTATTGAGGATCTATACAAGTACTACAATTAGGAGGAAGATTTGATGCTTTCAAAATGAATAGAAAGGAAGTTGAAGTAAAAAAATTGTTAATACAAAGGAGGAACATAGTAAAGCAAAAGCTGAATGCTCTGAAAGAAGGAAATATAATTCAAGAACAATCGTTTCTCCCTATCACGAAGCGTTTACAAACAATTGCCGAGAAACTTGATGGAGAGCCTAATATAAAAAGTGAAAAGCTTATAAAAAAGGAAGTGAAATCAAGGTTTAGCTCACCAAAGAAAAGCATAGCGAAACATAATAGATCGACGGCTTCTGATGCACCAAGTTTCCTAGATACATCAGTTGTCGCAGAAGGAACTTCAAATGATAATGACATTGCTGATAGAGATAATGAGGGAAACAATGAGGAACTAGATGATAGTGTAAGAGATGCAAAAGAATATATTCAAGACTTTGGTAATTCGCCCGATATGATGTACTATTTAAATCACCTTGATCCCTTACCTAGAGAATATGTTCATAAAATGATTGGTGATGTTCATAATGAGTTTGACTTTAGGTATGGCGTTAGATATGATCCCGAGCATAATGAACTAAAAATTGGTAATGCATCTCTACAATTCGATGGTAATAATTTAATTATAGGAGGGTTAAATTATACTGGGACTCCTGGACTCTACGAATTAATTTTTAAGAAACATCCAAAAAGTTTCACAGAAGGTGATAAAAAAACCTACTTAGACATTGTTCAACGAACGAATGCTCATAAAAGAAACTACTCTGAAAATGAGCAAATTCAGGGTAATGCATCTTACAAATATAAAAAAATCATCTCCGCATTGAGTATACAACCACTAACATCACGAAGACCTCGCATCATAGCACCCTCAACTCGAAAGAGGTTAGGCCTTGGTATGTTAATGGAAGCCTCGAATAATCCAATCGACTACGTATACTGGGATGATCCTAATGAGCTTGTTGATAGATTAAGGCTTTTAGTTGCCTCCCAAACCGCTGGCCGTACAGGTCATTCTAACGAGATCGTCTCTATTATCGAAGAATTGCGTGAATCTAAAATTATTGAGTAGTAAGCAAAAACTTACAGCTAACTTAAAAAATGACAGTCGATAAATTTGGTAGACACATAAGTCAACCAAAGCATTCATCTGCGGATCATGATGATTTTGAAGTAACGTTAACAAGCATCTCAGGAAACATAGTGAAGGAATTATATTATAATATTGTTTTAACATTTGAGTCTACAACCTTTCATGAAAACAGTAAGAACTATTTAATATCTGATATAAAAACATGTCAAGTTTTCTTCTACGAAGCAGCTACGATTGAACATGCTACTGGTTACCCTACTGATATCATAACAATTATAAATGAAAAGGAATTTACTTTGGCAGAACTAGTCAACGTTATGCTACGTCGCAACGATAATATTTCATTTCGAGAAAAAGATCCGGAAACAGAAAACAAAAATTTATTTGTAGAAATTGTTATACGAGTTCCTGTGGGGTTAAATATATAGAAATTTGTTTTACATACTGTAATTTTAATTGGAATCCAATATGAAATATCTCAACAACTTTAACAAATATGCAACAAATGTAAAAGAAGATATTGTCAATGAATTACACAAGTCTGCCAGAATCAATTTTAAAAGACGTAGAACCGTAATAAAAGGTCTGAATGATTTAATACAAGCTGATTTAATTGACTTGATACCATATTCCAAGGAAAATAATGGATATAAGTATGTACTAATCGTTATTAATTGCTTCTCTAAATTTATATGGACAGAACCACTAGCGAGCAAATCAGCCCAGGATGTTACAATTGCAATGAATAGGATTTTACAACGTTTTAAAAAAATTCCGAAACATCTACAAACCGACATGGGAAAGGAATTCTATAATGAGAATTTCAAGAAACTGATGAAAAAATATAGCATTAACCATTACAGCGTTTATAGTACAAAAAAGGCTTCGATTGTGGAACGCTCCATTAGAACTATAAAGAATATGCTTTGGCGTGCTTTCAGCTTAGGAGGAGAATATAGGTGGAATCATATTTTAGATAAAATTGTTGACAAATACAACAATACAGTCCATTCTACAACTAGGATGAAACCAATTAAAGTTACATCAAGGAATGAAAGATCATTATTAAAATCAACATATACACATTTAAAAATTGCTAATAAAATAACAAAATTTAAAGTAGGCGACCATGTGAGAATTAGCAAATATAGAGAAGCTTTTAAGAAAGGATACACTCCAAACTGGTCTAGCGAGATTTTTATCATTAGGAAAATAAGATTAACCAACCCTACAACATATTTATTGAATGATGAGAGTGGTAAAGAAATAACAGGAGGCTTCTATGAATTGGAATTACAAAGAGTAAAACATCCTGACGCTCACTTAGTTGAAAAGGTATTACGAAAAAAAGGAAATAAAGTTTTTGTCAAATGGTTAGGTTACGATGACAAACATAATTCTTGGATTGATAAAAATAATGTATTGTAGCATGTTATATTGTATAAGAATTATAATAAATGATATACATTCTATATTCGATTTTTAATTTTAATAATTAACCCTATTAGTTACATAATAATGATAAGCAGGTTATCAACCCAGCTGACGTAGTCGACAGAAACCGACTATATACTTCCGCTCAGCACAAACGGTCCTCAACCTCTACCGCGCAGGTGCCAGCCGCTGTGACGTAGACGGCTGAAAGCTATGCCGATCCTGCTCCAGTCGCCATCTTGAATTGTGGAGCAGGATCGGCATAGCTATTCTACTCATATACAGGGTGTCTGGAATATGAGTGACTTTATTTTGCTGCATGATAAATTGTACCAAACTAAACATATTTGACTTAATAATTTTTTTCTGTGGTCAACAGCAATATAATTATGACAGCAAACGGAAGGACGTAACAACGCCGCGCACCTACCATGTCACGTGTTTGGACATAATAATAACACAAGTACACTTAAACATACTTACTGTAATGATTATCTTAGAGCTCTTTTCATAACAGAATAAAATCGAAAATAGTTATGTGTTCAAAATGACTTGCTTGCGTACCGTACAAACGTCTCGTAGCCAGAGAAATTAACATGTCATACAGCATAAATTGTTCCATTTTTGTTTATATACATTAATAAATATCAAGCAAACACTAGGTAAAAAAAACGAAACACTAGCCGCACTACTACCACTAATAATAATTTGAGGTTAACACTCTCAATGGCAACAGGTATTGGGTTGCAAAAAATAAAAAGAGTTTTTTGTTGCTTTTGGTCAGATATACAAGCCCTGCTTTTAGTATCAGCACTTATATTTCGGACACCCTGTATATACATTCAAACTACATAATTACTAAATACTTCTAATTAATCACTACCGTCACCGATGTTTCTACTATCCTCCCTAAACTAAATTAAACTAAACTGACCTCTAATGTTGCTTAAATGTTCACAATCAAAACATCTCGAATTTTCTGCATAATTCCAAGGTGCAGACCCGATTAATATCATTGCATCTCGAAGGCGTGTTATAGTTACCGATCTCGCAGTGGGGGTGATCGGGGCAAATTTCGCTACAACGAGCGGATATAGCGATAGGGTGTTCGGGCTAGATCTTGTGACAATAATTTTTTCTTCTAAATTATTGCATTTTTTGTTGTAAAGTGATTTGTTTATATTTTGAATACCTTCCAATGGAATTATTAACTCTTATAATAAACTTTGACATTTAAAGGTATAAATAATATTTGACAAAAATGTAAACTATTTGTTTGTAGCAATAGATAAACGCACTAACCTTAATTTTCTCTGTACCGCAACAGTTACCAGTCTTGATGGTTATGGATGGGTATGCCATAACAAAAAATTATACAAAAAATATGTATCTGATATTTATAAAAATCTGGGATACGAAATATCTAAAATATACTGATACTATTTTCTGTTTTAATTGTACATTTGTAAATAGTACTAAAGTAATATTTTTGTAATTCGTAATGATACTGTCACAAAATATTTTTTAATTCTCCTGAAAACGCAATCCATTATGTACGCCCGTACCCCGGTAATAAAATTTTTGACGTCACTGTTGGATACGGCAGTATTTTGTCTTCTGATATTATTTACCATAGTTTTATTTTATGTTTTATAATAAATAAACAGAAAACAGAAAAAAATGCTGCATTATAGTTGTACGGTGCTTAGAATCTCATTAGTATTCATGTTTTTTTAATAGCTGCAGCTATTTGAATTATCGATTATGAAAAACTCATTAAACTTGTATTTCTACCATTATCAGTTTTCGATAGTGTATATTTCTACAGGGTGTTTAAGCAAACAACAGGTGACACAGACGATCATTTGATTAATTTTAAAAATAAAAGTGCTATATCTAGAACCGCTTTGTTTCGGTTACGAAAGTTATTGGAAAATATAATATTAACCGCAGGATTTCGATGACACTGACCATTTTGTAAATTTGATTAGCGCAATTGATTCTTAATTATTTTTCTAAATATAAAGTTCTCTTCCGTAAGTTGTACTTTAAAAATTGCAATAAGACAGTAATATCGCAGACACGTTGCCGTAAATATGCTTACACCGCTCCTGGAAAATAATAATTTGATATTCGTGGAAATGCTGATTACGAATAACGTCAGTTAAAATGTCTACATAACCTTCATAAATTAAAATTACCTTGCTCCGACATAACGGTATCGTTCCGACAGCTGTCCTTATGAACTTGTCTTTTCATTCGTCAGGCAATGCTAAAGTCAATCGATGCTGTGAACATGTTATTACAGTACACTCCGTATATGGATGCATGCCAATACTTTTAATATTGTCTTTGGGAGTTTTGTTTCTTTATCAGGATTAAATTTGTTCGGTATAAAATACTACTAATAAAACTAATTTTTAATTGACTTGTGACGTACGAGGGGGAATCAAATATAAACGGTAATTTTGTAAAATAAATTTATTGATCAATGGTATACACAAACTAAACATTTAACATTTTTCAATGTAGTCACCTCCGTGCTCTACACACGTTTGCCACCGATTTGGAAGCTTGAATATTCTTTCTTCATAAAAAGTTTGAGGGCGGGTTGTCAGCCAATTGCGCACATACTCCTCTACTTCTTCGTTGCTTTCAAAACTTTTGCCTCCAAGCGATTCTTTCAAGGGCGCAAACAAAAAATAATCACAGGGTGACAAGTCAGAGCTATACGGAGGGTGCTCGAGGGTTTTCCAGCGCATTTCTTCCAATTTATCCCTTGTCAAAACTGCGGTGTGTGGCCTGGCGTTGTCATGAAGGATGATGACGATATGAATGGGCATACTCCGTCGTTTGCTTCGATACGCGATTTTTGTCGACTGTAACAACTCAGAATAGTAAGCCGCATTCACTGATTGTGGAGAAAATCAATGTGTAAAACTCCCCTCGAGTCAAAGAAAACAGTTGCAAGCACTTTTTTTCGGCTGAGGGACAGGTTTTGGCTTTGAATCAGCGGCCTTCATCCTTTCTTCGCTACTCCTTACTCGCCATTTTTGATTCGGGAGTGTAATGATGGACCCCCATCTCATCACAAGTGACAATACACCTTCTTGTCGAAATCGATTCAGATGTCTTTCATTGATCTCCGACCTGACCTGTTTTTGATTTTCAACAATCTTGGAACCCAGCGAGCACTGATTTTTTTAAAGCCAACTTGATCAGTGATGAGGGATTGAACACTCCCATAGCTGATACCCAATTCTGATGAGATTTTTTCAATAGTTAATCGGCGATCACCTTCAATAAGTTCTCGAACAGCATGGATGTTGTCATTTCGTGTCGATCATCACTTTCATTTTCGACACGTTCTTGCCCATCGCTGAATTTTCTAACCCATGTATACACTAGATTCTGAGACAGTGTAGCATCCCCAAACTGTGCCTTCAAACGAGTGAAATTTCCGATGGTTTAACGCCTTCATTGGTTAAACACTTTATGATAATGCGTTGTGCAACAGACGAAGGTACCTCGCCCTCAGTCCAGTGATGTTAACCTTTTAAAATTTGTTTCCCTACGACGAAGCATGAAATTCCCCTACTCTACTATAAATTTCCCTGCCCAAGTTAGTAATTTCTTTTATCTATGGTTAGCAATGTTAGAATTCTGTATAAAAGATAAAGCGCTGTTGGCAGCATATTATTGTTTACAAACGAATATGAGAAATGATCCATAAAATCTTATTTTCTTTTAAATAGTAAAACAGTATTTGCTAAACATATTATTTTGTTAGAGTGCTTTTTTCTCTTACAAAATAAGGATATTTTCCCTACCAACCGATTTAATGATAAATTTTCCCTACAAGTAGGGAATTTCCCTACGTGTTAACAACACTGACTCGGTCATGGCTGTACTGCGGACAGAACCGAGCGCAGCTGCTACCCAAACCGGGTTCCCCCCCTCTTTATAAACCAAATAACGCTCGAACATCTAATCCTCTAGATCGGAATTACGTGCTAAGCTAAATAGTAAAATTACCGTTTATATTTGATTCATCCTCGTATTATCGAGACGACTATATCTGTTTCATAAGATGGAAGAGTTTGTTATGACCGCGTCTTGCAAGTAGGTTTTGTGGTTGAAATTAGTTGTTTGTGGTTCCCTAATTAATTAAAACTAAATCTGATATTGTGGTTTTGTAAGTCAAAAGTAATATAAATTCTATAACTAACCCTGTCATATGTTAAAAATGTGTGTTCTGAGAACCTGGCATTTTAAAAATTTGAATAACATATGTAAAATACAAACATGTTTTTTAATTCATTTTAATGGATCGGTCAGTGGTTGCGCGGTTTAAGGCGTCAGTACTTAAATCGATGTGAGTAAGATCGGTGTGGGTTCGAGCCCCGCAGCCGGTAGACCGTATATCATCTAAATTTGTGGAGAGGATTGGCACTTTCTCTGCGGGTATGGTAGGGTGAAAGAATGTTTGTTTGGGTCAATGTGAGAGATTGATACCGGTCGACATTTGACGAACTCCCTAATTAATGAGGTTTTCCAGGTTCCTCTCATTTATGCACTGAATGGTGGTTAGGGCCTACCAACGTAAGTTATTTCTCGGCGCAAATGTGATCTGCTTAATAATAATATGCCGCCTTCTCTCCCGCACAAGTCTCCGACTTCTAGACTAATCCCCGTGATTAGAATGAGGGGCAGAGATATTATTATTAATTATTCAACGATGCATTGCACTCCGGTTCAAAATGTATTACCTCAAGAATTTTCTGCTGTTCTAAAAAATTTAGTTATAAAGTGATAGGCTACATACAGAGAGTAGGTTTTCAGCCGACCACGAACTTATAGGCTTTGAAAGTTGTACTTGTATTCGACATAAAAAACAGCAGGTTGAAGCGGATCGAAATAAACACAGTGGAAACCGGTTTTCTGCTTACTGGTACCCCGCGCCGCTACGCGCTTATATGATTTGAAAATTATAACATATTTTGAAATGGTGGTTTTAAGGCTTTCAAGGGCGGTGCTATTATTTGGTACATAATGATTTTCCGGGTTGTTATGCCGTGACCTCGGTAGCTGGTTGCTGTCAGTAACATAATTAAAGTACCTCTCTAGCTGCGATTCTTTGACTTGTCCTGTTTGTTCTCAGGTTAGGCTCTGAGAGAGGCAGACCTGCTATCAGTATCTCTGTCCCCACCATTATTGATTTCAGCTCCTGTTGTTGGTATTACGACGGCTACAGTCGGAACTGTTCTTCGGATAATGGCGGTCTTTCCAGACGTCTTTTCAAAATTGGGAAAAATGAAAATAAACTTTTAACACTGTATCTCTCAAACTGTCAATATTGTATTAAGGTATGTTTCTTATTCTAAATAAAACACCTTGTATAAAGCGAATTATCGTGGAATAATAACAGCAAACCGCGCACTATAATAGATATGACTACAAGTGTATCTGTACTTATCTGTACTGTAAAATAATTGAATTCGGCAGACGCTATTAAATAGGTACACATTCTCAGTAAGTGTAAAAATGTCAGTGACGTACCTACCTCTTTGTAAATAATATCAGCGGACGCCACTGGTGGATAAAATAACTTTTCTAATTAAAATATATGCTTTCATATTCTACTAAAATAGTAGAACGTCGTAACGAACACCTTATACAGGGTATCCGAAAAGTAATGTGATCAAATAGAATCATCATGATGTATAGATTTAATGGATCGTGGCCCAGTGCGAGAGGTCTGCATTTAAGGACCTGCTGCAGTGTAGGTCACTTCCTGTAAGTCGAGCCGCTTAGACCGTGCAGGAAGTAGCAGACCATTTATATTTCAAATAGAACCGATTTAGAGAAACTTAGCTTAGTCCAAATGTGCCTCGTTTAGCAGTTACAGGACTTCAAAGAAAAAAAAAGTTTTATTGTTATGGGCATAATTAATAGATGAAGCGTCCAATCATGTTCATATAGTATAGTTATATTTTTGATAAGTTCAAGCATTGCGAAAGTGTATGAGCTTGTACAGTTTCAGTGCGGTGAATATTTCAAATAGTATTATTTCGAAAAAGGTTACTCCTAACGACTTCAACAAGGTATATCTTTTTTAGATAATAAAGGTAAGATAATCGATAGTTTCAATAGTCAGATGGATAACACTAAGCAGCGAAAAAATTTTGCCATTTAAAAGAAGCATGGGGTGTCATGTGTGGCGCCCTCTACTAATGACATCCAAAAACAAATTTGAATTTTGTTTTCCAATCTGCGAAGTATTTTGCAAATATCATAAATAAAAATTTAACTATGGCACCCTGTATATCGAAAAGGAGCATCATTAGGATAAGGCATGTTTGGCTCTGTTTGGAAGGCACCAACATGCCATTAAGCTTGGTCTCATTATTAATGAATCACCCTGTATAAACATTTAGTAAATGCAAAATAAGTTCAAGAATGACTATATTTTATAATTAGTAGAAAATTGTTCCATTCATCGTAAAAATGTTCTTGGCAGTCCGTATACAACACCTTTTTAAATATTTTTTTATTTCTGTCAGAAACGCTCTGAAAAATGGTATCTGTTCATAAGCTGCCGATTTTTTTTACTTTAGTTGGCGATTTAAATCGTGGTACAAACCGTGCCAGGCCTGCCACTGGCTGGAACACAGATACACAGTCACACACATATTACGTCTGCGGGATAAAGCCTTATTCAACACGCCATTTGTCTTCCCGAACGTAAAATCCAGATTGGTGAGTCTGCAGCCTCCCACACGGTTTATAATTGGACCCAAAGTCGCGTGCAAAAGGTGTGCAATGGTCCCGTGCCCGCGCCTTGGTCAAGGACGAATGCTCGCTGGTCGTTCACTTCGCGACCTTCCAAGTACGTCCGATCGGTCGTGGATCACGGGCCTGGGCTGTGCAAGTGCTGCTCGACCAGCGTTGCCAACCGAATTAAATCGGGAACACGATCGGATCGCAAAAAAAACATGAGAAATAAGGTTTAGAGTATTGTTTCACAGAATTCAGAAAAAAAATCCTTTATTAAAAAATCAATAGGGCCCACCCACCCTCTTTACATTTGAAAAAAATGAGTTTTTAAGGAAATACAATAAATCGAAATTTTTAGTGATAATAACTAAAAAATGTACAAAATTATTCAAATTTAGATTTTTTCCCATAATTACAAACAAAAAAGAAAACAATTTCTGCCAGTCGCGGCCTTCTAGTTTTATTTTTAAAAATTAAAAAAAATTACGTACATCCAGAAAATGTGTCAGAAAATTGGTCCTACCATACGTAAAATGATCCTCTGATTCAAAACATGTCAAAAAATACAGGGCGTCCCATTTAAAAATATAAATTTACGGTAATTTCCGGTCAAACCGGAAATGTCTTGAAATCCGAAATGACCTCAAAGAATTCATGGCACCATCTAGTATAAACCCATTCAATTTCAAATTTTTATCAGCAGTCATAAAAAAATTACAGCGTGTTCCCACTTTCCGTTGTCAAACTGTATATAGTCTCAACATGTTTTTAAATTATCTCTAGTAATTTTATGTAACATTTAATGAAATGCCAGCAACACAGTTTCTTCTTTTGTTTTTCGATAATTTATTATTTTTCCTAAATCATATTTTGTTTTGAAATTGTCACTTATAACATCCCATGAAAAAAATTATAGATTCTTACAAACTTTGTCAACTCTCATATTTAAAAAAAAAATGACAAATAACTTCGGAACAGGTAGGTTAGGCATGGGATGAGTATTACATGTTTAGGACTCAAAATTTCATGCCGTTTCCAACAAGTCAATAATATATAGGGTGTATTATTTGAAATAAGAAAGTTGAGGGCTGCTTCTGGTATTTCTTGAATTAAAAAATCTAATTTCACAAACATGTAGGTAACTTTGATAACGACAAATTTTCAAATTTGTAATTTGTCTACATTGCTGTAATAGGCAAATTTGTCTAGAAAGGGGAGGGTTTTTTATAAATATATATATATTTTAATTTCAGATTTATTACGAAAAGAGGTATTATAAAAAATTTCCCGATTCGTAATATTTCGTGAAAGAATGTATCAACCACCACCTTTTTAAAAAACCGCCAGATCTGGTACCAGAAAGCCAGACCTGGCAACACTGTTTATGCTCGCCCTATGCGGTTGAAAAAAAAATATGATACGGCCTAGCTTTTGTTGCATTGTTCTGTGACAATGAATTCTTTTGCAGCACTCCGTCAGGTGGTTAAAATGAGGCAAGAGTCAAGTCATTGTACCGAGTGTCAGCTTAAAAACGGTGAACACTTGATTTATTTATTACTCAATTTGAATATTTTAGTTTTCTGTAGTTTTAGGACCGTCTAAAGATATTCCAATAAGTTGGTCTATTTTCCACTTATTTCTAAAAATTTTTTCTCCTTTCCTACAAATTTATAGAGATAATCAAAATCATAACCATTAAAAAAAATTCCAAATTTATTTATGAAGCGAATTATTTTTTTTCGAAACTATATTAAACCCCAATTTACCGACGACAATAGACGACTGCCCGTTGCGAGGTTGTTTATTTGGCACGTTTGATCTTTGGAGAGTACGGCGACTAAACGGTAAAATTCATTGTTATCGGACAAGATTTTATAATTAAAGACTACTGCGCATTTTTTCATTAGTTTTCTATTACCTATTAGTATTCCTTTTATTCGATTTTCTCTTAAAAATGAATTTTAGCTATAAACTTCTGATTACCAAAATTATTTTTCAGAAGAAGGAAATAATGCACTGCGTACATATATTTTAAGGGTGCCGTTTTTATACGCAAATTTTCAACAAATTTCATAGCTGTTGAGACAGTTTAAGAAAAGTTAGAAAGAATATCTCTTTACTATGTCAATTATACTAGTTTTCTTGGGTTGTGTAACAGTTTCTAGACTAAGTCGTTCAGCTGTTATGTTTTATCACACATCATGCACATTAAAAAAAAATGCATTATCACATCCCACAGAACTCTATTAAAACTAATAACATTTGAATTTATGTAAATCATTCACGGTGTATAGAACACAGTGATAAGATACAATAACTCACGGTTTTTCATGTTCTCGCGCAGTTCATCCCCCCCCCCCACTAGTTAAAAATAATTCACGTAATTTAATTGAATCTCCAGTATTTTGTGAACTCAAAATTTAGATAAAAAGTAATTAAAGATCGTCAAAAAGTCACGTTAAAATTATTCGATTTCTAGAAAATATATAAAATTATTCAAACAAAAAAGTGATTATTTGATAGCTAAAGGCAGTTTAGGCTCTTTGGCGTTGGAGGATATGTGTCAAATTAAGAGCGTAGATACAAAGGAGTACTAGTGACAAAAAAATCAGTAAACTCACAAAATGGTTAGGTACTAAAAGAAATTCATAAAACAATTTGTTGACGCCCTGTAACTCCGCCAATTTTGAATTTTTGGAAAAAATGTTACAGTATTTTGTGGCTATAATGTTTCGTGTAGAATCACGCCCCGGAATATTGACGCATCATTTCCAAACACCCTGTATTTTAATTATTATGAATTTGTTAATTGATATAACATGGTATACTCAACAATAATAAATGAAATAGCCAACCAGACATATAAAACCTTAAAAGGACAATTTTAGGAAATAAGTACTTTGCGGACTGATGGCCCAACCATTGAATTGCACCTGAAAAATCTGTAGCAAATAACGATCACCTATGAGACACTGATGAGAACTAACAAGCTGGAAACCGATATATGTCTGCTGACTAACAGTGGCTTCGAATATTAGCTTAAATTGAATAACGTGAAAAAAATGTATTCAGTATTTTTTATATTTGTTATTGTTACATAACTAAAAAAATATTATAGTAAAATGGTTGTTGTACTAGACTATTAAAGAGATTTTGGGCAAATCTCTATTGCAACATTGAAATATAAATCCAAAATATCAATATAATTTTGTGTAGAGCGCAAAAAACTTGGTGTATGACTGAAAAAAAAATAAAATACGAAAAACTGCTTAAATATTAAGTATTCCAGTTTTTACTCAAATACATGCACGCTTGGATTTGAAACTGACATTTGCAAAACGGCCAATTTGAGGTAAACGACAACAATCGGTTGCAATAGTTCATCTATTAAGTAAGGTAGGGTCTTTATAGAATATGTTGTAATTACGCCATATGTTAATAAAAAGCAAACTAAAATCGTATACCACTCTATCCTTCTCTCTTTATTTAATAAGAGAAAGACAGAGATGGGACAATTAAATGAGTAGTTTTCTGTCATAAGATGTTATTGGCTATTACCTCGTAAGTGTGATGAAACAAATTTAAAATAAGTATCTTTAAAACTATAAATTTACACAAAATGCAGTACGAAATAACAATATAACTATCAAAAATTAAAAAGAAACATTGCCTATAAATTTTTAATTATCTAAGGAATACGACTCCAAAATTATAATAATATGTATATAATAAGTTTAGTATTTTCTCTCTTTGTTAGGTTACTTTATAGTTAATTTATAAATTATAAAGAGTATAATGACCTCTGAAAGAGGAGATGAGATTCATCGCTAGGCAGAAGCGTGTCTGATATTTTTTGGAAAAGGTTGTAAATAATCAGTAAATAAATGGATGGAAACGTTTTATTGTAATAAATTTCCAGTACCATTAAACCGCATTTAACTACAAAAATACTTGTTTTGTATAAATTAATACACTACTGAATATCCGTTGTTAAGAAAAAGTTCCCGGAAAATAACCGAAACCGACGCCAGTGTACCAAAATGTACAAAACAGAGTAATATGCGAAAAATGATGATGATGATTTATGGCTACGTATGCATTTGTAAAATATACGGAAACAAATTTTAATTGTTACGATTTTTCTTTCAACAGTAAACATATTTTTAGTGTCATACATATACATAACTCAATAAGAAACGAAATAAACATGAAACTTTTTTATTATTGCATTACTTAAGTAAGTACAAAATAGACGATAAATTTATTTAAATATGACAAGTGTTTTCGAGTTTAATAGGTCATTCAACTTTTTATAATTTTTGTATGGACAAAGCCGAACGTCAAAAATCACCTTACTTGTCAAAATCTATAGAGCCTTGATTATTAAGTTTCTTTGGTCAATACTAGTCCAAGCAGGAGTATGCTAAGTTACGAGACGGAATTAGAAAACGCTCTGTATTCAGTAAAACGACACCTGACGTAGTTTGAAGGAGTCTATAAGTTTACGTTATACTCATTTATTAGAAGAGCATATAGCAGGTGTTCATTTTAAACACTTGTCCTACTTTAAGCCAGATCAGCAATTTTTATTATGTATATATTTTTTAGTGAAAGTTAGCTTCGAATTGTGTGATTTGTATTAATTGTTAAAATATTATAATAGTCATTTGAATAGGTTTGGTCAAGTCATTATAATAAACAAATTACGTGTTTTATTGTCATTTTTAGATGTCTGTTTATTTTAGAGAAACGTTTTCTACAGTGTCTTTTAAAAAAACAAATAACATTTATTTCCACATTTTTGATAACTTAAGAACTGACGTCTTCATGACTCGACGGGAAAATGATAAAATATGCTATAAAACCCTAAAAATAATTGATTAATTGTTAAGTATTAAATATTCTCATTATCAGAACGAAATAAAAACAGCATGACGTTGGAAGTCTGTAATTTTTTGTCGGCAGTATTTTTCTGCAAGCTTTGTCCTGTTAGTTTGAAACTTGTTTTGAAAGTAATATTCAAGACTGTGAGATGTTTTTGATAAATTAAAACTGCCTTTTGATCTCTTTGATGTGTTGTGGAAAAACCTAAGACCTCATTAATGCAATTTTTTTTGTTTATATGGTGCGCCTTGACGCGATTCTTGGAAAAGGATGGAGGCGACAGTTCTGTGTATTCACTCTGTGATGCGGTTATTAGTTCCATTATTGTTGGCCGCCATCGCACTTTCGCTCACTATAGATTCAATTTACGGCAAAAATTTCAATTCACTCTCAACTATTAATCTAGAATTATTTATTGTTTATATTTTTAAGAACTTTTAGATAAATCTCCACATAAAAATCCAAAATTGACCCTTTATTCCTCCTGTTTGCATATTTTAACAATTTTGAAAAGTCGTCTTAATATTTTTTTACTGAAAGGCAGATACAGGGTTTAATAATAGCGATACTATAAAATTCCTTGACCTTGTCAAACAAAAAGAGAGTACCTAACTTTTGTTTTCCTAATACAGCAATAGAGGTACAATCAGAAAGACTCCAATTTTCGTCTGAAACGAATAGTTTTTCTGTACAAATACATTTCAAAAATAAAAATACAACTGTAATAAAATGCAAAACTGTGTACAAAATTACAAACTAAGGTGCAACTAAGATTGAGTAAAAGCTCCTATAATGTAATATGTGTCTTTTATCAGTGTTAATGAAGTAAAAAATTGAAGTTTTCTATAAAATCGTTAAACTGTGACGTATTATAACGTATGACAACTTAAAAATATTGTTAGTCATGGTAGTATTGTGGCCAGTGCGTTTCGTTTTTCTGTGCTTTCTTGATATTTTAGTGTACATAAACAAAAATGGAACAATTTATAGTAATGATCATCAGCTGCATGACATTTGAATTTATGGTGAATCTGGGCAAAACTCTCTGGCTACGAGACGTTTGTACATAAAACACTTTTAGCAAGCAAGATAAATGATTATTTGTAATTATTTCACATTTTATTCTGTGTTGTGAAAAGAGCTCTAAGAAAACCATTCACAGTAAGTTTAAGTGCATTTGTAATTATTATGTACCTACAATTGACTGACATGGTATGTGAGCGGTATTGTCACATATGTTTGCTGTCATAATTCATTGGTCAGAAAAAAATATTGTTAACTAAAATATGCTTTGTTTGGTATAACTTATCATCCAGCAAAATAATGGCATTTACAATTGAATTGGCAGCTATAAAAACTTATTTCCCTGTCACATATATCTTTTTATAGAGACTTGGGAAATTAGTGCACATGAAAGTACGTTTATTTCTAAACAATTTTTGTAGTACACATTCATTTTTCTGAAACTTGAGACATTTCGGGATATTTTTAAGTTAGTGACACATCGTTTAACTAACAAAAAATTGTGTGCCTTTAATAAAATCGAGTGCCAAGTAGAAATAGATATTAATTTATTTATAGTATGGTAAGATGAGTCATAGAAAATATTAGTTTGTCATAAAGTTCTGTGCAATAAATATACAGACAATTGTAAACGATTTTCTTACATTTTTTCTTTATTTTGTTTCATTAACAAACAGGTACGTTCGAAAACAACTAAAATTCATTGACACATTAACTATGTTATGAAAAAACAAATTAAACTGCTTTAATAATGAAATTATAATTAATCTTCAAAATTATTTCTATTAGTTTGAATGCCCTGTATTGCTGCATATAATTATAATTTAAATATGTGCAATATTTTTAAAAAATCCCATAAACAAATTTTATTGATATTGTGTCAAACCATTTTGGAACTTTTCTCAACCTATATTTTAATTTTCAAACCGATCGTTTAACTAATTTTTGCCTTAGAATAAAAGGTCGTTATGCGCTATGATGAAAAGTGAATTATTTTGGTATTTTTGTTTCAATTTGGGTTTTATAATATGTACCTCTTATTTAGATAGGTATGTACTTTTATGAACAAATATCGATAATAATTTATAAAATAATTGGTAAATTTTGCCGAAGCAAATGCGACAGAATATTAGTATGTAATATAACACATTTGTTGTTACATTCTATCACAATTTTTATATCAAATCATATGTAACAATCCTTATTCTGTGAACCAATTTTGCGATGTTTTTAATTAATAGACCTGGTGTGGGAACGTTTTGATTCCTGTGAATAATATAGAACACATTTCTGCCTAATATTTAAGTCCTATTTTATAATTAATTACAATATTATTCAAGTATTTGCTGAGATAATCGTCATAATTCCAGCTATTACTATTTTATGGTACACTTTGTACCAACCGATAATTCTCGAGAAACTTATTCTTGACCATCGATTTAACCTCATTATTTTTTCTTGTAAATCTTCAACACCTTTAGCGATCAATATTGCACTAAAATACTTATTCTCGGAAACACTTCTCGGCACGGCACGCTTATTTCTTAACGTAATGTGCGGTTTGGAAAGTTTTTTTATTTTCAAAATAAATAATCCGCGTTGAATACGTTCCGAGAAATTTTCTCAAGATTTGTTAATAAGAGTTATTTGAATTCGCAGTTAGTTAATTTTAATAATCGTGTGATCTGACGCACATTTTTCAAAACACAAAAGTATATGTTTTGTAATTTCTAAATAAAATTTACAAATTTGTGTTCTACGTGACATGGTCTCGTCATGCTTGGTTTTATTAACTATGAACGAATACTTCTGATGAATGCACTAATATTACTATTAATAGAGGGTGATTTGTTGGTTTTGTTACACGTTTCGGCGATAGAAACTATACAGGGTGTCCCAAAATTAGGGGGCCATATTTCTTCAGGGTATTCTATGTCGAACAAGTCTTAAATAAACCACTCTCATGGCGTCATTTGTTTTAAATAATTTTGAAACCAAGTCATCAAAAAACTAAATCCTATATTAGATTTATCAGTAGTTTACACTAATCTAAGTTCCTTAATTGCTAAATTCGATGAATTTGTTACTATAATTCAACATGAACAGCTAAAAAAAAAATTAGTTTCGGAAACATGGTTGCATCTCGGTCTACCTGATCTTTGGTCCATTTACAGGGTTTTCATTTGTACAGAACTGACCTACTTGGAGGCGGTGTGTGCTTTTATATACACGATGATGTCGATTTAGAATTGAATCCATACAATTTCAATATGGCTTTATTGATTCTCTTGCTTTGAAGTTTCCCTTTGCCTCTGTGACGATTGTATATGTATGGAGACCACCTAATTAACCACTGAAGCAAGTGATTCTCTTCTTCTTGATAACATATCTAACATCTGCCGAGATCATAAAAATATTTTGATTGTTGACGATTTCAATTTTCCTGGTATTAATTGGTCTGTAACTCAATTGCCAATTTTTCAGCAACAAGATATTGTAGTGATTTCCAGTCTCACACAAATTATAAACAAACCCATCCGTTATCGACAAAATCAAAATCTCTCCTTACTTGATTTAGTTCTGACGGATGATCCTTTGCTTCTTACGGAGCCGGAATATTCCTCACCGATTGGTAAATCTGATCACGCAGTATTAAAATTTTCTCTCCAATTAATATAATAAATGACACACTTTTGCTAATCTAATCCCACATTTTAACAACTATTTTCACATTCTTATAAACGCAGGTGAACAATCTAATATACAGAACTATGTAAGTTTATTTTATAACAATATTTACATCTACAGTTAAAGTTAAAAATACGTATTTTCAAAGATTTCTGTATCTAAATATTTGTTGGTTAGACCGGTTTCTGTCGTTATATACGAGGTGTGGCAATTAAGTTCGAGGAATTTGTCAATGAAAAAACAAGCAAATTAAATTTCGCCAAAATTTTATTATCGACCTTTACAATAGTTTCCCTCTAACTCTACACAATAATTCCAACGTTGCTCTCACGATTGGAAGCACCCTTGGTAATCCTTCGCAGTAAATCCGTTCAGCACTACGGTTACAGCTTCTTTGACCTGTACGCCGCCATGATGAGTTCCTTTGAGGTGCGACTTCAACTTACTTTATAAAAAAAATCACAGGAGGCAATATCGGGGATATAGGGTGGGTGCGGCAACGTTAAAATGCCTATTTTTCCAAAAACTCTTGCTCAATGAATGAGGAATGGGCTGGCGCGTTGTCGTGGTGCAAGATCCAGCCGTTCACGGCGAGTTCGGGTTGCACACGGAAAACGCGGGCCCGCTACCGTTCCAGGACGCCAACATAGAACTGTCTAGTCACTGACTGGTCGGCAGGAACATATTCACGATGAATGATGCCGTGGATATCGAAAAAAACGATCAACATTGCCTTCAGTCGTGACTTGGACATCCTCGCTTTCGTTGGCTGCTCTCCACCCTTTTCCACCCACTTCTGACTTTGTTTACGGGTCTCGGGGTCATACTCAAATATCCAGGTCTCATCTCCAGTGACTACCCGACTCATCCAGTCCGAATGCGGGACAAGAAATCTTCGCCAATCGATTTTCGCATGTCTTTCTGTTCACAGGTGAGATCTTTTGCCACCATCTTTGCGCAAATGTTTCGCATATTCAAATTTTCGTGTAACATCTTGCGAACGGTTTCTTTGTTGACGTTTAACTCGTCAGACAACGCACGAATGCTTAGGCGCCGGTTAGACGTGATCAGTGCACGCAAACGGTCAACATTCGTGTCAGTACGAGAAGTGACGGGAGCTTCTTCATGTGGATCGTCTTCTACCGATTCACATCCCTCCTTGAACCGTTTTACCCATTCAAACACGCTTGTTTTCGACATGCACTCATCTCCATACACCACCTGCAATTTTCGAAGGATTTCCTAGGGTTTTTGGCCAGATTTCACTAAAAATTGAATCATAACACGTTGCTTGTAATTTGAGTCACTCATTTTCACGACGGCACTAAAAAAGTTACTTCTAAAAATTACACATAAAACACAAACCAAACGTGCTGTCGACTTCAACCTTGGACTGAAACTGAGAGGAAAGTACACCCTCTCTAGAAAAACGTTGACAAACGATGCAGTGTTGCCAGTTATAGATATAACTGTTATAACTAAATTAGCACATCTTCAATTTCAAATTGATACGAAAAAAAAGGCAATGTTATTGCGAAATATCATTTTAAAAGTTTAACTTCAACACCTGTATTTTTTGAGGGAAGCATTTTTGTATATTAATTGTCTATATACAAAAATGCTTCCAAAAATGCTAATTAAATCGTCATATTTTATCATTATGCGATTAATGGGATGACCTGCTTTTTTGTTACACCCTGTATATCAAAAATGCAATAATAAATGCATATTGAGATACATTTGAAATAAGGGAACTCTGTATTTCTGGAAATAGCCGAAAGTATACATGTTTTCTTTAGTTTTTGGTATTTTGGTGACAAAAATCCAACGTAAAATGTAATTTTGCAGATTTCGCTTATTCTTCAGTGTATATCAAAACAGTATGTATTCTTTAAAGAATGATGGATGAATATCAAGATACCACCTATATTAGTAACTAAATGTATCGGGAATCCCCTCATAAGCCATACTGATCAATAAATGGAGTATATGAGGTTTAGTGATAATTTCAATGCACTCATTTATTATTATAGCAGCTGCAATAATTTTCCATTAACCATTTATGTGTACATGGCAGCCAACGACATATCACGCTCATCATTAAAATTTATAAATATATCCATTTATTTAAGGAAAATCCATGGGTTGGGCGTCGCAACATTTGCGTAATATTCGGATAGCGAAAATAAGTAGGTACGTATCTAAAACGTCGATTTATTGGTTGTAAAAGTTTATTATCGATTAATTTATAAATATAGGTTTGTACGTAAATAAAATCAATTATACGCAAATGTTTCAAATGGCTGCATGAAGTTGCGACACTTCTAGAAAGCGACCAA
Organism: Monochamus alternatus; assembly: GCA_037114965.1. Lineage (NCBI taxonomy): Eukaryota > Metazoa > Arthropoda > Insecta > Coleoptera > Cerambycidae > Monochamus > Monochamus alternatus. Next base: position 92,807,959 of record CM073427.1, on the reverse strand, counting down.
ACATGTTATGTAAAATAAATGCATTTTGTGCTAACCCAAAACTTAAATCAGAATCAGATTGTTCCAGAAGAGCCTCTAACCTTTTCCTCTTTCCTCATCTGTTTGGGTCAAATATTTAATTAAAAATATTGATGTTCTAGTTCATTTTTTATTTCTACCTACAATTTTTCAGAATAAATTCGAAGCTCTTGAGCATGGATTCTACTTATGTGCCAAGTTCTCTTTACAAAAGAACATGAAGTACTACATATACACACAGTATAAACATACTTATATGAGTAGATACATGGTAAACTTATATCTAGGCAGATATCCCAAAAGAATATAATATTCTTGCATGGGAAAAATATAATACCTAAAATAAAATAGAAAACTGCATTATTTGTTAAAACTACATCAATCAGAATCCCAGCTAGCAAAGTAGTTTTATAAATTTAGAGTAATAGGAGTTGTATGTTCTGTTAATATTTTATAGTTGTATTTAGAATACTAAATTGTTGCATTAATGTGGCACATTACTATTTTGCCTTCAGAAATTGAATTGTTTTTTAAATTTGTTGCAAGAACGTTCTTAGAGCATAATTTATAGAGCATTTATAACATAACTGCTAATGTAGCCCTATAAGTGTGTACAATAACACAATTTTGCAGCAACGGTGCTTATAGAATCAGATTACTGTAAAACCGATGCAAAATACTGCTTTATAGAATTATACCAACTCCTGTAAAACTCTTATAAAATTATTCCGTAATGTCGTTTATAGTTTAATTATAGTAGAATTATATATATAGTATAAGGCGTTGTTAAGTTACAATTCTTCTGCGGAAAACAAATTACAAATATGGAAGCTGCTATCGAACTTAAGAGAAAAAGCTCTTTAAAGCAGTTATAGAGAATAGTAATACAGTTGTTATAAAATCATTATAGAGTAAATAAGTAACAATAACCTTTTTGTTCTATAAAGAAACGCTATAGAACTATTATTTTTTATATGATCAAAGTATAATGGGGAAATTTGTATAACATAGTCGTCGTCATTACGATAGAGAAGATTTCTTTGATTGCTAATAGAAATTGATTTTCTTATAGAAATTTAATAACATATATAATTTAGACCATTCCAAACCTTATCCATTTGCACTTCTAGATGTTTAAGTTAAAGAATTTTATTAGATTTATTAAATAGGATTGAAATACCACAATAAAATATGACAACACTGTGGATATTAAGTGGCATAGATCTGTTATAGTAGTTGCTTACCAAGCATATTTGCTCCATAATCATTGAAATCGACACAAAAATGTCATATTAGTGAGAATCCTTTGGAAGTACAAGATAAAGCCTTGTGCGTTACAGAAACATTTTGTTTTTAGAAGATACAATTAAACGATTTTAAAGTTATCTAAATAGAACACCATGCAACACAAAAATTTTATTTTTGACCTGTGAAAACGTTTATTCAACAATTCTATAAATATTTCCTGCAAACCTTACAGAACCGCTTAAAGAACTAAAAAGTTCTATAAAACGATCCCATTTTTATGGTATAAGTGTTGTAAGAACGTTTTGAAAATGTTTTTAGAACAAACATTGCTCTATAAAATTTGCTCTGGAAACGTTCTTACGATTTTTATAGAACAGGAAATTGTTAGCTGGGATACGTCTACAGCAATAATAACCACCACAAATACAATACAACGCATAATCTAATCACTAACTTCCAACTAAAATAAAATGTTGGGAATATATTTTGTTGTGTGTAGTTTGGTTTTATGTTGGTAAATACCACTATGTAGAAAAAAATAATTGATCGTAGAGACCCGTTTCTTTAAACAAAATATCAGACGGATAACATAAATCTTTCTTGAATTTTATTTTACATCTAATGTCAACAGGTTTCAAGTTATGGTGTTATATAAATTTTTTAATGGATGGAATGGCGTTTTTGGGTAGCACTTTTAAAATACTTTTCAGAGAACCTACAATCTATATAAGGTATCCCAATTTTGCTCTAATTGGATGGTATCTTGGAAACTAAAACGTAGATAGATTTTCATACAGGGTTCCCTCTCCCTTGGAAAACTTTGAAAACCTGGAAAAGTTAGGGAATTGGTTTTAAATGTAATAAAGTCAGGGAATTGTCAGGGAATTTAAAAATATGGCGTAAAAGTCAGGGAATTTTTTAATATATTTACAACAGTCGGGGAATTTTAAAATTAATTGGATTTTTTTTACTGTTTTATAAAGGTATTTTAAGCTAATATAAATCAAATTTCCTACAATTCCTATCAATGAAGTCATATTTATGTTCTCTGATACCGAACATCTAGGTATGCTAATGAACAATTCCACAGACAAAGCTCTATTTAATAATTATCTAAAAAAATAATCTAATTTACTCACTCTATAAAAATCTAACTTCACTTTTTTGTCAGTGGGAACACGACAAATTCAACCACAATAGATGAGATCTGACCTATTTCTGCATTTTTAGGATTGCTTCTTCAGGTGGTCTCCTTTAAGTTGAATCAAATATCTGAATTTAACTCCCCCTTCAAAATTTACACCCCTACAAAAAAGGAGAAAAAAATTATATATATTTTTTCCTTCCCTGTATATTAACCTAGAGAAACAAAACTTATTGAGAATTATCTACTACAAGTTTTTATATATTAATAAATTGTGTGAAACTAACTACTCTGTGGACAAAAGCCCCAACCAGCGTTGAATTACACCCACAATATCTACCCATATATTCTTTATTATTAGCTTTTGTAACATTTTTTTACTATATTAGACTTTACTATATCTAAATTTACTAACCTGCTTAAATGAAAACACTATATCTAATTTCACTTTTGACAGTGGGAACTCGAAAATTCAACCACAATAGATGAGATCTGACCTATTTCTGCATTTTTAGGATTGCTGCTTCAGGTGGCCTCCTTTAAGTTGAGTTAAATATCTAACTATAAAAATTATTATAAAAATTAAAATTATTTGAAGTTAAATATCGACAATGACAAAAAAGTGACATCCTGTCAATGAATTAAATAAGATAATACCTACTTGAAAAATGTTCACCTTTTATGTAAAAGTTTTTATATATTTTTAGTTAGTTTCACACAATATTATTAATACCTACTACAATGACTTCATTGATAGGAATTGTAGGAAATTTGATTTATATTAGCTTAAAATACCTTTCTAAAACAGTAAAAAAATGTTACAAAAGCTAATAATAAGGAATATATGGGTAGATATTGTGGGTGTAATTCAACGTAGGTTGGGGCTTTTGTCCACTGAGTAGTTAGTTTCACACAATATTATTAATACCTAAAAATATATAAAAAATTAATTGGAATATTTACAATATGTATTCATGTCAAAGAATAGTTATTTTGTTAGAATATTTTGAGTTATTTTTTTATAATGTGTCAGGGAAAACCTGGAAAAGTCAGGGAATTTAACATGAATTTAAATGAGGGAACCCTGTCATAGACTTCTTTAGTTTTGATATACTGAGCGAAATTTAATGAAAACTACTTGTAAGGGATTTTTCGTATCAGAGAATAGCTGAGATATCGAAATGGTGAAAATTGCTTCTTATGGAATTTTTACGGAGAGTTCAGTACCGTACTTGTAATTTTTTTACAGAGTGTCTCTTTTAAAATATGACGCAAAACATACAATTTTTTAAATGAAACACCCTGTATATTTTTATGAAATTTAATTGCATTGTTTTTTTCCTTTATAATAATATATAACAAGTGTTACTTTATATTTTGGAAATTGTCAAAAATCGCTAAATTAATAAAACTAATGTTGATGCGAGGTTGGGCATATATTTTTATATATTTATATAAAATATATTTATATTAAGTTTTCAGATTACCTCAATTCCTTTAGTGACATAACAACATGGGAAATAAAAATAGAAAATGAATACATACTTATAATTAATTAGCAGGGATATTTTGTGGTTTGAAAAAAATTAAAATCATTTACAGTGGTTCAGAGAACATCTTTAACATGGATATATTTTGAAAACAAAGGGACATTTTCTAATATACGAACATTTTTTAATAGCAAAAAAATTTAGTTTCTAAAATTTTAGTCGACATTCCTTCATATATTTCGGACAATTACTTATTTCCACAACGATTATTGGTAACGAAGTCACGTTTCAACAATTATTTCAACACGAAAACAACCTCAATTAACAAAATTCCTTCATTTAGCTATTTTATGAACGTGTTTTAGTTATATAAAAATTATTTTTATTTTGAAGACCTCTACAATAATGTACAGTAGGTACAGAAAATAAGATCGAAATATTTTTCAATTAATATTATTTTTATAGCATCGAGTCGAGATCAGAGACTTTCCTAGAATATTTCCCGGCCATCGGAACATATCAGTCTCATTATTTAAACATTATAGATATATTTGTTAAAAATTAGGTAATCAATTTGTTTCATATGTTTACATATCTTCGTTTGTGGGCGGCCAAGGTTATACAAATATATAAATTGCACTAAAGGCAAAAAAATGGTAATAAAACTGCACAAGGTTTCGATTATAACTTAACTTTTTGTAGGTATATTCTGCAAGGTAAACAATTCTATAATAAAATTAAAATTAAAAATGCAAACCTTAAGAAATTCCCTGGAATGTGAAAGAACGACCAATTAAATTGCAGTATATCGGCATCAGAGTGGCTGTAATATTAATTTTCATAAGGAGTTGTAAGGTTACATTTTTATGTTATCAATATCGCATTATAACCTGATAATGGTTATATTTAGTGATGTTTTTCCAGTGTAAAAATATGGCAAGCTGAAATATGTGTCGTTGTACATTATACAATGTAAAATATACAGGGTGATTTTCAACTTAAACAAAAAAAATGGAAATAGATGCGTCAAAAAAAATGGAATCAATATCGTAATTTTTTTTTGTAAAATCTTTGTTTTCGAGGAAAAAAAATTGAAATTGTAGTATTTTCAACCTTTACATCGTAGGGCTATATTGAAATCTGATTACTTATAATAATAACGTTTTTGTGATGCGAGTGTTTTAAGTGTGAAAAATGGTTTATATAACAACTCGAAGTTAATGGATATCGTTTTAATTTATGGTGAAGTGAAAATGCTTTAGTAGAACGATTTCCTGGTAAGCATGTTCAAATGCAGCTATTTTTACCGCGGTGTGTGAGTGCAGGTGTAGTGCATCGCAGGCGTGACACGGACAATTTGCAACCGAATCGTGGAAGAGATGGAGGTCCTGGGCGTCCACGCCGCATTTCAGACGTGTGTCGTATCCATATACCAGGCTCAATTATATCCGTACCATATACAGCGTGTCCAAGCATTAATACCAAGGGATTGGACGAAAAGGGCAGGTACCATGGCTGCCACGATCTCCTGACTAAACACTTTGTACTTCTTGTGGGTATATTTAAAAAATGAAGTGTATCGCACCGAAGTGGACACTATTGATGATTTATGCAAATGTATCGCAGCTGCTGCCAATAACTACGAGTTCAAAACGGATAAGAAGCAGAATCATTTTCTGTTAGTTTGTAGAAACTGGGTAAGATCGGTCTAAAATTTTGTTGTTGTAACATCAGGTATGTTTATATTATTTTATTAATTAAAACCACAAATTAATTCTATTAACAATTAATAACAATGATGGCAAAAGCAGTTGAATTTGCTATACAGGGTGTCTCATAATTAGCTGCCAACCCTGAACAGGCCGATTCTATGATCAAAACTGAGTAAAAAAGTTCATATGAACATGGGTCCGGAAATGCTTCCTAAGGGGAAATCATTTTTTTTGCAATATCTCAATCGCGTTGTGATAAATGTATGAAATTTGGTATACACAGCTAAATTTTGATGAGCAATTTGATGGACTATTCCATTTACTTCCACAAGGTCCATTGGGGTGGGTACGAGGAGGCCCTTGGTATTTTGCGTCTGTAACTTTTTCATCTTTGACTTTTTAACAAATTGGACAGCATATTCCGTTTTCCCGAACTGTTTACGTTAAAAAGGTACTCTTGTTTCAAATCGTTATCTTTAACGGTTTCTGAGTAAATCGCTCTTGAATTAATTTCACTTTGGTCAATTTCATAGTAATTTAAACAAAATTATCAAGGTATTCTTATGTCAAAGTATTGTCAACCCGATTGCCAATTTAATAGTTCTAAGCGAAAAAAATGGAAAAGTTTACGGGACAAGAATTAGTTGATATGATATTTATTTATGGCTTTTGCGATGGTAACGCTGCAGCGGCAGAACGCGAGTACTGGAGTAAATTCCGTTTTTCCGAACTGTTTTACGTTAAAAAGGTACTCTTGTTTCAAATTGTTATCTTCAACGGTTTCTGGGAAAATCGCTCTTGAATTAATCTCACTTTGGTCAGTTTCATAGTAATTTAAACAAAAAATAATAATAATAATAATTTAATACGTAATCAGTAATACACATTATTGTTTGTTTAAATTACTATGAAATTGACCAAAGTGGCAATAATTCAAGAGCGATTTTCTCAGAAACCGTTGAAGATAACAATTTGAAATAAGAGTACCTTTTTAACGTAAAACAGTTCGGGAAAATGGAATGTGCTATCCAATTTGTTAAAAAGTCAAAGTTGAAAAAGTTACACACGCAAAATACCAAGGGCCCCCTCGTACCCACCCCAATGGACCTTGTGGAAATAAATGGATTAGTCCATCAAGTTGCTCATCAAAATTTAGCTGTGTATACCAAATTTCATTCATTTATCTCAACGCGATTGAGAGATATTGCAAAAAAATGATTTCCATTCCTCTCTCTTCCATGGGTCCCTGTGCCCTTAGGAAGCATTTCCGGACCTACGTTTATATGAACTTTTTTTACGTTTTGATCATAGAATCGGCCTGTTCAGGGTTGGCAGCTAATTATGAGATACCCTGTATAAAATAGGTGTTATAAAATGTTATTTATTTCTTTCCTTGGGATTTCTTTCCTTCTTTCAATTTTTTGTCCGGTCGCCGATTGCATGGATTGCCTTGATGGGTTTTGCATTGGACCAATTTCCAGTGCTGTGCAGAGTGTCTCATTTTCGAATTGCCCTTTTTGATTTTTTTAAATTGTATTTGTTAGAGGTACATTCAAAAAATTTTTGTTAAAGAAGTTCTAAATCACCCTGTAGTTGGCTTTACTTGTCGAAACATCATTGAAAATAATAACATTCACAAATTAAATTTGTTGAAATGAGTTAGAATGACAATAGGCAGTCTGTACCTACTTCTTTATTAAAAATTTCAAACCATTGCATATCAATGAGTTTATAATTAATGTTGTAAGAAAAATACATCTGTATATAAATATTTTATATTATTAGGCATGAAAATCGAAATTATCAGTGCGACGTTATGTCACGTGGTTTAAATTCTATACTAAATTTGAGCTCCGTCAAACCTATGCATAGTTAATTATTTAGTAATTTCGTACAAGGATTGGAATTTCAGTGGTTTCCACATGAAATAACACAAATTGTTGATTGAATATCGAAATATGTTAACAAGCGTGTCTGGGTCGGAGAAATTAGTTTTCTGGAATTTTGTCAAATTTAATGTTTCTGCGTTTTCGAAAACTCCAGCCTTCAATTTTTTTTTAAATTAAATTTTTGTTTCATGTACTTTTAGTTAAAACTTCGAGAGAAATATAGTGTAGTTCAATTAAGATATACAGGGTGGTCCATTTTCGAAACCGGAAACTTTAAAGGCAGACAGAGAACCATAAAATAATATCAGTGTGTATTATAAACTATATTCGGAAAATGCTTCGTTACCAAGATACAGGGTGTCAAAACTTTTATCAAAAGTTCCAAATTTATTAATATTTTTAAAACTAGGTTCTTTAAGATATTTAAATGAAATTTGGAACCTTTGAATAGATACATATTTTTACGTAAAAAATATTATTTTTCATCCACCAGTGGCGTGCGTACGGACAGATCTTCGGGAAATTTTAATGGAAAAAATGGTACGCCAATGTTTTTTTAGAAACAAAAATTGTTTCTAGAATCCTTGTTCAGTTTACAACAGAAAAGACTCCTTACTTTTTTTTGTGTGATACACCATTTGCCAGTAAAAAAATAAATTACCTAATGATTTCTGAAAAATAATTAAGTAAACAACCAACGAAAATGAGAAATTTAATTAGTGGCTCTCAACAACAATAACAAAAAGAAAGAAAATTAAGGGTAAAATCACAAAAATTGCTCGAAATGTAGTCCATCCTTCTCAATACATTTTCGACATCTCACTAACGCATTTATTGCAGCAGATTCTTCATGTGGATTTCGCCGCATATTATTGCAGACTTGTTGAATTCTTAAATTAAATCTTCCCTTGTTTATATGGGATTAGCGTACACTTTATAGTGCCCCAAACGTAAAAGTCAAGCGGATTAAGATCCGGTGACCTGGGTGGCCAGGCCACTGGTCGAATATCATTAACCACGTCTTTATTCATGTCATTCCTCCCTAGCCGGCCAATCCATCGTTGAGGATAATTGGTATTGAGCCATTCTCTTACAGCTATTCCAAAATGCGGAGGAGCTCCATCCAGTTGTGTCCAACTCTCACGCCTTAAATTAATGGGTAAATCTTCTAGGTCTAGGTCTGCATATTATTGTTAAGAAACTCCATGAACAGTTCCGAGTTCAACCTTGGGAGTAGGAAATGTGGACCACAAATATTACTATCAATAACGCCCAACCAAACATTTAGGGAAAATTCATTTTGAAATGATCTTGGCCGAATTTCTCGAGGATTCTGATGTGCCCAAATATGGATATTATGGTAATTTGTTACCCCACGTCTGGTAAAAGAGGACACGTCCGTCCAAAGAATCTTATGTAAAAAGTCAGGATTTTCTTCCGTCGAGTTTAAAAGCCACTGACAAAATCTTATTCCTTTTTCAGCATAACCAGGGTGCAAGTCCTGAACAGGCTGTGATATGCATGTCTGTCATCTTGTAGTGTTCGTAATATTTTAGACTTAGGAATGTGAAGGTGCTGAGCTGCCTTCCGAGAGCTCAACCTCGGATTGTTATCAAAAGTACGTAGTATACGATTATTCTGAATATTATATCGACAGTTTCTGTTCCGTGCGTTATTAACACGCAGGCCAAAGTTACGAAAATCTGATGTGTTCTGATGAAAACGCGAGCATCTGGAACTCTTCTATTTGGATAGCGTCTATGATATTCACGAACTGCCGCTTCTGCAATTCCATCACAAAATCCGTAGCAAAAAAAAAAATATCTGCGTATTCGTTGTTAGAAAAAAACATTTTTCAGATTGATACATACACAACACTGTTATAACAATGTTAACAGTAACTCGAAATTAAATTACCTGACACAATTAAATTGACTGTCATTATATAATGCAAAAACACTGACAGTAGTAGTATTTTTTTGTTTCATGGCCTACTACGACAGATTAAAATTTGTTTGAATTCCAGTTGCTTAAAGAATTTTAATTTTTTACTGGCAAATGATGTGTCAAACGAAAAAAGTAAGGAGCCTTTTCTGTTGCAAATTGAACAAGGATTCTAGAAATAGTTTTTGTTCCTAAAAAAACATTGGCGTATCATTTCATTCAACATGAATTCTTAGTTGTTTCGACTTACCATCTAATGAAATTTCTACTCAAAAGTTCCAATAATTAAAAAACTGATTTGAGGGAGTGCCGTTATTATTACAGTAGATTGTATAACACATGTGTATCTGAACATTTCTACAAAAAATTAATAATTTAACATTTGAAACACACCTTGCCTCCCTAGTATAATATTTTTAAAATTCGACTTGTGGTATCTCAAGAAATGTTCCACAGTTGTACTTCTTTACCGCTTTTTTATTTGCACACATATGCTATTCACGTATAATTTTGATATTGAAATACATATTTCAACATCATTTACACTCATATTTTGACCTTGCGCTCTAAACTTTTCATACATGTGATCATCCGATATTCCTCACTTGTTAAATTAGGACGATTTTGAGAATACATAATCACTAATAAAATTAATTACATTCATAATTAAATAAGCGAAACGATATACCCGAAATTTTTCCCACCCGAACGATATACCTGCCCCATGATAGCGCTGGAAATGAAACAGTTGGATCCGACAATTCGTCGCATCCAATCAAAAGCTATAGCGCATGCGTCCTTACTGCAGCAAAAGCTGTGTAATCGGGTATGCTGTCAGAGATATGCGGCACACGATTTTGTAGGAAAATATACGGGCTGCATGTATATTTTGCGTTGAATGCTATAAATTGTGAGCAGGTTTATAACATGAGTCACTCTACAGTTTTGGACGTCGACTATAAATCATTGAAAAGTCAAAACTGATAATGATTTTTCTCGCGAATTACTATAGCATACATGTTATTTATTAATTAATGTAAATAGTATATATAGCTTATACGTATAAGTAATATCTACGTAAAATTTTTGTTATAATTTTATGTGGGATATACCTGGCGCATCCGGCAAAACTTATGATTTCTTCGACAATCTCATCGTTTTGTATTCTAAGACATTCTTACATTCATTTTTTAATACTTCCGTATTTATGTATATACAGGGTGAATCTTAAATAAGTACATATATTTTAACCAGCAGTATAGTTTTGTGTGTAGAACACATAATTAATAGTTTTTTTACAAAAAAATCAGAAATAAAAAAGTGAAATTTTAAATAAATTTCGTAATTTTTCAGCAGAAAACTTGTTGAGGACCGCTGGCCTAGACAGACCCTTCATACTTTTATGAGTCATAGTGCTGCAGACTGAACGTGTGGTTCACAGTGTTGCCAGTATTACACAAATGTCTTTGCTTCAAGGAAGAAAAAATCTCAACTTTTAGCGAATTTTGTCAAGTGTAACAATTTATATTATTTTTTATTATCAAACTGTCATTGACTGTCATGACAGATTATCGGAAGCCCAAGTCAAACTTGTTAACCCCACATAATGCATGAAAATAGCAATAAAATTTGCTAAAAGTTGACATTTTTTCCATTTTAAATAAAAAACGCGTGCATAGTTTTTCGTTATTCTTCATAAAATAACTTAAGGAAATTGTGTTTTGTGTCCCTTTCTAACAGTGTACAATGACATTTAACTTGTGAAATGTGGATTACTGATTAAATAGTTAATTTTTTAACAAACAGGTAAGCTTGTGTGCACGTTTATGTATAATTTTTGAACATTGGACATAGTAATATCACGTAATATCTTCCTAAATATTTTACGGAAGTATTGAACTTGCGGAAATTCATTTTTAATCGTTGAAGTATAGTAAGGTTAGTTCAGATGTTAAAATTTATGTTAATATTACAGCGTATCATACTACATACCCAATTTTACTGTACTTATGCTTAAAACAAGTATTTTTAAAATAGAACTATTACGGTGCTCAAAATGTGGGTATTTTTTTTAAAAAATTAATATCTCCGTAAATATTAGAAATTTTTAAAAATGGCTTTCACTAGACTGATTTAAATGACGAACTACACCAGCAGTTAAAATATTTGTACTTATTTAAGATTCACCCTGTATACATAGTGTTCGGGAATGATGCAGCAATTCCAAGGAGTCATTCTACACAATAAATTTTGGAAAACAGCGGAATTACAGGACGTAAAAGATTTTTTTTTAAATTACCTAATCATGCATGAAAGGGTAATTGAAATGTATGAAATGTTTTATTTTCAAATTATTTTGACATTTAAAACGCTTTTCTATATATACGAATATAGGTAGATATATTATTTCTTGTTATATGGTTCATAAAACATATACAACATTAACGAACCTGTATACCAACTGTCTATACTATACGTCTATCTATAGAATTCTTGGTAAGAAATCATAAACTCATTATACTATTATATCATAAATTACATTGGATTTCTTGAATGTCTCACATGTTGGTTAATTTATATTGCAGGCACGTTAATTCTCATTTACTGCAGTTTACATTTCAGTTAACAATAACAAGATTTGTATTTTTTTTTGTTTGATAGAAGATTTCATTAAAATGTATATACGGTACGGAGAAGGTGTGCAAATTTTCTTATGTTTTATCAAAATATCTCTTTAATATACAATGTCAACTAATGAAATTACGTAAAAATAATGATTGAAAGAGCACCAATCAGCACAAAATGTTTTACAAAACATTTTTAAAACTATAACTATAAGAAATTAAGCTTTATAATTTTTGTCTCCACAATACCTACTCTTACAACTTTAAGTGTTCTGTAAGTGTAAAATGGCACCAGATTCTAAAAAAAAATGTGTTGTTGCTGTCACATAACACTTTATTAGTGTATCACTATTATAAAGCACTTCAATAATAGTGTGTTATTAAACTACTCCCAAAACAGAAATCATCTTGGAAATGATAAAAAGTAGCTATATTATATTTCTATGCACTAATTGGCTAACTATTTTATTGCAGAACCTAGTCAATTTAATGTAAAGGTATGGGTATGTTTTTGGCAAAATTTTCTCGCGCCCCCGTTATCTTTTGCTTCTAGAGTAATAAAAAAATCAATAAAATATACACTTTCGAATTTTACCATTTTACATTTAATGTTAAATATAATGGGTACTCAAAAAAGTTTACTTAAAATTTACCCGATTTAATGAAAGATAATATTTTTATAATTAATAATAATAATATCTCTACCCCTCATTCTAATCACAGGGATTATTCCAGAAGTCGGAGACTTGTGCGGGAGAGGGGGCGGCATATTATTATTAAGCAGGCCGCATTTGCGCCCAGGAACGACTTACGTTGGTAGGCCCTAACCACTATTCAGTGCAGGAATGAGGGAAACCTGGAAACCTCATTAATTAGGGGAGTAGTCAAATATCAACCGGTATCAATCTCTCACATTGACCCAAGCCAACATTGTTCCACCCTACGATACCCGCAGAGAGGGTGCCAAACTTCTCCACGAATATAGCTTATATACGGTCTACCGGCAGCTGGGCTCGAACCAACGCCGATCTAGTCACCTCGATTCAAGTACTGACGCCTTAAACTGCGTAACCACTGACCGACCCAATTATTTTATTATTTATTTTTTACTTGATGTATTTAAAGTGTGTAGTCTGGAACAAAGTAGAAATATGCAATTCGGTCAAATTTTACATAATGTGTGTGATTATCCACAGTTTCTGTCATTAATTCATTTTCCAGAACGAATTTATTAAAATTTTCTCCTTTATTTAGAATGTATTTAACTTACGATGATCTGTTACATGAAATTATTGACATATTTTGGTATTAATGCAGTTAAGAATATTTTTCTCTTTTTTTCTTTTACTTTTCTAATCCGATGTGATTTGTTTATTACTTGTAAGTCTTAGTTTTATAATTCATTCTTCTGTGTCTATTTATCACTTTTCTTTAATTATTTTTGATTTTACTCACCCTATATCTAGAATTTCTGTTGGGTGATATATTAAATATAATAAAATTTATTGCACCAAAAAAACATGTCGACAATGTACAAATTGGACAGACATGTAATACATTTCAAATTCTTTGAAATTAGCGATTATGTGTCATTTTTAAATTTGAATATCGTTGCATATCTACTTTTTATTATTTCCATGGTTATTTCTGGCTTGGTAGTAATTTTGCGTAATGGAAAAAAATCAAGAGTAATTTTGTTGTTAGATCTAATTTTACAGAATTTTTATAATAGTTTTGTAGTAGTATCTTTTGGTTGCTTTCAGTGCTAACTAGTCTTAAATATAACAATTATAAAATAATAAATTGAAAGCGTCTGATACACTAATAAGTCGTTCTTATATGGCAGCAACAATACATTTATTTTATAATATGGTGCCCTTTTACACTTATAAGAATACTTATTAAGGTTGTAACAGTATTGTGTTGTGTAAATAATAAAGCTTACTTTTTTATAGTTTACTTTAAAAACGTTCTTACAACTTGTGGAGTTTTTGGGGACTCACAAGAAATACTTATTTAATTTGATGAGAGTAAAGTTTTGTACATATTTAGAATAAGCTGCGTCAATAAAGTCACCTATTTGAATAGAGAATAAAATGTCGTCTGTTGGAAAAACCGAGTAAATAGTCTCCAAGAAGCATTGTTTATGTTATGTAACAGCTGTGCATCGCGCAGAAATCATAGGAATTTTTTTCTGAACGATTCCGGTGAATCATAATGAGGCGTTGAAACAATGCTTTCATTATCATTCAGAAATAATTGATTTTTAAGCTTAATATCTTAAGGTAATTGACACTAATCATTGTGTGTTTCTGTTCAAACAAAACAATAACAATTATTTTCTAGATATTTCTGAAATTATTTTTGTTATAATTGCATTGTTGTTAATTCTTAATAAATAGGATGCTGGGTGAATATTGGTATGGAATATATTGTTTTAATGCCATTGTTTTCCATCGTTTATTGATTTTTTTATGTTCCTTTATTGAACACTAATTAATATTTTTCACGAGGAAAACCACTGAATCTCATTTTACAGGATAATTGTAACTCGCCATTCTAGATCCTAAAGGTCGTGATTTTAATAGAAACGGAAAAAATAAATTTAAGAATTAAATGTTAAATTTGTAAAAATATATTTCTTTATTTAAAAGGCAGATAATGTAACGTTTGCACCTTATGTCTATATAACAATACTATTCTGTAAGAAAAAAGTAGTATTAAACGATATACATTAAAAATTGTAAGGCAAATTCAAAGAAAGCATTTTAAATGACCACTGAGTTTTATTGTGAGCGCGTTCACATCACTAGTATCTTTTGATTTTTCATTTTTTTTTTTTTTGTTGAACATGTAGACTGCTTTTATTTGCATCTTATATTTATTTCAAATATTACAGTTTAGTTATGCCATGAAAAGTTATGAGAACTCAGTCATTTGTTATGTCCATTTATAAGAGTAGAAAGTAAAAAGTAAAGTGCTAATCTCGCTGTTTGCTAGTTAGTTTCGGATTTTTAATTTTTATAGTAATATTTATTGAAAGATTGACTTATTCTTGTATAAGATTATATATTCTTCATTTAAGAATGAAAATTACTTGAGATCAAGAAAACTAGATATGTTTGTTTAAACAATTGTTTTGTTTTATTTAGGTAATATGAATTACTTGAGGTCACAATTGGTATTCTCATAATAAAGTTATATTTTTTTTTATTTGAAGTTTTAAGTGTCTTGAATTACAGCAAATATTTGAATTAATATTAAATAACTTAACTGACATACATTAACAAAAAATAAAACTGAAGTACATAACTAATATTCTTGCTATATTGTATTCTTTTCAAGAGTACGTTACTACTCTACCCACCTATATAAATAAATACTCATACATCATCATACTCATTCACTAGTATTTAATTATTCATATAAAGAAAGAGAGACTTATAACAAACTGTCAAAGCTATTCATTAGCGGCACACCAGAGATATACCTCTTTCAAGCTTGTTAGCTCTCTTCAGTATGCCATGGGACGCATAGGAGGCGACGCAACCGACGACTTATCCGACAGAAGGAAACCTGAGTAGACAATATATAACTACATTTTCTGGCTACATGCTTAACCTGTCGGTCTACATGCACACACAGTTTTAATACAGTTTGTAGTAAATAATACTAAAGTTGTTAAATTTTACATTATATTTATTACAAAATATTAATAATTTTAATTCGTGCAAATCTATATAATTATATTAATGAAGAATAACCTATTCTGTAATTAATATATTATTCATATTTTCACAAAATATTATTCTTTAAGTAAATCTTAAATTTAGTGTCATTTTAAGAAAGAAATGTTGAATTAAGTATAAGAGTGCTTAGATGCCAAGAATAGCTATGTAAATATTTATATCAAATGACTTTATTACTCAATTAATACATATACAGTTGAATGAAGTTTAAAACTGTAAGTATATTATTATACTTACATACAGATTAGTTTTTTCCGTGTATTTTCAAAGATTTCTGTTGGATAGACTGCTTTTTCTTGTTATTAATTCGGTTTTTTCGGTATCTTTGATGACATCAGATACCATTCCTGTTATTTGCTAAACCCTATAGATTATTTAGTACTTAAATGTCTAAAGTTATTTGTATTTATAGAGAACACTATATTTCAAGAATACGGCGCTTCTTATACAAGCATATAAGCATGTTGAGAATAGAAACGAGCGAGTAAGTAATAATTAGTCAATTTCTCAATCGATATTCATCAGTCATATTTTTTCGGAAAATAATACATGTTCATGGCAACGTACACTCTGAAAAAGTACTTATTATTTATATCTTTATCGATATTTTCACCAATCAAGTCAATACTTCCACTTGAAAATATTTTTCTCCAGATTCTTTTAATATACCGCGGTTCTCACATAGGAAGCAGTTATGCCATTTTGTCCGTGTATATTTGCTAATCCCACGCATGCTTAACTGTCGATATTTATAAAGAACCGTAGTCTAGAAAGGAGTTGTTATAAGCTGACAGTAGCGTGCGAATCTGAAGAGAAATTTCATGCGCTATTATATAAAACACTTAATTTACTCCTTGCTTCTGTATGACTGAAAAAACAGTTGAATGTAGTCCAATATAACAGTTCTCGAAATACATAGTACTAGTTTTTTACCTTTTGACAATTGATGGATTATGAATTGGAGAACATAAACAGGGCATTTGCTTTCTTTTCTAGAAGATGGTAAACAGCAAGTAGACGATTGCTAGAGCTATGAAATAATCTGATTCCAGTTCTAAAAACTATTGTTATCTATAGATAACAATAATTTTTAACGAGAAGTTGTGTATTACAGATTTTTTACTTGTGTCTAGTGCTTAAATTTTTTCTGGAATTTGTTTTCAAGGTCCGTCATCAATATTTTGAAAATATTTTCTTAAAATATTCAGGAACGAAGAAAAATTTCTGGTTGCTGATGGGAAAATTTTCTCTTTACAGTTTCGAAATTTGAAGAGAAGACTTTGTAGGTATACAGGGTGGTAAAAAAAGAGTGTAAAATATTTAAGGAGGTAATAGTATGAACCAAAATAAGCAGAAAAGTCTCAATAAACATGGGTCCGCAAAGTAACGTTTGCAGAGATATGGAATGTTTTATGTTTTTTAGCCCCTTTTTTTATTTTGCATAAACGTTGTGTATTTTCTTATAATAGTTGGTTGATGTTTAGTGAAATAAACAGTACGTATTTGACAGTTGTTTTCAGTGCATAAATTTTCTTTCGCTATGGCTGGTTACTCTAACGCAGAATTAACAGACATGCATTTCATGTATGGTCGTACTAATGGGAACGCCACCGAAGCGCGATGTCTTTATATTAACGCTTATCCAAATCGCCAGATTCCTACACAACGCATGTTTGGAAGAATTCACCAAAGATTGCGTGATACCGGTTCCTTGAGCAAACAGTGCCATTTATCCGGAAGGCCAAGGTCGGTATCCACTCCTAGAGCAGAAGAAGAAATTCTAGCACTGGTAGAGCAAAATCCAGGTACGAGTGTGCGAAGAATATCAGCCGAGGTAGGAATTAGTGGTCCTCTTGTTTGGACTGGAGAATCCTTCACGAGCAACTGCTTTATCCATACCATGTACAACGAGTACAGCCCTTAAATTCAATAAATGATCATCAAGCACATTTGTTTTTTTTGCCGCTGGTTTGTATGTCATGATGCTGAAGACCCTCGTTTTCTTGCAAACATTCTTTTTGCTGATGAGGCCGGGTTCACAAGAAATGAAGTGTTTAATTTTCACAATATGCATATTTGGGTCGACGAAAATCCTCATGCTCTAATAGAATCTGGACATCAGGCACGTTTTCCATTAAACACTTGGATGGGTATTGTAGGTGACAGGTTTCTAGGTCCTGTTGTTTTACCAAACCGATTAACACCTCAACTTTCTGCAGAACACACTGTATGAGTTTTTGGAAGATATTCCTTTGAATCAGAGGCAACAAATGTGGTTTCAGCATGATGGTGCTCCAGCTCATTTTTGCATGGCCGTTAGAGAGCATTTACACCAAACTTTTCCACACAGATAGGGGAAGGGCCTCGAACGTCCCGAATATTCGGGATCGTGCTAATTTTCAGCTCCAACAATCCCGGGATGCCGCCAACTTGGTTCCTGGGATTTTAGGGTTTGACCTTGCGAATTTTATAGATACGTTGCGGTTTAATGTGAAATACAAGACCACATAATTAATACACAGATATTATATTTAATTTAGTGACCAAGTCTAAAAAATGTAACATTAATCTAATAGATATTTTAATACGGCTTTGTTCATTACATAAAAGCAAGAAAGAGTCTACGAGGTGTGGCAATTAAGTTCCGGGAATTTAGTTATAACTTGGAAACTGGCAACACTGCATCGTTCGTCAACGTTTTTCTAGAGAGGGGGACCTTCCTTTTAGTTTCAGTCCAAGGTTGAAGTCGATAGCACATTTGGTTTGTGTTTTATGTGTATTTTTTGGAAGTAACTTTTTAAGTGGCGTCATGAAAATGAGTGACTCAAAATACAAGCAACGTGTTGTGATTCAATTGTTAGTGAAATCTGGCGAAAAACCTTCGGAAATCCTTCGAAAATTGCAAGTGGTGTATGGAGTCGAGTGCATGTCGAAAACACGCGTGTTTGAATGGGCAAAACTGTTCAAGGAGGGGCGTGAATTATTAGAAGATGATCCACGTGTGACGGAGCTCCCGTCACCTCTCATACTGACGCGAATGTTGACCGTTTGCGTGCACTGTTCACGTCTGACCGGCGCCTAAGCATTCGTGCGTTGTCTGACGAGTTAAACGTCAAAAAGAAACCGTTCGCAAGATGTTACACGAAAATTTGAATATGCGAAAGATTTGTTCAAAGATGATATCAAAAGTTCTCACCCGTGAACAGAACATGCGAAAATCGATCTACGAGGATTTGTTGTCCCGCATTCGGAGCGACGGTAGAGACTGGATGAGTCGGGTAGTAACTGGAGATGAGACCTGGATATTTGAATATGACCCCGAGACCCGTAAACAAAGTCAGCAGTGGGTGGAGAGCGGCCAATGAAAGCGATGATGTCCAAGTCACGACTGAAGGCAATGTTGATCGTTTTTTTCGATATTCACGGCATCATTCATCGTGAATATGTTCCTGCCGGCCAGACAGTGACTGGACAGTTCTATGTTGGCGTCCTGGAACGGCTGCGGGCCCGCGTTTTCTGTGTGCGGCCCGAACTCGCCGAGAGCGGCTGGATCTTGCACCACGACACCGCGCCAGCCCATTCCTCGTTCATTGTGCAAGAATTTTTGGCAAAAAGGCATTCCAACGTTGCCGCACTCACCTCGATATTGCCCTCTGCGATTTTTTTTATTCCCCAAGATGAAGTCGCATCTCAAGGGAATTCATCATGGCGGCGTACAGGAGATCAAAGAAGCTGTAACCGTGGTGCTGAACGGGTTTACTACGGAGGCTTACCAAGGGTGCTTCCAATCGTGGGAGCAACGTTGGAATCGTTGTGTAGAGTTAGAGGAAGACTATTGTGAAGGTCGATAATAAAATTTTGGCGAAATTTAATTTGCTTGTTTTTTTCATTGACAGATTCCCGAAACTTAATTGCTACACCTCGTATGTAGCCATTTCAGTCAGATTCAAGTAGAGATAAAAAAGTTTCGTTATTTTCTACTTTAACCAAAGAAACGGAATTTTATAAAAATAGTGTCTCTTACGATTTTTTTTATCAATTTTACCTACAAGCGGAAAATCGAAGAGGGCCTTCTCAACGGTTGGAACGTAGTTGAAAATTTGTTGGAGTTTGTATCCGAATGTTCTGGATGAATTAATTTTTTTTATATATTTTTTTTCAAAATATGAATAAAAAAATAATTGTCATACAACTATTAATATTAATTATAATATGACGTTTTTATATGTACCATTCTGTTCTTTTTAAATAAATAAAACTTAAATTAATATTAATTTTCAATCAATACCGGGATTCGGGATTATAAATTTCTAATCCCAAAATCCCGGGATGTAATTTTTTTTCCGGAATTGACAGCCCTAATACATAGTCGTCAAAAAATTTCCAGTGTAATCACAGCTTACTTGAAGGATGAAAATTTCCGGAAATTTTCTGTATTACCATGATAACGGAAAAAAAGAACAAGCTTCTAATTGGTTAGAAAACGTGTATGTGAAATTTCCACTGTTAAAAACTGTGTTTGATATCAAACTGGCGTATTTTTTTTTCGGTGACAGCTACACACTCCCAAAATTTTAAAATGCCTACCGTAAAACTTAATTGCTTGACCCAGATAGTCCGAAAGCTTTTAGATGGCGGGACACGACTTCACGTTTTCATCCGGCGCACCCTGACCTTGAGACTCTCATCCCAGTCTACACCGTAACAGACGGACGTATTTCAAAAATTTTGAAAAATGACCACGCTTCCTGACCCCTAGCCTTTGCATCTATCGTCCATCCGATGTATCTCAACCGGCCATGTCCATAAATTAAATCCGGTCGCGACTCGCGTTGATGGTACTTACTCGCACCATCCAAGTTGGCCACGGTTTGACCCCTCCACGTTAACCGGCGAACAATTGCCTATCGTAAAGTGGACGAATGTGCACCGAGCAGCAATCAGTTGTTGAGTTTACCTATCGCCGCCAACTCGATGGTAGCGCTCCGCGCAATCAGAATTTTTACCTTGCTAGTCGACAGTACCTACCGTGGCATTTATTGGTGGAACCAGTTCTTAGTGCTTTGATTTTTCCCGTTTCCTGTCGGATACCGGCTGCGTGTTTGATCTGTGAATATTTCAGGTACTCATCTTTGTAGGTCGTTCTTGATTGAACGTGATTTAAATATATTTTCGGACCGACTCTGGCCTGGTTCGCTGAATTTGCTTGTGTCTAGTATTAAGCAAAGTTTTTCAAGCAAAATTCAGTCTCGGCTTTGTCGATCGTTTTCGCAATGCCTTGGTTATTTTCACTGCACAATACTAATTAGCATCTCGAAAGCATAGTCACGTCGATAAGTATTTGGAGCGCCTAGTGAATAATGAGAATATATATAAATTTAAAATGTACATGTTTAAATCCACTTGGTGGTTCAATCCATGCGATCGTTTAAAGTAAAAATTGTTAATTCACGTTTTCACTTGAACGTTTAAAAATCATATTTCAAAACCGAATCTTTAGTAAAATGTTTAAAAAGTCACACTTCTAATTCGTGCAGTATTACACTAAAGGTGAACAACCTTGCTAGTTTACAAATGGTCATTTTTTAAACCGATTCTGCACTGGTCTTTTGTTTAGTGTACGTACGCGGTGATAAGCATACACAGCAAAAAGAAACCCAGTTTTGTTTTGGTAATTGAAACGGAGTGAGCATAAGATCTTTATGCCGCCAAAATAAAAAAATATGTCTAGTTTTATCTGTGATACAAATCCGTAAAAACTTTATTCTTCAAGATAATCCAACAAATATTGTTTTCTTTTAAATGGCATCAAAAACTGCTTCTGTTGATTCTACCACGGCTTTTAAGATGGCGATCCAAGACTGCTACGATTTTTCTCTATACCTTCGAAATTCAATGTAAACGCTAAGCAATTTTTTTATTTAAAATCTGATCAGGTGGTTTAAATCAGGATCCCTCAAAACCGCTATATGTGAAATTTGGACAAAAACTATACAGAGCGTTCTCATTTATACGATCTCAAAGTTGAGCAAAATACTGTGTGTGCCATGGAATTCTTTATGTTAAAATAGTATACCTAAATAAGCAGCAGATCTTATCTTGCCCTAAATTTTGGAAATAAAATTAATGTGGTCTGTTAAGAAAAAAAAGAACGACTCTGTGTCGATGCTAGAATGAAATAAAATAACATTTATTAACTAACTAATTCACGAACATAATAATAGGTTTATTTTATTTAAGCCACTTTCTGAAAGGACGTAATTTTTGAGAATACTTACAGACTCAACACAACAAGGTTGCATAATATGAAAGGAAATGGGATTACCCAACTTATTTTGGAATTTCCTTTAAATTATAATTTAAATTATTTACTCCAAATACTTAATTAAATAAACACAGAAAAAGTGAAGCAAAGGTTCTAACCACATTAGAAAATATTTAAGGGCAAAAGGTAGGAATATTGTATTTCAGCACAAAAAACTGTAGAACTGAAAATTAAGTCCGTTTTGTATCGTTCAAATTCAGTATTTTGCTCAACTTTGAAACTGTTAAATGAATGCTAAAAATCGTTTATTGAATTTGGGAAATATAAAAAGTCATAGCAGGCCTTGGATCACCATTTTAAAAGTCGTGGTAAGATCGGAAGAAGAAATTTTTGTTACCATTTAAAATAAATATTTGTTATATTATCTTGGAGAATTAAATTTTTACAGATTTGTACACAAATAGAAATATACACACTGTATATATTCCTAATTTACGTGTCTGTGAAAACTTCATTACAATTAATTCATGCTTGTATCAAAATACTGACATACCAAGACTAGGATTTTTTATCTTTTCGCTGACTTATCCTATACGTAAAAGATATGATTCATGTAAAAAAACATGGCCATTCTTACTTATTATTAATGTTTAACAAAGCCACGCGTAGTAATTCAAATTTTCTCAATATTTTCGATATCGTGTTGTATTATATCTAGTTTACGTAGGAAGTTCATTATTTGTTCCTGAATTGGCATTACTCAGGCTTCTAGATGTAAATTCCAGTCTCGTGATTATCGCGTGCATAACAACTTCTACTTACATATTTAATATTTTATCACTATATACTGTTCTTATTCAGTGGAAAGATATACTGTCAAAGTATTGATTGAATTTAATAGTAATTAAGTAATAATTTGAAGTTAAAAATGGATGATCGCTATTAGTTAGTATCTAGTTAGGTTAGTATTAGTCTTCGAACTGAAGCTTTCGAAAACTTTACAATTTGTTAGACATTGGTGTTTCTTACTAAAGGAAAAATAATGTTCCAGTTTTTTTCATAAAAGTAAAATATTTGCCTGTTATGTTCGATCGTATTTTCTGTTTTATAGTTGGATATTTTAAGGCCCATTTATAACTGTACCAATACATGAATATGTATAGTTACAACATCTTATACAGTTTTGTAATGTTATTCAATATAGTTTGGGTTGAATTAAATATAAATTTGGTTGGAGTTTCTCCTTCTTCTTTCATTACATATTATTAGATGTATAAATATTAAATTTCAATAAACAATTTTAATGCCAAGAGCAGTTCAAATCCACTAAACTAAAAACCAATAGCAGTATCACAACTCACAATACTTCAAATAAATTAAAATATATCAAAATTGATTTTTTTTTGTATACATTCCTAAAAGTAGCTACTTTATGGATTTAATCCCAAAGTCGTCATGACGATTTTATACAAAATAAACGTCAATAGTTATTTTGTGTTTACATTAAACAATCTAGTTACTATGGTGGCATGCTCGGTGGCATGGTAATTAAAATTTGAAGATTACTATTTTCGACAAATATTTGCTCTGATTCCGTTAATCATACATAATAAGAAGTTTGAACGTGTTTTTTTTTTCAACTTTAACAAAACATTTTATTTGTAACATATACCGAAAAAGTGTTTTCGGATTCATTTTGCTATTCTGTCGGAAACAAAAATAACTAAGTATTTGGAAGCTTTAACAAAAAATGTTGTTTGTAACATGTAGCTACCTAAAAAACTTCTTCGTACTCATCTACAGCAACAACGATTCGTTCTAAAAAACTGTATGTATTTTAAATACTTTTAACAAAAATAACTAGAAAAATATACTTTATAATGAATCACTATATACATTATATCCAAAAATTTAAATTTGATGTATCTGTGAATATTCTGATACAGTCTAGTGAACATTTTCCTATACACAATATAAAACAATATCTGAAAACATATTTTTTTCAGTTTACAGCATTGTAACTTCATTCTTCTGATTGTTATACCATTTTAGATTTACCTCACTCAATATTTTCTGTTACAGTAAAAAAACTTGTAGTGCTTTGAAAATAGCACTGTTGTAATATCTACCTATATAATTTTAACGTATAGGTTTTATCAAATTAAAAAAATACGTGTTCTAGGGATTGTTTCTTGTAATAAACTTACCGTATTTATCCTCATTATTTATACTTAATCATAGTTAATTATAATTAATTATTTTCCTTGCATTTTTATAACAGTCTGATTTCACATTTACCTTGAATTTTTATTTTAAGGTTACACAGTTTAATATTAAAAAATTGCTACGTAGGAAAATCTCCAGGAAAAATATAAGGTAAAATTCAGAACATCCGTGATTTTTTTTGCTTTGTACTTGCCTTTCACCATGAAAAATACTTTATAATTTAGGTAAATTCAAGTCTTACTAGTTTTATTTAAAGAACCCCGTACAATTTTTCAGTGTGGAGTTTGCGTATTAAATTCTGGAAACTTTATGATGAAACATAAGTTGTGAAAATATGCTTTTTGTTTTATTGTCCTAAAAAACTTGCAGGCTTGTAAGCTACACTCTAGCTTAGTTTTTGTATAGACTGCCTCTGAAAATTAATTCGTTAAAAATTGAAACATATATTTACTCTTTTTTTAATACAATTTTTGTAACTTGACTGATGACAATCGTGGGGTAGAATATTTTAAATATTTGAATAATTAAGGTATCTGTTGTCCTCTATAGTGTCAGTAGTGCCACCCAAGGTTTGACTAATTGCTTCGTCATTTGAAAACAACATTCAGGCTACTACCGTAGTCCCTTTAGTCGCATGTGTATAATTAGATAACAATGTTACAATAATAAAATACTTATTAATACATATACGACATATCAAGGTTGTTGTTGGAAGCATATTTGACTGTTAACAAGTGATGTTCGAAACGTGCATTCGTGCAGTTCTTGGGGTACCTCTGTATACAGGAAATTGATTTAATGTGCCTCGGAATTCAAATATAAAATAAATATATTTAACGGAATGTTAAACAGGTCTGTAACAATAAAAATGTGCAAAAACTGTTGCTGGAATCAATTTCAAAATATTTACGTATTTAAAATTATAGTCATTGCATAACACGTCTTTTGAGTTCCATAATTGCAAATATTTATTTAAATTAGTATATAGGGAAGTTCGTTTTTTGATGACTCACCATTGTCATCTAGGGAACTGTAAATAGATTCCTAGATTTTAGCGGTGAGCAATTGGAAAGAGGACCACCCTGTAGAAAAATGTCTACTGTTCTACAATATTTTGTGTTAGGTTGTCTTTCAAATAAATTTCTAAGTTACTCGCAAAACTGTAATCTTCTGTATGTGTAATTGCTCATTAAGTTCTTGTTAATTCTGTAAGAATTACACTTACATTCAAAGAAAGCTGATGTTAAAATCGAGATTTTATTGTGGCATTAGGGTTTTCATCAGACCAATTATTGTGGAAGTTCATTATAACAATATGCCAGCGATAAAGTCAACTTTTGTTAATTTTTTTTTTTGCAGAATCCAGTGGTATAATTGTAGAACAGGATAGACTTGCGGTAAAGCTTGACACTTTGTATGTGATACGGGTATCTGTTGATGCTTCAGAACTGATCAAACTAATTTATGGTTCACATTATGATTTGCAGCGGTCTTCCTAGTATTAGTATTTGGGTCTTCTTCAATTCAACCAAGACGTTGAAAAACATTTGTGAACATTCTTGGAATTGGAGTTGAATGATTTGGAAATCTTTTCATCTAAATTCGTCTAGTACCATTCCCATCTGCAAGGCCATAAATGTAAACCATATTGGTCAGTTCAGCATTTGAATATGCATCTCATTATTAAAATGATTAAAAAAAAAACAATATGACAATAGACAGTATTAAATAAGATGATCGCTTATTATTATTATTGTTTTGTAATGGCCTTCCTAAGTTACGTTTAAGCAGCTGTATAAAAATGCACTTGATCAAATAAATCAATTTAGTTGTTAATCGGTTTGGAATGCAAAAAGGTGTAATGAAACAAAAAGTCAAGATAATACAATATTATACAGGGCAATATATATTTTTTGGCAAATAATTATCGATCATACACCTCCGCCACTGGTAAATTACTAAAGCTGGTAATTTTTTGTTTCGTAGTTACTGTCATACTAAATATTCACACCAAATCTAATTAAATTATCTCAAGCGGTTTAGAAATGAAGAACTGGTGTTTTTAAATTTTTTTACACCCTGTAGCTGGACAATGACCTAAGACAATTAATTTAACAAAAAAATCTATTCTTAATCATAGAATACGCTCCTGGATTTTTAACCTCTGCGTAAGAAACACATTGTATACCATAGATTTTGTCTCCGTCGTCGTATGTCATTTACTTGTCTCTAAATATTGTCTACATTTAGTTGTCATCAATAACCATAACTTTATTGATGACACAATTAACCTAACCTAACCTCTGCATAAGAACCACACTGTATACCATAGATTTTGTCTCCGTCGTCATATGTCATTTACTTGTCTCTAAATATTGTCTACATTTAGTTCTGTCATCAATAACCATAACGTGATTGAACTTCTTCCGAGATAAATAGGTTTTTTCGCACCTCGATCTTTCCTCCTAATTCCTGACTCATACCCCGAGCAATTCGTAGATTCGCATTGTATGCAAATGTCACACGCCGATTATTTTCCCACCCATACTGTCACAGAGGCATAGGCGGATAGTCACATTCATAAATTATAATTCTGTGCACCTCGCTTATTGTTCAAATCAGGCGTTGCTTGGAAAACGGGACAGAAAAAATCGTCAAGGTCGGTGGCAGTGGCTATCGCTTTGATTTAGTTTCGCTTTTATAACATGCGTCTATCGGTATGTGTAGAAATATTCCGGACATTCCAAAATATAGAAGCCAATGATAGGTTCTGTTTTTTTATTATACTAAATAGTTACAATGTTGATACTCGTAATGTCTACTAATAAGTGACGTAACGGAATTATGCAACCCAACATTTATCATATCACATGGTTATGATTTATAATTCAGATTATATCAAATTGCTATCGAAATATAAAAATATGTATTTATTAAAGAAATATTACAGTTGAACGACTTCTGAAAGTTGGATATTCAGAAGGCAGAAGTGTGCGTAATATTTTTTTGGAAAATGAAAGGAAACTTTATATTTTAATAAAGTTCTATTGGAATTAATTCTCAAATAGACATTTAACAACTATCAAACACTTGTTTTATATAAATTAATACACTACTGAAGGTCTATGACTAAGAAAAAGCTTTCGGAAAATAATCTATACCGACGTCAGTGTACCGATATCAAATAGAATAATATGCGAAGAAAGCTATACTGAAAGCTATATTGAAGTTCTCTTACAGTGGTTGTCACTTTTCTTTTAATAGTAAATATACAATATTTGATTTTATAGTGTTCAATAAAATAACCTATATTAATAAAAAACAAACTAAACAGGGAACTTTTTTGTATTATTGTTTTCAAAAATTTCAGTATCTACTAGATGAGGCAACTCTGCTTTACAAGGTTTACTAGGTCATTCAACGTTTTATAATATTTAAATGTACTATAGCAAGTACAATTCTAACTGAAAGCTAAATGTATTCTGTATACCATTTTTAAAAAAACTGGTACTAATCTAATGCTTCTTAGATTAACAGTTGTTCACGGTTATATATGGCAAATCCAAAAACTTCTTCACATAACCTTTTAAAAATGTCAACAAAATATTTGTTAATTCAATATTCCATTATTATTTTAGTTCGACGTAAAAGTATTGGTTGATTCTATTAACTGAAATAAAGATTTCAAGCAACAATTACGAAACTGTTCTATATAAACATCAAATTGTTAATCTAACGTGCGAAAAGGTTAAATTTTGTAATTGTCTTAAGAGTTTTTAAATTTTCTAGTGCGCGCCAATATTCATGGCAGGATAAATGACATTGGATGTGCGGTACCGAGAGGGATTATCTCCCATATTATTTTTTTATTTTATTTTTTAATTTAATGTCTTTTCTCAGTGTACATGTATTTAAGTTTTAGTGAAAAATTTTATGTACATCTTAAGCTTTACACCAAACACATGATGTCGAGACTTAAGAGTACGTTAAGTTATTATTTTGATGTTTTTTATTATTCGGTCCTATGATAATATATTTTATTAATTAATTATTCTTCCAAATTAAAGAAATCAGTCAATCTGACGACAGTTTCTAACATAAGAAAAATCAAGTCAGGCAGCCACCAATCTGAATTTTTTCATTTGCCAAACCTTAAAACACCTAATAATAATGTAAATGCGTAGTTATTCCATTTTATGTAGTAATAAGAAGCTGTTATATACAAAGGAACAAAAGTTTTCTATTTTTTATATTTTAAGACTGTCTCAAAACCAACGCCACCTGTTGATAAAATTAGACCAATATTTTTTTGTGAATTTCAGAAGTGACCATTCATTATATTTTAAACTATTTAAGTAATGCCAGAACATTTTGAAATAAGCTAAATGTTAAAACTGGCTATTCAAAACGTCTATTGGCGTTACTGTCCTATAACAGTACAGTTAGTGTGCTTCAAGTGAAATATCATTTGATATTTTTTAAATATAAAAAAAGCAAGAATACACCTACTTAATTGAAATAAAATTACTTTTACCACAAATTTCATCAACATTCATAAAAAGTCTTATGACGTCAGTGGCTATATAATGAAATATTACATATTGACAGTTAACTGTTTTTAGGTAGGTGTACGTAACTTTATATTTTCGTCAGTAAAAATGAATTAATTTTTTAACTATTCTTATCTACGTCAGGTATGCAAGTACCTATGTATATATTTTTGGAAACCATCAATCACCATACATTAATATTAATTACTAACATTTGCTAAAATGAGAGACCTTAACATTATCATCCGATTGCGGTTGCGTGTCCATAGATATACAAAAGCGTTTGTTATTATAACAAATTATCTTGTGCTTACGTGAAGGCTACATTTCTTTGTTATCTTGTTTGTATTGTTAAACACAGTTATATTAGACAAAACGAAATCATATAGATAAATATTTTGTTTAATGTTATCTAATTTGTCAGTGCTTTGTTGCAAAAAATTAGGGCATGAATAATTTGATATACCTACTTACTGTATTATAGATTACAATTCCGTCATCACTCATCACACGTGATGATTCTAGGTATACTTCAGTACCTAAGTACTTCCCTGATGATTTCGATTAGCAAATTAGATTGACTAAAAATGTATATCTATAATGTAATATTGTAGCTGATAATAAATACAAATAGCTCTGCTTTGGTGTCAGTAGGTGGAGACTACAACGGTCGATCAAGCGTGTAACTTAAGTGTACCATATCGATTTGTTGAAATATGCACAATATTTTGAATAACAAATCCTTTATCTTTCATTTACACTACTTTTCTTACGTGCCTCTTCCCGGAATATATTTTTTATTTTGTTCCATTTGAGTATGACGTCTAATAGATTGTACAAATACTCAACTCTCAGAAATAGTTGAAAATGCGAACAAGGTTTGTCGTAGAAATGGGTTTCCTTACCTCATCGGTATATTTAGAGAAGGATCCAGTAGGTAAATGATTTTTTTTGTTCCATAAAATTTCTTCACTGTTATCTAAATTTCAATATTTTGCACAGGCGCTAGAACTTTTTAAAATAAGTAAATAAATTCATATAAATATGGGTTAGAAAATGCTTAGTTTTCGAAGTACAGGGTATCAGAAATTTTAAAGGAAAAATAATTTTTTTAATTAATTAGTCTTATAATTCGAAGGAGTTCAACCCCTTCTTCCCCTCCAAATATTTTTCAATATATCTACTTGTATGGTCTTATAAACTTTTATGTCTTTTGACATTTTTTGATTTACATGAACTAAGGAATACTCCTGAAGCATTAGATAGCAGCAAATGATATACATATTTTCTTCCTATGTCCTCAACTAACAATTTTTGAATTTTATTTTTTAATTGAAAAATACTTATTTTCAAGAATTCTTAACAAAAAAAAAACTTATTTTGAAATAATGAAGACCGTAACCACTTTGCATCGCACATGATCACAATTCATTTTGTAATATAATAAAATTATTTTTTTTGTTAAATTTGTCTATAAACAATTTGCTACTGTTAGCAGCAACAAACCTTCTAGGAAGATTATTACTCATATTTGTGATATATTTTGTGTTGTGTAAAGTAATGTAGATTTTTAAAACAATTTATTTGTTATGTAATTTTATAAGTCAGGAGTTTAATAACCATTATAATTTTAACATGTTTTGTAGTATAGGACATTAAAAATTATGGTATTTACCTGATTGTATAATATATTCTCAATTAACCATACACCGTAAAAAAATGAGTAAAATTTAATGCAAAATCAACACAATTGGTTGTTAAAACAAGTCCACACCCGATTGTGTTAAATTAATAACGCAATTCTTTGAGTAATGTTTACTCAGTTATTTATTAGCTAAATAAACATTTTATGAGTAACATTGCGAACAAACACAAAATTGAGTTATGTTATCAATATATTTAATTATTTTTTCCACAAACCGTCTCTCTGACCAAAAACTGTGTTGATAAACTCATTTCTTTGTTAAAATGTTTAATTACTCAAAATACAACACCAAAATAATTTCACTCACAAACGAGTTTCAAGTTACTCAGTGTTGTTTTTTACAATGTACCTTTTTCGTATACAGGACTTTATATTTTGAAATTATCTGGTACGACAGTTTTCACTATTTAAAATTTCGCAGTGTTAACTTCCAAAAATATTGCGTAAGATCACATAAATCAATTCCAGGATAACAAAGTACCTATTTTAATGAGTTATACTCCTGTTTATATGGTAATATAATAAAATTACATATAATAGTAAGGAAAATATGACTAAAATATTGTATTATAAGTAAGTATAACATGTTAGGCAAAGACTTGATTATCTAGCCATTAATATATTCACAATCTCTTTGCCATCTCCTTACTATACTATGAAACGTACCACCCACTTTTGTATAATTATAAGAAAGCCTTCTTTCGAATCATGTAAAAATATACAGGGATTTCCATTAAATCACGCGTGTTAAGGTCTAATTTTAATGTGGAACATTTTGTACAGGGTTAGAAGAAACGTTGCATTTTCAATTAACCTAATCATCATCTCAATATTAGTCGTCTCTTAGTTCCTCAAACGGTCTTTTACGTACATGAACGTGTGTGCCTGATACCAAAATTCCAGGCGAGTTCATGCCGTACAGAACCGGTATTAGAAAAAAGATTCGAAAGTTTTTTTAAATTACTGTTAGGATAGGATATTATTTCGCCATCTAACTGGAACATGCGATATTATGATGGAAATAAAAGCTAAATTTAGAATTCCTTATAAGAAAACAGCCTTTGAGGTTGTCTAGAGTACACAACGGTATTTTCCAATTAATCTCGTTTGATGGGTGCTGCGTTGCAGATATGGATGTACCAGTAGAGACGACCATCGCGCCGTATTCTCGATACGTACAGGGTTTTTAAGCTGAGAGTTGTCGATCTGAAGACGTAAGAACAGATCATGTGCTGCTAAAGAAGCGGTGTTTCATATTATATGGCTATAGAGATACGGGAACTATTTAGAGAATACGAAAATCTACGACGGTGTCATTATGACACATTTACCATTCTTATTTGGATGTCATTATGGCCTTCATATGGCCACTCAGTGCCATTATGAATAATAACGCGCAAATTTTAAAGTAAAAAATAAACAAAAACAAAGTTAGTCACCACTTTTACTTGTTATTATTAACTATAAAAAAAATCAACAACATTTATCGTAACATTAATTACAACTTCTAAACAATGCATGTTAAATTAATTCCAGCAGATGATAAGTGGGCTGCATTTCTAGAAAGTAAGTTTATTTCCCGAGTGCTAGAACTTGTTGAAAGACCATCAATTCCTGAAGCGTTACGCAAAATGTTAGAGGCAACTTTCTTCTTATTTTCTTTGAAATCTTCTATATAGCTTTCTGCCACTGTTTTAGAACGCCAACCACCATGCATCTTAACAGTCAACACCTGAATTTGCAAAACACGACGGAGATGATTTACGAAAACAACATCCAGTATATTGTTAAGGATATGGAAGACCCAGGAACAATGCTATATTACATAGCATTTTCCAAAAAGTATTATTATCCATTCCATATCTGATGTACCTCAGAAAAAATCGACTATGAGCTGTGTTGCTTGGCCTCATCGCTATATATCTTCGAACTATTTCCACCATATTTATTTCTTCAATGTTTCCGTTTGTGATAAAAAAATCTAAACGGAATAATAATATGAATGCATCGTCCTTCATCTTTAACATTCAGTTAGTGCAGATTTGTCAATTCAGCCTGCAAGCACCTGTAAGCCCCACTGTCAATGCAACATTTATCATAAAATGAGTTCTATCGCTTCTATTCTATTACTTCTAACAAAGATTCAATTATGTTTTCTTTTGTTATAATCTTAGATCATTTTCACCGAGATTCTATTTTTTTCATTGATATAACTGAACGTAGATTAGAATAATATACCCAAAAGTGCCGAAGGATTATGTTTTGAAAGATATTCGAAATATGCCAAAATAACCTTTTCATTGTTGCTATTATTAATTTCTTTCCATTTACACCAATCTTCAAGTTTTGCATAACTTGCTGGTACGTCTATCTTGATTTTTCCATATTAATATTTGTTGTCACTAAAACTGAACGTGTCATACATTTGGACGCCAATAATGAAGCTGTCAAAGTCAAATTTAAAACAATCAATAATTGTGGTTACCATGACATCGTCAAATAAGAGCACTTTAATAACTATAAAAGTATCAATTCAAATAAAGACAAACCTAAAACATCAATATTAAAAATCAGTTAGTCTGATACACTTTACTTGAGATGTGGATTTATATGTATAATGTAGAATACAAACATATTGTCCACTACTCATATTTTGTATACAATTTTAAAAGTACTTAATAATACTAAAATTTTCTTGTCTCCCCAATTTTCACTGCTACTTGCAAAGGTGGTACGTACGTAATATATCGGATCCATTGCAAATATACATACATATTACAAGTATTACATGCTCCGGTGAGTTTTCAAATCACTTATTGACATTTAAAAGAAAGCAGAAAGAGAACAGTGTCACTGACATTGTAGATTTGCAAATTTAACCTAGAAATTAAGTCCAAAAAAGCCACTACACTTTTAAGTTTTTCCTAGAATGTATTGTTTACATAGCGCCTGAGTAAATGGGTCTCCTTTTACGTCGAGGTGTAAAAAGCATACGACGTATACCTACCTGTATTTATATCACAATCTCCGCCGTGTTATTTAAATTATCGAATTTGTATTTGCATCTCGTACTGTAATAGTTTTGACACGATTAATTGTGTAGGAAATATATGGTAATGGAAGAAGTAATTGATAGGGTCATTTCCATAAGTAAAATTCTAGATAAAATATTATTAAACATAGTTAATTAGTAGCGATTAATGTTTTCTGTTTGTCATGTTTCGTCGGAATTCCTTCAAATAATATTACCTTGGAGCAATGACGTTTTTACTGAGATTGTCTTATTTCTGATTATGTGCAGTTAATACTTTATTCGAAGACGGCTATATTAAGCGTTAAAACCCAACTACCTTATTTATTTCCTAAAATCTGACCGAACGACCTCAAGTTATATCTAAAGCATTTTAAATCATGGTAATATATAGCTTCATGCGGAATTCCGCAAGGTAGCAACTTAGGTCCATTGTTATTTCATATTTTATATTTTCCGTTGATACACGTATAGGATAGGTATAGTTTATCGAATATACATGTTAGTACATCACTGCGGATGTACATTGCGTGCGGAAAAATAACCAAGGCACTACGAATTTCATGGTTGCGAAATTAATCCCTATCTAATTTATTTGTAGCTCGAAGGGAGAGCGAAAAGAAGACATTTATCGCTGTTCCCAACCAGTTTTAATGAGTTACATGAAGTATGGTTAATGTAAGTGGTGGTGTCGTTTGGTGCTATAAGGACGATAAATGGATTCCCCTGCAGCTGTCGTCCATCAGGCTGCATGGGGTCCTCACTCAGGCCCACTGGGCCGCCATCTCGGAGTTCCTCCAGAGAGTGGCGAACAAGCAGTTGGTCCTGCAGGACAACGGCTTCACCGAACTCACAGACAAGCACAAGCAGCTCATGCTGCAACAGTCGAAGAACTTAGAAGATAAGAATTTAGGTGTAGATAGCGAAAATGTGATAAAACTGACTGAGAACGGAGGAAGGGAAGTCGCCGAGAGGAAGGTCAGCCTTGGTCAGATCCCGGAGGACAAAGTGGTGGAGCAACCTAGAAGGCCTTCCATGCCAGAGCTACGGTCGTTAGATAGAGATAATTTATTTATTAATAATTTATTAAAGTCAGAGACTGATAATCATAAAAAGACTGATAGGGTATCTAAAGAGAACGACGAGATCGTGCTAAGGCTGCTCAAGAAGTACTGTAAGTACAGCAAAGACGCTCTTGACAACGACATCGTCAACGCGATAGAGCAAATTCCAGACGAAGAAGTCAGCAAGTGTCGAAAGTCGAGCACTGCGGAATTCGACAATCATCCTAGGTCGAAGATGCTGAACACTATCGATCATACTTCCGAAGAGACACAGCCCAGAGTGAGGAAGTTGAGTTACGTGCCTAGGGAAGAGAAGATATACGAAAACGTAAACGACTTTCCTCTGGATTCTCTGGAGGAAGACAAGAACGAGCACGTCATCCGTTGGCTGAAGCAACAGAACAACCAAATCGCTTTCGACAACGTCCCCACGCGTAGGCATTCCGCCGTCGACATTACGATTTCCTCTCCCACAGACAGCAGGAAGAGCAGTTTCGTGGAAAGGAAGTCGTCCTCTTCGGGCTTCGAATCGAGGAAGTCCAGTCTCACCACGCCCTCTACTCCGGAAAGTAGAAAATCGTCATGGTGTGACAGTACTATGAACAGTAGGAAAAGTAGTGTAGGTTCTAATAGTAGTTGTTCTGAATGTGATGATTCCGACGGCTTAACCCAGTGGCAGAAATTTGTCAAGAAGCACCTCAACGCCAAGAACTCTGAGCGAAGGCTCAAGAAACAGTGGCAGGCGTGGAGTAGGAACAAGAGGAAGCTTAGCGGCTCCTCCGACACTAGTTGCACTGATCTTGCCAGCCAACCGTAAGTAGTTTTCTCTTTACATATTTTTTAACCATTGAAAATTGGAATTAATATGACATGTTATATACTTCTAATATCAAAATAAAATATTTTAAGAGGGGATAGAATAAAAAAGAGAATTAACTGAATCATCCTTCAAAGAATGTATGAACTTATAAAGCGAAAAAAAATTTTTTTCGAAATTATATTAAACCTCTATTTGTCGTCGACTATGCGACCCGTTCGCCTCGAGGTAGGCAACCAGCAACACTAAACGATAAAATTCGATGTCGTAATTGAAATCCTGTGTTTACGTTGTGATTTTGTGTTCCTCTTCAGTTTTTAGTGGCTATTTTCAATTTTAAACGTTTTATAGTTATTAAATAAAGGAATTTGTGTCAGTACATATATTTTCCTATATTTCTATAATATAATATGACCGTATGTGTTTCTCGAGGTTACGGACACGTTTGGCGCGGGTGCATTCATAGCTTTTTATTAGTATTCCATTTGTTCGATTTTTTTAGAATAAAGAGGTATTTTATTTAACTGTACGCAAAGTGTGTTTTGTTGGTAGTGGGTAATGGTTGTAATGAGTGAAAATTTTAACAGTTTGGAATGAAAAAATAATGCAAAGTACTGCAGCTAACCGGATTAACTCATACCTAAAAAGTATTATTATTAATAAAAATGATCATTTTGATCATTTCTACATTTGGAACAGCTGTAAAAAACAATTGCATTGTAGTTGACAGATCTAAGCCATCTCGAACGATTCTTATCATAGCCGCCTATTTTAACTTTAAGGTACATAATAAAAAGTTATTGATTGTTTGACCTTATGGAGGAAACTGACGAATAACAACTTTCTTGTAGTCAATGAAATTGGTCAACATGACTTTGGCTTTCAGTTTTGATCAACGTTGTTTCTTGGCCTCAATCATCAATTATGATGCTCTTAAGATTATTTCTTTTTCAAATTATTCACAAACTTTAACCCGTTGATGATTTTGATCCTTCATCATTCAATTTGCTGCAATACGACTCATTCCCAGTTCTGTATCTAGAATTTCTCGGATAATTAATTGTTGATTTGATCACTCGCGCGTCGGTTAGAACGACTGCCATCTCTAACTGATTGCCGGTTTTCGCTGAAGCTTTTAAACCATTTGTGACATTTTGACCTAC
Organism: Monochamus alternatus; assembly: GCA_037114965.1. NCBI lineage: Eukaryota > Metazoa > Arthropoda > Insecta > Coleoptera > Cerambycidae > Monochamus > Monochamus alternatus. Next base: position 92,771,320 of record CM073427.1, on the reverse strand, counting down.
ATAAAGCTTCTCCTTAAGTACCTTGCATTATTTGCAAGTTTTTGTGAATATAACAACTGCATCTCCAAATGAGTTGGCGTAACAACGATCAACAAACAGCTGGTTGCTTGTGACGTTATGTACAAAACAATGCTACCAACCGCATGAGGATAACTGATTGCCGTAGAATTCAAACATTTTGCCCAGACCTTGTATCTGTGTTAATCCCAAAAGATCTTTGCTATGAGAAAAGAGATAATTCAAAAGGAAGCTCCTTCAGATTTTTCTCTGCAATTGGTCATGAGTAAATGGCTATTGGAGTAGAATTTCTCGTTTTGTACGTTGTTCCGACATTTTCTCGCATGAGATACTAGCTAAATATGAGAAAAAAACTCGAGGAATTCGTATATTTGTCCGCGCAACCATCGGATGAAAAAAGTTTTTTCAAGGAAACGTTTAGAAATTGTTATTCTTGTATAGATGTCGGAATCCAGCGTGGATAATTAAGCTAATTGTACGGTTTCTCTCTGTTTTACGATTCAATTATAAAACAAGAATGAGGAAAATGGCTCATAGCAACCACGATAGTCGGTCGAACGGAGATGCTGGCGCCATGCGACTGGATGCTTGTCGGTTACGCCATTTATATGTAGCAGCGCAGGATATATAAGACAATGTACAGCCAGTGGCAAACTGCACTGATCCCCACATTCTGCGTGGACGTAATAATAATAGGGTCGCTGTGCAAGTTCAGAAATTACCTGAGGAGAATAATTGGTCATTAAAATAACATCATAATTTCAATTTTCTACAGACACTCGGCAAGACCTCAACTGATTTTATTTCCAACAACTCAAGAATTTTATAACACTTGTTATTACAAAGCTTTAAGGGCACGGTATTTCTCTCGGTAAAATGATCAAATTTGTGGTGTTTATTATGTACAGAAATCTAGAAAATAAAACACGTAGAGCAAAAGTAGCTGCAGATACTAGACATCAAAATATTATGTTTGAACTCATAATGCCTTATACGAATGTCGCTGGTTTAAGAAATACAGAGTGTTCAAAGTTTAAATTTCAATCTGAAATTTCTCAATAATTGAGAAAGTTCTGATAGCATAACTCTGAAAATTGGCAGTGTTAGGTATTTTGGTGTGAGAATTACAAATTAGATGCTTATTTTGACATTGCACCTAGATAGCGCTAGTTTTACCGTATGATTTAGGTCAATCAAAACATATTTTTTTATCTGTTGAGCTATGCATAAAAAAAATAAAATTCTATAAAAAAAACATTTAATTCTACATAAAAAATGTACTCTTATTTAGATAGCCTAGCTTTATAATTGTCTTTTTCACGGTAAAAGTGTAGTTGAGCGCCATCAATTATTGTTGCAAATGCGTCTGTTTAAAGGAATATATGGAATTTCAGTACACCAAATGTGCGATTTGTAAATGCTCTTGACGCCACTACTGGTAAAAGGAGCTTCATCTGTCACAAGAACATGATAAGTACAGTTTCCATATAGAACTTGTTGTTGAAGCTATTCGTAAAATGGATTCGTTTAAAACTTTAGGATTGTAGTTCTTCTCTGTTACAGAATGATTTTCCTCTTTGATGTGCATAATATTTTCTTCCGCATTAAAAATACGATAGGGTTGTCCACGACCTTTACAAGGTTCTAATTTTCTCGACTTCCAGGTTCTTTATGCTACGCTATTTAAAGATTTTCTACGAGAAAGCAACTTGAAAAATGTGCAGTCAACAACTATGTTCAATTTTTGCATTAGAATGTAGATGGAATATTTTATTACAAATGCTATCCAAACAATCAGTATTAATTGGAAAAGGAGCTTGCTTCTTCTAGATAATTATATATATATAAAGCTGTTTACAGGCCTTTTAGGCCCAGAGCTGTGTTATTCTCCTCCACTCCATTCTGTCCTTCCCCTTTCTTTTCCAATCCGTTACATTTTTCTCCCTTAGATCTATTGCCACCGAGTCTCTCCATCGCTTCCTCGGTCTACCTCTTTTTTTCTTGTAGTTAGGTTTACTACCTACTATGTTCTTAACTGCCCTTCTATCCACTGCACGCTTCTGGCTTTTACAAATTCGTCTATTGTTGGTGCCTGGTCCATTGCATATATTTCCTCATTATTTCTCCTTACATAGCCTTCCTTTGTCTTCTTAAGATCTTCCTTTCCCACCTTAAAAGGTTTTCTCTAGACTTCTTATTGAGAACCTAGGTTTCACTACCATACAGCGCTGTCGGTCTCAAAATTGTTTTATACATTCTAAATTTTACTCCTCTGGACAAATTTTTTGATTTCAATAAGTGGTTGATTGCTGCCGAATTTCTGTTTGCTTTTATAATTCTCCTATTTATTTCTTGTTCCTCATCACAGTTAGCTGTTATTATAGATAATTATACCAATAAATAATAATAATTCTAAAATCCACATGCAAGGATGGACCTACCATTATTTTTCAATTAGCTATTTTACTAATGGTTAATGGTTATTAGATCATGAAATACATATGTCAGTATGTTGTTCCAATTTTACCAAGAGCCAATATAAATTTGAGTATTTAATATGTCTCAAAGTAATGGTTAATAATTTTCGACGTGATGAAGTAATATATTTCATACAAAAATTTGCGGCTCTTACATCAAAGTTAATTTTAGATGACACAATATTGTTTTAGAATTTGACAAAAAAATTAATTTGCATTTTTTTATTATTGAATAGTAATTAAAAATAATTCAACCGCATCCTGACCGAGACTATGCAAAGTAATTCTGAAAATTTTATATTCTTGGGTTCTTCTCAATAATACCAAAAAATTAGCTCGTATATCAGCCTAGATTGTTCATGATGACTAGATATATTTTAAATTCTTCTCATAAGCATAGGTACCTATCTATAGTAATTTCCATGAAACCGAAAAATATAACAAATAAGTTGTTTATGTAAATATATTTCGGTCAAGACAGTTAATTCTTTTAGACAGATAGATCTGGTATCGTTTTAAAAATTGGTATTTTCTAGTTACCACTCTGATGACTAAACTGCATCTGATTCGTCTGAAACCTCTAAAGAAACTGGTAATTATTCTGGGTAATAAGAGATAAGTGCAGACGTTTACCCCAATATATTTCGGTCAAGACAGTTAATTCTTTTAGACGGATAGATCTGGTGTCGTTTTAAAAATTGGTATTTTCTAGTTACCACTCTGATGACTAAGCTGCATCTGATTCGTCTGAAACCTCTAAAGAAACTGGTAATTATTCTGGGTAATAAGAGATAAGTGCAGACGTTTACCCCACTTCTTTCGCTAAAGGCGATCTTCCATCTACATTTTTTCGACTTGCAACATGTTTTTCTACTTGCTGGCTAGTTAATGACTAATGAACGGGCTATGCATTAATTACTTATCAGGTCTCCGGTGGCAAACAGCGTACATACTATGTGCTTCGTGACGTTCAAGACGGTGATTGTCGATTTTGATAATCGGTATAAATTTTAGATTATTTCAAAAATTTACGAAAGTATCTAGTAATTTTTTCATTTTTTTGCAATCAAATGACTGAGTACTACCATTGGTCGTTGTTGGCATGGTCTATTTAGCAATATAGATATTTTTTCGCAAAATTTATGTTCGTAATTTCTAAGGGGATGGAGGTAGTAAATAATTTTCTAAACAGAACTTATACGCATAAAAGCAATCTTTTGTAACAATTGCCAATGACCTCATGACCCTTATTTCAGGAATTTTGAAATAGTTATCTAAAATTCAGTTTTTTTGTGTCGAGTCAATGCTGTTTCTAGACGAGGCGAAGCCGAACCGTAAGCACAAACTAAATATTGACGTTTATTTTGTGTAAAATGCGTCATGGCAACTTTTGGGATTGAGTCCGAAAAAGGCTCATTTTTGGGACTCGAATGAGCCCTTATATGTAATAAAAATAGTAATGTTTGTTACAAGTACCGAAAAAACTTTTTAGGTCCTACATATTACAAACAACCTACATATTAAAGCTCTCAAAAACAGTCAAACCTCTTATTATGTTTAATTAATCTGATCAGAGCAACTATTTCTCGAAAATAGTAAGCTTCGAATTTTAATTACCACGCCATCATAGTAACTAGATTGCTTAATGTAAACACAAGACATTGACATTGTCTGAAGCTATTTATTTGTGGCATAATTTTAGTTTTTCCTTTAGTTTTATTGGGGTTTTGCCACACTTCTGAAGTTTTTCGAAACGTCAATAATACGGAAGTGCGCGATAGTGAAGCAATTTTTGTTATTTTTTACTTATCTGCTTTTTTCAGTGTGATATTTTTTGGTTATGCAAACTTAGTTTCAAAAGTAAACCTTTGACTGATCCGTTTGGCGCAAGGGTTTATTTAATTAACTTTTATTTTTTCAGAAGTGTGGCAAATACCCAATAAAACTATATAGAGAATAACTATTGACGTTTATTTTGTATAAAATGCAACTTTTGGGATTACTTTCAGAAAAATGTTAGGAAGTCAAATGATCTGGAAAATAGTTATATTTGGGAATGTATACAAAAAAATAATAATAATTTTGTATTCCCATTTAATATGAACTTTGTTTCAGAATTCAGTTTTTATTTTTGTTTTTTGTTTTCAAATTTGAAACACCCTGTGTACGCTATACATTCAGATGAAATTTAATTAACCTTCTTGGTATAAAGCGACTTTTCTTATACTTCGCAAAAATAACTGTATGTATTTCATCAGATTATTATCCAACAATGAAAGTGTCTTGAAATTCCAGCGTTTTATTACGTCATCTTCAGTGCCAAAATAATATTCGTTCATGAATATGAATATTTCTGTAATCGAATTTCTAACTTCTTCGTCTTTCTAAAGACCTACTTAAATCCGATTCCCATCTGTTAACGATTGCATAAATGTTACAGTTATGCTAACAGAAGATTTAAACTTACCTACACTGGAGATCAGGCAGGTGGGTAAGTGTGCTTATAAGAAGAGTTAATAATGTTAAGATGACAAATTTCTGTTCACAAATTCGCATTACTTTTAACAAATAGCGTTCTGGCTTAAGTTTAATCTCTGCCTTCAGATTAAACAAGGTGATTCTAAAAGTAACATATATTTAACTGCGTTTCTAGACCTCAAAATAAGACAAAAATATATATAAACATGTATCCTAAAATGTTTTGCTTTCAACATACTGGGAAAATTTGGCCCAGTCCCATGATTTGTTTTGCTCCTTTTGAAAATCTAAAAAGAAATCAATATAGTTTGTTTAGGGGTGGGAGGTACTTTAAAAATACTCAAACTTTGTTGTGTATATTTTTTTGATAATTTCATAGCAAAACTAATTTTTAAATAAAAAGATACTCTTGTCGAAATTCAATTTCGGCAAAAGTTTTCGAAGAAATGGATTTCAATATCTGGGCGCATGCTAAAGTTGGCTTTTGACATCAATCAATACTTATATGCATGGAAATGTTTACTTCTTAGTTTTTATAAACAAAAAAATGTACCTGATAAATTTTTGTAAACCGAAACTAAATTCATTAATATTTTACTACATTTTTTAAAATTATTTGTTATTTGCTCTCAGCTATAATTTACCAAGTTATGCGTATATGTCCAGTTACGGTGTATATCCGTACTATTATAAAGTTAATAAATGATAAATTTTTTTATTCCATCAAAATTCCTCCAAAAGTAAGAGGGTTTTGCTAAAAGCTTTCATAATATTTACATTGTGAGTTCTGTCATATCTTATTATTTAAGTATTTATTTATTTATTTATGCTACCAAGTTTTTACACAGAACAAATCAAAAAACAAAATGTATAGCAAAGTGCATTAAAAAATGCGAACAATGTAGTAATATGTAATATAATTGTTTAATATCATAATAAGAATGGAATTAGAGACAAAGAATAGTTCATTATAAATAAAGGAGAATATGAGATAAACTATTAAAATAGTTAATTTTCGTAGTTTTTATTAGTGTAGTAGTAATGAAATAAATTAAATTGCGTTATGAAAATACAGAATGTTTCGCTCGTGACGGAAAATGTGTGTTTCTTTGGCTCATTCTAAGAGAAAAAGTTTATTAATATGAGTCCGCAAACACACCGTTTTCGAGATATAGGGTGCCAAAAAAAGTTTGACGATATCTATTTGTGACAGAAAGCTCAAATTTTGTATATGTATTATCAATCTTATCGTTCAACTATACGGAAAACAAATGTATTTGTCAACAACAAAACATGTTGTCACTTTCTTTCACGTTTTTCATTATAAAATGTTATTTTGAAAAGGGCATTAAAGCTTTTGATGATGAGTACCTTTTTGTGTAGAAAACATCAGTGGTTTAAAATGTGCTTTCAAAATGCCAATTTTCCCAAAGTCGTAAAAATTAGGGATAAAAAACCTTAAGCAATCCTAGAGTCTGCGTCATATGAATAAAAACTGAATTAGCGCTCAAAAGTAGCTAAAATTAATGACAATACGTCAGAAGATATTTATACAGGGTGGTAAAAAGAGAGTGTAAAATATTTCAGGAGGTAATAGTATGAATCAAAACAAGCAGAAAAGTCTTAATAAACATGGGTCCGCAAAGTAACGGTTGCGGAGATATGGACCACTATTCGTTTTTCAAACATTTTATTTTATTAGGAATAAACCGACAAAGGAAGCTTTTAACAAACAAAAAACAAAGTTACAGAAGATGTTGAAAGTGCCCTCCGTTCATTTCCAAGCAGGCACGACATCTTCGTCTCAACGAAATTCGAACTCTTTCGAAAACACCCTCCTTAGTTTGGATATCTCGACACTTTTGATTAATCCGTAGTTGTAGTTCTTCCAGGCTATTTACAGGAGTACCATATACTAATGTCTTCAAATATCCCCAAACAAAGGGTTCAGATCAGGCGGTCTTGGGGGCCATAAAACAGGTTCTGCCCTTCCTACCCATCTATGTGGAAAAGTTTGGTGTAAATGCTCTCTAACGGCCATGGAAAAATGAGCTGGAGCACCATCATGCTGGAACCACATTTGTTGCCTCTGATTCAAAGGAATGTCTGTCAAAAACTCATACAGTGTGTTCTGCAGAAAGTTGAGGTAAGCAGCGCCTGTTAATCGGTTTGGTAAAACAACAGGTCCTAGAAACCTGCCACCTACAATACATATCCAAATGTTTAATGAAAAACGTGCCTGATGTCCAGATTCTATTAGAGCTTTTCTGCTTATTTTAGTTCATACTATTACCTCCTGAAATATTTTACTCTCTTTTTTTAACACCCTGTATATGTAGAGAAATGTAAAATGCGTTTTTTTAAAATGATTCGAGTATGTGGAAGATTGATTTAAAAAAAATAATATATATAACAGAACTCTAGCTGGAGTGTAAATCATTTAGTTCACTGATACGAGTAACTGCCTGGGTGGGTGGATATTTTATTTATTAACTTTATACAACTGACTCGTCTATAGTACTCGTACATCTGGCCATGCTGTACCATAAAGTCGAGAATAATTTATATTTATTCCATTATTACCCATTAATATGAACGTCATAAATATACACTGTAATTTTTTTTTTTTACTGCTAATGCGTCAACTATTGCATGGATGTATTTTATTTAATTGCAGATGACCGAACTGGCGTGTCTGATAATTTTTGAAAATTTGATTTACACTGGCTTTTATTATTTCAGAGATCACATTTTAATATAAGCAAACAATTCGCCTTAAAGCCGTCGTATTTCTCGATCACATTTGTGGTAGCTTTAGATATAGAAATCTCGAAAAATAAAACAGGTAGAACAAAAGTAATATCAAAAGTAGAATTCTTCATATTTTGTTTATTTAACTTTTATTATGATTACATAATTCTCCTCAAATAAAATAATAAAAATTTATGTGCATTGCACATTATATTGCTATTCTAACCCCACATTTTAATAATTATTTTGACATACTTATAAACAAAAGTGAACAATGCAGAACTAAGTAAGGTTATGTTGTAACAATATTTACATGTACAGTTAAATTTAAAAAAATGCGTATTTTGATTTCTGTACCTAAAAATTTGTCGGTTAGACCGCTTTCTGTAATTACATATTCATTTTACTTCGGTATCTTTGAATATGCGCAGGTGGCAGGAGATAACATTCCTTTTTCTTTAGTTTTACCACACTTCTGATAAAAATAAAGATTAATTAAATAAGCCCTTGCGCCGAACGGATCAGTCAAGGGTTATTTTTTAAACTGAGTTTGCCTAACCAAAAAATCTCACACTGAAAAAAGCAGATAAGTAAAAAATAACAAAAATCACATTACTATCGCGCACTACCGTATTATTGACGTTTCGAAAAACTCTGTTTTCGTCCTCAAAATAGTAGTAAAAATGTTAAACGTATGTCAAGTTTGACAGTTTAAAATTTATTAATCTGGTTCCATAGAGATGTTAAATGATTTTTATTTTATTGTTACTTACTTCTTCTTGATAACTGCAGCCAGCAATGATCGATGTTTACTGAACAGTTTGACACACACTTATCTCCGTTCAACAAAATAATCGCGGTCTCTTTTAATATACTACCATTTTTAGATGAGATTAGAATAAGCCTTGACTGATCCGTTTGGCGCAAGGGCTTATTTAATTAATCTTTATTTTTTTTTCAGAAGTGTGGCAAAAAACCCAATAAAACTAAAGAAAAACTAAAATTATGCCACAAATAAATATCTTCAGACAATATCTTAACATTCCTTTTATTTGCTAAGTCCTAGATTATTCAGTTATTAAATAATTAGTATTGTATTCCTAGAAAATACTATTTCATGAATACGACGCCCTTAATCAATAAGAACTATCCAATTCTGTTTCAAAATTTCATTTTTCTTTATTTTCTAGTGCAAATACAGGAAAATCATTTCCTTTGTCTACTGTATTATTAACTATAATACAAAAATAGAAAAAGTTAAATTTTACTTTTTCTCATGCAATGATGATGAAATCTATATGTAAAAAAAATAATGAACTATGGTTTTCCAATGGATATCACTTTTGCTTTTTTTTTCTGAAAAAACTGCGATAATGTTAGTTACTCCAGCTCGGATTTTTCAGGACGATAAGTATATTATTTTTGAAAATATCAAAGTTTTAAAAGAATATTTACTAAGTAAGATAGTTATTTATGCAACAAGTACAAAAAGTAAGTGTTTATTGCACGCGACGTGAAATTGTGCAACATTTTATTGCACTAGTCCAATAAAGAACCACTTTTTCCTTTAAATATAGTTCAATAAAGTTTTGTTTTTTGCATTAACGTAGAAAATAATAATTTAAAGTTTGGGCAAATTTCCGTACGAAAAAATTTGTAAAACATTTCATAAAGCTGTGAGTCATACAACATTTTAACAATGAGGAAATACGTAGTCAATAACGTTAGTAATGTTTTTTTTGGATAAATGTGTGGTGCCTAATTTGAATAGTCATTGACATTATTAACGATAAAGGAAATACCTACCTTCTGCTAATATGTTTTCATTATATTTTACAATAGAGTCAACAAACTAAAATTTTGTAATTTAAATTTTATGTTTCCGATTGCCTTCTTGCATGTATCCATCAGTTGGCGAAGGGTAGGCGACCTATAAATGTGTATAGCAGTTGAAAATTTAAATGATTTTAGTAGATTCTTTAAAATTATCAAAACACCGTAGTAATCAAGTTTATTTTTAAAAGCTACTAATTTGTAAATTTTTTACAGGTTAAAACTGTAATTTTACGTTAATAACATTATTTACATTGGAGAATTCTGTTTTATTTATATCATATATGTTTAATATCACGGTATAACAGTTATTTATAATTGACGGCAACAACCATAAATCCCAAATATTGTTACAATTTTCGCCAACAAAATTCATTTAACCTCTTCTTTGCAACTGCACTTACCTTTAGAAATCTACATATGTCAACTAAACAACACATTTTACCATACAATTTTAAATGAAAAACAAACCTGTGAACTTGAACATTTTCCTTGGTTTTAAAACAACATTTTCTAATAATTTATTTAGCATACATTGGTTTTCCAATCAGAGTAAAAGAAGGCTTTTAGGTACTACTGTTTTGTATTCTTGTTTAGAAAATTTTTGCTAGCAATTTGTTTAGCATGCATTGGTTTTGCAGTCCAGACGATTAGTATTTTGGTGCTAACTTTTGTATTACCATTTCCAAATTTGACGTTAAGCTCCCAACGTTCTTAAAAATTCAAAAAAATTACTAAATATTCAGCAAATATGTTAGCAATTTATTTAACAACCATTTTCGAAATCAAGAAGAAAGATTACTATTTAGTTACGCCGTTTTTTATATTTACAACACTTCGACGTGTCGAACGTTTATTTCAATATCATCGTTAACTGATACATTCTAGAATGTCCGTTCAGAGCGATTTAGCATCGTTCGTACTGCTTTCAACGACCCATCATTATTTTGTACTTTTTAGTCTTTTTTCCACAATCATCCGAGAAAGTCAAGCTAAAAATAGATTCCACACAACGGGTAAATTACTATATGCCTGCCAGGCATCTGTGCGTTAGATTCAGAATGATGGAACAAAAAGACAAAGGAAACGTCGCCAGCCTTTATGACTGCTGAGACGGTTTACGGTTTCTTATATTTTTTTTTATTGAAAAATTATAAAAAATAACTCCATGGATAAGAATGATCTCATATGCTGTAGGTAGTATGTTGGTCTTGTCTTTTGCAGTAAAATGGAATATTAGTGAAAGAAAGGATTTATATTACCGTTACGGAAGCTTACCGACCTGGTTATTAGTTAAATAAGTTCTTGATTATGTGTAAATTTTCGAATAGGTACCTATTTTTTGACATTTTTTACACAATTCCAGGCTAGGTTCGATTTGGTTCTAGATGCGTTTTCGAGCACCGTGGACACTTCAAGAACGTAAAAATGTTTATGTTGAGAACTTAAATACAACTTAAACGCCTAAGTAGAGAAATATGACAGTTGTGAATTTATTTGAAGTTTGTTGTGTCAATAGAGATTTTTGTTTCTACGTGAATTATTTCAAAGTTAATTTAACGTAGAGGTTACTTTACATTTATTATTTGAACGAAAACTAGGTCCAAATAAAAAAAATTTAATGATTTAGTTGTTAGAGGCCCCGCCAAATAAATATTGTTTCGATATAGCAATAACATATATGTATATTTTTGCTCATGTATTTTCCTATAATACTTATTGCCTTCTTAATTTAAAAAATTATCTCTCTAGAATTATCCATTTTAATAGCACTGCATAAATATAGTGAATAATAAGCAATATAAAAGTGCATAATTCAGTTATTATAAACTTTTCGGGTGGATTTTAAAATGAAAAAGGGATAAAGTCAAAATATCTACAGGGTGTCCGAGAAAATGAAGGAAATCTCTCGGGTGCAGATGGAACATGAAAAAATAAAATGAGATGTTCCTATAAAATTTGTTTCTACAGGCCCTCCTTAAGTGACCTGTTTACGAGAAAAGTTGAATCCTCTTATGAAGTTTTTCAATAATTTCGTTAAGGTGCCTCCTGGGACACCACTGCGTTTTTTAAATTTGTATTTTTTCGGATTAAAAATCTCAAAATGAAACTTTCCTGTTTGAATGACTTTTGTGTCGCACTTTGTTGTTGAGAAAAAATAGACATAATGGTTCTTTATATTAAAAATAAAATATGAATTCGTTTATTATTCTTTTTTTTTTCGTAAATGGTTCATTTTATCGAGAACAAACAAGAGTACCTTTTTTTAGTCTAAGGTTGAAGCTACCCAGATTTATTATTCAAGAAAAACCAATTTCCAGCGGCGTCCTTCAGGGACACATACCTCCGTAGGGAGGGCCTGTAGGGAAAAAAATTATAAGAACTTGTCATCTTATTTGTTCATGTTCTATCTGCTCCCGAGAGTTATCCGACATTTTCCCGGACATCCTGTATAATATATGACGTATATATACAAGCTGATAGTTGACTATCTGCGGATTTATACTTGTAATGATTTCGGAATAGTATCTTTTTGAGTGCATTTGAGTAATATGGCAGCACGTCAACATAAATTTCGTTGCGTTGGTATAATATCTATTCAGATTCAGTGCATACGCAGTTCGAAGAAAGACGATGTATATCGAAAACGGATTACCAACTTTTAGTTTTACGTATGTGACCAGCAGTTTAATAAGGACATTACTTAACCATCTAATAAGACAGCGTTTACAAAAAGTTGAAGTCGTTAAGTTATATATAGAATGCAGTATTAAACCAGACGTACGATTTTTCTAATGGCTGGTACTGGTTTGTTTGCGTTTCGAGATCTAGACTGACCTTTGAGATTTAGGATGCCATTGTTGTTTTTTGTATATGAAATGCAGTTTTAGTATATATTTTAAGTTAATTATATTATTTTCAAAACGTACAAGTAGCGATAGTCAAAAGTCAGCAAATTGAAGGTCAAAATTAATATCTACTATACACAAAATTAAAAGGTCTATACGTTAGATGCACCCGTTCCCACTCGCGCAGCTGGCGTTTGCTAGTTCTGTGCCGAACTGATCGGGGCATTTTACAAAATGAGTTGTAAATGTCATTCTCTATGCGCTTCCGACTTGTTCTACTGTATTATTTAGGTGTCAAAACATGTTCTGTGGACGATATATTTTTATTAGTTCTTCTATTTAACGCGACTGACCGAAATATCCCAAAAAACATTCGGCGTGTACGTTTCAAATCATTAGAAGATTCTTCACTAAGCGAGAATCAGACTAGCATGGCCCGCGATGCGCCTAGACTGCGACCGCATAGTTCATTTTATTCTTAACAGTATCATTTCCCAATGGGGACCTAAGTGCTGTAGCATTTCTGCTACCCTCCCCACAATTCCAGAATGACTTTCCTTACATCTTTCATCTTTGCTTGTCTCGTATCTCTCATCGCCTGATTATATTTGAACGTGTAAGCGGGTACTTTGCACGTTCTTAGTTCCAAATTTACAAACTTATCAATTTCAGAAGCAAAGTGTATATAAATTAAATAATTCACAGTTTATAGGATAGCTACGATAATAAATAAATATTATTATTTTGGCGCAAGGAAGCATTATAGACATTTATTTGATCTATCAAATCTATCTAAATAAATTGTTGATTGATTTCTTTCTATGATGAAGTTATGATGCACTTTAAAAACTACTAAATCAAATTATATTTCTGTTCACAGTCACTAATTTTTTCTCATTAAAACTAACTTCAGCAATAACCTATTCATCATAATGCATAGTGACCTTTAATTCTCCTTGATTTGTCACCAATTTTAAGAAACGCTCACCTCTAGAAATCTAAAATGGAACCAATACAAAAAAAAATCATATATCTATTGTGATGCAGTTATTCATTTGTAACAGTTCTAAAAAAATCTAGAATGACAACATATTTAAGTAATTGTGTAAATTATGTATGACAATGGATTTATCTTTTAATGAATATCTCAATTGACTGCTTGGAGACACCTCCAATTAGTTACAGTTCACGCTTTCTGTTTGTATACTATTCAATGTCATAATAAAGCAGTTGAATCATGGAATTTTCCCTAGAAAATCTATACAGAAACGATTTTTAATCAATATCGTATTAAGGCGTCACATTCCAAATACAGATTCATTTTCAAACAAATCTAAAAATTCTATTGTCGTTTCGATGGATTTTGAAGTACACATAACGTAGCTTCAGAGCCCATTGCGATACTGCGAATATATGGGTCAGACAAGTATTTGCCGGTTTTGCAAATTTTTGCACCTTTTATTTTGTGTTCATTTACAGACCTCGAGCTGAAAATCTTTAAATTTGCCAAATATATCTTTTTGTGCGAATATTTGTCTTTGAAAACTCACCGTCTACAGAGTGTATCAGTTTTAAATATAGAAAATTTTAGCATTTTTTTAGCATATATATCTTCAGATATTTTTTAATTATGGTTAATTTACTGGAAAAAGCATAAAATAATGCAATGCCATTATCAATCACATAGGCGTAGATTTGGACCCCCCATTATCAAAAAGAAAATGTATGCCTATGGATATTTAGAAATATTTTTTTAATCTTCATAACTTTCTTGACAAAAAATGTCTGCTGTCAATTTTTGGAATTTCACAAAAAACATGAAAACCTTAAAAAAGTGTTAGGGTTAAAGTCCTCCTATTGGATTGCAATTTTAAGAAACGAATGATAGGTATAGAGTTTTCCAAATAACAGGAATGTTATCTCATGCCACCTACGAATATTGAAAGATATTAAACTGAAACGAATATATCACTACAGAAAGCGGTCGAATCAACAAATTTTTAGGTACAAAAATCTTTCAAAGTACGTATTTTTTAAGTTCAACTGTAGATGTAAATATTGTTATAACATAAACTTACATAGTTCTGCATATAAAATTGTTCACTTTTGTTTATAAGTATGTGAAAATAATTGTTAAAATATGGGGTTAGAATAACAAAATAATGTGTGTCATGTTAAAAATTATTATATTATTTGTGGATAATTTTATTTTTGATATTACCTTTGCTCTACGTGTTTTATTTTTCGAGTACCTAAAAAAACACTACAAATTTAATCATTTTACGGCGACAAATACAGCGACTTTAAATAAAATAATAAGAAAAAAGTCAGTAAAGATAAAAGCTGCACCTACTGTTTGCAGAAATTAGATGCATTGGTCATAGTATTGATAAAAATAATATTTTAATTTTGTGACCACAAATAAAAATGGAGATATTGCGTAAAACACTATACCATTAAATTCGATTTTCGGGAAAGCTAATAACAATTTCAAAAATTGGTAAGAGACATTTTTTGCCGAGAAAGTTATGAGCATTTAAAAAATTGAAAAATGTTTTCAAGTATCCATAGGCATACATTTTCTTCTTAAAATGGTAGGCCAAACCCTATTTCTACGCAATTTTTGCTTCATTTTGTGCTCTTCGACAAATTAACCATACCGAAATAAAAAATATATAATTTGATACAAAAAAAAAATAGGCTACGGAAATGTTTTAAAATAAAATAAAATTCAACCATCTGTATTTCAAAAACTAAGTGTTGTAAGACAAAATGTTCTTATAAACCAAAAATTATTTCGATGTATTATTGATTCTAAAATTTTCTGTTTTTAGAACTGATGCGTGGTTAACATCGTGAAACCAGGTGGTCGCTCTAGGCAATAAGTCGGGTGAAAAATAATTTTGGGCTGCGGTTTTAAGCTAATAATGTAGAACTTAACTTTTACTTTTTCTATTCTGAAAAGATATAATTACTACTCTGTTGATTCTTCTATTATCACATTGCCTAAATCAAGGCCATGTCCGCCAGAAAAAAGAAATTTTAATCTACTCGTCTGTGAAAATGAAGCGAATTGCCACCGTATTAGTTTCATTACTCACGAACCTATTAAGCTTCGCGCAGCCAATGACTAAGATCTGTCCACAGCAGCAATAACCACCGTTGAGACTTTGATAAATTATTGCCACTGCTAAATGAATTTAAAACAGCAATTTAGATTACCGACTTTGATATCTAAATCAATTAAGCTACTCTAAATGGCTCTACTGTTATTGAAGCATGACCTGCCAGTATCGCAATACAGGTTCTGATAACGTTGGTATCTGCGCTAACATGAGTAGTTAAAAATTTTGGTTTCTTTGTGCTTATTATATCATATCATTGCGTAGGTATTGGATTTTAGAAATACTGTTGAAGTATCCAAAAATGTGTATTAAAAAAGAGCGATGATATAAACACTGTTGCTTGTTGTATTTGCACATAAGAAGTCAACCAGAAAATATATTTACGATACTGTTCAAGCGATTAATTGCAAAGAGCGTTTTCATAATTATAATTAAATAGAATTTTTAATTATAGCATAAAATGTTTATTGCGATTTTTACTTTTTTTACATAGGTCACCTTGAGTAGGTACACAGTTCCATCGATATAAAAAATTAATAGGTAAAATTACAAACCTAAACCTGACTGTTTAAAGTCGGCTTTTCAAGGCCAGGGCGCTTATGTTTCCAAAAATAACAGTGTGTTCAGGCAAAATATTGTCTAGAAGTGTTTACTTTATGACATCTATGAACATATATTTTTTTTAGTCAAATATTTTATCATTTTACCTTCATTCGAAAGTTAACATCCATTAAAAATGTCAGCATCTAAATGCTGTTTCACTTAACTACAACGAGTTGTGTCTCAAACGCTGAAAATAGTTATTTTTGTTACAAATATCTAAAATACAACTTTTTTTTTTTTGGGACCAATCGTTGCTGTTTCCAGACGACGCGAAGCCGAATCTGGAATAGCAGATGAGTCCGAAAAAAGTTTTTAGGTTAAAGCTCCTAAGGAACACATTGTAACCTCTTATTATATGTGTGACTAATATGAGCGAATATTTCTCGAAAATAGTGAGCTTCGGATTTGAATTACCATTACCACCAGACTAACTAGATTGTTTACCTAATATAAACAGAAAATAACTATTGACGTTTGTTTTGTATAAAATAAAGTTTTTACAATTTTTTGGGATTGAGTGCGAAAAAGACTCATTTTAGGGAACGTATAAAAAAGAAATATTTAGAAAAAAGTGAAGAAGTGAATGTCCTCAAAAATTTGAATAATGCATTTTAGCGATTTCCTGTTTGAGTTGACCGAAAAATGTTATTCATTATTTTTTGCATGGGCATAATATGTATTTTTTAGTTTCTTCATATTAAATTAGAAAAAAATGACAGGTTAGTTAATATTTTGAAATTCAGTACCTTGTATCTGGAAGGGGAGCATTTTGAATTTTAGTTCTTAATTTTAACCGTGACGCCATTTGGCCGATTTGTAACTAAACGCCCTGTATTTATGTTTACGCAGATTTTTGCATTTCAAAACGATGCATGCTTTGACTAAAACTGTGCTAGTTTTTTTATTTCGTTTATCTTCTTTCATAGACAGCTGAAATGCCATTAAGCATTGGTTATAAAGACTTGCAATAAATTTTGACGTTTGTAGGCCGTCCAGATCCAAAAGATTTTGCGATCGATGCCCCCATAGCTGAAAAATGAAGCAATTACCATTATTATTTATAATATTGTTTACTTGTACTACTTTCATTATAGCAGTATAAGTAATAAATTGCCTCTTCTTCTGGCACAGGTCATTATAACCGGCGTTCGCAATGCTCCCTGGATTTTGACATTTGTGACCACCTACAAACGACAGAAGTTGTAAGATGGACCTTCTTGTTTCTGTACAAGGTGATCCGCTTAAAACTCCCCAGGCAAATTACTACTAAAGATAGTGATGATCTGTAAAACTCAGCTTTTAGGGTTTATTAATAGCTTCAATTTTCTATGCGGATACCACCGTGACGGTTACAGCGTAGGCGTCGCGACGCTTCAAAATTTCTTTTGTTGGTGGGAATGAAAAAATGTATTCCTCAAAAAAGATCCTCCTCGAAAGGGGAAGAAAAATAGTTTTAAAAATAAGTTCAGAAATGGAACCCACTAAGGTACTTCCAGTAAATAAACACATATATTATAATACCTATGCCTTTGTTATATAAAAAAAATAGTAGTAGTATCGTGAAGAAAAAAGTTGTATCAACTTACGCTTTTTTTTGTTAAAATGAAATACACAAAAAAATACAATTCTTACCCTACATGAATTATATCATTTCAGACCAGAACTTAATATGAACTAGGATGGAATTATTTAATATTATCAAAAAATCAACCTCTTCTTCATTACGAGGAATATTTGTGGAAAATAAGATTTACATTGCAAATCGCACTGGAGATTCATAAACAAATTATTGAGTTTTTTTTTATATTTTTAAAAAAGTGGGCTCGGTGCAATAGAAAATACGATATAATTTGAAATGGTGAAATTCTCCAATAGAATTTAAAAAAATGTTCTTCACTGAAAAAATCGGTCCGTTTTATGCTGAGAATTTTTCTATTTTTCTCGGTTTCGGGATTCCGAAAAACATAAAACACCAAAGTTTCAAAATTTTTGCCAATATTCCGGGTTCGTTGTCTCACTGTACGTCGCTATCTTTTTTAGTTTCTTTATAATTCTACCTGGAGAGTTTCATGTGAATCACTCTGTATGTGTAATGATATAGGCACAAGCGTGTTGGATTATTTTTAAGAAAAATATTATTTGGCTGATTCTTGTAGCCAGGTTATTTGCAGTGTGTTTAAATACTAAAAAATCTATATTTTATTGTTTTTTTTTTACTGTTTACACAATACCATTAAAAACGCTGTGTGCTATGTGGAAACCCAGGTAATATGCATATTTTACAAAAACACAGCTGAGGTACACATTGTTCAAAAATTACCCAAGTGTGTGAGAAATTTAACTAAAGCATTTTGATTATAAACCAAAATTAAAAATTCATGTTTGTTTTGCCATCTAAAATTCAAAGACTTTTTAAAAACTTAATCCATTTGAATACTATTATTCCTTCAGAATGATTTACTGTGGCTTTTTTGTTACAAGAAAGTTTGGGGTTTTCTGCGGCTAAAATCGTAAAACGAGGATACAGCGCGCTCAAGCTGTTCCAAAGCAGTTTACGTGGTTGTTCTTCGAAGTAGACTTTGAGAGAGAAGAGTTTAAGGCTCTTTGGACATTAATCGTATTCATACTCGGTTTCTCGGCGCTGCTGGCAGTACTGTCCACCGGGCAGACCGGCTTCGCTCTCAGGATACCAGGAGCTATAAATAACCGCCGGACTCTGGTTCATCTGCCTTTGGTGCTTAGGTTTCAATCACCGGCGATCAATGAAGAGAAAACAAAAACAAACCATATACATTCATAACGTCGCCGGTTGGTAGTAAGGCTCGGTATAAGTTGCACTTGAAAGGCTTTTTATAATCTGTTAACTTGATGCTAAAACCAAAGATGTAAGTGTAGGTCTCTCATGCTTTGTTAATTTTATCATTTTTTTAACTATTAGCTATATTGTTAGAGGCTATTTTTATTGAAGGTGACCCGTAGTTAAGAGTTCCGTATTTTCGAAATAGTGTTTTTTACAAATACAAATAATTTTAGACATTTAAGAACTGAATAATGCAGAGCTTTTTTACTGTATTAGAAAGGTAATTTAAGTTTATATATAACAACTCTCCTACAATTCCTATCAATGAAGTCATATGTATGTTTTCTGATACCAAACATCTAGGTATGCTGATGAACCATTCCACAGATAAAGCTCTATTCAATAATTATCTAAAAAAATAATCTAGCTAAATTTACTAACCTGGTTTAATGAAAACACTCTATAAATATCTAAGTTCACTCTTGAAGATGTGGGAACTCGAAAATTCTACCACATTAGATGAGATCTGGCCTATTTCTGCATTTTTAGGATTGCTTCATCAGCTGGCTTCCTTGAGTCAAATATTTTACTATATCAATTAAAATTATTTGAAATTAAATATCGACAATGTCAGAAGTGAACCTGTCAATGAATTTAAACGTCATAACGACCTACTTAATAACAACATTTTACTCTTTATGTAATCGTTTTTTTATATATTTTTAGGTATTAACAATATTGTGTGAAACTAACTACTCTGTGGACTAAAGCCCCAACCAGCGTTGAACTACACCCACAATATCTACCCATATATTCTTTATTATTAGCTTTTGTAACATTTTTTACTGTATTAGAAAGGTATTTTAAACTAATATACAGGGTTAACTATGACTAAGTAGAAATATTTTAACAGGGGGTAGAAAAAAATAAGAATTAAAAGAATTTCCTTTCAAATAATGTCTTATTTATAAAGCGAAAAATTTTGTTTTCGATATTATATTAAATCCTTATTTAACGCCGCCAATGCGAGAATCAGAGTATGCAACCAGCAAGCAACCGTCATGCAACAGTCGGCCACAGTCGGCAGTCGGTCCAGTCGAGTCGGTTCGCTGTCATGTTATAATTTAATTCCTGTGTTTACGTTGTAGTTTTGTGTTCTTCTTCAATTATTAGTGCCTTATTTTAATTTTAAACGTTTTATAGTAATAAATAAAGGAATATGTGTCAGGCACAGATATTTTCCCACAATATAGTTCGCCGGTTTGTTTTTCTAGGTTATGGGACAAGACTGCCGCGGGTGTTAAACGTTTTCTGTTATTTATTAGAACCTACCTACTCATCCCTTTTTTCGAGTTGTTATAATACGTAGGCATTGTATCTAACTGTACCTACGGGAAGTGTGTTTATCGTTAGTGAGTGAAAATGTAGTTTTACCAGTTTGTAACCAAATAATGAAAAACGAATGCAAAATACTGGAGCTAACTGGATTAACTGTTACCTACCTATCAGGTATTGTTACTAATAAGAATTAATGTTAATTTTTGTCGTTTCTGCATTTAGAAACACTGCAAACGACCGCATGGTAGTTGTTGACAGATGTACTCAACTATGGATCTAAGCCATAAGCCATCTCAGTCGATACTCATCATAGGCGCCGACTTTCCGTAGGAAAAAAGGGTTTTGCCCCATTTTTTAAATATCGGGCTAAAAGTCTGGAATAACTTTGTTATTGTCTTTTAGGGCTCCCTGAGCACGCGGTTAAAATTTTTGTACTTAGTCATAGTTAACCCTGTATATCAAATCTCCTAGAAGAACACAAACATTTAGCTGTCATGGGGCAACGCAAGTGTGACGTTGTTCGTTTCACCAACACTCTAATTGATTTGCTTCAATTTAAAATGTGTAATTTTGTTTCAATTTTCTGTTGTTCTTAAGCCTTCCTGAATACGTGTTAAAATTAATGATCATTCAATTTTCCTTAAATTTCTACCTAAACGTTGTCGACTGCTTGAAATTGTGGTGTTTGTCTCAATTTCCACAATTTTTCTGAATGTTTTGTTTATCCATAGTCCAGTAAACAAAGGCATTGGTACGAAACCTTTAGTATTATTTTTAATGCGTTTATATGTATTAGCTACAACATCTGAAGAGATTGACAATTATCCCGCTAGATGCTTTATTTAGTCTCTATCGACCGATTCAAATAGTTTTAAAAATGATATTTATATTGTGCCATCAATTTGGTTAACATCCCCAGAGAAAATGGCAGCCATTTGAAGGTGACCAGAAATGTATATACCATCATTAAAAGTGCCGACAGCGACTTTCTCTACTGTTATATTTGTTTAATTAATCCATACTCTTAATTTCTTAAATGAAGAAAAATTAACTAGCAGTCTTTAAACTATTTTGTTCTCAATTCTAAATATAAATCAAAATGTTGTTTTGTTCTTCTTAATAACTTATGTTACAAACACCTGACCTGGCATATAAGTGAAGTAATAATAAACGCATACATTTAATGTGTAATGTTTTACAAGGTTTTTAAGGTTGCTTATAAGAGACCATATATTTTAATTCACGAAAATTCTGACAGTTCCAAAATGAAATTTACTTTCGCCGTGCAGTTCATCTGCTCTGCACGTTGTGGATTCTGTTTCGTCTTGTTCTCACGGTTCTGCTATACGAACACTTGTAGCTATACAGTATGGTCTGTCACCTGTTTAATGGCGTCTCAACCAGAGATATTCTCCACGCTTTTAAAGAAGCGTACCATAAAATCAAAATTCAAAACTTTTGTTGTTTTGTTCTTGACCAATGCTTTGGTTATTCCATGTCATAAAATTTAAATATGTTTACTGTTTTTTTTAATGTTCACAGCACAGTATGTATACAGGGTGAGTCAGAAGTAGGTGCAAAAAATTAACTTAAAGATTCTTCTCGCCAAAACAGTTTCTATTCAAATAAATGTTTGCTTTAACTTTTCAAAGGCGTAGAGTAGCAAATGTTCGAAGTGCCTACAGCCACAATACAGGCTTGACACCGTCGTCTTATATACACATGGCGTAAATTTTAATCCTCGTGGTGTATATTTAAGTTACCACAAATTTCATTTTAAGCCATTGTAATTCGTTCTTGAAACTGTTCTCTATTGTTAATTACTTCGTTGTAAATTCGTTGCTTTAAAAATCCACATAAAAAGAAATCTAGGAGATTTAAGTCGGGACTTGGAGGCCACCTTACAGGACCAAACCGAGTAATAAATCTATCATGAAAGTTATTATTCAGCCACTCTGCCATTGTGAGGACGTGCATCATATTTTATTAAGTACATTTATTGTTTAATATTCAACGGAATGTCTTCTAATAAGTCATACAAATGGTTCTCGGGAAAGTGCGTTCATGCGATTATTAAGTTCTTGCTGCAAATGACTAATGAAGATTCCTCCTCCAATATTGATAGAAAATCAGTGCTCGAATCTTCTACTTCTCTGAACATGTGGCTCAAATCGGCCTGCATAATAATAATATGCCGCCCTCTTCCTCGCACAAGTCTCCGACTTCTGGGCTATCCTTTTTTACAAGTAACACGACGCAATTTCGAAGAAATTCATAATGTAGGTATATACACCATATTTCGCGTATAGATAAGACGCCAATGTGTAGATCATATATGTTTATCTTCTCAACTGTCAAAAAATTTCCACTTAATTATCGCCTTGTCACGAAAAAATTACCGAACATTTTTCTGGTTGCCATGGTAACGAGTCAAAATAAAGGCATCTTATTGGTTTTAAAGTAGAGGTGTAAATTTTCAGTTATAATACCACTAGAGCTTCAATTATTACTGGAAATTTTTTCGAGCACACGAATGTTTTGAAAATTTTCTAAAAAATATTCGTGTACAAGAAAAAATTCCAGTTTTTAATTGAAGCTATAGTGGTATTCGGTAAGAAAATTTCACAATGAAGTGTTAAAAAATATCGACAAAAATATAAAGATATTAAAATTTTTTGATTGTTTTGAAGAGACAGAAATAATAAAAAATAAGTTGATAGTAGTTCAATCTTTCAGTTTTCTAAAAATTTAGTGTATTTAGTTGTTGGTAAAAATATATTTTATTGCAAAAAAACTTGAAGCAGTATATATAATCAAAGTAACTTACATACATATAACATTAGGTTAAATAAAATACAACTAACCGACTTTAGTTAAGCAAAATAATAAAAAATAAGTCAATAGTAGATCAATCTCTCAGTTTTCCACATACCCTTTTTACTAAAGTTGGTAGAAATATATTTTCTTACAAAGAACCTTAAGCACTATGTAATATCAATAAAATTCATATGTATATATTATTAAGAAGGCCATGCAATCCATGTCAAACAAGGTAATCGTGATTTTTGACGTTATTTGACCATTTTCTTTAAAATCGTTGTGTTGTACAATTGAAAAATGGAGCGGTTTGAGAAATACGTTTTATGCAAGTTCTGCAAAAAAGTTAGTGAAATTAAAATGTATCATCGGAACCTAAAATTTTTAATGTATTTATTACAAGAATGCGGGCCAGAAATTTATTCGCCAAACTTGTTTGGGATTATTAAAAATCATTTGCTTCTGGTGTGTAAGAAATATGGAGCTCTTCGTGGATCACAGCAGAATAAGATTGTTTCAAAGTACTACATTTATTTTTTGAAACATAGACATTTTATAAATTTTAGTGAATGTGTGCTTGTTTATTCCCCATTAAGAAAAGAAGACGTGGCTGAGGAATTTCAGCAACATTTGGACGCTTTAATTAAAACTGCTAAAAGCACATACTTGGTAAATAATTATTTATAAATGATTTGTACTTATTAAATTATGATAGAATAGTTAAATATAAATGTCATTTTATTTATAAATGTCAAAAAATTTCCAGTGTAATTTCATGCTCCTTACCCCAAGGAAGAGAAAAATTTCCGGAAATTTTCTTAGTTGCTATAGTAACGCTACAAAATACAGGCCTTTAATTGGCTGAAAAATACTATTGTGAAATTTTCAGTCAAATTTTTTACATTTATTGCGGAAAATGATTCTAGAATAATTTTGTTAGTCTGCTAAATCGCGTAGCCTGCTTGATATTTGTCTATTGAATAAGATTTATATATAGGACCTGTCTGTCGAATCAGCTGAATTTCAATGCAGAGTTCTGTAATGTCCCGTAGTGTGGTTTTCTCAAATAATTTGTTATCAAAGGGTGCAAAATATTAACTAAGAATCTTGCCTGGACAGTTCTTATACAGGGTTATTTTACAAAATTTATAAACATTATTATGGAAAAAGAAATGGCATGTTTAGATTAGTTGATTCGCGTTTTCAGCATTCATGTTTTTGTTTCCAATCTTAATTTCGGTTTAAAAACGCGTTTAATGTATTTTCCAGTCATATAAGATCGCGTATTCCATTTCTCTTTGTCTATTAAAGTCCATTAAACCATAACCTGCTTAAGAAACGACCTTATATTTGTATTTGGTTCGCTTACCGTCTTGTTTAATGTGTAACACACATTTGCATGTTTCCATGCCTCGCAAGGTTTTGATTTATATTCACTATTGTAGTTATTGTTTACGCTGACTTTGTTGATAAAATCCGGGGACGTTTTTAATAAACCACGTAGACCGTCGGCCTTCCGAAGAAATTCCGGAAGGAACAAACAGTCCTCAATGTTTCCGCTGCAATACCCTCTTACCTTCATGTTGTGATTTAAATTTATTCGTCTCGAAAATTTCGTCCCACTTAGTATGCAAAACTGTGCCAGTTTTGTACCAGTACGGCATGGCTTAACTTTGGAGGTAACTCGTCTAGAATGTTTATCGACAAATTCGTGGTTATGTAACGCCGCTAATGGGTCTGGGTTATTTATTTTGGATACAAAAAAATTGTAGCACTTTCACAAATTAATAAACGACCGTACCATAAAGGATAATAATTTCTGGTCCTACATAAATTCTAAGGGTGGTACTGCCTCTATTCCATCTACCATGGTGCACAACAACGTTAGCATAGATGATCCGCAACATATTGTAAATATTTTTGCAACTTTTTTTTTCTAACGCTTTTGTTGCATCGAATAATTTTGGAAGGCAGTCTGACTGCGTAAATGTAAACGTTCTGGGTAAGTCAGATATACTCACAGCTATAAAAAAAATTAAGGCCAGTATGTGCATGGTCCTGACTTAATCCCGGCTTTTCTTATTAAAGGTTGTGCACTAAATCATTGGTTATTTTATTTAATCTTATACTGACTTATTTTCATATTCCTTGGAAGTTCTCAAGAGTTACAGACCAATTTCAATTCTTATCATCATGTTTCTCCTATGATTATTTCTGACCAACATGGCTTCATACTGGGACGCTCGGCAACTACAAATCTTGTATGCAAGACGCAATTTATTTCTAATGTCCTTGATCAGGGGGGTCAGATAGATGTTATCTACACTGACTTCTCTAAGGCATTCGATTATAATTGACCATATAATACTATTATGGAAACTTAATACTTTCGTATTATGCGATGGCTTGCTCAGACTGTTTCAGTCTTATCTAACAAATCGCTGTCAGTTTGTTCAGTATAGGGGTTTTAAATTTAACACTTTCCCTCAGACGTCTGGTGTTCCCCAAGGATCTATTTTGGGCCCACTACTATTTATAATATTTATTAACGACATTGTGAAAGACCTTAAGTTTATTAGCTCCTGTATACTGACGATGTAAAATTGTACTGTGAAATTGCCTGTCTAGCTGAAAATTTACAAAACAATTTTATTATATTTAACAACTGGTAGGTTGAATATGGCTCTGTGATATGGAACCCGATATATGAGACTCAGATTTCTACGTTTGAAAAAGTTCAGAGGAGATTTTTTAAATCTGCAACATTTATCCTAGATGGTTTTTATCCTGTTCGATGTATATGCAAAGTGCGTGTTTTAGTGGGTAATCTTGACTGACCTTTAATGAGTGAAGATGAAGCTTTTACAGATATTCATTTTGTCGTTTCTACAATTGGAAATGCTGTTAAAATGACCGCATGGTAGTTGACGCCAATTTTCCGGAGGAAAGGAGGGTTTTGCCCCATTTTTTAAACATCAAACTAGAATTCTGAAATATTTTTTTATTGTCTTTTAGGCCTCCCTGAGCACGTGGTGAAAATTTTTGTACTTAACCATAGTTGACCTTGTATAGTACCAAAAATGTATCCAAAAGTGTATTGAGACCTAAATGCGTCATTTTGAACTCATTTTGTACAATTATTTAAGTAAATTTTGCACTTTCTTTAACAGTATCATTTTTATAAATTGTCAATTAGTAACAAAATACTAAAAACGATGCCAACAAGCCAATAGATTATTTTTCAGTCAAAATAAATCTCCATTTCAAAAACAACAATATCTCATGATCACTTAAATTGATTTCAATAGAATTTGATTAGTTAATCTTAACACGATATGTTAGCTTTATCAAGCAACACAGAGTGTAGTTATACGTAATGCTATTTGTTTTTTAAATTTATTTTCTCTTCTTATTTATTTTTTCAATGAAGCGCCGTTTCAGTCTATAGTTTATACTACTTTTTTATTTGAAGCAACATTTTCTAGAACAAGTTGCTAATTGACAAATGCAATCGAAAAAATTCGATTGCATTTGTGCACTTTAGTGACTTTTTGTGGTAACCTAACCCTTAAATAAAAAAAGTAACAATTTTTTTCTGAACCTTAACATGCTTTTTAAATATTTTCCGCAATATTCATAGTAAGATCGTAGATTATTTATATGTATTGTTTTTTATCTTATACAGGTAAGTCACCTACATCTGTCTTTGCCCTTAAAGTGTAAACAATGGTGCTAGACACGTGTTAACAAATCATATAATACCTACATCTCAGTCATGGTCGTGGTTACTTGAGCTTTAACCGTGAAGAATACTAAAACAATTGTTATTTCCAGCTTCGTTTCCAGTTTACTCACGCTATCTGATCTGGTATGAAATTTATGGTAATAGTAGGTGTTGGAAAAATGTGTTGTCTTCGGATAAATGAACCTTAATTAATATTATTTGGATTAGATAATGTTATATGAATAACTGAAAACACAAATAAATTAAAGTCATAATATTATTTAGGCATCTTACAATATTAACTTTTGTAGGTGAACAGGAAAACGTTTTACGTTTATAATGCTGATATTTTTACTGAAATGACTTCAAATCAGTCGAACAATTGCATTCAAAATTATCCATTAAAAATTTATTGATGCGATTTTATATACCTTTAAAAAGCAACCAACTATTTAAAGATTTCTCTAGAAGCGATAAAAATCTATATTTGTAAACATTACGACTGTACTTAGAAATGGTTATGGAAAAATATAAATTGTTTGTTATACTTTTTCCGTCACGAAAAAACCTTAATTAAATATAATAGCGGTATCTCAATTAGTTAAGTAATATTTAATGGCGTTAAATTATGTTGTTAACCATCGTCCCTGTATTATTGTTACATACTTGACACTTTATGCAATGTAACAGGTTAATTTTGCTGATGGTGTTGTTTTGATAAAATATTATTCCTTATTGGATTTTTCTGCAATTGTGATTTATATATTTTTCATTTTTATGAAATCATATTTTAGAACGTTTTAAGACAATTTAATATAAAGCGGAATTAAGTTTATAAATTTTTTATTTATATTTTTATATTAATTTTGATAAATTAAGTTGAAATAGATTTATGACTTTAAAATAAATATACGCATAATTAGTTTAATTGATTTAAAATCTGAATATTGAAGTGTTTTAAAATCTGCCTGCTAAATAAATGTTTCGAATTCTAGGACCAAAAATAACAAGAATAAAATATACTGCATGATAAAGAATGATATCGAATGCATTTAAGTCAAACAAAAATGTCAAATTTTATATATGCAAATTCTATAACCATTTATCTTACCAAAAATAGCTAATAATTCATTTTTATGGTTTATGGTTTTGAAGACTATAAAATTTATAATTTCAAGGTGTATTTGTTCCACTACATAAAGTATATTATTTATTTCATCTAAGACATGCATATTTGTAAAAAAATTGTTTATATTTTTATTGCCATGTTCTGTATTATTAATTTTTAATGTTTGCGCTATTGTATAAATAAAGGTTGAGTTACATTTTTTTGTATATTTTGCAGACCTGTTGGTTCTGTCGTGAATTTAAAAACAATTAATATATCGTTAAAGCGGTAAAATATTTAAACAAATATTCCTTATATTGTAATACATTACCCGGAAATAACTGAAAAATGTACAAATCTATTATAGACATCTTCGCAAATTGCACAGCACTATCGGTAATTATTTATTTTACTTACTAATTGTGTTGGCATCTTCTCTTACTTTTTTTTATTTTGTCTTGGTCTCGCAAAACAAGACAAAACCAAAACTTGACAGCTATAATTGCAAGACAATACAATACATATTATTACGGCAAGAAGTTCTGCATATAAAATTATCTTAAAATTAAAAGTTCATTGAGTCTAGGTCCAGTTCTGTCGAACTAGAACTAATTATAAATTTACTGTCACTTGACTGAAGAAACTTCGATCTTATTTTGCCCATTTAGTTTGTTACTTATTACGTAAAAATGGTCATTACTATGCTTTATAACGTCTATCAAGTCCGAGTGTGAGTTGCGAGTCGACCGAGAGTAACCACCACTCTTATAAAATTCGTAATAAAGTTCCATGTTTGCTAGACAAAAATTTGAAAGATTTATTGTCTCGGCCATCACTACTTACTAACTCTACTTCCAATTAATTATTATTAAAGCATTAATTGGAATTATTACGAAGGTATGTATTGTACAATCGATTCAGATATTAAAAATTCAAAACTATTAGCAGAAATACAATGAATAAGAAATATTTGCTTTGTACCGCTGGTGGTAAATCTCAACGATATAACACCTGTCCTAACGTACTAAGGCTTACTCTCCCTAGATCTAGTTTTAAGAGCTAGCGACTTACCTTAGCACTTTTTCTCTAGTTACTCAGATTAGAAGAATCTTATTGAGTACAAGAAAAATATTTATTTTCCTGAAATTTTTTGGATGGGCACTAACTACCCTGTCCACCCCGACGACCCGCCACTGCCATTTCATCAAACATAATGCTGTGCATATTCGCGGAAGTCACAAACGACTAGATGACGCTGTCAAATTTAAGATATCAGATGTAGAGGTGATTAACACATTTGTTTACAAGTGTGTCTTATGGTGTAATACGTAATTTTTTTATTACTGAAAGTGTATTTTAAGACTTTAACTTTAATATAAGACAAATTCCTAGAGTGCATATATATCGAAAATTCCTAGTATACTCGTAACTTTTCAGATTCAAATATCTATGACAGATATGTTCCACTACTTCGTGTGGATCGTGTGCGACTTCTAAAGGAAGGTGATGTTGTTTTTAAGGCAGGGTACATAATTTTGTGTGAGGTAGGACTGGAACAACCCCAAGTTATCAAAAGCCTGTATTTTCCGACGTCACATCCATCCTATGAAATATCTATTTTATCAAATTGAGGAATTTGACAGTTTAATGTGAATACAGATTTAAAACCATCCTTAAATAATTCACAACATAATCTTGTTATAATTGCCTGACATAAAATCCTCTATAAGAAAATGTTTGCTACATACTTTCATGTGTTTTATTATCGGTTTTCCGATACTCAATTTAATTTTCCACTGCTTAGAAAGTTTCATATCTACGGGAAATGTATGCAGGAAAATATCAGAAGTCGATATGAAAACACAAAACTTCACATTCCTATTATGCGAGTAATTTGTTGTTCACCTCTAGAGCAGTTCCGAAATCTATCAACAGATATCAGCCACTCCGTAATATTCGCCAATTTCCTTGTCGCCATATGGAAAACTGAATTAGTAGGTATCTATTTCATAGGGTTAATTGTGTTTGCTAGGCCAATAAGCACAATTCCGTATGTCAAACATGTATCCGTCTTGCGCAAGCAGTCCCCATCTCTAGTCCTTCTGGCCGTAATTGTCCATATACGACGGTGACCGTCGCGTACGTTTATGGCCTTAGATAATTGTTCTCCCAATAGAACCTACCTGTGACCGTTTAGCATTGTTGACACGGCGCAAATATGGGTCGCTGGTGTCAAGCCGTGCATGAAGCGCTTTAATTAAATGGGGGACGGACTGGTAATTAAAAAAAGGAAAACACACGGCTAGGTACTATGTGAATGTAATGATGGATTGTGTCACAGTTCGTGTAAATTCTGTGGCCGCATTGCGAAGCCCTTGGGGAACTTCAGTTGTTCAACAGTATACACTATATATACATATTGAATATACAGGGTTAACTATGACTAAGTACAAAAATTTTAACCACGTGCTCAGGAAGGTCTAAAAGACAATACAAAATTTATTTCGGAATTCTAGCTCGATGTTTAAAAAATGGGGCAAAACCCTCTTTTCCCACGGAAAGTCGGCGCCTATGACAATCTATCATCATCCGTCATGGCTAGATATGTCAACTACTGGTCGTTTTTTCAACATTGTTAAGTGTAGAAACGGAATGAAACATTTGTATTAATAATAATAATAATAAGTCTAAGTACCTAGTAGATAACAGCTAATCCGGTTAGCTGCAGTATTTTGTATTCGTTCTTTCGTTGCACACTGCCAAACTACATTTTCACTCCTTGCAGATTCATCATAATTATCCACTAACATATCCGACATAAAATACTTTATTTAATTACTGTAACATGTTTAAAATTAGTCACTTAGCTGATTTAAAGTAACAGTAAGTTCTAGGTTATGCCATACTGCATTGCTAATTGCATATCCTCCGTGCTCCAAACCATCCAGAATGCGAAGTTAGTTATAATCTAAGGGTCATTTTTACAGAACACTGTAAACATCTTGGGATGTTTTAGTTTAAAATATTACTAATTATTTTATGCAAACATCGTCGATTACTGTTAATATTGTTGCTATTATTAGTATTAACAGAATTTAATTACACAACAACACATGAAGTTTATCGGTGTGAGTGCACCTTGTATTTGTGGCCTACAGATGTCGTCTGTAGATGTCAAATACCTAACGTAAATATACGGTTACGGTACTCTAATTAGTTTGAAATAATTTTTCAGTACTTGTTTTTCGCAAATTTAATTTTTCGCGTATTTTATGTGTATTTACAAACATGTCGCATTCAAATGCCTAGATGACGGATAAAGTGCTGATTTATGGGAGTGTGACAAGTGCATATTACCGTGCGGCAGCCTTAAAGACGTTTCCCGAGTATACAAAATATTTTGCTGAATACTTTTTGAACCACATCGAACAGCTGTTTTATGTCGTTGCGGTAAACGTGTGGCAGTGTTTTTATGTATTTGTGTACATTTACGTGTATTTTGTTGTTATCCTTTGTGCTTTTCCCGACGTAAGTAATCTACCTGGTCCAGACCGCCAAACCAAGTAGGTACCCCGCTTTACACAAAAAGGACGATCAAGGGACGGAGAGGTCCACAGGAAGTACAAAAATCTTTGCAGGTTTTAGTTTAAACAAGTAAAAACACAGCAGATGATTCAACATTCTTAATATCTCTCCAAGTATCAATCCTGTAAATAAATATTAGTAAGGTAGGTGCTGCCTCTCTGTGCTACCATACCGTATTTCTCATTAAATCATTAAATAATAATCTACATTTTGTTAAGATTTTTTTTTTCTTTCAAAGCGGCTTAAATTGATACACGTGTCACTATATTTGACACCTTCGACTGGCAGAATATACCTAACCTCGCGGCTAACAGAAAGTCAGTGACGGCGATAAATAAGGATTTAATATAGTTTTGAAAATAATTTTTTTTGGCTTTATAAATAAGTTTGGAATTTTTTTGAAGGGTGTTTCCATTAATTCTTATTTTTCCCTATCACCTCTTAAAATAATTGTACTAAGTCATAGTTAACCCTGTATACAAAAAAATAAATATGTTGACCACTCGAGAACCTAGTAATATACTTTTCGTGTATGTTTATCAAGCCCTAAGTTTAATGTCCTCCGGCGGAGTCGATGTAATATATAAGCAGATCTCATATAACCAAAGTCCTAGTTCATCTTAAGCTCTGACGCTGTACGCTGTTTGTTGATTCTATAATATAAACTATTTTAAAGTTTCACTTCGGTCTTATTATTTCTTCACTATAATCCCAATAGGTTATGGGCTCAGAGTATGACTAATTAAATTGTGCGTGTTAAAAAAACCTTTCTAATTAAATGTTAAAAAACTATAAAATTGAAAAACGTTGATTTGTGCAGTCTGCAGTGTCAATTTGAAAATGGAAACTAAAAGTCACCGAAATATTCCACAGTTCACTGGCGAACGCTATACTATTTGGAAATTTCGTGTGCGTACTTTACTTGCAGAAGAAAACGCACTGAAAGTCCTTGATGAGGATCCACCGGAAATGCTTGACGAACAATGGCGAAAATGCGAACGTTTTGCCAAAAGTATAATCGTAGAATACCTTAGTGACACCATAATATGATTTGTGACAGAAGAGGCAACGGCTCGTGAAATAATTCAAAACTTGGATTCTGTTTATGAAAGAAAAAGTTTGGCGACGCAATTATCTGTTCAAAAGAAGTTATTAAGTTTAAAGTTTAAAGAAGACATGCCGCTAATTAAGCATTTTCTAATATTCGACGAATTAATGATCGAGTTATTAGCAGCAGGTGGAGATCAAACTGAAACGTCCAAAATTGCACACCTTCTTCTGACATTACCACAGTCTGCATCGTCACTGCAATTCAAACCATGTCAGATGAAACTTTAACACTCGCTTTCATCAAAACCAAACTTCTGGATTATGAAATTAAACTCAAAAATGACACTAGTGACACAAGCAGTAAAATGTTGCAAGTCGAAACAATTCACTCTGGAAAAGGCAAATCAAAGGTGAAAATTGGTCGTTTTAGGAAGGCGAAGTAGGCAATAAAACGTTGGTGAAACCTGACATACCTCTGAGCCCTTTCCTTTGTAATCATTTTTTACTGTATTTAAAATAAATGTATACATTTCGTGTCACCAACGTTTTATTGCCTTCCGAAAACGATTGTACATTATACATTACTGGTCACTAGCTTGTTCATCAATAATTTTTTGAAGCGACAGTGTCAAAAGTGTTGATAATCTGTGACTCTGTCATGCACACTTTGAATTTATTTATATTTAGTGACTTAACGTAAAAGTAAACAGGGTGAATAACGTTAACATTTTGCTAACGGATATTTTGCAAACAGTAAAATATAACCCGTTATATGTTTACATCTAAGCAATCAAGAAAAAGAGGAGAATCCAAACACGTAACAGTTGATATTAATAATGTGTTTTATTGAAATTATGCCAAAAAGTGGTAGCTTTAAATTTGACCAAACAATTGGACAGTTTATTGTATCATGCAAAATTGGGCCCATATATACAAGATGTTGCAAAAAGTTATTCAGAGAATTCTAGAGCAGATTCTACATCCAAAAGTACGGAAAAAATCCTATAAACCTAAGTCCGCAAATGCTTCATTTTCGAAATACAAGCAGTCAAAAAAAAAAAGAAACAAAAAATACTACTTTCAATTGTCAGTTGCGTTCTACAATTTTTGACAATTATTTATTTCTCCATATAGTGACAGCGCATGTTATTTTCAGTGACATAAAAATCTTCAATAGCTTGAAAGCCTGTATTTTCAAAACGAAACATTTGCGGACCTAGGACTTTTTTTCGTATTTTTTGATGTAGAATCTGCTCTAGAATTCTCTGAATAACTTGCACCAACCGATATATAGTTGCTAGCTTCTGGACCAACTTTAGCAATGCTGGGTCAAAAATTGGAAAATTGGTGCAGCATTCTCAATTTTTTTTTTTTTCATATATGCACATATTTTCGCTGAACTTTCTACTTTATGAAATACTAGTAGTATTGGCATCATTCTCACCTTTTGCGACGACCACTACTCATTACAATGCATATTTTCTACAATAAAAATTTTTAGAATTTGTTATTGGAAAACCAATAAATAATGTAAATACATGACCTTTCCTTGTGTTTGTCATAGAAAACGTACTTATTTTTTAAGAACACTATTATAATAATTAAAACGTCAGAGACGTAGGAATTCCTTTATTAATGATACTATTTTATACTTTTTCAAGATCAACTTGCAAAGGAGACCATGTTTTTTGTTGTCGTGCAGTACTCATCGACAAAAATGTTTATATTTTCAAGGAAGCGACAAATCTACCAAGAGCAAAGCTTTCGAAAGGTTTTCTAATGGTTTATTCATTTATGTATTAAAATGTAATAATTAGGTAGGTAGGCATTATGCCTTTACTTCATAATATGAAAAGGTGCTAACCCTAATTCCAGACCTAAACAAGGACTTTTTCCGATCGAGGCGTATGTTTTTCTTGCATCGAATGTGAATTTTCTGGCTCCAATATTTCCAATATTTTGTCTGTTCACAGTTTTGTTTAAGCAAAAAAAGTTCCTTTGCCAGTGAAATTTAAATGTGATTTTTTTCAAATAAATTTCTAATTTTTTCGCAAAACTGCAAACTTCTGTTTGTGTCATTTGCTCACATTCTTGGTACACGTTAAGTTTGCCACTTTTTGATACTGAAAACTTCGACAAGTTGGAATTAGCTGAGATAGATCTAATGTATGTGAATATTTTCAGTATGGTAGGTACGTGAAATAAATATTGATTTTTCCTATGTAAATCACCTATCCTGTATAAATCAATTAATAATTAGATGCATCATCACACCCAAAAGCGTTTTATTGCAAAGTTTGTCGCTTCTTGACCGGAAACGTTGATATCGTATTAACATGTATACAATTATTGCTAATGTGTCCGTATAGCTAATTTATTGCGCAACGTGTTCTAGAATCATTACACTGTGAGAAATGAAATTCCTATTACGTAGAATTATTCTATGAAGCCTTTTGTAGAAAATTCGCAGAGCAGAAGTTGAAGGATACATTCATATGAATCATAAACCCAATAAGTATCTCGACCAATTAAAATAAATAAAAGAATAATTGATCCGGATTCTAAAATTAAACCTAACACATCAAGTTCAATAAATTTTCCTCCTTTGATGAATTGATTTGAGAATACAAAGACCTTCAAAGGTTGTCCGTAGCGGTAAAGATTGCTTATACACATGAATTTAATAACCAAAACATACCCGAGTACGTGTAACAATGTATTTTCGTTCATTAATAAACAATGTTTAATGACTCACGGCAATCTGCATACGCGTGAGAATTTGACGTCGGTTTTGGCAAATTCTTTTCAGATTGCGCTTCTTTTTGGTTACTTGGGAATATCTACATCTAAAATAATGATTGTGTAATAACGCATTCACGAGAAAACCGTGACATAAGATGTAGTTTTGAATAGTGTTAAATATTCAGGTCACATAAAGCGCATTGTTTTAGCAAGAAATATACTTGTAAATTGTTATAATGAAATATAATATATTTAAATAAATAAAATGTTGCTTCTAGATGCTTTCCAAGTTATAAAAGTTCAGGATCAAATGGCAATTTAAATTAAGTGCAATAAGAATTCAATGTGCGGTTTTGTTCAGCGGCGCCACTTGAATATTTTCTTAAATGTAAAAGGAATCTGTTACCGCAACAATTTTTTTTTAGTGAAAGTGACATTTGTGAAAATAAAATAGTTTTACATGCCATTCACCTTCGATGCGCAGACATTCCAAATGCTACAGAAAAATTTTCTTCTTTACGTTTAAACGGAGATTTGAGTTTTTATATTGCAAAACTGCCTTTAATTTTGTATATGTTAACAACACTGCACGTAGAAAACTTAATCCTTTTTACATTTTCTTGTTACTATACTAACACCTTTTTCATGACGCATATATTTTCAAATTCTTTTAGATTTTTCTCTTTGTTAATGCTATCTTTTCTACATTTATTTGAGTCCAACTAATTCGCATATACCATGTACCATTTGTCATGTACCATATAACATGTACACGCTAAATATTTGTGATTATGTTTTAAGAATTCTACAAGCTTCTGTCTAGACTATTGACTTTATGCATTTCTGATTGCAAAAGAACCTTGGTCAGCAGCTGATCGCATTTTAATCGAACATTGGCAAATATGATATTGATCCCGATCGAACTGACAAGGTTGGACGATTGATGGCGAATGGCGACACCAAAGTTTACGAAACATTGTTTATTTTTATCGAATTGTTTAGGAATTGGTAAAATATTTATTTTATTCCACTATTATTTTCTGTACATTTCAAAGGACACTAATTTTGTTTACAAGAAAACTTTGTGTTCCAGAGAAGGTTTAGAATTTGTTTTGTTAGTTTTCCACAACCTGTATTCATTCATATTTTGTGCTCTTTCTTCGTTCGATAGGAATATTCTCTATGTACTGGCCCAAAGTTATATGTATATAGAATATTGACGTATTTTGAATTGGTGGATCTAATCTCAGAGTTAAATTTAAATTATTAGGTACCTTATTAGAGTTTTTAATATCTAGTTTATTTATTGTTTAATTTTTGGTTTTTCTAGGTGGCCCAATGAAAGAAATCGAACTGCTAAATTATAATAGTATGCAATCTAAATTTAAATAATAGGATTAATTAACTAAACATCTTATTTATTGTTATATAATATATTATTATATATTTTCTGTACACTGTATTCACAATCTATTGCATCAACGATGGCTCTCTTTAAAAGGGATATGGCGATTTATTTTGAACTATTGCCGTATTTGTAATGGCAACAATAACATTTGTTCTTAGCTGTTCCACTCACTAATAGAGATTTAAATAAAATTTCTACTCATAACTTCCAGTCGCTGAAAAACTGTTTTGAGGGAGTGCCATTATTATTGCAATATACGGTACATTAGTAAACTGAGTCCGGATCTGTTAAGATTTGCGGATCCTGATGTTACCATTTATTATTGGCAAATCGTTTAATTGCCACGCACTCACGATCAGTTGCTAAACGTAAAATTACAGAAACGTAATTTTAATGACCAATTTAGCAGCTGGAATGTGATTTAAATATGTAATTAGCAAGGCTGCATGAATTTAAAAGCAGAGCATTCAGTTTCGCCGGAGGTAACTGTAACTGCTTATGTTGTACCTACCTACATAAACTGATCTGATAAGACATTGCTAACCTAGACGATTTTTCACCAGGTTTTTTTGTCCATCTAGTGTGTTAGTAAGGTTAATATCATTTGAATTACATGTAAATGGACATGGCAGTGGCAGTACTAATAAATGGGTGGCACTGACCCTGTAGCTATGACCTTTACTGATATAAATTTTTTTCGAGGATTGTGAACCACTATAAATATTAAAATACACCATTTCTTCGGTGTAATTATTTTAATGAACTATTAACTATATTTAATAACGTAATGACAATGCGATTACAAATAACAATGCAGAGAAGGTGCAAAAATGGCGTATTCGACTACAAACTTAGAAAATGAGGCACTTTTGAAAAACTACTATGGATTTTTTTTTCAGAATTTTTATTACTCCTCGTATATAGCATATTGTGATCCGAATGTGTGTATATTCATAGGTCATTCTCTTAAATGTTTGTTGCTGTTTATTATTAAAAATATACACGATTTTTGTTTGATATATCGGCACAACATTAGACTGCAATTTTAAGTAGGTATAAACAATTTGACATTGAGATTCGAACGGACGGGAAATTTAATGCGAAAGGTGAAATTTATCGAAATGTATTTGTCTCACTGTTATAAAGTAAAAATACGTTAATTTTAGTATCGCCTGTTAAATCGCAGCAACCGTGCTTTATCAAAGGCGACGCGATTGAGCAGACGATAGACGACGGCTTGACTTGACCAGATACATGAGGTATGCGTTTTGTTTAGGACAGTGGCATTTAATGTTTGCAAAACAGGAATTTTTCGTCCTTCAGAAGCATTTCGTTGAAATCGAAAAGGAATTACTGACTCAATCAGATATATTTACAGTGATGATATAAACATATAATGTGGATGCGACGTGGAAGGCAAAAAACTAGCAATCGTATTCTGCATCATCTCAGACATTGTAATGTTATGCAAAATATATTTGCTCTACGGCACTAACCTGATAACTTCAATTTAAATATTAACATCCTGTATATTGCCCCGCTATTCATATCGTTACTTTGTGTATATTAGAAATTGGAATTATGTGTTTATATAATTTATAATAATTATTTCAACCCTACTCCGCTCGTCGCTCCATTGATCCTTTTTGTTTAGATTTGACGACAACAGAGAGTCGGTCCCTTACCCTTGTAAAAATAAATAACGAGATAATGTGTTTAAGTGTGAGACAACCACAAGTTTGTAAATTAGTCCAGAATATACTATCGACTAATCGGCCCCATGTATTATTTATTGAAAGCTCTTATACATTTATGTTACTCATTATTTCTTGACCATCAAATATTTACTAATCTGCATCTGTCTTGACAGTAATTATACTATCAATTCCTATCGTACTTCAAAATAGTCAGCTTTGATTCATAAAATTTAATATTTTGTTTTGAAAAATCAATTTGCACCTTCTGAATGAAACATTTAGTATTGTCTGAACAGAACTGATCAATCTGAAATCTTGGTACCTATAGAAATAACTGTTTTTAATTTCTGAAGAAAAAAATAGTACTTATAGTACAAATATGAACTTAGGTAAATCAGTTTCAAATATTTGCTTCTTCGACTTACTTTATGTAAAATGAAACGCCATACAAACTTAACACTTTTTTTTACGGCAGTTTTGAATTTTATTGTACCGTATTCGAGAAAGTGCAATCAAATTAACCGGTTGAAATCGAGAATTGAATGAATTAACGTAATTCTTCGATAATTGTTTTAAGGTGTTGACACTAATCTGACTATGTTTGTTTCAGATGGTATTTCCGTAAAATCAAACGTATTGAAGCAGAAAAGAAACTACTTCTCCCCGAAAATGAACATGGAGCTTTCCTCATCCGGGATTCCGAGAGCAGACATAACGATTATTCCTTATCAGGTACATTTTCATTTAAATAACATTCTGAAGTGAGTTTTGAGGTCTGTATACTTGACATGGTTTCAAATTCCTTCAGAAATGGAATCCATAAGATACCTAACATCGGCGTTTTTATTTAGGTACTTTGGAATTGTCAACTCTTTTAATTAAAATTATACATTTTTACCTTTTAGCTCTCTTGATTTCATATTAAGGGATTATTCATTCTAAAAATGTTCTTTTCATAAATGAAATATTATAGGTATATACAGGGTATCTCAATTTCGTTGTAACTGCAGGGTATCTCGGAAACTACAAGAGATAGGAGGATGTGGTTTTAGTAACACTGAACTATTTTTTCGAGAAACAACATTTCAAAACATTCATAAATCTGTTCGTTTTTAATTTTAAGGGATTTTTTGCTTCTCAGAGAACTGATGAAATATCGGGGTGGTGAAAATTGCTTCTAAAGTTTTTCACGTAGAGTTCAGAGGCGCACTTATAATTTTTCTACAAGGAGTCTCTATTTTAAAATAGGATCCAAACATATTTTTTTTTTTAATGGAATACCCTGTATATTTGTATGCTATTCAATTGCATTATTTTTTTCTTTCATATTGATATATAACAGTCATTTTATATTTTGGAAATTGGAAAAAACTATAAATTGGTAAAACTGCGTAGTGGCATAG
Organism: Monochamus alternatus; assembly: GCA_037114965.1. Lineage (NCBI taxonomy): Eukaryota > Metazoa > Arthropoda > Insecta > Coleoptera > Cerambycidae > Monochamus > Monochamus alternatus. The sequence continues at coordinate 92,731,514 of CM073427.1, read as the reverse complement.
TTGGCCATGCATTTTTATATTATACAAAATTGGTTCATGAATTAATTCACTTTAATAATTCTAATAATATTTTTCCCTTTAATAATTCAAAAAATAATTTTAACAAGATAATTATATTAACCGATTAAGTACAAAATTTGCAAATATCTTTAATTGAATAAAATAAATAAAAACAACAACAACAAAAATTAGTAATAACATTAATCGATTAAAGATTAATGAAATTTTAAAAACTGTTGAAAATTATTTAATATTGCAAACATATTTAGAAACTGTTTAAATTTTTCCTTTTGTGAAGCTTTTAAATACAATTATGAAAATAGTCAGCAAATTAAACCTATTAGGCCTTTTTGAAATACAGTAGATATTGTCACGGATTTCCTACCTAGACTTTTTCTTTTACCTGAAAAACAATCCGTTTATTATCTTTATTAACTACTTGGTACAGTACTGATGACTAATTACAACTCCACTAAACACTATTTCACTTTTAATCGCTATCTAAATCGCTCTAAACACTCCAATTCAAGACTGTAATACAAGACTAACTCGGCCGTTCATTCTTCTTTTATAGATCAAATGAATATTCCAGGTATTTTCTAGTATCTCTAGATCCATTTTCTCGAACGACTCGAACGCTTCTCGTCGATTCCCCATTTTTCCAGTCCCGCCTCGATACATGGCATTTTGTTTGTTTACCAGAATCGCGTAGGGGCGATCGGGGCAATCTTAGCATTTCGCGGTACCACAGTCCACAGGGTGTGGGTGGGGCCAATTCTGTGACAATATTATTAATTGTGGTTCTAAAGATCCACTAGATATATCATAAGAGATATTGATTTTTTATTATATAGGCAACTTAATTGTTTAAACTGTTTAATTTGCATATATTTTTCTATAAGTAACTAAGATAGAGTTCATGAACTAATTTTGTATAATTATATAAAAATGCATGGCCAACTATGCACCAGGCAACATCAGTTTTATTAATTTAACGTTTTTTAACAATTTCCAAAATATAAAGTAGCAACTATTACGTCATTATAAAGGAAAAAATATATAATTAAATGGCATAAAAATATACAGGGCGTTCCATTAAAAAAAAATATTTGGATCATATTTTAAAATACAGTGCTTTCGAAAAGTAACGAATAAATTCATTATTTTTGAAATTGAGAAGTTTAAGAAAAAATTCCCTGGCACGTCGATTTTGTTTTTAAAAATGGCATTTTTTGACATACGACCCATATTTGTGGCATCGACAATTTTTTTAAATAGCAACCCCCAATTTTGACCATGCCATTTGAAAGAGCGTGTCATTCTACATACATACATCATGAACAATTATGGTGTTACATAACAAAAATTTCAAGAAAATAATGTTTGAAGATTTTAAAATTTAATTTCACAATACTGTACACCTCCCCATTATGCGAGACCTGTCCGTGCTTATTTAGATGAGCTGTTCCCGAATCGTTGGATAAGGAGAAGGGGCCGATTGAGTGGCCAGCCAGATCGCCTGATTTGACATCCTTAGATTATTTCTTGTGTTATAAAAAGCAAAGTATCCGTTACTAGACCGGTTAATTTAGAAGATTTAAAAGCAAGAATTCGTCACGAGATACATCGCATACCTCCTGAAGTTATTGATAATGTCCAAAAAGAATTTATTAATCGTCTTGGCTACTGTCAGGCAGCCAACGGTGCACAATTTGAACATTTAATTTAGTTGATTTTTTACATAATCATTATCAATTTCAGTATTGTGAAAATAAAATTTTAAAATCTTCAAACATTATTTTCTTGAAATTTTTGTTATGTAACACCATAATTTTTTATGATGTATGTATGTAGAATGACACGCTCTTTCAAATGGTATGGTCAAAATTGGGGGTTGCTATTTAAAAAAAATATCGATGACGTCATATCTCGAACAACGATGACGTCACAAATGTGGGTCATATGTCAAAGGTGCCTTTTTTAAAAACAAAATCGACGTGCCAGGGGATTTTTTCGAAAACTTTTCAATTTCAAAAATAATTAATTTATTCGTTACATTTCGAAAGCACTCTAGAGAAACCCTGTAGAGAAATTACAAGTACACCACTGACTCTACATAAAATACTCCAACAGTCTGAGCTATTCTCTGAGTTACGAACAATCCCTTAAAAGTATTTTTTTTTTTAATTTCGCTCTGTATCTCGAAAACGACGAGGTCTATGAAAGTTCTGATTGCGGTATCTTAAAAAGTAGTTCAGTGTTGCGAAAACCTCATTCTTCTATCTCTTGTAGTTTAATCTTGCAATTACAACAAAATTGAGACACTCTGTACAGTGCATTATGAGATTATAACTGGAAGACATTTTTTTTTAAAGTTATTATTCATGAAAATGTTTGCTTATTAAAATAATCATTATCTTCGACCGATTTGGATTTTAACATGCGACGAATTGGTTTTATTTTTAATTAAAAAAATATATCATATTAAAAGGTTGTTTGTAATTAGACAGAAGGAATTTCTAGTTCGACCTTTGCTTTAATAATTTAATCATATTTTTGACAGTGAATATGAAGCTTATTTATTTAACTTGGTCACTTCAACATCCTTCGATTTTTGTATATTATGGATTTCTTTCTGTGACAGTTATTTGATATTAACAATCTACTGTACTTACCTCAAAATAATTACTCCACAGACATTAATATTATCATGAACATAAAAAATACTTAGAAATGTCATTAGAGAAAAACTTCGAATATGAAATACTGAATTATATTAAATATGTAATACTGCAAATTTTCAAAAATATTGTCCATATTAAACAGTTAAATAAACTACGATGACATAACTAACACATTTCTGAATTTCATAGTTTTATTACTTGTTGATCTTTGTCAAAATTTTTGCTATAACTTTTAAAAACGAAGAATGAGATAGGACATATTTTTTTCGAAAGTTTGTAGTACCATTTCATTATGTGACAAGTAAGATTTTTCTTAGTAATATTTGAATATATTATGTATGTAATGGTTTTGATATAAAAAATTTATATGAGTTATCTTTTACATCCATGATTTTTTTAATTCCTTTCAGTTCGCGATGGAGATACAGTCAAACATTACAGAATACGACAGTTGGATGAGGGAGGCTTCTTTATAGCCCGAAGGACTACATTTAGAACATTGCAAGAGCTCGTACTACATTACAGCGACGACGCTGATGGACTTTGTGTTAATCTCTGCAAACCATGTGTTCAGGTGAGCTTATTACTCAGTTATTTGTCTTTCCAACTCTTTTCAAAATCCAAAATCTTCCGACATTGCTTAGAGCAGCTATTGGCTAATTTTGGTTGATACACGCATTTTCGCATTTTACGTTTTACTAACTTATTATTTTCTTTATTATGCAGAATAAGACTCCAGAGGTATGTTTTCAACTGTTATGTTATGTTCTTTATGCCTTGAGTATTTTTTTTTTAAACAAAAGAACAAACTATCTCGTTAGGGAGATACAAGAAATATCCTCTCATTCACTATAATCTATATTTTTCCCAGAGCAAACACACCTGCATTTTGCACACCTAGAAATATATTAAGTGTTTGAGGTTAATATTTTGATATCCAGGTTTTTTGCAAAACATTATTATCAAAAGAGCGGTTCTATTGGCAGGAGATCAAAATGTTGACCCTTAATTTTAGACATTTGAACTACTATTATATTCTTCTAATGTATGTCTTTGTTAATCTAAAATGCTGTTCTTTTTTATTTATATTTAAATCACAATACATGGTGTTTGTGAAATACGTGCTTTCGTCACACAGTGATAATAGAGGATGTGAAACAATTTTCATTAAGCAATCTGTGATCTAAAATTTCACATTTTCCATATAAAAAATTGTCAAATTAAAGAAATCGAATACTGCAACTTTTTTGTTTGCGACTCATAGTTTGGGCTCTACGGGTATTCCAAAATCTTTGAACAGCATTTTGCACAGTTCTAACATGTATTTTCACGTCCTCTACTAATGTTTGAAAAAACACATTTTGTTTCAGAAACACCTTGTATTTATACCAAGTGCAAGGTGAGCCTATTTTGGACTCTTCTCGTATATCTGGAGGAAACAGTCATATCATAATTGACTTTTCGATTTTTCGAGAAAATTAATGATCATAATTAATTTCAGGTATCAGTGCATTTTTAATTTTTTTGTGATGTCCAATAACCTTTTTAAAAATAATTTTATTCAATGTTATTGCATAGAAACCAATGGTGGTTATTTTTCTATAATTTCCAGATTTCAAATAATAACCCAATTCTATAGTGACTGGACTTTACCGTCATTTTGTATATTTTTTAAGAATTTCAATAAAATTGGATATACACAGTCGTTCAAACTGGTCATATTAGAAAATAATTTTTCAAATTTTCAAAAAAAAAAAATAAAATAAACGACCAGAGTTCAGAGCCATAGATAATTCATTAATAAATACAATGAAGAGAAGTGGCTTCAGATTCGATTCTTGAGGTACCCCTGATATTGCTGTAAAATTATCAGATTTAAGTCCATTATAAGAAACACATAGTTCATATTGGAGGGGATAAAAATTTTAAGAAATTAATTGTATCAAATTGCTTTAAAAGAAAAACAGTGCAAACTTCAGTAAATGTGTATGCGAAACCACAAAAAAAGTCAAAAATTAATAACAGCCCTATACCTGTTAAATAATTATAGCGAGTTGTGCTTATCAGCAGCCATTCAATTTAACATATATTTATCTGTTCAAGAATATGCTCAGCCTGATGAATAACATCTAAGGAAATTTCCGAGTATTAACCTATATTGATTGGAATATATCTTCATAAATTGTTGTTATTAGGTATCTAAATAAAAATATCGTAATGTAACGTTCTTAATTTTCTTAATGATATATTCCAGTTTTAAGGCTTGGAAAACTAGCAGAAGTGTATGTTCTTTTGTTTACTTAGAAACTTTTAGATATGCAAATGTTATGTTCCTTTAACTAATAATAGTCAATAGCTGTTTTATTGTCACACTGCATGCTCGGAATGTTTCATTCCTCATAAAAATTGTAAATAAGAATTAATTTCCCCCAGGTTGAGAAACCACAGCCTGAAGGGTTATCCCACCGAACACGCGACCAATGGGAAATAGAAAGATCGTCGCTCAAGTTTGTGAGGAAGTTGGGCCACGGACAGTTCGGAGAAGTGTGGGAGGGTATGTGGAATAATACGACACCAGTAGCAATAAAAACCCTTAAACCCGGGACAATGGATCCCAAAGACTTCCTTGCCGAGGCTCAAATTATGAAAAAATTGCGGCATCCTAAACTGATCCAATTGTACGCTGTCTGTACTGTGGAAGAACCCATTTATATCATCACCGAATTAATGAGAAACGGCTCACTTTTAGAATACCTTCAGGGGAAAGGTAAAGGGTTGAAGTTGCAACAATTAATCGATATGGCAGCGCAGATCGCCGCTGGAATGGCATTCTTGGAATCGCAGAATTATATCCACAGAGATCTTGCTGCGAGAAATGTTCTTGTAGCTGATGGAAATGTTGTTAAAATAGCAGACTTTGGACTAGCAAGATTAATTAAGGTGAGTTGTAAATTATTGTGTCATGGAGATCTCGAAAATAGTGAAAAATTGGGAAAAAGTTGCAGGATTAGGGGACCATTGAAATAGCATAAATAAAAAACAGAACATTAATTATAACAATAACAAAATTATCAAAAATAGTGACATTTTGAGATTTTTTTGTATTTTGATATAAGCCAGGGGAATGGCAAATACCTTTTCCTCCGCGCGATTTATACAAAGCAAATAATAATTTTCTGTGCTCTTCACAGCTGCATATGGTTATAATTAAAGAAATAATAAATACCTGTCCCATTTTTTAAGTGATGCACACAATTGTATCAATCACTAACATTATTACATTATTCTTGTGTAAGTAAATTAAATTAATGAAGACTGATCTATTGTCCCAGCGTTATTATTTTTACTAGATATCTTTTCTCTTGATTTTTCACTTTAAAATGTTTCCCATTTTATTCTTCTACGTGTCTGTAGTTTTCTAAACAGCTACACATTGAGGATTTGCCATCAGGTAAGCTACTTTTCAAGCCAAGAGTCAACTAAAATTGTTATTTGTTTGTACGGCTGCAATATAATACGTCATGTTATGTCACTGGCGTGCCTTACAACAATCCAACTCTAGTAATAAGGAAGTAAACATGAGAGCGTAAAATTTTATTTCATAACGTACAGGAAAATACGCCTAGAAGAATTATTCTTTTTGATCTCGCTTGGATAGACAACACAAAAAATAAATAAAGTTGAGAAAATCTTATACATATGTATCTCAAAATAAAAAAATTATATGACGTGTAACTATTTCAAAGGTCTATCAGTGCAAATTTGTTCTTATTTAATCACCATTTTTTTTTTATCATTTTGGTCATGATATTCTGACATTTATCGTAATTTTGCAAGTTGGCACAAACTAAGATAAAAAAATTGCTTCTCACATTTTTAATAACTCTTTTTTTTTAATTCAAGGAGGACGAATACGAAGCGAGAGTTGGTGCCAGATTCCCTATCAAATGGACAGCTCCCGAAGCAGCAAACTACAGTAAATTCTCCATCAAGTCCGATGTTTGGTCATTCGGTATATTACTTACGGAACTTGTAACTTATGGAAGGATACCGTATCCAGGTAATTAATTATAATCATTAAAATTCTTAGAAAAAGCTTTAAAATTCCTTGTTTCGTGACTAGAGCATGGAGAAAAATATAAGCCTATGGACTTGATCTCTAGATAGTGGATGATGATTTCAGTCATAATTTACTGAATTTGGACTATAGTAACTTTTAATGTACGCCTCTTTCCATAAATATTAATACCTAGCAAATGAGATGGTTTAATGACACAAAACCCATCAGCTTGTGCGAATGTGCAATGTGAAGAATTTGATTTATCAGTAAAATATAATTGTGGCAAAAAATTTCAGAATATTATAGTTTTCTAGACCGCAATGGTCTCCTTTGACTCATTAACTCTTATTTAATTTCCTTCTATTATTTTGACATCAGACATTATTATTAAAGAGTAAAAGCTCGATGAGAACAATTTTGAAAATTATCAACATGGACTCGTTTCCTGCCTATGTTTTTGGCATAAAAGATGATTCACATGTCCAGATTTCCATCCCATTTTTTTTATGTGTGTGTTCTTTATTGAATACCTCGGAAACGTTTTTATTAAAGCCTTTAGAGGACCACTGATAAGTTTCCAAAATGAGACTTTCCCGGAAAGAAGGAATCCTGTTCAGGATTTATAGGAAATGTTCCCAAATAGGATGCTCAACTTTTATTATTTGAACTTCCTCCATACTCCGCATAATGAACAATTCCTTGGTCGTGTCACTAATGGAAAAGGACCAATTTGGTGTCAATTCTCGGGTAAATTGTTCTTAACATAGACGGCTTCTCTATAGCGCATAAACTCTTGATAAGAAAAGGAACACCCTCCTGGAAAGTTTCCTAGGAAATATTCGCTGGGGTTATTCATTATATTTCAAAAAAAATATCTTCCCGGGAATTTCTCTCCCTAGTTTTTATGCAATCTTCTTTAGCTCAGCCTAATCTAATACTAAAAGAAGGTTATCTACATTGTCTCAAAAAAACCTGTGCAATCAGCAGATTTTGTATTTCATTATTAACTTAGATCAAGATTCACTTAATTATTAAACCGCTGTGTGCAAGACAGTCCTAGTGACAATTTTTCGATGCATAACTGAAATTTAATTTAGATGAAAAGAACGAACTTTTTTCATATAAGATTTCTGTCTTACAAATATTGTCGGGAAGCTGAATTTTTTACATTATACACGCCACATACTATATATCATCATCTAATTTGAATTCTTCCATTTCAGGTATGACAAACGCCGAGGTTCTGCACCAGGTAGAACACGGTTATAGAATGCCGGCGCCACCAGGCTGCCCGCCCGCCTTGTACGACATAATGTTGGAGTGCTGGAACCGAGACCCGATGAGGAGACCCACTTTCGAAACGCTGCAGTGGAAACTGGAGGATTTCTTCACCATGGAGGGATCCGAGTACAAGGAAGCGTCGGCGTACTGAGGTCACGCCCACCCCCCTGCTGATTGGTTGCGCAACTCGATCGAGGTGCACTACCATTGATGGGGAGGTGGATATCTATTTATCAAGGAACAATAGATAGATATGCCGTACTTTTTATACATATTTTTAGTTACACGACTTTACATCAGGACGGTTTCTACTAGTTTTTCGTAAATTGAATTTCGCCTTTGTATATATTTGTGGTAAGTACCTGTATTGAATTTTTATGTAATTCGAGACTTTTCATATTTCGTTGTGATGCGTTTTTGATACACAAAGTTATTTTGTTTGTTAAACATTTTAACTGTTTTAAATTTTAATACTGAATTTTATACTTACGAGAAGCTAGTAGAAGCCGTGAATCAACATCTCATTTAAACTAGTATTTCATATCAAGTATTTTTCAAATCGTAACTGGAACACTGCATGTTTAAACAACTGAATTTTCTACTCTTTCTTAATAGGACGTTGACAAATTTTGTAGACTAATATATTTATTTAATTTATTATTAGTGAAATTTCTATCTCGAAGTCCTCTTAAACATGCAGCGGGATATCGGACGGAATTGACAACCGGCTTGTCTAAAGCTTGTTGTAAACTGCAATATTAGTAAAAAATTGACGTATTTTAATTGCTTACCGCTAACTTTTGAGGTTTTGTACCCTTTGGAACGCACAAATTTGTATAGAACTGCCAAAAGATGTTTTTTGTTACTGAGTAAAATTACGGATCCAGCTTAGGGTCATATCGTGTGATTGTTGGCTTTACGAACAGTTACTATTTTGTTACGAACATTCCTGTAATAAATAAATTTTGTACAGGGTGTTTTTGTATTTTTTTATGATAGCTTCTACGGCTAGTCTGTGGCACTCTGTATATAGTTTATTTACGCGTTATCTTTGTTTTCCATACTCTGTGCAGTCGATAATAAAATAGAGGAACTAATTTTTCATAAGAAATAAAGTAATAGGTTATTTTTATTGAATCAACTAGGCCTCATACCATTTACTATTAAATATTATAATTATGTTAATACTATGAAAGGCATTGTTTATACAGTTATAGACACATTATACAATATTTTTTGTATTATACACTGTAGATTATAGTTAATAAAATTTATTAAGAATTAAACATCTCTTTTCTACCCATAGTAGTGCAATAATATAATTTTTCAATTATAATTTGAAGATAGTACACCTAACGTTTAGTTATACAGGGTGTTTCTGAAACAAGGTATTCCTTGGAAAGTATAAAAAAGAAACAACCTATGGTCTAGTGTCCCAGAAAGTTGACAAGACTAGGTCAAGTTCAGTGTGATTGATTTGCATTGTTTTATTTCAAAATGTCTTATTCAAATCAAGCATTAGCAGATATGAATGTACGGCATATTTTTGCGGCAATACGAGATTATACAGATGTGTGGAGTAAAAGCACACGTGCGAGATAATTTTCACTGATTTATGGTAAGTAATATATTTCTTAAATTAATTTTAGTCGTAGTAGTGTTTAAACATTTTCTAACCAAGATCTCTCAAAAAATGTATTAATTAATCTGTGCTAGAACTGTTTCAAACTTTCTAATCTATATTGGATGATTTGGATATAATTGCAGGATGTTTCTAAATTAATGCAAAAAAAATTAATTTAACCCCCCTTCAAAATTTACACCCCTCCAAAAAAGGAGAAAAAAATTATATATATTTTTTCCTTCCCTGTATATTGTGATGGTTCGATTTGAATGTGCCGCGAAAGTGCAGAGAGATCGGGAGTGTGGGGGATAGGCGGTGAGTGCGAGAGGGCAGCGACGGAGTTGAGACGGGAGACGGAGTTGGGACGAGCTCGAAGCAACTAGTGTGTGTGCTAGCTGACCCTAACCGTTACATGTAAACATTTTTACATATAGTTTTCTTTAGTTGTGTATATTGTGTCGACTTTATATGGCAATATATCTGTATATATAATATATGCTGTTATTATTTTGAAATCTTCGAAGTAAAGAGGGAAGAAGGTATAACCACTACACATTTGGCACCCAACTAGTGGCTAGTGAACATACGACGTCTGATATTAGAGTCCCTATACTCTACCGATTGAAAACAGAAAAAAAGAAGTTCCAGAAATTAGAAATTAAGCTGGAAGAAATTAGTGTCTGGTGTCCGGTAAGCAAAGAGAAGAGCGGGAACAGCAAGGCGCGCGAGACAGTGCATGCAAAGAAATTCCGCGGCATCCTGTGAAAGAGAAGGATAAGGGAGAACGAGCAGCTAGCAGCTACGTCGCAGGTGCAGCGCTGAACAATCGGCAATCGACACAACGGCGGCGATTTACGAGACGAAGCTACATCGACTTCGAGAGGTGAGAGGTAAAGGGGGAGACTGTTGGATATAAACAAAGTGAGTCGAACTACATTTTTTTTGCCATCCTAAAAACATTGGCTATTATATTATACTTTTATGTGCATGTTTATTTTAAGCGCTACTTGTGCTTTATGCTCTTATTTTTGAACAGAGGCAGTATTATGTCGGAACAATTTCACTGTCGAAATTTATAAAATATTTAGATAAGGATATTCATTCATGTGTTCCAATAGTTAAACATTAGTAGTTTAAAGATACTGTTCTGTAATCTAAGATTTCATATATTTGTTTTTATGTGTACTTGTAAAAATTGTATATGCCTCCAAAATATAAGAAAAGTCAGAAAAATATTGTAAAAATGGCAGAACAAGAGGCTCGAGAAGCACAAGGAAATGTCGAGGTTAAAAAACTAGAATCTGCTTTAGAGCAAATTGCTAGTAATATGATATATTTACAACAAACTGTAGGAACTTTAGCAGATAGTTTAGCACAGATGAAAGTTAATAAAAGTAACTTGGATGTAAATAAAACGTCTGATAGATCGTATATATTAAATTGGAGGGAATTGGGGGGTAGTAACCTCACTTATTATCCTAATGGCAAAACACACCCTATGCAATTTTTAAGAAATTTAACTAAACTTTTAAAGGAGGCTGGTGTGCCTGAAGAAAATAAAATTAGCTTAGCGGTGAATTGTATGCGAGGTGCTGCGGCAGACTGGGTATTGGTTAAAGAACCCCATTTTAAAAATTTTAAAGATTTTGCGGACGCATTTCAGGACAGGTTTTGGGGGCAGGAAAAACAAAGGGAATTATTCTTAGAATTAAAATATGGTAAACACGATACAGGCAACAGGTCTGATTATTTTTTAAGTATGGTCAACCAATCTAGCTTTTTGCCAGAAAAAATCTCAGAATGTGAACTTATTGATAGATTATCTAAGCATTTTTCGGTGGAAGTAAGAAAGGGAATAATAACGCAAGGCCTTAGCACCATTGATGAAGTAGAAAAATATTTAAGGAAAGTCGATGAAATTCAGAGTGAAGAAAATTCGCGCAATAGAAATAATTCACAGGAAAATAGGAGACGGGATTATAGAGTAAATTATAATAGAGACAATAATAGAAATAGTGGCGGTCAGAATAATACAGGAGGTAATAATAATATTGAGAGAAATAATAACCAGGTAAATTTAATAACTAAATTTAATGAGAGTGTTGAAAACTTGTTATTGGAGCCTGAAGAGGGTGAGAAACAAGAACAAAATAATAATATCGCAACTCCTGTTATTCAAGCTAAGATGTTTAACCAAAATATTGATATATTAGTAGACAGTGGCAGTGACGTATCTGCTATTTCAGAGACATTTTTTGAAAACATTAAAGCTAATTTTAACGTAAATGTTCCGACATTACCAGTTACCGGCGTTCAAATTTCTGTAGCCGTCGGAGGAAAATTACAAAGAGTAAAATGGCAAACGTTTTTAGCAATATCTTTCAGAGAAATCGAATTCGAATCTGTATTTTTGATTATTCCCAAATTAAATAAGGATGTTTTATTAGGATGTGACTTTTTAACTAAACATAAAGCTCATTTAAACTTTGACACATTGCAGCTTACATTTTCGGTTAACAATATAACGTATACGACGGATTTTAATTACAAAATACTACAGTCTGAGTCGCTAGCTATAACTTTATGCAAACAAAATATTGAACTAGATTCGGCATCACCCAGTATATGTTCAAAACATAATTATACTTCCGATGATTTGAAGAAGATTGTCGACGAAGCAAATTTAGATCAAATAAAGAAAGGCAATTTGTTATCTTTACTAGAAAATTATCACGATTTGTTTTCAGAATGTCCGGGTAAGGTAAACAATTATGAACATGAAATTGTTATGCGCGACGATAGTCCTTTTTATATTAAATCATACCCGATACCTTTTGTACATAGAAATAGTGTAGATACACAGTTACAAGAAATGTGCGATTGGGGCATAGTAAGCGCGGAAAAAACGGAATACGTATCACCGCTTGTTACGGTTACGAAACGCGATAAATCCGTGAGAGTTTGTCTAGATGCGCGCGTTTTAAATAGTAAAATGGTTCAAGATTACATCCCACCGCCGAATATGTCAGAATTATTGTTTAAATTTAAAAAGGGACAAGTGATAAGTTCTCTCGATTTGACGGCCTCGTACTGGCAAGTTCCAATTAAAAAGGAACATAGGAAATTTGTAGGATTTTTATATAAAGATCAAACTTATACTTTTAATGTTTTACCCTTCGGCCTTTCGACTTCTATGGCGAGCCTTATTAGGTGTTTAAACAAAGTATTAGGAGTGGAATGTGCTGATTTCACACTATGTTACGTAGATGATTTGTTGATATATTCTGATAATGAAGAGACACATCTGTCTCATTTGAATATTGTTTTTAATAAACTAAAACAAGCTGGTTTAACAGTGAAGCTACGAAAATCGCAATTCTTCCGCGACGAAATTTCTTTTTTAGGGCACGTTATTACGAAAAGGGGCATATTTATGGAGCCCAGCAGAATTGACTGTATAAATAATTTTACAATACCGCGGAATATAAAACAATTGAGAGGATTTCTAGGTTTGGTGAATTTTGAGCAACGGTTTTGCAAAAACCATGCCGAATTAACGCAGCCGTTATTGAAACTATTGAAAAAGGGTGTCAAGTGGCACTGGGGGGTGGAAGAGCAAGACGCTTTTGACAAAATTAAACGTGCCTACGTAAAAACAACTATTTTAATACATCCAAATTTATCAGAGACATTTTACATACAAAGCGATAGTTCCAATTATGGATTAGGAGGTTGCATATACCAGGTAGATCAGAAAACGGGTGATCGAGGGGTCATCGCGTATACTAGCCGCGTATTTAAAGCCAGTGAATTAAATTATACAGTCTCGGAAAAAGAAGCACTAGCTATTGTACATTGCCTACGACAGTGGCGTACATTCGTATTAGGTAAACCGCTCGTGATTGTTACTGATCACAAGTCACTGACGTTTTTGCTTCAAACTAATTTAAAAAGCGCTCGCCTCACGCGCTGGGCAATGTTTATTCAGGAATTTAATTTCACAATAGTTCATTGTAAAGGAACGGACAATGTGGTCGCGGATTATCTATCCAGATATCCTGAAAAGGAACCTAGACGGGTTGAACCGGAGCATAAATCAAACATTCAAATTTGTTTAATAAATTTATCACCGGATTATAGACAACTGAAGCGCCATTTCGGTAATATTCGCGAGAATCAATTGGAAGATGAGCAGTTTAAATTAAAAATTAAATTTTTAGAAGAAATAGAGAGAGATGTTAAAGTTATTACGGAAAGGGAAGCTAGAATTTTAAAGTGGTTTATTACACATAATGGTATTTTGTTTAAGAGGGGTACTGATGACAATCCGGGTTTTAAATTATGTGTCCCAGTAAGTCAAAGGGTAGAATTGATTAAGGCTTGTCATGAAGAGTTGGGTCACTTCGGTAAGTTTAAAATTTATGAGAAAATGAAGCAGAAATTTTATTGGCCACGAATGCAACGAAATATAAGGCAATATGTAGCGTCTTGTGTTCTGTGTCAGAAAGCGAAACCATCAAAAAGATGTCAGGGTTTAATGCATCCTATAGTAGTGCAAAAGCCAGGGGAATTAGTTTGTCTAGACCTTATGGGTCCATTGCCGATATCACGTGGTGGGGTAACAATGTTATTAGTCATCGTGGACGCTTTTACGAAATATGTAAAATTGTATGCGCTTAAGCGGGCCACAACAAAAACTATCTTGAATAAAGTTATTGAGAAATATATACCACAAGTTCAAAAACCAGCCGCCATTTTGAGTGATAACGGATCACAATTCACTTCTTGCTTATGGAAGACTAAACTACAAGAACTCGGTATTAATGTTAAGTTAATTTCCGTTTATTTTCCCCAGGGGAATATTACTGAAAGATACAATCGCGAAATTGGTCGTTTGCTAAGGTGCTACTGCCATGAAAAACATACAAAATGGGCCTACACCCTCGACTTTATAGAAAAGTGCCTTAATCGAGTCGTTAATGATACCACGGGTTATACACCTTTATTTTTACAATTGGGTATACACGACAAAAGTCCTCTAGATACTTTGGTTACATTTCCTGTCGAAGATAAACAGTACTTGGTGCTAGAACATTATTGGGTATTAGCAGCAGACCGTCTTCGAACCAAAGCGGAAAAGCGCGCAGTTAAAGCTAACAAAGGAAGAATTCCTGAAAGTTTTGAGGTAGGGATCAGGTTCTTATGCGCACCCATGCTCAGTCGTCAGCAGAAGTTCGCACAATACAAAAATTCTTTCTTCTATTTGAAGGGCCCTTTCACGTTGCCAGGCAAGCCGGTCCCAACTCATACGTGTTAGCTGATTCGGATGGTAAAGAGGTTGGTAAGCATAATATCATTAATTTGAAAAAATATAAAGTTCCTATAGTAGAGTAAAATAAAGTAGTTGTTTTGCGACACATTTCCTTGGGTTTACTTAAATCTAATAACTATTGTAAATATCTTTAAGTAAGGGGGGTGATGTGATGGTTCGATTTGAATGTGCCGCGAAAGTGCAGAGAGATCGGGAGTGTGGGGGATAGGCGGTGAGTGCGAGAGGGCAGCGACGGAGTTGAGACGGGAGACGGAGTTGGGACGAGCTCGAAGCAACTAGTGTGTGTGCTAGCTGACCCTAACCGTTACATGTAAACATTTTTACATATAGTTTTCTTTAGTTGTGTATATTGTGTCAACTTTATATGGCAATATATCTGTATATATAATATATGCTGTTATTATTTTGAAATCTTCGAAGTAAAGAGGGAAGAAGGTATAGAAGGTATAACCACTACAATATTAACCTAGAGAAACAAAACTTATTGAGAATTATCTACTACAAGTTTTTATATATTAATAATATTGTGTGAAACTAACTACTCTGTGGACAAAAGCCCCAACCAGCGTTGAATTACACCCACAATATTTACCCATATATTCTTTATTATTAGCTTTTGTAACATTTTTTACTATATTAGACTTTACTATATCTAAATTTACTAACCTGCTTAAAAAACACTACAAATATCTAATTTCACTTTTGACAGTGGGAACTCGAAAATTCAACCACAATAGATGAGATCTGACCTATTTCTGCATTTTTAGGATTGCTGCTTCAGGTGGCCCCCTTTAAGTTGAGTTAAATATCTAACTATAAAAATTATTATATAAATTAAAATTATTTGAAATTAAATATCGACAATGACAAAAGTGACATTATCCTGTCAATGAATTAAATTAAATATGACAATACCTACTTAAGCATTTACATTAGTTTTTCAAATATCAAAAATGGCTTACGTTTATAGCAACTCGCAGTTGATGGATATCGTTTTAATTTATGCTGAAGTGAAAATGCGAGAACGATTTCCCGTTAAACATGTGCCAACTGCAGCAGCTACTTTTACAACGATGTGCAGTGACTTCAAGTGTAGTGAAAAGGCTGGTGTGACACGGGAAATTTGTAACCGAATTGTGGAAGACATGGAGGTCCAGAGCGTTCACGGTCTATTGTAGCAGTGTGGTGTATCATCCATGAGGCTCAATTATATCCGTACCATGTACAGCGTGTCCAAGTATTAATATGGACAGGAAAGACTGATACCATGACCGCCATGATCTACAGACTTTTATTCATTTGGACTTATTTTTGTGGGGATATTTAAAAAATGAAGTATATTGCACCAACGTACAAACTACTGATGATTTATGCAAACATATCGCTGCTGCCAATAACTTTACTTCAAATTATTTTAATAATTATAACTATAAATTAATTCTATTAATAGTTAACAACAATAGCGGCAAAAGCAGTTGAATTTGCTATTTCAAAATAGATGTTACAGTGGACAAGTTTCCAGTGCTGAGCGAAAATGTATTTTTAAATCATTTTTGAACTGCATTTTTTAGATAAGTTCTGAATCACTTTTATAGACAGATGTCCAAATTTTTATTATAAAAGGGTTTAACTTTCTTATAACATAATTTACATGTATCATGTATACTCTATTAAGACCATTTAAATTTTCAGTGGATAGAAGAATAACACATAAGCATTAATGTATTATTCTGAAAAGTTGACAGTCCTTATGTATAATTACAAATCCAAATGTTCATAAATATGTGTACTGATTGATAACTAGTATCAAAAATTACATCTAAATTCTTTGCTGTATTATATTGTACAGTACAAAATCGTTTTGCAAATTTAATTGCGTGTTTTTAAAGGTATAAGTCATTGCTTTACA
The DNA here is from genome assembly GCA_037114965.1 of Monochamus alternatus. Lineage (NCBI taxonomy): Eukaryota > Metazoa > Arthropoda > Insecta > Coleoptera > Cerambycidae > Monochamus > Monochamus alternatus. The sequence continues at coordinate 92,714,624 of CM073427.1, read as the reverse complement.
CTTTTGATTGTATAATTTCAATTTATTTTCAATACACTAACTTTCAATTTGATTTATTTGACCTATAAATAGACAGCCTTCAAGCGTGTCAACTGTATCATATATGTATTTTTAGATCATTAGCAAATAAAAAGGAAATGGAAATCTATAACCTAGGCAGTATCATTAATAAATAGTCAAAACAGCAGCAGCCCATTTAATATTTGAGTAGCCCTAAGTTAGATTAGATCCCATTTTAATAAAATAAAAATCTTTGCGGTGGAGTGAAACAGAATTTCAGAAACAGTGTTATTATTATTAGGAAATTAATGAATAGGAAACAATTTTGCTATCAGTAAATGCGTAAATAAATAAAAATAGAAACCTCAATTTACAGATAAAGTGGCAACATTGCTTAGATCATGTTCCTTATCTTCTAACAAAAACCTGGGCATTCAGCAGTTATCACTTATCAGAAATACTTAAAACATGTCATATCAGAGTGTGGATGCACATCTCGTTAACAAAAGCTGCATTTATTGAATGTTTCATTATTTTTTGTTGTAAATTAGTTTTAATGAAACTGCAAACATGTATGAAATTAGTGAATCCCCCAACTATATATGGCTGAAACAAAATTATTTGGGCGAGGGTGCAACGGCATCGGTTTACCAGGGAGCCAACAAGTCAACTGGCGAATTGGTAGCCGTAAAGTGTTATAAGGGATATATAACCCAGCCCGAATGTCAGCTTCGAGAGTTTGAGGTGCTAAGAAAAATAAAACATGAAAACATTGTCAAATTGATTGCTACCGAAGAAAGCCTAGCGGACAGGAAAAAAGTTTTAGTTATGGAGTTGTGTAATGGAGGAAGTCTATTAGCTGACTTAACGGACCCTAGAAATACCTATGGATTAGAGGAATCTGAGTTTCTTCTGGTTCTGAGGCATCTTTACAATGGAATGAAGTATTTGAGAGACAATAACATAATTCATAGGGACCTAAAACCAGGTAAGAGTTCTTATATTTGAATACTTTGTTACTATAAGTAGTTGTAAATCAACACAATTAGACTAATTTATTAGACTAGATTAACTTTTGTTAATTGTGCAAGATGTTTCATATTGAAGCTTGAGGCTTTTTTACAGCAATAGAAAAAAGAATGAAAACTAAACTTACGATCTCAATTGGTCCATTTTAAAATAAAAAGTTTTTCACAATTCCTGACATGAAATCATCGACAGTTGTACCATCCAACATACCCAACTATTTTCATTAAAAAGAAAAAGAAAGAAAAACATTTCTGCATCTTTCTTTGGAAATAAGTAGAAAAATTTAAATCGTATTAAAGATGCCAAATAATTGTTTAAATTGGAAATGTATATTATAAAACAATCCCTTCTCAGAAATAGTTTTTTGAAAAATAACAAATATAAAATAATATAAAAAAATCATATGTAAAGAGCAAAAAGGTTCAATATTTCTTAAGTACATTTTTCATTATTCTACACCCCATATGTAATTCACCATTTCAATTCCTATTTCTCATACAAATTTAAACATTTATTTCAATTTGTTTATTATTTTGTTTTATCCATTTAACTTTCTTTTAACTAAAGTCGATAGTGGTCAATTTGTGTGTTTGCACAAACGATTTATATTTTTTCTTGCACAATTAACTTAATTAATAAAGAAAGTGCAATAGAACAAGCGAAAAGGGGTCTACAAATTTCAGATTTAATTACAGTTTTTTCATAACTGTCATACAAAATTGTTGATGACAATGCGTTTTAGACTGAAACATTTTCTATTTTTGTTTAGATAAACATAAATAGACAGATAAATGTACATAGATAAATATTTCTTATATAGAGGATCTTTATGCTATTTAGGTTGGTAAAAAATTAAAGTTGTCATATTGTGATAATTAAATATGAAATATTATTGGAGATGATCATTCTAGGCCCATAAAGAGATAAAAATTTAAGGAAATTAGTCCAATACATGTACCTACACAATAATATTTTTAATTTTTCAGATCATCCAATTTAATTTGTAGTTATATGATTTTTAAAGCCTTTGCAGAGTCACCACTGAAGATATCGAGAGTGAAGATGGCAAAATATTGGGAAGCACGGGATGTGACCAATTATAGAGATATTGTCTGTAGTTATTTATTTGTGGCATTTTTCGTTATTTTTTTAATCGTTAATTTTTGTTTAGCTAAGGCTAGGACATATTAATTCTATTACTGACAACGACCAGTTACCTAGTTCACAGCATAACAATTCGAAGAAGAAATTTTAATTTGATAAAACCAAATATTCTTTTCACGACGTTCTCTCTAAGCCTAGAAATCGTCCTTTAAAAAACTGTATAAGACCTACAATTCGTTATCATATGACTAATTCAATTATTGATACTATTTTGTTTAAATGTAACAACTTTTAGGTAACATCATGAAATGTATCCAGGAGGATGGCTCGAATATCTACAAACTTACCGACTTTGGGGCAGCGCGGGAACTGGCGGAGAGTGAAACGTTTCAGTCAATATGCGGGACAGCGCAATATCTTCATCCAGATGTTTATGAGCGAGCCGTACTAGGAAGACAAGTTAATAAAAAATTTAACTCCTCTGTTGATTTGTGGTCAATAGGGGTCACTTTGTATCATATTGCGACAGGAACATTACCTTTCATTGCTTACACAGGCCGCAAAAATAAAGAAACAATGCATTACATTACAACGAAGAAAGAGAGTGGTGTTATATCGGGAATACAAACTAGGGAAAACGGACCAATTACATGGAGCACAAAATTGCCAGGCACATGCTTCTTAAGTGACGTTCTAAAGGAGAATTTAACACCAGTCATTGCGGGAGTTCTAGAAGCAAACCCTAGTAAAATGTGGGGGTTTGATAAATTTTTTTACGAAGTAGATGTTTTGCTGTCGTACGTTGTTGTACATATCTTTTATGTAAATAAAGCAAAGCTAATAAAAATATATATGCTGCCAGATCAGAGATACCAAGATTTAGAACAATGTATAACGAAAGAAACTGAAGTAGAGGGTGTCAATCAACTTTTATTATACAAAAGGAATTCCCTTAAAAATTCTGTTCAAGAATTTACTGGGGTATGTGAATACCCAAAAACAACGGAAGAACAGCCACTATTTTTATTTAATAAAGAAATTGAAGATTTTTCTATAGCATCTCTTCAGATACCACAGTGGGTGGATTTTCCTATTAATATATCTGTAGAAAATGACATAGAACCAGCAGCAAATGCTTGCTCTATAGGTTACTACTGTAAGCGACAGATTGAAAAGTATTCTCTTTACTGTAAACTAATTAACGACTCTGTTGAAAATTTGATTGAGTACATCAGTAGAGACCTGAAATACATACAACTAAAGGCACAGCATTTGTTGGACAAAACACGCGTTTTCGAAAAAACTGGAAGAATATTACAATTTTTATGGAAAATAAATAAGGGCAATTATGACAGTAAACTGGAGAATATAAGCAAAGAATTTACAGCAGCTACAGAACTAGTTGCCCATTTATATAACTTACAATGCTTTGAGAATACTATAAAATCAAATTGGGATTCCACAATCAAAGATCTTAAATGCCCTTCCAAAAATCGTGTTTCCGCAAGGGGGAAAACGCAGGTTGAAGAATTGCGAAAATCTTGGCGATATTTTACAGAAGAGCCAATAATCCCACATTTGTCTTATAGTAAAAGCCAGTGGCACATACTAGAAAGAAATAAAGTGAGACAAAAGCTCAGTGAAGTAATACATTTACTAGAAAAAGAAACGTTTTTTCAATATCAACAGATGGCTAAAAGTTTTGAAATTTGGTACAACTCTGCCCAAAATATGTATTTTAAGATAAATATCTTAAAGTCAGATATTGAAACCAATGAAAAAAAGCTTAAAGATTTTGAAAATGAATTAACTCTGGATTATGACAACTATATTAAAAACAGGAGTCAGCTGCTTAGAAACAACATAAATGCTGAAATAATAAAACAAATGAAACAGTCTGAACAACGCTTAGGGAATCATTTCAAAAATAAGAAAAATTTTAATGAAATACTTTTAGAAAATACTAGACTTATGAACAAGATAAAAGATTTCAAGTGCATGGAGCTGTAAATCTGTTATAAATGAAATTTCATTCATGTAGTGCTCCAGGTTTTAAATAAGAAACTTTACACAAGTGGTAAAACTAATTTTATGAACACTTTCATATTCAAGATACAAAGTGAGTGTTGAAATAATAATTTTCTTAAATATTTCTGAGGCTAACTTGGGTTAAAGATTTATTTGTAAGAGGTAGTGTTGGACATAATGAAAAAATTTTAAAAATTAGGACAATCTCAATAAACAGGCGATTACTCAAATGAATATTTAGTCGGACCTTAGAACTAAGTGATTTGGAATATGTCAATCTGTTTTGTTTGACATTTGTTTATTTTTTGCACTGCAACGCAGCTAAATTTGTTTCCATTAATTCTTCTTTACAAAATTGTAAATATGAAAAATGACATGACATGATAAACAATATTATTTTAAAATATAACTGATGTAGAAAGTTTGTTTGTATGTAATTAAAAATTAATCATGATTTTTGCATTACTTAAAATTGTACTTAGTTATCAGATATCAATTTTTTGTAAAAGATCTATTATTGCAATTATTGCTTACCTGTAAAAGTATGTTTGTAAATAAAACAAATGTAGAATTTACCAGTGTATAAATAAAATTTCACAATATCAAATTTTATATAAATTTGATGAGAATCAATTAAAATTAATATAATTAATCATTATTATTAACTTATTTGATATAAATAAATAATAATAAATAAAATTAATAAAACTACAGTAAAGCTCGGTTATAACGTACCGGCAGGGACTTCAAAAATCGGTACGTTATATCAGAAGTACGTTTTAAAAAAATATATTAAATTTTTAAAATATCTATTAAATCTTAACAAAAATACAAAATATGTATGTACATGTTTAACAAAAAGCAGCAACAGAAGTACGTAATAAGCGTGTACGTTGTAGCCGAGCTTTACTGTACTTTTATTAAACCTTAATGAATTAAATTCCAAATGTAATAATTCATTACATAAGAACTTACAATTTTTTTTTGTGATATATTGAGTGTCAATAGTATACGCCTCGTAAGCAACAAGGTGAAAATTTCAAGAAGCCATTAAATGTTTTTTATTTGTATAAAAAAAACACTTATATAGCTGAAAAAGTAATTTAAGTTAAAGTTTTATACAAGGTGATCCCGAATAATATGCAAAAAACTATATGGTTAAATCATAATGTTTGACGCCAAAATTATGCAGGTAACGGGATGACCTACTTTTCTGTTACAGGGTGTACAATAACATTTAAATTAATAGTAAATATTTAATACAAAATATAAAAATAACCACACTTTGCACACAATTCTTCTGTTTTTAAATCTGTTGTCCGAAAGTTATGTTTTCCTCAAAATATCCACAAAATATGTTGGTATTACATTGAATCTGAACTCAAATGATATAATTTTTATAAAATATGTTACTTACGAGGTACCGTAATATAACCTTCAATATTTATGTTATTTTATGTACATATTTCAGTGAAAAAAAACTAACTTTTAGATTTTAAAAAATAATAAATCCATATTTCCGTTACGGATTATGATTTTTATAATACACTCACTGGCAATAAAAACCGGCCACTAAAAACTAGGCCCAATTTTAAAGTTGGCTTCCTCGAGAACCGCTCATTTGATTTTGATGATCTTTTTTTTAAATTGTACATTGATTTCTCAGGAACGGATGCTATGTCGGTAATTTTTATTCGGAATTTAATTTGAGTATATACGGGGCGTAACAAAAAGAGGAAGTTTTTTCTCGAAATTTGTAACACACTGCAGCAGCTACAATCGCTGTTGCTAACTGGACTCACACTGTAGCCTCGTCTTCTGTGAACATTTTGTTTTTTTAATGACGACATTATATCTGTTTTTATTGGATACACTGTTTTAAAACGAACGCGTCGGAAAAAGCTCAGAAAACAAGTCAAATAAACATCAAAACGTAGATTTAATATGAAAACAATTGAAATTAAAAAAAAGCTCCTCGCTTCAAAATGGCTCCATTCAATCAATGTGGCTTCGAATCAATAAGGTTTGTAACAAATCCTTGTGAAATTGCATTAAATTCTTCCTGAACTGCAATTCGCAGATCAACAACATCCGTCGCAGATAAAGGCATTTTTTTAATTTGACGACCGTTGACAAAGTCTTAATTGTCATGTGAGATATAAGTGGTCTGCTTACTTCCTGCTCGGCGTAAGCGGCTCGACTTACAGGAAGCGACCTACATTGCAGCAGGTACTTAAAGTTGACCTTTCGCCCTGGGCGACGAGCCATTAAATTTGTAAATGGTACTGCAGGAAACAACTACTCTGCGGACTAATTTATCTTAATCTTAATTGTCATATTTCAAACAATCAATCCGGTTCCGCCTATGAGCCGTCCGTGAGGAAGCCAACTTTAAAATTGGGGCTAGTTTTTAGTGGCCGTTTTTTTTTTGCCGCTGAGTGTATATTTTTTTACATTTTGATTTTCATTTCGCTTTGTATACAATAATAAGAAAAATATAATTATCTGTTATTATTATTACACAAAAAGGCATCAGTGAATGTCCTTTTAAGGGGACTAGAATCATGCCCAATTTCACCTTTAAGAAACCTTATTTTATTCCTGAAATGATTTGTCAGATTTAGAATGTACAACCCACATTTGTTAAAAATAGAAATTGTAATGTGTTGAATTTTTAATAACTCTTCTTGGTTTTTGGGTAGAAACTTACATATAGCTTTTATAGCAACAGGATGCAAAACTGCTGCAACAGATACATTTCTTTGTATAGCAAGCTTATAACATAAGTCTAATAATCTTCTATAGCACTGCTGTTGATATCCATTTATCAGTTGCTGAAGTGCCTTTGTAGAAGGTAGCATCGCTCTGTCGACTGTGACAGTCATTGAATATACCGTTTCAATACACTCAGTTTGGATGGAGCGCTTGTTAGCAACAGGAATGGTCATTTTTATAACTGACGAATCCAAAAATGATGTCAATTCCTCGCCAGGTTTTATGTATACAAGAGGAAACTCTCCTGTAGTTATGTAGTCATTTGCTAAAACATTAGTGACAACCAAATCTCTAAGAATTCTATAAATATCGAGACGGCTCATTACCCTTCCCGAGCCATAATATTTGTGAAAGTGAAGCTGTTTCGTATAAATAATTCTTTCCTTTGAGCCTTTATAAATTTTCACTGCCGTAATCAGAGTAATTTTAGTAATATCTCTTACTAAAATTGCGAGCTGCTTTGCTTGTTTTGTGATATCTACCTCATTCTGGACTTTGTTAAAGTTAGCACAGTTATCACAAATCGTTTCTTTATTTCGAATACACATTTGTCTATCAAAAGTTTCACCTAAGTTCAGCAGCTGGAGATATCGTCTGCAATCTACTTGATTGTTAGCAAATGCGACCATTTGTTCTAAATTATCAAAATGACCTTGTAGTGTATTTCTATTGTGGAGATCACCTTCCATCAGTTCCATTGTTCTAATCACATCACCATAATTGTAGAAAAGATATGAGTATGAAATTTCTCCGTCTCTTCCAGCTCTTCCCGATTCTTGATAATAAGCTTCCAATGATTTTGGAATTTTATTGTGTATGACAAATCTTACATCGGGCTTATCGATCCCCATACCAAACGCTACTGTTGCTACTATAACATGGAACTGGTCTTGCATCCACTCCCTTTGCGTCTGTTCTCTAACGTCTGCTTTCAAACCTGCATGATAAGGTTTAGCTTTTATACCCATGACTTTTAAGTAGTCACTTAGTTCTTCACAGTCCATTCTAGACAGGCAATAAATTATTCCAGATTTCCTAAAAAAATTTTTACTAATTAAGCGTTGTATTTCATAAAATGGCGTTTCCTCATGTTTATCAATCACTTGATATTTAATATTTGGTCTATTGAAACTCTGAATAAATCTTTTAACATTTCGTAAATTTAAATTAACGATGACATCAGTTTCTACTTGTTGTGTTGCTGTAGCCGTGAAACATACCATCTGTATATCATTATACTTTTCTCTAAGCGTACGAAGTTTTTTATAACAAGGTCTAAAATCATGACCCCATAATGATAAGCAATGTACCTCATCCAAGACAAATCTCGATAACCTTCCTCTTTTGTACAGCAAATCTATAATTCTTTTTGTTTCATTTGAGTCAATAATTTTTTCTGGGGTTACATATAACAAATCAATTTCTGGTTCACTCAAAGAGAGTTTTGATACAATTTCTTTCGTTTCTTGTCTTGAATTAGTCGAACACAAATGTGCCGCTCTAATATCGAGAGCACTTAATTTGTCTACTTGATCACTAATTAACGCTATTAATGGAGAAATTACAATTGTAACACCTTTGCTTAAAACTGCTGGAAGTTGATAACATAAGCTTTTTCCACCCCCTGTAGGCATTAGTACAAAACAATCGTGTCCATTCAGAATAGCATTAATAATTTCTCTCTGGCCAGGTCTAAAGATTGCGAGTCCAAATTTTGTTTGCAACGTTTCAAGCATTTCTTCAGAAAAAGAGTAATTTCCTATAAACTCCACAGAATGATCTATTCGTGATATCGACGAGATATTAATTTCAGGAAAAACATTCTCACTCCAATTTATATCCTCAATATCTTGTAACAAATCTTCAGCTTTTAACTCATTTGTTTCCAGTTCAAATGGTTCATTCCAATCAATATCATCCACAGATATATCAAGATCAAGAGATGATGTGGAATCATTTGCCATCATTTGCTCTAGATTGGTATTTTCTAAAATTAATATGTAATATTTATAAATACTTGAATAATGGTTTAATGAAACAATATCACTATACCTTCAATTGCATTTATTTTTGATACTGGTAAGACGTGTTGTATAAAGTCGTTCTTTTCTTTTGTAGCTCTAATATATATTATTATATTAGTATATTATTTCATAGTGAAATAAATAAAAATTCTTATTTATATAGTCGATTTGATAAGTTTATGCTCGGGTTGACAGTTGTTGAGAATATTTAGATCCATTTTTAACAGCAATACATATCGTGGATTACTTATATCCCCAATATCCCCAAATGAATTAACAAATTCATAACCAAATGTGCTAATAAATTCATAGATAGTTTATAGTAAGTGGTAAGTTATAATTATGTACTTTCAAAAAAGCAAAACATACTTGTCATACAATTTGTGAAATAACACTACTTTCACACAATTACTTTATTTCTTGTTTCTTATCTGTATAAATAGTGTAGAAATCTATCACAAAAGTCTATGGCACAGTCTATGGTATAAATAAATAACAAAACAAAAACAACTATAAATAAATAAATTATGACATGACCACAGAGTCACAAACTACTGATCACACAGACCACAGATTATCATCTGATCTGTGATCATCATTATAGATAGCAGATAGCATATTCTGTGGTAGATATATTATATATAGCCTGTGTATATAGCTAGTTATATATTTTGTGGTATATAGTATAGTTAGCATGGCTGTGCAAGTAGCTTAAGGAAATGCGCAACAGAGTAACAGAGTAGGGATGGAGCCTCGGCCAGGGAGGTGAGAAAAGACGCAAGGAAAAGGAAGTAACTTTCAATTTATTACTAGTTTTTCCTCACTGCAAAATCTAGTGTCTTTAAATTTATCACTATATAATTTAGTAATTTTTCCTCACTGTCTCTGTTTACGTATAGCTGACTCGATTTCTTGTTATTTTTTTTGGTTATATTTCTGAGACAATGTAAATATCAAAAATACAAAAAAGAAAAAGGTAAGTAGTTAAGAGTACAAGATTTCTAAATAAATGTAGGTATTGATACTAATAAATTTAAAATTAATTCTTCTGAATTCATATAAAAATGTGAATTTGTAAATTAATTTAAAATAAGCTTTTCACATTTAACACTTAATAATAATTGTAGGTAAGAAAACATATGACACAAAAGTTAGCATCAGATGGGATCGAAACGAATATATAATATGAGCTAGTTGTCTGCTGGAATCGAAACAATTACATAAACTATGGGTCTGCAATATTGAATATCGGTATACAAACAGGCTGTGATCTTTGCCATCTCTATTGAAATATGATAATAGGAAAGTTATAAGTCATGTGAAATCTCATTACAGCATCATGTGTTCATTGATTATATGAATTGTTAGTATTATAATCTCGATGATCTGTTATCGGTAAGTTAAGTTAGTTATTCTTGCAAATAATTGTGCCAAAAATTCGTTTCTAAATTGCTACCATGGGATTCTAATCATTGAAAATATGGAAAACAATGTTTTATCAAATACTATCAGAATGTTTTCCTTTGTGATAGTTATTTTATTGATTCTGATTTTGTGGTAAAATTTGTAATCTGTATTGTACAAAATACTGTTTCTAAACGTACATACATTCAAAATCTAATAAACAATTTGAAGGTTCTAAACAACAACTAGAACAAATTCAATTACTGTCACTTAATACAAATTCTTTTCCGATAGATAATACGATAGTCCATGTTGTTCAAGCACCCTTGCTAATAATCATGATGATGTAATGAGATATTCCAAACATTGATAGCAATAATTCTCCTTAGATGAACAGTTTAATATGGCGTTTAAGAAACATTTTTAACAAAAAATGTAAGTTTCTGCATAGAAGTATTTATTCAGAATAAATTTGATTAATATTAAAATAGATTATTACTAATTGGTATAACATAATCATTCATAATAATACCTTATTCTATTATGCAGAATGTTGTGATTGACTTTTTATAAATGTACTTATTGTTATTGTTTTGTGATATAATAAATTTTTTTACCAGTATTGAGTGTTTTATATTGTTTCGCAATAATATTTAAATGAGTATAATACAATGTTACCATCATAACTGGTATTGTTGCATATACTCTTTTAAACATTATTGTGAAACAAAGAACAAAAGTGAAGTTAAATAAAATAATTTGGAAAATTCCTCCTAAATTAAATATCTGTTTTATCGACTAAGTCGGTAAGTTATGAAGTAAACATTATTACCGACTTAGCGATCTTATTTTTAGTTCAATTATTTTGGTTGCCAGGGACAATGAGGGCGACACGTGGTTTATATGTCAATGCCGTTTCGATGTTGGCACAATAAAAAGGACCTTCTAGTATATATTCTGTGATAGTTAGTGTTCGCCACAGATCATTCGCGAACGACACATCTCTACAGGACACTCTATACATAGTGTGACCTACTTGAAACCGAGCCACCCCCATGAGAGCTATAATAATGGTCCAATTTCAATTTGGCTGAATGTTGTTATATATATAAAAAATAATTATTTTTACTTATTTTGGCGTTTTATTCTATGGAAAATTTAATTTATTATTCTCTATATAATAGATATTATGACCTTTTAGTATGACAATGTAAGGTTATGTTACATATATTTTTTTCGCAGCTCCACGGAGAACAATGAGCACACTATTCGGTGTTGTTTAAGCGGGTGATAACAGCCCTGTTAGAATTCTAGCATCTTTTAATTAACGGCTGACCTCGTCTGCATACGCCCAACGGTACAATCATCGTACAACATTTTGTTCGCATTTGCATTTGAGTAAACTCGTTCTTTTCGAAGTATCTTATTCGCTGCCATTTTGGTTCTTTACAACAGGGATTAATAGCCGGAGCATCGTCTGCTAAATCGCCGCGACCGCGCTTTTTCTAGTCTGTTCCTTTGCCCGCTTGCAGTGACTCACCGCGCGTGGCAGTATTCTACAGCACATATGTCAGTTGTCAACTATTCTATAAGTAATTTCATAGATCATTAGCCGAAAAAAAAGATAAGACACTGAAAAATGTATGTAGTTTACGACTAGCAACACCTGCCGCGCTACAGTGCCTTGCAGCGGGATATTTAATTGAGGTTTATTTCTAATGTACCTACTACATTCATAACAAATATATTAAAAAATGCAAGATAATAACTTAGAGCAATAGTTGTCAACAACAGATTAATAAAAATATTTAACGTTTCTTAAAATTTATGACAGATTTCAAATATATGATGAGTGTACATTTCTGTTACTGTTTTAAATTTATAAATTGATACAACTTTAAATAATTGACTATTGTGTTTCATGTTGAAAATGAAGTAGCAGTCCATTATTGTTTATATATTTTATAACAATTTACAGTATTAGGACAGTAGTACGTTGTGTTGGGTACAGAAATGGTGTTTAAAGTAGCAGATATATAAAATACATACATTTTTACAAACTAAATTAAATAAATAGGTTCTATTAAAAGATAAGTCTCAATATCAAATGTCAAATTCTGACATACTACAGCGCATTGCAGAATTCTAGATTGAAATACAGGTGATTCGACCATCGTCTGCTAAATCGCGTCGCCTGATTGGGTGCGTTTCAATATTTCACCTAACGTGCAACCAATTACGTTTCGATATTTGGTAAGTCCGTTAAGACTTTAAATTCAGTTGTTTCAATTTTGAGGATAAAAGCAATCTTGGCGTGTTTTACAAATATATACTATGTAATTTATATATAAATTTTAAATACAGTAAGTTTTACTAAAAAAACTGATATTAATTTATAAATTTTATTAATAAATTTTGAGAAATAATTTTATAACTTTAAAATTTGCTTAGGTGACACGGAAAAAATCTTTGTACATAATAAATGTGTTTCTTTGATTGTCGTTTTAAATTATGGACTTAAGAGGGGAGGAACAAAACGTGTGTATTATTTACACATTTGATACGTAATTGTAAGGAATATAGATGTTTGTACATATATGCATATATATGTACTTCTGTATATAATTTTTGTGAAATTCGGCCGAGTACTAACACGAAAATTGCTACGTTCTTAATTCTTGCTTTGAAAATCTATTCTATTCTGTGACTGTGCTGTGGTCTAACGTCTAACCACAGCTTTTTAAGCTGTGGTCTAACCGTCCTCTTCATCTATGGTCTAACTGCTAACTTCAGATTAATTTAACTTGAATCTGAAGTGTTCGTTTTTTTTACGTGATTTTTAGATGTTTATAATAAAACTGAACTGCAATGAGAATTAAATTATATTTTTGTGATGTGGTTTATTAACAATATCAGCATTAGTGATTGAGTGGTACAATTGCACAAATAGAAGTGGTTTACCCAACAACTTCTAAACAATTCATCGTATTTTCTGTGAACGCCAAGTGTGATTTGACAGTTAAAAGTTAAACAACAAATTAAAGCCCGTAATTTGAAATGTGTCTGTTTTGACACTTGCTAAAAGCTTAAAGATGCTAATGATTTGCTAATTCTGTAAGATGAGTCGAAGTACATGCAAGTGAGTTTTACAATAACTACAATTTAAAAAATTATTTCCATATTTACTGTTTATAATTCATTAATTTAATTTCTTTAAACAAGTTTTCGATAGTGTTAAATGTAAAGAATAATGTTCTTAATAATGTAGGTACCATAAAAGCTATGGTGTAAATATTGTTTTCAATATATTAAACACATTATGATCACAATTTTAAATAATAGGTTAACAAACATTAACTGTTCTTTGCTGTTTAGTTGTAACTTTTTCTGAAATAAATGTATTGGTCTTTAATATTTTATATAGGTAATAAATTTATTTAATTTTACTTAATTAAATTATATTCTATAAGAAATAACCTTTATCTTTTTCTAGAAATGTTCATAATTATATTTCTAGTGTGAAAAGCCGAATAACTCGATCATCTGAGGAATTGGAATCGGACGATAGTCATATAGTAGAGGAACGTCTTCAAAAACTGTTGGTGAGTCCACTTTTACTGCTGGAAATTATTTAAACTTAAATGTTAATAGTACTAGTATTTGTAAAGCTATGATTGGTTATACAGGGCGTTTAAATAACATGTTAATATTACTAGGGCTGATAGAACATTAAAAAATAAGATAATTATTTACATTAGTGTAAAACTCTCCAATCTTTTCAAAAAAATTCCTACCCCCCTATTTTCGAGGGTGCTGATCACAAATCTGCAGTAAGATTTCGGCGCCCGCATGTAGTTTTCGAAAAAAAATTTTTAAAATTATAACCTATATTTATACACTACATTAGGTTGAAATTGCAATGTATATCTCTGCCTCCTCTGCCTTTTTCATTTGATGACGTCACACTGTCAAAATATATAGGAGTTATATTGCAATTTCAACCTAATGCAATGTATACATAGAGGTTACAATTTTGAAAAATTATTTTTTCGAAAACTACATGCGAGCGCCGAAATCTGACTTGAGATTCGTGATCAGCACCCTCGAAAATAAGGGGGTAGCAATTTTTTTGTTAAGATTGGAGAGTTTTACGCTAATATAAATAATTACCAAAAATAAGTAGGGTTTGCGAGATCTCTGTAATAATACTTGTTTATCAACATACCTGTTTTAAATTTTATTCAAATCTGTTGGTCTTTAAAAAATTACATACCAAATTTGATTTTTTAAAATATGTTACATGCACTATATCTCAAAAATGAGTGGCTGTAGGATATACGTTTTTAAAGTAAACCCCCACTTATTTTTCAATGTTCTATCGGTCCTAGCAATATTGCAAGGTATGTCTTTTTGAAACCTCCTGTATGAACTTTACTATCAGATAAGTTTTTTAAAACTATCTCTTGCCTACAAATGACATTATTTGTTAAATACTTTCAAACAGTTTAAATAAACAAATTTGAGAGTAATGCTAATAATTAAATTGATCAAACTTAATTAATTTCTCCTCAGTTGAGAGTTAATTCGAACTTAACTAATATTAGGTGTGAGATTAATAGCTTTTGTTTGACTGTTACTTTGTGATCATGATTTCATATTATCCAATGATGTTCATTTTTTAAAATACATCAATCCTATTTCTGATTCTGTAATTACGATCACAAAATTCTAAACGAAAGAGAGCAGCTATTTGTACATGTAACAATAGTTATGAACAGAGTCTTAATAGTATATTATTTAACGAGCGGTAATGCAGGTCATAACTCACGCAGATGTTGTCTGCAGCAGGAGCCGCAGGCGAGTGCTGTAATTCATCAAGTGAGTTATGACCATTACCGCAAGTTGAATACTGTACTTTAACTACGACTATAACAATAAATACAAGTATCGAGAAAGAAAATTGATTTGAAAACGTCAAAATTATTTTGTTAAAATATCAAATGACATTAGTCCTCTCAATGATAATAATTGACAGTTCCGCCTTCTGAGAGGCGTTGGCAATTTAATAATTTTAAAATCTTTTAATTATTCATTCCTTTCCACTTGTTAAAAATTCTTTCCATTTTACACCAATGGAACGTATTTATCGGCTTAAAAATTTCCAAGAATTTACTGCGTACACTATTTACATATCGAATTATCATTGTAAAAGCCCAGCGTGAGTTATAATAACTCACTATAAAAACTCACGCTATTTGTTTATTGATACTATTAATTGCTCAAAAGCAGTTGAATAATTAATATATAAATTAATAGGAGTAGATAAAATGAATTAATTGATATTTACTAATAAGTGTTAGCTGTCAATATAATAATAGGTAATAATAAATACTGTCAGGATCAAATAAATATATGTATAGTATTTTATTACGTTTAAGCATTTATATAATAATACTTATTAATAGCTGATATAGATGCCCATACATATGTAGATGTGATTTATTTTTCTGTGCTTATCAAGCAAGTGATTCTTAATTTTTCTTTAAACTCTCAAATTGCAATATGATTATTGCATATGTAACCACTGCAGCACAAAACTACAACAAAAGGTAAAAGAGTTGAGTTGTATTACGAGGCATGTCCAAAAAGTAAGAGTACTGATATTCTCATGGGCATAGGAAATTTTAATTGACAAAGCTAGTCACACTGTAGTTAGGAAATGGCGGGAGAATTTTTTGACATGGATCAAGAAGTTGATCCCATGTTTCACTAAGTTCATTGAAAGTGATGGTGACTTCATTGAAAAATAGTTGACATGGTTACATACATGGTGTCTACTTTTATTTGTGTACAAATCCGTTAAAACTTTATTCTTCAAGATAATATATTTTTTTTATATTTGAAATGATATCGAAAACCACTTCCTCTGACCCTACAACGGAATTTAAGATGGCGATCCAAGACCTGCTATGATTTTTTTTTATAGCCTCGAAATTCAGTAAAAATGTTTAGCGATTTTTTTGTTTAAAATCTGAATAGGTGGTGTTAATCAGGACACCTCAAAACCCTTATATGTGAAATTTGAACAAAAACTATACAGAGTGTTTTCTTCTAGATGTTCTTAAAGGTTTATTTTTGTAAAAACTTTATTTTTCAAAATAACGCAACAAATATTCTTTTGATTAAATGTCATCAAAAACTGCTACTTCTAATCCTATCACGGCGTTTAAGATGGCAATCCAAGGCCTGCTATGATTATTTTTATACCCTCCGAATTCAATAAAAATGTTTAGCGAAATTTTATTTAAAATCTGATAAGACGGTATTACTCAGGTCATCTCAGAACCCGTATGTGTGAAATTTGAACAAAAACTATAGTGTTTTCTTCTACACGTTCTCAAAGTTTTATTTTTTATAAAAATTTGTAAATACCAAATATTTTTACGATTTAAATGCCATAGAAAACCTTTTGACACAATTCCATGGCTTAACACTTGATTTATCTAGTTTATATTAAATTTCGGGGGTATAAGAAATTATAAGAGGTCTTGGATCGCCATAGTAGGATCAGAATAAGCGGTTTTCGATGCTATTTAAAACAAAAATAATGTTGGTGTTAAGTCTTATTCCTATTGTATATATTTATTTTATTATCGTACACGCCCCATTGTAAAACGCCCCCCTCACCGGACCTGACCAACAGGGACGAGCAAGAGAGTATAAGTACTTTAAGTACTTATACACCACCTTATCAGATTTTAAATAAAAAAATTGCTAAACATTTTTATTGAATTTTGGAGGTATAAAAAAATCATAGATTTTACGGATTTGTACACAAATAAAAGTAGAAACTCTGTATCTTTGTAATAAATAAATACATTTTTCTTAATATTTACAAAATCAGTACCTACTTTTACATTCTGGACATGCTTCATACATTAAGGTTACTTCAAATAATACCTTTAAAAATACGCTTTGATTTATTGGAAAAAGTCCAAGTGCTGTGAAATCAAGTCGCTGATGTAAGCATTGCAGCAAAAACATCTTTTTCTGAAAAATAGTTCCAAAAATGTTTGAGAAGTAATAAGAGAAACAATATTGAAAACATAGTATAAATAGAAACTCGATTTAAATACCAATAAAATTTATGGAAAAAACATGAAATTTTACCTTCAATTAAAGAAAAAAAATTAAAGTTTTAATAAAAACCTACAAAATACCTACTTATGTATAAATATTACATCTAATACAATAGTAAAAAATAAATTACCCCTTTTACTCACCTCGAAGTTTAGCTTTGAATAATTTTTAGTATAAAGCATATTTAATAGATGAGTACTTTTCTTAGACTGAAACAATAAGGAGCATAATTAGTTTATCATTGAAAATATATGTAATTTATTTCCATTGAAGTTTTTGTTTCACTACTTGTAACTTAGTAATATTATTATTTAATTGTGAGTAATTTTGTTTTTAATATTCTCTGAAAACCTACGACTTACCAGTTGGATGCATTCAGTGCATACTTGCAGCATAAAGATGACTTCAATGACAGTAAAAAAGCTCCAAAATAAGTCATATATAACTAACATTCCTGTTTGTTTTTTTACAATTGAATGAGCAGCTGCCAGTACTGTCACAAATGTTTTAAAAAATAATAAAACTAGTTGCAAAGCAAATGTTTTATTTACTATTTTTGCCAATTTTATGATATCCCAATGTATAGTTGCAATATATCTCAACGATTCAGCCATGTTATTTTCATCGTATGTTAGTTTGTCACATCGATTTTCTTTGTCATACTTTCCTTTAAGCACTAAATTGGCAATGGAGTTATTTAGGGTTTTTAGTCTTTTCATTGCAACCAGTATAAATGTACAAAAATGACTCAGTACAGAGGATGAAATCATAAACGTTAAATTGTACATCACAAAGTACACGGTGCATTGCAGATAGTTTTGATTTGTGAATATAATGCATCCAATATTGTTTAATATTATGCAGATGATTGTGGCAGCATATTTAACGATGCTGAAATATTTTTCTGCTCTGAAATTAAGGCCAATTAATAGTAAATATGTACAAAGTGTTATAAATGTGTTGCGACCATAGATTTGTAGTTGAATGTTTTCAGAGATACAAAATATTTTGCATTTATGTCACTTGCATTTGCATTATACTAACCTGTAATTAATATTGGCTCCTAATAGCCTCATTCGTTTGTCAATATCGCGGAAGGAGTTCATGCAAAGTACCAAATTATCCTTAGTAAAGTAGAAATAGAAAATTATTACTAGAGATACAAATACCTGACTCAGTTCTAAGGCTGTTTTAATCCCATGATACTTGACTTTTTCAATAAATATGAATACGGCAGCAGCGTTCATGCTGAGAGTTAGGATTGCAAGGCAACAAAAGTAAAACCATTTTAGTGGTACTGTTTCATATTTATTTAATTCTGCATTCCATTGCACTGGAAATGTACATAATAATTGAATAAACGACATTGTTTTTGTAAAACCTCTTATATCATCTCTTCCGGCCATAGTGGTGTACTTCACTGTTTACTCTAAGCTTGCAATACAGTGAAGCTTCTATATAAATAAACCTAATTTTCATTTTGTCGTTTTCCTATCTGTCTGATTATACACAGAGGTAATCACTATTAAACAAATATAAGCCAATCACTACTAATGTTTTCGTTTTGTAATATAATCAAGAACAATTTTAATATATGATCACTGGTTATATAAACTTATTATCAGATAAGTCAGTTTTGGCAACAAATTTTGTGACGTTTCCACATCTGAAAAATTAAGCACTCATTATTTAATTTTTTATTTTAAGTATTATAACAGTTTAAGTTACAAATAGTTTTTTTTTTCTGAGCTAGGTTATTAGGGCAACATCAACAATAATTAGATGAACTCTTTTTTCCTATTTAGCTAATTATATGATGTTATATACCTATATATTTATTTTCAGAGAAATGTTAAGGAACATCAACCACCTCGAAATATTTTTAATAATGTACAAGAGGTTCCGAAACTGCGAAGGTCAGTGGTGGCGCGAGCCGTACAAAATGTGGTCTGCAGCACTCCTATGCCTACAGAGAAAAAAAGGGATTTCTTTTACACAGAGAATTCTTTAAATATTTCTCCAATAGATCCTATTTGTGAAGAAGTAGGAATTAACGAAGATAAGGATGTGCAGAACAATGAACAAAATGGATATAAAGACTGCAACAAGGAAGTAAAAGTCATTTTAACGAGAACATCATTACCTATTGTCATTTCAGATTCTGAGGATGAAAAAGAAGAGCAAAATGTTTTAAAAGAAAAACAAAATCAAGACATAAAGGAAAGTGTAGATTGTAAAATTCACTGCAATACTGGGAGTGAATTAAAGATAAATATTGAAAATCTGCAATTACAAAACAATGAAATCACTAAAAATATCCCTAATACAACACAAATGTCCCTGAGAAACAGATCAAATAGTAAAAGGAATAGTTCGAGGAATACTCTATCCGTTAAAAAAAATAAACCATTACAACAAATTAAGTGCTCAAATAAAACAGATTCCAAACAGACTGAAGTCGATTCATTAAAAAATGAATCTATAAATCCAAATGCACCAGAAAAACATTCTAATTTTGAACAAACACAGTACAAATCTCCAAAATCTAACAATTTAATAAATCAGAATGTCGACACAGATCCAAATGCCTCAACCGTTCCTCAAGCAGAAAATATTTCTTTCCAAACTTCTCTTCATAATGTTAGCAGGTTTCTTAGGTCATCCAATTGTATTGCCAATCCACAAAATAACTGCGAGTTACAATCAGTTATTTCGAGTCCTGATAAAACTGACACACCTCAAGATAATACGAATTTAAAGAAAAATGAAACTGCAAATGAAGTAACAGATCGATGTGTAAAGAGTATAATTACAACCAGAAGTCAGAATTTATCGGCAGCAAATAGATCTGGAAGAGATGAATCAAAAGTGTTAGTTGAACAACTTATCGGTTCTTCAGTAAACAATAATATAGATAAACAGGAGAAACATGTAACTTACAGAAGTCAAAGTAGTCGTAAAAGTAACTGTGAAAATAAAGCTACAGAAAAAGTAATTTCGTGCGAAGACATTTCCAAAAATGAAGTTACACGAAACGAGTGTAATACACAGCACCAAAAAAAAATTTCTTCCAGAAAACTGTATTTCACATCAAAAGATGAGGATAAAGATATTGAAAATACTTCAGCAATGATACTGAGGAATGAGATCATCCCTGAAACAGCAAAAGAAATTACGAAATTGTCAAGGATTCCAGTTTCAAGATCCAGAAGTAAATCCAAAGATAAAAATCTGGATTCAAATACAAAAAAGAAAAATATTAGTTCACTAGAAACTGGAGAAGAGAAGTACAGCAAGGAAAACTGTATCCATTACAAATCTCCTCCAAAGAGACCGCCTAGAAAGAAAGCACAAAAAAAGAGACTGCCCATGATTGAAAACATTCCTAAAATTAGCAAAGACTCGTCTCATAACTTGCAAAATAAACCTGGAGAAGGTAGAGACATAGATAAATTTGATGAACCATTAACACAATTGGACAGTGATGGAACTAAACATACCACCAATAAAGAGCTTCCTACAGTGATAACGATAAAAAAATTAGATCACTCCAGTTTGAGCCAGGTCGAAGGAAAAGAAGTAATTGCAGAATTACAGAACGATTCAAATCTGATTAATGTACAGAATAAGGAAGACAAAATTATTGAAAAGTATATAAATCCAGAAAAAACAGTTGAAATAGGAACCTCTCCTGTGAATTTTACGCCAAATAAAAATGATGATGCTACAACACATGTAAGAGAAATGGTAGAAGCTGGTACTTCAACTTGCAAATTTGATAGCGATAGAGAAATTTTTCCAGATATAGATAGTGAGAAAGCTCAAAAATTGACTCAGTTGATACTAAAGTTAACACAGAGACATCAGAATTCATCATTTCATGTTGACAACTCAGTCTCTCAGACAGAATCGCAAAAAAATAATCCTAACTTGTTGGAAAAAGATAAAGATCTATCCGCACATCTGCCTGACAGCAAAGATAAACAGGTTCGTGTAACGATGACAAACAAAGAAGTACAAACATCCATAAAAAGTATGAGTCTTCCAAGAAATAAGAAAAAATCAATTAAAACAGGACTGGGCAAGGAATCAGTGAGATTAGATAGAGAAGATCTCAGTAAAAGTTCCACATTAACCGACCATAGTGATATTATTAAGGATTGTGACGAATTGAGGAATCCTTATGCCCTTTTCCATAGCTTAGAAAATTGTAACACAAATTTCTCTTCTAGCGATGATGAATTCTCTGAGGGTTCTTTTGGTAACATTCTTGAAAATGGCCCCTGGAGAATAGATGAAAATTTAGATATTTTCCCCAGGAGGAGTAGTTATAAACTGAACTTTTTAAGAAGTGCACGGGATATCGAAATGGAGAGACTGTCTCAAGGACTTAGAAATCAGTCAGATAGTCAGTTAGAAACTACAGAAACTGATTACAAAAAACCAAGCGTATCTTCCAGAACTAATAATGCGGTTTATGTAAAGAGAAACAAAGTACAAATATATTCAAGAGCAACAAATGAAAATAATTTTGAAAGTAGACGGTTACAGGCAGCGGATGTTGATAATCCGTCATCTTCACCAAGGAGTGTAATGTCCGATTTGGCCATTATCGAATCAGATTCCGATCGTGACAACCAGTCAAATAAACAGAATGGAGAAGGGTTGTCTGTAAGAAATAGCAAAAACAAAAATGCTGATGAAACTAATGCAGATGTTATGGCTTTAGTACAAAACAACACAAAAGATGTACCTGAACATGATAATTTGGGAGATGAAAATCCAGAGCTGCCTTTAAAAAGTTCCTTTTCAGTTGCAAAAGGAGGAACCAACACATTGAAACCAAGTGAAGAAGACACAAGTTCCATATATAATATAAGAACTAAAACTAATGATAGAGGCATAAAGAAGCAAAACTCCAAGTCAAATCGTGGGAACAGTATTATAGAAAATGTAGTCGATAGTGATGACGAAATATTGGCTGTTCCTTTAGAAGATACAAACCCGCCAGCTACGGAGCAGACATCTGTTAGAATCAAAGAATCCAGTTTGAAGACTCTTAATGAAGTTGACAAAATTGTGAATAGTAAGGCAGAACTTCACTCTAACACAGAAGAATTAGAGCATGTAATAAAGTCGCCTCCAAGCACTTTACCCGTACGAAAACAAAGAACTTCATTAAATAAAAATTCTGTTAAAGCCAGGGCACAAAAATCCAGGAGCAGGAAAATAATCCCTGAAAATGATGGTAATGTATGTTTTTGTGTACACAATATTTAATAAAGACTGATTTTTTTTAGATGGCGTGTCCTCTACTACTGTAGACTCTGAAGATGTCACAGGTAAAAATATATATACAGGGTGTCTGAAAATGATGAGCAAAAAATTCAGGGTATAATTCTAGACCAAAAATAAATACTACCTTTTTCTATAACATTTTTTCCAAAACTGATTATTAACGGAGTTACAGGGTGTTAAAGTTAAATTTTATTTGCAGTTTTTTTGCAATACCTTTTGCCACACTCATAATATTTTGACGAAATTTCATATATGGGAGTTTTTCGGGATGAGGATTATAAATTTGCCCACCGTTTTTTCCTATTTTGTAGAGGGTGCCACATACGAGCCTTTATTTTGATTTGAATGGTTCCAACTTTTTTGTGCTACACTTTATGCGACATTTGACTCAATATTTTTGTCTTCCTAACCTTTTGACGTAAAAAAGGTATACTTTATTTATTTCGATAAATCTTACCGTTTTCGAGAAAAAACGCTAAAATAACATTGCTTGCATGTGATGAATACGAAATCATTTTAATGTATTTTCTACATTAAACATAGCATGCTTAGTTGCCTTGGAAACAAGTTTGTGGAGAATTAGTTTTGACAGATAGTAACTTTGTACAAGTTCTTTTATAGTAATTGTTATCATAAAAATAATAATAAAAATGAACAACAATTACTCTATGTAGGTCGACAACGGAACACTAGAACAGCAGAAACAGAAGCTCTTATTTTGAATTCAATAGAGAATAATCCCAATATAAGTATAAGAAAAATTGCTATGCAGGAGGGCATTCCAAAGAGCTCCGTACATGAAACAGTACGCGAACAAAACCTTCATCCGTACCACTACTAAAAGGTGCAAGCCTTATCTGCCGTAGATCCTGCTGTTTGTGTGAATTTCTGCAATACAATTAGAATACTTCATAATGGTGACCAAAATATCCTTTTCACGGACAAAGCTGGATTTGGCCATGATGGCTTAATAAACCTCCACAATGAGCATCTTTGGTCTGATGAGAATCCTAATTTATCAATAGAGGGTGGTTATCAAAATGATATTGTAGAGGACTACTTATTTGGGTCACATGTCTTTCCACAAAGACTCAATGGTAAAGTTTACTTGGATTTTATAAGAAACCACTTACCTATTCTATTGGAAGATGTATCACTCGGATTAAGAAATGCAATGCTGCTTTAAGATGGCGTGCCACCGCATTTTAGTTTAGCGGCCAGAGAATTCTTAAATGAAACTTTTCCTAAAAGGTGGATAGGACGCGGTGGTTTTGTACAGTGGGCCCCTAGATCTCCTGACTTAAACCCAATCGATTTCTTTTTTTGGGGCTATCTGAAGACGCTTGTATACAGGACACCTGTGAATAGCATCGATGAACTGAGAGAAAGAATTGTTGCTAATTGTGAGGTAATTAAGCAAAAGGAAGGAATATTCCATAGAGTTTGTCGGAATTTTTTAAGAAGAATTAATTTATGCATTGAAGACGAAGGACGTCACTTTGAACCTTTGATTTGAATGTTTAATTTGTATTTGGATTGTTATAGTAACTTATGTATTTTAACCTTATGATTTTATTAGTAAACCATTTTTTATTTGTCGAGGATGTTATTTTTTATTATTTATAATTAACCACCATCAGCGTAACAACAAATTTTCACAAAAGTTACTATCTGTCAAAACTAATTCTCCACAAACTTGTTTCCAAGACAACTAAGCGCTTGCTTCCAAAGCATTCTATGTTTAATGTAGAAAATAAATTAAAATGATTTCATATTCATCACATGCGAGCAATGTTATTTTAGCGTTTTTCTCAAAAACGGTTAGATTTATCGAAACAAAATATACCTTTTTTATGTCAAAAGGTTAGGAGGTTAAAAATATTCAGTCAAAAGTCGCATAAAGTGTAGCACAAAAAAGTTGGAACCATTCAAACCAAAATAAAGGCTTGTATGTGGTGCCCTCTACAAAATTTGAAAAAACGGTGGGCCTATAACTCCGTTAATAATCAGTTTTGGAAAAAATGTTATAGAAAGAGGTAGCATTTATTTTCAGTCTGGAATTATCCCCTGAATTTTTTGCTCATCATTTCCGGTGTATAATAAAAAAAAACCATTTACCATTTTATGGTGTAGGGTAATACAAATTACTAACTTAATTTACTATAACTATTATACATGTATAAATTTCGCCCACTCGCTTTTGCGTCGGTCCATGTTATTCCTTTTCTCTGTAATATTTCTCCCACGATTTTGTCCCATGTTTGTCTAGGTCTACCTCTTTTCTTCGGTTTCTCTATTTTTGCCTCCCATACGTGTTTGACTTGCCTTGCATTATTCATTCTTTGTAAGTGGCCCCACCAGCTCATTTGCCTTCTTTCAATAAATTCTAATGTTGGATGTATTCCTAGATCTTCCCGTTTAACTGTGTTCCTCATTTTGTCCGTTCTAGTTACGCAGGTAAAAATACATTGTTCTAATTTCGTTTATTAGTTAACAACAAAGAATTTAAGAAATAGCAATTGGAAATACATATTAATACTATACTCATTACATCTTAGCATTTTGATTAAAAACATTTTTCTTTTATTCTAAATTTTATTTAATATTTATTAACGATCAATTTTTTTTCTGTGAAGCAGTTACGTTTATTTTTAACGTTCTTAAATCAAATACATGGAACAACATCAAAGATATGGACGCCAACAATCACAAATACTTTTAAAAATTCTCATTGTTTTTTTTTTGGAAATATTAGCAGCTCACATCACTACAAACGAAGCAGGTTATTTAATGAAAATCGTTTATTTCCACATTCTCTATTTGAACAAATACACTTATTTCAGAAACACTGTAGACGCTATGTGCAAACGTAAATAATTAAATTAGATATAATTTTTTTTAGGACTTAGAAGGTCAGGACGAGAAAGGAAACCTGTACAAAGACGCTTCTATGGTGGATTTGCAACAAACAGTGAAAGAGTTGTGGAATGTAAGCATAAATTTTATTATTCTTATATATATATATATTTTTTTTTTTTGTTTTGTTTTGATTAATGACACAATGTAGATCAGTAGGAGCAGGGAGCTAATTTATGAATCAAAATGAGAGTGATCTTATCTTCACACTATTATTTTGATATTCATTCATATTTATTTATTATGGCACAATTTTTTTTATTTTAACTAGTTTTCTTTTTTTTCGCTTAATTAAATTTTTATACACACATGGTTAACCATTACCAAAGTAACGTTTATATTAGTACAACTGTACCAATTCAGTATTAAGCTGCAATAGTATTAGCACAGCATAAACAGATCAACAGATTCACTTGAGTTGAAATAATGTCATGCATAGCAACTCTCGCATCTATTTCAGTCAACAGAAACCTCCGTTACCCGTCAGTTTGTCTCAAACGATGGCGTGCGAACATTGTTTACACAGAGGCAGATTAAAGCAATATTATGAGTCTCAACCGAGGTTAAATGTTTAAACACATCTTGTAATAGCAATTTAAGCTTCTTTAAATTTACTAAAGACCTATTAATTTCTTCCTTAAGTATAACATTGGACTATAAATACTTCCATAAGAGGGAAAATATACATATTTATATTTTTTGGCAAATACAAATTTTTATTTTAGAGAAAAGAGATGATAATTTATTAGAAAAGCTGCACAGGATGAGTAGTAGTTCATACAAATTGTGTTAAATACATTTTGAAAGTAATGTGTATATGTATATAATTCGATTTTGCCATATCGAGGGAAGCATTAATTGTTAACTTTGGAACTCTTTTGAACAACACTTAAAAGAAATATCTAGAAAAAAATACTAATGCTTAGATTCTTACCAACATTTTGATTATAAGTGTTTAATATAAAATTTTCTGCCTTTTCGGCCATTGATGACTAGATCGATCTTAATAATAATAATAATAATTTATTCTCAACGGATTTACACCCAATTATAGAGAAAATTAAAATCTAAGTTATACGTAGAAAAGTAGTAATAATAATTACATCTTTCTGCGTATGCCCAATACACTTGCGCCATATTTCAGCAGTGACATAATAGATACAAGTATCTAATGATCACATCGTGTAATTTAAAGGTGTTATTATTTCTTGTTACTTCATTCCCAAACTAACTCTTATTAGATTTAATTCACAGTGGTATAAACATCTCATCCACTTATTGGTGTTTTTATTGGCTAAATCAAGTAGGTACTACTGCACGGTTTGCATACACTAAGAAAGTATTTTCCTAATGCAATAAACAGAGATAGAGAATACTATTCAGACTTCAGTTTGATTAAGCCTGTATCATATCCACAGTATTGCTGTGCATAGAGAGTGACATTACATTTTGTATTTTATACGGTCTATAGTAATAGTGTTTTTATATTATCTATGAGTTAGTGTCTAGATTTGGTATGGGTTGACTAAGGGTACATTTATAAACACTGCAAAAACTTGGTAATGCCACAAAACCATAACATAGACTTATTGCAAAACATACAATAGAAGTGTAATATCATGGATAAAGATCTATGGATAATGCTACTTGAAAGTACTTTGGTTTTATCTTTGAAAACCTGTGTAAGTCACAAGCATCATAGTAATTTTTTTCTTAAAAAATAATGTAAAGCCAGCCCTGTATAGTACCTCTGGAAATATTTCAGTAGAGAAGTTAAATGTATGCCGATAAAGAACATTTTGAATATTTGAAAATATTTGTAATATCATGTAATACATGGTTCTTATATTTTTTTTTTTTTTTTTTTTTTTTAGATTATAAAGGATTGTGTGGGGAAATCATGCAATCATCGATTCCTGCTGGCAAGTAAAATTTATTTCTTTTATGTTTAATTACAGTTCATCTATAAATTATAAAAAGTCAGATTCATGCATAGGCAGAAATGTGTGTGATATTTTTTGGAAAAAAATTACACACATCAACAGAAATTTTTTGTGTAAATAAAGTTCCATTAGTATTAATACATTAATTGTCAATTTATAGCCATCAAAAATTTTACCATTTTTCTTTATTTTATAATGTTTAGTAAAACATATGATATACGATAAAATTAACAAATTTTTAAATTATTCAGAAGTTCAGAATTAGATGTGACAACTCAATTTACAGGTTTACTAAATAAATTTTTGATAATTTTAAATGGACCATACAGGGTGTCCGAAATATGTGTGCTTTTATTTTTTTGTATGATAACCAAACCATTGTACCAAACAAAACATAATCGACTTAATTAATTTTCTCTGATTTGTTGCACAACTATTTTGACCTAAGTTTGAGGTTAATAATACCAGGACTGCAATGTTTACATCAGTAAAACATACAAAAAATAAACTATGTTACAGGGGCTTATGCTTAACCATAATTGTACATTAGTCTGCAATTTTGTAACAGTTTTGCATTTTATTAGCTGTATTTCTATGTTTGTAGAGAAAAGTATTCGTTTTATAAAAGTTTTTTTTTTGTTGCGTTTAAACAAATATATAATCTCTTTCAGTATTGGCACTTATATTCCAGGCACTCAGGTTGTCAAATTGGTGTCCTTTACCTTATTTCTTTATTGTTACAAAATATAAGTGTTATATAACTATGTTTCAATTTTAGTGTCCTCTAAGCCAAGGACTAAAAACAATGACAAAAAGGCAAATAATGATACTTCTAATAAACAATCAGGAAAAAAAAGAGGAAAACGTGGAAGAAAGAAAAAAGTGAATAATATTAAGCCACAAAATTCAAATGTCAAAGCCAATAAGGACACTTCAGATGTTTTAGGCCAAAATAGTAGACAAACTGACGATCTCAATTCAAATCAGTTAGAGACACAGGGGGCAGTTATTGATGAAGTTGCCAGCACAACAGCGAATTGTACTTCTGATATAATGATTCGAAAAACAAGTAAGCGTCACCCTGAACAAAACCACGACAGTTTGCCTAATGCAATGCAACATGTACAAAATAAAAAAAGCAAAACATCAGCCAGCAACGACGATGTCCAAGTTGAAATCGTAAAAGAATGTAGAGTCTCACCAAGGAAAAGCAAAGCTAATAACTCTAATAGTTCTGAAATTATAGATTTCAATACAAATATCGATGCAGACAATATTACAAACAACAATAATACAATCAAGGACGTTGAAGACAACTACATTCACGCTTCTCAGTTACACGGGGAGCAGAATAGAGATTTTGCCCATCAAAGTTTGACACACGACAACTTAAATAGTGTCGAAGAGTTCACCAGCGTCAATAAGGCGATCGAAAAGGATTCTGGCCGATCGACCATGTTGAAGAGCATCACTTTCGATGAGAGTAATGTGAAGAATACTAAACCATTGACGGGTAGAATAAGTAAGAACTACAAGAGGAAAGATAAAGTGTGTACGAAAATATCGAAAGTACTTTCGAGAAGTATTAACACATCTAGGGAACACGAAATTGCTAATGAGAACGGGTCGAATGTGGATTCATATTTGGCGGCAAACAACGATATGGACACCAGGTCACGACGAACCTCAATTATACAGTCAAGAGCAGTGGATAGCCAGTATATTAATTTATTGATAAATGATAATCTAGTTAGTATGAGTAAGTATAGAGAATGGATTTGTTTCCTATTTTTCGATAAATACTGTCAAAAAAATTGGCTAAAAATATTTTGTAATTTTTTTATTTTTGAGCGTCTCATGTTAAAAAGATATATAACATTTTTTCTTTCAAAGTTATCACATTTGTGAGAGTTTGCACCTTATCGTACTTTATAAAATTTACTGCTTGTTTGTAAACTCTTAAACTCTTATTGGTTTTTCTATTTTAATATGAAATAGTGTAATTATTTCTTTCCTTTTTTTTGCAAAACAAATTAATTTTATATTTATCTCTTAGAATTTCTAATAAAATATTTTAGTGATACTTCGATACTAAAGAAATTTTTAAATATATAAAATCAAGGGAAAAACAACATTTAAGAGTTTGAGAAGGAGAGAAATTTTATGAAGAATATTTTCTCATAAATACAGGGTCCTGGAATTAGGGAATCGAAAAACATTTAGGAGAAAATCATTAGCAGAGTGGCCCCTATAAGTGACTATAACTTAGTTAAGCCTTGTCGTCATGGACGGGAAATTCGCGAAAATTCGCGCGAATTTAATGGCAGGGAAAGTCTCGATTTTTAGCGAATTTTGCCAATTGCAATGTTTTCTACCATTTTCATTATAAAACTATTATTGACTGTCATGGTACATTGTCAGAAGCTCCAGTTAAACTTACTAACCCCACATAATGATGAAAATAGTGATAATGTTAATGTTTTGCGAAATTCGCGAAATGTTGGCACTTTTCCGCCATTAATAATTTAAATCAAAATCTGCGAAATTCGCGAGAATTTTCATAAATTTGGTGTTCATGAGGACAAGACTTTAGGAAGAATTTTTGGAACCACCTAATTTTGGGACACCCTGTATACAAATCAAAAAATTTTTTCTCTTCGCAAGCTACTTGCTATAGTCAGAGTATTGGCACAGCAAGATAAAGTTCGTAATTTAATGTTGTTTTGAAAGATTCTGATTAGTCGTAAGAATATAAAAAATAGTAAATTTTTTTTTAACATTGTTACTGTATTATTATCTTGGAGAGAAAGCACTTTTGGAAAAAGATTTGTATACAATTTACTATTTTTTTTTTCTCATAATTGTCTAACTTTCAAGAATATTAATGAATATTTAGTTTATAAATAAATTTATGAATTTGTAATTTTAGAGTATGTAGAAAAAGATGTAAAGTTTAAGTTAGTTCAAAATAATTTAATGGTCTCAGAGGGTTTGAAGAATGTCAAAAATGGGGGAGCAATGGGCTACTTAAAATTACCTCCAGCATGCCAAAAGTCTCTGCATATTGCTCGAAAATTTGCACTGGTGAGTCTACTAACTGTTTTATTAAGTTTTTCTTTTGTTTTCTGAGAAAAAATATTCATTAGTTTTTACAATTCTTTTATTTCATTATACATTTTATTAGGCTCATGTAGAATACAACAAAATGTTTAAACTGCTCTTTTTTAGTAACTTCTGAATCAATTTTAACACCTTGTAATGTTACAACCACTGATTACAGTAACAGCACATAAAACATTATTTAGTAACTACATTCAATATTCTTAGTCTCTTAAGGTCTCCATATTTCTCGCCGTAAAATAATCAAATTTGTGATGTTTTTGGGTACAGAAATCTCGAATAATAAAACATGTAGAACAAAAGTAATATTAAAAATAAATAATTAATGTTTTGTTTATCTAACCCAACATTTTAACAATTATTTTCTTATATGCAGAACTATTTATGTTATAACAATATTTACGTCTACAGTTAAATTAAAAAAAAAAAAAAAAATACATATTTTGAAATATTTCTATACTTAAAAATTTGTTGGTTGGACTGCTTTCTGTCGTATCATTGAATATTCACAGGTACACATGAGATAACATTCCTGTTATTTGTTAAATTGGATAACAAAATAATTTTTGAAAAAAAAAAAAAAAATAGATTATAATGTATGAGTTCCTTTTTAATTTTAATCATTGGGAGCATGCAGTTCTCATACAGTGGAGTCGATGCTTCTAGACGGAGGAGAATTTATAGTCATTATTAGAACGAGATCATATGTCATACTGTTTTTAACAAAAAAAAATAATAATTATGCTACATATTTTTCTCACTATAAAAGTAAATAAACCAACAAATGAATCTTAAAAACTGTCTTACATAATATTGAAATGAATGCGACATTGTTATTTTATAAATAAATGGTAGTGACATTGAAACTATTTATTTTTTCAATGTCCAATAGAGTCATAGGCGATTACATTCTCTTTAACACCAAAAATCTAGGTAAGTTAAATAAATTATCCTAATAGTACTACTGTGTCAGAATATTGTTTACTTGACATTACAATAGTCTGTCTTAATATCTGCTAATTCCATTTTAAAAAGGGAGCCACTTGGGGTTTTTATCCAAAGCAATGTTTAACTATTACAAACAGAATAGAAGAATCTATGAATGTTTGAAATATTAAAATTTTCAAAAATATCCTCGACTAAAACCTAACAACATAATCAAATCACTTGGACATCTCATTTGAGATAATTTTTGTTAACATGGTATAAGTAACTATCACACTTAGTTACCTATAGTTACTTACATGTTACCAGATTTTTCGTGATATAGAAACTAAACTTATTATACAGGGTGTCTGTGAAAGGTTGGGAAATCTCGGAGCTGGAGATACTGGTGACCAAAAAAAGGCGATTGAGCCAAATATGCCTTATCCGAATGTTGCTGGTTTCAAAAATACAGGGCGTTCAATGATAGAATTTTATTTTGAAATATCTCAATAACCTTGAAACCTGTCGGAGTATTAAAAAAAATTGACACAATTATGTTTTTTGGCACGGCAAATAAGAATTTTTAACTAATTTTGAGGTCACTAGTAGAGGGCGCCACTTATGGCACAGCATGTTTCTTTCAAATGGCAGAACTGTTTAGTTTATCCATCTGTCTATCGAAACAATAGATTCTCCTACCTGTTATATCTGAGCTATACCTTGTTGAAGTCGTTAGGAGTAACCATTTTTGAAATAATCGTATTTGAAATATTCAGTGCAGCGATTGAAAACTGTTATCTTTTCAGATAAAGTGCCTTTTCTACTGAAAATACAGCAAAATATTACTTGAAAAAGTTGTTCAGAATGGTAAATTATGGAGACGTGCAAAATTTCAAAAAGATCGGCCTGCTTTGATCAAATCTTTGTGCTTTGTTGAAAAATGGTTTCAAAATCAAACCTCGGCGATCTTCTTGAAATTTTGCACGTCCTCATAATTTACCGTTCTGAACAACTTTTTCAAGTAACAATTTGCTGTATTTTCAGTAGAAAAGGCACTTTACCTGAAACAATAACAGTTTTCAATCGGTGCACTGAATATTTCAAAAAGGATTATTTCGAAAACTGTGACTCCTAACGACTTCAACAGGGTATACCTTTTTCAGATACAACAGGTAGGAGAATCGATTGTTTCTATAGTCAGATGAGACATTAAGCTGCAAAAAAGTTCTGCCATTTAAAAGAAATGTAATGTGCCATAAGTGGCGCCCTCTGCTAGTGACGTCAAAATTAGTTAAAAATTCTTATTTGCCGTGCCAAAAAACATTATTGTGCCAATTTTTTTTTAAATACTCCGACAGGTTTCAAAGTTTTTGAAATATTTCAAAATAAAATTCTAGCATTGAAAGCTCTGTATTTTTGAAACCAGCAACATTCAGATAAGGCATATTTGGCTCAATTGACTTTTTTTGGTCACCATTATCTCCAGCTCCGAGAATTCCCAACCTTTCACAGACACCCTGTATACTGTTATCTATGGTTACGTGCTCCAATACTCTCTTTGAGATACTATACGAGGGTTGATCAATAAGTACTCGTGATTGAAGATACGTGATGTTACTGAGAGAAGTTGATATTACCAGTGTGTGTTACCACCTGACAAACGACACCATATAAAATTTCAGACTGATTCATGTTAGTTTCTATTTGGCAGACAGTTGTTCTGATAAAAATGTAAACTTATGGAAGGGCAAGTCAACTCATCTCTCCCTTTTTCGTTACTACTAATAATAATAATATAATAATAACATAATAATCATGTATTAAGTAGGAATGTCGTAATATACAAATAAAAGATTACAAATATACATACACTTTACACAGGTATAAGACCTGGTTGCTAAATAAAAACTAACCTATGAATCAGTCTGAAATTTAGTATGGTGTCTTTTGACAGATGACAGTACGTGACGGTAATGCTAACTTGCCTGAGCCACGCTCAGGCAAGTTAGCTCAGGTACTTATTAATTAACCCTCGTCTGTGCATATTGCATGTTCTATACCTAAAGTTAGTAGTTTGGAATTTGTTCAATATAATGTAGGTATGAATATAAACTGTTTTAAAAATGCATATTTTCACACAATAGAGTTGTCTATAGCAGCCACATCTGACATGATTGCCCAGTTGTTTTGAAAATTAAGGGAAAAAAATTGTGCATAAGTAACATTATTCAGTGAGGTGCCATGTATATTTTGTCACACAATTAATTGATCTTTAATTTTATTTGCTTAAAATGTTTTTGCAGTTCATTACACATTGCCAAATTACACACTACACTGGTGTGTTTTTCATTAGGACTATTTAATGCCATTATCTTTATTACAAATAATTGTAAATGTCTGTAGAGTTATTTGCTTAGCATACCTAGATATTTGGTAAAAGAAACGAATTTGATATTGATAAATATTGTCCCAAACGGGAGTATTTATACTTATGATTTAGTCTTTTGATAGTGACAGCAAAATAAAATAACTTACGAACATCTTTTTGTATTCTTTTAGTTCTATGCTGTGATAGAAGGGGAAGGAATCATACATGTTCATAACAAGACTTCCATCATCGGTAAACTCAGCACTTTTATAATACCTGTAGGTGTTGAGTATTCCATTGTCAATACAAGTAGAGAAAATGCATTAGTTCTTGTTTTTGTCAAAATGCCTGATCCCTGTCGTTGAGGGACATGTTACATTTAATGTATATTTTAATAAAGTTTATAGGTTTATTTTAAGAAATATTGTTATTTTGTGACTATAGCATTTTACTTCTATTTATGTATAATACTTCTTCACAATTCTCATTTATTATTGGTTTCATAAAGTGACATGTATTTTTGTAAGTTTGTAATAATAAATTTTGTAAAATACATTTATGAATATGATTTTAATTAATTTACACTTTGTGATATTTTTTGTGCTCTCTTGCTTGACATTAGTTTTGATTTGGAATATATTTTTGTATTTCTTAGGTGTTACAATTTTAAATGGTCAAACTTCAGGAGCCGATAGAACATTAAAAAACAATGTTGATTTACTGTATATTTTTTTTGTTCCGTTTCCGAGATACAGGGTGCTCATATTAATTAAACACTAGCTCAGAAATACTTGTTTAAACAAGACTGATAGAATAGTTATTTAAAATTTTATATGACATATAAAATAGAAAAGCCAATGGTTTTCATCCAATAGTTTAAAATACCTCTTCAAAAAATAATGTGGCAATGCACTACGTTTGAAAAAATCACATTACCTACAACACATTCTCAAAAAATTAATTTTGCAACTTTTTGTAAAAACTTTACTTTCTGATTAGAATAGTACTTTTTGAAATCATAAAACCTGTCAAAAAAAGAGTAATAAAAAACTAAACAGTCATGAAAATTGTTTGCACTGTTTTAAAGATTTTCTGTTATTCGTAAATTTTTTATATTGTATGTATTGTGTCTTATTTATTATTATTGTATTGGCAACATTTGAATTGCATCAGTGAATGTTTATTTGTTTTTTTTTTTTTAAAGAAATTAGCATTAGTAGGTAAGTCTAATTTCTAAAGGATTCTGCTACCGAAAATGTAAATAAAAGGTTCAGAGTGCAAATATGGGATAATTGATGTGGTACATACTGGTATAAGGAAAAGGAAAGGAAAAGTAAAGATAAGTATATTTTATATAAATAATTATTAGTTTACTATTTAAGTTAGCTTTTGCGATTATAAGCAAAGAGAAGAATCACATTATTTTACACACATTCTGACATTCTGAAATTTTTGTCAGTGAAAAACTGTAAATGAGGTTATTTACTTTAGTCCTAAAAATTACCACATTTTTGGTGTTGGATTTAGTATATTTAAAAATTATTACATATTACCAATGAAGTAATGAAAATGTATAGATAAACAGCGCATTGCTTTGTTTTTGTGAACCATCGGCATCCAATTTAGGACCATAGTTATGAGCAAAACTGGTTTGGCGAATGGACTGCCCTGAGGTAGTACAAGAAGTCCAGATTCACTGAACGTGAAGTTAAGCATATAAGTTGTCAAACCTAATCAATTAGGTATTTAAGATTACACATCAGATAAGTTAAAGTATAAGGTTTTCGGCCACGACATTTATCAGTATGCAGAGGACATTGCAATAGGCGCTCTCAAATTTGACAAATATATACAGGGTGTCCCGAAATTAATGGGACACAGAGCAAGAGTAGATTCCTTACAAAATAATGCGATTAAGCCAAACTTACCTTGGTCCATTTGTGGCTAATAAAAAAGTTACAGGGCGTTAAAGTTCAAATTTTGAATTTGAAATTCTTAAAATTGTTAGAAAGTTTTCAAAGGATTCTTTTGAAAATTTCAATTAGGGGTTTTCTGGAACCAGAAAAACGAATCCGTACTTAATTTTGCTGTAGACGCTAGAGGGCGCTACGAAATGTGCTCTTGGTTGATAAAAACTGGTTATAACTTTTTTATCAGTTTGTGTATGAAAGTTTTAATGGAAAAATATTTTTCTCCTATCTATTTTTCACAAATAAGGTATACTTGTTTTATGTCCATAAATTTAACCGTTTTCGATTTATTTCTCGTTTTTCTGTTGGATGCAATAAATTAAAATAAAATAAAAGTTTGTAGTTACTTACATAAAACTGTCATAGTAAGCTTTGGTTATTTGAAATCAAATCGTATTTTAACGCCCTGTAAGCCACAAATGGACCAAGGTAAGTTTGGCTTAATCGCATTATTTTGAAGGAGGAAAGGTGCCCATTAATCTCGGGACACCCTGTATAATTTTTATTATCTTATAGCAGCACCAGTATTAAAATTTGATTTGATCCAGGGAAACTACAAAATTTGTTACTTAAACTATTATAGGGTAATAAGTACACCTTGTTGAAGCCATTTGAAATATTCAGTGCACCAAGTAGAAACTGTTTTGGTTTCAGATAAAATGCCATTTCGTTGAAAATACAGCAAAATGTTACTTGGAAGAGTTATTCAGAATGCTAAATAATGGCAATGTGCAAAATTTCATGAACATTATTATTGCGATCAACACAGATCTGTGCCAGAAAAATGGACAGTTTTACTTAAACAGTTATTCATAATAGTGTAGTAACGCAGTAATAAATGTAAGAAATAATGATAAATGTTTAATTTATCACATCTGAGTGTATCAATCTCAATGCCATGTGGAAAGTGATATGTGGATAATTGTAATAAAGTGTAGCAGTTTATTCATTTGAGATCTTATCAATTATGGCCGTTTCCACCGCATTGCCTTTTAAGTGTAGTTAACTAAGGGAGGTTAAAATTTTAGGCCTAGTTTGAAATAGTAATGTTTCCACCGCACAATTATTACGTTTCATTTGTAAAGCCTACCTAAAAAGCCAATATTCATAATTTTTCGGTTTTTTGCACAAGTTGTTAGCTTCGTCACCCGGCGTCTTCACGTCGACTCCTTTGATGTTGAGGTCCCAGATTTCGTTTTTTTATACGACCAAAAGACGACTGCGCATTTAGCTGCGCACATTCGCGCGCTCAAGGGGCACGGTGATTTGTCAAGAAATAGATTTTCTTCCACTTCGTCGTGTACAAATGAATTTCATTGGCGTTCACTGCGCATTTAGCTGCGATTTAGCCACACCTTCTTGAACCTTCACTCGACGAACTGTATAAACTGTGGCTTCATCTTAACCTCAAAAGTGTGACACTTCATAGTTCACTCTCACTGTTCTGACTTTATGTTGTTCTGCTAAGTTCTGTTTTCGAATTGGTAGGATTTATAATGGAAATAATTCCCAAAAAAAAAAAACCACGATTGGCAAATTTTAACAATGAAGAAAAAGTATTACTAATTAACATAATAGCAAATTATAAAAGAACGGTGGAGAATAAAAAACCGATAATATCTGTACAAGAAAAATGACAGCAGGTGAATTTAACTCACTGTCGCCAAATAATATTCACAGAACAGCAGAATCATTAAAAAAGTTTTTTTGAAAACAAACAAAAAAAAAGGAAGTCCGTTTTATTGGCGATACAGAATTATTACTAAAGATTAAAAATAAATGTATTTTTTTTGTAATTTTATCAGTGATTCTTTTTAAGAGCTTACATATTACTTGTAAATTCAAGATCTTCTTCGATTAAGGTCAAAATGTGCAGCTGTTTCTTTATGCAGCCAGTATCTTCTAAAAAAAGTTATCCATCGTATGGAAGTGATCACTTCTCTCGTACACTTTTCGAGGAAACCCATACTCTATTATTTTTAATATATCTAAATCATTATTAAATATATCATAGTTCATTATTTTTTGTTTATTTTTCAGTGGAAAAATAATAAAACCAAATTATTAAATTAGTTTATGCAGAACCTTTAAGTATCGTTAAAAGAGATAAGCCTAGAATTTCGAGGGCTTATATTTAAGAAGGTTTAAGACATTTTATGTCGGGTTTAGTAAACGGCAGAAGGCAAATTGTATTTTTAAGGTTCCTTAAAGCGTAAACGTAGCTTAAAACAAATGGTAGAAATGGCCATTAGTCTTAATTTACCAATCAGCATTTAAAAAAGATCAGATATCAGATAAATAAAATACAGCTAATATAACCAGTGGTAACGAATCGTCAATGTTACTGTTGCGATTCTAACAATAAAATACATAAATGTTTCTAGAGAACGGCACGTTCAGCCATCGCCTGCTACTACTGCTGTAATCCTATCACTTTAAAGCACGGCTGCTGCGATCAGCTGCGATTTAACTGCGATGGTTCGCCTCGCCATCGTCTGTTGTCAGCAGTTGTGCTTTATCAGACGACGCAAATTTAGCAGACGATGGTTCAGCTATTCTGGATAAATGGTTATACGTATGTGGAAATAAATTACCAGTACTAATATACAGAGATCAATAAAATACATTGCATGTACGCTTAGCTGTGTATATTATCATGATCTTTTAATTTCACCAGGTATTTGCCAGCTGGAACAGAAATATAACACTTGTCGTACCGAATGTAAATAACTGAAAATAAAAATACTTCTTAGTAATATAATACCCTGATTAATGCCAATACAACTCACATTAACTAAAGCGTCCATCGTTAACGGTAAGATCTTGTAAATAGAGAAATTAATTTTCTCATGATACAGTTGCAGCAGGAAGGTATTTTTCTAAAAAGAAGTACAGAAACTGCATATATTAATATTACACATCAGAGATTTTAAGGATATGACGAAAATGCCAGAAGCGAATTCAGGAATATATATCGATATTTTTCCGAAATATAGATATAGTTAAACACTAGCTTGAGAAATATTTGATATCATATTTAGAACAGTTCCGCTACAAATAATATAATCTTCTCAACATCTCAGTTTTACATGAGGTAGATCAGAAGAA
This sequence comes from Monochamus alternatus, assembly GCA_037114965.1. Classification (NCBI taxonomy): domain Eukaryota; kingdom Metazoa; phylum Arthropoda; class Insecta; order Coleoptera; family Cerambycidae; genus Monochamus; species Monochamus alternatus. The sequence continues at coordinate 92,675,470 of CM073427.1, read as the reverse complement.
ACATGGATATAATTATGTATAGAGTGCCCATTTTATCGTTCATAAACTTTGAATTGGTGAAGGATAAAGCAAGTCTTAATAACCTTTTATTTTTTACTAACGAATAAATATTTTCTGTTCTGACTTAGTACTCAGTAACCGCAGTAAAATGTTATCAAATGTTAAAATGCGAGTAACTGAAAAAGAGCATTTGGAGCATTCGTTTTCAGAGATTAGATTAAAATTAGAATATTTGTAATGAAAGATTTTTCACCATTGAGGTAGAAAGAAGTTCACGGGGTTCAAACAAAACCTCATTATGATACTACTGGCTTTAATTAACAAAAGTCAAAAAGTCGAAAGTCGTCAAAATATGTATTTTGTTACCGAAATGAAGAAATGAAGTGAATAAATGAGACTGTATACATATATTTTTACTAAAAACATTAATTTTTATCAAAACGGGGCTCTTCCACATTATGCGGCTTCTATGAGCATTGAGTAAAGAAATTCCTTTACGCAATGCTGTGAGGAAAGATTTAAAGAAACAATGGATTAGAAGGAGGGGACCTATTGCATGTCAAGTTTTGAGTGCTTTTTAAATAATGTGTCACAATGCCACTTTCCGTTAAGACTTTCAAGTTACCCCCGCAAGGTACAAATTTGGGAAATGACTTCATCCATAAAATGTGTCCTTTCAAAGCAAAAATTAACGGGTTTGAGCGTTTTCTTTAATTTTCGGATCAAAACGGCTATGAGTAGGAGTTGCAGTGATGAAAAGTGCCAAAATAGAGACAAAATAAATCGGAATTCTTTTAAACGTGTTTGGAAATAATCATGCATGGTATAAGGACTATGGATTACTATTAAAAACACAGTAATGAAAAAATTTACTTGTTTAAATATAAACACATTATACAGAGTGTCCCAAAATTAGCCTGCCAAAAATTAACTACGATAAAAAATAAGAAAAAAAGTTATATAATCATAAAGCCGTAGACGCCCTCTAACGGATATATGGCCCTTTAAATGGGGACATCAAAATTTGATTTTTCCCAAATATTTCCAAAAGGGAGTAGTCAAATTTGAAATTGAGAATCACAATTAGATTGCGAATCTAATGTACTGAAAATAATTCCTCATAATTGGTCATAGGCGTGCCAAACTGGATGGTCATTGAGTAAATATTACTCTAACTTTCTTGTATCTCGAGATTTTTATCGCCAGATTAAAGAATTAAAAATTTTGATCTATTTTACATGAAAAAGGTACTCCTATTTCAATCCGATAGACTGCTCTGTTTTCGAGTAATCTTAATTTAAAAATTTTGTGACACCATAAACGTTTAAGATGGAAACTATAAATAGGCAAAGTATTCCTAGTAGGCACTGAGAAAATACTAATGACTTTAAAGGTGCTATTCAAGCGTTCTAACATATTAAAATACTTTTAAAATGCATATTAATACTTCAAACATTTTTAAAAACATACGTAATAGGTGTCAAATAAACTGATAAACAATTTGACCGCTTACATATCATATCAAATATATTTGTGGTATGTCACAAAATTTTTAAATTAATATTACTCGTAAACGGAATAATTTATCTAAGTAAAACAACAGTACCTTTTTTTTTCGTAAAATTGTTTTAACATTTTTATTTTTTTGATCTGACGGCAAAAACCGTTTAAATTAAAAAACCGCTGCTTTGCTTATATTGTTATATGTTTTATTTGTTATTCATTTGTAAATTTATCAGATATATACTCAAATTATTAAGAACGCCATCAGCGTAGCTTCAAATTCATTGACAGAAAAATCATCTTCAAGGTACGAGCGTGAATATAGTGACTTTAAAAACTGGCAGAAAAAAAATAGTGTGATTGGGGTAACAGAAGATGTTGCTTTACATGAATCAACTATCTGTTAGATTCAGTATGGGCAAACTAGTCTATGCTAACAAGTTGTTTAGAAATCAAGGAAAATGTTCAAGTTCGCAAGTTTGTTTTTTATTTAAAATTGTATGGTAAAATATGACATTTAGATGACATTTGTAGATTTCTAAAGATAATTGCATTTCTTAATCGAAAAAATGAGCGTTATATCCCAAAAAAGGCCAAGGTTTTTACTAAAGGACAAGTTGAACGATTTCTGTTGGACGCTCCTGATGATCAATGGTCGCTGGCGAAAATTGTAACAATATTCGGAATTTGTGGTTGTTCTCGAGATGATAAACTTCTCTCCTTGACCGTTAATGACGTAGAACTCGTAGAACATAAGGAGAAATACGTGACGTGGCATCGCGACAAACAAAAAATTATCAAGATTTTCCATAATCGATGATGGCTGCATTTTCAAGCCCTGCGTGTCGCATAGAAAATACGTAAATCTTTGGTCTCCTAGAACAGAAAGCCTTCGACTTTTTCTAACATATCGAAATCGAAAGTGCATTTTCCTTAATGGTCAGCACATTATATGTTTGAAAAAAACAGTTATATACCGGTCATTCTTTTCGCCGATCTGAGGCTACTATGGTTGTGGATGCGGGAAAAGATATTTTATCACTAAAACAGACAGATGGAAATCCGTGTCAACGATTCCATCAATAACAAAATCGAAAAAATTATTTGCTAGTAAAGATTTTATAAATGCTATGCCGCTGTTTTCTACTTCAGCAGTTCAGTTTCAACTATTTCATTGTCCAAATTTTGTATTGACGGAAATAACAGTTGTACCATTATTTTATATATACAGGGTGTCCGGAAATGAGCAAAGTATTTAGGGGGTAATTCTAGACCAAAAATAAATGCTACCTATTTCTATAAATTTTTTTCCAAAACTGATTATTAACGGAGTTACAGAGGGTGTTAGTTAAAATTTTATTTTCGATATTTGTAAATAACTTCTTAAGAAATCTAAATATTTATATAAAATTTGTAAATCGGGGGTTTTTGCAGACGAGAAATTCAAATATGTTTCTAATTTTGACGTCACTAGTAGAGGGCGCCACTTATGACACATTATGTTTCTTTTAAATAACAGAACTCTTTGCTGCTTAGTGTATCCATCTGACTATTGAAACAATCGATTCTCCTACCTGTTACATCTGAATAAGGTATACCTTATTGAAGTCGTTAGGAGTGACAGTTTTCGAAATAATCTTATTTGAAATTTCAGTGCATCGATTGAAAACTGTTATCGTTTCAGTTAAAGTGCCTTTTCTACTGAAAATACAACAAAATGTTACTTGAAAAAGTTGTTCGGAACGGTAAATTATGGAGATGTGCATCATTTCCGAACACCCTGTGTATACCTATAATAAATAAAACATAATTCTCTAACTCTACTAACTTGTAAAATTGACAATACAGTGTTTCGATAAACTGACATTTACAAATGAGTAACAAATAAAAATATTATCATTGCTTGTCACTATCAAATATAATAACATAATTTTTGCATTGTTTTGTATATTATCGAAGTTTCGGAGGAGATTTTAAATAAATTTGCAGAAATAACGTGACAATTAATTCAGAAAAAATCATATTACAAATAGAGGTACATGCATTTCCTATAAATGCTTAACTTGTTCAATTCTAACTTAAATAAAATTAAGCAAAATATTAAATAGTGTTGCTAAGTCACACACATACGGTATCAGATACTGTAATGTTCCATTTCCCGGCCGCAAATCCCTTCGGGGAATAGTCATTTCACAAAGAGTATGAAATAAACTAGGTGTTCACTAATAACCATCTTTCCCAGTAAACACACATACGTTATTTAAACGTATTGTCAACGTACCATTGGTTGATAATTCGTGTTACGTTACAAAATCAACCATTATTTTATGGTTAGAAAAGTAACGGTCAAACATAACGTTTAAAATACGTACTTTTGTAACAAAAAATGTTGGCAAATTATTTGTAACGTTAAATAAACGTTATTAAAAATATTTAAATAAAACTTATTTATTTAAACCTTTATAAAACGTCTGTGTCAACTGATTAATATATTGACATTGAACAAAAACGTGTTTGTAATGTTTTAAAGTAACAGGCATAAGTAATGCTTACAAAACGTATCATAAACGTTTTGCAATTAATAAATATTTCGAAACGATACCAATCCAAACTAAATTTTATACAATATAATTTAATAAAAAGATATTGCATTAAGAATATATAGGTACTAATATATACAAATAACTAGATAGTAATTATTTTTTAATAAACCTCACAAGTGTTAAAAATCAGTACAATTTAAACGTGTATTATACGTTATAATCATTCATTGAAATAAGGAAGCGAATTGCCGTTTATTACACGTGTCAATTATAATGCCGTTAAACGTTCTATACGAATTTAATGATCTTATTGGTAGATAAAGATCACGTGTTACACACATACCATTTCGGCTTCTTTTTTGTAAAAGCTTGTCAGTTGCATATTCATCACTGTACGTACCTACTGTGATCCGTGAAATATTTCCCTATTTTATTTTGGTAAGTATACCTACTTCTATAAGTATTTAATTTTATTTTATTAATATAAGAATATTAGGTTTTTTTACATTACATGTTACAAATAATTATATAATGGAATCTAAATTTATTCCACTATAACTTTTCCTACTTATGTTTCAAAATTTGTAAGTATTTTGGGCGATGACAAAATTAGTAAAAGTAGGCGTGTGAATTTTGTACTCGTACATGCCTACGTTAAATTACTTTGTAAAATGGGTAACAATTATTCTGACTTGGTAATTTTTTTACTTTATACTAAAATTTAAGATACAGTGACATATTTCTAATCATGATTGGGAATGATTTAAACTTTTTTATTTCCTTTCTTGGCTATCTACTTCGTGGTCATATTAAATGTATATTAGGTTATTATTATTGTTATTATTATTAGCATTATTATTATATTTATAACTATAATAGACTAAACTTACATGTTTAAAGTTTAGACTTTCTTTTTAAATAATCTATATCATCCAATGTAAGTGAAGTTATTGATATGAAATTTGTTTAGACCTAATTTTATTGTTTTTAGGTTCCAATCAGTAGCATACATAAGATATATTATTTTGGTATTTTTATATTTTGTTTGTATTATGTACGTATTATTATTTATTTAATAAACTATTACTGATATTAAAACCAATTATTTATTGTTACCTATCTAAATTTGAAATTAAACAATAGGTATTGACATTTTCTAATACTCTTATTTATAGGCGTATAGTGAGTTCAACATTCGAGCCACACTATTGGAATATCGATAATAATTATTAATAGGAACAATATTAAATGAGAGAAGATTTTGTAACTATTTTATTTATATTATATTAATTCCCTGATAATTATTTATTTGATACAGGGTGGTCCAGAATGTACCGTAAATACTAGAGCATATAGCACTTTAAAAATTGAGGGTACTATTTTACATAAATTTTTGTTCAAAACTCAATAATAAGAGAGATATAACCCTCTGAGGGTGAAATAAAAATCTTTTTTTTTAATGTCTTTTAGATACTCTTGAATAATGGGTTCATGGGTATACGATATTAGGATAATAAATTTTTTGTTACCACTTCAATCACTTATGTTTAAGGGGTAGTTTTGGATAGTATTTTTTTTAAATTTGAAATTATCTATTTCAAAAAAATACTTATCACTCAAAACAACGCTTTAATCTCAAAGGGATGGAATACGTGGTAACATAAAATTAATTGTACTAAAACCTAAAAAAAGTAAATTCATCACAAAAGTATTATAGTTAGTTTTAAATATATATAAAATACCCTTATTTTTAACGTACTATCTAATCTAGCATTTATGGTACATAATTCTGGACCACCCTGTACAATGCCGCCAGAAGGATCCAAAAACAACGTTGTAAAAGAAGTTAAAAAACACGTCTCTAAAACATCTTTTTGGGCATTAAAATAACAAGGTTTAATTTACGTTAGTTAAAAACCTTAATAAAATGTCATTATTAAACGTAAAACTTAAAGCTTATTAATACTAAAAATGATCGTTCCACATTTACTAATATTAAACGTTTGTACTTTGGTTACTAGAAACGTGTAAAACCGCGACATTTTTAAGTTGATTGTACGTAAAAAAGCCACGCCTTTTTAAAACGTTGCATGGACATTATAAACGTTTTTCTAACGTATATGTGTTTACTGGGTTGGATAATGGATAACATATTCTCTATTTAATGGAGATACTTACTGCTAATGACATTCTTGTGTCTGTATAACAAATATTGCACTCTCCTAATATATTACATAATTGTTCGCTCTAAAAGAAAAAAAATGATATTTTCAATGTATTCGTACAAAATTAGGGTTAAGAATATACTCCAAGGAAAACATTTTGGCATAGCAGAATAATAGACAATCTTTTTAATTACGTTTTTACGAAATAAAAAAGTACAATTTTATGTCAAAATGCATTTCTATCGAATAGTGTATATGTAAAGTGGCCATATTTCGCAAAACTTGAGTGGGGCAGAAACAAAAACTTCAGTTCTTCAGTGAACAAAAAAAAAATCGGGGTTTATAAAAGAGAACAGCACACTAAACAATATTTTTTGAATTTATTCCATCAAATCTTATACAGGGTGTCCCGTTAATATGGCGAAAAAATCAGGAGGTGTTTCCTTGAACAAGAATAAGAAAAAGTTCCAATAAACCTGTATCCGGAAATGCTTCATTTCGGAGATACAGGGTGTTGAAATGAAAAAAAAGTGGTTTTATTTAATATCTGAAGAACTTTAATTCCGATTTTTTTTTTAATTCCGTATGTTTGTTTATAAAAACCATATACATCTTCTGAATTTATTTTATCCACTCCAGTGGCGTACTTTATTATATTTTTATTTTCTACTCTCATCAGGAATGAGCATGGACAACGTTATAAATTTTTTGCTAGAAAACGAAGCAAGATACCAAACAGAGTAAACAGCTAAGCAACTATTGCATTAAGCAACCTATTAAGATAAATATTTTTCTCTTTGATGAGTTTATTTGATTTATTTATTAAGTTCATTAATAATAATAATATCTCTACCCCTCATTCTAATCACAGGGATTAGCCCACAAGTTAGAGACTTTTGCGGGAGAGGGGGCGGCATATTATTATTAAGCAGGCCGCATTTGCGCCCAGGAACGACTTACGTTGGTAGGCCCTAACCACTATTCATTATAAAACTTAATACATGCATAATTATATTTTTTCTACACCCGTATTATAACAATGCACTTATATGCCCATAATCCGTTTCATAATGATACTCATTACGATACAGATTTTTCATTACGATACAGATTTTATAATCCGTTTCATAATGATACCCATTACGATACAGATTTTTCATTACGATACAGATTTTTAATCAATAGAAACCCATAATTTTTCAATCAAGCATGCTGTGCATTTGACGTTTATCCTAGGTTCCTATGTAATTATTTTACGTGGTTTATAAATGTACACTTTAGACTTCAAGTATCCCCATAAAAAATAGTCAAGAGGTGTAAGATCTGGCGATCTTGCAGGCCATTCTATCGGTCCGCGTCTGCCGATCCACCTCCCAGGAAAACAGTTGTCCAAAAAATCTCGTACAGGGCGCGCATAGTGCGGAGATGCACTAGATGTTAGGAAAAATTACTGCAAGGGCTGGAACAAGGTCATTTTCTAGAAACTCTAAATATTTTTGTCCTGTAAGGGTTCCTTCAAAGAAGAAAGGACCTACTATTCTGTCGTCAATTATTCCAGCCCACACATTTAATTTCTGAGGGTTTTGGGTATGTGCCTCTGCCATCCAATGAGGATTTTCCCGACTCCAATATCTGCAAGTTTGACGGTTTACTGTACCATTCAGACAAAATGTGGCCTCATCTGAAAAAAGTATTTGCCGGTGTAAATTTCTATTTCCTTGACATAAATCCATTAGAATTTCGCAAAAGTGTAAGCGGCGATCGGGATCATCTTCATTGAGTTCCTGCACAAGTTGAATTTTGTAGGGATGATATTTTTCCTTCCTCAAGACGTAGCACTGTGCTCTGACTAGTGTCATTGTTTAATGCAACCAATCGTGAAGAATTATGAGGATTATCCACCATCATACTTATCAAAATGTTCTGTTTCTGATTTTCATTAATGCTTGGACGTCCAGGTTTTGGAATATTTACAACATTGCCAGTTTCTCTAAATTTAGGCTCTACCTTACTGACTGTTGATTGGCTGATAGGGCGATCTGGATATTTTTCATTAAATAAATCGCAAACTTCCTGCTGACTTCTAATCATATTCCCGCATCCGATAAGAATTAAAATTTCAATTCTTTGAGTAACAGTTAAATGTGCAATAAATTGAATCATAATTTCTATGTCGCTTACAATACTTATTAGAAAGTCGGTGTGACAATGACACTTTGCAAAGATTATCACCTACGTGATCCATAAAAGAACTATGGAATTCGAAAAACTAAACTTGATAACGTTTTTGCTTTATTTTAATTGATTTACGTTTTCTAACATTCAATCGTCATTTACTCGAAAACTTTCCTATGTAAGAGGGCAAAATTTTAGTACTGTCTGATAGAGAATTAAACGATCTTTCAGAATCAAGAAAAAAAAATATGGTGTTGCCATTTAAAAAAAAATCGATGACTTCATTATTCGAAAACAAATGACATTTGAAAATCGCATTTTACGCTAAAATATGTATTTTTTAAATTAAAAATCGACCTGTTCGAGGATTTTTCCCAAAAAATAATTGTTTCGTTTTTATTGAATTTATTCTATACTTTTGGCGCATACTGTATACACTATATAGATTTCTATAAATAATAATGGATTATATTCTTGAAAACAGTACTTCAAACTTGTATACCTACTTTCAAAATAATAAGATTTTATGACTTACCAGTTGTGTAACTATTATTGCAGGCAGAATAACCATTGCAAAAAACATTACTATGGCGCAAAGATGTATATAATCAATTTTAGTTTGTTCTCCACCATAAATAATAGTTATAATGACCAACGAGTCGAACGTGCTAGTGACCACTACCGTCAGTAGAGGAAGAGAAACCATCTGATTGAAACTCTCGATCCCATAAAAAATGTCCTCGTACATTCGTGATGCCGTTAACAACAGTTTTATGGGCATGTGACAGGATTCCTTGATAGTGTTATCTCTGATGGCAGCCAGTATATTTTTAATTTTTATGAAACCAAATATGAACATGAAACAGAAAACGTTAAAGTGCATTACAAAAAGTAAGTCAAACATAACTTGGTAGCATTCGAAAAAAAGTTTCGACATGGTAAACCAAGTAGGCTGATCAAGTGTGTCGAACAGTGTGAGAGTAAATCCTATACTGCTAACAAATAAAAGGCAAATATACATTGTAACGAGGAAAATTGATAATAATTTATAATTTAAGGGTTCTCCCAAAGAAGTCAGTTTTTCGTCCATCGCTTGTAATTTACTGACAGTTTTTCGAAAATTGCCATTATTATGGAAACTGTGCAATATCGTTAATATCATTCCAATAGCTTGATATCCTTTAAAAACTATTAATAGTTTTCTTGCTTTCGTTTCACGTTCCATTTTGTATGCTGACATATAAGACAATATAAGCAGGAAGACAATACCTAAAAATAGTACCTATAATAAAGTTCTAAAATCGAACATGAATGGCTACAATTAGACATATAATATGCCTATTGCCCTTTAAATATTAGATAGTTAAGGTACTTACTTATGGGCAGTATACCATTTCTTATCTTCGAGAATATTGACTTTAAATTAGGTGATGATATTGCTCCAATACCAAATGGTGTACTTATGATGTGTAGAAGGGATATGCAGTTCTCAAAGTCAAATTTTTTTAACCTCATGGCGGGAATGGCTTTCAAAGTCAGCTTATTACTAACAGTAACCACTAGAGCTTTATTGGTATAATGTATGTATAAATAATGCATTAAGTTATAAATTATAGACAAAACTAATAATTATTATGGATTTGTAACTACAAAAATGACAATCATTTAGATAAATAATTTTGTCGATGATGTATTAACGATTAGATATATTACAGTGTCGCACCATCAAGGCAGATTAGAAAATATATTTTCATGATTAAAGCAGCACGTCCACATGGTAGCGTCATTTTGATCCTAGGTTCATACATTGGTACGAAGCAACCAAAATACCTTGTGGTTTTTATGCAGCCACATCGATCAGAGTCTCAAAGCCAAGTAATATTTTCTCTTCCGTCACTTTTGTTTTAGTGAGCTGATACAAAATAAAAATTCATCATACAAAACTGAGGCTTGTCTTTTTACGGAAGTCATTTTATTGTTTTGCTCAGGTATAACGTGTTTCACAATAACCTGCTAATCATTCTAGATTTAATAGAATATTAAAAATTAACAAGATTTTTTTCCTATGAACTGTTATATTCTGTTTAGAAAATTAGTTTTTAAAAAATATCAGCTTAAAGTATACAAAGAAAAATATAGAATATATACAGTCCATGTATTTCAACTGTTTTTGCCACTATTGTTAATTAATAATAGAATTAATTTGAGATTTTAGTTAATAAAATAGTTTGATGTTACAACAACAAAATTTTGGGACTGTCTTGCCCAAACAAACTAACACAAATGTTTCTGCTTTTGCAGCAATTATGATACATTTGTGTAATCAATAGGGTTCACTTCGATGCGTTACATTTTTACAAAAAAGTCCAAATTATTTACAGTCAGGAGATCGTGGCGCCAATGGTGACCCTCTTCATCCAATCCCTTGGTATTAATGCTTGTAAAATCGTTTGCAATAATAATGAAACTCTTTAGAATGAATTTATTTTGAACTGCTGACGTATTTGTAAATTCTAACCTCTATACTGAAAATTGTTTTCGGCGTTCGTCGGTAAACTTACTACATAGCGGATAATAGAGCAAATTTAACGACAATTAAGCGGGATGGGGATCGAAGATTCAGTGGAAAGTAAAAATTCTATTGCCCGAAAACTGCTTTCAGTGCCATCAATATCAGCGGATTCTGCTAAAACGTCAACTACGAATGCGGTCGTTCCAGTTGATAGTAGTAGAATAGTGGAAGGGTGTTTCAGATTGTGTGAACTGTAATATAAGTATTAATTTTTTTAATATATTTTTAGGTATTAACAATATTGTGTGAAACTAACTACTCTGTGGACTAAAGCCCCAACCAGCGTTGAATTACACCTACAATATCTACCCATATATTCTTTAGTATTAAAACAAGAGTGTAAAATGTTTCAGGAGGTAATAGTATGAACCAAAATAAGCAGAAAAGTCTTAATAAACATGGGTCCGCAAAGTAATGGTTGCAGAGATATGGACCACTATTCGTTTTTCAAACATTTTATTTTATTAGGAATAAACCGACAAAGGAAGCTTTTAACAAACAAAAAACAAAGTTACAGAAGATGTTCAAAGTGCCCTCCGTCCATTTCCAAGCAGGCACGACATCTTCGTCTCAACGATATTCGAACTCTTTCGAAAACACCTTCCTTGGTTTGGATTTCTTGACACTTTTGATTAATCTGTAGCTGCAGCTCGTCCAGGCTATTTACAAGAGTACCATACACTAATGTCTTCAAATATCTCCAAACAAAGAAATCTAGAGGGTTCAGATCTAGGCGATCTTTGAGGCCATAAAACAGGTCCCGTCCTTCCTACCCATCTATGTGGAAAAGTTTGGTGTAAATGCTCTCTAACGGCCATGGAAATGAGTTGGAGCACCATCATACTGGAACCACATTCGTTGTCTCTGATTCAAAGGAATGTCTTCCAAAAACTCATACAGTGTATTCTGTAGAAAGTTGAGGTAAGCAGCGCCTGTTAATCGGTTTGGTAAAACAACAGGACCTAGAAACCTGTCACCTACAATACCCATCCAAATGTTTAATAAAGAACGTGCCTGATGTCCAAATTCTATTAGAGCATGAGGATTTTGCGTCGGCCCAAATATGCGTATTGTGAAAATTAAACACTCCATTTCTTGTAAACCCGGCCTCATCAGTAAAAAGAATGTTTGCAAGAAAACGAGGGTATTCAGCATCATGACGTAGAAACCAGCGGCAAAAAACCAAACGTGCTTGATGATCATTTATTGGATTTAAGGCCTGTACTTGTTGCACATGGTATGGATAAAGCAGTTGCTCGTGAAGGATTCTCCAAACAAGAGGACCACTAATTCCTGCCTTGGCTGATATTCTCCGCACACTCGTACCTGTATTCTGCTCTACCAGTGCTAGAATTTCTTCTTCTGCTCTAGGAGTGGATACCGACCTTGGAATTCTGGAAAAATGGCACTGTTTGCTCAAGGAACCGGTATCACGCACTCTGGTGAATTCTTCCAAACATGCGTTGTGAAGGAATCTGGCGATTTGGATAAGCGTCAACATAAAGACGTCGCGCTTCGATGGCGTTCCCATTAGCACGACCATACATGAAATGCATGTCTGTTAATTCTGCATTAGAGTAACCAGCCATAGCAAAAGAAAATTTGTGCACTAAGAACAACTGTCAAATACGTACTGTTTATTTCACTAAACATCAACCAACTATTATAAGAAAATACACAACGTTTTTGCAAAATAAAAAAGGGGCTAAAAAACAAAAAACATTTCATATCTCCGCAACCGTTACGTGCGGACCCATGTTTATTGAGACTTTTCTGCTTATTTTGGTTCATACTATTACCTCCTTAAATATTTTATACTCTTTTTTTAACACTTTGTATATCAAATCTCCTAAAATTCCTATCAATGATGTCATATGTATGAAAAGCCACGGGAGTCCACGGGAAAGTCATCAGAGGTAGCGTATATATAGTAGATTCAGTGACCCAAAAAATAGTTTCTAATAAAATCATGCCCGAAAAATCGGTATCTATTCAGAAAAGCAAACATTCAGAAACATAATTTAATGACCATGTTGCGCAAATCGACAAACAAGTCAACATTTCCAGTGCCGTTGTTTTAGAACAGGATTTCACTCAACATTTGCTCGGCTAATTAAATACACCTCGCACCTAAAAGTAAGCTTTCACAGCTTGTAATGTAAATAACTATTTACTGATATTTGTATCATAATCATTTAAAAATTGGTTCTTTTGGATCGTCACACGTCCAAACTTAAGCAGATTTTATTATTTAAATAGAGTTTGATCCAAAGAACACGTGGTAGAATTTTGCAAAATACTTTCTTGTAATAATGGCATTTTTGAAAATGACTACAAAAATTATGGTCATAATGAGATTTTATTATCTAATGATGTGAATTTAAAGAGACAGAGACGCATCCTTTACTTTTTCGGTGTTTGCTAGAGAAATGGTTTTTCTCGGTTTTCATCAAGGACTCGCACATGCGCTGGGGGCAGCTCGTCCTTTCCGCTATCACGATTTTCAGTTCGCGAAGTTGACTCTCGGCGAGCGTTTGTTATCCATGCGCGGGTGTAAAATTCGGCAGAAATAAATAAAAAAAACAGCCAATCTCAGTCCGAACGATTGCAAGGAGTGCGAGGCGACTGCCACCTTCCAAATTCGGAGGAAAAAAGGTGAGTTTGTGTCATGTTTCGTTGCAATTATTTCGTCTTCTGCCGTGAATTATGTTCCTTATTGATTGTCGTACACATGGTTCGCTTACAGCGATTCTGAAACAGATTTCAGTTCACGCTTCAGCGTTGTATACACACACACACACACACACACACACACTTTGTACAGCTGATTAAAATAAATCCTGTACGGAACGAAACGCCGCTTCTATTATGTAAGTTACGTCGACTTACACGATTGTTTACAGGAAAAAATGATTTGTGTACAGAACGAAGAAATATTGGAAAGTTAAAAATAATTTCCTGCGCGGTTTGTTTATTTTGTGGGTGCTAAAAATATCTATAATTCAAAAATTTTAAATGGATGACAGTCGTTCTAAACAGCAATTAATTTTATATACGATTAATTTATGCGATTAATATGCGATTAATTTAAATCGAAGCTCAAATTTGGTCACTTTATTCATTAATTTTGGCGCAATTTAGATTGAAATACGTTAAAATCAACATAATATTTTAGAGGAATTTCGAACAATATACTTTAAAATTAACATAAATAAAATAAAATAATGAATTTATAGCAAAATAAATACTTTAATAATAAAATAGTCCAAATATATAATTTATTTTAGTAAGAAATGATACAAAGATGAGTTTGCAAGTTTCGGCATAAAACTTTAAAAAATTGGATATTGAAGTCTTCCATTAAAACATCTACTTATTTTTTCTTTAGTTTTATTGGGTTTTTGCCACACTTCTGAAAAAATAAAGATTAATTAAATAAGCCCTTGCGCCAAACGGATCAGTCAAGGGTTATTTTTTAAACTAAGTTTGCCTAACCAAAAAATCTCGCACTGAAAAAGCAGATAAGTAAAAAATAACAAAAATCACATTACTATTGCGCACTTCCGTATTATTGACGTTTCGAAAAACTCTCTCTTTTCGTTCTCAAAATAGTAGTAAAAATAATAAACGTATGTCAAGTTTAAGCGCAGAAACGCTATATTCTTAAAAGTAAGGATTGCATCTTAAAGTCTTAGTCTTCGCCTTCAAAATCGAAGTGAGTTTGCTCGAATATCTTTTTTCCTCTTCGAGATATCGTTCATTGAAATTTATTAGTTTTGCATTTAATTGATATATCGGAAAATAACCAAACTGTTTTTTTCTGTCGAAATATCAGATATATGTATGTATATGATTGTTATCGAAATCGCTATCAACACTATCTCTTTCTGGATAGTTATTACATTTAGTGTTCGCAGCACTTAGGGATTGTTTTCCGCAGTTCTTTTCTGGATTTATGGGTTTTGAGGTTTATGCATGGAATTTGGGGTTTATAAGTTTCGAGGTTTTGGGATTTATTGGTTTCGAGATTTACGGGTTTATAGAATATAGGTTTTGGCATGTGGAGTTTAATAGGTTTGTGATATCTATATGGGTTTTGATGTTTATGGAATTTGGAGTTTATGAGTTTCGGAAATTACAGTTTTATGGTGTATGGATTTTGAAGTTTATGGGTTTTGGGAGTATATTTGTGAGTTATAGATTTTGAGGTTTATCACTATTGATGTTGTTTAGCAGATAATAAAGATACAATATTTGAAAGTTGAGAGCAGTGAGTAACGAAAATGGAGTGTCATAGAGAAAAATGTTATAGAAAACACCTCTGCTAATATTTTATACTCCGTGTTTAGACTTGGCAATGTGTGCAGTCGCTAGAGTGAAGCGAGATAAAAAAAACGAAAAAAAAACTATCCAGTGTGCTGAGTGACTCGAGGATAGCGCATCTCATTTTTGATGTAACTATGTACAAAACCTTTTTTGTAATGTCAATAAAATCAAATAATAATTAACATAAAAACCAATACAGTCCACTCATTAGAAAACAATACACTCCGTTTAGTCTGAAAGTTAAGAAGGAATACAAATAATTTCTAGCATGTCCAAAAGACATATACGAATATAAAACTAGTGTATTGATTAGTCCAGGCATTAGGTAGTTCAGGGCTTCAAAGAAGTATAAATAAAAAAAGGCTTTTACTTTTTTATTCTGTTTCAGTAAAAGAATGGAAAAAGCACCATGTGCCTAAACTTATTTCTTTCTCTAAGTGTAATAATAGAAATTTGTTTTTGCTGAATTTTATTTTGTTTACCAGACAAGACAAAGAAACATAGACACTTTTAATATTTTCTATTTAATTATAATATAAATGCGTTATATTGTTTGTCGTGCTTGTATACAGGGTGTTTTATAAGTAATTGGCCACAGACCAACTGATAATAGTTTAAGCCAAAATATTAAGAGACACAGAGTGTTGAGTAAAACATTTTATTTCGAAAACTTCTATACTCTATTTTTAAACTAATAGTAAATGAAGAAGTCACACAGGAAAAAGTAACTAGAAAATTGTTGGTTGAATATTTAGAGATTTAACATTCTTATAAAAAAATTGATCAACGTTTTTTTTTATTTTAAAATTAGATAAGTGTAAAAATTAACACAGTTTTCCGTATTATAAGCAAGCTGAAATTATATTCAGAATCAAAGTATGCTCTCGTTATGTGTTTATTTGCCGAATTTCACTTACAACACTTTGAAGTGAAATTTATATTTCGTGTTAAAAATAGAGATTTTAAGAGTATGAAACGAGAATAAAATACCGCAGAATATACACATTCTTTTCCACCTCTGGTTAAGAATTATGTTTACTGCATGTTTTCGGAAGTGCTCCTAATAATATAGGGTGTCCCAATATTGCGTGTAAATGGAACCGCTATTTATTATTGGTTTTAAAATAAGACAATTTAACTAAAATGATCTCTTTGATATCTTGTGCACAATAACCCAAGCTTTCTAAAAATATATTTAGCAACATTATATTTGTAGAGATGAATAACGTTCTAGTAAATTATAAACTAATATATATTTAGATACCACATAATAGAAGTTTACAAAAATTTACCGGTAGTGATCTGAACATATCATTTTCTTTCTCTAAAATTACAAGAAATCAAAATGCAGAGATAGTAATCTAAAACGTTAGAGTGGATTCTTCATATTTTTAAGAGTTCTAATTAGTATTAGCACAATTGTCAGCAATATTTATAGTTAGGTAAATACTTACCATTTCCTTTAATCAAATCTCAATTTAAATGTTCTCCATCTTGAACACTGTGAACGAGAGTTAACTGAACAGAACAACGCAAGACGACCAACATGACTTAGTGATCTGTGCTGGAACAGTTGATATATAGCATCTGTGCTCAGCCAGTTAGAAGTCGGTATACACAGGTGTGTTAAGTTTACACAAAATGGTGTACACATCACTGGTAAACATTACACAAATTCAGTATACAGGGTGTTAAAAAAAGAGTGTAAAATATTTAAGGAGGTAATAGTATGAACCAAAATAAGCAGAATAGTCTCAATAAACATGGGTCCGCAAAGTAACGGTTGCGGAGATATGGAATGTTTTATGTTTTTTAGCCCCTTTTTTTATTTTGCAAAAACGTTGTGTATTTTCTTATAATAGTTGGTTGATGTTTAGTGAAATAAACAGTACGTATTTGACAGTTGTTCTCAGTGCACAAGTTTTCTTTCGCTATGGCTGGTTACTCTAACGCAGAATTAACAGACATGCATTTCATGTATGGTTGTGCTAATAGGAACGCCACCGAAGCGCGACATCTTTATCTTGACGCTTATCCAAATCGCCAGATTTTTCACAACGCATGTTTGGAAGACTTCACTAAAGATTGCGACCAAGGTCGGTATCCACTCCTAGAGCAGAAGAAGAAATTCTAGCACTGGTAGAGCAGAATTCAGGTACGAGTGTGCGGAGAATATCAGCCGAGGCAGGAATTAGTGGTTCTCTTGTTTGGAGAATCCTTCACGAGCAACTGCTTTATCCATACCATGTGCAACGAGTACAGGCCTTAAATCCAATAAATGATCATCAAGCACGTTTGGTTTTTTGCCGCTGGTTTCTACGTCATGATGTTGAAGACCCTCGTTTTCTTGCAAACATTCTTTTTACTGATGAGGCCGGATTCATAAGAAATGGAGTGTTTAATTTTCACAATACGCATATTTGGGCCGACTAAAATCCTCATGCTTTAATAGAATGTGGACATCAGGCACGTTTTTCATTAAACATTTGGATGGGTATTGTAAGAGACAGGTTTCTAGGTCCTGTTGTTTTACCAAACCTATTAACAGGCGCTGCTTACCTCAACTTTCTGCAGAACACACTGTATGAGTTTTTGGAAGACATTCCTGAATCAGAGGCAACAAATGTGGTTCCAGCATGATGGTGCCCCAGCTCATTATTCCATCTCTCCGTTAGAGAGCATTTACACCAAACTTTTCCACGTAGATGGGTAGGAAGGGCCGGACCTGTTTTATGGCCTCCAAGATCGCCTGATCTGAACCCTCTAGATTTCTTTGTTTTGGGAAATCTATTCTAAGCTTTTATATTAACTACCGAAACATTTTGCACTTGCGTAAAATAAAACGAAATATTCCTAATTAAATGAGATTTTATTTATATAAAAATTCTACAGGGAAGCACGATGCAATGCAATTAACCTGTGCTGCATTCTTCTATTAGTAAGTATCTAGATTTACACATCCAACATTAAATTCAGTAGGTTCCGTAATTCTCAAGTGAAATTCTACCCCATCCATATAAAGTGTTTTGTACATAAATATCATGCAATAATAGTTTAAGGCAATTAATACCTATAATACAAGTACAAGCTTAGTGCTTTTAGCTGTATGTACTGCTGACATGAGAAAATATTTGCGTCACAGATTACTTTAACGGAATAACAATAACAGTTGCAGATGGGTTACTGATGACGTAAAAATATCTAGTAATAGATTGAAAGATTTATATATCTTAAAAAGTAATTTTCCACAGCTCATTTATTTCTACATGCAAGCTAAAATTCGTCATAATAAATTAGTAAAAAATACAAAGCGAGCTTATTATCAAAATCGTATATTAAATTCGAGTAATATGTCTGCTGAAATCTGGAAAGTCATCTCTGAACTGTCAATGGGCGCACCTAAACATGGGAATCCAAGTCTTTTAGAAAATAACAGATTAGTTGACAATACCTATTTGGTAGCTGAAACATTTAATGGATACTTTATTAATGAGCCTAAAAATATTGTAATTCGAATTTTAAAAAAAACAAGAAAAAGTACTGTATCCGACATCCAATATTTCTATATTTTTAATTTCATTTCCAGAGAATGAATTGTTGGATCTTCTTATACTTAAACTGAAAAATCATCAATAATCATCAGTTGGACCTGATGATATTCCAATGTTTATTATGAAAAAAGTGTTACCTTTGATAATTCAACCGTTAATTTATCTTTTATCACTGGCGTATTTCCAGAAATATTAACGTTATGTGTAAAGTCGTACTTATTTTTGCGAAATCCGATCCTCTTCTTGTTCAGAATTATAGACCCATAACCAGAACGTCCTATTTTTCTACATTCTTTGAATATGCGTTTTTGCATAGATTGTTACCTTTTGTCATTAAACACACTGTATTTTCTCCTAGTCAGCAAG
Source organism: Monochamus alternatus (assembly GCA_037114965.1). Classification (NCBI taxonomy): domain Eukaryota; kingdom Metazoa; phylum Arthropoda; class Insecta; order Coleoptera; family Cerambycidae; genus Monochamus; species Monochamus alternatus. The sequence continues at coordinate 92,656,269 of CM073427.1, read as the reverse complement.
GGTTTCTTTATGGTAAATCTACTAATACCGCTATTATATCACTTTTGGAAACTATAATTGATCGTGTTGAATCTGGCGAGAGCCTCGTTGGTATCTTCTGTAATATCAGTAGAGCGTTCGACTGTGTTCAACACAATATTTTAATTAACAAATTATCAGTATATGATATTAGGGGCGTCGCCCTTAAGTGGGTGCAATCCTTTGTGACTAATAGATCTCAGTATGTCGGTGTTAATTTATATTGATAATAGCAAAATTAAAAAATTAATTGTAATATTTTAATTAATAATATAGGGGTTCCACAGGGATCTGTGCTGGGGCCAATACTTTTTATTTTTTATAGTAATGACATTGATTCGGCACCTGCTGCCTCTGTTGTTCGTTATGGTGATGATACTGCGGTATTATTTTCATCTCCCTGTACATTCTGTTTATTATTTTTTTGCAATTGGCGTCTTTAAAACAGGTTCTACATTATCTTGAGCAACACGAAAATATTTAGGTACATTTTTTTTAACTAAAATTGAAAAAAATATAAAAATACGAAAGATAAGGGCAACATGTAGTATATTGCATGAAAGATGAAAAAACTGGCAATTTTTTGGGGCCATAGCCTGCTTCAATAAAAATTTTTTTTATTCGCCTAGAGGGCGCAGCGAACCACATACGATATTTCAAAAATCTGTTTATATCAGGTGGAAGGTATCAATTTTGCAATAAAAATTTATTGCCAATAAGTTTTCTCTATCTCTTAAAATAAAAAAGTTAGACAGCCTTAAAGTTTGGGCACTTTACAGGTTTTTTTGTTATTACTCATAAAGTTGGTCATGGATCTCAAATTTGTTTTTACGAACATAAAGGCCTCCAAAAATGCAACAAAAAACAATTAAAGATTTTTGACGTGTCTCGCATATTAAGCGAAATACATGGGAGTGGCCCTCTTATGTGATACAGCCTGTATATATATATATATATATATATATATATATATATATTTAAATGGATAAATTAACTTTCTATCAACTATAGAAAATGTAGTTTGAGATTTGAATTTAATTTGATCAGGTTTGTATAATAAGCAGCCTTTTAACGAAATTATTGAACCGTAAATTGAGTGTACAGGAAAATTAAACACACCAATTTTCACAAAATAACAGTAAAACGTATGTATGGGGCAAAATCGTATGGTGTTATTAAAATGTAATCACATTGACCTCGGGATTATTAATATGGTTTAAATTAATTTTGTTTTGAAATAATAGGATATAAAAGATTAATTTATGTACAGCAGCAGAGAGTATATAACAAAGTGTGGATTGGTATTTTTAATTATATTATAGGGAAATATTCTTTACCTATTTTGGTCCGAAATTATTTAACTTATTTACAAGAATTTAAGAGAATATATAAATATTAGTTACAATAATCTTCAAAACTACTCTCCTTAATCGTTTTTTGTTTCATTGTACGTACTTATTATTTTCTGATTTTGTTAATGTATTCTGATATTTAAGTGTATATTGTAATTTTAATAAATATGGGTTTGACACACGCACTTGACTGAATTAGCAAAATCAATTTATATTAAAATAAAAGTAGAGAATGACGACGATTTTCTCAAAAAACAATTTTTTTTTAGAATAATGCTACAATTTTCATGTTGCTGCCCGCTTAAAAATATAACACCACTGTAAAAGTAAGAGGGTGAAAACTACCACTCAATATATCGCTTTCATTAAAGATTTAAGAAATAATACACATACGAAATAATAATTATAGTCCAAATAAATGTTCCAAATTTCAACACAATCGGTGAAAAACTTATTAATTATATTAGTTGAATTTTGAAAGCTTTAAAGGCTGTATGTATGTTGTATTTAATTTTTTTCGCATCTGGATCCTATTTATTTATCGTCATGAATATACAGCCAAACGTTGTCGGTAAAATTTGCGGATACCCTGTATAATATACAGGATGTCCGGAAAAATGTGGGAAATCAATCGATTGCAGATAGAACATGAAAAAATAAGATGCCAAGTTGTATGATAAAAACTTTAAAGTAACAAATTTTGGTAGCTTCAACTTTAGACTAAAAAAAGGTACTCTTGTTTGTTGTCGAGAAAATGAACCGTTTACGAGAAAAAGAATAATAAATGAATTCATGTTTTGTTTTTAATAAAAACGGACATGATTTCAATTTTTGTTTCTCGACAACAAATGGCGATACGAAAGACATTCAAACAAGAAAGTTTCATTTTAAGATGTTTAATCCGAAAAATACAAAATTTAAAAAAACACAGTGGTGTCCGAGGAACTTTAACGAAATTGATATATTAAAAAACTTCATAAGAGGGTAAACTATAAAAAATAAATATGTTTCAAGAACACTATTTTAAGAGGTCCTTACTAGTGTCCGTCACGTTAAATTTTTATTAAAATATATTAAGTACTTTAAAAGTTATTCAAGAAAAACCGATTTTCAGCGGTGTCTTTCAGGGACATATATCGTTTGGGAGGGGATGTAGGAAAAAATTATATAGGAACTTTTCATGTTTTAATTGCCCCCGAGAGATTTTCCATATTTTGCCAGACACCCTGTATAATCTATATCAAGAATAACATTACGAGTATTTTACTAGAATTTTGTTTTCAATTTGCAAGAGCATTAAGTATGTATCACCGAGAAATTAGTAGTACGTGTTTATAAAAAAATAGATCCCTTTAGCAAATTTGAAATGGTCATATGGATTCAGAACATACGTAAACAAAAATTCAATTACATTTTTTTACCGTAAGCTGACAATTGTCGTTAAAGCGCACGCTAAAAACCACTGAAATTACAAAGTTTCAAGTTGAAATTGCGCGTTATTGTTTCAAAGCAAATGCCGTCGAAACATTTTTTCGTTTTTTTTTCAATTAAGGCCTGCTGTGTACTTTGTTAAACGTCCAGAGAGATAGCTGCCGTCAGATCTGCCACTAACTGCCCGCGTTTATCTTTTTATTTTTACCATCTGGTTATCGCTACTACACTCGTACCATTTTTCCATTATAAATTTCGTTCCCAACTAATTTTTGAAAGTCGTTCTTCTGCAAACAGGACACCGACTGAATAATAATATTTGGCGGTAATTTTTGGTAGTGATGTGCCCTGAAAACAGACGCTGAAAATTTATATTACATTTACGCATGGTGTTTTATTAAGAATGGAACTTTCGCAATGTATCAAATCAATATTTTCTATTCTAGGTCAAGAATATCTAAAAGGCAGTTCAATTTTATATAGAAAAGGTACCTACTCTTGTTTAATTCATCTAACTCTACTAGTTTTTGAATTATTTGCATTTAAAAAGTTAGCGATCGATACTGTTTGAATTTTTGCAAGTAGGCTTCTGTCAGCAATTGATAATTTTTTACAAACAGGTAACAAATATTTGACAATTGTGCGTTAAGCTGAATAGGGTTTAGTAAGGCTATCTCTTTTTTCTAATTTAGTAATTATTTGTAGCAAAAGTTCCAATTTTCCTTTAGTTCAGTTGGGTATTTTGAAAAAATAAAGATTAATTGAATAAACTCATGCACCAAAAGGATTGGTTAAAGGTTATTTTGGAACTAAGTTACCTAACCAAAAAATTTCACACTGAAAAAGAAGATAAGTAAAAAATAACGAAAATTACAGCACTATCGCACACTTCCGTATTTTTTGACATTTCGAAAAACTCTAAAAACTCTCTATTTTCGCTTTTTTAGAATTTTGTTTTCAAGAAAGTCGTCCTTTTGCAATCAGGACACCGACTGAATAATAATATTCGGCGATAATTTTTGGTGCTGATGTGTCTTGAAAATAGACGCAGAAAATTTACATTACATTTACACAGGGTGTTTTATTAAGAATGGAACTTCTACAATAAATATATCAAATTTTTCCGCTTTTATAAATAACATTCTCAGTCTTTTAGACTGCTATTACCTACTTTATGTGTACGATATAAAACTTTATTCAGAAATAAATTCTCCTTAAGATGTCATCAATTTGCAAATGTCTCTTGATATAGTTAGTTAACTCTCTTCCATTAAACATAAGTAAAAGTCATGTTATCACCTTCACTCTTCTTCACTTCAAATCCCTCTTGTTTTGATTACGTTATTGGCTATATGCAGTCAAAAAGAGCTGCTAAATAAAAGATTTGGGCGTTTTATTTGATGCCAAATTAACATTTTTGAGTTGATTCTGCTAAAAATTCTCATAAACCTGCAATATTTCTATAAGGTACGTTAAGCTCAATCATCGTATAGTGGTTTGTAATATTTCCAGTTTAGAGATTACACATTCTCAATGAATCACCCTGTATGTACTTGAACTTAAAATGATTTTTTGTAAGATTCTGTTTTTATAAAATACTTTTATACATATTTAACTTGCTGCACTAATAGGTATTTATAAAAATAATAATAAAAAACGTAGGTACATCTTAATACCTAATTTAATGAAAAATTGGAAACTCTATTTCAGTAAATGAAACTGAACTAACATCTGAAAAAAGAAACATTCGGTATGCCTTTAAATATAAACTTTGTATTTAAAAGATCTAATAAATAATTTCAATGATTTGGACGCTAAATAAATCTAATTAATATATCGATGAATTTAATTTTTAAACATAGTTTTTATTTTTGTGCGTACGAGATATTCGTATGAAAACTAAAAAAATCATTTGTATATTGTTATAGATCAGTTTAAATAAACAGAGCTCTATATGCAGCAATTACCACGTTTTGTTCAAATGCAAAACGTAATCTGCCAATTTTAAATGAATTTATAACCAGCGTACCGAATATTTTAGTTTACGCAGAACAAAGGATAATGTAATAACCATTCTAGAGAGTTCTCAGTTGCCAATTTCACCTTATAAGAAACAAAAGAATGCATTGCATAAAGCAACTAATATTTTATTTAATATATTATTTAATGTCAATTAACATTTTGCCTGCACAGAAGTTGTAGATTGTTTTGGATAATTTATAATGGAGTTGTATGTGTAAATTTCTACCGCTACATTGACGATTGAATTCTCCGACATGTAGGTACTTTAAAATCTAGGACCTACGTGAATAGATATGCGATACCATGGAATTCCTCAAAGTGTTGTCTAACGTTGTATTATTAACAGGTAGTATTGAAGTACTTTCTTTAATCAAAAGCTTTGTTCCTGCAACAATTAGAAACGTTTTGGATGAATCAAGATATTGTCTAACAGCGCATTACTTAGGCACATTTTTATGCAATATGTTTGTTCCTACAATAGTTAGAAACGGTTTAAACAGTTATAGTCGATCCGTTAAAATTTTTCTTACAACATTCTCCAAGAGCGCTCTTTTATGATAAAGTTTATGATTCAAATCGTAATTTTTTTGCAAAATGTCTACAGGGCGTTCAGCAAAGGATGGGCCATATTTTAAGGCTAGACTCTTTGGACAAAAATTATTTGATTTCAATCAACTTAGTACAATTTTGCTTCTCCTGAGAAAGTACTTTTTATATCATTTTTTTAACTATCACTTTCTTTTTTGTTGGGTAATTGTACTTAAATTTTACAAAAGGACGTTTTTTGTGAGATAAACACCAATACCTAAATGATTTTTCAGTTAAATGTACAGGACTTTCCGAGCGCCTGTGCCACAACATTATTCCTTTCAGATTTTTTAAGGATAGACATTTTTAGAAAATTATTAGATATTTTGAAACAGCTTTCGATTAGTTTTAATAATACCAAAAATGGTAGATATACTTGTTACATATCGCCAAAATACATCATTTTAAAGAAACCTATGTTTAACATATTAGTTAAGCTTGGAAATCAATATATAACTAACAAATTATTATTAATTTAAAAAATTATTACAGTTTGTAATCTTATCATAACCGAAAATAAAAACAGCATGAAATACAACATAGAAAAATATGACATTAAAGAAAGACAACATCTAAAAAAAAAAATCAGGTCGCCGTATTTCTCGCCGTAAAATGGTAACATTTTTTGTGACTTTAGGTACAGAAATCTCGAAAAATAAAACATATAGTATATAAAAAAAAACAAAATTCTTAATGTTCTGTTTATTCATTGTTACTATTACAGTTTTCCTCAAATAAAGTAATAACTTTTAAATAGAGTTTGTAAAACACACATTATTTTGCTATTCTAACCCCGCATTTTAATAATTTTCACATAGGTACTTATAAACAAAGTGAACAATTTTTTATGCAGACCTATGTAAGTTTATGTTATAGCAACATTAACATTTTTAAAAATACGTATTTTGCAACATTTTTGTACCAAAAATTTTGTTGGGTGAACCGCTTTCTGTTGTTATACGTTTTAGTTTCAATACCGTTGAATATTTGTAGGTGGAATGAAATAACTGTTATCTTAAATTGAGTTAATAAACGTCCGAATTTATTTGTATTTGTAGAAAACATTATTTTAGGAACACAGCGCCCCTTTATGGCAACATGCAACAAGTATACCATTTTTAAAACTATTCACCTGTTTAAACATTACAAATAATTTTCCAAAACATGTAATATTCTTAAAACTTCTGAAAGAAATAATATAGTGACACTGGCGATCAGAATAACGTCCTGTAAATTTAACTTAAAGATCAATTAGATATTAGTGTTGATCTTACAAAAACATTCCATTCCAAAATTTGTGTACAATTACTCAATAAGAAAGTTGTAGTAAGCTAGGTTTATTAAATCACATTATTTTTGTCCAAGGAAGCTAGATTAAAATATGGTCTATTCTTTACCGAATACCCTGTATAGAGTTATCAAATCTGGCATTCAGTAGATATTATTTTACTACCTATGAGCAATTTCATTATACCAAAAGGTAACAAAACACTGTAGTTTTTTCGCAAATTTATAAGAAAACTTTTAGATTTATCTAAATTCACTATTTCAATAATATATTTTTTCTCCGTTCATGCAAAAAACAAAACTTTATTGAACTATATTTAGTGGAAAAAGTGGTCCTTTATTGCACTAGTGTAATAAAATGTTTATTGCGTTCATCTGTAATTCTACTACACAGCGTTTTGTCATCATGACAAACATAAACGTTCAAATCGATGTCACATTTTCCTAGAGTTAGTGTCATCTAAATAACATTTTTTGGTTTCTGCATGAACGTAGAAAAAATATTGTATGCAACTCGTACAAAAAGTGCTTATTGCGCGCGACGTGAAATTGTCCTACGAGGCCGTCAGGCCAAGTGGACAAACACTTGCTTTTTGTACTTGTTGCATAAATAACTATTATGTATTCCTAAAATTTGATAAATTAAAAATTCGAATCCCCTCCTCTGTTCCTGTTACATATAAATATATAATTATTAACTACCTATTATTTAATTATTACTTTAATCCAATTTACAAATAATGATACCTTTCTAAATCCAACGAACTTTCAATTAATAAAAATGTCCTATAATTTTCACTAGTATTACACACACATAAAGAATACAGAAAACCACTGCTACTGCAAAGCACAGAATTGCAAAGGATAAACTGCATCTGAACGCTGAAATTTAGAATACGGAAAAATCGATATCCCATTTAGGTGATAGGGTTGTAAATATTTTGCCGCAGGATCGAACGCATGACCTTCAAACTCAGTTTCGGCTACCCGTTATTTTCTGCACTCCAACTGTGACATTCTTTAAATATTTGCACTTCCCGGTACACAGTTTTATATCATTGTCTGTCAACGATCGAGGTACTTTCTTATTTAGAATACCGCAACCTTAAGTTGAAAACGAATGACCAATACGGAGATTTCTGACAGTTTCAAACCATTTCCAATTACTGAAAGAACAAACTTATATCAGACATACATTAGGAAACAAAAATTGATATATAAACAACAATAGAAAACCTACTTGTCACCTTATTCAGACTGTCCAGTTAAGTTGTGACACTCTTTTTCTATAATTTGCACATGACCACCTGCACATACTACATTAATACAATTTGTAGTAAATAATACTACATTCGTATTTTTGTAGTTTTTTAAATAATGACTACAAGTGTTTAATATGATCTACAAATATTATTATTTTGCGCACTGATAAGAATGAGTGGGAGGAGTGGAAATTTCCATGTTTTGTTATACTCCTTTTACACAATATTAACAAAAAAATTTAAATTAACAATATTAAAGACAAAATATATGTATTTTTACATAACAAAATTAGTAAATTTTAGGAACTATTTACTTTATTCGATTTATTATATTTTACAAAATATTTCATGTAATTTCTGTTGCCCATGCGCAGACACTCAATCTAACCTCCAACCTAATACGTTTTAGTTCTGTTAAGGTGTGATAGGCAAACATATACGGTTCATTAATAATGATCTTTTGTGAGATATTCGTAAAACAGTAAGTATAAAACTATATTTTTTACTTGTGCACTTGCAGCTTATGCCAATATAATTGTTATACAATTCATAAATATAATAGGAACTGAAACTGTATGTTGTTTAGATGCTCGCATCAAAACTGCACCATTACTTGTGCCTCTAAACCATCCAACATTCATTTCAAACAATATATTATTAATAGTTTATAACAAGTATTAAAATTAGTTGTAGTTAATTGTTAATTTGCTGTAACTAAATATCGAGTTAAAAATATTTATTTGCACACAAATATACGTACGTATATCTACAAATGTTTGTAAAAACCATTAATATACATTAATGTTTCCAGAATAAAATGTTTTTTAAACGAAAAATTGTCAACACATTTTGTAATGCGAAAGAAATACATTGGAATACATATTTGGATGATGGATGAATAATACACTTTTAGGGAATGGGATGGATAATTTACGTTTAGAAATTTGTCCACTCGACTAAAACAATCTTCCTGCACAGAAATTCTCCTGTAAATCTTACTCCTATAAGTGTATTTATCGTTGAATTCTAATAATAACATCTACTATGTTTCTAATAACTTGTCAGTAAGAGACATCCTGCATATTATATTGGCTCACTTAAACTTGTATTTTTATACATTTTAACAAGCAGAAGCAACTTTTTTCCATTAAGTAAAAAGTTTTCCCTCTTAATCTCTCAACACACGACTCTTTATATGGCTACAAAATAGTATATTATGCAACGATCATGTAATGCTGGTTATTAATACACGAGCATTAACCGGGATACGAAACGAGCCGAAGGCGATGGTTTATGCGAGTGTATTAATAACCATTACATGAGAGTTGCATACGCTATTTTTTCTACACCCGATAAATAATCAAAAACCATAAATTTTATATTTTTATTGAACACAATAGGTAACAGTAATTATTCGTATGAACTGCATTTTCTGCTTTCTCCGATATGTGTGGAGGAGTCGATGGTAATTCTTCTATATCGTTGATATCAGACATTTTGATAAATTATCGAAGTTTGGCTAGGTATCTACGAAAATTTAATACGTACTGATTTTGACATCTAAAATAATTACATAGGAACCTAGGATAAACGTCAAATGCACAGCATGCTGGATTGAAAAATTATAGGTTTCTATTGATTAAAAATCTGTATCGTAATGAAAAATCTGTATCGTAATGGGTATCATTATGAAACGGATTATGGGCATATAAGTGCATTGTTATAATACGGGTGTAGAAAAATAATATTAATGCAGTTTTAAATTGGCTTCTGTTTCACTATTCATGTTAAACAGAAGATTGATGAACTCTTTGGCATATACAGAGTGATTCAGAACTTATCTAAAAGAATTTGTAAATAAATGCGTCAGTGTGACGTATCATATACACGAGGCTCAATTATATTCGTACCATGTACAGCATGTCCAAGTATGAATATCAAGTGATCTAACGAGGAGGACTGGTATCATGGATGCCACGATCTCCTGACTTTAAATCATTTGGACTTCTTTTTGTGGGGATATTTAAAAAATTCAGTGTATTGCACTGAAGTGGATACATACTATTGATGATTTACGGAAACGTATCATAGTTGCCGCCAATAACTTATGAATTCAAAATGGATGAGAAGCAAAAACATTTGTTTTAGTTTGTAATATGGGCTCAAAATGTTGTAACATCAGGTATGTCAAACTAGTTTATTAATTAAAAGCACAAATTAAATCTATTGATACACAGTGATACAAAATCGAACTTTCCGAATAAGAAGGGGATGAGACCAATTGCAAATTAAAGTTGACATTATCCATAACAAAACCTTGAAGGGTTTTATTTAGTTCAGTGCGAGATTTTTTTTACACGCAAGTTGTTGCGAATAAATATCGAAAATAAATTCCTCGACCCCAAAAACAGTAAGATACCACAACTTTCCAGGATAATAAAAATAAAAAGGCATTATTTTATCAAATTCGACCCCAAAACAGTAAGATACCACAACTTTCCAGGATAATAAAAATAAAAAAGCATTATTTTATCAAATTTTCAATGATCTTTCCTTGTTAGACAGCGTTCCAAAATCAACAACTTCAAATGCGTGTAAAAAAATCTCGCACTGAACTAAAAAACCCTTCAGGGTTTTGTTATGGATAATGTTAACTTTCATTTACAATTGGTCTCATCCCATTCCCATTTTAGTTGTTGCACTGTGAATTAATAACAATAGCGGGCAAAAGCAGTTAAATTTGCTGTATAAAATCGGCGTTTTAAAATGTTATTTACTTCTGTCCTTGAGCATTTCTTTAAATTTTTTGTCCGCTCGCAGATTGCCGCCTTATCAGGTTTTACAGTGGACCAGTCTTCAGTGCCGTGCAGAAGTGTATTTTTAAATCACATTCGAACTGCCTTTTTTGTTTTTTTCTTTACAAAATTATATTTGTAAGAGTCCCCTGTACTCAGAATTTTTTTTAGAGAAGTTCTAAATCACCCTGTATATATGTTGTGCATATTGTTCTTTATTTAATTTTTTTACACACTGATATTTAGTCATAATATGTGAAATAATGTTAGTTATTGAACAAGTTTTCTCTGTGCACATTTTTCAATTTTAGTTAAAAACGTAAATTTAAATTATTCACTCAGTAAAATTACATAGATATATTTTACAATTCCAACCTGAAATCAGAATGTATTTAATAGAAATTATAGTGAGGGATATTTGCGACGAAATTTAGCATAACAATCCTTTTATCATTACTATTAATTTATACAATAAATTATCAATGCACATTAAACAACTTAAGACTTATGCCTTATTTCGTAACAAAGTAAAACAAATTCTTTTATAGTATTGAAGAATATATGATGTGTGGTTTTAGTTAATCATTTTTTAATTTATTGTATTGTGCTGTGTTGTATCATGTATTGACTTTTTTTATATTTTATAATTTAAGGATAATTTTTACATGTGTTATTATTATATTTCAAAACTGACTATTTTCAACACATTTATTATTATTATTAATAGTTATAAAATCACATATAGAATTTTATCCATGTTTATTTTTGTAATATTACAGTGTACACCTTCCATTTACAACGAACTTATATGATATTGTTTTAGTAGTATTTCTTTCAGTGCTAAGATATATTTTTTTGCAATCTGTTAAAGTGGGTTTATATATCTGGAGGTGTGGAAATAAAAAGACAAAGAACTTATTTCGAAGTCAAGTTCCGGCACCTAAAAAAGATGTGCCAAATATGCCGGATGCGCCGGTGAGAGCGAATAATCCAGACGATTGTTGTTTCAGCGAAATCTATAACTTTTTATTGTTTCCACTGCTCTCGCGTGTCAGGTCGAATAACGTTCTCAATGGTAATCGAGAACTCTCAAGTACTGTTGTTTGTTTCATTGTGATAATGGGTGCCGAATTGAGTAAATATTGCATTTAAATCAATTACATAACATTGTTTTTTAAATGAACACAAGTGATTACTAATGGGAAAGAAATATTAATTATTTATATATACCTTGTATATTTACAAGGTATCCCGAAATTAATAGGACACAGAGCAAAAATAGATTTCTGACGACAAAATAATGCGATGTAGGAAATATTCCAAAAGTTGATGGTTGCGTTGAAAATGTGGATTCCGCTGTTTTCTAGGAAAAGAAAAACAAGTACGTAATATGCCCTACTAAATTGTTGATAATAAAAAAGATCTCAAAGTTAGAATTTAAGAAGCAATTATTTGAAATAATTACATAGTGTTTGACAGCTGCTGTCTATTTTGATGTATTCTCTAGAGGGCGTCACATTTGCCATATTTGTGACGTACCTAAACATGAGCGCATTTTTTTTGGCTCTAACATTATAACGCTTTTATTAAAAAATCTTATACCTACATTGTTTTCAAGGAAAAAAGATATACTTGTCATTAGTCTAAAGGTAGGTGTCCACAAGGAAACTAAAATCTCATTAGATTTTTGCTTCCTGAGATATTTATCTCAGATGTGTTTCCAAAGAACAGGAGATATTTCTGTGAAACCCTCGCGTTCAGAAATTTTTCTCTCACGAGATAAAGTATTGTCATGGATTTCCTATTCCAACTTTTTCTATTACCAGAAAAACAATCCGTTAATTAATCACTTAACTTTATTAACTACTTGGTACACTACTGATTACTAATTACAACTCAACTAAACACTATTTCACTTTTAATCGCTATCTAAATCGCTCTAAACACTCCTATTCAAAACTGTAATACAAGACTGACTAACTCGGACATTAATTCTTCTTTTATAGACCCAACGAATATTCCAGGTATATTCTAGCATCTCTAGATCCATTTCCCGAACGACTCGAACGCTTCTCGTCTATTCTCCAGTTTTCCAGTTGCGTCTCGATACCCGGGCATTATTTGTTTGTTTACCAGAATCGCGTAGGAGCGATCGGGGCAATTTCGCGTTTCGCGATACCACAGTCGACGATTTGGGTGTGAGTGGGGCAAATGCCGTGACAGTATATTTGAATGCGCTGTTTCCACAATTATCAATATTCTGTATTCGGAAACAAAAATTTGTGTTATGGAGTGATTTTATAAAAATATGCCAATAAGAAGGAAGGCTGCGGCTTGTTATTATTATTACCTTGCCGTTAGGTCTCGTAAAAAAACAAAAAGGTCTCACAGATATTGAGTGAGAGATTTGATGTAAAGGGAGGAAATAGTAATATAATGGAAACATTATTAGAAGAACTAGAACGGAAAGATCAGGAATGTTACAATAACTTTCTTCGATTTTCGTTATTAGCTGGACAAAATACAATTTGAAAAAACTAATTTTTAGAGAAAACATAAATATTTATTTCATAATAGAACAGCAAAACTCACGTGCAGTGAACGAAATAAATGTCTCATGCGAAATTTGCAATATATCCTGTTTACACGTCGAAACTAGTTCATGAAATAAAACTCTCATGACACATTGTTTTACGAGAATATCTCTAGTATACATCAAGTATGTCAGACCTGTTTTCACAATAAAATTAAAATTTTTCTAAGATTTTTATTTCATGAGTTATAAAATTATACTTGTCATTAGTCTTAGAAATTGACCATTTTCGAAACAATAGCTTTGCAACAATCAGCTGTATAATTTCTTGTATAATATTTTAACGTAGTGGGTACCAATAGTAAGTTAAAGTTTAACAATTATTAGACATTTATGTTAAAGCTAATGAGTATTTCTAAATGTAAGGTATTTATTCAGTTTTGATTAAAATCAATTATTTTATAAAATCGAAAAATTCTGAGACAATAATTTTCCATATTCAGATCTGAGAGATGACTGTTATTTATTGGCAATTAAATTTCAATAAACACGCTGGGCACCGAGAATATTTGGGAGGATTTTGAAACAGATTACAATCTGATAACACAGCCCCATAAAAAAAAGTTCATACACAAGAGAGTGACATATGTATTCCCATGTATTTTTCGACGCTGAATCAGATCCCGAGCTCGGAATTGGGCCTACACGTCTGGAATTGGCCCCAGGGGCCGAAAATGGCCTAAAATCCGGTTCCCGGGATAAGGCGAAGTCGACGCTGAATTTTGGAGCTAAAGTCGGATTTGTGCTCGAAAAGTTTATGGTCAACTGAAATTCCGGGTTTGGATCCGGGAAAATGACCCCTTGGAGCGGGAAAATCCTGTTTTAGACGTCTCGGTCGCGACTGTGGTATTTTCGTGTGTTTTTCAATTCTGGACCTGAGACTAGGTGTGAAAAGTTTTTGGTCAGCTGAAATTCCCAGTTTGGGTTCGGGAAAATGGCCCATTGGGACCGGAAAATCATATTTCGGACGTACCAGTCACAGAAGTTGGATTTTCATGTATTTTTCAATCCTGGTCCTTAGAGTATGCTCAAAAAGTTTTTGTACAGCTGAAATTCCCAGTTTGGGCCCGGGAAAATGGCCCATTGGGGCCGGAAAATCATATTTCGGACGTACCAATCGCAACAGTGGGATTTTTATGTACTAATTCCTGTAGCTTAGACTGTGCTTGACAGGTTTATGGCCATGTGAAATTCCCTGTTCGGGACCGGGAAAATGACCCTTAGGGGCCGGAAAATCGTGTTTTGAGAGATTCCAATCGACCAAAAGCATTCCAACCACGGTATGAGTTACGGAATTTAAAAGTACATGAAAATACCAATGTCTCAACTGAGACACGATTTTCCTGCCCCTAAGAGTCATTTTCCCGGTCCCGAAAAGGAAATTTCACATGGCCATAAACCTGTCAAGCACAGTCTAAGCTACAGGAATTAGTACATAAAAATCCCATTGTTGCGATTGGTACGTCCGAAATATGATTTTCCGGCCCCAATGGGCCATTTTCCCGGACCCAAACTGGGAATTTCAGCTGTACAAAAACTTTTTGAGCATACTCTAAGGACCAGGATTGGAAAATATATGAAAATCCCTCTTTTGCGACTGGTACCCAAACTGGGAATTTCAGCTGACCAAAAACTTTTCACACCCAGTCTCAGGTCCAGAATTGAAAAACACACGAAAATACCACAGTCGCTACCGGGGCGTACAAAACAGGATTTTCCTGCCCCAAGGGGTCATTTTCCCGGACCCAAACCCGGAATTTCAGTTGGCCATAAAATGTTCGAGCACAAATCCGGTTTTAGCTCCAAAATTCAGCGTCGACTTCGCCTTATCCCGGGAACCGGATTTTAGGCCATTTTCGGCTCCTGGGGCCAATTCCAGACGTGTAGGCCCAATTCTGAGCTCGAGATCAGATTCAGCGTCGAAAAATACATGGGAATACATATGTCACTCTCTTGTGTATCAACTTTTTTTTTTTTTGTGGGGCTGTGTAATCAACAATTTAAAAAATCTGTTAAGGAATTTAGAGAAAAAAAGACGAAAGATTTGTTCACATTGCGGATTATCAGGACGAGTATCTGGAGCTGCAAGAATCAGTATGACTTCCATTTTAAAAACGTTGCATGTTGAAAAACACATCTTATACCAGTGCAAATTTCATTTCTTGTCGATCTGCCTTCAACACTTCCAATTTGCAAGGGAATTTTGACCACCTCACCCTGTATGGTGTTTTTTTTCACAAATCATCTAACTGATCAAAAATTGTATTGATAAGCTCATTTTTATGTTAAGATGTTTAAGTAATTAAAATTCAACACTTCAACAATTTTACTCAGAGACGAGTTTGACTTTGGTCAATAATGCTTTTTTTATTGTGTACCTTTAAATTGGATTTATTTTTAAAATCATGGAAAAAAGTCTTTGTTCCCGAGGGTAGCTGAAGGAGTGGGTATTATTAAATTATAGATGGAATATGGAGCTTACAACGAACAACAGTTACTGTATTTTCCTTGTATTTGGCTTATTCGCGAGTTGACTGCAAACCATTAAATATGCATTCTGGTGAATATTTTATACGGTAAAATTTCATTTACGGCATTATACTGAAATAAAAATGCCTCACCTGTTTTGGTATAGTGCAAACAGAACCGTACCGCACTTTCTATGTATGTTGTTTTAATAATGGGATGCTAATGGGATCAGCTTTATGTAAATCCTGCTATTATTTTTTAAGGTGATAAAAATAATTTGTAACTTTTATATGTAAGCGTTAGACAAAAAAAAAATCCAATTAAATGTAAACTATACAGGATAAGTCTTAGTTTTGTATATACAGGGTGGCCAGATGAAAACGAAACAGAGTCATTTTCAGGAACTGCGTCAAGATTGTAGAAAAACGCTCTTACCCGTAGATTTTAGATTTAAGGGGGACATTCTTTGCTGGTACTTTTCACTCCGCTACTTTCACCCTCAAGCAAGGGTAAGCATCACCCCAAAATATTTAAATGACATTGAGGGTTGAGTAACATTTATTTTGAAAGCTCTTACAATTCTCTTTACAACAGACTTTAAATTTTATAATTCCGCCCAATACTTAATAAGAATTTTGATTTTTAAGTTGAAACTTATGTACAAACAATGAGTAACGGTTAAAATGTTACCCATTCGAGTTAAGTACGCCAATGGTATAAATTTAGTATTTCTTGCGTTACATTGGTTTTTGGCGATTTGTTATCATTTTCGTAAAAAAAACACAATTGTAAAAAACAGAAAGGAATATTATATACACACAACGAACGTAAAATAAATGGATTCCAAATTTATTTTCTAGTATTATTTGGAAACGTTGGTTGGCAGATTATTCAGTTGTGTTTTTGAAAATTAAACACTATTATTTTGTTACAGTTAAAAATGAAGCAAAAATATATACAGGGTGTTTCAAAACAAAGGCGAAAAATTTCAGGGGGTGATTCTTTGTTGAAAATAAAAGGTAGTTTGTTATATAAATATTGGGTCACAAGTCAACCATTAGGGAGATATCGCGTTGCAAAGATGGCGGAAAAAAGAGTGTTTTTATTGTTTTTCTCGGAAACGAAAAGCGTGGGAATGGTAAAATTTTGTGGCAATGTTACCATCATGAAAAGACATTTGTGACATATTTTTTCACTTTTTAAAAATAATTGGAAAGGGTTAAAATAAACTACCCCTTTCAGTTTTTTTAACTATACTTTCAAAAAACTTCCTTAACGACGTAGAAAAAAATAAATTAGGTTAAGCCGATTCATTTAGCAACTTTTTTCTGTCTTATATTTTTTTGATAAAATTTCGACGTTAAAAAATAAAATGCAAAGCATTGCACGTCGGGAAGAGGCAGTTTTACTACACCCATTATTAGGAAAAACTCGAGTTGGCTGCTGTCAATTTCCGGATTTTTCCATTGTTGCTTTGACAGATAGCAAATGGTTTGTACTATTTTAACATTTTGAGAGTGGTTTACGGGATAATTTGCCTTTCGTTGTGTGATGTGTTTGATTGCGGAGTACGTTGGAATTCAATTCTAAGTTAATACAACAAAAATGGTTATTTTCACAAATGCAGTAATGACAGACATGCACTTTATGTACGGCCGGGCAAATGGAAATTCCTTACATGCTTGTCACCTTTATCCTAATCGTAGAATTCCTCTTCACAGTATATTTGCTAAGCTTCATCGAAGGCTATGTGAATCCGGAAAATTCAAAATAAGAAGTTTTGATACAGGCCAACACCGGGAAGTTCGAACAGCTGAAGTAGAAGTTGCAGCCCTAAATGTTATTGCAGCACATCCTGAAACCAGTACAAGGAAAATTGCACAGGAATTAAATACTAATGCATCTACTGTATGGAGAATTTTAAAAGAACAACAGTTATACCCTTACCACGTACAGAGGGTGCAAGCTCTCTTACCCAGATCTCGAGTCAAGAATGTTTTTTTGTCAATGGCTGTACCGAATGAATACCGAGAACCCTGGGATTTGTTCAAGAATTTTGTTCTCGGACGAATGTAGTTTTTCAAGAAACATTCATAACACACATGTTTGGGCAGAAGACAATCCTCATTCAATAACAGAATCTAGACTTCAGAGTCAGTTCTTGGTAAATGTATGGATAGGAATTAATAGGATAATAATTATTTTCTACAAGACTTGCCTCTTTTACTTAAAGATGTGCCACTTCAAACAAGAAATGAAATGTACTACATACATGATGGCGCCCCGGAACATTTCAGTTTAAATGTGCGTATTTACTTATATCGCACGTATGAAAACCGCTGGATAGGAGGAGATGGACCTCAATTTTGGCCATCTAGATCCCCAGATTTAAATTATCTAGATTTTTGTATCTGAGGATATCTCAAAGGACTGGTATACACTACCCCAGTGCAGGATGTCGAAAACTTGACAAACCGCATAATTGCTTAATGTAATGTTATACGGAATAATCTAGGCATATTTCAGTGCATTAGAGTCAATGTTACGCAGGGTAAATGCATGTATCACATCGGAAGGTAGGCATTTTGAACACTTAACATAAAAATTCATTTACTTTTCTGTACGTAATTGTTATGTTGTTGTTTAGTCTAAATAGTTAGTCTTAATTACTATCATATTTAAATCACACTATATCCGGTGTAAGGTAGGTTAATGTCAAAAATGTTTGTAAATAAAATATCTACATAAAGTGCATGTCTGTCATTTCTGCATTTGTGAAAATAACAATGGAAACATCCGGAAATTGACAGCAGCCAACTAGAATTTTTCCTAATAATGGGTGTAGTAAAACTGCCTCTTCCCGACGTGCAATACTTTACATTTTATTTTTTAACGTCGAAACAGTTAATTTTATCAAAAAATATAAGAGAGAAAAAAGTTGCTAAATGAATCGGCTTAACCTAATTTATTTTTTTCTACGTCGTTAAGGAAGTTTTTTGAAAGTATAGTTAAAAAAACTGAAAGGGGTAGTTTATTTTAACCCTTTCCAATTATTTACAAAAAGTGAAAAAATATGTCACAAATGTCTTTTGATGATGGTAACATTGACACAAAATTTTACCATTCCCACGCTTTTCGTTTCCGAGAAAAACAATAAAAACACTCTTTTTTCCGCCATCTTTGCAACGCGATATATCCCTAATGGTTGACTTGTGACCCAACGTTTATATAACAAACTACCTTTTATTTTCAACAAGGAATCACCCCCTGAAATTTTTCGCCTTTGTTTTGAAACACCCTGTATACATTAAAAAATTAATATTTATTTCGTTGAATATTTTGGTATTCCATTTTTCGTTGAAGCGTCAGCTAACTTGTTTCGATGTAATAGCCTCATTAAAACTTTTTAGTCCAAGCGGCTACACATGTATAAAAATTTCCATATATATATATATATATTCACCTACGCAAGGGAATGGAAGGGCTGTTATTAATACAGGGGCCCATTTACAGTTACATCAGTTCTCATTAGTGTGAGCAATGCGAAAAAGTGGTCGAATCATCCCTCCATGAAAATATTACTTTCTGCAATAACGTGTGTTTTAAGTATAATTAAAATACACGCATACGGAAAGAAAGCTGTACTAATATCAAGATTAATGCACTTATTCCAACGATAGCTTAGTTTCACTATTCTTCAAGTATAGTAATACCACTATAATTAATATGAGATAAATATATGTTTGTTTAAAGAATTGTTTTGTTTTATTTAGATAATATAAATTTTTTAAGTCAACAATTATTATTATTCTCAAAATAAAGTTATGTTTCTTTATTTTAAATTATAAGTGATTTGAAAGATTTACTGCAAATATTTAAAATAATATTAAATATATTAAGGAAAGAAAGACTTATGAACAAACTGTCAAAGTCATTCATTAGCATACCAGATATATACTGCTTTTGAGATTGTCATAGAAATTATTATTCAATTTAAAGTATTATGGCACATTTAACTGTTACTCAAAGAATTGAAATTTTAATTCTTATCGGATGCGGGAATATGACTAGAACCCTTCTAGAACTCAGCAGGAAGTTTGCGATTTATTTAATGAAAAATATCCAGATCGCCCTATCAACAGTTAGTAAGGTAGAGTCTAAATTTAGAGAAACTGGCAATGTTGTAAATATTCCAAAACCTGGACGTCCAAGCATTAATGAAAATCAGAAACAGAACATTTTAATAAGTATGGTGGATAATCCTCATAATTCTTCACGATTGGTTGCATTAAACAATGACACTAGTCAGAGCACAGTGCTACGTATCTTGAGGAAGGAAAAATATCATCCCTACAAAATTCAACTTGTACAGGAACTCAATGGAGATGATCCCGATCGCCGCTTACACTTTTGCGAAATTCTAATGGATTTATGTCAAGGAAATAGAAATTTACACCAGCAAATACTTTTTTCAGATGAGGCCACATTTTGTCTGAATGGTACAGTAAATCGTCAAACTTGCAGATATTGGAGTCGGGAAATTCCTCATTGGATGGTAGAGGCACATATCCAATACCCTCAGAAATTAAATGTGTGGGCTGGAATAGTTGACGACAGAATAGTAGGGCCTTTCTTCTTTGAAGGAACCCTTACAGGACAAAGATATTTAGAGTTTCTAGAAAATGACCTTGTTCCAGCCCTTGCAGTAATTTTTCCTAACGATAATGACCCTGACATTCCTGACGATACCATATGGTTTCAGCAAGACGGTGCACGTCCGCACTATGCGCGCCCTGTACGAGATTTTTTGGACAACTGTTTTCCTGGGAGGGATCGGCAGACGCGGACCGATAGAATGGCCTGCAAGATCGCCAGATCTTACACCTCTTGACTATTTTTTATGGGGATACTTGAAGTCAAAAGTGTACATTAATAAACCACGTAATTTAGAAGAACTTCAAAATCGCATTCGGGATGAAATACGCAGAGTTACCCCAGAAATCATTCATAATGTGCAAGAAGAATTTCTTCACAGACTTGCGCATTGTCAAGAAGTTGGTGGATGGCAATTCGAACATTTAATTTGAGTATAAAATTTAATCAATGGTATTTTATTTTACATACCCTCAGAATTGTTATTTTTTTATGGATAAATTTTACGTTTTCTAACATTCAATCGTCAGTTACTCGAAAACTTTCCTATGTAAGAGGGCAAATTTTAGTACTGTCTGATAGAGAATTGAACGATCTTTCAGAATCAAGGAAAAAAATATGGTGACATTTGAAAATCGCATTTTACGCTAAAATATGTATTTTTTAAATTAAAAATCGACCTGTTCGAGGATTTTTCCCAAAAGATAATTGTTTCGTTTTTATTGAATTTATTCCATACTTTTGGCGCATACTGTATAATACTACGATTGTGTCTTTATAGTTTTGGTAATGATCAGCACAAGTCTTGTATTAATATCATCTATAAATATTATTACTTTCCACTATAGCCACATTTTCAATTTTACAGTATGAAATTTATTACAAAATATTGATAATTTCATACCATATACCTATAAATATATAATTTAAGGAATAATAACCGATTATTTAGTATCATTTAAAGAAAGAAGTGTCGAATTCTGAAGAAAGAATAAATCTATTGAAGAAAGCATGAATGTCTAGAATATTTAAATATTTATATCAAATATACATTATTATTGAATAACATATACAGGCTGTATCACATAAGACGGCCACTCCCATGTATCTCGCTTAATATGCGAGACACGTCAAAAATCTTGTTGTTTTTTGTTGCATTTTTAGAGGCCTTTATGCTCGTAAAAACAAATTTGTGATCCATGGCCAACTTTATGAGTAGTAACAAAAAAACCTAAAAGTGCCCAAACTTTAAGGCTGTCTAACTTTTTTATTTTAAGAGAAAAAACTTATTGGTAATAAATTTTTATTGTAAAATTGATACCTTCCACTTGATATAAACAGATTTTTTAAATATCGTATGTGGTTCGCTGCGCCCTCTAGGCGGATAAAATTTTTTTTTAATGAAGTAGGCTATGGCCACAAAAAATTACCTGTTTTTCGTCTTTCATGCTATATACTACTACATGTTGCCCTTATCTTTTGTATTTATTACAGTATTTTCAATTTTAGTTAAAAAAAATGTACCTACATATTTTCGTGTTGCTCAAGATAATGTAGAACCTGTTTTAAAGACGCCAACTGCAAAAAAATAATAAACAGAATGCACTTTTTTATGAAAAATACAGATTTGCTTATAATATTATTTTATCGGTTTTCACATTAGAAGCAATTGAGCCTTTAAAATTATTTTGACATAGATAATGTATTTTTAGGTTACAAAAGCTAATAATAAGGAATATATGGGTAGATATTGTGGGTGTAATTCAACGCAGGTTGGGGCTTTTGTCCACTGAGTAGTTAGTTTCACACAATATTATTAATACCTAAAAATATATAAAAACTTTTACATAAAAGGTGAATTTTTCAAGTAGGTATTGTCATATTTAATTCATTGACAGGATGTCACTTTTTGTCATTGCCGATATTTAACTTCAAATAATTTTAATTTTTATAATAATTTTTATAGTTAGATATTTGATTCAACTTAAAGGAGACCACCTGAAGAAGCAATCCTAAAAATGCAGAAATAGGTCAGATCTCATCTATTGTGGTTGAATTTGTCGTGTTCCCACTGCCAAAAAGTGAAGTTAGATGTTTATAGAGTGTTTCATTAGCAGGTTAGTAAATTAGATTTTTTTTTAGATAATTATTGAATAGAGCTTTGTCTGTGGAATTGTTCATTAGCATACCTAGATGTTTGGTATCAGAGAACATACATATGACTTTATTGATAGGAATTGTAGGAGATTTGATTTATATTAGCTTAAAATACCTTTCTAAAACAGTAAAAGTATATATCTCTGGATTTTGCCCGAAAAAATGGATAGCTGCAGATCTTAAAAAAATTATAGATATAGCGCCACGGATCCGATTAAGAAGCTACAACACTAATATTACTTCGTCGAAACTTCTGTATGCAAATTTTTATTCGAGTATTTCCTAATAATAATCAGGCCATTTTAGTTTGCCCTAAAAACTATCAGGCGATACTAGTATGTCCTAGGAAAAATGCAAAGTTCCTAACAACGATAGGAATTTTTAGTGTTCCTAGATCAAACTGAAATCGCATAAGATCTGATATTTCCTGTAATATATACAAATAATGTAAATATATGGGATAAATGTCAGAATTTCACAGAATTTCAACGCAAACTTCTCATTTAGAATTTTCTCAAAAGGGTTTGGAACAAAGAAGAGAAAACGCCTAGTCACCAGTTCCTTTACAGTTTTGAATTCGCTCGTTTCAGCCACTTCCCCTATTGACTACGTATTTTTGGAATCCGCGTTAATAACTTCCGCTAAAGCAATGGTAAGGATAGAAGCACATAAAATACACTTTTATTAAAGCAGAAAATACATGATTAATGTTGAAGTTCCTCCTCCGATATTATGAGAAAGGCTTTATTTATTATTTGTTATTTAGCTCAGGTCTGATGCTTATGGTGTTAACAATATTAATGATCAAATGCTTCAGTTATGCTCGTTTATGTTAGCCAATCACATTTTAAATTGCTGCTTGGAAACAGGATATTTTCCTAATCACTAGAAAACTTTAGTCGTTAAACCTATTCTTGAAGTAAAAAGCCTTATATCCTATTATTGCCCAGTAATTAAGAATAAAAGACGTATGAATTATCCAAAAGTTTCAAAATTTTAACACAAGGTTGGAGATACATTACTAAAGTTAAATCTCACTTTATAACCCATTTGCAAGTCCAGGACATTTTAAAAAATTGAAAAAACAACAATTCACTTCATTATAAATAATATCTAATTTTTTATCAACAGGAACCATAATAATTTTTCGAAAAAAAAAATTACAGTAAAAGTTTTTTAATTTATGAATTACATTTAAAATAGTCAAATTTCGGGAAAATAAACTTAAATTAAATCTATAAATGATATATCTCACAAACTCTGGAATCTCACAAACTTAAATTAGTTGCATATTTGATAGATAGTAAAGTAACTGTAGAGAGGAATAGCAAACTATTTGTTTTGACTGATACACTTTAAAAGATATTATTTACTTTATTTTTGACTATTTCTGAAACCATTAAGAACTTTAGGGTAGGTCGCAATATACAAGATACCCAATATGTATGGAATAATGTTTATAACTTTTTAAAAACATCCTGTATAAAAATTATTCAAAAAAAGTATTTTTTCTAGCACTTTTTCTAAAAGTAAATGATATCATTTACTTTTATCACTGGTACAAAAATAAAAAACGATTAATAAATTTTACATGAAAGGAATATTTATTTACTTAAATGTGCAGTTAGTGAAACTACGATTAGAATATGTAATTCCATAGAAAACAATGTTATCCATCGAAGTCTTAGTCAAAATTTGACCCATTATGATCTTCTTGTATTGTAATGAGTCTTTTGTATAATCTTGCGCTACTGTATTGGACTTCTATCCTGAAGGGCCATGCACTTTTTATAATAGTTTATAATGTACAAATAAAAATTAAATTTTGTTGCACAATTTTTTGGTGTCTAGTATATGCACAACTAGTGAAGTTCCCAGATGTCAAATTGCACAGATGGAGCAACCTTCTGCATGAAATGCATCTTCTTGCTTCTGCGAGAAATTTCTTGATTTGTTTCCTGGGTAATACTTTCGACTTTTTCAATCGATATTCCTTCTTCGTTATTTCGCTTCAAAAAAGTAACAAGCATGTTTATCATCGCCTTTAATATGGAGTAATTGGACCAAAGCGTTGATGATTTCCAAATTTTCGACTGCTCTTTAAAGTATGAACAGAGGCACTTTTTCATTGAACTTACCACTGATATTTTTAAGATCACACCATTTCAAGAAACGATTATATGATTATATACTGTTGCTTTGACTTACTAGACAATAACTCGAAGGCAGCTTGTTTGATCTTCGCCGGAAGAAATTAATTTTCGTGTTCACTTTATATGTCACGAGATTTGAAGTTAGTTGTCAACAAACGTCTCATTACAATAAGCCTCATGGAAAATTGGATTTCAAAATGATATTTTATAAAATTAATTACTTAAGAAATGGGTTGAAAGTGCTGCTGGCAACCGAAATCGGTTTTTTGGATAGTTCGGTTAACCGGTTTCGGGATAATTCGGTTTTTTACAAAACCCGAAAACCGGTTATTCGATTCTTCAAATAACCGATTTTAGTGCTGGCAACTGAAATCGGTTTTTTGAATAGTTCGGTTAATCGGTTTCGGACAATTCGGATTTTTACAAAACCGGAAAATCGGTTATTCGATTCTTCAAACAACCGATTATTCAATAATCTGAGTGTAAATCTGTTCATTCGAACCAAACATCCGAATAATCAGATAATCAATTATTCGGTGGTTTCTTTCTATGAAAAAAGAAATCTCGTTTCTCGTTTCTCTCCACTACCCGTTCCTCGTCATCATTCCACATAGTAGATGTACTCGAGTAGAGAATGTACAGGGTTATTCATGCAACTAGAAGGATTGGCAGATAGCGTAAACATTTTTTTCTGAAAATTTGATTCCTTGGGTAATTCAGTACGAACTTTTCAATGAAAATATTTTCATTTTTCAACGCTATACCACATCCGGTTATACCGGAAGTATAGGAGTGGTATATCCGGCAGTAGCTACCAATTTTGTTATTTTAAATGGAACGCCCTGTATATTTTTGCATTTTTGAATTCTATAGTGAATTTTAGTGTCACTTTATATGACATTTATCATCTAAAATGAACTGTTTTGGAGGTATTTCGATTTTTTTTTGTAAAATGGCATAGCTAACTTTAAAAATTCATATTTTAGAAACAATAAAAAGATGATCTTTATTTTTATTAGGTGTTATGGTTCGTTTTGATGTATTCATATTTAGCCTGTCATGTACAGGGTCCTGAAAATTAATTGACAAACTTGAGGAAATTCAAACGTGCTTGACCTAAAAATAAAGATTCCCACTTTCACTGTTTCTGAAATATGAATTTTTAAAGTTAGCTATGATATATTTGATAATACGAGTATATGCCAAATGAGAAATGTTATATAATTATAAAGTAACACTAAAGTTTACTATAGAATTCAAAAATGCAGAAATTACAGGACGTTTCATTTAAAATAAAAAAGTTGGTACCTACTTCTGGTATAACAGGAAGTCGTATAGCGTTGAAAATATTTTCATTGAAAAGTGTATCGAATTACCTAAGTAGCCAAATCTTCATAAAAAAATGTATACCCCAATCTAACCGGTTATTCGGTTAACCGATTATTCGGTTATTCGAATAACCGGTTATCCGGTTAACCGATTATTCGAATAACCGGTTATTCGGTTAACCGAATATTCGTATAACCGGTTTTGATTATCCGGTTTTTTATTCGGGTAACCGGTTTTATCTGAAATCGGTTTTTACGGAATCCGGTTAATCGGTTTCACTTTTTTCCGGTTTTTGCCAGCACTAGTTGAAAGAGGATGCTTTTAATGGTGGTGAAAAATTATTGTATGGTATATGTGCCAAAAGTGATTTTATTTTGTTCGACCCCTTCCCTACTGACCAAAATGTCACTTTTAGCGCTTAAATCATCAATAACTATTTAGTTAAGTTTTTGTACTCTTTAGTAACCTTCAGTTTGTTTCGGAACTAGTAATTTCGTTGCTATGGCGACCAGTTTTGGTTTTTCAAATGGCATTACACTATTTTCTGTCCTTATTTGGGATTAAATCTTTTTTTACATACTTACCTGTAAAATATGTATGGTGCATTATGTAATTTTCGAAAAAACCTAGTACCTATTACAGTAAAAATACCAAAATTCCAATTGAAGGTTTTCATTGAAGAGAGGGCGGTGCCCTACTAAAAATTTTGACACATAAATTTTAAGGTTTTGAATGATGATTTAAATATAATTACTATTGGACACAATTTTCTAGAAATAAATTGTTCCGAGATGACTCTTTTCTTTTCTTCCAGCGATTGAAAAATCGAACTGCACTGCGGTATATGCTTATTCGGCCATTTTTGCTCAAAATTGCTTTCTTTATCGATTAGAACGTTCTGTCCATTAAAAGTGGTATAATTTATATATGGAGGCGGCATTAGAAGCGAGAACATTACTCCCTTCTTATCTTAGTCGTAATTGTACTGCATTTTTTTGCAGATCTACCAACATTGTCGGACGGAACATTGTTTTTTTATGCTAATTAAAGTATCGTACATTAATGTTTAGAGGCGTTGCTCGTACAAGGAGATGTATGTTATTTATAATTGATTTGAAAATTGTTTTTAATATAATAAAACATTAACGAAATCTTAAGGCCAAAAGAGTTTATATTATAATCAAATAAACAGAAAAAATACATTTGCTAAGGTTATACCATGATATACAGGGTGTCCGGAAAGGACGTGTACAATGGAAGACCACAGACTCCTGGGTTCAAAATAAGCCGATTTAGCCCAATTTACTTATTTCCAAAATTGCTTCGTTTAGCCGCTAAAGAGCGCCAAAGTTTGCGAAAATATTTCGAAAACGACTTGATCAATTTTTACCATTTTTGGGCTACGCAGTTATAAGTCTAACCGACATTATTTATAATCTTTTGCAGTTATTAGAAATATAAGAAAAATCATGTATCATGCAAATATAAGCATATATTTTTTTAACCTCCTGTAGAATTACTCTCAGTTTTTTTTGTATTAGTACCTGACTTTATTTAGAAACTTTTTTATACTTTTAGAATTTTGAATAGATGACTAGTTTAGGCAGAAAAAATATTTTTCGTATGTCAACAATATCAGCATTCGTTCTGTAACAAATAACGAAGTACCAGAAGTTGGCTCTGACATTTTAAGTGTCAGTTGTGTATCAAATCAAATCAGCTACTGAAATTAGTCTCTCGGTTTATTTTTCTTGCTCAATTACTTAGTTACTTTAGATCTTACTTTATTTGTTGTCGTTATTGTTCTTTTTGTTTATGTTCCTCATGTTTCATTATTTCATCATGGATACGTATATTCCGAACAAGTAGATATGCTTATTTTTGGTTTATGCATTTTGTCAAGGTAACGGCCGCAAAAGTGTTAGGGTCTACATGGACAGAGTCCCTCATCGACGAGTACCAAATCATCAAACTTTTACCAACATCGAAAGGCGACCTCGCGAATTTGGTTCCTTCCACCAAATGAATGCTGCTCAAGGGCGTCAACGTACTACGAAAACTATAGAGATGGAGGAACAAATCCTAGATAAGATAGAAAAAAGTGCAAGACGCATTGGACATGAAATAGGGATACCCCATAGTTCATGATGTTTTGAAGGAGCAGTTACTACATCCGTACCACATGCAATCAATATATGAATTGCTACCCATTGACCCTGAAAACCGTTTAGCATTTTGTAATTTTATACAGGATCAAAGAGCCCATGATATCAACTTCAGCAAAAACATTTTATTTACAGACGAAGCATGTTTCACTAGGTCAGAAATTATTAATAACCTTAATAAACACGTTTATGCTGATGAAAATCTGTGTAAACGTGTGGGTGGGAATTATCGACAATTATCGACAACTTTATTATTGGCCCGGTTGTGCTTCCACATCGATTAAATAATATAATATAGTATAGTATTGCCTAATTTATTGGACGATTTACCGTTACTACTTCGTCATAACATGTGGTTTATGCACGATGGTGCACCCCCGATTTTACAATACCCGGCAATATTTACATAATCTGTATCTCAACAGGCGGATCGGAAGAGGAAACGATGCTCCTATAAAATGGCCACCTCGAGCACCAGACTTAACCCCTTGCGATTATTTTTTGTGGGGTGCAGTAAAAACTAAAGTATATGCCTCCGCAGTTAATAATGAAGAGGAATTGTTTAGACGAATCCAAGACGCAGTTAACATTTTACGGGGTAATCCAGGAATCATGGAGAGGCTGCACTACAACTTCGTAAAACTGATTACTTGTTGCGTACGAGAAAACTGTGATCACTTTGAGCATTTATTGTAAAGAAATCATAACTCTTTTTTATTTGTTATATCTTATTTTCTTTTATTTATTAATGAGTTTTGGAATTTTCGTTATTTGTTGCAGAACGAATGCTGATATTGTTGACATACGAAAAATATTTTTTCTGCCTAAACTAGTCATCTATTCAAAATTCTGAAAGTATAAAAAAAGTTTCTAAATAAAATCAGCTACTAATAGAAAAAAAATTGAGAGAAATTGTACAGGAGGTTAAAAAAATATGTGCTTATATTTGCATGATACATCATTTTTCTTATATTTCTAATGACTGAAAAAGATTTTAAATAATGTCAAAAAGTGTCGAATAGGCATATAACTGCGTAGCCCAAAAATGGTTAAAATCAATCAAGTCATTTTCGAGACATTCGGAATAAACAAAAACTTTTCGCGAATTTTGGCGCTCTCTAGCGGCTAAACGAAGCAATTTTGGAAATAAATAAATAGGGCTAAATCGGCTTATTTTGAACTCAGGAGTCTGTGGTCTTCCATTGTACACGTCTTTTTCTGACACCCTGTATATGAAATTGTTAAATTGCGTGTTTTGTATACCTAACATTAAGAAAGTTATTATTATTCTTAAATTATATAATAATATATTACATAACGAGT
Source organism: Monochamus alternatus (assembly GCA_037114965.1). Classification (NCBI taxonomy): domain Eukaryota; kingdom Metazoa; phylum Arthropoda; class Insecta; order Coleoptera; family Cerambycidae; genus Monochamus; species Monochamus alternatus. Next base: position 92,626,672 of record CM073427.1, on the reverse strand, counting down.
GTGGAACGTAGTGTATAACGTACGAGTGTAACATTTTTCGTAAATCACACGAGTGCATTGTGTATATTATTTTTCCCACAATCCACACCGTAAGAAACATTACCAAATATTTTATTTTTTTAAATACAAATTAATAATTTAACTTAAATGACAAAGATAAGGTTATACTGTCCTCTTAATTTATAGTTATAGTTATTAATTATAAGGGAATTAACAAGCCTTTAATCCACGACACTGGAGGCGCCTGATAAAATCTTTGTGCTCTGCTGAAAAATGGTTTCATCAAACTTCGCCGATCTTCTTGAAATTTTGCACAACTCCAAAATTTATTATTCTGAACAATTTTTTTAAGTAACAATTTGCTATATTTTCAGCAGAAAAGGCACTTTACCTGAAACCAAAACAGTTTTTACTCGGTGCACTGAGCATTTCAAAAATGGTTACTCCTACCGACTTCAGCAAGGTATACATTTTTCAAATAAAACAGGTAGGAAAATCAATTGTTTCAATAGTCAGATGGATACACTAAGCTGCAAAAAAGTTCTGCCATTTAAAAGAAACATGGTGTGTCACAAGTGGAGCCCTCTACTAGTGATGGCAAAATTAGAAACAACTTTGAATTTCTCGCACGCAAAAACCCCCGATTTCCAAATTTTATGTAAATATTCGGATTTCTTAAGAAGTTATTTACAAATATCGAAAATAAAATTTTAACTTTGACACCCTGTATCTTTTTTATTATGCGACTAAGGATATTGCTACGTTAGTTTAAATCGATTTATTTTCACCTAAGGAATCTGTGGTCTCATTTTTGGTACTTCATTTAAAAACATCCTGTATTTTCCAAGCACGCCATATCAATTACAAAAGATCTGATTGATGGGATCAGTTTACGTTTCGTCGTTAGATTACTGTTACTAATTGATCCGCATTGCACGTAACGGAACATCTGCCTCGTTCACATGGGCGCCAATATCACGTTATACTGCCACGTTGCTGAGCCACGTTTTTGTCCCGGTCCTGTACCGAACGCTGCCGTTTCATTAATGTTTAACTTAATTAATTATGTAATTTCGCTCCAGCTCGCTTTTGTCGAAACTTTCTAACCCACATGCTAGGGAGGAACTTCTGTATACAAGTTCAGCAACACGTAATCTGTTAGAGCTAGATGAAACAATATCTGTGACGTTTTGCCTGTCAAAGGTAAATGCCCATCAGGGAGCATCAACCATATACATAAAGATATATACTGCGTGAGTGCGACGACCGACAAGTGCAACAAAGGGGGCTGCCATTTTGATATACTCATTGCCAACTGTTTAGTGAAAACACTACAAATCCTAAATATTTTGTGGGCGGTAAATATAATGTTCATTTCTAAACTTAAACATCTTTTGTAAGAAATTAAATTATAATTAGTCTGTTATAAAAATGTAATAGATAAGGATTAAAACACTAAAACCAGATGAACAAATTAGGAGTACAGAATCATGGAACCAAACCTTTTATTTTGATTACATCAATTTTTATTTATAAAGAGGAAGTAGAAGTATTTATTTTATACTGTTAATCATAATTAATGCTTTACGAAAATTTATTGGTAAGGTAAGAGTTTAGTATACACATAAAACATAACAGTCAAAATAAGTAAATTATAATATACAGGGTGTCATAGAGAAGTTGAAAGGTTTACATCCAAATAAGCTATATGAGGAATATGAAATTCAAAATTTTTATAATTTAAAAAGACTAGTGACTAGTATGGAAAAGAGTCTTTAATTATCATTTCTGCTTTATACAGTTACCATTAGATATATAGGAATAAGAAGGGTTATTCTAATTGTTGATATTGTCTAAAACTATTTGTAGGCTATCAGACATGTCAAGCATTACGTTCGGCATCGCCAGATCTCAAGACCTTTGCCAGAAAAACAGGTAATTTGTTAGATCTGAGGGTGTTGATCACAATGCTTTTCTGGATTTAGACGGCCTCGTAACTTTGTACGGCTTAAATTTTGTCGTCAAAAAGTGAAATCTTACTTTGACATATCTGATAGCCAAATTAACAAAATCAATGATAGTTACATAGTTACTTATTGCCAACCTTACTAAATTACATACACTAATTCAAACCTTTACAACATATTTTTAACACTATATCTCTAAACACTATATTTTGCATACAATATATTTAGATGTTTATTATCTTCAGCTTCTCTATGATTCTCTCTGATTATGGAACACTGTGTATATGATATCATAATTGCACAATTTTATAACAGTTTATGGTAATCTTCAGTAAATTTAAAAAGCTGATCTAGGTGTCTTTTGTATAAATTGTCAAGTGATGCAAATAATTTGCTTAATACAGCAATAATATCTGCGATCAAAGCCATGAGATGGAAGATGTACTTTTCTTGACGTTAAATGCTTCATCACATCTTTTAATGACAACTCTAATATTTTTATACACTGTTTGGCCCTATACATTTTATTCCTTCGATATATTTGTTTCTTAATTTTTCACTTTCTTTTGGCAGATCGAGGACTTACTCTAAAATACCAAATTTGGATTAATAAGTATGCTCACATTTTTATATCTAAAACATGCAGGATACTTACAAATATTTGTGATCAGCTTTTTAAAGTTTTCTTCGACTACTTATACTCGAGCCTTTTCTTGATGAAACCCAACCTGTTTCACTCCCATTGAAATTGAATTGCCATCCTTTGTATTTATTTTTTTTTTTGTTTTTGGAGAAAGATAACATCGAAGACGAAGGTGTCAAAAATATATCAGATGAACGGGATGATGAACTCATAAGTTGTACTGTTTTTACTATAAAATATATTTTTTAAAATAAACAAACAAACACAAAACACTCATTTAAAACATACCTATAAAAAGTCCATAGATATATTAGTAAATCTGCTTTTGTCTATGAAGAAGTCACTTCGGAATCCTAAAAACATTTGTGGAGGCATCAGACTTCTAACATTTTTACAACTTCTAATAAAGCACATGTTCTTCATGCACAGAATAATAACATATTATATTAAATTAACATTTGTGTAAACCAAATAAAAACCTAACCTCACAAACCAACAAACGTAAACATAAACATGGGAAGAAGAAGAGAGTATATCAAAATGGTGGTCATTTTCCATCCCCTTTTATTGCATGCTCCGTACCGATGCGCAGTCGTCAAAGAGCAGTATATATCTTTATGTATATGGCATCAACGTTATTTAAGTCAGGGACAGGTCATTGACAGGTTGCGTGCTATCACGCACAGATTAAATATATATAAATAAAAAAAAAGATAGGAAACTTGAAATAGAGAATACTATTAGTTATGACTAATGTCGCTTGTAGCGCCCATGTTGATCATATGTCTTTACAAATCTGTGGTCAATGGTCCATGATCAGATTCAGAATTTCATTGTTTGTCAGGACCGGCTTTATCATTAGACTCTACAATAACATTTTGAAATCTATAACAATGGATAGGTTTCATTCTCTTGTAAATAAAAAAACAAAATTACAATTTTGATTAAATTTATTCATAAAAATATATGTCTATTAACAAATATTATTATCCTTTTTGAATGTAACAGTTTATTCTTAGTTTTACATTTAAAGTGTCCGACATCTAAAAAAGAAATGGAAGGCATTTCAAACTATTACGTATATGAGTTGAAATATTAAATTATCGCTCTACAAATGATAATGATAACAGTTGCAACGGAAAGAACATAGAGTATGAAACTGTATATAATAGCAAATTGAAAAAGATCTATATATGCAATGCAGTTAATGAAAATTTGAGTGGTCTTATTTTGAAAATAAAGCTTGAGTCAGTACAATGTTATAATTTGTACGCTTATACAAGAATTTTGGTAAGATTATCACAATGGTTGTAGATAAGTGTTTTTTATATTTCACAAAGTTGATTTTACAGTTATCCTTATTTAAATTTTAATGTAATACTTAAATTTTATTTTTGTAAATTCATAATGCTGTAACTTTAAGAAAAATTAAGAATTTTGTGAAAACTGAACAATACCTACTTGTTTGCTTGCTTTGTCGAAAAATTTTTGACGTCTGTAAACCGTCCAGATTCACAAGATATTCCAATCAACTTTATTAGAACTGACAAATGACACTTATCATTACTATTTATACCCCTTACTATATTTACTACACTGTTATATTACTGTATGTAACAAATTCCCTCTTTTTTCAACATAAGTTATATCTGGTGGAGTTGAACAAAACTTACAGTAAACCCAATATATCACATCCAAAATTAACTTATAAAGTTCCACACACAGATTACTGAACTACTTTTAAACAACAACAACGTTGCTAGGCAACGTTGACTATACCATAGAAGATGTAGAAGTTCAAACAAACTATTCTGAATTTTCAGTATGGCCATGATGATTTTAAACATATGGCTAACTTTACACTGCTATTAACGCCGCTCGTGGCACTAGTCAACATTACAAGTGCACCTCCCCTGCTATCACGTCAAAGCCCACGTGTGACATTTGTAAACTACGCCTGTGATTTTGCATGTACGAGTATTTAAGTCGGTACAGGAATTTGAATATGGTGCGACAAAGCGATCTCCCAACTACAAGGGCAAAATAGAGAAAATTTGTAACAATCTCTTGGTGTTCTTGATATCGCAATTTTAAGATTATAAGTTTCTTTTTTACAATTTTGACTTTATCATCGTATTTTGGACCGACTTTGGAGTAAGTGGTGATATACTATCTATACATTGCTATCTACTGTCTACTACTTACTATCTATAATCTACTATCTATAAGTTGTTCAATATCTATGGAATAATGTTCTTTAAAAACAGTATATTGTGTATGTGGTAGTAAAAGCAATGAATGGACTGCTTTTACTACAAGATACACATACTATTTCCTTTCGAAAACTGTCATCAACAGTTGTCATTTTCGTTTCGTTTAGAACGCCATAGTCTTTTTCGTTGTAGAACATAAAACAAGTGTCAAAATAATTTGTCATTTTTCCGAAACTTATTTATGATTTTATTAAATAAACAATATACGTTTTCTAGTCTATAAATGCTACTGCAGGAAACAGCTACTCCGCAGACTAATGCCCCGACCGGCATTGAATTACACCTGCAGTATCTATGTGACCAGGTAAGAACACTTTTCGGCCACCCCATCAGTCATAGACCGGTTTCGGGCTTGTTAGCCCTTATCAGTATGCCATAGGAGAGATAGCCGACAACTGAACTGGCTGTTCCTTCATATGTATGTTCATATATAAATCGAGTGCAGGTGAGATATAAGTGGTGCCTAAGCGGCTCGACTTACAGGAAGCGACCTACTTTGAAGTAGGTACTTAAACGCCCTGAGCTTATATCTCACCTGCACTCCATTTATATATGAAGGAATTCAATTGTCGGTCATCTTACCTATGGCATACTGATGAGGGCTCGAAACCGACCTATGTCTGGTGAGGTACTTAAACGCCCTGAGCTTATATCTCACCTGCACTCCATTTATATATGAAGGAATTCAATTGTCGGTCATCTTACCTATGGCATACTGATGAGGGCTCGAAACCGACCTATGTCTGGTGAGGTGTCCGACAAGGGTTCTTGGCTGTTCACATAGATACTGCAGGTGTAATTCAATGCTGGTCGGGGCATTAGTCCGTGGAGTAATTGTTTCCTACAATATCATTTATAGACTATATGGCGCGTCGCGCAGGGCGAGAGGTCTGCAGTTAAGTACCTTCTGCAATGTAAGTCGCTTCCTGCAAGTCGAGCCGCTTAGGCAGAGCAGGAAGTAGCAGACCACTTATATCTTACTTATACAAACGCTACTTAAATAAAGTAGCAAAAATGAGACCATAGATTCCTTAGGTGAATGTAAATCGATTTAACTTAACATACCTATATCCGAAGACGCATAATAACAAAGATGCCAAAATTAAAATTTTATTTTCGATATTTGTAGATAGCTTCTTAAAAAATCCAAATATTTACATAACATTTTTAAATCGGGGGTTTTTGCGGGCGAGAAATTCAAATTTGTTTCTAATTTTGACGTCACTAGTAGAGACCGCCACTTATGGCACACCATGTTTCTTTTAAATTGCAGCAGTTTTTTGCAGATTAATGTATCCATCTGACTATCGAAACAATCGATTCTCCTACGTGTTTTATTTGAAAAAGGTATACCTTACTGAAGTCGGTAGGAGTAACCATTTTTGAAATAATCCTATTTGAAATGCTCAGTGCACCGAGTAAAAATTGTTTTGGTTTTAGGTAAAGTGCCTTTTCTGCTGAATCTTTTTGAAATTTTGGACGTTCCCATAATTTACCGTTCTGGACAACTTTTCAAGTAATATTTTGCTGTATTTTCAGTACATAAAGGCACTTTACCTAAAACGGTAACAGTTTCCAGTCGGTGCACTGAATATTTTAAATAGGATTATTTCGAAAACTGTTACTCCTAACAACTTCAACCTATTTACCTTTTTCAGGCATAACAGGTAGGAGAATCGACTGTTTCAATAATCAGATGGATATACTAAGCAGCAAAAAAGTTCTGCCATTTAAAAGAAACATGATGTGCCACAAGTGGCGCCCTCTAGTAGTGACGTCAAAATTAGAAACAAATTTGAATTTATCGCCCACACAAACCCTTGATTTACAAATTTTATGTAAATGTTTGGATTTTTTAAGAAGTTATCTACAAATATCGTAATTAAAATTTTTATTTTGACACCCTGTATCTTTTTTATTATGCGTCTTGGGTTATAGGTATGTTAGGTTAAATCGATTTACTTTTACCCAAGGAATCTGTGGTTTCATTTTTGCTACTTTATTTAAAATCACCCTGTATACACTTTAAGTAATATAACATTCCATTATAAAACAGTAACTATTATAATACAGAATGATAACAAATTATTATTATTAATTCACAAAAAATATTCGACTAGAGAACTGCCGGGCGTAAAGCACAGGATTTGCAATATTTCTCTTTCGTTAGAATTCTTCGTCAGACCTTTTTTGGACGGTATCCAACTGATTTGCAGCAAATATTGAATTATTTTCTGATATTTACATTTTCTTTGGCATTCAGTGTACTTGTTAACGTGGAATATACTGAACATAACGCCGAAGGTTTAATTTTATGTTGTATGTAAATTCGTTGTAGGCAAGCTCGTACTGCCTCGACGTTTTTTTTGGGGATTAATTGTGAAACAGTAGGGGAGTACCAATTATAACCAGTGCTAAAAGTAAATTACTTTTAGCAATGACATTTTATACACTTACAGCATGCGTTAAAAATCATACCGTTACTGACGTTTGTAGAAATAATATTTAAAATGGACAGTAATGATGATGTTCAGGTGTCCAGAGTCACCCAAGAGTTAGTAGTAGCTGCAAACAATGTAACAATATTTTCTGTTTTTATTTGGCATCATTTAAACTCATCAACTGATTTTTACATACATGCAGGGTGGGCCAATGAAAACTTTACACCTCGATTTTCGGGCTTTAAAATGAAAATTCTGAAAAACGCTCAGACCCGTCGATATCTGATTCGAGGGGGAACTACTTGTCTGCTTTTTTCATCCCCGTAACTTCAACCTCCTACCGGGAAGAAGCACGACTCCTTGATTTTGAATAGGGATGAGGTGTGTTGCAATACTTCATTTTACAGATCTCATCGAGAACTATCTGACTCTATAATATAGCTTAACATTTACATCGATAACGAAATGACAGCTAAAATAGTGAAAGAGGCAATTTGGACTTTTCTCCTCGAGGATATTCTTCTTACCAGATTGGCATTTGAGAAGTAGGTATTTATTTCTTTGTAAAAAAAGTTTGTGAATACATCATGTGTTCGATTTACCTCAGTTTATCGTTAATTTTTAAGCGATAACTGTCGGTTACGCCTTATTTGTCAGATGAAAGGCCGAGAGAATTTCATTAAATGTTTCGACGGATATTTATGGAAATCACATAATCGGTCCCTTTGTATGTCCAGTAATATCAATGGCGAAATTTATTTGGAATTATTAGCAGCTTTCGTGGAAGTATTGGAGAATGAAGAAAACTAACATACGATCATTTTTCAACAAGATGGCGCACCACTCCATATTTCCATATTGAGTGGCCACCCCGGTCACCTTATTTGAATCCACTGGACTTTTATCTATGGGGTTATCTGAAATCGAAGATTTATGCTACCCAGCCCAAATTACTGGATGATTCTCGAAATCGGATAATTAATGAATGCCATCAAATTCCACCTGAAACGTTGCCTAATGTACGGGAACGTTTCCAACAAAACTTATTTTACTGTATAGAAGTTAAAAGTGGTCATTTGCAGCATTTAATAAAGTAATCACAAAAGTAAGTAATCTTTTTGTTGATTATTAAGCAGATATTTTTGCCACACCTCTTTCACTATTTTAGATGTCATTTCGTTATCTATGAAAGTTTTGACGCGGAATTATATTATTATCAGATAGTACTCTATAAGATATTCAAAATGAGGTATCGCAACACCTCCGACCTCTATTCAAAATCAAGGGTTCGTACTTCCCCCCGCTTACCGGGTTGATGTTACGGGGATAAAAAAGCAGACAAGTAGTTCCCCCTCGAATCAGAAATGCCCGTCGTTTCGTTTAATTATTTTTATTTCCTACCTTGGTAAGATGCACAACTTGCCAAAGGTGAACAGCCCAGCTCCCTGCCAATGTGGGTCGCTCAAGTAAAACTGCTTATTCTCGTGTGGTATCACAATATATTCACAAAATGACCAGTACCATTCGTGACATTTTTATCTTGACATAACAAAAATTATCAAAATCAAAAAAATCTCCTTAGCCTACTGACATCGGAAAACTCACAGCATAGGAACCCATTATTGTCACATTATAAAGTTTGCGTTGGCCCACCCTGTATAAAATATGTGTGGGGTTGCATGATAAAATTTTCAAAAAACTAGTAAACTAAACTAAAAATTTCGACACTTTTGCGTTTAAATTTAACTTATCAACATAATAACCTTGTCTATGGAACTGTTTCTTTAGTATACCTAGATATTTTGTAAAACATAACACTTAATTAGCAGGAATTTCAGGAAAATTGATTTGATTGAAAGTTGATCTTCTAATATAAACCAATAAACAAAATATTTTTTCTCCACGTACTTGAATGAAATATTCACTTACAATAACTATCGATCACTTTCAGTTGTAACTAGCTCTATTGACATGCTTTGTAATGAAATATTCATCATCTTTAATATGCCATCATACATTTAACATACTAGTAGGTAAATTGCTGCTAATTGCTAAAAGTATTAATACTATAACACAACCGATACTATAGATTTTTGTAAACAGTGTGAAGTGTACGCTGAATGCTCATGACGTCAAGGTAAGCACAGTCTCAGTGGAATTAACTATTCTGCAGTATGTAATTAAGGTTAACCAATCACTTAGCGCTAACTAGCTAGTTATGTAGTTGTTAAACAAGGCTAGGTGATATCAATTAGTATGACTTGTCCCAATTACATCGCTCAATATACAGAGTATCTCACTTTTAAATGGCAGGAAAATCATATCAAATCAAAGTAAATGTTCGAAATGAAAATTCTTTTGTTCGATACATAATAAACTACAGTTTTCCATAGTCTCGTTATCGTTGTAAATAAAATCACACTTGAAATATTATAATATTCACATTCAGGCACATCACATATTCCAATTGTGTGTAGTGTGTGTGTGTGGCCTATTAAAAATTAATTAAACAAGTAATTAAAACAGATTCAAAATGCTGTTTCATACATAACAGTCACCGACGCCAGATATAGAACATTTACTTTGATTTAATATGATTTTCGTTATTTATTTTTGTATTTATTATCATTTAATTAATTAAAAACAATTTTTATTGCATTTTTGAATCTAAACATTATTTCGATTATACTTTTTTTTACAAAAAGATTCATAGAAACCCCTCTATTTTTACCACTAGAATTAATATGCTATGGTTTTTGGTATCGAATTATTTTCTCTCAAATATTAGCCGCGGCATAGCGATTTTTTTTTGTTAGTGGTTTTTTCATTAAAAAGTAAATAAAAAATAAAATTCAGCTACCTGTATCTCAGAAATGAAGGACTCATGTTTATAGGAACTTTTACTGTCAAAATCAGGTCGTCTAAAGTCTTGAAGTCCTGAATATGTTTTAGTTTCACTCATTAGGGGTTTCATCTCTTTTGCTCTTTGTCGAACAATCTGTGACTTTTTTAAGAGCGTCATTTGTATACACAATTCACCATTGAAAATGCTCAACTGCACATGGTTAAGTTGCTAATTTTCAAGAAATCCAAAGGAATAAGTACATAAAAATATATAGGGTGTGCAATTAAAAAAAATAAACTGCTTAAATTTCTTCAAATTTATCACTATTTTACGAATACAGTGCATATATGTGCTAACTGAAATTTTATTCCAGGACATCCTCAAATTTATAATAATTTGCTATAAAAAGCGTCCGACCATGCTGTAGGTAACACTGAAAGACTTCAATATCTATCGCGTTTCGGCGATAACGATATTTGCAAAACGAAATTTCAGGAAACAACTACTCTACGGACTAATACCCCAACCAGCATTGAATTACAAATAGACAGGATGCTTCTTGCTTTGTGGCTTGTTAAGTCCAACATGGAGTAGGTAACAGCCACTAAATGTAGCTTTGTTACATTTCGCATACTCAGGGTCTCTTCTATCGGGTTTGATGGACATAAACAGACAGAATTATTCGTTGGTTACCTCACCTATGGCATACTGATGATACCTAATAAGCTCGAAACTGGTATATGTCTAATGGGTCATTGTTGAATGATATTAGAGTAGTTGTTTCCTGAAATTCCGTTTGGGAGACAATTTTGTTTATTAAAGGGAAATCAATTTCGTTTCGAAAACGTTATGAACTTATGTGTCAAACTAATATATGTAGCTGCAGGTTATTATAATCATATTAAAGAATTCTATATACGTAGCTTCTGCCTTGTTGAAATTTTAATATCAATTTATGAATAAATGTATCCCCCTTGGATTGGTAAAATTTAAGCATTTCATCGACGCAGGGAGAGTCAAGGGAATTTTGCAACACGGTCTGTAACCTTTTAGCAATGATGTGGGAGCATTCAGTCTTGTGAGAGAAAATCGATACGGTGTTGGTTTAATGGAGCGAATTATCCACAACAGGAAAGAGAGTATTTTACAGCGAAATCGACATTATACACCTGTCAGAATGTCATTTAGGCTGCGGTATAGAAATTTATTGGTTTTACGCTACTCTAAATGCGAATTTGACGTGTACGAAAAATATAGGGTGTATCAACAACGTTGGGAACTTTCAAGGTAGACACAAATGACAAAATGAAACATAGTTGTCATTACGCTAAATTTAGCAACTCATTAGCTAGCTGGACCTGAGCATCTACAAAAAACAAAGCGTCGCACAATACTATAGTTATAATTGAAAGCCTCCGACCTCTATCGCGTCCAGCGATAACGATATTTTGAAAATCAACATTTCAGGACACAGCTGTTCAGCGGGCTAATATCCCGACCATCTGAAAAAAAAACCAGAGGGATAAACTACTGTACAAATTTATACAGAAAGACCTATTTCGACATTTTTGGAGATTTCTCATACTTCCAGTTTGCAAAATTGAAGGTACTATTTAATATAAGTAGGACGTTTTGAGATAACCTGTATATTACTGAAACAAAGAGATTAATAATTATTATATTTACAAATTAATTTATTTTATTTTCATATTCTCAAGACTTTGTTATGTGTAACAGCCGAAATTTTATACGCCTTCTCTCAGTATAATTGGTAGGCAAAGGTCAACGAAAATGGTGCCAACAGAACTATCGTATTTAGTTGATAGGTAATCTATGTAAGAACAAAGAATAGAAGTATGTGAGACTAATTAGTTATATTACTAGTAAATATTAGTAAAATGCTTACGAGTACTAAATCATTTTTATGTTAAGAGCAATACTATAATATTACACAATACATTGGCTGGAACAGTCGACATTATTAGTTTTATACAGGGTGAGTACAATTATTGAGAAATTTTAGAATAAATTTTAAACCTTGAACACCCTGTATTTCTTAAACCAGCGACATTTGTATAAAGCATGATGAGCTCAAACATAATATTTTGGTGTCTAGTATCTCCAGCTTAGTGTTGACCTATTCTTTCTGACTCACCCTGTATATTAGGAATTTCTCTTCGTACCTTCCCTTAAGAACCCATCGAACGGATGAGAAAAAACGCAGAAAAATACCACAAAGTATCAATAAATACCAAAAATTTCAGCAAATTGCCAAAAATTTCAGTTCCGTGTACACTAAAATACAGCAGTTGTTTACCTCTCGGAAAATCTACAAGGTGTTAAAAAAAGAGTGTAAAATATTTAAGCAGGTAATAGTATGAACCAATATAAGTAGGAAAGTCTCAATAAACATGTTGTGTGTTTTATGTTTTTAGCCCCTTTTTATTTTGCAAAAACATTGTGTATTTTCTTATAATAGTTGGTCGATGCTTAGTGAAATAAACGCTATGGCTGGTTACTCTAACGCAGAATTAACAGACATGCATTTCATGTATGGTCGTGCTAATGGGAACTCCACCGAAGCGCGACGTCTTTATGTTGACGCTTATCCAAATCGCCAGATTCCTTTCAAACGCATGTTTGGAAGAATTCATCAAAGATTGCGTGATACCGGTTCCTTAAGCAAACAGTGTCATTTATCCGGAAGACCAAGGTCGGTATCCACTCCTAGAGCAGAAGAAGAAATTCTAGCACTGGTAGAGCAGAATCCAGGTACGAGTGGGCGGAGAATATCAGCCGAGGTAGGAATTAGTGGTCCTCTTGTTTGAAGAATCCTTTACGAGCAACTGCTTTATCCATACCATGTGCAACGAGTACAGGCCTTAAATCCAATAAATGACCATCAAGCGCGTTTGGTTTTTTGTCGCTGGTTTCTACGTCATGATGCTGAAGACCCTCGTTTTCTTGCAAACATTCTTTTTACTGATGAGGCCGGGTTTACAAGAAATGGAGTGTTTAATTTTCACAATACGCATATTTGCACGTTTTTCATTAAACATTTGGATGGGTATTGTAGGTGACAGGTTTCTAGGTCCTGTTGTTTTACTAAACCGATTAACAGGCGCTGCTTACCTCAACTTTCTGCAGAACACACTGTATGAATTTTTGGAAGACATTCCTTTGAATCGGAGGCAACAAATGTGGTTCCAGCATGATGGTGCTCCTGCTCATTTTGCAGCTCCATGGCCGTTAGAGACCATTTACACCAAACTTTTCCACATAGATGGGTAGGAAGGGCCGGACCTGTTTTATGGCCTCCAAGATCGCCTGATCTGAACCCTCTAGATTTCTTTGTTTGGGGATATTTGAAGACATTAGTGGGTGGTACTCATGTAAATAGCCTGGAAGGACTGCAGTTACGGATTAATCAATAGTGTCAAGAAAACCAAACCAAGGAGGGTGTTTTCGAAAGAGTTCGAATATCGTTAAGACGAAGATGTCGTGCCTGCTTGGAAATGGACGGAGGGCACTTTGAACATCTTCTGTAACTTTGTTTTTTGTTTGTTAAAAGCTTCCTTTGTCGGTTTATTCCTAATAAAATAAAATGTTTGAAAAACGAATAGTGGTTCATATCTCCGCAACCGTTACTTTGCGGACCCATGTCTATTAAGACTTTTCTGCTTATTTTGGTTCATACCTCCTGAAATATTTTACACTCTTTTTTTAACACCCTGTATAGTAATCAGCTAGTCATTCGTGAGCGGTCCACCAGACATATACCGGTTTTGATCCTGTTAATTCTCATGAGTATGCCATATCTAACGTAACCGACGATCAACCCTGGCTGTTTTGTCTGTGAATCCCGACAGAAAAGAAATGAGGAAATTTGTAACATTCTTCATACCAAGTAACTGTTTTCCCCAATTAATAATCGTAGTGCTCTTAAGAATCATTTTAGAAAAAAAAAAAAAAATACTCGTTTTTCTTTGGCGTCACTGAACACATTATAAATACTGCCGAATCTAAGGAGTTAAATGATCGTGTACATTTTCATTTAATATTAACATTGATTTTCAATTTCATTGACGGTGAAAGGTGAATCTTAGCATACATCTACGCCACTTAAGTATGTTCTGTAGTGATCTCCTCCAAACGCCTACATTCATCCGTTAAAAATTTATATTTTGAGACGGTATGTTTTACATAAGAAATTTGCATACTTTAAATGCTGGTATAGAGTATACGAGTATGCAGCATTTTCTGCATGTAAACACTGGAAAATATTGTGTAATACTTCCAGGTTTCGGTATGTTGACATTCTCTGATAGTATAGGCTTAAATGGGATTGAATTTGAAAATTTCAAATATTGTGGAAGAAATAATATGAAAAGCGTTGGATTTTGGGTTATATCATTACCTTAAACCATTTGTCTTGAAACGCAATTTGAGATGATCATTTCTCCACGATTGAATAATTTCTAATATAACAGTGAATTTAACCACTTGATAAGTTTTTTTTTGGTTTAGAGTAAAGGCAATACAGTATTTTTTATAGGTTTACGATAATTTTAAAATCATTATAAATTATGTGATAATTTTAACCAAAATTGCTGTGTCTACACTGTTGTGGTATAGAAGACTAATTTTACATTAATAAAAATAATATGATTTATATCATTACATACAATTTGTTCCGTTGTTTATGTTAACGTACCTTTTAATTATATTATATTGTTTCGACTCTTTAATATTCAGAATCTAGTAATGTCATAGACAAATAAATTTTCATGTATGTTTAACAGAGCAATGGACCGCATAATAAAAACAAATTGTCGTCTTTCGATGTGACTTGACAATATATCATTTATGGCAGAAAGAGGGAAAGAGGCAATTCGTTGGCAATATTCTCGGTTTATACGCAACAGATGCCAACATTTTTTTTTCTCCAGAAACTCAAGTAGAAAAAAGGAGAAATGTGCTTTTTACATTAGTGGTATGTCACATATTATTATGTATTTTTAAGATAGCGGTTAAATATATTCAAACTGGCAATTCTGCTTTGTAAATAGCGGAATATATTTTAGGTATTTTCGTATGAGGTAATAATTTTTATACATATACAGGGTGATTCATAAACGGTCAATTTTAAGGAAACTTTTACATACAGTTTTTATTTACCATACTTCATTAAAAGGATACAACATTATTTTTATTCTTTTTAAATATTTTAAAAACTAAGAGTGAAATGATTTGATATTGGGCATGGCTTAGCAGGATAAGTATATGTTCAAATTTTCTGTAGAACACAGCAATACGTAAGCTCAAATTTCTCAGAAGGTTATGTCTCAAAAAATTTCGAGAAATATATTTTTTCCTAGATCTGCTTGATAGGGTACTGTAGAAAATTGCTGAATTTAAAAAACAAGTGAGATATGCTGCAGATATTCCTATCGTACTATACAATGTTACCAGACGTGGACTCAGAAAGGCCGTGGACACAGATTAAGAGACTAAATTGACATAGTACTATGGTACGTAAGAATATGTTAGTCCTTCTAGAAATTTCTCTCACCGACAAATCTGCTTCGCGCAACCCAACAATCCGCCTTCTCTCAAAGTCACTAAACTGGAAATCTGCCCAAATCTACATACTCCAAACATAAGCAGTTGTAAAAAATATCTTTGCAACAAGCTTCACAACACTTGCAACACAAATGTGAGCAGACATTTTTAAAACAGAATGCTACTTCATCAAAATGCGACCTATGCAATCTCCTGAAAATTTAATCATTTTTTACAAAACATGCAAAGAATTATCATAATAAAATGATATACAATGCGTGTTTACCTCTTTTTGTCACGTATTATACAGGGTGTCTAACTTTGTAGCATAAATAAAATTTTAGCTAATATATTACACCATCGTATTAACAACAAAATTAATAATAGAAGAAACAATTGAGAAGAACTCATAACTCGTATTGGTTTTCGTAGATTTTGCAAAAGCTTTTGACAGCATCAATCATCAAGCGCTGTGGAGAATTTAAAAAAGGTATCTCAGGAAAAATATTGCGATTAATTAAAATAATATATAACAAATCAACGTGCCAAATATTACATAGAGGATTTTTGACAGGTAAAATAGAAATAGGAAAAGGAGCCAAACAAAGTTGTATACTGTCACCCTTACTATTCAATATCTGCCTAGACTACGTCTTAAAAAATACAATTAAAAGCAGGAACGGTATATCATGGAATCGGAAATGTTAAACTTGCAGATCTAGAATACGCAGATGATATATGCCTAATGTCAGGAACAATTCAAGACATGAAAAATATATTGGAGAACTTAGTAAAAGAATCGGTACAAGTAGGTCTTACAGTAAATATAGAAAAAACAGTACAAATGAGAATAGGTTTAGAAGGAAATGAAGACAAACTTTATGTCAATGAAAAGGAGATAAGAGAAGTTCAAGAAGGGTGGTTCAGAAGTAGATATTAACCAAAAGATTAAGAAAACACACGGGCCATATGGCGGTTTAAAAAATATATGTGAAGCAATGCAGCAATGTGAAGTCGGAGACGAATATTTTTTAATTTAACCGTGCTTTTCTATAATTATTAAAGTGTTAAAATAATATTCTTGATATTTTGTTTATCCACTTTTACTATTTAAATTCTCCTCAAGTAATATAAAAACTTTTAAAATCCATTTGTATGAAATACATTATTTTGCTATTTTGACCCCACATTTGAACAATTATTTTCACAACTTATAAACAAAAATGAACAGTATGCAGAACTATGTAACTTTATCTTATAAAAATATATACATCTGCAATTGAATTTAAAAAATACGTATTCTGAAAGATTTCTGTACCTAAAAATTTATTAGTTACACCGCTTTCTGTCGTTATATATTCATATTACTTCGGTACATATGAATTTTTACAGGTGGCATGAAATAACATTCCTGCTATTTACAAAACTCTATATTATTCAGTTCTTAAACGTCTAAAATTACTTGTATTTACAGAAAACACTATTTCAAGAATACGGCGCTCTGTAAAATCTTAATTTTAACTTGTTGTGTCTCAAAAACCAGGCGCCCAAATTAAAAATGACACTGTAACTAATTTGTGACGCCTTGTATTATGAACAAATCAATGATTTATTTCTCTCTGTCTATTATTGTTGACTTGAAGCTAAAGCTGTTACGACAAGAAATGAATAAAAAATAACGTTTAAAAATAGAAAGAAGTAATTGAATTTCCTTGAGCGAGTTAGGTCCTAATAAATAAGACAGATAGCTTCACCCACCCAAGGAGGTCCTTGGTCCTTCTACAAACTTCCGAAATTCCCAACGGCCCCGTCCACCCACCCTTCCGCGTGGATATACCTATATAAGGGTGGAGCTGGTACTACAAATACTGTATACTAATCCCCTATTTCCTTACAGCAAATTATGGTCCTAAACTAATATATCTTGCTACAGAATATCTTGAAGTTTTGTCCTAGATCTGTAGAGGTAACTAATTACATAATATTTCAGAGATCTTGTGCAGCCTCTTCTGCACTTTTATAATTTCTCTTCGTTAGATAAATATTTTTTTAATTCAAATGACTGGTTTGAATTAAAAACGAAAGCAATACAAAAATAAATAAAAAATACCCCATTCAGCGTAAATTTAAAAAATTTAATTATTTTTACAAAAAATACTATATGCACTGTAAAAAATAATTTCTGTGTTGATAATGTTACATCTATAATAATGATACATATTTACTTGCAACCATTTTTTAGTTAGTAAAGTTTTGTAGGTAGGTATAATTCTAGGCAAATGAAGCAAAGATTAAAAAACACTCAGACCCAACAACTTTTGTTTTGGGGGTGACATATTCGATGGATGTACTACTTGAGTCGAGGTGACTAGACCGCTGTTGGTTCGATACCCGCGGCCGGTAGACCGTATATCAGCTATATTTGTATAGGATTATCACTCTCTGCGAGTATGGTAGGGTGGAAGAATGTTAGCTTGGGTCAATGTGAGAGATTGATACCGGTCGACATTTGACTACCTTGTTATTAATGAAGTTTTCCAGATTTCCCTCATTATCGCACTGAATGGTGGTTAGGACCTACCAACGTAAGTCATTCCTGGGCGTAAATTCGGTCTGCTTAGTAATAACATACCGCTCCCTCTCCGGCATAAGTCTTCGACTTCTGGGCAAGGGCATTCAATTATGTCTTCAGCGCCATTCAATTTTTTATTTTTAGATAGATTTTCGAGAAATTAAAGATAACAAATTCAGGTCATTAAATTGACTTATCACTAATAGTAAGATCCATGGCTTGGTTGACTATCCTTCTCTATTTCGTTCTATCCCTCGCTTTTTCTTTTCATTCGACAATTTGTAATTGTTGTAGGTCTTTCTTCACCTCTGTTTATCATCCTGTTTTCGGTCACCCTCTCCTCTTCTTACCACTTATTGTTCATGTCACCTTTCTCAATATTTTTCTCTCTCAAACTTCCATGCTTGTTTGTTCTGCTATATGCAATATCCAAGTTCACTGGTATATGTCACTACTCATTTTACCACCCTTGTATAGTCTTAACTTTGTTTGCCTAGAAATATTTACATTTTTCAGTATGATAATGTAACGGGGTGATTATCTAATTTCTATTATTTTTCTCTTTTTATATTCGAACATTTCCGTATTTAGATAAAATTAGATAATAATAAACATTCTAAGAAGCGGTTTGTTAGGTACCAAATATTTCATTTTATGTTTACTATGTATTCATAGAGGAGAAGGTAATCTTTAATGACTTAAAAGCCATTTTTCATTAGTTTAATGGATTAGTAAGAGGTTATGGCATATATGAAGATAAATCATTAAACAAGAGCGCCTTTACTTTCTACTCGTTTATGAGGGTTGTAATATTATGGTTTTATACTATACAACCACATAACTATATATTGTTATGTTATGTAATTTTGTTGGGCGCCAAATAATATTTATGTTTGAATTGTATTTGTGTTTCTCTAATGATTTGTGTTTATGTCTTCTGTGTGTAAAAGAAAATTGTATTTATTGGACTACAAACCTGTATCTTATATATTTTTTATTCTTATTCAATTACCCTGGCTGCTTGTAGAACATAGACTCTGGTAGTCGGTTCGCTCATCAAGTCAATTCCCTTTTTTTTTAACACACTGTACCTTATTTCATCAAATAAATATCAATTCAAAATGGACAATTTTTATTTCATAAGAGATTTGTTTACTACTTATTCAAAATTATTTAAAGTTTTATGAGTATAATTTATAGGTAACAGATAAAATTTCTTTAAAGGCAGTTGCGTATTAAAAGTTGCCTATCTTTAATATTTTTAATTCTTAAAATTCGTGATTCAGTGGTATTCTTCTAATGGATGTTCATTGCTGTTGATGTATTATATTTGCCAATCATACTTTATTTGACAGATGGTCCACTAAATAACGAGTTTTAATATATTAAATAGAAAAGTAAATATTATTAACTATACTAAGGTAAGTAACTTATTATTTTAATAAGTCTTAGAGTCTGTGACTGTCTATTTTGTGAATTTTATGGCTAGCTAGCGTTTCTTGTCTCTTATTAAATTTACGTAAATTTCTGTGAATTTATGTGCACATAAAATACCTTTCTGATGTTAATTTTCTTTTTATAAGACTTCTACTAGAAATCCCTCTTAACTTGTGATTGGGCTGCTGATATTGATGGCTGGTTTTCCCACTATATGGTACTGCCAAATTCCTAGCTTGGACCTGGATCTCTGTTTATATTGTTACTCGACACTTTTCTTATGACGTAAGTATTACTTTTAACTATTACTTTACTTTTTCTTGCTCAATTTCTTATTTTTCTAGGACCTTTCTTCAAAAACCCACGCTGCTTTTCTTTTTATTCTTTCGTCTCCAATCAACAAACTTTTGTTTTTCTTAATATTTTTCTATCAATTTGATATCTTGATTTTTTGTTGTAAAATTTGCATACATATTATGGTTCATACATATGATCTTATTTAGTTTTTCGATGCACTGTTTTTTTTATGTTTTCACTGAACTACTTAAATCTACTACAAAATTTTTTTATGTAATTACAATTTTACTTATATCTAATTATTAAATATTCTTCAATATTACTCTTTTTATGTACATTGTTATATCTCTTGTGAAGCCAACTTTAGACTTGACATTTGTCCATGTCTATGATATTTATTTGACATTTCGCAACATTTTATACCTTTTTATTTATTTAAATTGCTAATATTTTAATTATCTTCGCTTGACTTCTGTCGATATGTGTATGATATTATTAAATGATCTTTTCTTTTTCTTTCTATATACTTTGATCTGGGTTTAACTCCTTTTTTGTTTATGAACTATTGATAAATATGAGATCATGTCCCAAATATTTAATGAAATTTAACTATATTTTATTTTCAAGAATGTTAATTTATTTAATTTACACTATAATAACTACTTATATGTTATGCATTGTCACTTTTTATATTATTTTGTTTAATTCTACTATATTTTAATTTTAATAACAATAATAATTTCTATTCTATTTTATGGTTTTTTTAAATAAACATCTAAATCCCCATAAGTATTGAAGCTGATATTTCATATTGTCTCAATATATATAACTGCTACTTGAGGAAAATGAGAAATACAGGCTGTACATGTAGGCTGGACTAATTCTACTAATGTAGAAAATCAATAAACGCAAATATTTTTTTATTTACTTTCAAAAATAGCCGATGTTTATAATAAAATTAATTAAATCCATGGCGATATGTAAAACAAATATTATTTCATTTTATACTACGGTATCATGCATCCTTATTCGCGTAATTCTTGGAATATGTGGGTTGTATTTTGCTGGGAGCATTTTGGAGCAAATTTATTTTTTTAAATGAGGTATTCCGCACAAAACTGAAGTTAAATTATTTTCGTAGAATGTGAAATGAATGGAATAAATTAAAGAATTTCGTTCGCTTGATAGAATTTAAAGTGAATTACAAAGAAAAAGGGTGCGATAATTACATTCTACGACAAAAGGCGAATAAGTTTACATCATTATTTTCTCAAGGTTGTTCTCTTTAGTACCTTCTCAGGTACGTGCGTTCCTTGGAAACGAATTTTTATTTCCATTTACTTTCATAATTAATTTATTTTGTAAGTATTTAACTTGATTTGTTTGGATTACAATATGGTTCTGTTCAAAGAAAGGATTAAATTAGAAAATCTTAGTTACAGATAGTTAATACAGGGCTAAGGATATGGCACAAAAACTTCTTATCCCGGGAAATCGGCGCTTATGACCTTATGACTACTTTTCGTGGTATTGCCAACTGTTAAAAAAAACAATAACCATTGTTATTAATAATAATATATCGTTGCAGAATTTTATATTTGTTATTCGTTCCAGAATTGCTAACTACCAAAACAACACTTACTCATTGCAGCTACATCAAGAACCAGAAGATGAAACATCGTCACAATGCACGCAGCCAATTAAAACTTTTTAATTTCACAATGTAGCTACTACAATAATTCATTTTATTAAAGAAGAAATACCTGTTTTTTATATATATTTTTAGGTATTAATAATATTGTGTGAAACTAACTACTCTGTGGGCTAAAGCCCCAACCAGCGTTGAATTACATTCACAATATCTACCCATATATTCTTTATTATTAGCTTTTGCAAAATTTTGACTGTATTAGAAAGGTATTTTAAGCTAATATAAATCAAATCTCCTACAATTCCTATCAATGAAGTCATATGTATGTTCTCTGATACCAAACATCTAGGTATGCTAATGAACCATTCCTATTCAATAATTATCTAAAGAAATTATTCTATCTAAATTTACTAACCTGGTTTAATGAAAACACTCTATAAATATCTAACTTTACTTTTGACAGTGGGAACTCGAAAATTCAAAAACAATGGATGAGATTTGACCTATTTCTGCATTTTTAGGATTGCTTCTTCAGGTGGCGAAAAACACAAAAATATTGCATTACTACAACACATATGGCATTGTTGTGTTCATGGTTGCATGGATGTAGGATAATGTCTGACATTTAGATTGTTACAACACTAGATATATATTTTTTGCGTAAATGTCTTATAATCCATGTTATACATTAAAATATTAAATAATTACCTGCATTTTGAAAATAAAAGTGTTTTTTTAAATGTGCGGTAAATTGATGCGATTTTCATATTCGCGTTTGGCGAGCGTACATAGGCGTCAATAAATAGGAGTTCAATATAGTTTATATACAGGCTGTATCACATAAGAGGGCCACTCCCTTGTATGTCGCTTAATATGCGAGACACGTCAAAAATCTTTAATTGTTTTTTGTTGCATTTTTGGAGGCCTTTATGCTCGTAAAAACAAATTTGAGATCCATGGCCAACTTTATGAGTAATAACAAAAATGCCTGTTAAGAGCCCAAACTTTAAGGCTGTCTAACTTTTTTATTTTAAGAGATAGAGACAACTTATCGGTAATAAATTTTTATTGCAAAATTGATACCTTCCACCTGATATAAACAGATTTTTGAAATATCGTATGTGGTTCGCTGCGCCCTCTAGGCGGATAAAAAAATTTTTTATTGAAGCAGGCTATGGCTACAAAAAATTGTCTGTTTTTTCGTCTTTCATGCAATATACTACATGTTGCCCTTATCTTTCATATTTATTAAATTTTTTTCAATTTTAGTTAAAAAAAATGAACCTAAATATTTTCCTGTTGCTCAAGATAATGTAGAACCTGTTTTAAAAACGCCAATTGCAAAAAAATAATAAACAGAATGTACTTTTTTATGCAAAATACAGATTTTCTTATATTATCTTATAAAACAAAAAAAATCAAAGATATTAGAGAGAAAGGAAATAGAAAATGTTGTCTTAAATACCTCAGACAACGTATATCTTATGACCAAAGTAGTCACGATATTTGGAATTGCCGGTCCCTCTCACCACGAAGAACTAGCAAATATGACAATTCACGATATAGAAGACAAAGGGGATGTGCTTATTATTACCATACCAAACACGAAAACCAACGTTTCAAGAGTTTCAAATTTGTTTTGAACAACGAAGAAACAATTAAATATGTCGATATCTATCGGGGTTTAGGAAAAATGCCATCTAATATCGCTGGTTACTTAGGCCTCCCAAACTCCGAAGCGTGGGTGACATGGTGGGTGAAAGTCCACAGCGGTAGCTGAGTCATACATTGAGGATTGTTTGGATAATAAAAAGCATAGCATTCCGAAAGTATCAAATTCCTCATCAGAACTTCAAGAGAACCGTGCTGAAGCACAACAGTAACAGTGTATTTTGTGACTGAAGAACAGCATCTAGCAGCTATTATTCCCTCATCACTGAAGTTACAAGCTAATTCTGTAGCACCTACTTTGTCAACAGTGAATTCTCCGACTGAAGAACATCCTCAAGCTGCTATTGCCTCAGCACAGAATTTACAAAATGCCACAAATTGTAGGTACATTTATTTTCAATGACTTTAGTTAACATATTTTATTAGTTATAACTACTTAATAATTACTTGTTAATTATTGTTATAAATTGATAATTAAAATAAACTGTTTCACCTGATTGTCATGATCGTAGGAAAATATTGTACTTAACACGTGCGGAAAGTGTCTCTTTCCCACTCTGTTGTTGACCGAAATTCACTCCTTGAGATGGGACTTTTAGTTCATTTTGGTGAATTCATTCTATCAGTCTCATTCACCTAAGAGAATCATTCACTTGAGTAATTCATTTGATTCAGTACGGTCGAGAATTGTATTTTTGTAATTCGACCACCGATCGTTCAGTCTCGACGTTCAATATCGGAGTTTGCTTACAATGGCACTGTTTCATGACTCGCGTGGTATCGTAATTTAGAGGCATAGGTATAACATACAATGCTTTTGAGATTACAGACAAATCTAGATTTTAGATTAAAACATTTATAGGTAAGCATTTAAATATAGGTAATAAAATATAATTTTAGGTGTGAAAATATTGTATTAAATTAAGAAAAGAAGTAATATTTAAAATAAAAAAAAACTAATTTCATAAATAAATTCTAAACATTAAAAAATTCGCGTTTAAAACCAAAATTTTAGAAATTTTGTTTAATTTTAATGGAGCTCGTTTTTCTGTTACTCTGCTTTAGAAAATATTCTGTCGCAAGACACCGAACTAGCCATTCTATATAGGTGATTCGACTGAAACCGGTCATTCAGTCACATCTCCGATACCGTCTACGTCTAATCGTCAGCTGCAATTTTTCATTTAATTCAGTGAACTACTGAATAAGTATAGAAGGACTGAATTTGACTCGCCTGAATTACATTGTTAAATTTTTTAGAATCAACGTTGCTTTTAGTTCACAAAGAATGATTCAGTCCGATAAGAAGGAATGATTCATTTCATTCAGTGAAGTGAATAGTTCGTTTGTACTAGTTCGTTCGCGAACTACCCATCTCTATCACTTCGCATCGTTCGGTTAACTGGAAGCGTGCGGAAAAATATCACTTGCCGCGCTTGTTACAATTACAATGAAAATTATTATTGAGGTTTACTACTTTCCAAATGATATAATAATGTAGTCAAGATTCATATTCCATTATTGTTGTTAGTTACTAAATTTTACGACTCGTTGCTTTTTAATAATAAATAACTAATGAGAAAAGTTATGTTTAGAGCGTCAATAGTAAAAATATTTAACGAAATTTTCGAGCTACAATCTTATAGCACACGGCGTCTATCGATTTCTTTCCGTGTACGTTATCTTTCCAGTTCACTTAAACTGCCTGTGTGTGTACCGACAGTGAACAGCAGAACACTTTTTAGTGTAAGGGTACATACAGAGTGGAAGCAGGTAGTAGAAGCTGTTAAAAGCGAAGAACTAATCGTTTTGGATTATATAATTACTAAGTCAAAGAGAAACCAATTTGGAGTACACCCTATTCATAGTAATAGAAGAAATTAGTCAGAATTCATCATTTATTTAAAATATAAGAAACGTTGAGGAAAGTTCTTTTCAACATACAAGGATAACACAAGAAATCTTTCACTGCAATTTAGATAAAATGAAATGCCGTATAATGAAAAATTGGTGCAATCTAAATAAGCAAGCTATTCTATTGGAAGAAAGACTTGTTATTACTTTGAGGTAAGTAATTCATTTACTTTATCTTAAGTGTATCCATTTAAGAAAATTCGAATCAATATTTTTTTTATAACTTCTGTTAATTAAGTTTGCATACAATAAATATCTAAATTATAAATTAATCTAGCTAAATTTTCTAACGAAGAAAGACATATCTGGCATAATACAATTATTACATAATTTTCAAAATTCACTTTTGAACAAAATTACTCCATCATATAATCAGCCACATATTTTCATCAACCTTAATAAAAACTATTTTTTGGGAAACTACTACATTATTAATATACAGGGTGTCTAGAATATAGGTTCCGATACTGAAGGCACTATAACCAAAAGAAGCAAGAAATTTATGAAAAAATTATCTAAAACTAATAGTTCTACAAATACATTTCAGAAAATAAAAACAACCACAATAACATGCAAAACTGTGTTAAAAAATTACAAACTAATTCACAACTAAGGTTAAGTAAGAGCTCCTGTCACATAATTTGCTTTTTATCAGTGTTAAAGCAGTTAAAGCAGTAAACAATAGAGGTTTCCGAAGAAATCTTTAAAACTGTAATGTACTGCAACATTCAGTCCATTACCTGCTGCTGCTAACCTCAAATTATTATAAGCAGTAGTAATAGTAGTGGGGTTAGTGCCTTTTATTTTTCTGTACCTAGTGTTTGTTTGACCATGACCAGTTAATTTATGGTGCCTCTCGACAAAACTGTCTGGCTACTAGACATTTGTACGATAAATGCTTTTCACAAGCAACGACATTAATTTTGAACATATATCTATTTCACATATTATTCTGTGTTGTGAAAAAAGCTCTAAGAAAACCGTTCACATTTAGTATGTTTATTACGTGTATTTGTACTTATTATGTACGGTGGTGGCAGGGCGGCCCTTTGCTATGCGGACAGTAGAGTGTGAGGAAGAGGTTCTGTTCTGAATACTGTTCGCCGGGATCAACAACTACACCCGTACCGCCTGTTACAAGTCCAAGCCATGGGTCTGGAGAACCATCTGCCGCGTCGCCGTTTTTGTTGTTGGTGGTTGCAGCAGGAGTTGAGACAACCACACTTTAGTCGCTACGTTTTGTTTACTGACGAGGCCTGATTTACAGGGATGGTTATTTTAATAGCCGTAATAGTCATATTTGGAATGAAAATAAGCCCCATGTCATAGCCCTCCGCAGATACCAACATCAGTTTGTAATGACATCTGGGTCGGCATTGTGGGCGAGCAGATCATCGGACCATATTTGCTCCCACCACATTTGAATGGACACGTTTATACTCCATTCCTGCAGCATGTGCTTCCAGAACTATTAGAGCATGTGCCACTGGATATAAGAGCTAACATGTGGTTTCAACACGATGGCGCCCCAGTCCACTTTGCTTTGCCAGTGCGGCACTTTTTGAATGAAATATTTCCTAACAAGTGGATAGGCCAAGGTGGCTCTGTGCATTGGGCTGCGCGGTCACCCGAATTAACCCCCTTGGATTATTTTCTCTGGGGCCATCTAAAAGCTTTAGTGTATGAAATTCCTGTTCCCTACCAACAAGAGTTACTGGGAAGAGTGATGGTCGCGTCCGCACAGGTTCAGGACATACCGGGGATATTCCATAGAGTTCGCCAATCAACGAAGAATCGTGCCCATCTGTGCACTGAGCAACATGGAGAACACTTTGAGCAATTACTCTACGCTCTTTCCATAAACTGATACTTTTTCAAATTTTTCTTTCTATTTGCTATAGCGGCCAAACGACATAATTCCGGACATTTGTTTATAAGGCAATATTGCTTATTTTCGTGCCCTCTACAACCATAATGATGGGACACCCTGTATATCGGTTGTTGTGGATTTTGTCCTATATTGGTTATTGAAACATTCTGATTTTCAAAGCATATAAGCGCGGATCGGCGCAGATACTAGTAAGCAGAAAACGGCTTCCACTGTGTTCGCTTCAACCTGCTTTAAACTGCTGTTTTTATATCAATTTAAACATACAATTACAAATTTCATACCTTATAAGTACGTATTCGGCGCGGAAAACATGCTCCGAGTCTGTACCTTTGTGTACCGACAGTGAACAGCAGAACACTTTTTAATGTAACAAATTTAAAGCGAGCCACTGATTTTACAACCCACGACGGGCGAATTTAAATTTTAAATATATGTGTCGCCTCTGTGCTTAATGGTAGTTCATAAAATGAAAATATAAAGACCGCCGGGAAAGGAATATGACAATTCCGTTTTGTACTTTAACGTATTTTTATGGCTCATATAAAAGTAGCATTGTGATATAAACAGTAATATTTTGATGCCCTTTTAACGACCGGAGAAGTTTGACTAGAATAATATGTCTGATGGAGAAAAAATCAGTTGGTAAAGCCTTAATGTTGTCTAGATAGAAGCGCGATTGTAAAATTTGCTATATTAATCATTCGCCTATAGTAGTCGATTGTTATATTTGGGTTGGAAACAAAAATAAAGATTTTCGACTACTGGAAAGTATTTATCACATTGTATAACTAATTGCAGGAAAGAATATACAGTGTGTTTGTAGATGAGGGACCGCAGTCTTGTAAACTACCTTACAGAGTACGAGTAGATTTTTTAGGAAAATGCTTGATTCTTTGCTTATTTTGAGGTGTCTTGCAAAGCGTTCTTAGTTTTCCAAAATATTTAATTAGCAAGTTGTTCCAAAACTGAAGAAATAATGATAATAAGAGGTTAAAAAATAACAAATAGATTAGTTTTAACAAAAAAAAAAAAAATGAATGGGGTAAATCGAATTTAATTAAATATTCATAATTAATTTCCCTTAATATCAGAGTAATAAATTTATATTTATACTTTTAGTAAGCATATATTTTTCTCTAGAAATCAGTAAAAGTTTCAACACCGAATTATTTTAACATTTGAACATTTTTTCAGAAGTATATCTTCCCCATTTACTTCCGTATAGTTTATACCTACAAGGGGCATTTAAAGAATTCGCGGTATCAGCAGAAAGGAAAAGAGATAATATCTTAAAATAATTTATATTTTTTAGAATAATCTCCCATAACGTCTATTACATTTAGAAGTTAACTTTTTAATTCCCTGAAAAAAATACACTTCTTTCTTGTCTGAAAGATGTGTGTTAATTGCCGCCTTGACCTCTTCATGATCTGAAAACAGCTTTAACGAAGATATTTTTTAAAATTTGGGAACTGGTAATAGTAACATTGTAACGTCAGTCATTATGGTTGTCTTTTATTAAGGATTACTAGAAAACAAATGGTCACAATTAGTCGAAATTTTATATACATACTCTCAGATAGTGGCATTAGTTAATGCAATAATAAAATTACCCACATCGGTAGCAGATCATACTGATACCGAGAATACTTTGAACTCCCCTCGTACTACCTTACTAAAAATAAGTCCCTCATTTTCCTTTTATTGCGAAATTCGTGATTGTAACGCTACATATTTACAGACTCCTGAAGGAAAAGTTTTTTTCTTTATATTAGTTCCCATTCGTCTGGTGGCTATGTTGCGTAAAATGTGTATTTCTCTTTTTATAATAGCCATATTTGTGAACTCAAAGAAGATATTGCCAATAGGCTGCTATACTCAAGAAAAATTGCTGAATATGTTGTCTGGAATATTTCTTTGCTGTTTTACTTGATTTAATAGGTGTGTCTTTTATAACTTTTGCCAAAATAATGTAAAAAAAAAGAAAAAAATACTACAAAATAGTTGATTTATTTTGAAAAGCGTGCTGAAAATATCTTACATCATAATGTATTTGTATTTATTTTAAACATTGCTTGAGTAGGAATGGATGTCTTTCTGTTTAGTAGAACCTTGTAAAAGATCGCGACTTTATGCCTGCACGGACTTGCTCAACACGGATCTACAAAACCTGCTTATGAAGTTTTCCATGATATGTAATGGAGAATCGTATGCTAGACCAGCACCAGCATATAGCGTCACCTGCAACGACCTGTACTGCAGGTCACATCGATGGCCTGCAGTTTCTATGCTTGGCCGCGCTAGTCCGACTTAAATTCTATTCCCACAAGAGTCAGGAACTGGTTTTAAACTGTTGTTTAAACGATTTAACTGTAAAAATATTCAATCAGTTATGCTGTGAATGTCTTGCTGAACTGTCGGGCACCCTCGCTTATCAACAACTTCTGTTTATTTACCTTAAACAAACTGCAAATCTTTCATCAGATGACACTGTTCTGCGAACTTTTGTGTTTTGGTGCTGTAGACGAAAGTGATCCAAGAGCTAGAAATTTTTTTTTGTGGCATTCGATATATTGAAAAAATTTCATAAAATAAATGATGAAGTCATATGCTGTGTCTGAGAATTACTACAGGCCTGTTTGTAAATTTATAACATCAAGATATTCAGTGTTGATGAGTTAGTTATTTGGATGTAAATGTGAAAAAAATATCAAACATAAAACGAAAAAAATAACTACAACCATCAACTTTTTGTCATTCAGCTGATTGCCTAGACCTCTTATGTGCTGTTGTCAAATGTACTTTGCTATGAATCAACTTATTCATGAGCGAAAAGAAACAAAATTTATTACTATTTTAAATTTATTGAAATATTAAATATCACTTTAAGTACTAAAGAACTTGCTTCACTTATCCCGGTGCTATCATTATTTTTGTTCACTATGTATTATTTAGATAAAGTTATAAGCAGAAAAACTTTTTATTTTTTTCTCAAGAGCTGGTCCTATTAGGAACTACCTGATATAATACAATTTGTTTGTTTCGGTTCAATCTTGCGTTTGACAAAATAATTTCGGTATTCAGTGTATTCACAAAAACGCAAGATTAAAGATAAACGAAAGAAATTATATTTGGAAAAAATACTCTGTTTTTCTATAAACTGATAAAATCTAAAAAATACTGAGGTTTTAGTATCAACTAAGACGTGTTATAATTTAATTTACAAAGCTAATTGCAGAAGAGACATGATTGATGATTTTATACGACAATTTGATAATTATCTACCTACTATAACTGTCACCACGACATTTTAATATTGTCGCAATACTTGCTACAATGAATTATTCTCAATAAAACATTTTATAAATTTAAATACTAATACGCATTTTACAATAATTTAATAAATATTCATAATTGATTTTAATTCGTTCACTAGCTAATGTCAACTACATTTTAAGTAATTGCTAGATCGAGTTATAATAAACTGTTCGATAAAAATATATCTACAAAACAATGTTACATATTTGTAACGCAATTTTTGGGATATAATATTATGACATGCATTCATCTCTATTCAATTTGTATTTTTTCACCTGGCTAATGTTATTTAGATATGTATGTCTAATAATGGTATTTATTATTTATCTAATACTATACAGGGTGATTTTGAGTGGGGTATTAATTTTAACTGATGACAGTAGGCATTGAAATAAATCATTTTATAAATGTTTTTTAATAACCGAAATAATTGAGTAACTGGACATATTGAAGCCGACTCTGTGTAACCCTAACCTATCCTAATAAGTCAACGAACTATTTCACAATATGTCATCGATAAGCAACATGCGATAAGTTGCTCGCGTTATCTTTGGTGAAGTAACGCTTCTATTATAACCTTAAATAATAATGTAACACGTACGTAAACGGATCATGATATTTTTTTAATTTTAGGTATTTTCTAGTGTGCGCATAGTATTATTTTATATTATACGTAATTTTCAGGCAGTGTTATAACAATGGCCCAAGTGTATCGATAATAATGATCTGTGGATATATTATTATTGTAGCGGAGAGTGTAATCAAAATCGGCTGGCTCTGATCCGCGAAATGCATAAAAAATTTGCTTATAAATGTCATCCCTCTGCACGACGATTTTTTTTGCGCGTACAAGCGTGCATAATTTAAAAATTCAGAAATAGGCGAGTTATCTATGATTTTTTTTCTAATTTTGACATAAAGTAACATCTTTTGTTATCGAAACAAATGTCAAAACGTTCTACTTTATGCAACTAGTTACATAATGGAAACCATTATGCAACTGGGTACGAAAAGTTAGTTATGTCACTGATTTCAAAAAAGAATTAAACAAAATACAACAGAAAAATAATAAAATAACTTTTATTTAAGTCAGTAATTTTATAAATATTATTTATTAATTATTATTAGTTAATTATAAATATTCACAACGACGTTGGTATAGTTAGTGAAACTAATTCCATAAAAAATCTTATTTGTTGAAGTTGCAGTAATATTCCGTGATATGTTATTGGTATTACTCGGTTCTCCAAGAATATCACCGAAAATTGTTTTTTTTTTTATTTTCTATAAAGTTTTCAACATATCCTTCTGCAACAGAATTTGACTTCCAGCCGCCGTGTTGTTTTATTTTTAAAATATTGACCCCAAAATCTGCAAGTAAAGTGGCCGAAGATTTTCTGAAACAGTGCCCTGCGAATAACGCACAATTCGGCAAACCAATCATTTGAGCAATCATCTTTGGTAACTAATTTTAATTCCTACATTTATCATTTCTATATCTAAAAAGGAATCTATTGTGTTTAATATTTTCCGGGCGAAGGTTTCTATACTTCCTGATAATGTCAAGTTTAGTCCTTCTATATATCCCGGGGTGATTACAAATTCACAAATTACTCTAGTTTTTGTATTTGGAATATTTACTCGAAAATACGTGTCTTCATCTGTAACATCTTTAACACGTAAAAATGTTAATTCTGACTTTCGACATGCACCGGCTATTCCCATGGCCAACACAACCTAAAGCAAAAAATGGGAATTAGCAAACTGACAACAACATGTCACATGTTCACATTCTTCTTACCTTCAAAATATGCCAATAGTACTTTCTCATTGACGTATTTTACTTTCTTCTGTTCACATCATTTCCCAAATTTTTCATAAGCCAAGTCATATACCGCTTTGGATTTTTCAG
Source organism: Monochamus alternatus (assembly GCA_037114965.1). NCBI lineage: Eukaryota > Metazoa > Arthropoda > Insecta > Coleoptera > Cerambycidae > Monochamus > Monochamus alternatus. Next base: position 92,594,278 of record CM073427.1, on the reverse strand, counting down.
GAATCGGCGTCTATTAAAATAAATGTCGAGCCAAATGACAAGAAAATTTAAACTGACACTGACCTACTAGATAATTGTTATTTAAATTATACTTATAAATGATCAAAATTAAAAACTTATATTTCCCATTTTTCGTCAAAACTAGAAAAAAGCTTGTATGTAGTACGTTATGAAACATGATTTTATGTAACTCGTGCGATATTACACTGATTACATAAATAGCTATTATATTAACATTTTATTGAGCTATTTTTTGCATATCACTTATTTTTCGAATAAGTAGACGTATACTAAATTGCTGCCCCACTCTCAAACTCACCCCGTATTATACAGCGTATAGAGAAACGGTTTTGTAGAAAATAAGTTACCAGTAAAAACGCTTGAAACCTTTTTATCATATTCAAAGAAGTGGGTATATTATGTCGTACCTTCAGAGCTTTATTTTGTGTTGCAGATTAAAGTCTGAAAAGTTTTTTCCACACAAAAGAAAATTTGGTTTGTATTTCCATTTATTTGCAACGCTTTCATAATTCTCTTCTCGATTGAAAAAAATCAAAAGCAAAGGAGAATTTATCTCAGAATGTTGGCATGTCCCCTCCCTTAACATGACAAAACAGTGGATTACATTTCAGAGGTGTATTCTTGGACTGGTAAACCATACTAAAACGAAGCTAAATAAATAATGATTAAGCTAGTAGATAGCTAAGAGTTGTTTCTTGTGGCGTCCGAGATAAAAAGCAATACCTTACGTGCACCGAGTTTAATCAGTGTTTCTGAACTTAAGCGTATGATTGTTCCGTTCAAAATTGAATTGAAAAATGCAATAAAATTTATCCGTTTGGAAAAAGAATGATATTTTAGACATTTATCATTATGTACAGGGATATTTACGTAATATTACATGCTATTAATATTTTTATTTGTACAGGAAAGAATACAGAATACTTTTTCAAACAAACTTCTTCTAATACATTGGACATTACCGTAGATATGGTTATCATCTCAAAATATCTCAACACTGGTATTTCAATAAAAAATTTTATGATATGATTTACTTTCAACACTGGTGCGAAAATAAAAAACAATTAAGAAAATTTATATCAAAGAAATATTTATTTACTTAATTAAATGTATAGTTAGATAAATTATAATTAGAATAAGTAATTCCATGGCCAATCTAATTAGTAGCCGTAGCAGTAATTATATATATAATTGTTCTCGAAGTTTTGGACAAAATTTGACCCACGATCTTCTGTATAACCCTCCGCTACTGCACTAGACTCCCGTCTACCGTATCTCTTAATTGGAATAAGATTAATAATGTTCTGTATAATTGGTAAGAATCAGGCAAATTTAGAAATTCAGCAATATTGGCAGGCGTATTATCATATGTGTTGATGCCAATTGAAGTTGTAGCACATTTAATGTGTTTTATGAAAAGTCTTGAATGGTTAGTTTTCGCTGGACGAAATGCTATGTATTTTTCTAATAGTTCAAATATAATGTACCAATAATAACGAAAGTTTGTTGTACATTACTTTCTATGTCTGATATACAGAGTATTAAAGAAAGAGTGTAAAATATTTAAAGAGGTAATAGTATGAACCAAAATAAGCAGAAAAGTCTCAATAAACATGGGTCCGCAAAGTAACGGTTGCGAGGATATTGGATGTTTCATGTTTTTTTAACTCCTTTTTTTATTTTGCAAAAACGTTGTGTATTTTCTTATAATAGTAGGTTGATGTTTAGTGAAATAAACACTACGTTTGACAGTTATTCCAGTGCACCAGTTTTAATAAGAACGCCACCGAAGCGCGACGTCTTTATGTTGACGCTTATCCAAATCGCCAGATTCCTTCACATCGCATGTTTGGAAGAATTCACCAAAGATTGCGACCAAGGTCGGTATCCACTCCTAGAGCAGAAGAAGAAATTCTAGCACTGGTATAGCAGAATCCAGGTACGATTGTGCGGAGAATATCAGCCGCGGTAGGAATTAGTCCTCTTGTTTGGAGAATCCTTCACGAGCAACTGCTTTATCCATACCATGTGCAACGAGTACAGGCCTTAAATCTAATAAATGGTCATCAAACACGTTTGGTTTTTTGCCGCTGGTTTCTACGTCATGATGCTGAAGACCCTCGTTATCTTGCAAACATTCTTTTTACTGATGAGGCCGGGTTCACAAGAAATGGAGTGTTTAATTTTCACAATACGCATATTTGGGCCGACAAAAATCCTCATGCTCTAATAAAATCTGAACATCAGTCACGTTTTTCATTAAACATTTGGATGGGTATTGTAGGTGACAGGTTTCTAGGTCTTGTTGTTTTACCAAACCGATTAACAGGCGCTGCTTACCTCAACTTTCTGCAGAAAACACTGTATGAGTTTTTGGAAGACATTCCTTTGAATCAAAGGCAATAAATGTGGTTCCAGCATGATGGTGTTCTAGCTCAATTTTCCATGGTCGTTAGAGAGCATTTACACCAAACTTTTCCACATAGATGGGTAAGAAGAGTCGGACCTGTTTTATAGCCTCCAAAATCGCCTGATCTGAACCCTCTAGATTTCTTTGTTTTGGGATATTTGAAGACATTAGCGTATGGTACTCCTGTAAATAGCCTGGAAGAGCTGCAGCTACGGATTAATCAAAAGTGTCAAGAAATCCAAACCAAAGAGAGTGTTTTCGAAAGAGTTCGAATATCGTTGAGACGAAGATGTCGTGCCTGCTTGGAAATAGACGGAGGGCACTTTGAACATCTTCTGTAACTTTGTTTTTTGTTTGTTAAAAGCTTCCTTTGTCGGTTTATTCCTAATAAAATAAATGTTTGAAAAACGAATAGTGGTCCATATCTCCGCAACCGTTACTTTGCGGGCCCATGTTTATTAAGACTTTTCTGCTTATTTTGGTTCATACTATTACCTCCTGATATATTTTACACTATTTTTTAACACCCTGTATATACAACTAGTGAAGTTTCCAAACCTTCGTTATTATTGAATGTCAAGTTGTACAGTTCTTCGTGACGACATGCTCCAAATACAACGAAAATTACGAAAACTTTATATATGAGATATATTTTATCCTATGCTTTTACGAGAAATTTGTCGATACTTTCGACTTTTTCGATAGATATCCTTTGCCTTTTCGCTTCAAATAAACAATAAGTTTGTAATATTTGCTTATATCCTGATCCTTTATGTTCATCATCGCCTTTAACATGGACTAATTTGACCAAAGAGTTGACGATTTTATATTTTGGACTTTTCTTCAAAAAGCCCTTTTTCATGGACAAAATTATTTCAAAATAATTTTATAAAATTAATATCGTAAGAAATGCATTTATTTATACTTTTAATAATAGGAAAGATGCCTTTCATTTTTTACGGTGGTTTGGTGTCGGATAAACATTTCTAATTTGTGTCTAGTACCAACAGTACGAATTTTCTATCTTAAATATTTTTTCAAGTATCTAAATATTCGGTTTCTTTTTTAGTGACCTAATAAAATGAAGTAATGTTCTCTATTTTCTATATTTAACCAATTAATATTTTGTAACTTGCGATATTCTGATACCAAAAATAAACTTTCTGTATTTTATGTTTACCATCTGCATCTAGAAAACAACTTTACATAGGTGAAAAATAAGAAAATTTTTGATTTCAACAGCATACAACTTTTGCAGACAAGCATAGGCAGATTGAATTATATTTAGAACTTGAAGGGAGTGAAATTTAATTAATCAAAATTAAACAAAACTTTGTATTCATTATGTACCTCAAGGTGAGAATTATTTGATGTTACTACAATATTGATATCACACTAGACTAGTATATTGATATCTCTTACCAAATAAAAATAACTAATTTTGATTATCTTGAAATTTAGTGCAATGACCCATAACCAAAACAGATCCATATGAAGTCTATTAGTTGCCACGAGGCTTTGAGATGCAACGGAATAATTCGCGTCATCGTGCTAGATTTGGTAGAAAATTCGAACCGTTTCCGATGTTTCCATTGTGGCCACTTAAATAGTATTGGAGGAGTGAGTTAGTAGAATTTAATCAGTTGAAGTTGATATTTCGGTAGTGACTGCATATGCATATTCAAATATAAACAAAAGTGTAGAGTATTCTTTGTCTAGAATAAAGCCGGGAGCACATTGCTCTGATGCCACGTCACGCCAAAAAGGACTTTACCTTCCACTGATCATTTATTCCAAGAAATTTTTTTTCATTCGATATTTTGGCGAATGCGCCACTTCTAATCATATACGATTAATTTAATATTTTATGTTTTAACTTTTGATGCTATAAACAATTTTGTATAAAAATTTTTGAGATGTAATAATAGAGTAGGATATTATGTCTAAAATTATTTTACAATATAAGAAAAATTGTAATCATTTTGCTCTTAACCTAATGGCTGTTAAATTAGTAAATGATACTGCAGGAAATAACTACTCCGCTGTCTAATGCCCCGACCAGCATTGAATTACTCCTGCAGTATCTGCGTGAACAGCCAAGAGATGACCAACAATTGAACTGGCTGTTTCTTCATATGTATGTTAACATATGACATAGTAATGTAGGTCGCTTCCTGTAAGGCGAGCCGCTTAGGCGGAGCAGGAAGTAAGCAGACCACTTATATCTCGACTGTTAAATTTCTTCAGTTTTTTTATTTTACTCGTCTCATTTTTTTTGCCGTTGAATCACCCCCTGAAATATTTGCTCATAATTTCCGGACACCTTGTATGTACAGATTTCAGTGAATTTTTAGTTGGCTTATCGGAATACGCGATACTGAGATGTTTTGTAAAGAATTTTGGTAATTTAATTCTTGTTCCGAAAATTAGTTTCCAAGTTATTCGTTTCCTCTAATTGCGATTTATGAATTTTGTTACTTAAATACATTTGATAAGGTCTAATTTGATTTACTTATGAATTTTATTCGTGCTAAGTTTAGCTTCATTTTTAAAGATAGGAAACCGAAATGTAACTTTTAATTAAAAAGATTTGGGGCTGATGATATCAGATAAAATAAATATTTGCGTTTTTTTAATATCCTATTGAAATATTTTTGTTTTCAAGCAAACCTTAATATGCAGAAATATTTTAATGACACATACATGGCTGAAATATTCCACTAAAAATTTAAATTTGAATAAGTTTTTAATACCAATGTACTATCTTTATTCATTTGCGGAATAAATAAAATATAATTTGAATACTAAAATGTTTGTTTTTTTTTTAAATAATTGTTTACTAGTTATTAGTATCGCTACATACTTGCTTTAAAGAATACAGGATGTCTGGAATGTGGGTGCCTTTATTTACTGTATCATAAATTGTACCGAAGAAAACATATTTTACTTAATATATTTTTTTCTGACCAACGGTAACATAATTATGACAGCAAATAGATCTTGAATATGTGGCAACGTTGCACACAACCATGTCAGTATTATTACGTGTTTGAGCATAATAACTGTTCAAAATTGCTTGCGAAAAGCGTTTACCCTACAAACTTCTTGTAGCCAGAGAGCTTTACTCATATTCGTCATAAATTAACATGTCATGTAGTTATTGATGGTTACTGTAAATTGCACCATTTTTGTTTACGTACACTCACAATTATTAAGCAAGCACAGAAAAACGAAACGCACTATCCATAGTATTACTATGACTAATAATACTTTGAGGTTAACAGCAGTAGGTGACAGATTACAATGTTGTCATACGTTACAATTTTAAGGATTTTCTGGAAACCTTCAATTATTTACCTTAAAACTGATGCAAAAAACAAATTAATGTTACGGAAGCTCACCTACCTTTTTAGTTTGTTAATTATGTTTCTGTTTGCGTTAGAACTTATAATTTTTGGAATACCTTTATTTTAACGTTTTCCAGAATCTTTAAGGCTATATTTTATTTGTTTCTCGACACGTTCCCGAGATTGCAGAAACTTCGAGAAACCCATATAAGCGGATCGGTTTCGCCATCACAGTCAGTTTATATTGAGCAGCCGAATGCGAGTCACACGTGAGTAACAAACGTCAAAGTAAAGCGTCGACTGTTGTGAAATTTGTTTGAAGGATATTTCTTGTATAATCAAGAGTGGCAATAAAGTTTGTTTATCTACGTGACGTGTTTCCACGCTAACCCAATTTAGAGGTTACATTACGTTACAGGAACTTACTTAACCTTAGTTATATCTTAGTTTGAAATTTCGTAACACAATTTAGCAATTGTATTTTTATTTTTCAAATGTATCTGTAGAAAAACTATTCGTTTGAGATATTTTTTTCATAACAGTTTTTTTGTTGCTTTTGGTCAGGTATATTCCGAACACCCTGTATATCTATAATTTTAATTCAACATAATTAGGAACATTAACATTCTTTAGTTGTATTTTTGAATACTGCATCAAAAATAAAGAAAAACAAATGAGAAATTCTTCTTTATTTCCGGTTATTTTATGATGCTGAAGCATATACATTGTAAAGTTTCTCAAGACTTTAGTAGTGTTTTATTTAAATTTATGTAGATTATTCTAAAACTGTGTGAGAGGAACAGTGTTGCGATAAACCAGATCATGTTAATGAAAGCTGTAACAATAGGTCTACAGAATTTATGTAAATAGAATAGATTTGAACTAATTTGTAAAATAAAGTGAAAAATGTAGAACCTCAATTACGTCATTTCTAAAGTAACTAATAAATAACTATAAAGTAAACAAATTATATACAGCAATAAAAATGCAAACCTGAATTGTACAAGGTGATTCTAAAAGTGGTACCATAAATTTAACTGTGTCTTCGAGTCCCCGAAATAAGATGAAAAGTAGTAGTTAGTATTTTCTAAACGCGTAGAGATAAAATAATTATATTTTATGCTCATTTTAAAAATGTAAAAAGAAATGAATAGAGTTTTTCTAGGAGTGGCTTTAAAAATATCCAAACTTTTTTGTAAGTATATATATTTTTAATAATTTCATAGCAAAAAGAGAAGACGAGGCATAAAAGAGGTACTTTTGGTACGCAGTTAAATTTATGGTACTACTTTTAGAATCACCTTGTATATCGATGAGGAATGTTTATTAATAGCGACGAGCTTAACTGTTTTGTTATTTATCTCCCCTACCGTTTCAGGGGTGGTAGCTCTCTTAGGGGTGCTAATTCTAGTAATCCCAGTAAATTAACTGAGGTTAAAAGATATTAAGTACATACTTTAAAGTATTTCTAAACGCTGCATTAAATAAACTTGCAATTTTTTTGCTGGTTGCTGTGTATTTTTCTTCTTTTTGATACATCAAGATGCAAATATTGAAGGCCAGTTGCAAATGAATACTAAATATGTTTATCTTATTTTATTCCACATTTGAATAGGGCAGTAGGAAAGACATATGTCGTACAAAATTTTTAAATATTTTGTTATGATGCTTGATTTACCCATTATTTGTATCTTTGTCACATATTTCAGCAGAACAAAAAATAAATGAAAACAAACCGATTAGGCTACCGTTAGTGAAAATAATAATGCATGGCAGCATATATTACAGTTAAATTTATATACCAAGTTTTCGATTTAACATTGGCACACTTAATGATTTGAGAAAGATAATATTGTCACAGATGTCCAACACCGTATTGAAATTTCTATTAGTAACAGTTTTCAAAAGAAAATTACGTTGGTTCTAGTCGCTCTATTGTAGAAAGTTATATTTTGTCGAGAATTGATTCTAGATATTTGAAAATTGAACTGACTTAATAGTTCCGGACAGTCCACATTATTATAAAATATGTTATATAACATTTTTAAGCTTGTATTTTGTATTGTATTTTATATACAATGCGACATAGTTTTAAAGTTGAAAATTTAAACATATGAAGTGAAATCGAATGATCATATTATCTTTCTGGATAAAAATTATCAATTTTAAAACTTGAAAACTTAAGAAATTTACGTTATCATTCTCGATGGTTTTCATAATACGGATACCATACAGGTGAACAGTACTCCAGATTTGGCCGTGTATAACAGTGGTATTTATAGTCCATCTCCAGTCGCCGGAGAGCAGTCTCCTTCCCGAAATTATATGAAATTCATGGTTATCCGGTGACCGGAGACGGACTATGAATACCACTGCAATAGTAATACAAAGTTTTCAAGTCAACTTCATTTGAAAATGTTTCTGATAACAAAGCCGAGCATATTTAAAGCTGAATATATTACATGCTTGATATGATTAGAAAAAGTAAGTTTTGAATCAAACACGACTCCTAAATCTTTTATTGCATCGCAGCATTGAAATATTGCAACATGCAGAGTATAGTTGGTCGGTCAGTGGTCGCGCGGTTTAAGGCGTCAGTACTTGAATCGAGGTGACTACATCGATGTTGGTTCGCGCCCAGCTGCCGGTAGACCGTATATTAGCTATATTCGTAGAGGATTGTCACTCTCTCTGCGAGTATGGTAGGGTGGAAGAATGTTAGCTTGGGTCAATGTGAGAGATTGATACCGGTTGATATTTGACTACCCCCCTAGTTAATGAGGTTTTCCAGGTTTCCCTCATTCCTGCACTGAATAGTGGTTAGGGCCTACCAACGTAAGTCGTTCCTGGGCGCAAATGCGGCCTGCTTAATAATAATATGCCGCCCCCTCTCCCGCACAAGTTTCCGACTTCTGGGCTAATCCCTGTGATTAGAATGAGGGGTAGAGATATTATTATTATTATTATTATTATTATTATTATTATTATTATTATTATTATTATTATTATTATTATTATTATTATTATTATTATTATTATTATTATTATTATTATTGTTATTATTATTATTATAGTTATAAATAATTGGGTTGCACTTAGAGTATAGCTTCCTGTTACACATTTAGTTACATTTAACATCATTATTATTCTTACGCCAGTTTTCCAATTCATACAGTTGCGTTTGTAACAAAAAACAATAACCAATGCTTTCAGTTCTTATAAAAAGCTTTAAATCTGCAAATAATAAATTATCACAGGTAATTACATTACTGATGTCATTTATAAATAATAAAAAAGTAAGGGTTTCAAGTTTGAGCCTTGAGATACACCAAAAGTCGCTCTAAATATTCTTGATTCATTTGTTATATATAACAAACTGGTTTTATTGTACAGATATATTTTGAAAAAGTTGCAAAGAGGAGAACTAGAACCGGAAGATCTTTTCTCCATAATGTATATATATATATATATATATATATATTGTACCTACTTTTCTGAGGTTTTGTATTCTGGGGGAATAGCAGACACTTGTATCTAATAGGTACCTAGATTATGGAACTGCATACAGGCACTCCAACGGAGTCAATTTGTTAGTCAGTTAGTAAGATCGACCCAAATTGTGGGAGTGTTTGCCGCAACAAAAAGAGCGATTAATAAATATTAGTACAAATACTTCTTACACTGTCGTTATTTACACCACCAAATCACACGCTACCACAATAATATTTCACAAAAGAGGAACCTGTCTAAAAAAATGCGCACATTATGCCTGCACGGACCGGCACAGCGCGGACCTGCAACTTTTTTGCAGGTTATGTGTGGCAGATGTTTTAGTAGTAGTAGTGTAGCTCGGAAGAAGAAATGTTAATTTTAGCCATGTTTTATGAAGAGGAGGAGAGAGAAAAAGCCAGGAAAATGACATTTTGGGTTCACCATATCAATAAAAAAGAAAGTTGTTTTATAAATTTCATCATTTAATTTCCGAACTGTAGAGATATCAACAAAATTCTTTTCAATATTTCAGATTGTCACAAAAAAAATGTTGAACTCTTGAATCGTCCTCGCCTACAGCACAAAAACACAAGACTTCGCAGAGCAGTGTCATGTGACTTGCAGTTTGTTCAAGACAGTTCAACAACACTCACAACTTATCTGGCCGAATATTTCTAACAGTTTAAAACCAATCCCTGACTTTTGTGGGAACTGAACTTACGTTGGACTAGCGCGGCCTGACATTAGAAATTGCAGGCCATAGATAGACCTGCAGGAACGGTCGGTGCAGGTGACGATACATGCAGGTGCTGGTTTAATATGCGATGCTCCATTAAATAACATGGGAACCTTCATGAGCAGGCTTTATAGGTCCGTGCAGGTATAATGTTCATTATCTTTAAGTCTTAAATTATTGACGTTAAATATTAAATATTTAGTGACAATGTTTGTTAGTAGCTGAAGAACAAACTTCTCTTAGTACGCTGTCCTACACAAAGGAAATTCTCTAGAGGAGGCGGTATACTTTCTGAAAAGAAAAACTTTGCGGATTTTAAAACCTCGTTAATTTTCTATCTGAATAAGTTCCTGAATAATCCAAACGACCTCGAGGTGGTTCAACTAATTTATCAACGCCGGGCGAAAGGAATCGTCTCACTTGGAAGTTGGGTCCAATAAAAAAAACTTTTTATGATTTCCTCAGTGTCGGAGAGCGAGCTTTATCTCTTACTGAAACGGATTTAGAGCGCAGCTGTCACGTTAAATCACGCCTTCGATTTTGTGCTATGAATTTATTTTCATTTAGATTAGGATTAAAGTTGTCTTAGATAAAAACTATGTAACAATCGATTTTTTGTAATTTTATTTATCTTTTGGCAAAACACTACTCTATAAGTTTTAACCTAACTGCAGAACAGGAAAATAGACAAATAGAAAAAACTAAGTCAGTCTAATATAAACTATTTTAACTGTTTAAAAATGATCTAAGATTATTAAGGCTGCAACAAAAAAATCTTACAATAAATTATTTTAATTTTTTTTCTCTTATGGCATTGTACAGCTATAGCATATAGGGTGATTTAGAACTTATACAAAAAAAAATTTGGGAATGTTTAACATACATGTACAAATATGGTAATGCAAAAATAGTACATTATACTATAAGGGAGAGAAATGCGTTATTTTGGCAGAGGTGCAATTTGAAGCCCGAGGGCGAATCCCGAGGGCTACAATGCACCGAGGAGAAAATAGCATCTCTCCCGAATTTTTCCACGGTCTCATTAACTTAAAAACACATATTTTGTCATTATGAAGTAAGTAAAACCAGAATTATTGTATTCGGATTTGAGCATTTATTTAGTTGTCGTTGAGTTATTGTCATAACTACAAAATAAACAAACAAAAAGAATTGTCAAATTAAGGTGCTAGTTTGGTTTAGTTTAAAGTTTGTTTAGTGCACAATGAATAATTGTGAGTCGGAAGAGATTGTGGAGGCTGTAAATATTGCAATAAGCAATTTGCTGCCTACGAAGTCAAGAGCTTTATATGATATAGTCTACAATCGGTTCAAAAAGTGGTGCGCCGAGAAAAATGTTCAAGTATACAGTGAGAATGTTTTGTTGGCATACCTCAGTGAAAATGCAAAGAATTACAAGTCTTCCACATTATAGGTGCAATATTCTATTTCTAAGTCATGCTTGATAATTTACGACAACATAGATATAAGCAAATTCCCCAAGATGATCGCATTTTTGAAAAGAACCGGTGACGGATATCAAGCGAAAAAATCGAACATATTGACAAAGGGTGAAATCGACTGTTTTCTATCAAGTGCAGATGACAAAGAATATTCTTAATGATTAAGGTGAGATTACTTTTGTTGTTAGGTATTTCAATTATTAAGTATTTTGATTTTTTATAGGTTGGATTAATTCTGGCGATTGCTGGAGCTTGTCGAACTGATCAACTAGTCAATTTAACTGTAGATGATATTGAGGATGTACGTTCTTCCTTGATCGTAAAAATTCCAAACACTAAGACAAAGATTCCACGAACCTTTCTGGTTACCGATATGGGAAATATGCTTGAATTGTTTCGAAAATACCTGTCCCTTCGTCCTCCCCACGTCAAGCATAAGCGCCTTTTTTTGTACTACAAAGCAGGAAAATGTAGTTCGCAGCCAGTTGGCAAGAATACCATGGGAAAAATTCCGAGTGTAGTAGCTTCGTATTTAAAATTACCTGATGCTATATGTTATACTGGTCACTGCTTACGAAGATCTTCAGCGACATACTGGCAGATGCTGGTGTGGATATCACGACAATAAAGCGTCATGCTGGTTGGAAATCAACGACAATCGCTGAGGGTTATGTCGAAAACTCCATTGAAAATAAGACCAAAATTGCTAATCAAGTTTTAGTAGGTACCACTACTAGCGCAATCACAAAAACTGTAAATGTAAGCGAAAGTAATATTCCTTCTAACATTAATTTTGAAAATTGTACAAATGTAACATTTAATTTAAATGTCAATAAATAATTTCAATGTTATCTTTTTTTTTGCATGAATGCGTTCTCCATAATGTAAACTCCCTTGGGAGCATTATACTCCCTTGGGAATAATCGACTACTTCTGTTTTAATTTTGATGTCATAGACACTGATTTCTACTCCCGACCGTGGAAAAAATAATACATACATTCTAAAAAATTTAAAAATATTTAATCGCAAGCTGCTGGAGTCTGGTCTACTGTAATGGAGTGACAATGCAAACTGGCAATGTCAGATATCGCACAAAAAAACCTCCGAAGTTCTGTGATTAAACCGATATCGGCGCAAAAAAAATTTTCGCGTTTTTTTACTTAAAAATAAAGTTAAAGATAGATAGATTTGACCAAAGTAACGTGCTTTTAAAATGAATCTAATATTGTTACACTAATTTTGAAGAAGAATTGCAGTACTTGATCACTATTAAAAACATGAAATTAAAAACATGAAATTAAAAATTATATTTATCACTTACCTTGCACATTACCTATTTGAAATTTCGTCCCTCGACTTGTACACACAATTGGGCACGCCTTATCCAATTTTGCCGTACTAAATTGAATGTTCCTCCTGGTTGCTGTTCTTGTAAACGCAAATTATTCGCGACAGCTATGGTACACTCGCGCAAATCCTCGACGGTTTTCACTTCGGTACGGTACACCTCATTTTTTAAATGGCCCCACAAAAAGAAGTCAAGAGAATTTAAATCGGGAGACCGCAGAAGCCTTGCTGGCGGTCTACCACCAAGAAATTCGAGGTATTGTAAACTATCCATCCTATTGGGCAATATGAACGGTCCAATTATGCGCTCACCAACTATTCCTGCCAAAACATTCAGTGAGAAACGGTGTCGGAAGTGGTGTTCAATTGCGCGCGTATTTACGAATTCCCAAAAGTGTGTATTGGAATTTTTTTTGTATTTCATTGCGAGTAAATAAACTGTAACTGGTATATCAGCAGTAAATTGGGAACTTTCAGAATTTTGCTACAACAACCAATCACAAAACCTAACCAATGGATAATCCTTTGCTAACAGTTGCTATCTTCACCATAAATAAGAATCGTATCCATTAACTCGTATTAATCGTATTGTTGTACATATGAGCCATTTTGAAAATTTTAAAAATTGACACTTCCACTATAAATAATACAATACTACTGACCTCGCTCGTTTACCATAGAGAGCATATTCCCACTACAACCTTATTCGCCAAGCAGGCGTGTGGACACGCACTCCAGGCGCCAAAACTGGTTTATCTTTTATATATATCACATGACGTTGAAGTACAGTTGCCCAGCTACGTACATCTTTATAATTTTAGAATTTGAATCAATTTTTACTCAAAATCTATATTACTATACTTTTATTATATATTTTTTTGATGGTATCGACTTTTTATTTAAGGGTGCACATAACATCAAAGTTTTTCGGATAAGTTTTGAATCACGCTTTATTTAGTTTTTTTATAATTATAATTTTGTTTTTTCCGTTAGTTAATCCGTTTCTTCATAATCTACAACTAAATCACATGTAACTTGTAGCATAACTGCTTCATACTTTTATGTTTCTTTTCGGAATTACCTAAACGATTTTATATATTTTACAGCCATATTTTTCACCCAGCCAGCTCTTATATTCTGTAAAACATAAAAGTGATTAATAATCTCCAAGTTTTCTAGGGTCGTCTAGTATTTTACACTACACAAATAAGTCTATGATAAAAATGATTAATGAGCATATTTCCAACAGAAGTTGCATTTTTCAGAACTATTTATGTAGTTAGCGCTCTTTCTTTCTCCATAATTTGTCAGTGTAGAATTTCAATGCAATACTAAAATTATACCAGATGGCTACGTTTAGAATTGTATTTCAGTCTCTTGTTATGAAATTTAGTAAATACAATTGCAGATTGCCCCCTTGGGACAAATATTCCCAATTGAAAACTATAAACCCATATGAGAGAAACTCTTTTGTGGTATCTTAGAGAATTATTTAAATCTACAGAATGCACTGAGCATTTTTGATTTTTGTAGGTTAAGAAGAATCGTCGGTACATTTCTTGGCCTCAGTTTCATATATTTTCTAAATACGTCAATTACATGGTTAACATTAATTTCATTGACAACAGTGAACATTCTTTGTTTATAAGTCTTAGGGTACGTTTACATGTGACATTAATTGTTCGATATTTATGTCGGATGGAAATTGTACCTAATGTAAACAGTGCAGAATTTCTGTCAGAGAGATATGCTTCAAGCGTCTGCGATATGTATCGACACATCTATACGATTAGATGTAAACCTATTCGGAATCGCCTGACGGAAATTACTGTAGCTGACTAATCGTCTACTTTTGTGGTAGTGTCGGCAGCAAATTATTAATATAGAGTGATAAAAAATAATAGATAAAAGGCGATATTGATGAATAGATTAATTTATCACAGTAAACCTTAACTATATGACTATTTTACAAATAAGCCTTTTAAACTAAGCTGACTCTCAAATCCATACTGAACGATTTTTCATTCTCGGTCGGACAGAAATCGCATTTAATCTAAACATCGCTTACATTTCTGTCAGAGTTATATGTATCAAGCGTCTGCGATATGTATCGACACACCTATGCGATTAGATGTAAAAACATATTATTTTCACATTCGCACTCGCCTGACACAAATTGCTCTAGTTGACTAGTCGTCTACTTTTGTGATAGTGTCGGCAGCAATTCAAAAAGAATGATAAAAATGAGTCGGTAAAACACGATATTGATGAATCGATTAATTTATACCTCGAACCTGAACTCTGGGACGTTAAAAGAAAATCAAATAAAGATAAAGTGAAGTCCAAAGAAAATTTTTAATTTAAGAAATTTTTAAGTATAAGAATGTTTGGAAAATAAACATGGAAAGGCTGGTTTGTTTCACTCCTTACAACAAACCAGGAACATGGGAAATATTCCAGTAAAATATCTTTTTTTAAGAAAATGTTCCTGACAATATTCATTTGTTTATATTCAACAGTTTGTGAGAAAATGTTTCTGGAGATAAAAAGCTATAAATCTGAAAATTAAATCTGATTTAGTACCGTTCAAATTCAATATTATGCTCAACTATAGATATAGATATTTAAAAAGAAAAAATATTTGTTGGATTATCTCAAAGAATACATTTTTACGGAGCTGTATACGAATGCATACATTATGTATAGTTTTTGCTAAAAATTCACACGTAGGGGTTTGAAGGGATCCTGATTAGCACCCCTTATTCAAAAAATATCTCTGAGCGTTTATATTGAATTTCGCAGGTGCCATCTTAAAATCCGTAATAGGATCAAAAGAAACAATTTTCGATGCCATTTAAAACAAACAAATATTTACTGAAATATCTCGAACAAAACCATTTTTACAGATTTATTCACGAATAAAACTTTAAGATCGTGTAGAATAAAACGCTATGTATAGTTTCTATTCAAATACATTTTGAGGGGTCCACCTGATTAACAACTTAAAAAATTTTAAATAAAAAAATTGCTAAATGTTTTTATTGAAATTCAAAGGTATAAAAAAATGATAGCAGACCTAGCACGCCCATCTTAAAAACCATGGTAGGATCAGAAGAAGCGGATTTTGAAGACATTTAAAACAAAAAAAAAATTTGTTAGATTATCTTGAAGAATAAAGTTCCTAAGGATTTGTACATAAATAAAACTAGACATGTATATACAGGATGTATCACAACAAGTGTGTATTAGATTGGATGGCAGAGGCACATACCCAACACCCTCAGAAATTAAATGTGTGGGCTGGAATAGTTAACGACAGAATAGTAGGGCCTTTCCTCTTTGAAGGAATCCTTACAGGACAAAGATATTTAGAGTTTCTAGAAAATGACCTTGTTCCAGCCCTTGCAGTAATTTTTCCTTTAGGAAATCATAAATGATAGAAATCTGAAATTTATTTTTTGGAGGATTTTGTTTTCTTTTCAACACTGCTGAATTGATGCAAAATATTATACGTCATTCGCTTATTTTGAATGGAACATATGGTATATATAATAAAGTTGATTTAAAATTGCACGTAGAATCGGAAAATGAAATTAAAATACTATTTTTCGTTTAAAGTTAAAGAATTGATGTCTACTTCCGGTACTACCGCCACGTTACTGTAAATATTATATTTCAACTTAGCAGTATTGAAAACCCCTAGAAACGAAAATTCATATTTCTATCGTTTCCTAACGACGTCTAATGCACGCTTATTGTGAGACACCCTGTATATATCTATATTATCAGTGTTTTTAACTGGGTATAGGTACATATACAGCTAATTTTTTTCTGCTACGCTAATAGTTTTTCTGAACTTGGTATCTTCCTTATTTATTCTACAAACAAGCTTTTCAAATTGAGTTGGTGTCATCCTTTAATAATTTGAGAATTGTTACGGATTCTCACCACTTAGTTCTGAGATTAACTAATTTATAGACACCTAATTCATCACGTTTTAAAATTCATTCCCGATACTCATCGTGACATGACTGAACTTTGTCTTTCTGCTATGAATTGATGTATATGACACAAGTATATTTACTTAATACATATGTATAAACGGTTCGTACACATATAGCGACGAGAAGTGTCATACACATCTCCATGATATAAATATATAGTAACTTCTGTCTGTAATGTAAACAGTCACTAGCGATATATATCTGATGCTTGACACATATATCGTGACACAAGTGTCAGATGTAAACGTACCCTTAGTATCGTTCGGTCAGTGGTCGCGCGGTTTAAGGCGTCAGTACTTAGATCGGTGTGGGTTCGCGTCCGGCTGCCGGTAGACCGTGTATAAGCTATATTCGCAGAAAGGATTGGCACCATCTCTGCGGGTATGGTAGGGTGGAAGAATGTTAGCTTGGGTCAATGTGACAGATTGATACCGGTTGATATTTGACTACCCCCTAATTAATGAGGTTTTCCAGGTTTCCCTCATTCCCGCACTGAATAGTGGTTTGGGCCTACCAACGTAAGTCGTTTCTGGGTGCAAATGCGGCCCGCTTAATAATAATAATATGCCGCCCCCTCTCCCGCACAAGTCTCCGACTTCTGTGCTAATCCCTGTGATTCGAATGAGGGGTAGAGATATTATTATTATTATTATCTGGAATTGTGACAATCAATACACTTCCTTTGTCTTCAATATCATCGATTGACATAGCTATAAATTCCCCACCTGATATCAGGGGTCGTATCTAAGAATTTTTTGAGGTCTTGAGGTCTCTAGTAAACACACGTTACTTTTTTGACTTATAATAACCCATTGATTTAGACTTTGAAAAGGCCTTCACCTGGTTAAATCTACAAAAAGTAAAATTATATAATTACCGAAGCCACGCAAATATATTTTTTGTTTTTTTTTTACATAGATAAAATGTGAACCTACCTGCTTATGTTCACATTTTCTTTAACAGGCAATATTTTCTTAAGCTGTGAATAATAAGACCATAATGATGATGATTTCACTATTTTTAATTTTTCAGATATATATGTCAGGCTTACTTTGTCGTATACACCCCATGCTTGCTTGCTTGCTTGCTCTCATAAAGTAATTTTGACTTCTTGGAATTACTTTGCATAGAGCCACTTGTGCTTCTAATAATGCATCGTCCGGTGTACAATCTGATAATATTGGATCTTGTTCCATTACTTCCAGACACTTACTTTCAAACAACTCAACACACAAATATTGAATGTCAATATGAATTACACCTAAATTCAATTAATAAACAATTAGTTGTTGTAGTGTATCTAAGCAATATCTAATCAGTGGCGGCTGGTGAAATGTCATATCTTAATAACCAGACATGGGACCCAAACCAAACTCTAGTATATATGTACTGTGGCTATATAGAGAACTTCAGTAGAAGAAGAACGATTTTGCAGTTTGCGAAAAAAAAGTTAAAAAAACGTGGGCCTCACCTAAGATTTCCAAATTGGCTTGTTTAAATTTCGAGAAACATTTTTTTTCATAAACTAGACATAATTCTACCGATAGGTTTCAGATTTTATTAAAAAAATGTTAATTTTTGTTAAAGTTACAGCAGTTTGAAATTTAACATTGTATTTGTGATACATTATAAAAATTTCAAAATGCTATAAATTCTACAAATATAGTTATTTTTTAATAAAACTTGAAATCTATTCGTAAAATTACATCTAGTTTATGAAAAAAAATGTTTCTCGAAATTTAAAGAAGCCATTTTGAAAATTTGAGGTGAGGCCCACATTTTTTTCAACTTTTTTTCGTAAACTGTAAAATCGTTCTTCTTCTACCAAAGTTCTCTATATGGCCACAGTACATATACCCTAAAGTTTGGTTTGGGTCCCATGTCTGACTATTGAGATATGGCATACCTGAAATCTCACCAGCCGCCACTGTATCTAATACAATCTCACAGATCATTCAGTTAACTTATTTGTTCTAAATTAGTTTGGGAGTATAAAATTACGTTAAATATCAATAATCTGACACACTTGGATAAAATTGTATAAGCCACGTGAATTAAATGAATTTATTCATTAGAAAAAAAATACTAAAACTTTCTTGTAGAACAATATTGACTTTTATAGAATTAATAAAATAAAATTGCATCTAGTGTTGCTGAGCATCCAAGATAATTTCATGTAAGCGAAGTAGCCTCGCAACAGGGTATCATTCAAGAAAAGTTCAGTTATACAAATACGTCAACTTTATGATTTCTATGTTTACCAGTGCTTACTTTCTTGCTTTCTTTCACTTTGGTTTTCTAACAATTTCTGATATATTACCACGTATGAAAAATACTATGTAGTAGAAAATGCCAAGATTAAACAAGAGAACATAAAATACATTAGCAATGTCACATGAATAAGATCTTATATGCATATGAGGTTATTATCTTCGATCATGTGCATTAGGATTAATGCTAAATTTAGGAATATTATGTTCTGTAAATTTTACGAAACAAATGTTGGTTGTTTATTCAACAATACACAGTTTGAACAAGTACTAAAATTAAATAAACCACTGAAACTGCCACTATCCTCATTCTTGGAGCAATTCTCAAAGCAGTCCAACACGTTTTCATTAATAGTTATATTATTTTCAGATGTTGTGAAATCAGAAATGATAATGGGGCTTGGCTTATCATTACCACTATCAACAGTCTTTTTTTGTCTCGCAATTTTGCATTTGCTCGGCTATGCTACGCTTCGCCTCCCAAATACAAAACTTGCTCGCCACAAAAATGACTCTTTTACTCCTTTAAATGGATAGTAGACAAGGATCAAATTCGGTTTGTTCAATTAAAACCGAATCTGATTCAACATATACAAAACTGAAATAATTAAAGTAAAAATATGTAAGTTTGTTAAAACGACCAGCTTTACTGGTCTCTATAGCTTAGAGGCTAAAATACGCAAAAAAGCTCTTGAAACAGCTTTAGCAAATCTTCCATAACTGAAAATAACTTAAACGCCACAAAGGCCCATAAACACTGGTTAATGTATTCCGAATCTGCCCAAATCCCTTCCAAATTTAATGCGCCGCAATCTAGATCTAGGGTGAATAACCCATCCGAAAACAATAGAGTCGCGGGGGGGGAGGAGTTGGGTTACATAAATAAATTATCACAGAAAGGGAGCGGTTTCAGTTCGGTATAGTTTATTTCCTCCTGAAATTTTTTTCGCACAGTATGGTGGGGTCAAAGTGACAACTAATTGTGCCTTTGGGGTAGACTGGAAAACGGCATTGGTGTAATTAACTTTGTTTGTGAAAGCGCCTCTTCTATATTCCTTTTCATTCTGATGAAGTGTACTGTAAAATTGAAAAAAGGGCATGTAAAATGTTTTCAGTTTTGGAACAAACAACTCATTGTCTGTTGCAGCTGATCTGGATTGTCTTCCTATGTGAAAATTACTGATTTATTTATTTGTTTTCAACCATATAAGGGCAACAAATATAACAAAAAAAAAACAACTCGCTACGAAGTTGTCTTAAGTTAATTATCTTATAACTTTATATATGCGCTTAAAAGATATAAGGGCAACTAAGAGTTTTTATTTTAATGCCTATCACTTAAAGCGAGTGGCGTTATATGTAGATTTGTATTATAGGGGGTGTGAGAAGGGGAAGAATTTATCAACGCGACTCGTCAGAACCAATTCACCGTCACTATCATCATGTCTGAGCAAAAATTTTTTTCTGAAATCGTGGAATGTGTACAGGGTGATAACGCTTAAACGTTTTATTCAACTGTAACTTTATTACTTTAGAAAAATCGTACATTTATTGACTAATTTTTCACAAGGCTTTAATTTTTTTATAAAAAAGCATCGCACTACTGACATATTTATATCAACTTGGTTTTTTCTTATAACACTTTGCATATTGTTATATTTTTTATTCTCCACATTTTCCTGATTGCATTGATATAAACATTGGTTATCTTTTACTGTTCATGAGATATTGACGATAAAATAATTCTGTAATTAAAATTTTATTTTATTATTTTCTTTATAGAGGAAAGAATAGATTTTATAAAAATTGTTCAAACTCATTTTCTTGCTGTTCTACGCAAAACCTGTATCGTTTTTCGAAATTATCTAAGCAATTATGTATCACTTTTGGGTGTTGATTTATGGTTGGTCTATTTTTATAGGCACTATTCTTTAAATTGCCATTCATAAATATATCGGTATATATATAGGAAAAGCTGCTCCAAATTCTGACGCAGAAATTCATTTTTGGATGATCAGTAAAAGTGAGTTTGCTATAAAATATAAGTTCTATATCTTGAAATTTATCTCACTATTCTAGGGCTTCATTATTAATCAAAGATCAAGGGATATACCTTTTTGTGTCTGGTTGTAATTAATGATTATTGCGTTACGTCACTTATATGTTATGTAACATATAACAATCATAATACAATTGACTACTGCTTATATTTTCAAATCATTAGAAATAACGTTAGTCTAAATAGGCTAGGTATCTCTGGTATCCCTGGCTATTCACAACTTGCTTTTGTCTGGAAATGTAATCAAAGATACCAAATTACCAGAGCAACAAGTAGTTGTGTTAAGCTTCAGTAATAACAATTTGTAAATAATATACGCAGTTCAGTTTGGGAAAAGAATTCTTAATTATTATGTAAAAATATATCATTAATAATATATTTAAAAAAATATTTCAATTTTTATCGATGCGTATTACAAAAGCTGTTATCAATAGAATTCTATATTTCGTGACAAAGACTTTTTTGACTTCCAATTTCTTCTACACACAACGTCAAAAGTCTTGAATCCTCCCTCATTCTTGTTAAAGAAATATTTTTGTCAGAAAAACCAAATAAAAGTATATTGTTTTCTGATTTTTTTTTGTGAAAATAATATATTCGATAAACTGACTACTTAGAAAATTAAAAACCAGGAAATGTGTGACATTTCTGACAAAATTTATTAAATCAAAAAGAAGTAACAAAGAAAGTTCTCTACTTGATTAATAGTCGGTATGACCTCCACCACGTTCCAATAGCATATTGATACGTCTGTGCATTGAGATAATCAAGCGGTTAACGATCTCTTGCGGAATATTGTTCCATTCCTCTTCTGCCGCCACGACTAACTCATATGCAGTCTGAGGTGGAGAAATATGATTATGAATAGCTCTAGCAACGAGATCCTACATGTTTTCAGTAGGATTCATGTCAGGAGAGTTGGCTGGCCAATCTAATCTATTGATATATCCTGCTTCGAGTGTATTTTGACCCCTTCCTGCTCAATGTGGTCGAGCGTTGTCGTCCATAAACACAATTCATTATGTAGGGAGTGGGTAGATAATGGGCGTTGTTCGATGTAAATTTGACTGGTCATATTCCGTGGTATGCGAATTAATGGGGTGCGGCTGTTGAACATTATTCCACCCCAAAACATTACGGTACCCCCTTCATACAGAGCAACTTCACGGGCAAAATCGCTATTGACGACCTGGTTCTCTCCAGACTCTTTGTCGATTGCCATCAGTAACCAGCTCAATTCTGGCTTTGTCTGTAAATAATACCTACCGCTACTAGCGTAAAAGCCAACCCCTATGTTCTCGCGCCCACTGGAGACGGGCAGCACGATGCCTTGGAAGTAGAGTGCAGGCCCGTAATGGTCTTCTAGCATATAAATTTGCGTTGTGGAGTCGTCTGCGAATAGCAGGTGTCGATATAACACGACCAAACGTACCTTGAAAGCGGGCCCTAAAAGCTGAAGCTGAAGATGTGCGGTGCCTACGGGCATTTTGCACCAAATACCGATCTTCCCTTTCATTAGATACTCGTGAACGTCCACTACGTGGTTTGTTTTCCACTGTATCAAATTCTTCATATCTGTGTACGTACTATTCGTACTACAGATGATCTAGGAATGCCCAACATGTTCGATATCTGATGATTAGAATGTCCTGCATCATGCAGTCATTATTGCTCGGGGCAATTTCACGTCCTGCTAGGATAATGTACAAAAATTCAAAGAAACACTTGGCTGAATACACTGCCAAAATGACCAGATTTGTAAAAACATTGGTAATAAAATAAAAGTTCATGGTCTGCAATTTTTTATTGTCTTTTCCCTAAGTACATGTACCCTTTTACCACATTAAGAAAAACCACTTGGTTTAATAGAATTATTTTATATACAGGGGGTTCAAGACTTTTGACGTTGTGTGTATTTCGTTACTGCATATTTTTCATTTAAAATCCCTTTAAATTCAATTACTTTTTTCATGTCTAGTATTCCTAATGCCGCGCTGTTTAGCAGAAATAAACGTGAAGATATTATTTGATTAAAACTGTCAGGATTCAGTGGGTCAATCAATCAGCAGTGTTTACTGTCACCATTTGTGATGAAAATCAAATTGACAAAATTAGAATTGATTGGACGTAACGCATATTAGTAGAGGTAGGTAAACTACCAACTAAAGAAGTACCAGAAACCGGTATTGTGACAGTGTTGTATTGCAAAAAATGTAGTGGTCAATATACTAAAACTCACATATTTTGTATTTATCCAAACTACTACCTTAAAAATTTGAAACAAGATTTGCAAAATAAAAAAGTGAAATAGTTTTTCTTGAAATCTTGAAAGGAGCATAGAGCAAATGTCGTGACCTTAATAATGCGATGTAGCCAAACTTACCTTAGTCAAAAGTTGATGGTTAAAAAGATACAGGGTGTTAAAATTAAAATTATGTTTTCGATATTTGAAAATAACTTTTTAAACAACCCAAATATAAGCATACATTTTAAAGAGTGGGGATTAGCATACATTTTGAAAATTTGTTCCTAATTTTGACGTCGCTAGTTAAGGCATACCTTAAAGTTGTTAGGAGTAATTGATTTCGAAATATCGAGTAAAAACTGTTTTGGTTTAGGCCTTTTCACGCCTTTTTCACTGAAAATACAGCAAAATGTTACTTAAACATCCTTTATATAATTTCTGATACTAAATAAGGCGGTTTATTTTCAAGTGGCTAATAAAAAATACTACCATACTACACTCAGGTATATAAGAAACGAGCACTTTAAAATTTCTGCCAAAATTTAATCTAACTCTTTGCACGTTTTTGATGATTTTTTCGACAGGTAGAACAAAAATTATTCCAGTTTAATAACCCGCATTCAGTTTCTTGAATAAAGCTGAAATTATATGCATTATACAGGGAAACACAAAATTGTGTTTCCTTTGACTAATTTCCAACCACCTTGTATCTACTGAAATTCAGCTTTCCAGTATTATTTTTTTAATTTGTAGATCAAGACATTTTTTAAGTCAGAATTGTTTGAAGATGTGTTACTACTCACTTTTTCATTCTTATTTATATTATGCGGTAATACTTTGGGGAAACATCACATCTCATAACATATTTAAATTACAAAAAAAAGTCATACGTTTAATAATTAATTTTTATTATATTGAACACTGTCGACCGCTTTTTAAAAAAACTAGAAATTTAGCATTGCCATGTCTATATATAGGGTGTTCAGAATATGAGTGCTGTAATTTTAAGGGTTTATATATCTGACCAAAAACAATAAAAAAATGTCTAAAACGAATAGATTGGATAATTTTATATATTACTGCAGTAATATATAAAATTAT
Organism: Monochamus alternatus; assembly: GCA_037114965.1. Classification (NCBI taxonomy): domain Eukaryota; kingdom Metazoa; phylum Arthropoda; class Insecta; order Coleoptera; family Cerambycidae; genus Monochamus; species Monochamus alternatus. The sequence continues at coordinate 92,569,785 of CM073427.1, read as the reverse complement.
GTTACGAAATTACAAACTAAGGTACAATTAAGGTTAAGTAAAAGCTCTTGTAACGTAGTTTGTTCGTAATTTCATTTTTGGATAAGTATTAATGAAGTAAACAATTGAAGTTTCCGAGACACTCATTACAACGTTGGACACCTTGTATATGTTGCTCTGCTTGAAGTTCATTCACAATTACATACTCAGTACCACAGCTATAAAACGAGATATGCAGATCATTTTATAATTCCACTTTGTAGACTAACTAAATCAAAGAAATATTCAGTAAATATTGGCTTATATAATATACTACCACACATATAAAACAATTATATATTACTAGTTTTAAAAATAAAATAAAGCTAATTTGACTAAAATATTGCTTTTATCCAGTTGAAGAATTTGCAAACTCTAAACACCTTATTAGTCATTTTTCATTGTATTGTATTTATTCTTTACGTTTACCTTTACATTCATTATCATTTTTACTAAATCTGATTTGTCATTTGTGTATTTACATTTTTTTTCCTACAGTCATACAGTTTCAACATGGTTAATAAACAACAATGCACTTATTTTAGCTTTGTGCAAGAAACTAAATGCGGTTTATTAAACTGGAATAATTTTCTTTCTACCTGTCGAAAAAATTATCAAACGAGTAAAAAATAAAAAAGTTATAGAAGATCAAATTTTGCCAAAATTTTAAAATGCCCGTTTTTTATGCTCCTGTGTGTATTTAGAAATTTACGTTTTACATCAAAATAAAATTTTCACAGCTGTTTTCATTATTGCACATTCCATTTTCTGAATGAAATTTAATAATTTCATTAATTTACGCTTGGCGACTGTTAATATATTTTACTTTCCATGTCAACAGTAACAATTTTGTACGCTCCATAAAATTATGTTTTAAGCATTTAACTTGATCGTTTAATATAGGAAATGAAAGCAGTTACATTTCCATTCTCTTCTTAAACGAATGCATTCCTTTCCAGGATATTTATTATCAGTGTTGTATCTCTTGGGACATTTCTTTAAAAAGCTAGATCCAATTTATGGACCTTGCACAATGGCAGTTTTCCGTGTCACAGTTGATTATTCATTCCGTGGTAAATGATGCTTTTGTCACGAAATTTGTGATAAAGAGGATCGTGTTCTGTATTTTTATTAAAGTGGTGATAAACGAATGAAAGTGTGTTGAGCTCAGAAACTTCATGGACCAAAATGACCCATTTCTGATACAGAATGTGATTCAGAACTTATCCAAACCAATTTTTTTTTCAATGTACTGGAAACCCTTAAAATAATTTTATTAATTTTAAAAAAATAATAGGGGTAGTTCGAAAATGAATTAAAATTACACTTCTGCACTTCACTGGAAACTGACTCACTGTAAAACTTTACCTTGCGCAAGACAAAACACGCAGTAGACCGGCACGGCGGCAAAGTGTAACAAAACGGACAAAAAATTGAAAGACATTTTCACGGAAAGAAAGAAATAAAACGTTAAAACACCTATTTTATATCGGCAAATTAAGCTGCTTATGTCCACAAATTAATTAAAACCATTAAAATAATTTAACCCCTGATTTCACAACTTTTAAAAATTTTCCCAGATCAGATTTCAGTATTAGGAGTCTTCGATTATTCTCACAGACGAATTGATTCTACAGTATCAAATTTTTGTTGTATGTCTCATTGAAAGATATATTTCAGCCGAATTTAGAGAAGAAAAAATAAATATATTTAATAAATCATATAGTTTAACATCGCATACTTGTCCAAGACGGACCAGCAACTTTTTGTGCAGTTTCTATGTGTTGCTGCTCTCTGCACAACAGGGCCAGTTCCAACATTTTCTCTTTATTTTTGATTTGACATTTGATAATTGTATATCTTGAAAATATGAAATGTTCAATACTTAATAAAAAAAAGTTTATTTTCACGTCCTTTATTGTCCGTCCGAAGGTATGCATTTATTTCAAAAACACCCTGTACATCCCACCTGAACATGCCATACCTTGGTGCGGCAATGTAATTTACCGACACGAATTGCTCCTGAAGCTTCAGTGAAGGAGGATAGCAAATGATGCACTTCAGTGTCTGACATTTTCCGAGGACCCTTCCTCCTGTCGACCTCTGAGAATGACCCCAAACCCCAAATGGGATCCCGGGCAGCATACGTGCTTAAGCTGAATCGCAGAGGGGTGGCATATTAAAGTTCCGCTGCTTTGAACTCGCTCCTTAGCTGTCCGTCTAATCGACGATATTGGATGCTGAATGTGGGAAATTTTGGTGGAATCGTGCTGGATGTATGAATACTTCCAATGCCATTAAAATACGTTTTCTTTTTGCAATAAATATACGGGGCCTTTTTGAAATGTGTGCGTTTCCTTAAAGAAGTTGCAAGGGATGAAAAATGAACAGCTTTCATTCAGTCTATGGTTTAAAGGTGTTAAAGTGTGTTTAAAGGATAACAGATCAAGAAATTTTACGTGAAATTTAGAACGATCCTGCATCACTCGACATCAGTTTTTTAAAATACAGAAAGTAGTGTAGTAAGTTAAAAAATTGTCCAAGCATGTTAAAGAAAAGACTCTTAGGATATGGTCACTCCATAAATCACTGCATGGTTATCAGTCGGGAAAATCGAAATAGCACTACATATTATAGTGCACAAAATTGAAAAGACCAATAGCTAAAAGGAGCTCGCTATCGGGACTTCCATGAATATGGCTGGAGTATTTGACATCTTATCACATTAATTTCTCTAAAGCTAATCTTGTTCTCTTCAACAGGAGGCGGAAGGTAGGTGGTTTTAGAGAGCCGAGTATTTTCAATATCTAGGAGCCATATTGACAGGCAACTGCAAAAAGCCAGTGCATCCTTTAGGATATGCAGGGGGCATTTTGGGAAAGTGTGGGGTTAATCTTAAAGCTACGCTGCGACTTTCATGTGTCAGTGCCACAGAGGCGATACGCACAGCTCCCATAGAGGTATTATAGGCTCTCCTAATTCTTCCATAATTGCATATAGTGGTTGAAGGGAAGGAGAGGAATTCGTTTATCGGCTAAAACAGTGGGAGATGGAACAAGGTAACAATAACGACGATGGTCACACTGTGATCCATAAGGAGTTAGTAGATGAGGATGAGATTATTGGAGCAGTCAGTGACAAGATATTCCCCACCTAAGTACTTGAAAGGAATTTTATGGTACATATTCCGACTAGGGAAACCTGGTTCGCTAATCCTGATGCTCAGGTCTCAAAAGGAGGAAGTCTGGTACGCTAATCCTGATGTACAGGTCTCAAAAGAGGGAAATCTGGTTCGCTAATCTTGATGCTCGTCTGGTTCACGGATGGATCCAAGACAGACCAAGACTTAGGAGCCGGAATCTATGGAGTGCAACCAAGAGTGAAGTTATTTCACGATAGCTTACGTCCTTCAGGATCACCTCCCGCGTGGTCGTAGAATGTGTTAGTCTTTCATTCTTGAAAAAGTATAATCGTATTAAGTTGACCGGCATTCCAGATCAGTGATAGACAATGCTCTCATGTTGGCCAGACAAAGGTCAAGCAGTCAATTTGCGGAATAAGGATTGAGAGCTGTGAGTTTTTTGGTAGATGATATAATTAAAGAGATTTTGTTAGGTGATAAATTTAAATTTCATGAGTATCATAAACACTTTTAACACTATTAGTATTTGTTGGTTTCTATAAACACTTGTTTCACATTCATTATTATTCTCTTTAATTAGAACATTTAAAAATTGTAATGTACTATATTTTTCAACGTCTAAAGTAAGTTTAACAGTTGTTCTTTATCATTTATATATTTCAAAAAGATATTTAATTCATCAAAATTATAAGGCCAAACTGCAAAAATATCTGTCTACTTATCTCCACGAAGTTATATATTTTTTTGTTTAAATTATTAATATAGTTGTTTTCAAAATATTTCATAAATGTACACTTAATATAGAAGATATAAAATCCCACTGCCATTCCAAAATTTTATTGATATATTTAATTGAAAACATGTTTTTATATACACAGTAAGTAATTGTATTATAGTTTAAATGTTGAAAATTGATCTATTTTGTAATTGATTTTATTTTTAATAATATTTTGTCTACAACTATGTCAAATTATGCCAATTATTTTTAACCAACATTAACCAAAATATAAAACAAAAGTCTATGTAAAATTTCAACTGAATGTTTTTAAAAAAACAATATATAATAATCATTAATTTATACCCTGTACATTAATCTTTCGGGTCATTACCGTTCAAATTTTGGAAAGATTTAAAAGAAACCGGAAGGCTAGATATGGCTACCGCTATAAAAACTATTTTTGTAAGGAAGCGGATAAAATTTGATGGAGATTTAGTTTGGTGGGCGAACGACATGAATCGATATAAAATAGCCATCAAAGCGTGTTTTCTAGAAGGCGCCGGCATACGAGTAATCCAATCTGTTACTTAGATTTCTTTATTTTTGTTCAAATTACATCTTACGAAGTTTTCGGTGTGCAGACAATTGATGTGTACTATAGGTGCACATCCTACTACAGAAATAAAAAAAGAATCACTGTTAAGTTGTGGGAATAATAACAAAATTATTTAGCAATTAAATTGATTAAAATATTTCAATGTTTTTTTTTTAGTTTTGATTAAATACGCAATGTGAATATTATTAGGAGTTCAACTAGTTTAAAATAAATTGTTGAAAATTTATATTTTTCTCAAAACAATAAAACAATAATACAAAACAAATTACGAATATGAATCATGATTTCTTTCACTAGTTGCCTTTTGTAATACACAGTGTATTCTTTCATCATTTTCAAAAATGCAATCGAATGTCTACTTGGTGTGAGATATTTCGTCTAAAACTCAATATATCTAAATAATAATAATAATATCTCTACCCCTCACTCTAATCACAAAAATTAACTCAGAAATCGGAGAGTTCTGCGGGAGACAGGGCGGTATATTATTATTAAGCGAGCCGCATCTGCGTCCAGGAATGACTTATGTTGGTAGGCGCTAACCACCATTTAATGCAGGAATGAGAGAAACCTGGAAAACCTCCTTAATTAGGGGGGATGGTGAAACGTCGACCGGTATCAATCTCTCAGGTTGACCTGAAATGTAGAGAACTGTGGTAAATTAACCAGGCGATCTCTGTTAGCAGGTGTGTATGTGTTAACTCTTCCATTGTTATGTCATATTTTGTGTAACGGAAAACGGTCTTCTTCTTACAACATTTAATATGTATAGAATGTTATCAAATCTTTTATTAACCCCATCAGATTAGCTTAAAGGTCAATTCAAGGTAAAATAGAGAGTAATAAAAAGTGGTTTGTCCGATGGACTAGACCTATATATTCTTATGCATTTCCACACGCTGAATCCGAATCGGGGGTCCATTTAACCTCATCGCACTAGATTCAAGGTCATCCCAAGGCCAAAGGTAAAGATAGACATGCAAGTGGACCAGACTATCGTACTTTTATGTTTTGGGGGTCATTGAATCTGAATCGGGAATTCATTTAACTCCATCAAATTAGCTTTAAGGTCATTTCAAAGTCAAATTAAAAGATATATATGCAAATGGACACTTGTATATCTATATTTTTATTTGACCTTGAAATAACCTTGAATCTGATCTGATGGGGTTAAATGAGTCCCCAATTCATATTAAACGACCCCGAAAAGATAAACATACGATCTGGTTCACTTGCGTATCTATCTTTTGATTTGACCTTGAAATAACCTTTAAATTGACGTGAAGGGGTCAAACGAATCCCGGATTCGAATTAAGCCACCCCAAAAACATAAAGGTACGGTAGTCTGGTCTCCTTGCAAATCTATCTTTCGCATTAACCTTGAACCTAGATGGATGGGATAATATTCAGATTCGGCGTGTGAAAATACATAAAAATTTATAGATATAGTCGCTCAGAGCACTTTTTTTTTGTGGTAATGTGTAATTTTTTACTAATAACTTTAAACACCCTGTATATTTTCATAGCACTTTTATAAAGCTTTTGGGGATAATCATAGTTGTATAGCCTGTTTGAAAATATAGGTTGAAATTCAAAATTCACTTGTTACTTTATGAATGGTATTTTGGAACAAAGCTTATTTGTCGAGTCATAGTGTACAAATAAAACCCGATTCGGGAAACACTTTGTGGATTATAAAACCTACCTACGTAAACGCTATCAAAATTAAACTTCTGCTATCAATAAATGGGAAATAAACCACCTGTGAGCCGCTAATTAATGGACTACGACCTGCGACAAATGAAACTGTATAAATAAATTTGTAAGTGGATGTGCTCCACATTAATTATTGTTTGTCTAGACATATTTCTTATCAGTTTTTGATGTTAATCATTAAGTACCAAGTATAAGGTCTGAGCCTTACTTTAAAATTTGGTTGAAAATCACACTGATCGACATATTACATTAACATATTTATTGCAAAACATCTATTTGCAAAAGTACTGAAATGTAGCAGTCGCATTAGGTGAGGGGAAAAATATATTTAAAAAAAAAATCAAAAAATAAGTACGAGAGGCCGTTTATAATGATGTGATATTTTTTAAAAATTGTATTAATAGTATAGGTTAATTAAAAAAAGATAAATTTATTCTATAAACATCTTCTACCCATAATTTATTTTTTTTTATACATTTCTTCGAAGCATTTGCTTAAAATAGCAAGTATTTTTATCATTTTGTGCGGAGACGAGGAATAAAAAAACACAATTGATTTTATGATTCTGATACACACAAACAATTCTATCTTACGATTCATACAATATTTATCTTGTCGTTTTCATGTGATTATATTGTAGCCACTACTATTGACTGTTGTTACTGCCATCTAGACCGCAGTATATAATTCAAAATAGAATTAATGAGAATTTCTAATTTTACATCTGTTTATATATTTTTTTATTATTATTTTTCAGGAATTTCAATGACATAAGATAAAAAAATTACTAATGACGTTTGTTGATTTTATTTCATAAATATTTTTTATATAATTGACATTGGCGACTTCGCCATTTTTTCGAAATGTCATTCCCACTTATAATTACGACAATATGCAGGAGATAACTAAAATACTTGTTCTTGGGTCGGTCAGTGGTCGCGCGGTTTAAGGCGTCAGTACTTGAATCGAAGTGACTGATCGGTGTTGGTTCGAGCCCAGCTGCCGGTAGACCGTATATAAGCTATATTCGTGGAGAGGTTTGGCGCCCTCTCTGCGGGTATGGTAGGGTGGAAGAATGTTGGCTTGGGTCAATATGAGAGATTGATACCGGTTGATATTTGACTACCCCCCTAATTATTGAGGTTTTCCAGGTTTCCCTCATTCCTGCACTGAATAGTGGTTAGGGCCTACCAACGTGCTTAATAATAATATGCCGCCCCCTCTCCCGCACAAGTCTCCGACTTCTGGGCTAATCCCTGTGATTAGAATGAGGGGTAGAGATATTATTATTATTATTTATTATTAATTAAATGGCTAATTCTATATCATAAAATAGCTTTGTACAATAGTACAATGCTATTTTATGGGATATTGCCTTTAGTGCCGTTTGCGTATTGTACCGTTTCTGTCCTCCGTTTTATAGTTTTTTAAAATTTTAATTGAGGCAGACTGCTATAGTCTTCCAACTGTGGACGTTACCGAATTTTTTAACCATGTGGAAACACCTGAATCTGGCATGGTGTAAAAACGAAACTGTAAGTATTGTTTTATATAAATAAGTACTATACAGGGTGATTTTGAAAGTGGGGTATTAATTTTAACTGATGACGGTAGGATTTAAAATATTTTACAGTAAGCATTTTACAATACATTGCCCTAATATATGAAGCCGAATCTTGAAGCCCCTAAAACCCAAACCGAACGGCTGATTCATGAATGTTGGCGGATACGTCATTGACAAGATGATTGTTGAATGTCTCGGTCCTTTCGGTAAGCTTACTAACCTTTAGCTTCCATACCAACCGAACCAGCGTATTATACGTGCTAGAAAAGAGTGGTGTTATAGTTAAAATTTTGATATTTTGTAGTGTGCGTGTTTTATCATTCTGTGTTAAACGTAATTTGCTGACACAATAGCTCAAGTGTGTTGATAATAATGACCTATGAATGTGTTATTTGTGTACGGAGAATCTAATCAAAACCGGTAGACACTGTTGGATGAAATCCACAGAAGTTTCCTTATAAATTTCATCCCTCTGCACGAAAATTTGTTTATTTACACAATAAGCCCGAGATACAGACTGTGAAACCCGTATATATTTTTGAACATTTACCATGTGTGTACAGGACCTGCGTATATAATTTAAAAATGCGATAATAGGTGAGTTATACAGGGTGTCCCTAAAAGGTCTTTACAACGCTCGACCAGATACAGTGCGGCTCAAAATAAGTCGATTTAGCTTAACTTACCTTAGTTCAAAGTTGCCCCGTTTAAGCGCTATACGACCGTGAAGTTGCAATTGTGAAATCGTTTTTTTGTTATAAATTTAAAACACCTTATGCGATTTTGCTAAAATTTGGTAAGTTGACAAATCAAAATTATGAGTGATATCAGTCCATTGGCGTGAACCTTGTTTTTTTTATTAATTACACCTTCGATAATCCTACGCCAATGGAAGAAAAGATTTTTCATTAAAAAATTTAAATTAAGTAAATTATTTACTACAAAAAAGGTACTCTTGATAAGACTAGATTACTCTCGTAGTTTATTTTAAATTTGTAATTTTAATCATTTGACAGCAATTTTGATATAAAAATTAAATTAGGAAAAAATTATTCACAATTGTTTCTGATATTCTTGAAATAAAAATTAGACTTTTGAACAAACACGTTTATACACTTCTGCGTATTCCATATGATTTTTTCACAAGTTTACAGGTACTTGCCTTTATGCAAATAATTTTGATTGTTGGTTGGTTGGTAAATAAAACTTTTGACATTTAAGACATCTAAATTATTATTAGGATTGAAATTTAATTTTAATTTTTTAATTTTTTTTTTATTTGCAATAGTATATATACTCGCGACAAGAATTCAGACGACTTACGTCATACGAACAAATGAATAATTCATTACATTTTCATCAAAATATTTAAGAAACTGCAACTGATATTAATAAAACTATATACTACACTAAAAGTTTACATTATATATTGCCCTAAATTGCAAAAATGATTGTTTTTAAAGCTACCAAATATCGAAAATTACGTTGACAATAAAAACAAATGTGTAACGTCAGCCGTGACGTAAGACGTCTGAATTCTTGACTCGAGTATAGTATATATTTACTTCAAAAATCTCAGATATTGATGTTAAAAGAGTACAAAGTAAAGGCACAATACGCTAGCTGGTGGTCCGTCAGTTTCGATGTCTTTATTTTTAGTTATTTTAGTTAATGTTGTTGTCATAGTTAGTACGTATTTCTATGGCCTTAGATCATTTTTTTATTTTAATTAAAGTGAACAAACGTATTTGTATCTTTTTCTTTCGTGTAACTTTAAGTGACAATTGTGATAAGTTATTAAAGTAAAACAACAGATATCATAGAATGATATCGAATTATTTATGCAATACAACGATAATACTCAATAATTCAAATAATTACGTTCTATTCTATTGCAGGATATTACCCTTTGCAGATGTTCGTATATTTCAGCAGATGCCACTAATAAATTATTGAGTAGGAAGTGTTTCGGACATTGCTAATGTGAACAGGATCTCTATAATTCTTCTGAGTGAAAATTTATTAGTTCGGTTCGGTGAAATATATATGTAAGGGGTTTAAGAAACAAGAGAGAATAGGGTTAAAAAACTTATGAATATCTCGATTTTCATGATTTATTTTATCACAATTTCTTATAAAGTAACCCATGCGAGTTTTTATTTAGTGGAAAAGTTCACAATTGGATATATTTTAAATACATAGATATACTTGCGTCAAGAATTCAGACGTCTTACATCTGATGTTACACATTTGTTTATATTGTCAGCGTAATTTTCGATATTTGGTCGCGTTAAAAACAATTATTTTTTGCAATTTAGTGCAATATATAATGCAAACTTTTTGTGTAGTATATAGTTTTATTACTATCAGTTGCAGTTTCTTAAATATTTTGATGAAAATATAATGAATTATTCATTTGTTCATATGACGTAAGTCATCTGAATTCTTGTCGCGAGTATATGCGATAGAGATTTTATCGTTTTGTATATACTTCTAATCTGGACTAAATATTCAATTATATTACTATTAGAAAATCAATTATTTTCACTTTTCTTAACTAACAAAATTAGCATGTTTTGTGGACAATTAAAATCTCATTTAATGTATTTTATTTTTAAATTACGTATACAGGGTGACCAGATGAAAACGAAACGGAGCCATTTTCAGGAACTGCGTCAAGATTGTAGAAAAACGCTTTTTTTCGAAAGTGATAACAAATCGCCAAAAACCAATGTAACGCAAGGAGTACTAAATTTATACCATTGGCGTACTTAACTCGAATGAGTGACATTTTTACCGTTACTAATTGTTTGTACATAAGTTTCAACTTTAAAATCAAGATTCTTATTAAGTATTGGGCGGAATTATAAAATTTAAAGTCTGTTGTAAAGAGAATTGTAAGAGCTTTGAAAATAAATATTAGTCAACCGCAACAATGCTGCAGATAATCAGGCATTTTACAAAAGATATGGTTAAATATTCTCAGGTTCTTATCACGCTTTGTTGTTACCTTATATCTTCCTGTTCCTTGAACTAATATGTTACTAATATTTCGATAACTTCTTATCGGATCAGCTTAAAATTTTCGGGTTTAACCATACATAATTAATACTTCATAAAAATTGGATAAATAGTGTGACCCTATTTAAAAGCGCACAAAAGCATGATCATTTTTTTAGTACAGCTCTATAATTTGAGAATTATGATATGAATATGTGTATGGACCATACCGAAAATGAAATAATTATGTTTTAGTAAAAATTCATATCACATTTTGCTGCAAGTCTTAAGTGGTCATTTGGTCTTATTATATAGAAAGTGTTTAAAATTGTTCTTAAAAGAATGATCTGCCTTATATTATTCTGTTACTTTTGAAAAATATGATTAAAAATTAGTTTATTAAAATTAATTCCTGTTTATTTGATATTTTAATTCGATAAAATACCCAAAATTACCTAAACGATTCTATTCAACACGTACTACATTAAAATCTGTTAGTGGATCATCTGCTAAGTTTGCTCTTAATAGCGGTTTTGGAACAATAGAAAACTCATTAAAGATGTGGCTAGAATTAATTATTCTCTCGATGCAGTTGATAACTTAACAGGAAATTTAGTTTATATTTAGATACGGAGATGTGCGATTATACCAAATTATTCAGTGATATTCACAACTTGGTAATTGTCTGTTTCTAGTTTTTACATGTTATGATCGTGAGCGTATGTATAGAAATATAGCATATTTTTGCTTAATTTGTCCATTTTCATACTTATATAAAAATATTTTTTCTACACCCGTATTATAACAATGCACTTATATGCCCATAATCCGTTTCATAATGATACCCATTACGATACAGATTTTTCATTACGATACAGATTTTTAATCAATAGAAACCCATAATTTTTCAATCAAGCATGCTGTGCATTTGACGTTTATCCTAGGTTCCTATGTAATTATTTTACATGTCAAAATCAGTACGTATTAAATTTTCGTAGATACCTAGCTAAACTTCGATAATTTATCAAAATGTCTGATATCAGCGATATAGAAGAATTACCATCGACTCCTCCACACATATCGGAGAAAGCAGAAAACACAGTTCATACGAATAATTACTGTTACCTATTGTGTTCAATAAAAATATAAAATTTATGGTTTTTGATTATTTATCGGGTGTAGAAAAAATAGCGTATGCAACTCTCATGTAATGGTTATTAATACACTCGTATAAACCATACGAAACTCGCCTTCGGCTCGTTTCGTATCCCGGTTAATGCTCGTGTATTAATAACCATCATTACATGATCGTTGCATAATATACTAATATGAATATCTGTATATTGTGCACCTCAACATACCCTTTTTTATATATGTATTATTTGCTTTGGGAAAAATAAAAGCGCTTTATGAATTCCCAGTGTTTATTTTGTTCGAACATAATGTAGACTGACTTTGATAAACTGTACTCGATTCAATGAACAACAGAAAAGAACAACTTTTAACATGAAATATATTTTGATACCCGAAAGTAGAAGTATAATAAATTTCAAGGTGACTACTGCATGTAAGACGCTTTATATCTGTAATATTTCAGTACGGCATGGAGTAGCGAATGGCTAGATTGTTCTACACCGCGTACTCATGGTACCTTCTGTCGGGTTAGATTAAAACAGCTAAGATTATTCGTCAGATACCGCACCTATGGATGTATACAGGGTGTTAAAAAAAGAATGAAAAATATTTAAGGAGGTAATAGTATGAACCAAAATAAGTAGAAAAGTCTCAATAAACATGGCTCCGCAAATTAACGGTTGCGGAGATGTGGAATGTTTTATGTTTTTTAGCCCCTTTTTTATTTTCAAAAACGTTGTGTAATTTTCTTATAATAGTTGGTTGATGTTTAGTGAAATAAACAGTACGTATTTGACAGTTGCTCTCAGTGCACAAGTTTTCTTTCGCTATGGCTGGTTACTCTAACGCAGAATTAACAGACATGCATTTCATGTATGGTCGTGCTAATGGGAACGCCACCGAAGCGCGACGTCTTTATGTTGACTCTTATCCAAATCGGCAGATTCCATCACAAGGCATGTTTGGAAGAATTCACCAAAGATTGCGTGATATCGGTTCCTTGAGCAAACAGTGCCATTTATCCGGGTACGAGTGTGCGGAGAATATCAGCCGAGGTAGGAATTAGTGATCCTCTTGTTTGGAGAATGCTTCTACGTCATGATGCTGAAGACCCTCGTTTTCTTGCAAACATACTTTTTACTGATGAGGCTGAGTTCACAAGAAATGGAGTGTTTAATTTTCACAATCCGCATATTTGGGCCGACGAAAATCCTCATGCTCTAATAGCATCTGGACATCAGGCATGTTTTTCATTAAACATTTGGATGGGTATTGTAGGTGACAGGTTTCTAGGTCCTGTTGTTTTACCAAACCGATTAACAGGAGCTACTTACCTCAACATTCTGCAGAACACACTGTATGAGTTTTTGGAAGACATTCCTTTGAATGCCCCAGCTCATTTTTCCTGGCCGTTAGAGAGCATTTACACCAAATTTTTCCACATAGATGGGTAGGAAGGGGCGGACCTGTTTTATGGCCTCCAAGATCGCCTGATCTGAACCCTCTAGATTTCTTTGTTTGAGGATATTTGAAGACATTAGTGTATGGTACCCTGTAAATAGTCTGGAAGAGCTGCATCTACGGATTAACCAAAAGTATCAAGAAATCCAAACCAAGGACGGTGTTTTCGAAAGAGTTCGAATATCATTGAGACGAAGATGTCGTGCCTGCTTGGAAATAGACGGAGGGCACTTTGAACATCTTCTGTAACTTTGTTTTTTGTTTGTTAAAAGCTTCCTTTGTCGGTTTATTCCTAATAAAATAAAATGTTTGAACGAATAGTGCGGACCCATGTTTATTAAGACCTTTCTACTTATTTTGGTTCATACTGCTACCTCCTGAAATATTTTACTGTTTTTTTAACACTCTGTATATCTAACAGGGAAAAAATAATGTTTTATTTTCAAATTTTAGAAATTAAAGTATCACTGACCTTAATTCTTCGATCAAAAGCAAATGGATATTAAGTACCTACTAATGTATCAAATAATTATTTAAAGTGTAATTTAGTGCATTGTCTTTAAATAATTTTACTTAAACATGTTTTCATTACCAAAGTGAGCAATGGACCTTTCCTATGCATTTAAAAAAATCAGTTTTTAATAGAGTACAATAAAATATATTTGTTTAAATTTGTACTCTTTAATTAGATCGAATACCGAAATACTGAAAATTAATTGTTTAAAATATCGGTGTATTACGTTATTGTATTTATGGATTTTCATTGTGATGTGTTTGTTTTGCTGTTTTGATTTGAGTGACAGAAGAATGTAAAATAGTGTTACTGTAAATTACATTAAGTAAAACATAAGAAGAAGTCTGTTAGATCTGCCCCCACGCTAATGATTATTATTTTCTATGAGAGCGATAAGTTTGCTCCTAATTTTATTTGTAGAAATCCAACCTATCACCTGTTAAAATCAACTAGTTTTTTTCTGTAACACCCTGTATTTTGTTTCTATAAATATCTAGGATCACATATTGTCGTTTACAGAGAAAGTGGGTAAGCAATTAACTTTTACAATTTATTTCTCTTTATTAAATCGAGGATTCTATTAAATTGCATAAAATTGTTAATTAAAATCCACATTTAAACTGATTTTGAACTACACTGGAATAAGAAACGGTTAAAATCTATGTATGTATGTATGTATTGGTATTTTTTTACGAAAGTACGTCGTATACCTATCCCAAACTAAATCTTACAGAAGAAATTCAACAAGCTAGAATGAGTCTGAAAAGATAAAACATCAAAGAAATCTTTCTAGGTGAAAAGGGTGTGATGTTTAGTATCGATCTTTCAATGCGTTCACCTTCTGTAAAGCGTCTATTGTAGGAGAAAATATATACATATTTATCAACTTTTTTCCCTGTCAAACAGGCTTGAGACGTCTTTAAAAACTCGCGGCTGGTTTCAAAATTAATGTCCTTATACTTTCTCAAATCAATCTCTCTTTCAGGGAAATGGTCTCAGACTTTTATCAAGAAGCAAATCGACAAGATTGTTTATTCGTAAAGGGTCGGAGGCCTTACTACAAATGCTGCGGATGTGGGATTAATTGACTCTCTTGACCGTCATGGTGGTAAGTGCTTTCAATATTATTATAGGGACAAAATTTTATACCAACTTTGATAATGAAAAAGTACTGAAACCTCAATTTTCCTCTCTTAAGTCCGTATAACTTCTTTAACCATAGATGAGTAAGGTTCAAGCAATGTTTAAAATATTTTGTTTTACTTTTTTCATAACTTATAACCAGCATACAGGATGGTCCGTTTTTCATGGCTCACCATTGCTATTTCGGAAACCGTAAAATATACAGGGTGGTCAAATTAGAAAAAAAATGCATCAATTTTTGGCTATTAAGATAAACTAATCAGCTGCCGTTGCTGAAATATTAAGAAAAAATAGAAAATGCTATCGAGCGTCATTATTTCTCAACAGAAAGAGCTCAAATTTGGTGCAGGGGGATACGAATATGCAAGAAATTGAAAATTCTACGACCACTAATTTCGGTTATGCAGCATTCAGTTGTTTTCTTTTTCTTATGAACTGCATATTGGATCTTGACAGTAACAGATGCAGAACAAATTTATAAATACGGCAATATGTAACAATACTATTTTATTTGAAGAATAACCCATACAATTTAAAAAATACAATAATTTAAATAACAAATCTAGTTGCTCTTGACTTAAACAAAATTGTTTCTGCAAGTCCTATGGAAGTATTTCCAATTTATATTTGGTTAAATAATTTAAAATTACACCAAAACTGGAATTTCTGGTCACCATACTGGTCTTATTGTGGCTTTCGTCTCGGGAACTTTACGTACCATCTTTTTATTCTTTTTGCATATGGTGTTTTGGAGAGGTGTACTAGCAGTACTGTAGACTTCAGATTATGGCAAAAAATTGCTAAAATGATGATTGATCAATGATGATATGATTGATATAATGTAATAGCTGTATACTGTAGATGCCACGAATTTATACCTGTATGTTATAATTTCTTTGAAGCTGCGTTCATTTTTCTTCTACAACATAATATATCTTTATACAGGGTGAATTATTAATAATGGGATAGAGCTTAAGGGCTTTGCTGACCTCAAAATAGAGCGATTAAGCCAAATATGCCTTACCCGAATGTTCCTCCTTTTCGATCTACAGGGTGTTAGTTGAAAAAATAAATCACATTTTCTTTATTATTTTTCTATTGCATCGACCGTATTTTATGATATTTTGTATTGGGGGGGTTGCCTGGGACTAGAAATTCGAATATGTCGACGATTTTGGTGTACCTGTTAGAGGGCGCCACCAAAGATGGTTTGGGCACTTTTAAATCGCTACGACTTTTTTGTGCTACACTGTATCTCATTTTGGACTGGAAAAATGTTCTTCGCTATCTTTTTTAGTTAAAAAAGGTACACCTTGTTGATGTCGCTAGAAGCAATGGTTTCTGAGAAAAAAATATCATGATGCATGCAATTTATCTAAAAGAAAGTCAAATTGTTGCGTAAGTAATGGGCCATACTGTAACAGCATAATACTGTGATCAAAATAAGCGAAATTTCGTGAAATTTGCTTCAAGCGATCGAAAGATAAGAAAGAAAATGTGATTTATTTCTTCAATTTTGACACCTTGTATTTTTGTTATTATTGATTTTGGTGCATTTTTAATTTTTTTTAGGATAAGATAAAGTAACTTATTTTCGTCGCAGTATTATGCTTTTACAGTATGGCCCATTACTTACGCAACAATTTGACTTTACTTTTAGATAAATTGCATGCATCATGAGATTTAGATGCGTTTTTCTCAGAAATTATTGCTTCTAGCGACATCAACAAGGTGTACCATTTTTAACTAAAAAGATAGAAAAGAAAATTTTTCCAATTCAAAATGAGATACAGTGTAGCACAAAAAAGTCGTAGCGATTTAAAAGGGTCCAAACCATCGTTGGTGGCGCCCTCTAGCAGATACATCAAAATTGTCGACATATTCGAATTTCTAGTACCAAGCAACCACCCTATACCAAATTTCATAAAATACGGTTGATGCGATCGAAAAATAATAAAGATAAGGAGCAATATTCGGATAAGGCATATTTGGCTTAATCGCTCTATTTTGAGGTCAGCAACATGCCCTTAAGCTCTGTCTCATTATTAATGAATCGCCCTGTATACTTATGTATCAAACTGCTTACTGGTAATTCATTGGTTATCTACAGAAAATTAATCTTTCTGATTGCACCTTCCGTTCCCCTGTCTTCTTAATTAAGTTCCTATGGAAAGTAATAGATTCGCCAGTTTTCTTTTTTCATTTTGGTTTTAAGGTAGTGAAAGTAGAAAGGTATTTGTATAGGTAAAAATTTCAATTGATATGTTCACTGTAAAATGTTAACAGACAAGCTCTTCTTTCCAATCTATCTGTTTCATAGTTTGATATTGGTTTTGAATATTGAACAACTGTTTATACGACGCACAAGCTATCTTAGGCCTGCTACAGACTATGCGTGAATTCGCGATGCGCGATGCGTGGTTTGTAAGGAATTCGTGCATCGTATGTAGGGTTTTTATGAATGAATTTTTAACGAACAAGACCCTACACACTATGCACGAATTTCATACGAATCACGCATCGCGAATTGTGAATTCGTGCATAGTCTGTAGCGGGCATTAGGTATGGTCTCTGTCTCTGAAGTAATTCTATGTTTTTACTCAAGCTTTTATTGAAAGAAATTGCTATTAAATAGCATAAAAGTTATTCTCAGTTATTAAAAACTTAACATTTAATGTATTTGGCAAACAAGTTGAAATACCATAAAAGGCGAACCTTGTGCGTGGTTAAGACTAAAATCTATATGACTAAAACATGATATAATATTGCTACCACATCAAATTTATCATATTAATAAAATAAAATACTAAATATCTCTAATAGGTAAGATAATTATAATTTTCAAAAATCTTTATAGTTTCCGAGAAAAAAATTATTGTATAAAGTTGTAGTATTTTCAACCTTTGCTACTGAAGTCTCTAGCGTCATCGGAATGCAGGCGAGTCCAAATACTAAAATACAAATATTGCATTCAAGTGGACACTATTGATAATTTACCCAAATCATAACTGCTGCCAACAACTTACGAATTCAAAAGGGACAAGAGCCTTGAACATTTGTGTTAGTTCGTAGAAACTAGATAAGACGGGCTTAAATGTGTAATAAAATTGTATCTAATTCTTTCCTTGGGAATTTCTTTCAATTTTTTGTTCGTTAATTTTTTTATTACACTTTGCTGCCATGTCGGTCGCTGACTGCATGCTTTGCTATGCTCAAGGTCAGGTTTTACAGTGGACCAGGTTCCAGTGTCGTGCAGAAGTGTTTTTTAAATCATTTTTGAACTACACTTTTTGATTTTTTTACGAAATTGTCCTTATTTGTAAGTGTACATTCAACATTTTTCTGGATAAGTCATAAATCTTCCTGTATATGCGTTTCACAGACACAATACATGCACAAAATATGCACTTTAATTTCCCATGTACTGAAATAAAAATAACAGTTAACCTTGCTAACTGTTTAGGCTTAAATTTAAAGTGAATGTTTGTGTTCTAAAGCAATTATAATAATGTCATGTCAATAGGAACTAATATACCCTTTGTCATTTATGGGTACAACTTTTACTCATTAAAAAAATATGTTTAATGTAATATCATATTATTCAGGCTGCAGAAGATGGACTAATCTATTAAGTCGCCTCATACCGCGTAAAATAGAGGAAGAAGCGGATTTTTTCCAAGAAAATCATAAATATGAAGATAAAAAGGGATAATTAGCTAGGAATATAAATATTTTTCTCACAAAAATCCTCTTATTCCTGAAATATCGTACTGCTACGCCAGCTTAACGCTTCTTTATTCTCTAATTATATTAAGTACAATGTATTTAAGAGCAAAAAGCTTTTTCAGGAGCATTCTCATTTCAGTCCTTTTCACCCTTACCGAATGGGCTTTCTCTTCACATTACATCTATTTATAGAGAGTGCAGAGGCATTTACCATTGTGCTATTACACCATAACTGGCACGAAACTGGATTTGAGAAATGAAATAACGTTTTATTTAGGGGAAAAGGTCATAAAAAAACTTATAAAATTGAAATTAACTGTCGTTGGAAAGCGCAGTACTTTTATTAGAGTTTTATTTTGTTCTTAATTTATTTCATAATATTTTCATCTTTATACAGGGTGCTCGGAAACTAATGATTCACATCTCAAGGGTAGCGTATTTAGAGTAAATTAACCTAAGTCAGATCAATCTTAGTATTATTTTACTACAACAATTACTCGAAATTTTCCATCAACTTTTAAATATGCTTCTAGAGATAAAAATTATCTGGTATACGTTGGGTACACTAAACCTGTAACCTTTAACAGTTTTTTACACTGTTCTAGTATTAAGTCATATTTAAATCATATTAATCCCCTCCGTACATATCTGCTAACTCTTGATTTGAATAAGGCATCTTAAAATAGAAGTCTCTAAAGATAAGCTGTATTACATATATAAAATAAGTTTTTGTTTATATCTTGCTATTTAGAAAACTATCGTGTATGAAGATTTGTTAAAATTTAAAAAATGGAGGAGGAGAATTTCAGTACGGAGAGTCGGTCTAAATAAGCTTATTTTCATTCATAGGAGTTATCTTGGAAATATGACCCAGTTAATATGGATAAAAACATACATTCTGTATAAATGTTTTAAACATAGCACTACGTTGTGGATTCGAGTAATATCCATATAAAATATATTTAAATATTTTATCATTTAGATTTCTTTAGCAATTTATTGTTTTGGGTTTATCGATTTTGGATTCAATCAGGTTACGTTGGACATTTTATCTAATGTAAAAAAAATGTAGCAACATTTTCAGTATGTATGAGTTATACTTTATTAATATTTTTATTATTTATAATAGATGTAGAGGTGTGTAACAAATTCTGTGTTTGTTCAACAAAGTAAACTTTTGCATAACAAAAAATACGAAATCTCTTTAATATATTGAAATAAAAACAACACTATGCATGTTATACATGAAATGTATAAAATAAAACTTTGATTTAAGCTAGGTCAATTTAATGAAATAAAATATTACATTAATATGTCCGATTATTTTACAAATTATCCAGTCAAAAGATTATGACTAAAACAAAACCAAAAAGATTATGAAATTTTAGCAGACAAAATATTAGAAAATGTATAAAGAGACGTTACTAACTTAAAATAATGAACAAATTTGACATTCAAAATTAAATAAAATTGAGAATAAAATGACTTGTAGAATATTTAATTACATTTTAAATTTATAAAAGAAAAATATAGTCCAAAATAATTATAAAATTAAAAAAATTGGAAAATAATTTTTTTAAAACATAACATTTTGAGGATTTATTTATGTAAAATTATAATAAAATAAGTCGCAAAAATGGTTTAAATTTAGTAGTAGGAATAGAAACATTCTGATAGTGATTTTCTTTGAGATTTAGTTAATAAATACCTACTGCACCACCGCTAGACTAGAGCTCTACTCAATACCAAAGTAATTGTATATTAAAAGAAAACAATTCAATAAAAATAAAAAATAATACTTAAAAGTAATGTGATATAAGAGAAATGAATCAAACTAACTAAATTTAATACATTTTTTGAATTGGTTTCATAAAAATAAGATAAAATATTTCAAATAATAAGTCAAAAAATATTCAAATAAGAAGTAACAAAATACCAACTGCGCAGCTAATAGCAATAAAAGGTAAGCATACTACACGATTTTACATATTACAAATTATTATAAACATATTTTGAGTAAAATAAAAACAAATAATAACAAATAATAACCTATTAGAAAAACTTCATGCGCTTTGTAATGATATAATACTAAAACACATTCGCACATATTGGGAAATTATTTTACAGCAAAATGTTGTTTAGTCTGAATGCAATGTTTTCCTTAGGAACAATATATATTATGATTAGTGTGCTAATAACAGTTGCATGTTGCACGGAAGATCATAATAGATATAAACTCATTTACAAAGCTCGAAGAAACTGATAACTGAAATTAATTTAGGAAAGCTGAATAGAGAGAGCGGTTTATAAAGGGTTTCGGTTAACAATACGTAATAAAATTGATCTAGTTTTAATTTTGGCGTAGATAATAATGTAGGTGTATCGGAAATGATGATATATTTCACATTTTGAAGGCTTGCCAGCATTATACGGAATTTATGTTTAGGCCGTCGTTATGATTCAATTAATGGTTTAAATTTTGAATAGAGTTGACCGCAAATTCAAATTTATATCTAAATGGAAAATAATCACTGTATTCCAGACTTTTAGTATTTATGTCTGTATAAAACGTCAGGACAAGACCATTGTATTCCGAATGTAATAGTTTACTGCTACGTATTAATAATAAACATTTTATATAGTCCGTCAATTCATTCATGTATGCACAACTGGACCCCTGAGTATGTTGAGTACGCTAACGTGCCTTTTGTTTTTATTCTGATGGTATTTGATTGATGAGCAGACATATACAGGGTGTTTCAAAAAGATATGGCAATATTATTAGGCTGATAAAACATTGAAAAATAAATAGAATTTGCTTAATAAATATATGTTCTAGAGTCACTTTTTTTGGATACAGAGCGTGTAAGATAATTTTATAAAACCAAATTTTAGATATTATATTTTTTTAAATAATAAAATATTTTATCAAAATTTGACATAGGTACGTTTTTGGTGGTGATGTTATTAGTTTATTTTTTGTACAAAGTAAAGGGCGCTAGTTGCTAATATTCTCGCTGACATTTTATTCTCTAACTTTTTTTTTAAATGTTTTTTTCCATTCGTCTCGTGATGTAGATACAATTTTATTTTTCACAAATTTGTTAATAATGTACTGTGTTTTAGGAAAATGCAAAAAAAAAAACTGTGTAAGTCAAGTGTGTATGTGTCAAACAGTGAACTCTTTCATTGAAATGTCATATTTTTTATAACAGAAATTACTACTAATTGTTGTTCTTCTTGTATTTTCCACATAAAAGATGTCGTATTTGTCTATAATGGAATTTTTCTTACTCTAATTAGATCTTCGAAGACCAAATCTAAAATATCTGGATCTCTTTGAGCATTTCTAGCCGATTTAGGTCCGCTGGAATTATTTTGTTTAGGTTTAACATCACTAATTTCTCCGGTAACATCTTTCTACTACCAAAAATTTTTTAGAATATCTAGGCATCTAACTCATAAAACGTATCCCCAAAAGTCAACATTTGCACATCTGCACTGCTGGTATGGTAAGTTTCCATTATTATTATATAATAGCGCAGAACAGGATAAAATCTCAAGAGTTTATAATATTCGCAAAAAGAAATTACTATTCAAACTGGAGAACAAACAGCGTACCGGAATTTCTCTTATACAAAATATGACACATAAATGGAATAGAATAGAGCCTTTTTTGTGTAAAATTAAATGTCACATATCATCATAATATTTAGGTCGGTCGGTGGCTAAGCGGTTTAAGGCGTCATTACTTGAATCGAGGTACCACTTTGCCGGTAGGTTCGAATCCTGCGGCAGGTAGACCGTAGACCAGCTATATTTGCGGAGAGGATTGGCACTCTCTCTGCGGGTATGGTAGGGGGGAAGAATGTTGACTTGGGTCAATATGAGAGATTGATACCGGTCGACATTTGACCACTGCTATAATTAATGAGGTTTTCCTCATTCCTGCACTGAATGATGATTAGGGCCTACCATCGTAAGTAAGTAAGTAACGTAAGTAACGTAAGCAACGTAAGTAAGTCGTTCCTGGGCGCAAATGTGGTCTGCTCAATAATAATAATATGTTGTTCCCTCTTTCGCACAACTCTCCCAATTCTAGGCTGTGATTAAAATTAGGGATAGAGATATTATACTATTAGCACGAGATTTAAAATGGGAAAAACCCAACTTAATATTGGAAATCATCATGCAATTGTTGTTACATTAGAAATTAGATATAAACATAAACAAAATTGCAGGAATAGTTAAAAAGATTACCAGTAGAAATTTAAGTGCAACTAACATAATTAAACTCCAGACATTTTTAAGTCCTGAAACTTTTCAGTCTGTAGGTATATGAGCCTGTCTTTGATCTTAACAATGCTTTTTGTATATTTTTTAATATTTTGTTATATGCTTTGGATATTTACTGTCCTAATATTATAAGCTCTATTACTTCATTTCGAGAGAGAAACTGGATTATCAATGACATTGTGAACATGGGGAAAATACTAAAGAGTATACTGGATCAAATCTAATCTTAATAATTCTAATTTGGAAACATGTTACACAAATTTAAAAAAGCAATATAAATTAAAAATTTATAATACTAAAAAGGAATTTTATCGTAATAAACTTGACAGCAAATAAAAGCAAAAATATGTATGGAAGTTAACAAAAGAAAAAATGGGTAAAACAAAAAAGAATGAAACAATTTCTATTTTATTCAATAATAAGATCACTAATGATATTTATACTATAACAGATATCTTTGCAAATTATTTCAGTACGATAAGTAAGTTGGGCATTCAGAATAATTTTGGTAAGAATATCTACCGTGATTGTATCTTAATGACATTAAATGCATCTAATACTTTTTTCTATGATGCTAATAGCAATGATGTAAATATAATTCAATTTGAAAAACACAAATTCTGTAGGCATTGACTGAATCTCTACCAATGGCTTTTGTCCAAATAAATCAACCGAAACTGCTTGTTATGATTTTACAGAATTTATACATAAACATCATGATAAAGGTAAATATGTTGGTGCATTTACATATATAAATGTGTATTATATGTTGTCAAAAATATAAAATTTTCTGAACGAAATTCCGATTCTCATAGACTGTACGGTAACTTACTGAAAATTCCAAATCACTCTTCAAGTTTATATGAAAAGTCACATTCTTACATATACGTATTACCACAAAATATTGCAGAGAAGAAAAAATTATCTTTA
The DNA here is from genome assembly GCA_037114965.1 of Monochamus alternatus. Lineage (NCBI taxonomy): Eukaryota > Metazoa > Arthropoda > Insecta > Coleoptera > Cerambycidae > Monochamus > Monochamus alternatus. The sequence goes on along the minus strand of CM073427.1, from coordinate 92,545,807 downwards.
AACTAAACTTAGTTAGTTAGTTAGTAAATGTTTATATAAAGCTTGAAACATATTTATAAACTATTACTTTAGATTTTTCTTGTGCTATACTTCACGTAAAATATTGTATAGCTACCCATAATAATAAGTTTAATATTATTTTCATTATACACTATCTGTTGGTAGTATGTTAATAAGTATTTTTGTATTTTTACACTTTTTTTGTAAAAAATGTTTACAATGACTTATCCAATGCTAATTATTTTGAACTTGCTCTAAGACATACGTTTATTAAGCAAATCCCACATATTTTTCAATGTTCTACCAACCCTAGCAATATTACCATGTTTTTTAAGCACCCTATTGTATATATACGTATAACTATTTTTCGACATACAGCCGGTTCTAAGGCTACTTTAGGCGGAGCTGTCCCTCAGACAACGGCAGCCTTCTAAGATGTTCCGTGATTGCTTTTGCGGTTAATCACATTCAATATTGCACAACGTTTCGTCATACTTCATTTTCGTCATCTTAACTGGTGATTCAGTAAAAACTATGTTGCCAATATTAATATAAGAGCTGGTTCAGGGGTTAGTGTTTTCAATTACTACACCAAACGAAATTTTAACAATTCTGTTAAAATCAATTGATAACTCATTTGGTTCAAGTAATATGGAAAGAATTTCCATATGTTATATTTTGTACTGTCAAAATAACGAAAATAATTTAAATACATTGCAACAGCCATTCTTCGATGTACATATTGCCTTATACATGTTTAAATTACGTTAGGTGTTTCCGCATAGCCACGGAAATTGGATTCGTCATTGCTACTAAATAAATAATTGTTACATTTCGACTAAGTTCAGTTCAATCGAGACCTTGGTAACAAATATTGGGAGATATTAAATAAATACAAGTTAATTCTTGGATGTTCAATTTTCTGAGAAAATTGCCTATCAGTATTTATGTTTGTAGGCATTTTAAAGGGGAATGTAAAATCTCCTATACAGGGTGTCCGCAATATGAGCCTTTATTTTTCTGTGTGTTAAATTGTTCTAAACGAAGCATAATTATTGATTTAACATTTTTTTCTCTGACGAACGGCTAACATAGAATTACGAAAGCAAACAGGTTTTAAATGTATGATAATATTGCAAATGTACCATGGTTATAATTATTAGAGGTACCCAAATATACAACTGAAAATATTAAAAATATGCACAGAATTTAGTCAAAATATGCACAATTTTGCGTCCCGCGTTTAAAACACACTCTTTTAGCAACTTGTTAGATAAAAACTATTACATGTGGCTGTAGATGGACCTAAAAATTTAAAATTGAAAAAGCAACTTACTAGAACATTTTAAGAATGACCATATAAGAACATAGCGTGTTCGTATTAAAAAAATATATTGATATCTACTATTGCTCAAGAGACAACTTATATTAGTGACACCAATATCAGAAATAGAAATACGTGATGGTATGGTTTACTCATTTTACTTGTCTTATGAACATTTTTTGAACTGGAGGCTTGTACCCAGACAAATATAAAACTAACCTAATGTATTACTGGAAGAATCGACCGCTCGATTGTTTCTTGTAAAGTAAAACTAAATCGAATAACGGTTACAAATGTTTAAGAAACACGTTAGTATAAGTCAATTATTAAGTTTGGGCGATACAGTCACGAAATTAAATTTATTTTGTCAACTTTGGCGAAGGTGCCATTAGAAATGTTCCGACAATATTCCTATTATAAAATAGAAATAGTCGTCCATTGTTTGTTTATTAAATCAATGTGTAATTAATGTACTAAAATGTACTTATTCAATAGAAACAAAATTCGCAGTTTAAACTTAATTGTTTTTTTTTGGTACCTAATATGTCTTCCAATATGAATATCCTATTTTCGTCTATTTGCAGTGATATTGATATGATATTGGCACATGTTTACCAAATACCATATTAACATGGATTGTTTGTTTTCTGTTTTTCAGTTAGAATAAAAAATATTCTTAAGCCATAGAAACACATACTAACTGTTAACATGCCTAAAAATTTTTCTGTTCAAAACAAACCAAAAATAAAAACACAAGGCTAGCAAACGGTAGCTGCAGCGAGATTAGCGCTTGTGACGTCACATCGCGGAATGAATCACTAGCTGGCGTACTGTACATTTACTTTCTACTTTTTTAAATTGAACATAATCAATGGCAGAGTTCTCATAATTTTCCCTGGCAGAACTTAATTGTAATTTTTGAGGTAAATATAAGATGCAAATAAAGCAGTCTACTATTACAAATAAAAAAATCAATCAATAAAAAATAAAATTAGAAGAATGTGCATGAAATGAGTTTCTAAATGAAAATATATAAGATTTGCTTTGAATCTGCTTGATTTTTTTAAACGTAAATCATTTTTATACTTGTGACCGCCTGCAAAAGAAATTTCTCAGTGAGGATCAAAATGGAAAACGTGCTGCTATACAGGGTGATTGGGGGAACCTCTAATATTCGAAAAGGGTGTTCAGGGGGCAAAAGTGAACAAAAAAGCCTAATAAACATATGATCGAATGTCAACGGTTACTGAGATAGTAATGAAAATATTTTTATTTCTATTTTTGTCAAAGCTGTTATTATTTAATATTTTATTTTCAGTAGGTCATGCATTCTAAACCAAATTCACATTAGTGATTACTAATTGTCACCTTTCCATAATCAGCGGGTCCAGAATTGTCAGGACGGTGATACATTTTGTTCACTGATGAGGCTCAATTCACTCGTGATGGAGTAAATAACTGTCACAATGAACATCCTTGATCAGATGAAAATCCGCACGCCACGGTGGAAAGTAACTTTCAGCATCGGTTCAGTATTAACATGTGGTGTGGTATTATTAATAATCAATTACTTGACCCAGTTGTGCCAGTTGGTCGTCTTATTGGAGCTAGATGTGTAATTTTTAGAAAATAATTTGTCAGACCTACTGGACGATGTTTCATTGGATATTAGGCAAAACATATACTTTCAGCATGTTGGTGCTCCTGCCCATTTTAGTCGTGTTGTGATCAATCATCTTAACAATCGCTTTCCAAAACATTGGATTGTAAGAGGTGGTTTCTAAAATTGACCACCAAGGTCACCAAATTTGAATCCCCTTGATTACTGCCTTTGGGAATGGTTTAAATCATTAGTATATGCAACAAAAGTGAACACAAGAGAGGCGCTATTCGATTGGATTGTCAATTCACAAGAGAAAATCACCGTCCACAAACGAGCTGATGGATGTTTCGAGGCGGACGGTGGCATGTTTGAAAATGTAATTAATTAATTTCGGTTTATTATATCTTTAACCAGTGTTATAATTCATAACACCTACAGAATAAACACTTTTCTTTAATGATAAATATTCCTTTGATTGTCGTCATTTCAGGTATTGCCTGTTTCATTGTCGTCAAACAGAGTAAAAGATTAAACGATCACACGGTACAACGTTTGACGGACGTTTGTTTAGTCACTTGCTCAATTGTGTTATGTAGAATTTCGGGCCGTAATAACTAATAATTCTACTTTTTTTATTGTAAATAAATAACCATATGTACATGCAGAGTGATCTTAATATGTACAGACTGATCACGTGAAAATTGCCCTCCCTTCCCTTGTTCTCCGTTATTGTTTGAATTTGTTTTTTAAATGGAACACTCTTTATATTTTTATGCCATTGAAAAGACCGCCAGTTTAACTTTTCAAAAATATTTGATACATGATACTTATCTTTTTCAGTTTTTGATATTACATGTTTTTTGTTAATATATAACTGATATGCATATGAAAAATAAAAGAAATAAATTTATAAAAATGGTTCAATATGACCTCCTTCTTTTTGAATGCAAAGCTGATATCTTTACTAAATTTTACATAAGTATCCTGATTTTACCTAATTCCCAATTAATATGCTTAACTTTATATGTTTCATTTAAAAATGATATCATATATCAAAGGTTATATGATGTTGGATATTAACAATAAACATGTAATATCTCGAAAACATTAAAAATTAAGTATCATGATATAATATATTTTTGAAATAGTTAAGTTGATGGTGTATAACGTGTTTCCTTAAATAAAATAAAAGTTAAACCTATATACATCTGGGAAATGCGATATTTATTTTTTTCTGATTTAAAAAATATTCTGAAGTTCCTGCAACTTTTATTTTTACACATTTTTTAGTATTTCGATCAATGAAGGAGAAAAATTGGGGGGGGGGGAAAGGATTATCGCGTGTCCATCCTGTATATAATAATATGTTTATACATAAGTATCTACAATTATTCGAGTATGACTGTAGAGAGCCATTTTCATTTACGTTGTCTTTAGAATATTTTTTTTATTTTCTTCTAAAAGAGATTTTGATCTATTATTCAATTTAAGTCCTACTCACCATTTGGTATATGATTTATAATATATGTTTGCATTATTCCAAATGAACGGAGCTAATATTTTGCCAAAATAAAAATATTTTGTTTACTTTCTGTTTTGAATTTTTCTACAGGTAGTATTACATTTCAAGAATATTCACAAAATTTTACCATTTACTTTGTTTGACGAAAATTAAACAGACAATCCGTGAAATGACGTATATGATCCGTAAAATTTCAGTCAATCAAATATTCACTTCATTACAGTCTTTGCCGGCAATACAGCCAATGACTAGGCCTTCCGTAAAATGACGAATTAAGCACCCACCCAATGACTACGACATACAGGCTGTATCATATAAGAGGGCCACTCCCATGTATCTCGCTTAATATGCGAGACACGTCAAAAATCTTTAATTGTTTTTTCTTGCATTTTTGGAGGCCTTTATGCTCGTAAAAACAAATTTGAGATCCATGGCCAACTTTATGAGTAATAACAAAAAAACCTGTAAAGTGCCCAAATTTTAAGGCTGTCTAACTTTTTTATTTTAAGAGATAGAGAAAACTTATTGGTAATAAATTTTTATTGCAAAATTGATACCTTCCACCTGATATCAACAGATTTTTGAAATATCGTATGTGGTTCGCTGCGCACTCTAGGCGGATAATTTTTTTTTATTGAAGCAGGCTATGGCCACAAAAAATTGCCTGTTTTCTCGTCTTTCATGCAATATACTACATGTTGCCCTTATCTTTTGTATTTATTACATTTTTTTCAATTTTGGTTAAAAAATGTACCTAAATATTTTAGTGTTGCTCAAGATAATGTAGAACCTGTTGACGCCAATTGCAAAAAAATAATAAACATATGCACATATATGCGCATATATACAACATATGCACATATATGCGTATATATACATATGCAAAATACAGATTTTTCTTATAATATTATTTTATTACATTGTCTGTGTCAAAATAATTTTAAAGACCCAATTGCTTCTAATGTGGAAACCAATAAAATAATATTATAAGAAAATCTGTATCTGTATCTGTGCATAAAAAAGTACATTTTTTTAACTAAAATTGAAAAAAATGTAATAATACAAAAGATAAGAGCAACATGTAGAATAATGCATGAAAGATGAAAAAACAGGCAATTTTTTGTGGCCATAGCCTGCTTCAATAAAAATTTTTTTTATCCGTCTAGAGGGCGCAGCGAACCACATACGATATCTCAAAAATCTGTTTATATCAGGTGGAAGGTATCAATTTTGCAATAAAAATTTATTACTAATAAGTTTTCTCTATCTCTTAAAATAAAAAAGTTAGACACCCTTAAAGTTTGGGCACTTTACAGGTTTTATTCTCAAATTTGTTTTTACGAGCATAAAGGCCTCCAAAAATGCAACAAAAAACAAATAAAGATTTTTCACGTGTCTTGCATATTAAGCAAGATACATGGGATACAGCCTGTATATACTTATGCGGTGTTTCACTTTTTATGGACCCACCCTTGTAACTCGCTTACTTGTTATTCAATTGTTCTGAATGTTTGATAATTTATAAATGCTAAGTAACTATTTTGACATTATGATGTGTTAATTTAGTCATAGGGTTCCCACATAGGATCGAAAAAAGAACCAGTTTTTCGAAAAATTATATTCGCGATTTTTTAGGAAATTATTTTCGGATTCTTATTGAGCATCGTTAGAAACCCCTCTGTGCCAGATTTTGACAACCTACATTAAAGTTTTATTGTGGGCACAATTCTTTTTTCTATAACGAGACACTAAGATTAATGAAAATGAAGCAGTACTATTAGTTTTAACAAGACGGTGCTACCACCATTTTGTTAAGAAAAAGATTTGAACATTTTGTAATTTCTCGTGGTCGTGGTCATCGAGAGTCTCATATGTGATTATCTGAAAGCCAGAGTACAGTATAGCAATGCACTTCAAATAGCTACAGATTTAATAAACAAAACTAGAACAACTAGTATGGTGCTTCTGAGGCTTTCACGGCTTGTGCTATTATTTGATCTACTATAGTTGTCTGAGGTGCTATGCCATGACTTAAGTAACTGGTCGCTAGCAATACCAGAATTAATGTGTACATCCCCAGTCTCAGTTGAGAATCTTTGACTTGCTATCAGCACTCCTGAACCAACCTATATTGGTTCTACAGCTGTACAGTTGAAACCGCTCCCCGGATAGCGGTGGTTTTCCTGGTTGCATTCTATTGTTTCAAATGTTTCAGCGCTCTTTGCCGGCATCTTTGGTGGCGACTTGGAAAAAGCTTCCGTAAAATGAAAAGTACTTTTTCATGGGAGTAAAGATCGTGCTTCTTTCGTATATAATATTATACAAACCTACATTAGCCAAAAATTTATGTTTTTGAAAATGTGAGTAGTAAATATTTGTTTATTCAGTTAGTTTGGAAGGTATTTTTTAAAATAATATTATTTAGTTGCAACAGCCATTCTTCGATGTACATATTGCCTTATGCATGTTTAAATTACGTTAGGTGGTTCCGCATAGCCTCGGAAATTGGATTCGTCATTGCTACTAAATAAATAATTGTTACATTTCGACTAAGTTCAGTTCAATCGAGACCTTGGTAACAAATATTGGGAGATATTAAATAAATACAAGTTAATTCTTGGATGTTCAATTTTCTGAGAAAATTGCCTATCAGTATTTATGTTTGCAGGCATTTTAAAGGGGAATGTAAAATCTCCTATACAGGGTGTCCGCAATATGCGTGCCTTTATTTTGCTGTGTGTTAAATTGTTCTAAACAAAGCATAATTATTGATTTAACATTTTTTTTTCTCTGACGAACGGGTAACATAGAATTACGAAAGCAAACAGGTTTTAAATGTACGATAATATTACAAATGCCTATGCGATTATCTGAAAGCCAGAGTAGCATAGCAATGCACTTCAAATAGTTACAGATTTAATAAACAATACTAGAACAACTAGAATGGTGGTTCTGAGGTTTTCACGGCTTGTGCTATTATTTGATCTACTATAGTTGTCTGAGGTGTTATGCCATAACTTAAGTAACTGGTCGCTAGCAATACCAGAATTAACGTGTACATCCCCAGTCTTAGCTGAGAATCTTTGACTTGCTATCAGCACTCCTGAACCAACCTATATATTAATTTTGGTTCTACCGCTGTACAGTTGAAACCGCTCCACGGATAGCGGTGGTTTTCCTGGTTGCATTCTATTGTTGCAAATGTTTCAACGCTCTTTACTGCTGGCATCTTTGGTGGCGACTTGGCAAAAGCTTCCTTATAATGAAAAGTACTTTTTCATGGGAGGAAAGATCGTGCTTCTTTCGTATATAATATTGTACAAACCTACATTAGCCAAAAATTTATGTTTTTGAAAATGTCAGTAGTAAATATTTGTTTATTCAGTTATTTCGATATATGTCGATGGTTGTTGGATGATATTTTTTAAAATAATATTATTTAGTTGCAAATTCCAAGAAATGTTCTCCCTCTAATATGTATAGAAGTTTTCAAAAAATGTCGTAATACAATATTGTTTCTTTTTAAAGTCTTTAACTAGTAATTCTTCTTGGATATTGCATGAACTTAATATTAAAACAAAAACTTTCCTATAACTAACTTAACTTGACTACAAATACTAAATTGACTTTAGATAGATACAAAATTAATCTTCAAATACTGATTATATTAAACAACTTCTAAGCTTAGACCAGAAACCTGAGAAATTTTTAAAAAGATATTAACTGCAAATAAAAATATAACTTCTAGTTTCAGTCGACGTAGATGTTTTAATTGAGTAAACATGATTGTGACAGATAATTATCTGACTCTTTAATTATAGCTTAAATGAGTTTGGAATGTAATTAAAAGGTGTAATTACGTTTCACAAAATTTCTCATGTTCAAAAACAGGATTTCGTTTATAGACGTTCGAATGTTCGAAGCCAGAGTTGGATAGTTCTTACAATAATATACAATAGAAGCAAATAAGTTCCAGTAAAAAGATTTATCAGTAAAAAAAATAATATGTTAGTGAGATTTTGTATTTCATGCAAAAGAAAGCAAAGAGTTATATGTTACTATTTTTATATTTCAGATATAAATTCCTAATTAAACAAAGAAGTAATAATATTTTCATTAATCATTTTCATCAATATACAGGGCGTTCCTGGAATAACTGCATTCTTTAATAGCGGTAATAGAGGATGTGAAATCAATAATTTTCATTAAGCAATTAGTTTTCAAAAATGTAATATTATTCAAAATAAAAAATAGCCAAATAAAATTTACAGGAAATATTGTAACTGGTTCAATTGTGTAGAAACTCGAAACTTTTAAAAACTTATTTAAGATTAGAACGTGTTGAGACAACGCTAGAATTAAAATTAATTAATAAATAACATAATTAAAGTACTTGCCATAAATCAATATTAGGTAATTCTAAAAAAATTAATTCGGAGAGCCAATAAGCATACTTCTAAGTGGCGGTGAAAAAATTATTTCTAGATTATTTCATCGTCTGCTGTAAAAATAGCCATGACTTCGGCAAGAGACGTGTGGCACATACAGACTGCTAATTTTTTATTCGAATAAGACATTTTTAAATAAAACGACTTAAATCAATCTATACTTGACGAGAGCTCCCTGCACTGTTAACTGCAGTGATATTGAGCTGATCCAAGAGTTTGTGCACAGTGTCAGACCTACATACTGTCACCAAAATTTGTTAACAGTTTAAATAATAATTTCGTAAATAATAAATGAATCCATGCCTTTATGTGTTCATTTTTAATACTTTATATTCTTCTATTAAAGGATTGTTATTGTATCAATTTAATTTGAATGTTGCTATTAGAGAAACACCGTTGTTCTATTAAAATATTGTTTGGATGTCGATAGTTAAAAAAACGGTAGCAAAATTTCAAATCAATGTTTGCCAAAAATACAATAGATAAATACAATATTAAAAAAAATAGGTCATCATATGCGCCATTGTATTATCTTAACTTTTTTGTGTTCCAAACCGATTAACAACGAAATTGGCATATTTGATCAAGTGCATTTTTACAGTTATATAAATTACTTAAATATATCTTAGGGAGGCCGTCATCTTATTTAATATTGTGTATTGTCAAATTAATTATTTAAAAAAAAAGATTAAGCTTTAATAAAGGTTTATGCATATTCAAATGCTGAAATGGTTAATATTGTTTTATATTTATGTCCTTGCATATGGAACTTAGGATAGGCGAAATCATCTAACTCCAAATCTAAGAATGTTAAGAAATGTTTTTCAACGTCTTTAGGAGGCTCATTTCAGAAAGATCCAATTACTGGAAGACCTTTGAGTGTAAGAACTCCTGAGTTGGAAGAAGTTATTCTACACAAAATTGAAGTCACTGGTTTTGCAAAAAATTGCACAAGATGTTGACTTTATCGTTGGCATATTGTTTACTGACGAAGCTAATTTGTTCAAGGATGCTAAAATGAACTTCCGCAATAAACATGTTTGGTCTGCTGAAAACCCTAATCCCATAATGGAATCTCGAATTCAACATCAGTTTTCTTTGAATGTATAAGTGGGTGTTATTGTAAATTTCCTTGTTGGGACTTTTTACCAATAACTTTAGCATTTAGAACTTAATAATGTTCCATATGCTCTAAGACAAAAAATGTGCTTTATACACGAAGGAGCTCCCCCACAATTTAGTTTGACTGCTCGTGAATTTTTAAATGAAAGATTCGGTCATAACGTGATTGAACGAGGCATTCAAGAACTAGGTCAACCTTGGCCACCCAAATCACCCGATATGAACCCTATTATTTTTTTATTTGGAGACATCTCAAGACATTAGTTTACAAGGTTCACATTAAATCTGAGGAGCACTTACGTCAAAAAATTATAGCTTGTTGTGATACGATAAGAGCTGCCCTTGTAATTTGTGCATGTGTTCGAGCAATTTCAAGAAGATCTGAAGCAGTATTTTGTCTGAAGGTGGCCATTTCCAACATTTGTTATAATAAATCATAGTAAAGTAATTCCATTGTTAATTATTTTGTTATTATTTTAAGTAATGTAATGTAAAGTATCGTAAAAATGAACTTTTATGAAATAAATCAATTTTGTTGTTAATCGGTTTGAAATACTAAAACGTACCTATAACAAAACAAAAAGTAAAGATAATACAGTCGCGCATATAATGACCTACACTAGCAGAAAAAATTAAGGGATCAAAAAAAATCTCAATTTTTTGCGATTTTTCAAATGGCTGTATCTTTGGTAAAAATGGTCGTATGTGAGTGAAAAAAAAGCAATTTGAAGCTTGAAGTGTCTAGTTTATAGATCTTGCGCTAACAAATTTTCCCAAGCAACAATTAGCGCAAATTCCTAATGAATATCATGGAAAGAAAATTTTTCGAAATTTTTTGCACACTTATTTTTAGTGTACGGACTTCAAAAATTTTTTTTCAACCTTGGATAGGTTGTTCATTTCGCTTCAATTTCTTTTTTTGTCGGCTATTCGCAATACCTCAGGAACCAATGGTCGCTCAGAAAATGGAAGGGGGGTTTCGGAAACTTGGATCCATTCTTTACAATGTTCTGGTATGTTTTTTTTCACGAAACAATTTTTTTCCATTCTTAACATGACTGAAAAATTTCTAAAAACAGGACTTTTTGAGGTCATTCAGAAAATCACGTGCCACATTGAGAATATTGGGAAAATGACTAATGTTAAGTGTGCATCTTATAGGCCATTGTACCCTCAAAAGCCTATTAAGCCGGTTTATTGTTTTATTCGATTGAATTTTTGAAAAAAATTAAGTACCGCGTTTTTTTGCCTTTAGAGCTCATAGTCTGTAAAAAAAAAGATAGAAAATAAAGTTGAAAAAGTGTAAAATAGATATACCTGGTGATCCTATAAATATTGTAAATGATTTTAATGATTTTTTTATTAATTCTATTGATAATTTACTATCATTACAACCTAACGTAGAACAGGTAAATATTATAGATGCAAATGCCCAATCAATGTTTTTATATGAGGTTACGGAAAACGAAATATTAAACGCTGTCAATGCATTGAAAAATAGTTGCGGAGAAGGTGAAATACCAACTTACCCATCATTTTATTATAAATAATTCGCTGTGGTATGACATTTACCCAGATAATCTGAAATTTTCGGTCATTAAGCCTTTGTTTAAGAATGGAGATCCAAATATTATCGAAAATTATCGCCCAATCAGCTTATTGCCAGCCTTCTCAAAGATATTTGAAAAAAATGTAACAAATAGAGTAACTACTTTTAAACTTTTTAGTGAATCCCAACATATTTTTTTAAAAGGAACGTATGTTGAGACGGCTGGTTTTGATCTGGTGGGACATATTTTCGGCAACCTTGGAAACAACCTGTTGGGTGTATTTCTTGACTTATCAAAGGCTTACGACTATGTAGATCATGAAATTTTACTTAAGAAAATGTCTACTTACGGCATTAGAGGAATTTTTTTAAAGTGGTTCAAAACATATTTAGCAAATAGAAGTCAAATATCTAAGTCATCAAAGCAAAGTGTTAAGAGAGGTATTCCTCAGGGTAGTATTATGGTGCCTGTGTTATTTAATATATATTAATGATTTGGGCAAATTGTTCTTGAATGGGTGACATAAAATAATAAGTTATGCCGATGATACATTATTGATAGATGGAGGCACACTCTTCGAACTGGAATCGGAAACATCGGATTGCTTTGTTAGAATTCAGAATTGATTCCAACAAAACAAACTTGTTCTGAATGAGAATAAAACCAAATATGTCCTTTTTAGCACTAATAGATCAAAAAACAATTTCAACATTAAATATTAATTAAGTTCAAACGTCCCTTAGCGACTCTACCAAACTTTTAGGTATTTTTATAGACAGTACTTTAAACTGGATAACTCCTATAGATAATTTAACAAAAAAATTAAATGGTGTATGTTACAGTATACGAGTTATAAAGCCCTATGTGTCGGAAAAAATTTTGAAAACAGTATATTATGAAAGTTTTTTATCGAAAATGAAATTTGGAATTTTGTTATGGGGTGCAAGTTCTAATATAGACCAAGTGTTTGTTATTCAAAAACAAGCTTTTTGCATAACTTTTAACTCGAGTTTTAATAGTTCGTGTAGAGGCAAATTTAGATTGTTTGGGTGTTTGACAGGTGTGGGTTTATATACAGGCTGTATCACATAAGAGGGCCACTTCTATGTATCTCGCTTAATATGCGAGACACGTCAAAAATCTTCTAATTGTTTTTTGTTGCATATTTGGAGGCTTTTATGCTCGTAAAAACAAATTTGAGATCCATGGCCAACTTTATGAGTAATAACAAAAAAACCTGTAAAGTGCCCAAACTTTAAGGCTGTCTAACTTTTTTATTTTAAGAGATAGAGAAAACTTATTGGTAATAAATTTTTATTGCAAAATTGATACCTTCCACCTGATATAAACAGATTTTTGAAATATCGTATATGGTTTGCTGCGCCCTCTAGGCGGATAAAATTTTTTTTTATTGAAGCAGGCTATGGCCACAAAAATTACCTGTTTTTTCGTCTTTCATGCAATATACTACATATTGCCCTTATTTTTCGTATTTCTTACATTTTTTTCAATTTTAGTTAAAAAAAATGTACCTAAATATTTTCGTGTTGCTCAAGATAATGTAGAACATGTTTTAAAGACAGAATGTACTTTTTTATGCAAAATACAGATTTTCTTATAATATTATTTTATTGGTTTTCACATTAGAAGCAATTGGGTCTTTAAAATTATTTCGACACAGACAATGTAATAAAATGATATTAAAAGAAAATCTCTATTTTGCATAAAAAAGTACATTTTGTTTATTATTTTTTTTGCAATTGGCGTCTTTAAAACAGGTTCTACATTATCTTGAGCAAACCGAAAATACATTTTTTTTAACTAAAATTGAAAAAAATGTAATAAATACGAAAGATAAGGGCAACATAAACAGGCAATTTTTTGCGGCCATAGCCTGCTTCAATAAAATTTTTTTTTATCTGCCTAGAGGGCGCTGCGAACCACATACGATATTTCAAAAATCTGTTTATATCAGGTGGAAGGTATCAATTTTGCAATAAAAATTTATTACCAATAAGTTTTCTGTATCTCTTAAAATAAAAAAGTTAGACAGCCTTAAAGTTTGGGCACTTTACAGGTTTTATTGTTATTACTCATAAAGTTGGCCATGGATCTCAAATTTATTTTTACGAGCATAAAGGCCTCTAAAAATGCAACAAAAAACAATTAAAGATTTTTGACGTGTCTCGCACATTAAGCGAGATACATGGGAGTGGCCCTCTTATGTGATACAGCCTGTTTATGAATGTCTTTTATTTAATTTTAAACATAAACATAAATTTTCAGTTAACTAAATAATTCAATTTTTAGTTGCGACGAAATGACACGAATGCAAGCTCTTACCAAATATAGAACTCTTGCTGTGAATCCGACCTGCAGTAATAACCATCCAAAACATCTAAAAAATATCCTGGAGGATCCAATATACGGCCAGTAGGCTGACAAAGCATCCTTCATCCTTATTCAACTGCACACAAATATAAATCCGAAATCTAATCTTATATATCTTCCTTTCAGCTGAACACCGAGTGGGCCCAAGTAGAAGTAATAGATCTAATAAACGACGGTTCTGGCCTGGCGTTCGGCATCATAGGAGGCCGGAGCACGGGCGTCGTGGTGAAGACTATTTTGCCAGGCGGCGTCGCCGACAGGGTGAGTATATTACGCTTAAAATTCATTCTACCACTAGAGCAAGTCGGGTTTCAATGTCTGTTCCGAAGGATATTTGGCTTTATATAATACTAATAAATTATTTACCCAAGACTGAGCGTTAAAGTGTACTTTATGATAAGTTTTCCAGACATCAAGTGCAAGTCTGTTGCCTTTATTACAGATGAAGTGTGGAATTACCACTTTACCTAAAATTACCAATTGTGCAGGGTGTTTCAAACTCTATAGTATGGATAAAAAAAATTGCGATAAGCTCCATTTTCAATTGAAAGTATTATTTTTGGGATTTCACAGCAACGACTGTCATCAATTATACTCTTTTCAGAAACATACTCGAAATTTTGTTCCTGCTAAAAAACTCTCTTAATGTATTCACTACGTAGCAGTTTCTTCTATAGGTATACAAATATCTATTCTACATCAAAAGAATATACTACAGCACATAGCTCATACTACTGCTATATCAAAGTACCTACTGCACATCTCATATAAACGCATTTTAGCACTTGTTTGTTAGAATTTGAAGTGCATGCATTAGCTATAATCCGTGCATAGCAGATGTAACTGCCAGGACTGTCCGCCAGGTAGATCTGCCGGGCATATCTGAGTATGAATTCTACGCTGTTAACGTGGATTGACTGTCAGATATGCCCAGGAGATCTACCCGGCGGGCACGCCCCGCATCAGGCACATACATGCGGACACGGTACTGGCTGGCATAGTGAAATTTAGTAGATTAAAATACCATAGTGCAGGTTCGTATACCACATCTGCCGATGGCTGGATTTTCTGAGAATGGCGTATTTTTCTTAATTCACGTTGAAATCCGTTGCGTAGAGAATCAATTTTCATCAGTTTTAAGTGATAAAATGTTATAAAACTTTTCCAAAAAGGTTTATTATCTAAAAGGTCATTATTTCAAAAAATAATAAAAAACAAAACATGTGCGTAGAAGGAACCGCACTCAACGCTGTTCCATTGGCCACTGAATGGATGCTCGGCGGGGTGTCCGTCCGCCTTCATTCACTCACGGATCTTCCCGCAAAAATGAGCTGGACGGACCGGGCAGCGGACAGGTACATCATGCCTTCGTGCATGGCATATACTGGCAGATGTAACTGCCGGGCGTGTCCGCCGGGCATATCTGAGTGTGAATTCCACACTATTAAGCTTCGTCGGACTGACTGCTTTGCTTTGCGCAAGGTCAGGTTTCTGGTGCCGTAAAGAAGCGTATTTTTAAATTATTTTTGAACTGCCCCTTTTGATTTCTTTTCACAAAATTGTGCTTGTAAGAGGCTCCTATACAAAATTTTTTGTTGGACAAGTTCCATAATTAACGCCACTATTTATAATAAATACATGAATAACTTCAAAAAGCCTTATTTAGACCCCAAATACACCCTTAGAATCTGGATAGTGAATTTTCGTTATATTAATCTGATAGACATAATACAGACCACAAATATTTAAATATCCTTTAAATGCAACAAACCCTATCACCTTATGAAATACATTAAGCGAGCTGCAATTCCAACGCAGGTTCACTCCAACTCACTGCCAAACTGTAATTATAAGCTCAATTTTTTTAGAAAGATGAACAAAAAATGTGCTATTTTATAATCACAAAATAATTTCTAGAAAAGATGAAAATCCGTAGCTACTCCATAACTTTGCATATTCCAAAGCGTTCAATTGATGTTTCATCTTTATCAGTGCAGCTTATATGTAGCAGGATATCTTGCCAGAGGAGCAATTACTCTCAATTATTCCCTCTAAATCTACTATTCTCCCCCATCTGTTCACTTGCAGCTCTTGAATAATGATTATTTCCATTTGATCATCAACCCTTTTAGTGGAATGCCTTCGGAAGCAAAACGTAATTGATTCTTCCACTTGTATTTATATAACATCAGCCGCAAAACAATTCTAAAAATGGGAAAGTTCCCTACGAACAGGAACGGATGCAGGGGGGCCCAAGAAGCAATAAAATGGCAACTGGAGAGTTAAGTGCCTCATAACGGCGCAACTCGTATAAACCTCCGATGCCCTGGGGTGTTTGATATGGCGGAGAGAAAGCGAAAATAAACAAATGGTCATGTCCGGGAACAAATGTACTTGTACGCCACTTCCTGCTGTACCGTTGTCTTTGTTACTCTTATCGAATATAACATATCTCCAGAGATTCAGATTAAGCAGTAGCAAAGTTATTATTGCTGGGCGAAATGTGAATCCATCCACTAAAACAACTTGAGTTTCTTTACATCCATACGAAATAAGTGAAATTTAAAAACTATTGCAGTTTGATTTCAATAATTGCTGTTTTTATTAGTAACAAATAAAGAAAACTAGGAAATTATAATTAATCTGGCAATACTTTATTTGGACAAGACATTGTCATCAGATCTGGGGGGGGGGTGGCTAAAGCTTCGGGTGGACTGTTTTAATTTCTGTTCTGAAGTTGTTTATGAATATGTTTCAGGGGGTTAATTCTATTGTTGGGGGAGCTAAGCCCTAACTTCACACATGACCTAATGGTCCCCCATGTTGCTCAGGCCTTGGCTGCAAATTTCCACATTCTCTACCTCGCTGTGAAACGCGTAAAAAGGCTTCACGTCTCAGATGATCTCTTTTGGGGAAACCTTTGGCCATAAAGATGAGCTATAGCCACTGAATTTTTCATGTTCTTCGTTTGAGAAATTATGCGTCATACTTTTATATTCACGTAAAAATATATAGTGGCCAAGGTAAATTGAACTATTTATATCTCTTCTTTTTCTATTCTTCCCTGTATAAGGATGATGTATGAACCCTTGAAAATATTTTCTCCGTCTATGAATCTTTACGGAAAATGAAATGTTTAAATTATCTATGAATTCAAAGTGTGCCTCTTAGCAATTCTGTTTTCGACAAAAGCGAGAACATACCCAAACGAACACCTGTCAGAAAATAATTCCATTGATTGTCAAACATCAAGGAAAGCTAATGAACAGTTCCACAGACAGATCTCTATTCAATAATTATCCAAAAAAAATAATCTAGTTAAATTTACTGACCTGGTTTAATGAAAACACTCTATAAATATCCAAGTTCACTTTTGAAACTGTGGGAACTCGAAAATTCAACCACAATAGATGAGATCTATTTCTGCATTTTTCGGATTGCTTCTTCAGACCTCCTTTAAGTTGAGTCAAATATCTAACTAAAAATTATTATAGCAATAAATTAAAATTATATGAAATTAAATATCGACAATGTCAAAAGTTACTTTAACCTGTCAATTATTTTTTTCATATATTCACATAATTTAAAGCTAATTTTAGCTTAGTCAGAGATAAGAAATACGTTACTTTACTGAGTAATAAAACTTAACAAAACATTAATAATAAAACCAAATTTGCGAACTAATTAGCTGTAACTATCTACTTCAAACATAATAATGAAGTTTCCTCTTGTTAATGGATCATAAACATGCAACATATTATTTGTTTTATTATTTCATTATGCATTTATTGCCATCAAAGCGAATATTATTACAGTATTATCAACATGTATGCAATACTTAGGTAATTAACATAAAATAATTGTGAACTGTTCATTCATTCACATTAGCAAATTATAACTATTATTATGGATCTTTCAGGACAATTATACCTTAGTCGTTCTGTCGAATTCATAGCTGTACAGATACTCCAGCTAGGACTTTATAAAAACCCCCTTGTAATTAACATTTCGTGTGGTTGGTTCGCATGGAATAGTTACAAATGAAGTTATAATTACTGTCAAAATTATATTCGCTCACGATATATAATTTAACTTTTTTGTTTAGGAGTTTCGTCTGTCAGCTATTTATTAATAGGGTGTTTGCATGTCTGAGACAAGATGGAAATTCGTTGGCTTTGAAAAATTGTCGATGTGAAGACTTTTCGAGGTTGTTTAAACTTAATTAAATTTTTCTACTTATACAGGGCGATTCAATCATAATGTCATTAATTTTAAGAGAAGACAGGGAAAAATAAGTATAATACGAATACGTGATTAAAAAAAATTAATCATTAACAGTCACTAGCATCAATTCAACTCGATGTGATTTAAATATTTTTCCTATAGTACCTACTTACTGTAATATGTAACTAAAGCTATTATTTTTTTTTAAAGTATACAATTAACATATTAAGTTTCAACATAAAAAATATTTAATATTAAAATTACCAAACTCCAATGGATTAAAATAAACCATGCACATTTTAATTACATAAATAGTGAAATAAAATCTAATACTCACTAGGTTAAATTATTAAGAGAGACTGAAACGTTTTTTGTATTTAAATAGAGACACTAATAAAAAAACACTTTGTGCTGTCAACCAACAACAGTCCGAGACATACCTATTAACAATCCGGCAATCCGAGTCTTACCTACCATATTTAGGTCAATGATCTTGGTTTTAAGGTCTACTCAATGCTGCGCTGCAGAACCGCTAAATAATAACATATACAAACAATAATTACATTTGCATATTTATAAACACCCGGTGTAATCAATAGGAGATCATGAGAATTTTGTAATAAATGCCAACCGCATTAATTAGGTCCATTTTCAGCCCGCCTTCGAACAGATACACGCAGCTCGATTTTCGTCCCTCCTTCATCCATCAGTCATCATTCCCGCCCGGTAGAGGTTGGTGAATTTCGTGTGTTTGTCATTCGAAAAAAATCTGTCACTTCAGTACCGAACATGTGGTCCTGAGTGGCAACGCTGCTGGACTTCTATACACCTTCAATACTCGTACGCGTCATCAGAAAATTTGTAGGGTACTAGGAGCTACGTCTACCGATAGTTATAAGGTGATATGTTTATCTTTTGAAAGGTCGAGCAATTCGTTCGACTTTCTGTCTCTATTAGGCCTTCCGAATATATAGTTAAATTTAAACACATTATGGCTGAATCACTCTGTATAACTTAAATATTTTGCAGCAAAATATATATTATTTGCTTGCGCTCGCATCAAGCAGGATACGCTACACGCCACGCCCTTAAGTAAGATTTATTAATAATGGATCAAGTGATTACATTAATATCAAAATAAATAAAACAATATTTTGGTTAACGAGATCCGTTAACGAATTCGATTATTTGACATTTTATAAATATTGAAATGAAAACAATATTTGTCCATGGCGTGTCCTTGACATGAATAAAATAAAACTTAGTTTAATCCAGAGACTAAATAAAATTAATTTCATATAATAATGAGAAAATGTAATAATATCAATTTCACATCAAATATCACTTTATTATACAGAGTGGTTACAAGTTAAAGAAATACCTATCCAAAATAATAACAATGGTTAAAACTCTTCAACGACAGGTTTTTTGAGACCTTGTAGATGTCGTCTAGTCACTATTAACGTGTGCATATTTCCCAATAAAACTCCCTGTATAATGAATTCCTTCACGAATATAAAGAGAAAAGTAAGTTGTTCCTTAGTACCTAGGTTTTTTTGGCATATAGCTACGACAACATAAATCTTTCAAATTTATTTCTAAGCAAATGAAATTTGTATATGGCCTAAGTTACAACATTATTTGTGAATGTAAAACTGTGGAGTTGTAAAACTTCTGCAATGTTGTAAACTAGAAAATCAATTGGACATAAACACCGGTCATAAATTTTACAACATGAACGATGATAAAAAAGTGACGTAATGGTTACTGTTCGTGTAAATACAACTAATTGTGAAGACAATTACAATTTTCCGCTTTTAAATTTATAAGTTGGGTGGGTTTTAAATTTCATGATGTAGTTTGGTGTTTCTGATATCTTTCTAAAGAATGTCCCAATTTCATTGAGATACAAGGCGAAATTTAAAAAACCTACTTTTAAGTGATTCCTTGTATCTCAGAAAATATATGAGATATCGGAATGGTGGAATTCTTGGTTAAAATTAATTACATTATAACTGAATCACCCTGTATATTGTTGAGAACTAAGTACTAAATTTTAAATTTATTGTCGGAAAATTTTGCAAGGGAGTGACGCCCAAAGCCTTCTCGCATTTGTTGCCACTGTAGTCTATGAATGGCACAAATTGTGTTTTGTTCTGGGAAATAATAAATTTTTATACAATTATAGGCACAAAATTGCTTCCAATATCCTCAGTGTATTTCCGAATTAAATAAACTCAATTAAGGTTAACGGTGAAACAGGTGATCAAGATTTGTTAAAACCAGATATATCTCTGCGCAGAGTAAGACTATGTTGACGTGTTATAACAGCGCAGAGTAAGACTATGTTGACGTGTTGTAACAACCGGGCTAATTCATTTAAAATGTAGACAAAACGAAACTGAAATAAAGGGATCGTAACTCTATTAGTAGAGCAAAATCGGCTCTCAATTATGCCGTTTTTTTTAAATAATGATATAACTAAATTAACCCTTTACCATCTTGTAGTGGGACAATTTGGGCATCCAAAATGGACTTCTGACAAATTTCTTCAGTAGGGCTCAAATTTATAAAAACAAATTGTCGGATCTTCGGATGTTAATTGACAATTATGTTTTTCGAAACATAAATCGCGTTTGTAAATCATGACTTAACTTATGTTCATAATTATTTCACAACATATATAAAAAATTTCAGCGCTTCTAATGGTATACACCAATTTTTGATAACTAAAAAACCTTTTCGAAAAAATTTGTTCCAAAGTCGGCACCAGTAAATTTGTGCATTGAAAACTTCACTATGCGGAGAACCACATTAATTATTGAAAATAGATCTACAGTTATGAGGTAAATGTAGTCAAAAGTATAAAAAAGTTTTTTAAAAAAGTATACTTCGCTACGTGTTACAGTTTTCAAGAAATTGAATTTTGTATATGCTTATGCTCCGTGAGCAAGCTAAGCTTATACTTACGGTACAGAATATGTTTTCAGAAATAGGTCAATGCATTTATTCGGCGAGTTAAAAACATCTATATTTTCCATAAAGACAAAAATATACTTATTGTATATATTATCACTATGTTAGATAAGTACATTTATGATATTGCTCTCAAAATTAGAAAATCAAAGATTTGAGGACAGGTAATGCCAATACAGCTCGTAACTTCTCAAGACAAACAGCATTTGTTTTTAAATCAAGAATGATGTTTTATTAAAAAATCAACAATAAAATAGTTGGCAAGAAGGCGTTACCCCATACGGAACGACACTGTATAACATTTTCTAACACTTTTATCAAAATTAATAACAAATTTTCTTGCAAAATAGTACCAGTAATAATGCTTAATTTTTCTTTGTTCCATTTACACTAAAATATATATACTTTCACGTGATATAGATCTCAACTAATATCACTAAATATGAGAGAAAAAGATTATTTCATTTGTAGAATAAAATGCGTTTGGAACATTTTTTCTTTCAAGTTTGGATTTATCTACAACAAATGTATGTTATTTTTTTATTAAATCTCAGTGGTAAAGCATCAATGACATGTAAACAATAATTTACTATGACAAAAATAAAATTAGATAAACAAAACCACATTTCAATAACATTTATATATATATATATATATATATATATATATATATATATATATATATATATATATATATATATATATATATATATATATATATATTCCATAAATCCCAACTACCCGTTTGCATTTCACATTTTTGATATTTATTAAAAATATTAAATATATTTTAATGAATAAGTCTATTTAGCATTGTCTTAGCTACCTATTTATTAGGTAGACACAGAATATTATATCAAAGGATTTAACAAAGTCGTAATTATAGTAAAGCTATTAACTACAATACGTAATAATTTATCTTAGTCTTTTATAAAATCCGTTACGTGTGGTAGTACACAATATTGATACATAATCAATTTTTAATATACAAATATTATTTTACATCGACTGAAAAATTTATTTTAAATAAAAAAAAAAAATTTACATATTTTCAAAATTTCAAAAAACAGCACCGATGTAAAGTAATATTTGTAGTATATTAAAAAATACCGCATATTTTTATCATTTTCCGTTGAGGAGGTACTGAACGAAAACTATATCCCGTTTGATATAGCGTTCACCGTGACCCTTAATCACTTCTCTCAGTGTTGGACATTTCGCATCTAATGTAATTGTCTCTTTTTGAAAGCCATCCCATGGTGGCAGCATTTTAATGCTACGAAATATTTTTTCAGTATTCGCTCAGTAACTCTTGAACGGAAAATGATAAAAATATGCTTTTTTTTATTATACAGGGTTAACTATGACTAAGTACAAAAATTTTAACCACGTGCTCAGGGAGGCCTAAAAGATAATAAAAAATTTAATTTGGAATTTTAGCTCGATGTTTTAAAAATGGGGCAAAACCCTTTTTTCCTACGGAAAGTCGGCGCCTATGTCGATCAGTCATCATTCAAGATGGCTACATATGTCAACTACCATGCGGTCGTTTCTCACAACGTTACCGAATGTAGAAACAACGGAAGTAAACATTTTTATTAATTATAATACCTAAGTACCTGATAGATAACAGTTAATCCGTTTAGCTACAGTATTTTGCATTCGTTTTTCGTTCCTTCGTTCCAAACTGCCAAAACTTATTACTCGCCACAAAATACACACTTCGCGTAGAATTAATAAATTGCCCATTTATTTTAAGAAAATTGATTGAAAGAAAACTAACAGAAAACTTCGAATACATCCGTGGCAGTTTTTCATTTAGAAAATTTGTAACTCCACTGCATTGCTCTCAACTCTAGAAAATATGTCCACGTACGCTTAAAGAAATTGTGGAAAACTACACATGTCCCAATATGTCGCAACTATCCATTATTTAATAAATAAAACGTTTAAAACTGAAACTGTCACTAAACACGGAAAACTAAAATTACAATGTCAACACAACCGTTCAATCTTCGGTCCGCCAACATCGAGAACCTAATATTCTTCAGATAAATATTCTTATGGCAATCAATATAATCAATATTCTATTCTTTTGTGTACAATCGTGGGTTATCTTCATCCTAGTATTGTTTTGACACTTCCTCTGTGACACGGGGTTACACGCACACAGCACTTGTCAGTCGATATAAACCTATGCTGTGTTGTTGGTTGCATTGTTTCTAATACTCTCCAAATGTCAAACAGCAGTAGTGGTCAGAAAAGTAATTTTACAGAGCACTGTAAACGCCTCGGGAAATTTAAAATAATAATACTACAATATTATTATATGCAAACATGGTCGATTATTGTTAATATCGTTATTATTATTAGTATTATTATTATTTAATTCTATAATAAGATAAAAAATGGAACGAGCTTTAGTGCACTTTGCGCTAATGATCTACAGATGGCGCCAGCATTGGAAGATTCGTCAAATATCGCAAATATTTTGATATTAGACTTCAGTATTTGCTTTTCGCATATTCAAATTCGTGTAATCGCGGAAATTACGGATATGGTACTAATTTATAGGAAGTGCGACGAAAGCGCATATTGTGCAGCAGCAGAATATCAAAGACGTTTTCCAAAACTGTAGATAGAATATGCCAAATCTTCGAACATTTGTACGAATTGTACAACGTCCTCAAATGTTGTTTTACACGTGGTGGAGTTTTAAATACGTATGTACCTAACTTGAAAATAAAAAAGAACCAATTTCATACTTTTTAAAATTCCTTATAACTTCTTTTTTACTTAGTGACATAAAAATAAAGCATTTTTTAACTACAATAATAGATATACCTACAGAAAAAAAGTATTTTTTTATTTATGAAATGGTCGAGGGAAAGCAAGAGGTCCCCAGCAAGTACAACAATTTTTACAACGACAAGTTACAATGTAAACAAGTTAGAAAACAGAAAATAATTCAACTTTCTTGAAATCTCCAAATATCAGTCCTGGAAGTATCAGTAAGGTAGGTTTTACTCTCAGTGTTACCATATCGTGTTTCTCATTAAATAGTCTAGTATTTTGTAAATAAAACTTTCTTTAAAAGCGCCGTAAATCGTAACACGTGGCAACGCGGTGCTCTGTCACTATCTTTGACAACTTTGACTTGGCAGAATATACCTAACCTCGCAGCTGACAGGAGGCATAGTCGCCGAGAAATTAGGGGTTAATAAGGTTTTGAAAATAATTTTTTTTCGCTTTATAAATAAGTTTGGAATTTGTTTGAAGGGTGATACCGTTAATTCTGAATTTTTCCTATCCCCTCTTAAAATATTTGTACTAAGTCATAGTTAACCCTGTATTACAAATATTATTTTACATCAACGCTGTTTTTTGAAATTTGAAGAAGTGCAAAATTCATTTAAAAAAATTAATATTACACTTTTTCAAAATTTCAAAAAACAGCGTTGACGTAAAATAATATTTGTAGTCTATTGAAAAAAACCGCATATATTTATCATTATCCGTTAAGGAGTTACTGAGCGAAAACTATATATCGTTTGATAGAGTGCTCACCGTAAGCCTTAACGGCAGCCAGGAATTACATTTTTACATACCAACCTGATCTCAAAATAACGTTTTTAATTGTATAAAATATTTTCTGCTTTGACGGCATAATTAACAAGCCAAATTTAATGAATTAATTATGCCAGTTCTTAATGAAAGTTATTTTTAGTAACGCAAATGAAATAAAGAAATTAATTAGCATAAAGCTTTGGCATTGAGACATTTTTGTTGCAAACGAGGGGGTCTTCACAATGCTGAGGTGATATAAATCTGACATTTAAAATATTTAGGATGCCAGCCGCCCGAGAAGGGAATATCGACATGTGCCTGCGTTCCTTCTTCCTTCCTTCTGGGAAATATAGGGAACGTAACGAACCATTCACAAAATATAACTCCTTCAACGCCTATTTATCACTTGAGAAGTATTCTGTTAAATCTGGACTGCCGTTCTTTTATTGTAAGAAAAAGTAATATTTTCCACATCGTGAAGAAATATTGCCTCCTAATTTCGGGACACCTTGTATAATCTTAAAAATCGGACTATTTAGTAAGTGGACAGTTATTTTTTATATTATTTTACAGTAAATTTGCTTACTAGAATGTTACAGTTGCCAAGGCGTATTGAAAAATAAAATATGACTATAAAAATATCTTATTAAATGATTCCGTAAATAACATTAATTATTATAAAGTGAAAGTAATTTTGTAGTTATTTTCCTTTGAAGTTGTTTTAATTTTAATTATATATTTTGCCGGAGGTGCCAGTATCAAGATAAACAGTAATTTGAGAGTAATAAACATTCGGTGCGTGCAATTATAAACTTGTTTTCTAATCAACTTGTTTACTAACCATTTAATGATGGAAGAGCAGAAAAGTTGTGCCCTGTCTTTCCGTTAACTTACCATGAACATATGTAGCACATATAGGAGTAGTTGCGGCAACCTCTTCTATAATATTACACCATCTACAAATTGCAGTTTTCAATTGTGTAGGTTTTTGTAGCAATGAATTTTTCAAAGCAACTTAGTTTATTCATATTTTACCAAAAGAGACTAACAGAACAGTTTCAAAGTTCTATCGAAGTAGGGAGCAATATGATCAAAACTTCTAATCTACGCATCGGTCTTGGCACATGTGTAAAAATGTTTGTTTCGTTGCATTTTAATTTCAGCTTATTACTTCTGAATATGTTTGTATCATACTTATCTGCTGCAGTTGTAGTTTATAATGGGTTTAAATCGAATCATAATAATATATCTGATATACTTCAAGGGTCAAATTTGGGCCCATTACTATTTTTTAATAATTATAGATGATTTGTGTTCTGCTGTTGATTATGATTACTTTCTCTTTGCGTTAATCTTTTTTCTGATGTGATAATATTCAAGATTAGTTAATAAAGAGTCATCAATTATGTCTGGAAAACAATCTAAATATAAATATTTCTAAGTGTAAGGTTATAATCTACACTCGAAATTTGTATGATTACAAATATGCTTCGCATGTATTCCAATGCAATGAACTTGATTTAAAAGAGTCTGAATGCAGTTTTTTAAATTCCTTGACTAATGAAATCTGTAAGTGTCAAATTACTTTCCATATTACATGGCAATATTGATTCACTGAGTATATTATTGAAAATTGTATCTCATGTAGGTACTTGATTTTAGAACGCTCCGTTGTATTTCTTTTAATCGATCACATTCAAATACAAATGATTTACCTAATTAATTCTCCTTTATATAATATATTCCGTAATATATATTGTATATTGTAATGTATTTGTGTTTTTATAGTTTATATACAATTTTGAACAAAAAAGTAACTAGTCTTCAATATTGAGAGATAAGAGTAAATTTCTGACGATAAGAAAATGCGATGTAGCCAAACTTACCTTAGTCCAAAACAGTTTTGGCTAAGACAAGAAATCTTGCAAAATTTGAACAAGTCTTATCTTAAATAAAACAAGAGTTTCCTTAAAGTCTTGTTCTTGCAAGATCATATTTTGTCTTGTCTCGCAAACTTTTGATTTTAACAATGTCCTTTAAATAAGTATATACCTACAATAGAAATGCAATAAGTACTTATTTTTTCAGCTAATATCCACTTAAATATTAGTCCCTTCTTGTATCGTAATACTTTTTTTTAAATCTTAATGTCTTGCAATTTGAGCTGTCAAGTCTTGTATTGGTCTTGTCTTGAAGACATAAGAAAAACCAAGAAAAAAATTGCCAACATTAGTCCAATAGCTTACAGTTCAAAAAGATATAGGATGTTAAAATTAAAATTTTGAATTCAAAATTTATAGAAAGTTCTCAGAGAATTGATTCGAGAATTTGAATTCAGAGTTTCCTGGGACAATAAAAATTAACTTTGCTTTAGATGCTAGAGGGCGCTACAAAATCTACTCTTTACTTTACGCGTTTTTGATTTACTTTGTTCCACTGGATGTAATTTAATTTTTAAGACAAAGTTTTGGGTACGCCTGGAGTAAAGTTAAGTATGAATTCGTTTTTTTCGTACTAGAAAACACCAAATTCAAATTTTCAGACCAGTTGAGAACCTTCTAAAAAATTTTAAATTTAATATTTTAACTTTGGCATTCTGTATCTTATTTTATTATCAGAAATCCCAATAATTATGGGATACTCTATACAGGATGTCCGGAATATGAGAGTCTTAATTTTGCCTTGTGATAAGTTGTACTAAACAACGGTAACATAATTATGACAGCAAACAGGTCTTGACTGTGACAACGTAGCTCACATACATCTTAGGATTGTTATGTATTTATTTATATAATCATTACAAATAGGTACACCTAAACATAGGTTCATACTGTGAATGGTAAAAAAAAACAAACAAAAACACAAATTACGTTACAGACGCTTTTATTTAAGCTTAATTGTACCTTAGTTCGTAATTTTGTAACATTGTTTTGCATATTACTGCAGTTATATTCTATTTTTGAAAAGTATCTGTAGACAAACTATTTGTTTTAGACATTTTTTTCACAATAGCTTTCAGCCAAATAAAGGGTGTTTTTAAATGAAGTAGCAAAAATGAGACCTCATATTGAAAAAAAAAAATAAATAAAAAAAATAGATTTAACCTAATATGCCTATATCCCAAGTCGCATAATAAAAAAGATACAGGGTGTCAAAATTAAAAATTTATTTTCGATATTTTATTTGTAAATAACTTCTTAAGAAATCTAAATATTTACATGAAATTTGTAAAAGGGGAGTTTTGCGGGCGAGAAATTCAAATTTGTTTCTAATTTTGACGTCACTAGTATAGGGCGCCACTTGTGGCACTCCATGTTTCTCTTAAATGCCAGAACTTTTTTGCAGCTTAGTGTACCTATCCATCCTCCATAATTTACCGTTCTGAACAACTTTTTCAAGTAACATTTTGCTGTATTTTCAGTAGAAAAGGTCCTTTACCCGAAACGGTAACAGTTTTCAATCGGTACACTGAATATTTCAAATAGAATTAATTCAAAAACTGTTACTCCTAACGACTTCAACAAGGTATACCTTTTTCAGATATAACAGGTAGGGGAATCGATAGTTTGAATAGTCAGATGGATACACTAAGCAGCAAAAAAGTTCTGCCATTTAAAAGAAATATGATGTGCCATAAGTGGCGCTTTCTACTAGTGGCATCAAAATTAGAAACAAATTTGAATTTCTCGCCCGCAAAAACTCCTGATTTTCAAATTTTATGTAAATATTGGAGTTTTTAAGAAGTTATCTACAAATATCAAATGACAAATGGCCAATGTTTTTGTTTTGTTTGAATTGCTCTATTTCCGATTACTACCGAGAGCGCCGAGGTTTCACGACGGGCGATCGCGTGGTGGTAGAAGAAGGATGACTACATTAAAAAACTTACATATTAAAAAAGAGATAAATGATGGCAACTAGTTACCTGTGCTGAGATTTATTTGCGGGTGTAATGACGCTATTCCTATTGTTCAAGGTCGCGCACTGTCAGATACATAAAGGGATGCGCTGGAGGGTTAACGAGCTTAGCTGCCAGCAGCTCCGTCTCAATTAATAATTAGTTTCATGTGAAAATAGATTTATAACAAAATAAATATAAAAATATGATATAAGTAGGTGCTTATGTAATGTAAAATGAAAATAAATAAAACATTTTTTTTAGCAATGCGACAAACACCGCAGAGAAGACTTAGTCTCCCCTGTCTCTTCTAACAAGCCGCCACTGTATTTTAGCTACTTAATTTAAAAGCATCCTGTATATAAACCCTTACGGGAATCATATTTCGGATACCCTGTATTCCTACAACATTATTGAAACTTTATTTAGTTTAGAATTTATGTAGTATTTTTACTATTATTTTATGTACAGGGTTAACTATGACTAAGTACAAAAATTTTAACCACGTGCTCAGGGAGGCCTAAAAGACAAAAAATTTATTTCGGAATTCTAGCTCGATATTTTAAAAATGGGTCAAAACCCTTTTTTCCTACGGAAAG
Source organism: Monochamus alternatus (assembly GCA_037114965.1). Classification (NCBI taxonomy): domain Eukaryota; kingdom Metazoa; phylum Arthropoda; class Insecta; order Coleoptera; family Cerambycidae; genus Monochamus; species Monochamus alternatus. Next base: position 92,516,583 of record CM073427.1, on the reverse strand, counting down.
TCGACGCCTATGTCGATCAGTCATCGTCCAAGATGGCTACATATGTCAACTACCATACGGTCGTTTTTCACAACGTTGCTGAATGTAGAAACAACGAAAGTAAACATTTTTATTAATAATACCTAAGTACCTGATAGATAACAGTTAATCCGTTTAGTTACAGTAGTTTGTATTCGTTTTTCGTTCCTTCGTTCCAAACTTCCAAAACTTCATTTTCACTCATTACAGGCCCGTCAGAATTACTCGCCATAAAATACACACTAATATTCTTGAGATAAATATTCTTATGGCAATCAATATAATCAATATTCTATTCTTTTGTGTACAATCGTGGGTTATCTACATTCTAGTATTGCTTTGACAGTTCCTCCGTGACACGGGGTTACAAGCACATAGCACTTGTCAGTCGATATAAACCTATGCTGTGTTGTTGGTTGTATTGTTTCTAATACTCTCCAAATGTCAAACAGCAGTAGTGGTCAGAAAAGTAATATTACAGAGCACAGTACAATATTATTATATGCAAATATGGTCGATTATTGTTAATATCGTTACTATTATTAGTATTATTATTATTTAATTCTATAATAAGTTAAAAAATAGAACGAGCTTTAGTGCATTTTGCGCTAATGACCTACAGATGGCGCTAGCATCGGAAGATCCGTCAAATATCGCAAATATTTTGATATTAGTTTTCAGTAGTTTTCAGTTGTGCTTTTCGTACATTCAAATTCGTGTAATCGCAGAAATTGCGGATATGGTACTCATTTATGGGAAGTGCGACGAAAGTGCGTATCGTGCAACAGCAGAATATCAAAGACGTTTTCCAAATATGTAGACAAAATATGCCAAAATCGTCGTACATTTGTACGAATTGTACAACGTCCACGAATGTTGTTTTACACGTGCTGTAGTTTTAAACACGTATGTACCTAACTTGAAAATAAAAAAGAACCAATTTTATACTTTTTAAAATTCCTTGTAACTTCTTTTTTTACTTAGTGACATAAAAATAAAGCATTTTTAAAATACAATAATAGTTATACATACCCACAGAAAAAAGTATTTTTTTATTTATGAAATGATCGAGGGAAATCAAGAGGTCCCCAGCAAGTACAACAATTTTTACAACGACAAGTTATAATGTAAACAAGTTAGAAAACAGAAAATAATTCAACTTTCTTGAAATCTCCAAATATCAGTCCTGGAAGTATCAGTAAGGTAGATTTTATTCTGAGTGCGACTATATCGCGTTTCTCATTAAATAATCTAGTATTTTGTAAATAAAACTTTCTTTAAAAGCGCCGTAAATCGTTACACGTGGCAACGCGGTGCTCTGTCACTATCTTTGACAACTTTGACTTGGCAGAATATACCTAACCTCGCAGCTGACAGGAGGCATAGTCGCCGAGAAATTAGGGGTTAATAAGGTTTTGAAAATAATTTTTTTCGCTTTATAAATAAGTTTGGAATTTTTTTGAAGGCTGATACCGTCAATTCTGAATTTTTCCTACTCCCTCTTAAAATATTTGTACTAAGTCATAGTTAACCCTGTATATTACGAACTGTTATATGATTTGTCACAGAATATGATGTTGTCCTGTAAATGAAGAAGTCTGTTGATTATTTCAACAGTTCTACCAAAATTCCTTTATTTTATTCGTCAGAAACAGTAAAATAAATAAAGATGTCTTAAGGGCGCCTTAAAACGCAATTAATAACCGCTGAACCCATCGCGGCTAACCCCAAACACGTAAAAGTCCGACTTCCTCCTTTTTCCGGTTTCAATAAAAACTTCGAAATGAGCTTTTTAACTGCTCACGCCTCTTTGGCGCAACGTAGAACGAAATTTCATGCAAAAACACAAAGGCAATCCGACCGAAGCGCGGTGATAGGGATGCATGCGGGATGGAGTAACCCTTTGTTTGTTTCTCCGCAGGACGGCCGCCTTCAAAGCGGAGACCACATCCTGCAAATAGGAGAGGTGAACCTCAGAGGGCTGGGGTCCGAGCAGGTGGCGTCCGTTCTGAGGCAGTGTGGGGTCCACGTCCGGATGGTTGTGGCCAGGCCGATTGAGTGTGCGAATTCCGATTATCAGGTAAATATATGTATGTGTATAGTTTTTATAGTTTAAATATTCAAGTCAACTCGAATACGTTTATTATTAAAAATAGCAATATTTGAAATGAAGTTAATTTGAATTACGTTGTTGCAACAAATGAATTTTTATTATATTTTACAAGAAAGATAAATATGAGAATAATTTGCGGTGAAGCCGCACCATAACCGCCCACCAAAATATAATAAAAAAAAATATATTATATATAATTTAAACTGAATGAAAAGAAAATTAATATAGCAAAAAATAATATATGTATATGATATGTATATGTGTTAAGAATGTAGTTCATTGTTGAGGAAGAGGACAAAGTTTTACTAAAGGTCTCTGTATTATACCTCTTTTAGTTTTAACTGTAGCTACTCGAGCTACTCCATCAGTGCCAGGGTGGAGTTTTTCTACTTGTCCTAACGTCCATTGTAAAGGAGGAGAATTTTCTGTTTTAATAAGTACTACAGTACCCGGATGAATTGAAGCCGCCGATTTATGCCATTTTTTACGCTGTTGTAGCGTATGTAAGTACTCTGAATGCCAACGTCGCCAAAAATCAGAATGCATACGTTGCAAAATGAGAGGTATCTGGATCTGGTAACGCAGTTAAAGGCTCTAATGTCAAAAAATGACCTGGAGTTAATACCGAGAGATCATTGGGATCCGAACTCATGGGACACAGTGGTCTCGAGTTTAAAACAGCTTCTATTTGCGTTAGAACAGTGTAAAGCTCTTCATAGGTTAAGATTTGTTCCCCTATGACTCTAATCAAATGAGACTTGACACTTTTAATACCGGACTCCCAAAGTCCTCCAAAGTGAGGTGCGGAAGGCGGATTAAAGGACCATTGAATTCCTTCCTGTTCTGTGGCAAGTTGCATACATTTTGAGAGTTCTTTCTGGGCTCCAATAAACTTTGTTCCACAATCGGAAAATATTTGAGTGCAACGAGCTCGACGTGCAATAAACCGTCGTAACGCAGCAAGGAAACATTCTGTCGATAAATCCGAGGCAACTTCTAAATGAAGTGCTTTTGTTACAAAGCACACAAATAAACATAAGTAGGTCTTTTGTGATTTTACACCACGAGATTTGCCCAATGTTATGAAGAATGGACTGCCATAATCAACTCCTACACACTGAAATGGTTTAATTTGGTTTACACGAGTTGGAGGCAGGTTACCCATTATGGGTTGAAGAGAACGTGGATTTGTTCTAAAACACTGGAAACATTTAGATAAACAATGACGAATAGCACGCCTAGCAGATAAAATCCAGACCTGCTGGGATAAAAGAAACTGAAGAGTTTGCGGACCAGGGTGAAGATAAGTTCTATGCAGCTCTTCGATTAAGTGCAGGATGCTTTTGGTCATATGATAACGAAGAATGACGCAGTCGACCACCTACTCTGATAATACCTTCTTTATCAATAAAAGGATTAATTTTTCGGAGAGATTTACTAAGAAGATGACCCTTTTCAAGCTTATCAATGTCATCGAGAAAGGATACATGTTGAACACGTTTTATTAACAAAAGTAAGGCATTATGCATCTCATGAACAGTTAGGGGACCAAATATTTTAGAAGCGGGTGATCGGACATTTTTTATAAAACGAAAGCAGAAAGAACAACTCTTTTTTCTTCCTCCAAAGAAACTGGATCGTCTACATGAGAAAAAACTGGCCAAGTGGCTTTTGAGGACTTTAGCCAATATGAAAAATAATATAAAATATTTAGGTGTCATCTTCGTTGACAAATCAATATAGTCAGATTATGTAACAAAAAAAAAATATGATACTGCATTTATTAAAATTTCTTAAGCAAATATTTGACTTATATTGTATCGGACATCTCTATTTCGCTCTAATCCAGTCTTATCTAAATTATGGTTGCTGAATATGGGGCGGCGCAATATCAGTTCATTTAAAAAAATTAGAAGTTATTCAAAAGTGGGTATTAAAGGTAATACGAATATACAGGGTGATTCAGGTTTAATCTCGATAACTTCAGGAATCGATAGAACAGGTTAAAATAATGTTCATTTGTGATATAAACTTATTTCCTAAAACGCATCGTTTCCGAGATAGAGGGCTTTGAAGTAGGATTTTTGTTCTCGTTTTCCCCTCATAACTTTTGAACTACTTATCCGATTTAAGTGAAATTCGGAACACAAACACTCCTTATGATCTTACATAAGCTTACTAAGTTTAAACTACCTACCCCCTCTTAGAAGTGTATTTTGTATCTCTTTTTTCTCTTTTGTCTTACTTTATTTCAAAACTACTTAAAAAAATCCAGAGTTCCGAACACGCTTCTCTAATAGAAGAATTCCAAATGCGCAAGTTTTTGTAGATGTACATCGTCGATTTTTGGAATATGGTTTGCGCCGCTACACTGATCATAATCGTAATGTACCGTCAAGATATAATCAGCGAATTCTTAACCTTTTTGATATCGACAGAACTTTAAGCACACACCGAGCAGCTCGGCAAATCCATTTATCTCAATAAAAAATACGGAGAGCACTCAAACAAGATCATCGAAGGGCTTTCCATCTCCAACCAGTTCAAGGTTTGTTGCCAGGAGATGCTGAAAAACGTTTAAATTTTTGTAGATGGGTTTTAGATTCAACAGAAATTAATCCACAATTTCTGCATAAGGTTTTATGCACCGACGAATCTAATTTCACAAAAGCTGGAATTGTGAATTACCACAACATTCACGTTTGGAGTGAAGTCAATCCTCTATGTGTCAGACAATCTTCATTTCAGCAACAGTTTAGTTTAAATGTGTGGATTGGTGTTATAAGTAATAACCTCTGTGGGTCGCACATTTTGCCTTATCGTTTAAATGGGGATTTATTTCATAAGTTTCTGCAAAACTCTCTCCCCGACGTGCTTCACGATGTCCCCTTAAATTTACGCCAAGGGAACTGGATGCTGTTGGATGGTGCCCCTGCACATTACGGAAGGCAAATACGGCAGTGGTTGGATGAGAATTATCCTCGTCGATGGATTAGACGGCAACCCAACAACCACCCAAATATGTGGATTCCTTGCCAAGGACCAGTGGCTTGGTCTCCGCGCTCGCCAGATCTGAATTGTGTATGATACGCCAGTACATACCCGTGAGGAATTGATCCAAAGGATAAGACATGCTTGTGATGACATAAAAAATAATCCTGTTCAAATAGCAGCTGCGGTTAATACACTAGTTCGTCGATGGCAAAAATGTATTGAGGCTGGTAATTATTTTAGTAGTTGATAAGTTTGTTGCAAATCTTGTAATAAGTAGTTAGTTATTGACATTTTTTTTTAACACTAAAAACACTCTTTAAATAATACTTTTGAAAATGATTTTCACAAACGTCAGTTTTTTTTTGAGAGCCGTCCGACAGTGTCTCCGGAAGCACCGCAGTCTATAGACTTATTGTGCATTTCTCGACGAGCACAAACGTTCATGGTACTACAGTGGGATTCGAACCCACACCGACATAGCCGATCCAGACAAAATTCACAAAATTCTATACGACAGACCAGCCGGGAATTGAATTTAGATGAATCAACCCTTCAACGAATTTTAAAGACCAATGGGTATCATTACTACAAACTTCTCAATTTGGAGTATTTGTCTGAGCGTCACATTGAAAACACTTAATTGTATAGCTCAACTTGTAGTAAATGTAGAAACTGTTGATCAGAACCTTTTTGGTCACCTTCTTTGGATGGACGAAAGTCGGTTTTTCAGTAATGGTTTGCCAGACAGGCGCAACGAACACTACTGGTCCATTGAAAATCCCCACATTGTAAGTTCAGTCTAAAATCAAGGCCATTTTGGAGTAAATGAACAGTGTGAGTTATCTAAATTTCTTACAAGAAGATCTTCCTACACTTGCAGCTAAGGAGGGACCGTATGGTATCAGCACGACGGAGCTCCTCACAAGGCCAGGATTGTGCGACAATATTTAGATAACACTTTCCCAGAAAAATGGATTGGGATTATTGGACCCATTCAGTGGCCCAAAAAGTTACCAGATCTAACACCCCTAGTTTTTTTATATGGGGTTTAAAAAACAAGGTTTACAAAACACCTTCGCCAGATTCATTTGAAAAAAAAAATCACAAAAAAGTCAAGCGAAGATTGAATATGTGCCTTGAAATGAGTAGAGGTCATATAGAGAATAGATATGTAAATATATGTATGTAGTATGAGGGCGTTTCCCTCATTTTTCAAGTGTACTTATTTTTATCGTCACCTTTTGTTGAACTGTATTAAAGAATTAACGAGTTTAATCCTTTTTGTTTTAAACGAACGAACATTCAATTATTTTTCAACGACTACTTGATCCTTCCGCTGCTAGTGTGATTTTTTTTATTTGGTATTTCTTTTGAGACTCCTTAGGATGATATTGCTTATACCTTTTAACGGGAAGTAATACAGTAAAATTTCTCTTATAAAAGTTTATTAGAAAAAGAGTTTTTAACAAATGTGTCCCAAATGTTATTAAAATTTTTTGTATCTTTACAGACCCATACTATATGTTCAAACATTTCTAGCAGTTCTGAACTAGTTCTCAACGGCAATTGGAACTAACCTTATCCCGAAATAATTTATTTATTTATTTATTTATTATTAAGGGCACACACAGGTGAAATACTCACAATAGTATCCACTAAACTCAAATAAAAAAAACCAAATGTAAAATATATCAGTCAGCTATGAAAGAGTTACAAAATTAAATTACAATATTGATATGAAATTGATATTATGAAAAAAAAGTTTTATGCTATAAAAATACGTTTAAGCAAACTCTTTAGTGAAGCCAGTGACATAGAAAATAAATCTACATTGTTAAAAATTGCATTGTAATGGAGAACCAATTTACACATTGGCGAGTTTACGGAAGTGTTAGTATGTTTAAATGGAATTGAGAATAAGTCGTAGAACATTAAGGGTCTAAGTATATTAAAATATATTTTACTAACTAACTGTTCACAATCAATTTTATCAATAATGGTTTTGTACAACTGCATCACATCCGCCAATACTCTTCTATTCTCTAAGGATATAATATTGTATTCTCTACATATACTATGGAAATTGTTATAATTCAATGTTCGTCTATAGTTATATGAAAAACAACTTTAAAAATTTGTGTTGAATCGTTTCAATATGATTAATGTATGTCTTGTATTCTTGGCCATTCCATATAACCGAGGAAAAAAAAATTTGGACATACTAATGAATCTCATTTCTTTTACGATTAAGCATAGTATACTTTGAAAACAATACAATGATAGATGTCATATTGGTTTGACAGTAATTTCAAACCTCATATGCTTGCTTCATACAACATAAAAGCAGAAACGCAATCTTTCATGAGAAAATACACATTTAACTAATTTATTCTAACCTCGGTACAATTTCTAGATTGGTTGCCACGTCGTCGGTTTAGCTTCCTTACGTTTTCAGAGACATATGATAAGTTTAAAATAAAGTCTCAAAGCTACTTCTGAGGAAGGTAACGATATGTCAAACGTCAAGGAAGCGAAACCGACGATGTGACGACCACTCCGGAAACTGTTCTACCAAGGTTAAAATAAATTAGATAAACGTCTATTTTCTCATAAAAGTTAAGCTGCTTTTATCTTGTATGAACGAAGCATATAAGTTTTGAAATTACCGTCACAGCAATACGACAGCTATCATTCAATTCAAAGTATACGTAAGTATACTTTGCTTAATCGTAAAAGAAATAAGAATCATTAGCATGTCCAAACAATTTAAATGTCAATTTTCTCGCAAACGGTTGTTTTTTTTTACTTCGAACATGTATGAAATTCTTAGATTAACATTCATTCTTTATAGGAATGCCATCCAGATCTTAATATAGTTAAAGACAAAAAAGTGATGATCATTTCTTCACTTAGTGCGTGCCTTTTCTGCTGTTTAGGATGCTGAAATTTTAGAAATATTGTACCTGAAACTGCATCTCTATAAAAGTAACAAGTGTGACAAATTTTTAAAAAATCGTTCCTGTATTAAAAAAGTTATAGTGAAAAAACAAATTAAAAAAAGTAACTTTGGGGTTATGTAGCTCCGTTGATATTGAATTAACGAGAAAATGTTACAGGAACGAGTAGTATCACCCCATAAATTTTATGTAGCGGAGAGTGGGTTAAGTTAACTAGCTTAAGGAAAGATAATCGTAAAAAATAACAAATGTGAATTTCAAAATGACAATTTTTCTGCAAATAAATGTTTACATACATATATGCTTAACAACAATAAATTAACAAAACTAAAAAACAACATTCTATAACATTTATTATCATGGCTTTTAATAAGATATTGGGTAAGATAACTATTTGTGGCACGGCTCACAGAGCAATTGTCTTTGCACTTGAGCAGGCTTCGTACCACCATACTTTGCATGATACACTTTGTATCCGGTTATCATTAGGAGGATATGAAAACAGCTCTAAACAACCAGGATACACAGTATTTTGTTCCTTTCCATTGTTGACTGAATGTGATTCCTTACTCATCAAATTAGATTTGTTGTTAGCCTTTTCTTTCCTTATTTCCTTTTTCTTTCTTTCTCTTCAGTTTCTCTTTGTTTTTCTTCCAACATGGAGTAGAAGTAATAAATAACTGATGACTTCTGCCATATTCTTGATTGATTTGATACAGGTCTGTCGTATTTAGGCGGCGGTCTGATTTGCCAAAAAGATTTTTGTTTGTTTTTCTCATTAACCATTGTTTCTTGTAGAAGTAGAAGCTTCAGGGGAAGCGGCAGAAGATTCAAGAAGTTTTAAAGGATCAAGATGAACTAATAGATCTATTTAGAGAAACGACAGAAGTAATGTAGAAGGTCGATCTATCTTGGGATGTAGAATAGAATAATGTCTTTTGACCACGAACGGTGATCAGTCTTTTTAACCTAGTTACTCGGCATCTGAAACAATGTTTCCAAGTCATTAGGGCAAGTTAACGAATTCGTCACGTTACCCCAATCAACTTTCCTCATACACACACTTAACCTAACATTTCTCAATATAATTAGGTTAAGTTAATAAATAGTAAAAGTACATTATATCTCTAATCAATATATGTTTTAACCCACAGAAAAAACATTACTTTATTCTTATCTTACCTTCGCTTAAATACAGTTAGATTACAGATGTCTGTAGTGACGTAAAATAAATAAAATTAGTTATTTCACCCACCATGTCAACTTACCCCGCTCTCCCCTACAGTGTTTCCGAACGCTCTGTATGAATAATAAATCAAATGATCGATTTGTTTCGCCAAGGAATCCCTTTATATTTATCCTTGCTGTTTTCTTTTTACCTAACAAAATCAAATTACTTCTGATTTGATTGTCATAAGGAGATGAATAAATATCGCCAGACTTTCGAATACTTATACAGATATGAGTACAATATATCGTTGTTTATGTTTGAGCTTAACGTTTTCCATGCTCTTAATAACGTGAACGTATAGCAGTTTTGAATGATTTATTCATCGAGTCGAGTTTTTCAGGGCATTTCGGCAGATTTAACAGGGTTTCCCGCACATTTAACTAGGAACATTCTTGAATCACTAAATCATGGCTCTCAGAATATTGCGAAAATAATTCGTTCATATCAAACATCTGCTAGTTTGTTTCGTTGTTTATGGGAACTGAGAGAAAACTTTAAATTTATGGGGCTCGGATATTAAATTTGAATGAATTTTGTTCCTGTTTTATCGCTGGAAGTTTTACTTAATTTTCCAGCAAGTATTGACCCAGCGTAGCTCGTACGGACAATTTACTGCCTAGATTTCAGTTACAAGGAACGCAATATTATTTTAAAGCTTGTTTATTGGAACGCCTGTTCTAAATCAGTAATACTTATGCGGTGTATGTACAGGCTGGAATAATTCAGATACTTTTGGGGAGTTTCTCCTAATTCCCGAGGAGATAGAAAAACATATCAAAGGTTCTTATGTAATAAAACAACACCTAAAACAGAAATATATAAAATTAAATTTAAATTAGACAGTGGGGAAATAATTAATGACAAGCCTGAAATAACTTTAACCAACGTTATTGTGAATTGGGTGAAAATATGCCAACAATATAATAGCACCAGAGAATTTTGTGGATAACACTGAGTCTTTGGAAAATACAATGTATCTGCAGCCACAGATGAAACTGAAGTATTTAACGTTATACAAAAATTAAAAACTAAAAAATCACCTGGGGATAATATACGTGCGGAGACATTAAAAGAAATTTCTTTAGAGATAGTACCCCATTAACGTATTTAATTAATACTTCTACTACAAATTAGAAATCATAAATTATCGCCGCATTTCGTTGATCTCAAACGTAGCTAAAATTATTGAAAAAATCCTTAAAGCAAGAATCTCTAACTTTTTAGATAAATACCATATCATCTCAGATAACCAATACGGCTTTAGAGAGGGGAAATCAACAGAAGACGCTATACACCATCTGACACCATATCTGTACAATAATAATAATAATAATAATAATAATAATAATAATAATAATAATAATAATAATGCATCTCCATCAGAGTTTGCATCCAAGATCTCGTCCGTTTCGCGGTTATACTTCCCAAGAAATCGGGGAGGCCGTGGTCTCTTGAGTTTGGAGTGTCTCCAGGGCAGAGTGGTTTTGGAGGAAGCCTGTAAAATCATCAGGAGCTCGGATCCCCTTCTCTGCATGGTCCAAGACCATGAAGCAGCAGGGATAGGAGCATTTGTATATAAGGCAGCGAGAAGAGCAGCCAATGAACTTGGTCTCGTGTTCGATACTGAGCGGGAAAATCCAGACTCTGTCACCGAGTGGGACTCTGCTCAGTTAAAAGCCCAAATTAAAGCTGCAGAGACGCGTCATCTTCTGCAGCTACATAAGGATAAGCCAATGCATAGTCACTTCTACCGTCATCTAGAGGGGCTTGGCTTATCTGAAAAGCTGACCCTCGCTTTTTTTGAGGTCAGCGGGGCTGAACTCTGAGACCGAGGGGTTCATAATGGCTTGCCAAGATGGTGTAATTAATACTCTCGTCTATCGTAGTCGTGTCTTGGGTATCGAGGTTCCTGATACCAGATGCAGGGCCTGCCGCCAGGCGCCAGAGACGCTTATGCATCTCCTGTCGGCCTGTCCGGTATATGCGGCCACAGCGTATATCCAAAGACACGATTCAGCCTTACGGGTGTTGTATTATCATTTACGACACTCGTATGAGATAGACGAGACGCCAGTGCTGCCTTATGCTCCGGGGGATATAGAATCCGTTGTGGAGAATGAGAAGTGCCGAATTTATTGGAACTATTCATTCCCCACCTCAGGCAAATTCAAGCCAATAAGCCTGATGTAGTCCTCCTCGACCACCAACTTAGGACGATGTTTGTGATTGAGTTCTCGGCTCCCGCAGAGAACAACATCGTCCTAAAAGAGGAGGAAAAACGGAGGAAGTATCGAGATCTTCTCTCCGAGCTCCGCAGGCTGTATCCAGACCACTCTGTTAAGATTGTGGTGCTCATTATAGGCGTCCTGGGTGGAATGAGACATACGTTGCTTTCTGACTTAAAGATCATACCGGCTTGCCGAAATTCGGCAGAGATCTTAGCCGGCAGAATGCAGAAGGCAATCGTCCTTGGTTTGCTACGTCTACTCAGAACGCACGATTTACGGGCGCAATGATTACTGACTCCACGGAGTGGAGAGTGGTCATTGCTTGACTCTTCAGAACATCTCCGAATGTGTCGGAGCTTCGGAAGGTGTTACTGAAAAAAAAAGCGCCCAGGAACGACTTACGTTGGTAGGCCCTAACCACTATTTAGTGCAGGAATGAGGGAAACCTGGAAAACCTCATTAATTAGGGGGGTAGTCAAATATCAACCGGTATCAATCTCTCACATTGACCCAAGCCAACATTCTTCCACCCCTACCATACCCGCAGAGAGGGTGCCAAACCTCTCCACGAATATAGCTTATATACGGTCTACCGGCAGCTAGGCTCGAACCAACACCGATCTAGTCACCTCGATTCAAGTATTGACGCCTTAAACCGCGCGACCACTGACCGACCCATGCAATGGACAAGCGTGTCCCTGCTGTCTGCATTTTTGTCGATCACTCTAAAGCCTTTGACACTGTATGCTATAAAAAATTATTGAAAAAAATTGAATGCTCTGGGTTGAAAGGTAACGTATACGAACCTTTAAAGAGCTATCTGTCCGATAGGAAACTATATGTGAATATTGATGGGGTTATTAGTGATGAAAGAACTGTTAGTTATGGAGTTCCGCAGGGCACAGTTTGGGTCCATTACTATTTACTATATACATAAATAATATACTTTTCTTAAACAGTAAAGGTAAAGTAATTAGCTTTGCAGATGACCCTGCACTTCTCTACCGGGCAGATGACGAAAGAATTGAAATTAAATGCTGAAGCTGATTTCAGAATTATTACAGATTGGTTTGCATACAATAAATTAACATTAAATACCGATAAAACAAAACACCTACCTTTCATATTATACATCTAGTTTACCAGATATGGGTTCTTTATATATAAAGGCAACAACACATATTCCAGAAACTGTCTTCATTAAATATTTGGGAATAATTATTGACAGACATCTGACATGGGACCTACAAATAAAACATATTATAAAAAAAGTTAGAGGAATACTGTCACGCTTTAAATATCTAAAATATTATGTAGACGTTAATCATCTCAAGGTAAACTATTCTTTGGATCAATGTCAACTAGCGTATGGTATTTTAGGAAGGGGGGTGTTAACGACGTTTATTTCAACAATTTAAATATTTTGCAAAAATGGATAATGAGAATAATTTATAATAATAAAATAGCATATTCGAAAGATCAGTTATTTAAGGAAAGTAAACTTTTTGAGATCAGACAATTGTTTTGTTTGTCCGTTCTTGCTAACATAAAAAAAAGATAAAATAAAGCTTAATTCTATCGAGCATAAATATGAGACTAGAAGTAGAGAATATAATGTAAGGGTACCAAAATGTGAAAAATCAGTTGGTCAACGAAACGAATAAAACGAAATCAAGTTAATTAATTAAAAAATACTTAATACTTTAAGAAAGAACCAGTTAAAATGGATTCACTCGTACAATCTTACCAAACTGTTTAAAATTGATTGCCTGTAAAAAATGCACGAGCACGTTCTATCAGACAGATAAAATTGAAAAAGCATCAAAGAAATTATGACAAAAAGTTTGATATTTGTAAATAATTTGGGTATTGTTGCCCTGTACCCTGTAACAATTGGGAGCAACTTGTGATACATTTTTGGAAACACTTTAGTTAGGGTAATCTTCAAATTGGAAAAAAATGTGGTGTTCCATTAAAAAAAGAATGACGTCATTACTCGAAGGTAGGTCACCCTGTATAATAAATTATTATTTGAAAAAAAAATTAAAATAAAAAATCGATTTGTTTCGGGAATTTTCAATAATGTCTTTTATTTACCTAATAATGAGTTTGCGCTTGACTTTAGGACGCACTGTATATCTTAGTATTACAGAATGTGAAAAAGAGACATTAGTTGGAAACTTTATTATGCCATGAAGTACCTACTAAAAGAACATTCAGTAACGTGCAGCCTTTGCATATTTTTCGTTAATTTAATTTTCAACCACAAGCGTAGAGAGTGGCATCTGTTTAATATTGATGTGGGGTAAGAAAGCTGATGGCAGCGCGTCGTAGAAACGAACTACTTATAATAGAGTGAGTGTTATCAAAATTGCCTGGAATGACGAAATAAGGAGTATAATGGAGGAGCCTAAATGGTTTAGACACTTGGGAAAGGCGCCAGAAGATAGAAAGTGGAGATTAGGGACGAAAATCTGACAGTGAGATGTATAAAAATTAATGTTTTCATTTGTGTCACTAAAGTGACAAGGAATTAATTGAAATGAATGGTGCTTTTGTACTAGATACTAGAAGTGGATAAAATTGTTCTTACCGCGATATTAAAAAGAAATATACGGATATTAAATGTCTTCAAAACTGTTACATGCAATTTTTTAATCAAAACATCGGTGTTTTACTTTCAAAGCAATGTTAATGATAAAATGTATAACATCCTACGGGCGGGACAGGTATGGTTCTTGAGTACTTGAGTAAAGATAACATTTTTGGGTTTTGTGTACAAGTAGGACAAGTTTACCACAGGATAAATCTGCATATATTATGAACTTGCAACACATTTTTAAGCGTGACTCTATTAATTTAGAAGTACATTTTAATGGCAGAAATGATATGCGTGGGACAGCGTATGCCAGTCTTAGCTGCTGTAATCGACAATAAAAATGACAACTCTTGGAGAGTTTCTCAATTTGGAATATTATTATTGATGTATGTTTTTTATATAAATGAATACGTTTTAATATATATAAAGCTGCTTACAGGCCTTATAGGCCCAGAGCTGTGCTACTTTCCTCTACTCCGTTCTGTTTCTCGCCTTTCTTTTCCAGTCCGTTACATTTTTCTTCCTTAGATCTATTGCCACTGCCTCTCTCTATCGCTTCCTCGGTCTCGCTCTTTTCTACTTGTAGTTAGGTTTACTCTCTACAAATTTTTTTAAATACCCTTTAACTGTACAAGTTTATTTTTTGGTGCCTGGTACATTTAATATATTTTCTCATTATTTCTGCTTACATAGTCTTCCTCTGTCTTCTTTCACCTTAGAAGTCTTCTTAAGATCTTCTTTTCCTACCTTGACAGGTATTCTCTTGACTTCTTATTCCAAGTTTCACCGCCATAGCGCTGTCGGATTCAAAATTGTATTGTACATTTTAAATTTTACTCCTCTGGACACATTTTTTGATTCCATTAAGTTGTTTGCTTTTATTATTCTCCTATTAATTTCTTACTCCTCGTCACACTTAACTGTTATCAGCGCTCCCAAGTACTCATATTCTTGAACTTCATTTAACTACATCTCTCCGTGCTGCATCTTCAATTTAAAATTGGTATCTTTTTTTGGACACTTACTTTTCACTTGATTTATCTACAGTCCCACACTAAGTACCACCTCCATAAGTTTTCTCGTTACTTTATCTAATTCGGTACTATCTCTTGCAATTATGGCCACATCATCTGCATAACTTACTATTTTGTGACTTTTAAACAACTTTCTCTATTCAAGTAACTATCTTTTATGACCTTTTCTAGTACTAAATTAAAAAGAAGCGTTGAGAGTGAGTCTTCTTGTCTTGTTGTCAATAGTAAAACCTTCACCTCTTATTCGTACTTTGCTTTCGGTATTTTTTAAGGTAATTTTCAACAACCAAATCAGTTTAGTTGGTATCCCAAATTATTTCAATATTTTAATTAGTTTATTCCTTTTGACAGAATCATATGCTTTTCTGAAGTCTACGAATAAGACCATTGCTTTAATTCTATATTCATGGCATCTAGTAAAGATTTCCTTCACCATGAAGATTTAGTCTGTTGTTGACTTCCCCGTTATAAAATCTTTTTGATACTCCCCTAACTGTAGTTCTGTTATATGTTCCGTATTTTTTAAAGTTTCTATAATTATGTCTATTTCCTTTTCTGTAGGCTCTTTTACTTCCACTTCCTTTTCCCTTACCAGTATTATCTCCTGATCCTCTCTTTCCCTTACGCTCTCTCCATTCGACATCTTTACGAAATATTGCGTCTTTCTCTCACTTCTATTTCTTCTCCTATTGAATTGCAATGTGTTTTAATACTAAATATTAATTTCCGAGTTTTAGTGTAAAACTAAAAATTTATTATTTACGTACTATTTCGTTAAAGTGAAAGGTTAGTTTTTGATGACTATTTTTAATTAGTATTTCCCAAACGCGTAGAGATAAATTCAAAAAAAAAGTTCCATAACTTTTTATGATCTTTTTGAAAATCTAAAAAGAAATGGACAGAGTTTATTTAGAGGCGGGTGAAAGAAGGGGGTAGAGTTTCAAAAATGCCTAAACTTTTTTTGTATATGCCTTGTAATACCGTAGTGTGGTACGTAAGGGATCTGTTAGTCCTTCTAGAAATTTCTCTCACCGACAAATCTGCTTCGCGCAACCCAACAATCCGTCCTCTCTCAAGTGACCAAGCTGGAAAATCTGCCGTAATCTTCATACTCTAGGCATAATCAACTGTAAAAAAAATGTTTGCAACAAGCTTCACAACACTTGTAACACGAATGTGAGTATATATTTTTAACATAATGCTGTTATTAAAGTACGACCTATGCAAACTCCAAAGAAGCTTAACAGATAAACTTGGAAATTTATTTGTTTTAGTTATCTATTTATTAATCATGTTTTACTTTCACTGAGAAGTAAGTAAACATGCAAACAATTATCAAACTAAAATCATATTTAATGGCTAATTTCCTTTCTTTGTTGTGTAGTATATAAGTAGGAAAAATGTTATGGTAATAAATATCATAAAAAAGACCGACATTTGTCATAAAGGACTCTTTATGGAACATACCTGACCAAAATTGTAACACGTTCATGATTCATTGCACTTTTAAAAGCAGTAAAATACCCAGAACAGTAGATAAAACTGAATGACGAGACAATATCAAATTCTTATACAGCATAATGGGAAATAAAGTTTTTATCTTCCGTATCTAGTAGATCCAGACAAGCAACTGTAGAAGTCGATATTTAATCAAGCATCCAGGGATGCAAATGTTTCTTCTCGAACTGTGTATTAAGTTAGAGTTGGCTTTGGAATATACTTCACTAACTTTAGCGCATTATTACAGATTACGGCAGCTTTAATAGTGACTCCCTGGCATACCAAATTTATCTTTTCTATTCTCTGTAAGCCTTTAAGCGATTATAAGGAAGCTTGGGGTAACCGATAAGTAATTATAATTATTTTATATATAATGGTTTCTCAAAGCTTGACAGGTATATATGAATACCTAATTTATCTATTTGCATTTAACTTGCGTATCTGTTATACAGGATGAATTATATTTAACGTCAAGCCCGCGGATATGCGATAGCGCTTTCAAAAATAAATCTTTAATATACGAGGTGTGATCGAAAAGTAATGGGAATTTTATATGGGAATGGGAAAATAAACTAAAATAGTTCAAACAAAGACAACCTGTATGCAAATCATGTAGGTACATATAAATGATTGTCATATATTCCAGAATAACTTATATAAAATCCATGAATGGTGTGAAATACGCTTCTGATGAACTTTGATAATTGTTATATTGTTTCATACCATTGATTGAATTATGCTCCTGAATTTGAATTAAATTCAATCTGTCTTATATAATGGTTAATATTTTGTTCAACATATTGCTATCTCAGGAGTTCCGCAGAGATCAAACTTGGGACCACTTTTGTTTGTTCTATTTATCAATGATTTAAGTGATGTAATAAGTTGTAAACTTTTCTATGCGGACGATTTATTTTTGACTGTTAATGCTGGTATCTTAAAATTTGTTGGAAATGCAAACAATTTGCACAATTTTTACACAAATTTCAATGATAATTCAATTAAATAATTAATAGTAATGCATATAGCTAAAATTTGGGATAATGCATGTACATATTATCCTGTTTATTTATTTCAGGCTTTAGGCAGTCAGGCTCCGATAGTTCCCACAAAAATTCTTGGCGATCCGGTAGAACTGGACCGACATCTTATAGAAAATGGCTACGCCGAAGCATTCGCTCATCCTCCGTCCAACTACACAAGTCCATACATCTACACTGGCCAACATACCGACATTCAGTTGCATGTGAGTTGTAGATCAACCTATCCAGTATATGAAATAAAAGTAATTGAAAAATTATTTCAAATACCTCAATATTTTAATAATACTGATACTACTCAAATAAGCGTATTGAATAAATAGCCGACCATCAGAAGGTTCACTTATTTATAATTTGTATAATTCCCAGAAGAGTATCAAATTTTTTGCAAATTGTTGCAATTGACTGTACCAAATTTAAAGAATAGAGCATTTACATTAACTCAGTGTCATTAAATTCCGATAGGGGCTCTAGCGTCAAAGTTAGGTATTAATATTAATGTTATATGGTCTAGTTTACGAGTTTGTGGTTTGATAATTTTTGATTTGAATTCGTGTAAGACAAATAGTGATTGTAAATCTAATTTGCATCCCTTTTATCAAAATTAAACTTGCACAAGTACAAACAGTATTAAAATCTTATTTATGTTAACCTCACATAACCTTGTTAATTTGCATTTTACATTAGTAATTTGGAAAGAGAAGTAATAAAACGTTATTTAACACAGAAATTGTTAACGTGGGAGTGCCTGGTAATTCTTAATTTAAACCTCTTTGTTTTTTAAAGAATTGAAATTTTATAAATCACGAATCAATAGAAAAATGGTTAGTTGTGGCTCAAATTGCAAAAATTTTGAATGTAATATGGCTAATAAATAAAAAAGTACATTAAATGCCCAGTTTCAGAAAAAATACGAATAATATATAAAAAAAAAATCAGTGTTTAAAATAATGTACATATGACATATACAAATAATAAATATATGCAGTTTTTATTTGGTGTTTTTATTACAGTACAAGTACAATACAGAAAAAGTTGAAAATCCTGTTAAGTGTTTTAAATGGTTTTCATATAAAAATTTGAGTGAAATTAGTTGTGCTCTTTTGTAACTAATAACATTTTGAATCACCATATCGTAAAATAACTTGTTACTACTATATGCACTTGCTATACTCTCAGGATTGCTGGCGTTATTATCATTCAAGTAATTTTTGTATGATTACATTTTCATCCTGTTTTCACCTTTTCATGTACCTTTTCATGCGTTCATTATTTTTTACAGTATTGGTATCATATTTTCTTGTACGAGTAAATATAATGTTGAAACAGCTGTTTTTTGAGAATTTTCCATTGTCCTAAAAATAAGAATGAAACCTTATTAAATAATGAAAAATATACACTGAAAATAGATCATGTATGCTTGTACTTACCCATACTAGTAATAGTATAACAATATTCTGTAAAATGTTTTCAGCAGATCTTTGGTTTCTGGGCTGGACTCAATTGCTATTAACCATTTTTTTCAGCATTATTAGGGAACTTGCGAAACATGACATCTTTATTTTTATTAGCAACATAAAATACTGCGATACACAACAGTTATATGGCATGTTTTTTTACACAAATTGAAGCATAACAAAAATTAAATAAGAAATATTTGTGATATTTAATACCTAACATTGATCGCAACGCCGCCTACATGTAAATGCTCTATTGTTTTTCTATTTTTGTTATTTTTCTCCATGACCACTATATTAAGAAGGTTTAATAAGTTTTCCGTGGATGAAAGGCCTTTTGGCGCACTAGTGGATTAGAATTCATAATACCGCACTTCGCTTTTATAGCATTTTATTTAGAACTATTATTATTAACATTAACATTTATCTCAAGAACGATCTTGAGGGGGATTTTTTAAATTCACTCGATACCGAGTTTCTGAAAGACTGGAGGGGCCCGTAACTTCGCCAGGTAGGACCTAGATTTTTGCAGCAATTTTTATCTTGCTGAGCAAGGAATCTTCAATATAACTTTCCGCAACTTAGTCAATTTCCAACCACCATGACGCTTCACAGTGGTAATATCACCCCCAGCATTGGCCGTAATGTTACCGAAGAATGCCTCATTCCTTGTTCGGTAAAACTTTCTGGATCAGGGGGCCCAAGAAATGCAGCCTCTTTTGAAGAGGTTTTCGAAACTGTGGTGATAGGTAACTCTGCCTTTGTCTTGGATATGGGTGATATCCAAAAATTTTAATTAATTGCTTCGACAATCACCTACGAGTCCCATGATTGTTGCATGCTGCAAAAAGTTCAAAATAAAACGCTTTCTGTATAAATTGAAATAAAATCGTGTACTTGCTACAATAACTTGTAAATATTACTCATCCAGTGCTTTTTCCAAAAATTGGTTTCCCTCTAGTATCTTTGCCTTGTTTGGTTTATAATTTCTTGATTCTACTTTCAAATATGAAGTAAGTTTACCATACTTCGAAATATCAATACCTTTGTGCACTTTCAACGTTGATTTTAGCATGGAATATTTTGCCTACATCGAAGAGGCAGCAAACCGTCGTAGAAACGATTCCAAGACTTTCTAGTATTCGGATGACAATCAATACTCTTAATTAACATAAAAAAAATTGTTGAATATGACGTTTTTCAAAACCATAATTTTCACCTGCCCACACACGGCTTTCACTCTCCTAATTGGCCAGTTTTGGCCGTGGTCGTGGATAAAACGTTGATTACATTCGAAAAAATGAAACTCTCGGCTGCGCCTCGGGTGGTCATTTTTTTTTCGGGGATTAAAGGCTTGTTAATTCCCTTATATGATTAATAACTATTATATTCTATTTTTTATATGGGAAATTAATTATATTTTGTTCCCTTTTTCAGAGTGAATTAAAAGTTATGTTTGTTTTACGTTTTGTGTTATTACATATTTCCTTAAGGCTGTAATGTTCGCAATTTTACAAAGCCGTTTTTAGACGTCCACGGGCTTTCATATTTCTCCTCAATGGAAATTCATATTAAGATTAAGATGGAGCAAGTTTTAATAAACTAATAAAAGTCTATTTTACTAGACAGCAGAGCCATATTTAAAAAAAAAAAATTTGATTTGAACAATATTTCGGTCGCAATATTGCCCACATTTACGACTGCGGTGAGACGTTGTTAGGCACTATTATAAAAAAAGAAAGCTGTAGGCTAGTAAATCAAGTCTTCATATAACAGACAATTGCCTCAGATTTCAATTTTTGCATTTATATTCATGAAATCTGTTCGCCAAGAAGACATGTTTTGCTAAATTTCTGCATACAATTGCCTAACTTACAGGGGCACAAAGTTAAATTTGCCGTTGAAGGTGCTGATGGGCGGAGCCTGATAAAAGTTACACTGTTTGGCCGAACATTATAAGGGTATAATGTTCGGCCAAAGGGGTGTAAAGTTTCAGCAGGTATAAATAAATATAATTCACGAAGTACCATTTCAAATATCTATAAAAGATTTAAATTACCTTTAAATATGGGTATTTGAAATACAATTTGCGATATTTCAAATACCGCATTTTAATTGGCGTAAATTTGTTTTTACAAAACCTGTGATATTTCAAATATTAGAAAAAATTGAAATACTTTATTTGCTAGAAATTGAAATTACTTCTCTCGAGTATTTGATATTTCAAATTCTCCATGTAAAGCGGAATATTTGGTAATTGAAATTTGGTATTTGATATTTGAGATACTTTTGATCGGTATTTGGAACAGCTCTGGATCTAGCAAACAAATTGTTGATTATCATACTATCCTAACCTATGAATAATTAGTAATCATTTATCATTTTATCTACATTTGTTTTTGTAGTACAACCACACTATATTTAAAGAATACCAGAGATTTTTTTATTTCCAGGAACTTTTGTTCCTCGAGGATCATATTTTCTTGTCTCCGCCATTTGGGATCTGTTTAGACGTTTGTAAATTACCTTCACATTCACATGTATATGACTACTTTCTTGTTCGAGAACCCGAAATATACCCTGAAAGTTCCCTGAAACGATGTAAATCATTAACATGAGGCAGGGAATGTTTCTCGCCTTGTCATTTCAAGATGTTTATAGCCTGTTACTGTTCCTTTTAAGGGCAATGGTTAGAATAACAACAATTAGGAAATTACATTTG
Organism: Monochamus alternatus; assembly: GCA_037114965.1. Taxonomy (NCBI): domain Eukaryota; kingdom Metazoa; phylum Arthropoda; class Insecta; order Coleoptera; family Cerambycidae; genus Monochamus; species Monochamus alternatus. Next base: position 92,494,690 of record CM073427.1, on the reverse strand, counting down.
GGCCGAAACTAGGTGTTGCTTTGTAATGTTCCTTTCTTAAGATAAACCTTTACAGTCGTCTAATAATAACAATCATAAAACATTTACTTCCAGTAGGATTGTAACACTCGGTGGCAGTAAATGCAGAATGATTGAAGAAATATTAAGAAATATCTCTTTGTTATGATGAAGCTTGCACTTCAGCTCACGGTGCTGTCATAATTATCTTCTTTGGAATTCTTTTTATGATATTTAAACAATGAAGTGTATTACACTGAAATGGACACTGGTGATGGTTTACGCAAACGTATCTTAATAATAACAAATCAGTAGTTACTTTTAAAAGGAATTTTACAGAGCAGAATCTGTCCAATCTATATAGAATACTTTCCTCTACAGATTTAAGCGAAGTCTATAGTTGCCTTGAAGTCAATCTAGCGTAGGATATATTTTGACAAAATCTACAATGTTGCTTAGACATTTCATGCCCATTGATAAAAGTTAAAATCCATGGTAATTCAATTAAGAACAACTGGACTGATTCTTGTATCATTGAGGAAGGTATAGCGTTAAAAAATTGTACTGGCTTGAAAAAAATACTAACGACAATGCTAAGAGTATTATACGAATAATAAAAAACATTTTGCTGCAAAAATTGTAATGAAAAAGAAAAACTATTTCCAAAATAAAATTAATGCTGGAACAAACATTTCTAAACAAATTTGGAATATTGTCAATTGTAATACACGTCGTATAAGGCAAACTACAAATTTTTCGTCTATAAATATTGAAGGTACATTGACAGATAATAAGCAACAAATTGCAAATTCATTCTGCGAATATTATTCCTCAATTGCAAGTAAGCTGATCAGTGACACATATGGTGATTGCATTGGGTACCTTGTGTACCTCGTCTTTATTCTTTTACGAGATTACCCTTGAAGAAATAGCTGATACGTTAAAAAATATACCGAATAAAAGAAGCTGCGGTTTTGACAATATATCGATTAAAGTAATGAATCATAATATCACACGCTTTGTCAGTTAAGCTATATTTTCAATTTGTCCATCAAATCAGGTGTTTTCCCAGAAAAAATAAAACAAGTCTTAATAGTAAAACTGCATAAGAAAGGGGATAAATTGAACATTATCGTCCAATAGCATTATTATCTTGTTTCTCTAAACTTTTTGAAAAAAATTGTGCATAATAGAATATTAAGGTTTATCAGCAGCTTTAAGCTATTATCTTCTCAACAACATGGATTCAGACCAAAATTCTCTACAAGTACTGCTGCATATGATTTTACAAACATTATATATACGGCTGTTGATAATAAAGAATGCGTTATAGCTTTATTCTTTGATCTAACACGGGCTTTTGACTGTGTATTAAGCAGCTTCATATCAAGAAAATTAGAAAATTTAGGTATCAGAGGAACTCTAAACAAGTGGGTAGACTCTTTCTTGCTAAACAGGAAAGTTACGGTAAATATAGACAATGTTAATTCCTCTATGTCTTAATTTAGAGGTCCCGCAGGGAAGCGATCTATCGGCATTATTATTTATATTGTTTATAAACGATTTGGAAACTCATGAATCATTTTAGGAAAATATATTTTCGGTAATGTTTGCTGATGAAACTACCATCTGTGTAAAATCTGAATCTGTTGCAACGCAATACGAATGCAGTGCTTGCACACTTTCATACTTGGTGTTCATCAAACAGACTTCTTATTAATGTTATAAAAACTATGTATATAGTGTTTCGTAGAGAACATTTATTGTCTCATCCAAATTTCATATTTGTGATAGATACAGTTACGCTAGAAAATGTATCTTACACTAAATTTCTAGGACTGCACATAGATGAAAATTTATCCTGGTCTAAACACATTGAACATATTCTAAAGAAACTTAATTCTTCATATTACGTCATTCGAAATCTTAAGCCTATTTTTGAAGAGAAATATCTACTAAATATTTATTATGCATTAGTATATTCACATATAAAATACTTGATCTTGAAGGACATACACAGAATTTTTATATTAAAAAAATGGATATTAAGTATAATTTTTTAATTCCAGCCACTTGAATCATGTCGACTATTATTTAAAACAAGTAAAATATTAACAACTACGTCAATTTTCATTTATGAATCAGGTATGTTTGTGAAAAAACATTTAAATATATTTCCATGTTGTAATTATATTCATAATCATGATACTAGATCTGCATCCAATTTCTATGTTGACAGGTAGAGAATATCTCATTTTAAGGAGAGTGCATATTATGCATGCAGCGCGGTCTACAGCAAACTGCCTCAGCAAATAAAAAATATAAGTAGTCCTACTAAATTTAGAAAAGAATTTCTGGATTTCCTTTATAACAAAAGCTTTTATACTTTAAGTGAATTTCAAGATATACGCTACTGATTTGTTCTATCCGACCAATGTTCCTTTGTAAAATATATTGTTAGTCTAGATCCGTTTTATGTAATATTGTATTTTTAACATGTTCTCAATAATATAATAATAACAATAATATTGCTTGCATGTGATGAATACGAAATCATCTTAATTTATTTCTACATTGAACATAGCATACTTTGGAAACAAGCGCTTAGTTGCCTTGGAAACAAGTTTGTGGAGAATTAGTTTTGACAGATAGTAATTTTGTACAAGTTATTTTGTAGTAATTGTTATCATAAAAATAATAATAAAAATGATCAACAATTACTCTATGTAGGTCGACAACGGAATACTAGAACAGCAGAAGCAGAAGCTCGTATTTTGAATTCGATAGAGAATAATCCCAATGTAAGTATAAGAAAAGTTGCTATTCAGGAGGACATTCCAAAGAGCTCGTGTCAATTTCTACAATACAATTAGAATACTTCATAATGGCGACTAAAATTTTGTTCGTAATATCCTTTTCACGGACGAAGCTGGATTTGGCCATGATGGCTTAATAAACCTCCACAATGAGCATTTTTGGTCTGATGAGAATCCTAATTTATCAATAGAGCGTGGTTATCAAAATAAATTTTCCGTCAACGTGTGGGCCGGTATTGTAGGGGACTACTAATTGGGCCACATTTCTTTCCACAAAAACTCAATGGTGAAGTTTACTTGGATTTTTTAAGAAACCACTTACCTATTCTATTGGAAGATGTACCACTCGGATTAAGAAATGCAATGTGGCTGCTTCAAGATGGCGCGCCACCGCATTTTAGTTTAGCGGCCAGAGAATTCTTAAATGAAACTCTTCCTGAAAGGTGGATAGGACGCGGTTTTGTACAGTGGGTATCTAGATTCCCTGACTTAAACCCAATAGATTTGGTCGTGCTGCAAGAGCATTGCCAGCAGCTAAATCATAATAATAATGTATGTTCCACAACTTCACGGCAGAGTAATTGTTGTTCATTTTTATTATTATTTTTATGATAAAAATTACTACAAAAGAACTTGTACAAACTTACTATGTGCCAAAACTAATTCTCTACAAACTTGTTTGCAAGGCAACTAAGCGCTTGTTTCCAAAGCATGCTCTGTTTAATGTAGAAAATAAATTAAAATGATTTCGTATTCATCACATGCAAGCAATGTTATTTTAGAGTTTTTCTTGAAAACGGTTAGATTTATCGAAACAAATAAAGTATACCTTCTTTATGTCAAAAGGTTAGGAGAACAAAAATATTCAGTCAAATTTCGCATAAAGTGTAGCACAAAAAAGTTGGAACCATGAGAAAAGACGGTGGGCAAATTTATAATTCTCATCCCGAAAAACCTTTATATACGAAATTTCGTCAAAATATTATGAGTGTGGCAAAAGATATTGCAAAAAAACTGCAAATAAAAATTAATTTTAACACCCTGTAATTCCGTTAATAATCAGTTTTGGAAAAAATGTTATAGAAACAGGTGGCATTTATTTTCGGTCTAGAATTATCCCCTGGATTTTTTGCTCATCATTTCCGGCCACTCTATATTTATCAAAACCAATTATTAAAATTCAGTTAAACAAAATATGATTTTAATTTCCATATTTACCTCAGCCGAATTTAATGTTTTGTCATATTGCAAACGTATTTGTTTCACCACTGCGGAAACTGTCATCCGATATACATACAAAAATATAAATTATAGTATCGCAATTCCAGTCCTAAATTATCAGATTGATTTGTATTTGGAAAATTTAATATAATAAGGAGAATCGGTCCATGTGGCTGTAATATATTTTCCTGCTGACAGCAGAATAACGATCTATCTCTGCCCTTCCAGTGATACCCAGCGATGCTCCAGTTAATGTAGGTGTATAGATATTCGTTGTTCATTTTCATCGATTCATTGGAAATATCTTAAATGAAAAAATAAATTAGTAAATTTAGCCTACTTGCTGATATTCGTCAATGTGATCATAACATTCGTCTGTACAAGGTAGGACATTAAATTGCTTGCGTTAAATTGCTTTTTATAGTAAAAGTTTTACGGGCGGTAAGGCCCTAAACCACTAGCCACTAAATATTTACTTTCCTGTAGCTAATGGTGTGTACTCTATTTTTATTAAAGGAAAATATCGTTTTATGTACCCCATTTTATGAAAAAAGATAAATACAAGTAATTTATTACAGTTTAATCAATATAATTATGAATTACATTTTTATGTTTACAATACAATTAACAGAATTACTTATAAAAATATTACCACAGAATTTATCCTGTCAATTTTCTACTTGTTCTGCAGACTACTTTTTGTAACTTGAGTAACACTTGTATTTTTGGAAAATTCTATGGAAGATCTAGAGCACCTACTAGTTGAAGGCATATTTTCTATATTGCTTCAGCAACAGTGGTTGATTTCAAGCCACCATGGCACTTACTATTAACTATTAACATGCTCCAGCGTCGGCTAAGTTGCCGAAAAATGCCGAAAACAATGCCCGCTATATTCCTTTGGGTTTGGTAATTTAAGATAGTTCGTTATTTTGTATGGAATATGACTCAATATATTTTTCCCAACCACTTTGTTAGAACATTTATTATTGTTATAATATATACAAAAACGTCGATACTCAGTATCTGCTTGATGAATCTTCTGTACATATCCAAATATCTTGGTGACTTGTTTTCATTGTCAATTATACTAAATATGCGCAGTAATTTAGTCTTGGATTCTATAGTTACTAGCAATTTTATGTAAAGCTTAGATATGTTACATAACCCTTCTCTACGACAAGCTCCACATAACCCAAAAATCAGTGCCACCTAATTAAAAAAAAATAATGTTGGTACATTTTATTTTACATTTGAAGATGACAGCTTACTTTGATCGTTAAAAATATTTCATCGGGGGCATCTCTCAGAAAAGTGTCAATTTCCTTTCTAGTCAATATTTTTGACTTCTTCGGTTTGTAACCATAATTTTTTTTTAAGACTGTTATAAATCTTGAATATTTGCTAATGTCGATGTTATGATGTAAAAGTACAGTTGCCTTTAACATGCAATACTGCCACGAATAAGACGTCTTACAGTTCCCATATTTTGCCAAAAAATATAGGAGCCCATTTTCATTGTAGTGTTTCACGTTTTTAAAGGAACATCATTTAATAAAACCATCATAAGTTTTGTTGTAATGTTTTTTCCTATTTTCCCGGCAATAGGCTTCCTTGCGCTTTCTCCCCCGCTTTAAAAACTTCGGAATGTTTTCTGTACTACTATCCATATTTTACTAATTATATATGAAAAAATCTATCACTTTGCTATAGTTTGTTTAGAAATGAAAGAGAGTAATAAAAGCTTATCATGTATGCAAATCGCAAATAAATGCAGTACTGGTGCTTATATTCAATATTTTTATATTATGTATTATCGGTGTAGATGAGGTATACTTTTAAAAAAACTTTGTGTGACCGGGTTGTACTAAATTGTACCAGGTAGCTAAAATTTAATCTCCGATAATCCGTCTTTGTCTATGCCGCTTCAATTTCTCGGTCCATTTTTCTTATAAGTAAACAATATAAAAACAGCATTTCAAAACATGAGGCTACTTTAAGCATCATAACCGGGTTAAGAGGGTTTTTAGTCATTCAAATAAAATTATTCAATATTATCAAAATATGTATTTAAATTTAATGAATAGACTTTTATTCCACACAAAAATATATGTATTTTGAAAATCCAAATTATGGTAAGTAAATGTAGTGTTGTATAGATGTACAATAAAGAAAATAAAAAAAGTAGGTATATTAATATTAATCCTCTGAATATTCTGATGAATTATCTTCGTCTCTTAGATTGATAACGATACAGTATATCCCTCGTTGACTCAAGTTTCGTCTAGATAATAAATATTCCTCCCTTCGTCACGGAATTTTCTAATTGATCTTAAGTAGGATCTTCGCCAACAAATAATTTCATCTTTATCTATAAGAACTGACTTCCTGTTCTGCTTTTCCCAGCAAAAATTCAACTCTCGTAAGACGGCTCATAATTTGCTTCTGCTGATTTTTGGCAAATCGTTGTTCTCTGAAAGTTTACTTAAAATTTTGTTTAGCGTTGGTATTTCTTTTTTAAAATAAAATGAGTGTACTTTTCTGCGAATGACATTTTTAAAGAAATTATCTGTAACGACTTTTGACCTCCCTGTAGATGATTTTGGGGGATTTACAGTATCTTGTTCATTTTTTGTTTCCTTTAAAATTCTGTAGATAGTCGATTTTCCAATCCCTGTCATTTTGGAATCCACGATGGATGTCGTCAACACTGTTGGTAGAATTTTGGTGTTCAATGCATTAAATACATTTAATATAATAATCATCTCATTCTGAGACAGCGCACATCTTTTCACGCGTTTAGCAGGTACGTAATCTGATAAGCTCGACATTTTATCCAAACAGTATTATATCCACTGGCACAATAGTCACTAAACATAAGTCGAATTTTACTCAACTGCACGTCTTCGTATATTCAGCTCTAAGACTGAATTGATCTGTCACAATACACTGGCTATGATGTATCCAGTAAAATATACTAATGTACACCATTACCTGTTAGCATTAGTGTTACCCGATAATTACCTGAAACGAAATATTACCACGCCCATGGCCGGTTCTTATCTCGGGGTTTTATTACTCTCTTTCATTTCCAAACAGACTATAGAGGTTTTTCACATACTAAGTATGGCCTACATGTAAACCGTATTGCTACTTAGGAAATGTCTAACGTTAGTTAAAACTCTAAAACCAATACCTACTGTTGTGGCATTCCAATATTTTATACATAAGTAATAAAAAATCTGTATATAGGAAAATTACACTGAATAGTAAACTATTTCTATAGACATTTTCAAAGATCAACCAACAATCTTCAAGGATATATCACACAAAATTGTTTCCTAAAATGCTTCATTAAGAGAAAAAAGTTAATACTTAGTTCTAAGTAAACGTATAATGGCTGCTATTAACTATTCAGTTTTTCTAAGTTGCCTCTATGGCAAATTCTTGCCAAGCTTAGGTCTCACCACAGGTGTTAGGTACTGCAAGAAATTGAGGGTTAGCCAAGTGATTGGTATCCAGGTAGCTCGAGCTATCTGGATACAAAGTAACCACATAGATGCTTGACACGCCAGATCAATGAGTGCCTTGCAAGTTAGGGAAAAGTTTGGAAACTATTCTAACAGTGACAGTATTATGTTGAAACAAGTTAATTTTGCATGGGGTTATAGGTTTTACGTTGCAAATATTTAATGCTCTAAAAGTAAATTACAAGTTGGCCCAAAATTAAGTCCCCGATTTATTTTTTATATGAAACTAGGATTAATTAAAAAATAGACATATTATAAATCAATGATATGATTATCCATTAGTGGAATAAAGTAACTTTATTTCACTAGTAGCATAATGAAAAAATAATAAGCCTATAATAAGTCAAATTTAATTTATTTACTTATTAACATTTAAATGTATAGTAATACACATTTTTTATCACATTTAACTTCCTCTCCGTTTATAACAACTCTTGTAGCATTGTTGCCACCATTTTCGGAACGCATAACATCTGCCGAAGTTTGTGAAGAATTTGCACAATATCGGGTGTCTCTTCTTTGTTAGGAACAGCTATATTTTCCTTGCAATATCAGATTTGTGTTTCATTGAGTATTAAGAAAGATCGATCACCCAACTAGCAAATTAAATTTTATAAAGATTGTATAAATTACTCTAAAATAAATTTTATGGGAGCTTCAAATTCATATAAGGTGGTTAAATGCCTTTATACGATACTTATAGAATCGAAAAGGACCCACTTTTATAAAACACTTTGGTAATGTAACAGTTCTATAAAAAATCTATACAACACTTTTAAAACAATTTTATACATCAACTATAAAAACGTTTTGTAGTCTGTATTTTATTATTATTTAAAGAAACATTATATTTTTTAGTGAAGAAAGTCAGGCACCCTGGTGAAGCAGCTTTGAGCTCAATATAGCTGTCACTCGATATAAATAATAAATTGCTTTTACCTTGTATGAACGAAGCATATAAAGTTTGAAATTACCTTCATGGCAATACTGTGATAGCTATCATTCAATTGTTTTCAAAGTACACTTTGCTTACATCCTAAAAGAAATGAGAATTACCAGCATGTTCAAAAAATTTAAACGTCGATTTTTTCGCAAGAGTTCTAGATTAATCATCAACTTTTAAGGAAATAAATAAATATTTTTTGTTTTATTAGTTCTTTCCCGATTTTTTTAAACAAGTGAATAATGATTTAGTGAATAATGAATATTATTATTGTTTAGGAAACACATGTATAATGAAAATTTTATAGGATAATTGTGGGCAAAATAAATAGCTATGTTGTGCCCATTTTGCGTGTATAAATGTTCTAGAAATGTTTGTATCAATTTGTTTTATAAACATTCTATAAGCTTCTATAGAACATTGCTAAATTCCTAATTATGCTACAGCACTAATTCACTAATTCTTTGAAATAAGACGTTGGACATGAATTTACACTTCGACATATTGGCTTACAACAGTCTCGGGATATTAATTAGCCCTCTTATATAACGGTATTATGTAGCCCTTCCTAATTACCCCCTATCCTTTCCAACCCGACAAATCTCAGCTCAACTACAGCCTTTTAACGCTTAATTGCAGGGAATATCCGGGATGGTGGAGATGGCCAGGGACCCCAGAGCTAATATGCCCTACGTCACGGCCGAGGTGCAGAACAGTTTCCCGAAAATGATCCCCATGGACATGGCGCTACGCGAGTCCGACCTGCCTGAGACGGAGACCTACGTCGTCAAATTGAGAAAAGACGACCTGGGCCTGGGGATCACCGTCGCAGGATACGTCTGTGAGAAGGGTGAGTTGACTTGGTCGTTCAATAAAGTGTAATTTTGCAGTTTAAGTTGTTACATGTCAAGTCAGGAGGTCGGTCTCCACCGTGTGCAGTGACGAAAGCCTTTTTAAATTGATGAGGCAGGCAGGTGGACATATCTGTCTGCTACGAATATACAGCGAATTACTCTTTAATTTTATTCATAGCTCATTGGATAAGGGGAGTTACGTAAGCGCTTTGTTTTTCGACCTGTCCAAAGATTTTGATTCTGTAAATCTTCTATAATGTAGATGCAGTTGTAAATAAATTGAGTCATATTGGTTTTCGTGACAGTTTCCTACCATGGCAAACATTTTACAATTTAGTAAAATCATAATTAAGAAGAAACAACTGAACTTGAATACAGACGTTGGTGAATTAAAGAAAAACCAGAATTGTAATTTAAAGTGTGTATCAGAGCTAATCCTAAAATATCACAAAAGAGAATATAAAAAATGACTCAAACTCATTTAATTTCAAGGCATTTCAATCATCTGTTTCAACATAAAATGGAAGCCATTCGCTGTTATGTTCATAGATTTCTAAATATTGCAACACGTGTGTGTTAATAATGACTTTTCACCGGATATTGTTCAAAAGATTATTAATAGGATTTTGTTGCATAAACATAGAAGACTGTTAGCATTGATAAGAATTATAATTTAGATCCTTACCTTATTTAGCTTTTATTTCAGATATTACAAAGATTTTGACTAAGAGTATTCCTAACCTCAAAATTTTAAGGTAAATACTTCAATTCGTTCCAAATTTTCAAAAGCTAATGATCCATAGGATAAATTGTCAAAAAGTGGTAGATGTATTTATTATCTTGTAATGATTGTCCAGTTACCTATGTTGGTAGGATTTTTAGATCGTTAATATCCTAAAACTATGACAACTAGCCGATTATTATTTTCGTTATAATTATATCGAGAGCGCCTTATTTTTCTAAACAATTTGATGAGACCACATAAATATTAATACTCACCAAGTAGACATAGGGGTACCACAGGCTAAAATTCTCGTATCTTTAATTTTCTTATTATATGAGCCCAAGTCTCTATTAAACAAATAACAGAACATTCACGATCACTAACAGCTGCAAAAAATTCATCAATTTTGTTCTAAGTCCTCCAACATTTTTTACAATACATTGGCTCAACTCCTTTAAGGATTCGATAACAGGTACACCATTCACAGTTTTAATTTTGAGATCTTTTTCACCAATTGTCAATCGATTCACTTTTCAGATCATTGTAATATTTTCTTTGGGAATATGATCAAGATTCTGATACTATTATAATTTGAGGTTGGTAGTAAGTTTGATTTGCGAACTAATTCATGAACAATTTGTTCTACATTAAATGTGACTTTAATGGTTCTTGGCCTTGGTCATGATTTAGAATATATTTTACGAGTCGTACTGATTCAATGACATATTCATCTGTACAATCTGATAATAGTTATTTATAGTGCAAGTGGGATATAGGCATTATTATACTTGAGAGAGACATTTGCAGAGGACATAGTCCGAGTCGTGTAATTTCACGAATGTAATAAAAATGCCGTTATTCCACGTGTTCTATATAAAATTTTATCTAAAACTGCAAAAAAATTTATCTACAACTACCTTAAACTGACAAAAATCCAAAATCAGATCCAGTCTGTAAGTTTTTAATCAAAATCAAGAAGCAAATGCATTGTTATGGTAACCTATCAAATTTGTTATACAAAATTGCCTGTGAAAATAGTGGTGTTGATTGAAATAATGAGTAATTCAGAAACAGAAAACTTGCTTCTTGAAATTGAAAAAACTGCTGCTTCACTTTTACCAGATAAAGAACCAAGTACGAACAATTTTATAAACGATTCACTGATTGGTGTGCATCTAAGAATATAAAATATGAAGCAAAAGAAAAGGTATTATTATCATTTTTCTAAGAATTATCCAATAAGTACAATTCATCTAGTCTTTGGACGTTTTATTCTATGCTGTGGTCTCCAATCTGTATGCGGCAAAATGTTGACATCAGTAAATTCAACAATTTAATTGCGTTTCTGAAAAAGTAATCAGTGGGATACAAACCAATAAAGTCAAGAATATTAACGAGAATGTTTCAAAATGTTTACAAGATGCCGATGACACAAAATTCTTGCTGATAAAGGTAAGAGCAAGCAAATGTTTGCAATTTGAAATTCATAAATACATAGTTTAAATATTATAGTTCCAGGATAGCGACCTTTTTCAATTATTTTTAAGGTAAAAGTAGTTGGAAAGAGGTCAAAAAATACAAAAAGACTTTATTTTACATCATCGACGTTTCGACATGTATGATGTCATCATCAGGATGCTACAAAATTACAAACAAATTAAAAAACAAAAATAACACAACATATATTATCAAAAAACAAAGCAGTACCTACCGAAAAATTGATGTAAAATAAAGTCTTTTTGTATTTTTTGACCTCTTTCCAACTACTTTTACCTTAAAAACATAGTTTAAAGTTGCTTCAATTATTTGATTTGGAGGTGCATACAGAGTGGACGAGTTAACTAATTTGCTGTTAGAAAACGTAAAAAATGAAAGAAACATTTTTCATAACTTCATACCGGATACGAAACCCAAAGTTTCCTGAGAATTTTTTATCACTGCCGGGGGAATCGGAAATGTGATGAATATGGTTCAAGTAATATGAAAATACCTCGCCCTGCGTCCCAGTCATGGCGATCAAGATTTTTTGTTGGTTACCGGGGTGGTGAATGCATGAAATTTCCTGTTGATATAAATATTTTTAGTGTAATGCCAAAGAAGATTACTTTTTTCTCAGTTTATCCCAGCCTCAATAATAAACAGGGCACTGTTTTTGACGATCATTTACTTCACTTCTAGCCAACACAGAACCAGACCTTCTAACTATAAAACGGTACGGTGGTTGGAAGTCTTGAAAACAAGAAAAAAATCGCTACAAAAGTTCTTGGAGGAGAGATTGCCATCATTGAAGCTACTTCAAGTGCTTATAAAGAAAACTTAAGCATTGCTAATACAAATACAGACCAGCTGCATTCATCTAGTATTAATCTTACGAATTGCCAAAGTTGTGTTGTTAATATTTATAACAAGTAATTCAATTATTCAGCTGAAACAGTACCAAATAAATGCTGTAATGAGGCTCTTATAAAGCAGCTGTAGATAAAAAGTTTAACACATTACTGACACATCATAAAAGAAACATATATCTTTGTTGTTATTTCCATTTTCTTAGTTAAACTGAGTTAAAACGACTTAATGTCTTACAATTTATGTCCAGTGGTTTATTGAAAATTTATGGGAAAAATCGTTTCTCCAAAAAATAAATGTTGTAGCAATATTACAATCAAGAAAGAAAAGCAGTTGCTTTGCATAATACACTGTTTTTTTTTTAATTTTTGCAATACGTTGAGCAAAGCTACTAAATATGACGAAGTTCCATTATAAAATACTTCATAATAATAACCAAAGCCAGACTGTATCTCCTCTTTAATAAAGCATCTCCTCCATTACAGCGAATCATATGTGTATCTTTATGACCGCTTTCCACGGAGCAATTAAGAAGATTAACACGACAGTTCATTAATGCAATTAAGTTATGCTACGTCCCGACACTGCCATAAAACTTGTGGTATGTTTAAAATGAAATTCGTAATGAACTTTGTGAACCCTAGGAGCAACTGGTCTTTCACGTGTAGTGAATTTGAACAAAGGAAATATCGCGATGATTTCCAAATAGACAAATAACTCAGAAGTTGAAATAATGACTTTTCTAAAGACTGTTTTACAGTCCAAAAGTTTTTCCTGGTACAGTTTTCTTGTTCAAGTTTCTTAATTCAATTTTCTTCTTGAATTACTTTACAGTTTACAACATGTTTGTTCACTATTTTTAAATTAGGGTAGAAAATGATAATTCCTTGGATCTAGAAATACGTAATTTCTATAAAAATGCATAAAAATTGTTTTAAATTGAACATAACCAACGGGTGATAAAAACATACAGGGTGTGTTTGACTGTATCAACTAAAAGTTTGGAAATAGATATGTTTGGATATGAGAAATTATAATCTGTTTTATAGGCGCTACATTCGCCATATTTGTGACGTAAATGTGAGCGTAACTTTTTTTACCCTAACGTTATCACCTTTTTTATTAAAACATTTTAGACCTATATTGTTTTTGAGGAAAAAATATATACTTGTCATTAGTCTTAAATATTGACTATTTTCGAGATATAGCTTTTCAACAATCAGCTGTATAGTTCCTTGTACAATATTTTAACTGAGTGAAACCTTTTGAACTGAAAACGGCATTAAAGAAAATAAAACCAAACAAATTTATTATTCTGAATATTTAGGAATATTTTAATGCAAGGATATTGAAATTCAGGAATATTAAGTGGAAAAACCCACCCTCGAAAACTTACCTGTACCAAACTTTAACGTAACACATTGTTTTTGTTTTGAAAACGATATAAATAACTTTGTCATAAATTTTATACACTAGACGATCCCATATAGAAGACTCCTTTGTGGCATTACTATAAAAATATAATAAAATACGAGATAAATTTCATGTATTAACAGAGAGAAACAAAGTAAATACGTTAGAGATTATGATTCTTGTCATTTTGACTCCGGAGAGAATTTCATTTAAGACCTGAGGAACTGGTATTCGCAACGGTAAAGCAATAAAACGGGAACCACACACAGAATATATTAGTCTGCGTGGGAACAAAAGTAAATGTATTAGCTTGATCTCTCCAGGCGAGTTAAAGCTGAAGCAATAAAATGGAGAGTTTGGTAGTCCTCTCAAAGTAAATTTAATACAAGTATCTGCCGAATTTAATTTGTTCATAAACGAATCACGGAAGAGAATGTGGAACTTTATTTTTAGTGACAACATTGAAAAGGGGTATTTGGTCTTTGGCAACAGAATTCCCAACATCCTCCCGAGGATGTCTTTGTATTAAAAATATATTATCCATTTTAATGAGCCCTAGGCCTAGGATTTGATAAAAAATTATGTCCACCCTAATGGCCATTGTGATGATCTTATTTTCGAAATCTATTCTATCTTATTTTAAGGTATAAAAACACTAAATCCATTAACAAGTACCTACTATGCTTTATTTTTATTATGGTATAAATTAAAGCAATTACACTCAACCGTAATACATAAACTGTTTTATTCCACATACTTCTGTAAAAGGAATCATTTGCACCAGGACTAGCTCACTCCAGTGATAGGCAAGCATTTTTTATTTTTGAAAATATAGGTTTTACCTTCCAAAGTTTAGCAGATTTGTTTTTGTGTCTACAGACACATCACCGACAATACAACTTTTAAGTTGTTTCGGATGAACTTTTGTTAAATTGGCCCAAAACATCCTAATTCATGGATATTTTAGACAAGATACTCCACAAATAAATTCAAAAGGTTTTCGTGATCTATCATGTATTTAACATTGGCACAAGAACATATACTTTCAAAGAGATTATCGCTAAGGTACATGGCAAAGTCCTCTACTTCCAGTCATTTATTTCATTCTGTGAGTCAACATTATTTGGGAGCAGAAAATTTAAATTTAGAAATACAAGAAATCAGGTGACTGAAATTAACAACATTCAAAGTTAATACCTGACGGTTTTCCTCCAAGATTTCTTTACATTAGGTTTACATCGAGACTGAATTACACTTAAAGATGTGACGTAATCAGAATGAGAATCAACTTCTGACTGATGATCATCTCCATCGTCAATTAATTTTGAAATCCGCATCATCAAACAAACCCTCAATTTCAGATTTATCTTTTCAGTCTCCAAAACAGCTAATAATCTGTCATCGTCGCTTTCAGGCTCGAGAACAGTATCTTTTCAAATATTGGTAGAGAGAACTTCTTACAGGCACAAAGTCCTAATGTGCATTCAAATGGACATTATTGAAATGGACATGGGATTTTTTTAACTAAAAATCACAAAAAAATGGTGATAATTGTTAAATTCATAATTCACTTATGTGAAGGCAACCTTATTAAATATTTATTGTTTTTTGAAGTCAAATCACTATTGCTTTAATAAATACTTACTGTCATTAATAGCAACACTCACATTTATGTCTAAACATTCAGTATTTTAAATATAACCTCATAAACATTATAGTATATTACAGCCAAATAACTCGTTCTCCATTTTAATAGACTTAGGTAGCAGGAGGACATAAGAACTAGAATGTTTGCAATTGTGCAAGAAAGATGTTGCAGATGTTTTTTGCCAAGTCGTTTGCTTTTTCATTTTCTTCAATTTGTTAGCACAATCTTCTAGCACCCAACACAACATAACTGTGTTGGTATTTTCCAATTTATTTAGCAATTATAGACAACCCCAAACTAGTTTTAGCACACCTAATTTGAATGTAAGTCTTCTATATAAAGCTCCTCCGTAAATTTTTTATTCAATACACACTTATAGCGATAATGTAGCGAATATACTACTCCAACTCTTGTTCTATAGTTTTGGAGTGTTCTATAAACGAAACCAGGTTCCATCTTTCCAGGGTATTGTATATTAACTCCCATTTCTTTAGATTCCCTTGTCACATATACAAGAAGTTTTATCGGTTGAAGGTATGTTGGAAGATGATGGTTTATGCTTCATTGTTAATGCTCGAAGTAATTATAGAAGCACCACAAGTAGATGCCAAATCTTGAGTTTAAGGAAATAGAATCTACGTTATTTTTATGAATTAAAAACATACTAGATCCAGAACTCAAGCCTGTGGTACACTCATTTCTACTAGGTACTGCACCGAGTAGCAATATATTGAGTTTTATTTTGATACTTATTTCAGTTAAGCTACAATACAATCTAGGATATGTAGGATTTTTCTATACTTGTAGAAATTTGGTACTGTTTTCGAGAAAAAAACATTGATTTTCAGAGTTGTTTGTTTTGTGTGTTTGGATCGCTGCTATGTAAACTTTTTGTTCTCCGAAAGTTTGACCGTTATAGAGGCTTTCAAACGCTGGTTATGAGGTTATGGGATTTGGCGACAAGACCTGCACATCTCGAATCAATGGTTTTGAATAACTAAGTAAACTTTCTGCTTTCCAAAAATGATGCGATAGAGGTCTCTATGTCTTAGTTATGAGATTATAGAGGAATAGGTTTTGTTTTTGTAGATTTCCTAGTTGTAGTTGTGTTTGCTAAATTTTCGTAAATATCTGGCGTAATGAATCCTTATTTCTGAAATTGTTCGGAAATTAGATGTGTAGCTCCTATTTCCAACTTCAGAAACACCTTGTATGCATCGTGATATAATTCAACGTTATCTTATTGCACGCTATATAAAACCAGATAGGTAACGTGAATGGATGAATTACAATTTGCTATGAAACAGAGCTTGTTGAGATGTTAACGTCTGGTTTAATTTGATTGAAAGTTCAGTATTGAAGAAAATTACGCAGTGGGAGTAAACAGAGATAAGAGACTCCAGAGAATACTACTAAATGTTGCTGATGAATAGTTTGGTATAAATTAATCTTAACAGATTTCACAGAGTACAGATTTCGGAAGTAATAATTCAATTTATGAAATTTATACTTGTAGGTACATCTAAATAATCTTTGTACACAGCCGGGCGTTAAATTGCATTTTTTATTGAAATTTTTTTCGACCGATAAGTGTCACTTTAAGGTCCGAGGGCTTTATTAACGCCCTCAGGTGTTAATTACTGTAGTTTTTGTAATTTACTAAATATTCACTCTACTTTAACTCATAGCCTTGGCTCATAGTATGTACTCGATTTTTATGAAATTTTATGATTTGTTTATTTTAACCTCCTCTATGACTCCTTTGAAGGAACGCATTTATAACAGAAACTCTGTATATTTTATACTGTTTAAAAGTTATGCTATTAATCTATGCTATATTAATTAATTTATCATTTCTTACAGAGGAAATATCAGGAATCTTCGTTAAAAGTATAAGCAAGGGAAGCGCAGCTGATTTGACGAACAATATCAAAGTTAATGATAGAATTGTAGAGGTAAGTGGAAATAACGTCAGTGCACACTGTGTACCAATTTTGTTGTAATTGCAAGATATCTCCGAAACTACAATAGATAGAAGGATGCGGTTTTCGCAACAATGAACTATTTTTTCGAAAAACTTAATTTGACGCAATCAGAATTTTTAGACACATTTTCTTAAGATACAGAGTAAAACTTAAAAAAAACTATTATTAAGGAATTGTTTATATCTCAGAGAATAGCTGAGATATCGGAATGGTGAAAATTGCTTCTGATAGAGTTTGTAACTCAAAGTTCAGTACTTCATCTACAGGGTGTCTCCTTTAAAATACGGCACAAACATTTTTTTAAATGAATCACTGTATATTTTTATGCAATTCAGTTGGCTTATTCTTTATAATAATATATAACAATTGATAGTTTACATATTTTGGAAATTCCCAAAAAACGTTGCGTGGTGCGTAATTGGCCATGCATTTTTATATACTTAATTATACATACTAAAAATTTATACAACTTCTAAATATTTTTTTAATATTAAATAATTTTTAACAGTCTTATTAATTATTTGTTTATGTTTGTTTTTGTTTATTGTTTGTATGTTTTCAAATGTTATTCAATTAAAGATAGTTATAAATTATTAATTTATTTATAACTCTTTTCTTTTAATTGATTTACCAATTTTGTATAATAATATAAAAATGCATGCACTACCAGTTTTATTAATTTTATATTTTTTTGACAATTTCCAAAATATAATAAGTAACAACTGTCATTATGTAGGAAAAAATAATGCAATTGAAATAAAAAAAAAATTAAACATAAAAATATACAGGATGTTCCATTGGCATCTCTTGTAGTTTCCGTGGTATCTTGCAATTACAACGAAACTGGGACAGCCTGTAAATATACATATAACAGCCTTGTTGGAAACGGTTTCCAACCATCAGACATATGCGCGTTGTACTTATAATGTCCTTATAAGGTTGAAAATGCATTGTTTTAGTTAGAATGCGCATGTATCTGGCAATTGGAAACTGATTCTAGTAGAAAGCAATTATCACAACTTGTGTTTTGACAAGTGCATAGTCGATGTGATATTGATATTTATTTGACAAATATTTATACCATGTGACATACATTATTTACGTATGTCATTAAATTATACAGGGTGATAACAGATCCAAGATATCTGATGCCATTGCTGAAATATTGTGAAAAAACTAAAAATAGCGATTTTAGAAAATTCCATCTAGCGTCATAATTTTCAACACAAAGAGCTGAAATTTCGTACAGGGAGATACAAATATACAAAGAATCGATTTTCGTCGAAAGAAAACCGCTAATTTCGGTTATGCGGCATTCAATTGTTTTTTTTTATGGGCGCTGTATAGGATCTTAATAGTAACAGAATGTAGAATAAAATTACGAGACGTAAATATGTAATTTAATGAATAACCCACAAAATTAAAAAAATGCAATAGTTTAAATAAAAAAATCTAGTTGTTCCTGACGTAAAATAAAATTCGATACTTAAGCAAACAAAATACACAAATATGTCGCGTAGGTCTTCTATACTTTCACAGGGACTGTAAATTTCATCTGTTGGACTATTTGAAAGAAAAAAAAAAATAGGTTGAGACATGGCCAACGTGGAGGCCAAACAGTAATGCCATTACAGAATTATGTAGCCCTACGCCATTTTATTGAACCATTGTTGTTCTAAATTTCTAATATTTATAATTTAATGGAAGATTATCAGTGCACTCTCCATTTCCATCCTTAATATTTAAATACTTCTGAGAAGTAAGTAAGTATTAATAATAAACATACAAACAAATTCCAAACCTGTCAAAATTTGTTGATTATTTTACGTCAAGAACAACTAGAATTTTTATTTAAATTATTGTCTTTTCCAGCTTTATCGAATGAGAAATAATGACACTAGATGGCTTTTTCTAAAATCGTTGTATTCAACTTCAGCACCTTTTTTTTTAATTTAAGCCACTATTTTTATTTACGGTTTCCGTTTCCAAGATGACATTGGTGTGTCATGAAAAAGGACCACTCTCTATGTTTATATGATTATTTTGTTTATATACTTTGTCTGTTTTTATGTACTAGGTGTCCTATTTAAAATTAGTTCATCTATAGCTCTAGTATAGCTGCAACAAACTAATAGGTTTTATTTGCAAAATTTGTTTCTATGATTTTCATCAATGTTTCACAACTGAAATATGCTTAGCTTTGTCGCGGTTTTAATTTTTTCAGTCCTGAAAGTATAAGGAAACTCGCATCAACGTTATAAGGTCCTGTACAAACAACTAGTTCCATTAAAGACATTGTCCATTAAGCAGGCACTTCCAATCAGTAGAGAAGGATGCAAATCGTGGCAAGCAAACAAACAAACACTAAATGATCTGGTCTTAATTTGAATTTAGGTAGATTAAAAACATAAAACTTTAGATCAAAGGCTTCGCCGCAGAGTAACCCAACCCATTCCCTTTAAACCGTGATGTCCCAGAAGTTTCCCTTTACTGAAAACACGACGGTTCACGCAAACAATTCATTAGAAGTTTCTATGAGTGAACTGCAATAAGCAGAGACAGATACTTTGTAGTTTTAATAATAAGGGAAGCGTCCTTTAATTCAAAAGACATGCATAGAACATTCTTAAGAGATATTAGTTTAAGTTCTTATTGGTATACAGGGTCCTTGCTTGGTTCTTAACAACGGTAAAGGATAAAACACAAAAAATAATAGGAATCTTTTTTTTAGCAACCCTTTTCTCTATGATACTTAGTTTTTGTAATACGGGGTATGCAACTAAAAAAATATATTTTCTTTATTATTTGCTGAATAAACCTACAGTAATTGTAATAAAATATTAATATTTTGGCATGAATAACTTTTTTCAGTTACTGCCAGTGACGTAATTAGTAGTTTTGTTCACATTTCAACTACGGGAATGGTGCAAAGTACAAATACTATAAAATTTTAATCTATTTTCTAAAAATAGATGTTAAGACTTTTTAAAATTACAACCAATAATGTTATTAGTAAATATAGTAAATAAAAACCGCAGTTTCTAATCAATTTAATTTAAATAACGCGCACTCATTTTATTGATGATTTTTTTAACTCAGAATACCTCCTTTCAAGTTTGACAGATATAAAGAGGCAGGGTTATTTGTCGGTTATCTCACCTATGGCATACTGATGAGAGCTAATAGGTTCGAAACCTGTATATGTCTGGTGAGCCGCTGACGAATGACTTTGCCTGTTTGCTATAGGTGTACAGGTGTAATTCAGTGCTGGTCGGGGCATTAGTTCTCAAAGTAGTGGTTTCATGGAATTCTATTTTGCAAATATTGTCATCGCCGAGACGCGATAGAAGTAGAGAGCCTTCATGGTAAGACGATTCATTGCTTTGTGACCTACGTGTCCATGGAGTAAGTAATGGCCACTAGATGTAGCTTTGCTGCAATTAAATATATTCTCTCTGTTGTAGCCGTAATATAAAGTTTCCAACATAAAATGTATATTACTATCAAATGGATTTATTAATTAATTTTGGAAACCATCAATGATTAAGGCATGTCAATACGTGTCAATAATTATTTTTATCTATTCACATGTGTTATGGACAAATGGTTAAGTCATTATAATAAATTTAAACAAAATATTCTATTTCAAGTTGTAATCCTTTATGTTGCTGCAAGTGTGTTGTATACAGAGCGTCCCAAAATAGAAGGCCATATCAAAACCATATATTCTTCGGACAAAAATAATGCGACTTTCCTTATGCCATTTTTTATTTGGGCGTCCCTGTTTCAATATACAAGGTGTTAAAGTTACATTTTAAAAAACTATTTTTCTTAATAATCCCATTGTTTTGTAAGATACACACTTGAAATTTTGCACGTACTTTTATCTTATTCCGGCATACTTATCATGTAATTTTGCTGAAAAAAATCGAAGGGTGAATGGAGGTAACTGAGGGATGCAGTATCCTTTATCCCCTCCAATTATTTCTAAGTACGCCTATGCAACTTTTTCATCAAACGTAGAATTTTCTTCTGATTATTTTATCTCTAATTTTTTGTTTAAATGCTCCGTTTTGAAGAAAAACGGCAATTTGTAGTGCCCATAAATCTATCATTCACTATCATTTTCAAGTGAAACTGAAATTTTGTGGATATACTTATTATTACAATTACAATACACTATTTTTGTCCAAAGAATTTGTGGTTAATGGTATGGTCTTCTATTTTGGGACACCCTGTATACTCTTTTCTTAAAGAAGTTGTAATGAAAAAAAACTTAATGGACTGAGGTTGGGAAAGTCAGCAGGCCCAGCAATTGGAGCCGTAGACGCATGGCAGCCATCAAATTTTATCCATGGTATCATTTAAATTAAATTATTAAAGCAACGTAGAAAATAAATACTACATATCTTTTTAAAATTAAGCGCGCCGTATTCTTGAAACAGTGTTTTCTACAAATTTAACTAATTTTAAACATTTATGAACTAAATAATAAAGAGTTTAGCAAATAAGAGGAATGTTATCTCATGTCACCTGCGAATACCTATTTAAACCAACCAACGAATTTTTAGGTACAGAAATCTTCCAAAATACGTTTTTTTTAATTTAACTGTAGATTTAAATATTGTTATAATATGTTTTTACACAGTTCTGCAGATGAAATTGTTCACTTTTGTTTATAATTATACGAAAATAATTGTTAAAATGTTAAAAGGTCAAGCATTTTACTTTTGCTCTACGTGTTTTATTTTTCGAAATTTTTGTACCTAAAAAAACACCACAAATTTGATCATTTTACGGTGTGAAATACGGCGAATTTAATTCTCTTGTATTACCAAATTGACGCACCGTGTAGAAAAATATTACAGGAAACACCTCTATATTTTTTCGTGCTCTATTCTGTCCTAATGAAGAAAAGGAGATCCTGCATAACATTTGCTTCCTAAGAAAGACTGATTTTTTAAAAATTGCAGTAGTCAATGCACTATGATTATAAATTTATTAAATTAATTCCGTAAAATTTAAGTTACTATTTGACTTGAGCTTAGGAATATTTTGCTAAAAGCGTATAAATTTAATAAGCTGCCATTCCATACATATTTCATCTAATCTATCAAAATTACTTTAATCGATTTATTGCTTCCCTTGTTCCAGCTTAACAGAACCCTTAAACTTCTAAGTAACTAGAGAACAAGTTCGTTAGAGCTTTAGACACTTAATGAAGTCCCTAAAGTCTTTAGCTTGTCTTTAGGCTTTATTATTTCGAAATAACTAATTTTCCATAATCAGATTCTACTAAACCGTTTGCAATATGAAATACATTTTTGTGCAACTGAGAGTTGGTCGTCAGCGGTGCCACCAGACATGACATACCAGTTTAGAGCTTGTTAGGTCACTGACGGAAAACACTGGCTCTTTATTGGCTTCCTATAGCTGACTCGTACCTGCAAATTTAATTGTTTCATTTTTCCAAAAAAGAGTAACGTCATTAAAACTGCTTTTGTAGTTGCACCTTTTACGGTCTATATTATTTTATTATTATTAATAAAAAAATGTATGTACTATTACCACCCAACGTTTGTAACATCCTTTACGGGATTTATTACCTCCTCGAAGGAATGCCCCTATTTCAGTATAAATAGTATCTATACAGCAGATTCTGTATTTTTTAACCTAGATCCGCCGTATAATTCCATATGTATGACTTGCTAAACTATAGGGTGTTAAAGATTTGACTGCCATAAATTTAGCATACGATAGTACACATTAAAGTGAACAAAAAAATCTTATATGACATGAGTGCTAAAACCAACCAGTTGCGAGAAAGAAACTAACAAATATCGAATTTCACGTGTTAAAATTCGGTTAATTTCTCATCATTATTTTCTGCATTAAAGGACCAAAAAATGCAATGTTTATCCTGTCTTTCAATTTATTTATGTTTTGCTTTAAAAACATTTTTTTCATTAATATCACGGAATGTGGCAACAGCGCGAGAAGTACAGTGACTACAAATCAGTTGGTATCTGAAGTGTGAAATGTCTGTCGCAAATTCTTTTACGTGTCACTATTTTCTTAATTTCTATATGTCATTAATTTATTTTATATTCTGCAAAAGCAAAACGTATTTATTTAGATCGTTTCCCGCAACGGCTAGTGGTCTAATAGGGACAATAGTGAAAGTATCTTAAGGCCGTCCTGATATTGGCTTCCTTTATAATTATAATAATAATTTTTAGGTAGTGTCGTGCTTGTGTGGAAAATAACGGTGGATATTTTGAATGTTATGTTAGTTAGGTATTTAAAGATAGCATTGTATTTTGATTTTCGGAAGTACTTATTTTTTTTAATTGATTATTTTCGAGAGAAGTTTTTCTTAGAAGTTTTTATTACTATTTTTTTTCAAATTCCTATTTGATTTAAGTTATGTTACTGTTTAAACATTTAAGAATCATCAACATTAATATAAAAACATTAATTAATTCTACCATTCTCTGTTCAAAAATAAAATTGCAAAACAGTTAAGCTAATATAAATCAAATCTCTTACAATTTCTATCAATGAAGTTATATGTATGCTCTCTGATACCAAATATCTAGGTATGTTAATGAACAATTCCACAGACAAAGTTCTATTCAATAATTATCTAAAAAAAGTAATCTAGTTAAATTTACTAACTTGGTTTAATGAAAACACTATAAATATCTAAATTCACTTCTGAAACTGTGGAAACTCGAAAATTCTGCATTTTTAGGATTGTTTCTTCAGATGGCCTTCTTTAAGTTGAGTCAAATATCTATCTATAAAAATTATTATACCAATAATCACGCAATCCACAATCCGATCGCCTGATACATCATGTATTGGCACTGTTGCCATGTTGTGGTAAAATAACTCGACTTATTTTAAGAACGGCTTGAGTTATGCCCCTGTTTTTTGTTCATTTATATTTTACCTTATACTACAGTTACGGCAGTAAGACGTCTAACACCCTGTATATTTTTGGCGTAACGTTTTTATATTTGTTGCAGTAACTATTTTTTTTATGGTTTCCTGCATTGAAATGTATAGCTATTGGTTTTTGTAACCAACACGGACATTTCTCTCCTTTCATTGAACTATATTTTTTACTTATTTAATAAAAGAATTATTGAGTCTTAATCTCCTAATCAACTAATTTGGGCATCACTCAAACTAACTGTGAAACAATTGCAGGTAGATGGGATATCTGTGATAGGCTTCACCAATCATCAGGCAGTGGAACTGTTGAGGAACACCGGCCCCTTAGTTACTATAAAAGTGGAAAGGTACCTCCGGGGCCCCAAATACGAGCAATTACAGCAGGCCATCAGGGCAAACGAACTGAGGCCACCTTCTCCTTCATCGCCCACCATTTCATCGCTTCCCAAAGTGCCGCTCAGTTTGGTGGTAATTACTTTCTTATACGTTTGAAATATTATCTTTCAGTTTCGACTCGATTTAAATAGAATATGTAGTCTTTAAAATTGCTTCATAATGTGCAAAATATCAAATATTTGATGAAAATCCAACAAATCTGAATTAGTGGACATTGACATGTTGGATTTTCGAAACATATTCAATTGCTAAACGAAAAGTTTAATTTGATTTCAACTTACAAAGCCTCATTGATTTTCCTGATTTTTTTTTGACCACTTATTGTGAAACTAAATAAATTAGGATGAAGTTAAAAACAGCTTGTAATCCAGTAACTATATACATTAGCCCTTGAGTCAGATCCGGTAGTTCTTATTGCTCTAAAAATTTAAAAAACCACGTTTTTTAATTTTTTTTCACTTTTGGCGATTTTAATCTTGAAGCAATAGTTTTCAATAACTGTCGTAAATGGAAAACTTACAATATGCAGCAAGACTAATGGGAGGGACGAGGTCATGGTGTCTCTGCCCCCCTGGCTACGCTGATGATGCAGGTTTGGTACGGTATGATGGAGCTGTTTAAGTTCGAATTTTCAATCGTTAAATCCGTGTTTGACCCCATCTTCTTTGCCATGTTTCTTATTTTCTAAAGAATCTCGACATAGCCTTCTGCCGTAGAAGATTTCCAGCCCTCATGATGCATATCTGCACCGCCATCAGCCAGAATGATGGCTGAGGTGCTTCTAAAACAATGTCCAGTATATTCTTCGGAATTCTTGAATCCAAGCTTTGATGCGTTCATTTTTGGTATGCTCCGACAGGCTGGGAGGTGCATTCTCCTTGTCTGCAGAATACAAAAAACTGCCTATGAGTTGCATTAGGGGAATGATGTTCAGTTTTTCGAAAAATAGGTATTTAATCTGTTGGGTACCTGCCAAATTTTCTTCTGTTATAACAAATTCTCGAACACTTTTTGTTTGCGTGCACCATCTTTATATAGTGGTTATTGAATAGTGGTGAGTGATCATATTAAAATATGATCCAACATTAGCTTAGTTATTCTTCGTGATGACAGGCCCCAAAAATGCCGCAACCTTCATGAGTAAATATGTTTCATCATTGTAGTACTTAGAAACTTATACACTTCTTCCTTTGTCGAAATTCTGGATTTTTAACATATTTAGTCAAAAGTATTTTCTCAGACCGCCTCCTTTCTCCTTTACATTGCTAACTTTGCACTAATCTTTGAACTATTCCAACTCATACCATGTCTTAGATTTTGTCCGAACTAGATTTGAGATAGCTCCGTTTGCCGCTGCTTCTATATCAAAAGGCAAACTCGGAATCATCAGAATTGCTCATTTTGAAAAGCGTTTTTTATATTTATGGGTTTATTTGTCAAAGTTTTGACAGTAACCATGCGAAAATTAATAGCAGGTACTTTTAAAGTTTTGTACAATATTCATATTGTAAATTCATGGTACTACACATTATGTTTTCGGCTCTGCTCACGCCGGGTTTATAACTTTAATATCTACTATAGTAGATGTAGAACTATAATTTCTTCAACGAGACTGGCTCTCCGTTGTATGGTGTGAAAACGGCAACTGTGATGTAACAGAATGATTAATGTTATAGGCCCTCAAAGTGTTGGCAGCCTTGTGTAGTTATAAAGAACACAATGCTCTTCAAATATATGAAGTTTGTAAGACTATATAAACGTAGAATGATTCATGAACCATATGAGAGTAAACGAAAAGAAAACAACACGTTTTTCATTAAACGAATTTAAAAAAGCGATTCAGTGTGTGTCATACTACATTTCATCCTTTCCTAAATTTTCTTTTATGCCTTTAACAATTAAATCAGGACTTCAAGGGTTAAATGCTTAGAATTGAATGTTCATAATTAATTCAGATTTTCCATTTTGAGCGCCGCATGTTTACTTTGAATAGTAATCCAATGGGTGGTAATCCAATGAATGCTGTTAATTTAATGAAAAATATTCAGAGCATTGTATTAAAATATAAATTTTAATTATCCGAATAAAAAGAAGTTCTGTCTCGTTCTGAAAAAAATTATTATTAGCTTATTTATTCATAATCTTCCCCATTTTATCGCCCTCTAAATCGTTTGTTTTCCCTTCTTCAAAACTCTTCTATTGTTTTCTTTTAATGATTTATTTTCTATTCGAATCAGTATTCTTACTCCAACTTCACTAAACAAAGACAACAAAAGAGGTTTCATTTTTATACTTATACATTTTTATTGTGATTAGTAAAATTACCCATTAAATCCACTTTTATTGAGTCTAAAAGCATTAAGAACTTTTACATTGAATACTGTTTCCAGAATTATTGCTGGCTGAAAGCATGTTTTACTGCTTCGTTAAGTATCATCACTAGTACAGTTGTTACCAGAAGAAAATCTATTTGCTTTGCTACTTAAATGAAGTTGACAATTATTTTCAACTTTTTTAATACTAAAAAAGTGTTATATTTGACAAGTATATTGTATAAGAAATGTTAATTTTGTTAACATAAGTTTACCGCACTACATCTTAGATCGGTAAATTTGCATTTATTTATAGATGTTTGTCACTTGGGCAATTCTTTCACATAGAAATCATATTTTTCCCATATGCCAGTCTGTAAAACATTTTTGCTTACCACTAATGTAAAGAGCTTTCAACTAATAATGTGGTCTCTTTTAAACATGGTACTAGATTTATATTGGGATCTGATGCCATATTAATATTATAAAAATATCCCACAACTTTGTCTTATTTCACACCTTTTGGTATTATTGACATGCTAACATCAATTAACGGCACCCGTTGACTTTTTCATCAGATGAATTCATTTAAGAGGCTTATACCTATTGAAATACCTGTTCCTTAACGCTTTTGGTTTTAAGCAAATGGATTATTTAAACATTGAACCGGACGGAGAATCTCGTACAAGCTTCGAATTCGATTCAGCCATATTACTGGAAGCGTCCAGTCCTGTGAACGAGGAGAAGGAAATCGTCATCGGTGGCGAGAAGAGGTCAGTTCAATTTAGCATAGCTAGTCACGAATCAATTTACGACAAGTGGAGAGAGAAATTGGACAAGGATGTAGAAATTGTGGTAAGTACTCCTATTTCTAACTTAAGAGTGGACAATGGTACCTGATATAAGCTCCAAATTTAATAATTTTTTTTTTGATGCACCGGAGATAAATAATGAAAATCTAACAAATTTCGGACTTGTACTGCTATTCAAGGATTAATTCCTTTATTTTTTTATTTACTTTATATCAACGAGTTTTTTTAAAATCAAATAAATAATTTTACACCTATGTAGTTTAATAAAATTCGTATAGATGGCGCTGAGGACCAGTTTTAGACTATTTTATTTAATTACGTCTATTAGACAAACCCTATACAGAAAACCAGTGAAATCGGACTTCAGCAATATATTGCAGATTCTAAATCATGAGTTATTTAATTTTTTTATTGTATGAATCCAGAGATATTTCTAATAATCTTGCTAAACGGTTTAGCTTCTCCCACTATTCTGGATTGCAGACTTGGAATCTAGTGGTACCAGACCTCTC
Source organism: Monochamus alternatus (assembly GCA_037114965.1). Taxonomy (NCBI): domain Eukaryota; kingdom Metazoa; phylum Arthropoda; class Insecta; order Coleoptera; family Cerambycidae; genus Monochamus; species Monochamus alternatus. The sequence continues at coordinate 92,466,221 of CM073427.1, read as the reverse complement.
GAATTTTATGCGATTTTTGCAATTATATAATGTTTGTGGTAAAATTCGCAATTCAGTAATTTATGTACAATTTCCTTTTATTTGTCTATACATATATATATTAAGTTAATCATTATATGTAATATAAATTAACTTCATAATGCGTAAATTATATTTTTCACAAGAATATATACTTATAAATAAATTATTTCCTCAGCAGTTTTAATAATTTCGGGGGGCATACTCGGAATGCCTTCTGTACTACTATCACTATTGAAATCCATATTTTACCAATTATACATACACAATACAATTATGAAAAAGTCTGTCACTTTGCTAGAGTTTTTTCGTGTACTAAATAGGCATGACGTACATTAAAACTGCGATTGTTGTTATTATTGCTAGACATCCATCACAACTGTCAATTCAGCCCCATCAAAAATTACTTGATTTTTGTTATAGAGACACTTATCTCCGCAAATACATAATATGATGTATAGCAAATTTATAAGTGTTCTAAATAAAAAAGTGTTTATATAAATCTCATGCATCATAATGCGTTTAATACCCTAAGCGTGTAATAACCCTCAGATTAAGCGTTGGGTTATTATCTTTACGCTACGTATCTTAAACGTCTACTTAACGCTCTTGATATATAAATACATTTAGATATAAAAATTTTGGCCTAGAAAGCACAAGTCACAGTAGCTGTGGTGGCTGGTGTACATTTTTTAATAAAAAAAAGTACTGTCACTACTGAAGAGTACTATTTTTGTGTTCTGAATCCTGAATCTATCTAAATATGATGAATCGGATACTGAGTACTGCCAGATAAAAGTATACAGTACTTGAATACTGATTACATAAATATTGTATTGTATTCAATACTGTTCATGGATACAATGTATTCGAGAAATACCCAGCTCTATTCGTCGTACGAACTGTCACATAAGTTTTACATCTGAAGCAAATCATAGAGGTTTATCAAGTTCATAACAAATCTGGTTAACACAACAAATTTATGACATAATTTATTTGACTCTGCTGACTGCTATTTTTTTCTGCTGAAGATCGCTCAAATGCATAAAGAGTCTACTAGTGGGTTAGGTATTAGTCTAGAAGGAACCGTCGACGTTGAGGATGGCAAGGAAGTGAGACCCCATCATTACATTAGAAACATTCTTCCCGATGGTCCTGTTGGAAAAAATGGTATTCTACAGTCAGGAGATGAGTTGTTGGAGGTATAATTTATACAAAATTGTATCTAAAATTAATTTCGGGCATAGTTTATTGAGTTATGCTTTAAAATACAGGATGATTCTGAAATCAAGAGTTTTTATGTGAAATTTAGGTCAGCCATTTATAAAACTTTTTCAATCAATTCTTTATTTTAAGTTACTGCAGAATGATTTACGTTGTTTTATTTTAAAAAATCTTCGAAGCTTCGAAAAATTGCACACCGGTTTTGAAATGTGCAGAAGTTGTAGAATTACCTAATATTGGGTTTTGGTGAGTAGTTTATTTATTTTGTTAACGTCAGTAACTTGAAGGGACGCACTTATTTCGGAAACATCCTGTATATCTTGCAATGTAGGATGTTTTAAAATTTTGAAAAATAATAAATGTCTTAAATTTTGCAAATTTAATTTGATGAGTATTCTGATTATTTGTACGAATTTGTAAGGCAAATTTCCAAATGCAGTATCAATAGCAGCAATGCAATTGCTGGAGAAAACCTACCAGTAACAAATGCGGTAAATTGGTCAGTACTCTGGACCGATCGAGCAAATGCTTTGTTCCGTTTTATTGGAATGTCGGGTACAAATTTCGTGATTTAATAGTTAGTTTGTATCCGAATTAAACATTCCAGATATTTATCGGTTGAAATTGAAACGTGACGTTATTCTTTTAGTTACTTTCTCGCACAACTGTTAACAGCAAACGTGATAACAATTAATATAAATTATAGCTAGTTATTTCTTCGTTTAAATCTGTCCAAGCTTTCCGTGTATTTGAATTATTTTTACTTGTAAATTTATTTAAACAGAAGGTTGACATGAGCAAAAGTCTATTATTATTATGTATATCTTATTGATAGTTCTTTATTTTTTAGGTGAATGGTATTCAGTTATTAGGTCTGAATCATTTAGAAGTAGTCTCGATATTAAAGCAACTGCCAAATTTCGTCAGTATAGTTTGTGCTCGGTATCCGGTTCCTATTAGAATAATAGATACGTCACAACATAGGGAGGCCTTCCAAGCTAGAGTAAGTAATTACATAACATCGTCGAAAGATATTCTATTAAGTCGATATACTCTTCATTTTGTGCCTAAGGTTTCTCTCCTGCCGACATACTTTGCGTATCAACCCAAGATTGATCTCCGCACCGGCAGTTTTATACACAGTGTCCCGCGGAAGTGTTAGACTAGGTACACCCAATAAATCCAGAATAAATTGATAATTTTGAACAGTGACAATAGCTTCTCATTGCTTACCACTGACTTACCAAGATCAGTAATTTTCGATTTAATCAAAAAATATTTTACTGTAGTGAAGTTAGTTCAAATGTTAATGTATTTTAATCCATTAAGGAAGAACGCATAACAGTTAACCACAGTAGGCGCGATAAACAGTTTTTAACACACACGTATGTTAATTTCCCAACACACGCGTGCGTTCGGAAAATAACGCGCAGCTGTCACTCTCATATTTTTGTTGTACAATACCATAAATTTAAATTTATGTAAGTATTAATAAAAACTGTTTAAATAGCTTTTTACGCTAATTTCAACTTTGTAATTTAAAAACACATTATTTTTATATTAACCTAAGCATCAATTCTAATATCATAAAATCTAGTGGAATATACGGATCCAACGTGCAACGCTTCGAAGGATACGATTTACCGAAATAGGCTGTGTGTAAGTAAATCTGTCATGTCAAAGCAACACAATATTTATTAATTTATTATTGATTTGAAAGCGATACAAGTGAATAAAATAAAATATAAAATATATATGGATTGCAGTAGGGAAGGAGGGGGTTAGTTGTTTCAAGTATTAGTTATTACGAGTGTCGAAACTCCATTTTGCGATATAATAATAATGAAGCAAATAAATCTGCATGGTAGAGGGGCACATGTCAGAAAATATTGTTACAATACGGCCATTATTGTGCATGCAGGGCATCCTTATATAATACTGGTATCCACAAGAACAATATTAATCATCTTAACTGAGTTATCCGTTATCCAAACATGATATTAGTATGATGGTGTAGGTAGCATTGTGCTCTACTGAAATACAACCATATTATTAGTTTTCCTTTCGTCATGTTTTATTAGTTGAGTTCGGCAAATAGATCTAAATGCTCTAGGTCTATCTTTCTCTCCTGTTATCTCATGAAAATAAAAAAGGAAAAAACATATTTAGAGCATCCAGATCTATTTGCCGAACTTGCCTATTGTCTAACTTCAAAATAAATTATTAACGTTCAGTTGTCACAGTGAACACAGGGTAAGTTGTCACGTGTGACAACTAACAAAAAAAAAACGGAATGTAAAGAAAACAATCGTAGAAGAAAGGCACAGGGTGGAAGAAGACAGCTCTGATGAAGAACAAACCATCACTCTTCTACAATTCAACAACAATCTACAATCTATATGTATTTATTACTTTTAATTTATACTGTGACAAATGTGACAACTAACTCCAATTCTTGTGACAATTACTCATTTTCTCGGGTTAACTTGTCAATCATGTAGCCACAACTATCAAACATTTTACCTTTTTTATTAATTATGTTGCCATGACTGGCATAGAACGTAAAGAGGAAGTATTTTTTTTTTGGAAATATCCAAATCCTGGAGAGTAAACACGCTATGGTCCAGATATTCAATGATAAAAAGTATTTGTAAAGTTAAACCAAATTTGGATATTGGCGAATTTCCCTTTATAAGAAGACATAATGTTGGGTTTTATTTCAAAATAGCAAAAATTTGCAGTCAAAATGACTTAAAAAAAATTATGTGTGAAGGACCTGATAAAACTCAACTACTCAAGTCAACCAACTCTACAATTCAGAGAAAAGAAATATCCAATAATGTCATTTGAACACTTCATCATCTTCAAACTGCAATTTACAGCCATTAACGTCTTGGCCAGATGTACCATCAGTAATCAACAACCACGATTTGACGCCTGTTTCTGAAGAAATGTTTTCTCAATATTTGTTCCCTGTATTAGAGCAAACTTCTTCCAAGAAACAACTAACTTCAACCCTCATACTTCCACAATTAACTTACATAAGGCACCTAACTGTACGTTTACAATAATTAATATCACTAATAATAAGTAGATAATACTTTTATTATTTATATGTATTTGTATTCACTCTTGTTATGTTACTTGTGTTTCCGTTTGTATTAATACAGATTTAAGAACATTAAACTTTCCAATTATTTTCATGAGGTAAAAGGAAAATGTTTGTTCCTAACTCATGCGGAAAGTCTCTATTCCGCGCTTCGTGCGCAGCAGTAGCGTGCGGGAAAGTGTCACTTTCTGCACTTGTTAGAAAAATAACCATTTCCGCATTCGACTACTTATTAACGGCAGTAGCGTGCGGAAAGTACCACTTTCCACACTTGTTAGGAAAATAACTATATAATTTATACGTTTTGAAACTGCCAGCATTAGAAAGACAGTCCTCCTATAATAGGAGTGTATAAATTTGTGTGATTATCTCATGAAGAGGCATAATATGGTCGTACATATTGCATATTTAGTACGACTCATTTTCTTAGCCCGCAAAATGAAATGTTCTCGTACATATGCGCGGATAATTAAATTTATTAATACTGAAAGTAGTAAAAACGAAAATCCTAAATTACGGCTTGCTGCAAAAGATACGGCATATTTGATCACATGAAAATAATAGTCTGAGTAAGAATATCTTTAGACGATGGAAATAATATGTATAGTCAAATATTGTAAAAGAATTCGAGTTATTTCATATGTGGACATTACCATTAACAACACTTCATTTGATGTACAATACGCTTTGGCAAATTTGCATATTTTACATGTTAATTTTGGTATGTTTCAGAAAATCTTAGCTGGTAGTCTTCAAACCTTAATACCGACTAGCGAAAGCAGTCGATTAGTTAAGGCGAAATCCGAAACATCCATAGCCTCAAGTCTGGCCAGTGAGGCGACGGCCAGTAGATCGAGATCTTTGGAATTCATAGCTGGACTGCCGATGTGGAGCGACGAACCCACTGTAGTAGAGTTAAATAAGGGCGATTATGGGCTTGGTTTTTCAATTTTGGATTATCAGGTGGGTTTACACATATTATCATAAGAAAATTTATATGAATGAAATTTTTGTTTCTATTAATGATTCCAATGATTTCTTTCTAACATAAACGTGCATTTACATAATATATCGCATTTCAATCAATTTAGATTGAAGTACCTCAAGTTTGTTTTCAAATACCTAGTTATTTACACAAAAATGCAAGCCCTGCCCCTTTTTTCTGCATTATTATTCGAGATGCAAAAAAGCTGTAAGAATGAGGATTTCAGGAACATTTAAATATTTCTTAAAAAATATGTCACAAAAACAATTGAATAGCAAATATTCTCGAGATATAGTCCTAACTTCCTTTAATAAAAGGGAGTGCCCCGTGAATTTTTACGCCACTGGAATGACCGTCAACTAAACTTTTCAAAAATATTTTATACATGGCAATTATTTTTTACGTGAGCACCACTATACGGTGCGCTCCACGCTTGTAGCAAACACATGGTTAGTAAATATTAAATAAAATGTATTTTATATTTATACGATATTGCATATTAACAATAAATATGTAATATCTCGAAAACCATAAAAAATAAGTATTATGTATAATATATTTCTGAAAATTTCATTTGATAGTCTTTCTAATGGTAAATATACAGTGTTTCATTAAAAAAAGGTAGGCATACATATCGAAAATGAGATACACAATTGTTTTTGTGACGTGCTTTACAAAATATTCTTCAACTTTCATTCTTACACCTTACAAGCATCTCGAATAATATCGGAAAAAAGAAGGGAGACGGCCAATTTTCACGTGTCTACTGTGTTCTTCGAGCATTAAATCAACTATGGCAATTAATTTGATCTTAGGAAAAAATCAAAACACCAGCTTCCACTCAGTTGCAAATGATCAGAATAATGCCTAACGATTCTAGCAATTTTTAGCTTGGTACAGGCGCATAAGCACAGAAAGCATAAATTCTGTTATATGTTCTGTGACATTTTATAAAAAATATTATTTATTGGATTTTGAGTACTTGATATAGCTGTTTCCTTCTCTTCACTTGTTTCTGTATTGTAAGAAGAACACTACGAGAAGCGTTCACGGTAAGTGTATTTATTTGTAATTATTACTTACATATGATATATTGGCCTGATGCAATGAAATAGAAACGCCTGAGAAATGCACGACGTTGCTTCATATTTTACGTTTGTTATAATTTACATAATGAAAAAAAAAGTCAAATATGTTTAGTAGTTATCATATGGCAAAAGTAAAGCACTCATAATCCGAACAGCCTGTATAGCAAAACAAAAATTTAGGTTATAACAACTGGAAAATTATCATCTTGAAATACAAGTTTAAGTTCTCATAGAAGATTTCACATCATGGACAATTCTTCAAACCTTTGCAAATTTGTTCTTTAAATGCAATTATTTGCTGTGTAATTTTGTCTGTAGCATGTTGAAACTTTTGGGAAAAATAATGAAAATCATATTCGAAACAAGACATTTATTGGTCTTTAAAGCTATTCGTAACAATATAAGGTAACACTTTAATCGTCAAAGAGAAGTCCATAAGCTCCATTGGCCAAAGCGATGTCAGCTTGAGCCCAGAAACGATGGTAGACAAATGTAGGAATTGAACCTCCGTTTAAGTAAGATTCTATTTTGGACCAGTCTGGATCATTCTAGTACCAAGACCGTAGACCGATGAAAGTTGCAGACGAGTCGATTTGATCTCCGTTAGGGTATTGACCAGTCCATCCACTTGGGATGTACACAGGCTCGTTGAATCTGTTGTAATCTTCACGAGGTTCCTCATTGGAAACTCCGTATTGGGTCTGGAAATTCTCCCACATTATATCCAACACTTGTTTGGCTGCGGACTTGGCGTTTTGGGCAATAGCTTTAGCGGCGTAGTAAGCCAAGGTCCTGGCGGTAGCGGCTCCAGTACCAACATCATCAGTGTAGGCGGTGATGGTTACGTGAAGGCCGTTACCTGGTATACCAGACCAGTTGAGATTAGCAGAGATTTGGTAAGTGTTACCAGAGAATTTAGTGTTCGCAAGAAGCCAGGATCCCCATTTGTCCAACAAGGTTTTGGCAGTAGAGTCACCGGTTACGTAGTAGTATTGGGCCAATCTGTTTACAGACCAAGGCTGCATACCGTACCATCTGTTGGATGGTGGGTCGTGGTACATGGGTTCCCAATCGTAGAACATTCCTGCAAGCATTTGGAAATATATGAAAATAAAAAATAATTGTTACTTATTGTATAAATGTCTTAAGTAGTATTTTATCTACGCAAGAATGTTTCAACGCGAGAACGTAGTTCGAGCCTTTAAGAATAAAAGGCAATTAAAACACAAATGCAATGCGACGTTTTATCCATAATCACATCACAATAATATTTGTGAAATCAGAACTATTGGAATTTAATAAAAAATATTTGCACCACTTTATATTTCTTAGTAGGTACTCAAAGAAACGTGGTAGGGTTTGTTATACCTACTGGTCGCTATGGTACGTTGTTTATTATCAATTATTTAATAAACAGTTTTTCAGTAATTGTGTTCCTGTGGCTGTTTTCGAAGAAGCAATTTTCCATTTATTGCCAGCGATATCCAGGGAACATCACGAAAAACTGTTCGCCGAATTTAACAAAAGGAAGGAAAAAACGGAGAGTAATGACAATAAATGAAGAAGTCATGCTTAAATTTGAAGAAAGTATATGCAATTTCATCTATGTGGTCAAAGTATTCGATGTTGAAGGTTACTATAAAGATCTACAAAAATATAGATATTGGAAAATATAACAAGCTTACTGCTTATTTGAAGAATGAATCTAGAGGATACAAAGCTGCAATATTGTAAAGAGCACATATTGGAGAATTTTGACTGGGGATAAAGAATATTTAGTGATCAAGGTAATATCTCTTTACCTTTTACATGTTGTTGTGTTGAATTATTTTAGGTTACACGAATGATGGGGATTTCTGGTACCTGTCGATGCTACGATCTGACAAATTTGAAAACTACTGACATACAGGACGTTGTCAGTTACCAACTTGTTTCAATGTTTGACACCAAGACGGGCATTTCAAGAAAAATTGCAATTATAGAAGAAGGATTTTGCGTGAATGCTGTTGAAATGGGCAGAAAATATATTTTTCTAGGCCCAATTCGCTTAACACAAGACATATTCTTTTTAAGATATATCAATCCAAAATGTACTTTCCAGCCTGTTTGAATCAACACATTGGTGAAGATACTCCTCCTTCGTTGAATATCGCAAATCCAGAAGCATATACTGGCCATTGTATGAGGCGCACTTCAACAACTTTATTGACCAATAAAGATGCTGATCTTACAACTATTAAACGGCATGTTGAATGAAAAAGCTCTTCTGTAGCAGAAAGTTAGTTCCATATCTAACAAATTTGATATTGCAAGGAAAGTCCAAGGAAAATATATAGCTGTTCCTTACAAGAAGAGACCGTAGATCCGTAATTTGTGCAAATTCTTCACAAACTTCGGCAGATGTTATGCGTTCCAAAAATGATGGTAACAATGCTACAAGGTTTGATATTAACAGAAAGGAAGTTAAATGTGATAAAACGGTTACTAAAAAAGAATATCCGGTTACCACAATAGAAGTGCCACAAGCATAATATGAGAAAAGTAATTATAACTGAAAATAGTTGCTAGGTAAGTACAATATTTATATTTTCTATAATACTGTTTTATAATAGATATTTGGAATTTGCTATGCAGTTTAATTAATGAATTTGAAAGACGAATAAATTTGACATTTAGTACGTACCATGGAATGTGTTGGAAGTTAAGTTTGATGGGGGAGTTTCATATCGACCATTCCAGGTGTTAGTAGCGCCTCCAGCGAATGCACCTTCTTCAGTTTGCAAATAACTGTAGAATTCCAGCTGTCTTTCCAAGGAAGTCTGCCAATCGGAAACAGCCGTAGCTCCTTTGGGTTTCAAACTAGCCTCGTTAGCTAGTGCATAAGCTGCCAACGGGTTCTGGTAACCGAAGTGAGCAGAACCATCTCCGATTCTCCAGGCCCATCCGGCAGAGGTATCGGTGGCACCTCCCCAGGCGTAGTGAGCAAGTAGTGAGCGGAATCTTTTCCGGTTCCAGGTTGGCAGTCGTACGGACCATAGCAATTTCCGATCTTCTTGAAGTATTTATCGAAGAAAGAATACCTCAGGTAGTCACCCATTTTGGCTGCCTTCTCCAAGGTGCTCGAGTTTGTGCCAGTTTGTTCAGCTGTAGCTGCCCAACGGGAAGCCCAAAAGGCTGCTTGAACAGCACGAGCGTCGGCGTCTGGGGGGTTTGTAAATCTCCATTGGTGAGCGTAGCTACTGTCAGCTATGGAGAAGAATAAATTAGGATGATTTTATCATCTGATTATTTCACTGAATTAAAGTTATGGTTATTTACATACTGATACTTTAAATTTATGTCATACCGGTAAAGAGATCCAAGAATCCGTTGGTTCCCCCATATTTGAAGGAATCGCAGGATGGTTGAGGAACAGTTCTCCACACAGACTCTTCGGAACCTCTTTGGAAGGTGTTGACGTATGATGGGCCGGAGGCGCTGGGTCCATTTTCACAACCACCGTCTAGTCAAATATATTATGTACAGGGTTATTTCATTATATTTAGGGCACCCTTTATTATTGTTATTATTAGAGATACAAAATAAAGTATATATATTTATCTGTACATTATGAACACTACCATTATGATCATCCAGTTCACGATTATTTAGACACAATTTTTCATAACTGATAGATTGGAAGACAGAGTTTTCTAGAATGATCATTTAAATTGCCAGATTTAACCCCTATGGATTTTTTGGGATTATATAAAAAATAAAGTATTTAAAATAAAGTCTAATAATTTAACTAATTTAAAATGACGAATTATAACAGAAATGAGAAGAATTTTATACAATTTTAAACAATGTTAGAAATGAACCTGTTTTAGCAATATTTACAGTTTCAAGTTACTGAATTTATTCCATAAGTAGTTTTCATACTTATATTAAAGTTTTTTTGCTGAAATTGTATTCAATCTAAACCAGTATGTATAAATATGTCGTATTTTCGACCGATTTTAAAAACTCCATTGTTTATTATCCTGCAAGTATGTTGCTTAAGGAAATTAAATTATCAAGTAACACGCTTTCAGCATTCTCAATGCCAAAATTATCTCGGTATTATCAAGACTCTTGTTATTCCATAAAATATCTATTTTCTTGTACGTTACTATGCTCTCTAAATTTTATAGCGATTAAGTTAAATCATATAGTCATATTACATTTAGATAAATAATATCATTCATCTACCTGGAGTAACGCCAAATCCGTAAATGTTGTCTACATCTAGCAACCAATGCATTCCATAGATATCAGGAGCGCCATAAGCCGAATTAAGTTCACTGGCTAGAGGATCGACACCAACTGGTACACCTGGTTCCATGGGTGCTGGATATTCGTTAGGTGAGTCCAGTTCGGGAGCAAAAGTGGCCGGTGAACTTGGGTTGTAGAAGCTATTGGTGGGTTGGTTGGTGTGAGTAGCGATAGATTACTTTTCCATGACTTCCCAGGCGTTGTTGCAGCTGGAGAAGTCTCCACTGATGGCGCCGAACGTGGCTTCTAGCCAGACATGGTAACTGAAGGCTTAAGAGGTTTCGTGTCCATAGTCGGGTGCTTCTACCATGAGGGTTTCGATGGAGTGGTATGGGACTCCTTCAGGAGAGAAGTATCCAGAGGAGGAATTATGAATTTTGCTCCACTGGTCTAAGAAGCGTTGAGTGTATACATTTGCGCCGGCATAACCGATCAACAGTATTACTAGCCAGGACCTCATGATGGTCCTAATTCAAAAACAAAACTTAGAATGTTAGAATGTCCATAATAGTTATGTGTTATAATTTTTTGAGACAAATCTTTTTGGTACAATGACTTATTTGAAATATACAACTACTTTTAAATATACAGAGTGCGTCTGAATAATATTTAAGAAAATGAGAGTAAACGATTTTAATAGGGACCCTTGGAGATTTTTTTTATTTAATCTCCTTTGGGGAATGAGTTGTACTATTTATCAAAAAATTACGAGAGACAAAAAAAAATTCAACAGGCAAAACCAATTTGTTCAATCGTAAAAGTTAACACCTAAAAAAAATCTAATAAAAAATATACCTATAGGAAAATAAAAAAATACTCGTCCAGAATAAGTTTCATAAGTTTTTTTACTGTATTTAAGTTAATATAAACCAATATCCTACAATCAATCTAGTTAAATTTACTACAAAAAAGTCATACCAGGATGAACACATTCTATAAACATTCAATACCTAGGGTCACTTTTGAAACCGTGAGAACACGAAAATTCAACCACAATAGATGAGATCTGACTTACTTCTGAATTTTTTAGGGTTGCTTCTTCAGGTGGCCTACTATAAGTTGAGGCAAATATCCAACTATAAAAAATTATTATATAAATTAAAGTTATTTGAAATTAAACTTTGAGAACGTCAAAAGTGATGTTGATCTGTTAAAAAATATAAATACATCCACTTATATCATCTAAAACCAACCTTTTATGTTATAGTTTTTTATATACTGTTTAATTATGCATAATTATGTAATGTAAAAAAAGTATATAAATAAAGTGACATCAGCCTAAATATCTTGCCAAATTTCACTTCTTAATTCAAAAACATTTGGAAGGAACTAAATAAAACTTTAAATTTATCACATATATCGTATCTCCTAAGCAAAATCGATCCTTAAATTTTTTGCATATTATTCGGAATCACTACATTCACTTAAAAAAGTATTTAAAAATATGAAATAAAATTAATTTGCAACAAAATACAGGGAACTTAACTTAAAAAAGTGATAATTATTTAAAAATATATATAATTTCACAATAATTGTTGTAACGAAATTCCGTAGTACAAGAGTAGTTTGTTTATACCAAACTGGATAAGTTAAGAAATTACCTTGACTGACGTTTTATTAAATAATATAATAATTTGAAAAGTTTTTAGTTGATTGAATTTCAATGAAAATAAAATTTAATTAATGACTATACTTACCCCTTTTATCACAACTAAATGATGGTGTTTCCTCTTTTGACATGTCTTTTATACGAAAAATAAGTGTCTTATCTAACACTTGAATAACGTGGCACATAAAGTTGGAATTTCTTAAGTTGTAGGTACCATGTGTCCCACAAAAGATAAATTTGTTAATATATTTTTTCTCAGTATTTAAAAAATATATAATTGATATAAGAATATTAATTTAACAATATCTGAAATATAAGTAGGTAACTATTTGTAAGTGCCTATTTGTAAAAGACAAGGAGGGCACCATGGCCCTGGCCCATGGCACTTTGAAAATTCTTTGGATTTTTTTGTGGACATTTAAAAAGTGAAGTGGATCGCACTGAAGTAGAATATTGACTATTCACGCGAACGTATTATCGTTCCTACCAATAACTTACAAATTCAAAATGAACAAGAACCAGAAACATGTGTGTTAGTTCGTAGAAAGTGGGGTAACACATCTTCAAATGTGTTTATACGTCGATGGACAAAATTAACATTAAATTATCAGTCAGGTGTGCCGAATTATTTTATTGATTAAAACCACAAAATAATTTTATTGATTAATACCCTAATAGCACACGACGTCCAGTGGACGTCCATTTAATGTCCATTTAACGTACAAACGTCCATGGACCATAAATGGACATTCGATGGATGTCCATTCCTGGACATATTTTGATAGAACATACACTGGATATTCGATGGATATCCTTTATGAGACATATTTTTATAGTACATATGTGGACATCCGTTGGATGTTCAGTATTGTACAAGTTCTGTTATAATTTGAATTTGCCGCTAAAATTTGTGCAGCGCATGTGTATTGAAAAAAAAAATGAGTCCAGAATCCAGATGGTACGCTAACCGCTAAAGTTTAAACAAACTGTTCTGTTCTCTTTGGTGACGCTGAAAAAGTGATAAACGTTGATGAGTAAACCCTATAGAAGAATAAATTAAGAAACCGAAGCAATATAAATCACTCTTTGTAAGTAAGTAATTTTGTATTTTCTACTTTTAGTCTATTTATAGATAAATGAATTATTTGTTGGCCAGCTGGCCAACTCATAACATCTTTATGTAGACAATTATGTCACAGTATATACTAACAACCAACAACAGTCGTTTTCGTTATAGATAAAGAAGTTTTCATTTTTCCCTAGTTGTTGAGTTTTCACGTCTATAGCTATTCTAGGTTGAGTAATGTAAATATATGGTTTTGTTCTTGTTACTTGTTATATAGTTGTTTTATTTGTATCACTTAATTATGTATTGGTTATTCATGTAATAATTAGAAAAACAATAAATACTAAATATTATCAAAAAGTATTTCTATAATTCCAATGCAGACCTCCATTAAATGTCCAAAACAGACATCCATGGGTAGCACAAATTTGGTGCAGAGGCGGACATCTGTAGGTCCGAAAGTGGTACAGTAGTGGACGTCCCTGGGTTGCACAAAGTTGTGACATTTGTGCGTCCGTGGGACTTCCAATGGACGTCCATCGAATAAAAAAAGAACGTCCACTGGATGTCCGGACTTCCGACTTTGTGCTATTAGGGTAACAACAATAGCGGCAAAAGCAGTTGAATTGGCTGATATAAAATAGGTGATATAAAATTTTATTTCTTTTATTGGGAAATTGTTTATATTTTATTACACTTTGCCGCCGTGCCAGTCGCTGACTGCATGGAGCAGTGGACCAGTTTCCAGTGACGTGAAGAAGTGTATTCTTAAATCATTTTCGAACTGCCCTTATTGATTTTTTTTAAAATTTTGATTTCCCCTGTACATTCAAAATTTTTTTTTTATAAATTTTGAATTACCCTGTAATCATGCAAATACCGGTTTATTGAAATTTTTATGAATATTTTATAAAAGTTTGCTTAGTATTCAATTTTATTATACAGTATGCGCCAAAAGTATGGAATAAATTCAATAAAAACGAAACAATTATTTTTTGGGAAAAATCCTCGAACAGGTCGATTTTTAATTTAAAAAATACATATTTTAGCGTAAAATGCGATTTTCAAATGTCATTTGTTTTCGAGTAATGACGTCTTCGATTTTTTTTTTAATGGCAACACCATATTTTTTCCTTGATTCTGAAAGATCGTTTAATTCTCTATCAGACAGTACTAAAATTTTGCCCTCTTTCATAGGAAAGTTTTCGAGTAAATGACGATTGAATGTTAGAAAACGTAAATTTTATCCATAAAAAAGTAACAATTCTGAGGTATGTAAAATAAAATACAATTGATTAAATTTTATACTTAAATTAAATGTTCGAATTGCCATCCACCAACTTCTTGACAATGCCAAGTCTGTGAAGAAATTCTTCTTGCACATTATGAATGATTTCTGGGGTAACTCTGCGTATTTCGTCCTGAATGTGGTAAAATAAAATACAATTGATTAAATTTTATACTTAAATTAAATGTTCGAATTGCCAAAGTGTACATTAATAAACCACGTAATTTAGAAGAACTTCAAAATCGCATTCGGGTCGAAATACGCAGAGTTACACCAGATAAAAAAACGCGTGTCTATGCCTCTTTAAAAAAATGGTTTTAATGTCAGTTCTTTACGATGTAGCTGATTGCTCATCGAAGAAATGGTAAGAGTTATAAAATAAGATAAATTTTAAAAAAGTTGATCATGGCTGAGTGCGTTTGATTGCGTGTTTTATTTATTTCTTTGTTTGTTTTTGTTTATTAATTTATTAATTAATTTATTTATTTATTCATTCGTTCAATCATTCATTCATTGGTTTATATATTTATTTAAACTTTAGGGACACAAACGGGATTAACCCAAGAACAGTATCCACAACTAACATAAACACCATAGTGATTAAAAAGCACAATTACAATTACAAATTGAAGAAGACAAAATAAGAAATTATAAGCTTAAATCTTAAATCAGTCAACAAAGATTTCAGTGATTTATCAGACACCGCAAACAAATCAATATCAGAACCAAATCTGTTGGAAGAATGCATTATTCTATATATAGGGGAATTACTAGTATAATTTGTTCTTCTAAATGGTAAATAGAAAAAATCATAATGGCGCGTACCATGGGTGGGAACATTAAAATGTATTGAAGATAAAAGATCTGGACAGTTGAGTTTATTATTCAGTACTTTATATAAAATTAGTATGTCATTCAAGATGCGACGTTTCTCCAATGATATGAGCCTAAATTGTTTCCTAGCTGCATTGTAATTAGTATTTTCAATTATGAAATGAGTTTTAAAAGATATGAATCTAATAAATTTATTCTGAACGGCTTCTAAACGTCTTACATAAATGTTGTATTGTGGATTCCAAACCGAAGCCGCAAAATTTATTTTACTAAACACAAGCATAATATCATTGTTTAATTGGCTTTATATTATGAAAATATTTACACTTACTAAGATTAAACCTCCTGGATGCATTTAGAATAATTGGATTAATATGATCATTAAAACGGATACTTAGTGATACAATGAATTATTTTCAGAAAAGTCAACTAAATTATTTAAATCTGATTGCAACAGTAAACAGTCGTTTAATGAATTTATTTTGGTAAAAAATGTTAAGTCGCCAGCGTACAGAAGAAACTTACAATGCTTAAAGCAATTTTTTATATCATTCACATATATTAGAAAAAACAAAGGCCCTAAATGGGACACTTGCGGTACACCTGATGTTGTTAAAAATGTGTTTGAATTATGATTTTACTGCAACAAACTGCGATTTGTTTTTGATTCGACCCATCTTAGAAGAACACCGCTCACACCAACTCTAGCAAGTTTACGCAAAAGTATATTGTGGTCAACTTTGTCAAATGCCTTGCTAAAATCAGTGTAAACGCCATCAACTTGACTGACATCGTCGACGCCACTACATAGGTATTCCGAGTAGGTTGACAGGTTTTATTCTATGGATTTATTTTTCATAAAACCATGCTGTTCCGGTATAATTAGGCCTTCAACTAAATTATAATATATAATATATCCATCCAAATTATATGCTCAAATAACTTGGCAAAAGCTGAGAATTTGCTTATAGGACGATAATTACTCACCACATTTCTTCTGACCAGATTTAAATATATCATTTTGATAGGTAAATTATCATATTTTGACTGGAGAGACTGGCAAAAATAGCAGATACAAAAATTATATAAAAAATGTTCTCATCTTTTTATAAACTTCCAAAACAATACTTAAATATGTTAAAGGAATACGACCTAGGTTTTGTTTGAATTGCATAGATTTCGAAATACAAAAATTTCAAATATCAAAAAATATACAGGGTGTTCCGTTTAAAAAAACAAAAATTAGAGTTATCTTTTCTAACACGATATATATTTTTAACTGTTTAATGTTTAGAACTTTTATATCCGCAATTTTTTTCTTAAAGGAATAATAATCTACATTTGCACTACAAGTTTTGTTTTCAAAAACTAAATTTTATATATTTGATTATGACAGAATAACAGCATAACAGCATATATTTTATCATGTCAGAATAACGGTATAACAATCGTTGTAACTATCAAACACAATTGTGCAACATTATGTCAAGGTTAACTATGGACAATTAACAAAACAAATTTGAATGTGTCTTATGTAGATTATGCTTAATGTTTTTTCTAAAATGCAAAAATTACTAAGAATTCTTGAAATCTATTTTCAAAGTTCAACCTATCTTTCAATTATTTTTTATTCATTTCTGGACATAAATGCTTTTAATAGAAAAAAAGAATAGAATAGAAAAAAAAATAGAAATTTTAAGTCTAAAAAAAATTATAATATTTTTCTTCGTAGCAAAAATACAATACAAGCAAGCAATCTCTCGACTTCCTGCTGAATTTCCAATTGATTTTTCCGAAATAACTTCATATGTTGTTTATAATGGGTTTAAAGAAAAATTTTATTAGATATCATTTTGTTTGTGGATATATCTATTCTCTAGCAAAATAATTCATAAAATAATGTATGTGTAATGTAATGTGAGTGTAAATTCAGATTAATTTTAAGTACCTGTCTACTATACTATCTACTATATCTCTGATGTATATCTTCTCATCTATCTATTCAAATTATTTAGTGGGAAACTTTTATCAGTCATATGCAAAACACTGATATTACTTTCTATTCGTATATTGTAAATGTATTGTGTTACGTATGTGCACGCAAATTAACAGTACAAAAAAATCAGTTTTTTCGCATTTTTTCAATTTCACATTATTCAGAGCAACCATTTTAAAAATTTCCTCGAAGACAGACTCAGTAAAAATAATTTATTTTTCCGCCTTTTTCTGAAATAGGCGGCAAACATGAAATGTTTCTCAGCAGCACAATAACTGGCGCGAGCATTAGCACATTAAAGATTTTGCAAAGTGGGAGTTACGTGCAAAATACAACGTTTCATTTGTTTAATAAAATAGCTATTATTTAACTTTTATGACCCACACAGCGGTTTTCACAGGTCGTGATTTATATAATTGGAAAACTCGTTTTCAAAAAACGAGGCGGAGAAAACCCTCATGCATATTTTGATCTATCTAGCGCTTAGTAAATAAAAAATAACAAGTTAATAATGCAGAAGTGTATTGTCGTTTTTACTGCCACTGTTAGCAATAAATTTGTTTATCCAACAGCCACTACTTATATTATATTATTATTCGCATGCGTACATACACATAAAGGGAAGAATAAGTATGTTACGAGTTATAAGTCACATTTTTTTTCTAGAAACATTCAAAGTTTATTTATAAATTTGTATAATTTCTGGTAAAAATGTAGCGTTTCAATGTGGATTAGATTTAAGTGATCATGAAAAAATTAATAAAATTATCACATAGATCAGACTATTGAAATTTGTTTCTAAATTGACTGGAAATCTACCTAATCACTGTTTCACAAGATTTTCGGCCACTTTACAGACTCTGGGGAGGGGGGGTTAACTATGCCAAAGTACAAAAATATTAACCACGTCCCTAAAAGACAATAAAAAAATTATTCCAGAATTTTAGGTCGATATTTAAAAAATGGGGCAAAACCCTTTTTTCCTACGGAAAGTCGGCGCCTATGATAAGCATCGACTGAGATGGCTTAGATCCATAGATAAAGCTTACATCTGTCAACAATGTCAACTACTATGCGGTCGTATAATAATAATGTAAGATATAGTATAAGTATAATGTAATAATAATAATAATAATAATAATAATAATAATAATAATAATAATAATAATAATAATAATAATAATAAAAATAATAATAATAATAATAATAATAATAATAATAATAATAATAATAATAATAATAATATCTCTACCCCTCATTCTAATCACAGGGATTAGCCCAGAAGTCGGAGACTTGTGCGGGAGAGGGGGCGGCATATTATTATTAAGCAGGCCGCATTTGCGCCCAGGAACGACTTCCGTTGGTAGGCCCTAACCACTATTTAGTGCAGGAATGAGGGAAACCTGGAAAACCTCATTAATTAGGGGTGTAGTCAAATATCAACTGGTATCAATCTCTCACATTGACCCAAGCCAACATTCTTCCACTCTACCATACCCGCAGAGACGGCGCCAAACCTCTCCACGAATACAGCTTATATACGGTCTACCGGCAACTGGGCTTGAACCAACACCGATCTAGTCACCTCGATTCAAGTACTGACGCCTTAAACCGCGCGACCACTGACCGACCCAAATTAATTCAGATAGCTCTAGTATTGCATTCCTTGTTCATTATTTCGATACAAACTGGTAAAACTTCATTTTCACTTATATGGTACAACCACTCACTACCGATAAAACAACACTTCCCGTAGATACAGTTAGATGAAATGCCTATTTATTATAAAAAAATCGCGAAAGGAATGAGTGGTACTAATAGGGAGGTAATAGAAAACTTTTAATGCACCCGCGGCAGTCTTGTTCCATAACCTAGAAAAACAAACCGCTGAACTATATTGTGGAAACATATCTGTACCCGGCACATATTCCTTTATTTAATAACAACTCTAAAACGTTTAAAATTAAAATAAGACACTAAACACTGAAGAAGAACACAAAACTACAACGTAAACACAGGAACTGAATTATGACATGACAGCGACACCGACTGACCTACTGTTATATGACCATTGCTTGCTGGTTGCCTATTCTGATTCTCGCATTGGCGGCGTTAAATAAGGATTTAATATAATATCGAAAAAATTTTTTTCGCTTTATAAATAAGTTAGGATTTTTTTTAAAAGGAGACTCCGTTAATTCTTAATTTTTTATATCCCCTCTTAAAATATTTGTACTTAGTCATAGCCGACCCTGCATATCTTGTATGTAGATACAACAAAATTTAGTTATAGTACGGATAATGTTTAATAGTGTTACCTGCTCATTGTGACACCAGTTAATAAATTTGTTAAAAACATTACCCTAGTCGGATAATGTTTTATTCAGCAATTTCAGTAAAGCAATTAAATATTGAGTTAAATTAGTATGAAAATTTCACACCTCTACTTTAAAACCAATAAGATGCCTTTATTTTAACTCGTTACCATGGCATCCAGAAAAATGTTTGATTTTTAAGCTCTTGTGATATTGTAAGTCATACAATGAAAACTTATTACTGTTCAGATGGAGTAATCTGTACATATTTTATTAGAACGTTTACTTAGAATTATAATGTTTATCCTCTTTCTTCAAGTAAGCTGCATGTGATTACACTGGAAATTTTTACACGTTTATAGATTCACATTTTGTTCGTCAGAACTTTATATTTTAATTATTTTATTATTCTTGAGTTTTAATGGTTTATTTATAAATTAAAACAAACAAAAGCAATAAATTATTATTATTTATTATATTGTACAAGTAATTATTTTCAATTGTCTAAATGTCGAGATTCCACATCTGCACTTTCAAATTATTTGGATGTGAAATTTCCTTAGCGAATATCCCACGAGCCTAAATTAATAGCTGAAAATTATTTTCCGTTCATAAATATTTTTAGAGAATTATAATTTTAAAAATATTTATGACCTCGTGGTAACAAGTTCAGAGACAATTTGATTTTCATTTTTTTGTTAATGACAGAAAAATCCAATAGGTCCTAATAGTTTTTTTTTTTAATTTGTAATATTGTATTCAATGTAAAGTTTGCACCATTTTGAATATTAGGTTTTATGGAAGGTTGCTTAAAAAACATTCACAAATTAAGTGCTACAGAATTGTTAAGAAAACAATATATTTAATTTGAATATTAATAAGGAATTAAGATAAAAATTATATCAACTTCAGCGGAAAAATTATCTACTGCCGTAACATTTTAAATGCTTGCAAAAAAGTAGATGTTTGTATCAGTTGAAAAATGTAAATTTGAAGAAATTTTTAAAAGGCTAATTTTAAAAAAAATTATAATGCTTATGTTGCTACTTCTGATTTAATATTCTTAATAATTTTAATTATTATAATTAATATTATTAAAAAATAGCTTTAATATTTTTTCCTAAAAAAACTAAAAAAATTTTGTAACGTAATATGCAATATATTTAACACAGTTTGGTTTTGCAGGCTTCCGTGGTAGTCTTTATTGGTTGATCAACAATTATTGGAGTGGTTGCCACGTCATTAGTTTATCTTTCTTGATGTTTCGGGAGACGTATCCGTAGAATCTATTGGACATATCGCTTTTTTCGCTGAAATTAAGGTTAAGTCCTCTGGTCGGTCATTGATCTTTTCGGATGAATGTCTGCACGTCGCCGTTTCTGTCGTTTCTTTTGGACCTCTGTGTTTTCTTTCTTTCACTTTCTCTTGATTTTGTCTGCTCTATTTTCGGCATCTAACTTCTCACTGGTTTGCCAAATGTACACCTTGTTCGTGGAAATTTATATACATTATTGCCTTGTAGTAAATTGCTTTTGTAGATGGTCTTGAGAAAGGCTGCCTTTATCTACCTCGATGTCTGCTATAGATAGTATTGGCCTCGTGCTTTTTAAAAAACTTTACATAGAATTAATATAAATGCAGAATTGAAATAATGTCACTCAAAATGAAGCCTTAAAGCTTACTCCAGTTTGGAAAAGTCATCTGTAATAATCAAGGACTAGAACATCACACGTCAATGAGATCAAACCATGCATCGTAATGTCATGAACCAGCGGACATACCATCACAACAGTGGTGAAACTTATCAATAATACGTAATTAAATGGAATGGATGAAGTTTTATAGTATATACAAACAAGAAAGAGTAAGAAGAAAAATATTTATTTAAGTTCAGTAAAATTCAACAAGGTAAGGTAATATTTTATTCGTTGAAGAGAAGCCCATAAGCTCCCATGGCCAAAGCGATGTCAGCTTGAGCCCAGAAACGATGGTAGGTAAAGGTTGGAACGGCACCTCCGTTCAAGTATGATTCTATTTTGGACCATTGGGGATCATTCTTGTACCAGGATCGGAGACCAATGAAAGTTGCAGAGGAGTCGATTTGATCTCCGTTAGGGTACTGACCAGTCCATCCACTTGGGACGTACACGGGCTCGTTGAATCTGTTGTAATCTTCACGCGGTTCCTCATTGGAAACTCCGTATTGGGTTTGGAAATTCTCCCACATGATATCCAACAGTTGCTTGGCAGCGGATTTTGCGTTTTCTGCATTGGCTTTGGCGGCGTAGTAGGCCAAGGTCCTGGCGGTAGCGGCTCCAGTACCAACATCATCAGTGTAGGCGGTGATGGTTACATGAAGGCCGTTTCCAGGCAGACCAGACCAGTTGAGGGTGGCAGGGATTTGGTAAGTGTTACCGGAGAATTTGGTGTTGGAAAGAAGCCAGGATACCCATTTGTCCAACAAGGTTTTGGCAGTAGCGTCGCCAGTTACGTAGTAGTATTGGGCCAATCTGTCTACAGACCAAGGCTGCATACCATACCATCTGTTGGATGGTGGGTCGTGGTACACGGGTTCCCAATCGTAGAACATACCTGTAACCAAATACGTAAACATTAGTTAATGATAACTCATTTCTTAAACTATATATTCTATCATTATGACTTAAAATAGTCGTCAGACAAGTACAAAATATGTATCTCCAAGAATAGAGAACTATAACCAATATTTATTTTGAAATATAAATAAATGTGTGTGTTAGTTATAAATAAATTCTTATGTGTTAAAGGAGTAATAATTAACACACTTGATACATACCGTGGAAGGTGTTGGAGGTCAAATTTGATGGGGGAGTGTCATAACGACCATTCCAGGTGTTAGTGGCACCACCAGCGAATGCACCCTCTTCGGTCTGCAAGTAACTGTAGAATTCCAACTGCCTTTCCAAAGAAGTTTGCCAATCGGAAACAGCGGTGGATCCTTTTGGTTTTAAGCTAGCTTCATTAGCCAAAGCGTATGCTGCCAATGGGTTCTGGTAACCGAAATGAGCGGAACCATCTCCGATTCTCCAGGCCCAACCGGCGGATGTGTCGAGGGCACCTCCCCAAGCGTAGTACCATGAGAGTAAGTAGTGAGCGGAATCTTTGCCAGTTCCAGCTGCACAGGTAGATGCACCAACGCAATTTCCGATCTTCTTAAAGTATTTGTCGAAGAAGGAATATCTCAAAAAATCGCCCATTTTAGCTGCCTTGTCCAAAGTACCGGAGATTGTTCCAGTTTGTCCAGCTTCAGCCGCCCAACGGGAAGCCCAGAAAGCTGCTTGAACAGCACGAGCGTCGGCGTCTGGGGCGTTTGTGAATTTCCATTGTTTAGCATAGCTGCTATCAGCTGAAATTAATAATGAATTTTGATTTTAGACATCTGCGTACATCGTTTAAAATTATGGTAATTTAAGATTATTATGATTTGTTGTATCATACCGGTAAAGAGATCCAAGAAACCGTTGGTACCACCATATGCGAAGGAATCACAGGATGGTTGAGGAATGGTTCTCCAGACAGATTCTTCGGCTCCTCTTTGGAAAGTGTTGATGTATGATGGGCCAGAAGCGCTAGGTCCTTTCTCGCATCCACCTCCTAAAAAATTCAGTAGATATTAATACTAAAATGGAACACTTTTAATTTGGAATGGATCACTTTTAATAAAACTATCTCATTATTTAACAAACTTTTAGCTTATCGGCCTTATGAATTGATTTTGATATCCACCAACACGGAATTATGTCTTGTTTAATAAAACAACTAAATATATTTTTACGTTTGTTCTATAACCAAAACTGGTAATGTTATCAAATTGAATGGTAGCATTGATACCATAGTGGATAGGATGAATACGAAAGGAATTAAAAAGACTTTTGGAAGCAGTTAAAATTCATTTCTGAGTTACCTGGGCTGACACCAAATCCGTAGATGTTGTCTACATCCACCAACCAATGCATGCCATAGATATCGGGGGTGCCATAAGCGGAATTAAGTTCGCTAGCTATAGGATCGACACCAACAGGTACACTGGAATCTACCTGAGATGGATAGTCGCTGGGCGAGTCATGCTCTGCAGCGTAAGTAGCAGGCGAGTTTGGGTTGTAGAAGCTGTTGGTGGGTTGATTTTCGTGTGTAGGGATGGCATACTTTTCTATGATATCCCAGGCGGTGTTGAAACTGGAGAAGTCTCCACTGATGGCGCCGTACATGGCTTCTAGCCAGACGTAGTAACTGTAGGCTTCGGAGGTGGTTTCGTGTCCATAATCGGGCGCTTCCACCATAAGGGTTTCGATGGAGTGGTATGGGACTCCTTCAGGGGAGAAGTATCCAGATGATGCATTATGGATTTTGCCGTATTGGTCTAAGAAGCGCTGGGTGTAGACACCGGCACCCTGGATATGGGCGGCGCACCCGAGCAATAAAATTATTTGCCAGGACCGCATAATGAACCTAAAATATAATAGAAACTAAGTAGCTTTAACTTTTTGAAAACGGTTGCGATGGAATAATAGAAATTCCTTCAGGAGAGAAATATTCAATCGATGCATTTTTTTTATTTTTTAATGTATTGAAAACGGACTGGATGTGTATAATTACATCTTCTGAGTGAGAGAACAACAGATCCCAAAGTTGCTCTAATTTCTAATTTTAAGATTGTGGTATAATTTTATTTTGTGACTGTTATATTATCGTTTTACAAAAGCTATTTTATTTTGATAAAATTACCAATTCTATTATTTGTTCTTTATAAACTTCTAAGAATTACAGTAAAATTATAAAACATTTTTCAGAATTAGTTATGTGTTGTTATAAGTTTATATTTTTGTAAAGTGATTTAGTGCGCAGAATAAAACGGGTAAATAATAGATTTATAATAGCAGCCACCGACGTTTACTCAACAATTTGCGAACATCTGAAAAACTATAACATATTTGGCTGAGTATTAACAAAACAAATTTATTAAAATTCTCGTTAACACAATATTATTACAGATAGCATATTCTACACGGTCATAGCTGTTAAACAATTGTCATAAAATCAGAACGAACACTACTCTCATAGATCACTTCCAGGCATAATCATCATATTTTATTAACAATTTTACATTTCGTTGGTGTAAGTGAAAATGCCATTGACTTTTTTTTTTAATAATAGAAAACAAAGTGTTAGAATTAATGATAGTAAATCTGTTTCCCTTGAAATATATTCAGGTGTTCCGCAGGGATCGATTTTAGGCCGTCTTCTTTACAAACGTTTATTATTATGCTGGCGACACTCGGTTATATCATGATTTTCCAACATTCCAATTTAGATGATGCAATTAAGACCATTAATAATAATATTTTAAATTTGATTGAATTTACTAAAAAACATTATTTAATTATTACTGCTGTTAAAACTAAAATTATGTTAGTTGGTCCTTGAAAAATTATATATATAATTTTTCCATAATTCTTGATGGTCGTCGAATTTTTCTACTGAGGAGGCTCTTTGAAAGAAACTCTCAACATCAATTTTACAGTTTCCCATTTTGTTACTATTGCGTTATTGTTTTGCAAAATATATTTTATTTTATTAAAATAGCCAAAGTCGCAACTTAGTCTTACAGTGGAATTATAAAATATTTTACTGAATTTCCTTTAAGCTATGTGTATAGAGC
Source organism: Monochamus alternatus (assembly GCA_037114965.1). Lineage (NCBI taxonomy): Eukaryota > Metazoa > Arthropoda > Insecta > Coleoptera > Cerambycidae > Monochamus > Monochamus alternatus. The sequence goes on along the minus strand of CM073427.1, from coordinate 92,440,698 downwards.
AATTATTCTATAGATTAACAAAACTGATTTATAACAGCTTTACAATAACGAGCTGCGTCATTTATTATATGTCAATTTGAGAACATATATAAAAATGCTTTTGCAAGTGTTGCTGTTATTAATACGATACTTATAAAACTCATTTGCAGTAGCGAATCGTTTAATGTTTACGATTGTTTGCTATAAAACTATATTTTATAACTATCGTTTGCTATTTGTTTAAGTTCTTTACAAAGTTTTATAGAACTGTTCCCTGCCACAGTTATAATAAAATAAATAGCGACGTTGTATTAAAAATAGTGTCTATTTTGTGTTTTTAAGTGTTGAAAAAACGTTCTAGAAACAATCTTATTTTATAAAAATTATTTTACAAATATTCTTTCAGCTTCTACAGAACATCATTTAACTAAGACCGCATGACGAACCTAAGTTGAAGAATTTTTATATTTGAATGTCTACAATTATGCATCATTATAATTTTTTTGTATTTTTTTTATATATCCAATTCAATCAAATTCAGGGGACGAACCATTTAGGAGCAATAAGTTATAAGTAAAAAATATTGTAATTTTATAATCACTATAAAACAAAATTTCAAAATGTATTTTTTATACAAATATGAATAAAATTTTAAGTTGATTAAATTTATATATAAAAAAAATTAATAATAAAAAAACTTACCCCTCTTGTAACAAATAAATGTTGGTTTACCTTACTCTGACCAGCCTTTTTATACAAAAAAGTATCTTATCTAACACTTGAATATCGTGGCGCATAAAAGTTGTTATTTCTTAAGTTAGTAAGAAGATACCATGCGACCCAAATAATAGTATGTTTATGCTGTTTGATTATATTCATTCGAAAAATATACGTATTTGTTAATATTTTTCTTTCATAAAATTTAATTGTGAAGCTTCCAAAAATGTATGTTTTATATTTGTTAATATTTTTGTATTCATATTTATTATTGTTATGCCACGCAAAACATAATTTTTAATAATTACTGAAAAGTATGTTACATAGAGTACGTATTATATAAATTCTAGAAAAATGAACAACGGAAATTTGTGAATCAAAGTTTCCGACATTGAATTTAATGAAGATAATTACATCTTAATATTTGAAATATTGTAGTTTTGACACATTATTCGAATATTTAATTTTTCTAATAATAATTTACTTAAAAATATATGTTAAAGTTGTATAGCTCGACATTTGATTCCATTTAAAATAAAGAAAGTCACCTGAAGAAGCAGTCCAAAAGTGCAGAAATAGGTCAGATCTCATCTATATATATTGGCTGATTTTGCATGTTCCTGTTATTCAAATTTAAATTTGAATTCAGAAAATCATTTGATGATTTCGTTATTCTAGGTATGTCTTTTTTCGTTAGTAAATTTAGCTGGATTGATTTCTTTTATAAATTCAACCTTGTCTGTCGAATTGTTCCTTAGTATAAGTACCTAGATATTTAGTATCAAAGAATAGAATATATATGACGTCAATAATTCGAATTGTAGGAAGATGTATTTGAATTTGCTGAAATATCTTTATAATACAGTAAAAAATGTCAGTTTAGGCTACCTCGAATCTTAAGATTGTTAATTTCGGTTGAATGTTTGACATGTTCGTTGAAAATATTTACAAGAATTTTTCCAACACAGTATTTTGTTGACCATTGATTTTTGTGTGTTTATAAAAGTTTCCTAATTAATAATAATTCACATTGTATTATATTGTATTTATATTTTTTATGTTTAAAACTGTACTGGGACACCCAGTATTTTAATCAGTAATATTTATTGACTAAAAACTACGTAAAAATCAATTTTAGAAATCGTGTGCTCGCTGAAGTACCATTCCAGACTAAATTTTGACGTATATGAGATCGAAAACGCGATAGCCTCATCCTCGCCTGCTATAGGGAAAATCATTCGCGATAACAACTGAGGATCAAGATTTTATGACTAAGATAAAAACCGCGTGTGTAGTGTTGTATCAGTTCTTCACGATGTAGTCTGATAGATGTTCACCAAAGAAATTTTAACAGTGATAAGAGCTATTAAAATTAGTTAGGTATATTTCAACAAAGTTGTGAAACCCTGAGCGCATTTGAATCATGCATTACGGATTTTTTGGTAATTTTCAAAAAATATTAGGCATTTTTACACTCATTTTTAATTACAAATATTTTAGGTACGAAAATTTAAAATATTAAATTAATCAGTCCATCTCGAAATTTTCTAATTGGCGATATGCTCGTTTTATATTCTGGTAGCACTTTTTATTTTTACAGATATACATTATATAACTTCGGAAGAATTTATTCAGTTACTATGCTACTTAAAAAATACATCGTATAAAAGTTTCTCAATTTTTTAATGACTATTTAAACACACACTCACACTTTTTTTGAATGATACAAGCTGTATATATTACTATATAGTAATATCACGTAATATCTTCCTAAATATTTTACGGTAGTATTGAACTTGCGGAAATTCATTTTTAATCGTTTAAGTATTTTAAGGTTAGTTCAGATGTTAAAATTTATGTTAATATTGCTGCGTATCATATTACATACCCAATTTTACTGTACTTATGCTTAAAACAAGTATTTTTAAAAGAGAACTATTACGTTAAAGGAAACGTAATATTTATATTGGAGGAGATATGGCAACCTCGCAACAAATCATATGTTTCATTAGGTTGTTGGATGAGAAATCAGCCAGCGGTCCTCAAAATGTTGGTATTTTTTTAAAAAATTAATATCTCCGTAAATATTAGAAATTTTTAAAAATGGCTTTCACTAGACTGATCTATATGGCGAACTACACCAGCAGTTAAAATATTTGTACTTATTTAAGATTCACCCTGTATAGCTCCGTAAAAATTTATTCTTCGAGATAATGCAACAAATATTTTTTCGTTTTAAATATCTATATCTATAGTTTAAGTTGAACAAAATATTGAATTTGAGCGGTACTAAATCAGATTTAATTTTCAGATTTATAGTTTTTTTATCTTCAGAAACATTTTCTCACAAACTGTTGACTATAAACAAATGAATTTTGGCAGGGACATTTACTTAAAAAAAGATATTTTACTGGAATATTTCCCATGTTCCTGGTTTGTTGTAAGGGATACAATAAACCACCCCTTCCATGTTTATTTTCCAACATTCTTATACTTAAAAATTTCTTAAATTAAGAATTTTTCTTTGGATTTTACTATATCTTTATGATTTTCTTTTAACATCCCAAAGTTCAGGTTCGTGGTATAAATTAATCGGTTCATCAATATCGCGTTTTATCGAATCTTCTTTATCAATGTTTTTGAATTGCTGCCGACACTATCACAAAAGCAGATGACTAGGCAACTAGAGCAATTTCTGTCAGGCGAGTGCAAATATGAAAATAATATGTTTTTGCATCTAATGGCATAGGTTTGTCAATACATATCGTAGACGCTTCGTATTCGTACATATGTATAACCCTGACAGAAATGTTCGCGCTGTTTAAATTAAATGCGATTTCTGTCCGACAGAGAATGAAAAATCGTTCAGTATGGATTTGAGAGTTGATTATGAGACAAAAAGAAATGGCTTGCTTATAGTCAATTAATATGCCAACTCAGTGTGGAAGATCCAGCGTAATTTAAAATTTTTTTGGAGATGTAATCAGTTTAGTGAAAAATTTTTTTGTAAATTAGTCATATAATTAAGGTTTACTGTGATATAAATTAATCTATTCATCAATATCGTCTTTTACCCATTATTTTTTATCATAATTTGCTGCCGACACTATCACAAAAGTAGACGATTAGTCAGCTACAGTAATTTCTGTCAGCCAATTCCGTTTATATCTAATCGTATAGATCGATACATATCGAGGAAGCTTGAAGCATATCTCTCTGACAGAAATTCTGCACTGTTTACATTATGTACAATTTCCATCCCCTTGCAATATAAAAATAGATAAATATATTTTCATTTGTTAAATGATCATTGATCATATACATATAACATTTCTTGTGAAAATTTATTTTTGTTAAAGTTACAGCAGTTTGAAAATTAATATTGTATTTGTGATACATTATAAAAATTTCAAAATGCTATCAATTCAACAAATATAGTTATTTTTTAATAAAACTTGAAACTTATCCGTAAAATTATATCTAGTTTATGGAAAAAAATGTTTCTCGAAATTTAAAGAAGCCATTTTGAAAATTTGAGGTGAGGCCCACGTTTTTTTCAACTTTTACGTGGTGTTTGCCGCTAATAATCCATTTCGGTTTCGAAAACGTGTGTTCAACGTTCACATAGGTCACTGACGCATATTCAAAGCATGTACAATTTTTCATGGATGGCACATTGACGGCGGGTTTACAAAAATCTACTTTGTTGCCATCAAAATGATTTACTATATGGCATAAAGTCAAGAAATCCCGGATTGTTCTGCAAAACGATATCAATTTTTTCTTCACACGTTCAGAATTAAGTCCTGGGAAATAAACTCTTGCAAATAAAAAATATTATTTATTGCGTTATTTATTGAATATCCTGATGCTGTCACAGGTATTCGTAAATAAATAAAATATATGTATGGTAAATCTTCGCGAATTCTAGGATCGTTAAATATCCGTTGAGAATAGAATACTTTCTATGACGTCAAAATGAACGTAGTATTATGTTGTTGCTTCTAATAACTTATTCCACTTAAAAAAATCCCGAGTATATATCTATGTATATACAGGCTGTATCACATAAGAGGGCCACTCCCATGTATCTCGCTTAATATGCGAGATACGTCAAAAATCTTTAATTGTTTTTTGTTGCATTTTTGGAGGACTTTATGCTCGTAATAACAAATTTGAGATCCATGGCCAACTTTATGAGAAATAACAAAATAACCTATAAAGTGCCCAAACTTTAAGGCTGTCTAACTTTTTTATTTTAAGAGATAGAGAAAACTTATTGGTAATAAATTTTTATTGCAAAATTGATACCTTCCACCTGATATAAAAAGATTTTTGAAATATCGTATGTGGTTCGCTGCGCTCTCTAGGCGGATACATTTTTTTTTTATTGAAGCAGACTATGGCCACAAAAATTGCCTGTTTTTTCGTCTTTCATGCAATATACTACATGTTGCCCTTATTTTTCGTATTTATTACATTTTTTTCAATTTTAGTTAAAAAAAATGTACCTAAATATTTTCGTGTTGCTCAAGATAATGTAGAACCTGTTTTAAAGACGTCAACTGCAAAAAAATAATAAACCGAATGTACTTTTATATGCAAAATACAGATTTTCTTATAATATTATTTTATTGCTTTTCACATTAGAAGCAATTGGGTCTTTAAAATTATTTTGACACAGACAATGTAATAAAATAATATTATAAGAAAATCTGTATTTTGCATAAAAAAAGTACATTCTGTTTATTATTTTTTTACAATTGGCGTCTTTAAAACAGGTTCTACATTATCTTGAGCAACACGAAAATATTTAGGTACATTTTTTTAGACTAAAATTGAAAAAAATGTAATAAATACGAAAGATAAGGGCAACATGTAGTATATTGCATGAAAGACGAATAAACAGGCAATTTTTTGTGGCCATAGCCTGCTTCAATAAAAAAAAAAATTATCCGCCTAGAGGGCGCAGCGAATCACATACGATATTTCAAAAATCTGTTTATATCAGGTGGAAGGTATCAATTTTGCAATAAAAATTTATTACCAATAAGTTTTCTCTATCTCTTAAAATAAAAAAGTTAGACAGCCTTAAAGTTTGGGTACTTTACAGGTTTTTTTGTTATTACTCATAAAGTTGGCCATGAATTTCAAATTTGTTTTTACGAGCGTAAAGGTCTCCAAAAATGCAACAAAAAACAATTAAAGATTTTTGACGTGCCTCGCATATTAAGCGAGATACATGGGAGTGGTCCTCTTATGTGATACAGCCTGTATTTACAGTTGTTGAAACTTTATATTCCTTTAGCAAAACCATGTGAAATAATTCCCTAATTTTTTATGGGAAATAATCTCGAGAATCGAGCCCCTGCAGGTAAATATGGTATGTTTTTGTCGATTAGATGAAATGTATAAGATAATATAAATAAAGTACATTTAAATATTAAGGTCATCGCCGAGTCTGGACTTGAGATCTGCGAACGAAGTGCCGGCTTTAATCATAACTACTTACAGAAGTATGTACAAGTATTGACAAAATTAATGTCAGCATTTTGTTGAAAGGAGAGCGAGAGGGGTGAAATGTGATTTACCGTTACGCCGCTGCCGTGACCGCACGTTTTATTTTATTTCGTACGCCCAAAAGTTAAACTCTTTAAAACTAACTTGTAGTTCACCTCCATAATTAATATGGTTAATTCATATTAATGCCTCTAGGACCCGGCTTTGATTAGCCAACCTAGCCAATTTGTGTAAGGATGTACATGAAACACATGTTTAAATGCTATTCGTTCTATTAACATTTGAGTGAAGTGTGATCTTGGACTATAATACTTTGAATTTGCGCGTCACATAACTAATATGAGTATCCAAATTCCGGATTATAAAGTAAAATCTACTTCTGAATCCACAGAGTCAAGAACATTTCAATAACTAATATGGTAAATTAAACGCGAATTACTGTTACCCAAATGAAGAATTGAACACTTTTCTAAGTTAAGAAACAAGAGCCAGTCGTCACACCATTCTTCAAGCGAGTGTAGCTCACGAAGGAGTACATTGTTATGCGAATGAGGATTATCAAATATTTTCAAAAGCTGCTGTAAAACACATTTTTCAGGGAAGTACATTTCAGAAAGAATATTGATATTTTTAGGAGCATGAATAACCGATACTTTAAAGTAGAACTGAAAATTAATTGTAGATTTAGATTGATGTTGAGTACCTGTCTATTATATTATCTACTATATCTCTGAGTACCTATCTTCTCAATTACCTATCCAAATTTTTTAGTGACAATCAGTCATGCAAAAACTAATATTCATTTACTATCTATATCACAAATATATTGTATTGGTTAACTGTGCATAAATTAACACATATTTCAATTCAATTCAGTATTTTCCTGAAAATGGTTTGCGCAACAGCATAATCTATAGTCTGTGTTTGTAATAGGAGTAATAATGACATAAATAGTAATTACTACAACATATTTTTATTAACAGTATGATTTCTTAATGCAAGGTGTTTCTGAAATAAGTACGATTCTTCAAAAAGCTTAGAGGATATGAAAATAAACAACTTTTTGTGCAAACTCCTGTTTGTTGTTTTTTACAACCATCCATGGCAGACTTACCATCCTATCGCTTTCAACAGCTTCACAATCACTTCAGTAACGGAAATAATTAAAGTTCAATTAAATGGAATGTATAACTTTATATAATAGATACAAACAACAAAGAGTAAGAAGAAAAATATTTATTTCAGTGAAATTCAACAAGGTAAGGTAGCATTTTATTCATTGAAGAGAAGTCCATAAGCTCCCATGGACAAAGCGATGTCAGCTTGAGCCCAGAAACGATGGTAGGTAAAGGTTGGAACGGCACCTCCGTTCAAGTAAGATTCTACTTTGGACCAGTTTGGATCATTCTTGTACCACGATCGGAGACCAATGAAAGTTGCAGAGGAGTCGATTGTATCTCCGTTAGGGTACTGACCAGTCCATCCACTTGGGACGTATACGGGCTCGTTGAATCTGTTGTAGCTATCAGCAGATTCCTCGTTGGAAACTCCGTTTGAAGTCTGGTAATTTTCCCACATGATATCTAACAGTTGTTTGGCAGCGGATTTTGCGTTTTCTGCATTGGCTTTGGCGGCGTAGTAAGCCAAAGTCCTAGCGGTAGAGGATGCAGTACCAACATCGTTACTGTAGGCGGTGATGGTTACGTGAAGGTCATTTCCAGGTACACCAGACCAACTGAGGGTGGCAGGGATTTGGTAAGTGTTGCCGGAGAATTTGGTGTTGGCAAGAAACCAGGATACCCATTTGTCCAACAAGGTTTTGGCAGTTGCATCACCGGTTACGTAGTAGTATTGGGCCAATCTGTCTACAGACCAAGGCTGCATACCATACCATCTGTTGGATGGTGGGTCGTGGTATACGGGTTCCCAATCGTAGAACATACCTGTAATCAAATACATAAACATTAGTTAATGATAATTCATTTCTTAAACTATATATTCTATCATTTTGACTTAAAATAGTCGTCGGGCAAGTACAAAATATGTATCTCCAAGAATAGAGAACTATAACCAATATTTATTTTGAAATATAAATAAATGTGTGTGTTGAAGTTATAAATAAATTCGTATGTATTAAAGGAATAATAATTAACACACTTGATACATACCGTAGAAGGTGTTGGAGGTCAAATTTGATGGGGGAGTGTCATAACGACCATTCCAGGTGTTAGTGGCACCACCAGCAAATGCACCCTCTTCGGATTGTAAGAAGCTGTAGAATTCCAACTGTCTTTCCAAGGAAGTTTGCCAATCAGAAACAGCGGTGGATCCTTTTGGTTTTAAGCTAGCTTCATTAGCTAAAGCGTATGCTGCCAATGGGTTCTGGTAACCGAAATGAGCGGAACCATCTCCGATTCTCCAGGCCCAACCGTTGGATGTGTCGAGGGCACCTCCCCAAGCGTAGTACCATGAGAGCAAGTAGTGAGCGGAATCTTTGCCAGTTCCAGCTGCACAGGTGGATGCACCAACGCAATTTCCGATCTTCTTAAAGTATTTGTCGAAGAGGGAGTATCTCAAGAAGTCGCCCATTTTAGCTGCCTTGTCCAAAGTGCCGGAGATTGTTCCGGTTTGTCCAGCTTCAGCTGCCCAACGTGAAGCCCAGAAGGCTGCTTGAACGGCACGAGCGTCGGCGTCTGGGGCGTTTGTGAATTTCCATTGTTTAGCATAGTTGCTATCACCTGAAATTAATAATGAATTATGATTTTAGACATATGTGTGCATCGTTTAATTAAAATTATGGATATTTAATATTATTTTATGATGTATCTTACCGGTAAAGAGATCCAGGAAACCGTTGGTACCACCATATGCGAAGGAATCACAGGATGGTTGAGGAATAGTTCTCCAGACAGATTCTTCGGGTCCTCTTTGGAAAGTGTTGATGTATGATGGGCCAGAAGCGCTGGGTCCTTTCTCGCATCCACCTCCTAAAAAATAAGTTAATGTAAAAGAAGAGCATTTTTAATTATAAATCACCTTATTTTTTAAAAAGCTTAAGTTTTTAGCTTAATTCCTTTATTAGTTTAATGGATTTATGCTTTGAATAAGATCAACATAGAATAATCATTTCCTGTTCATTAAAACATCTAAATATGTTTTAACGTTCTTTCTGTAACCATAACTAGCAATTTAATCAAATTGAATGATAGCATTGATAATATAATGGATTAGATGAATACGAAAGGAATCAAATAGATTTTTTAAAGCTGTTAAGATGCATTTGATATGGTATACTTTCAATGATTTCTCAGTAATAATAGAAAACTGTCAAATATTATTATATGTAGGTATATAAATTATCGATATGTAAAACTTGTTAACTTAATTCGTTTATTAATTGTATCAATTGGTGATTTGAAGTTAATAGTTTCAAATATGGTAAAAATGAAATTTGAATAACCAAAATATTAAACATTCCTTTATATACGAAACTTAGTGAATGTGAGCAAAACCAAGAAACATTTGAGATAAGTTTGAACTCCTAATTTACCTGGGGTGACACCAAATCCGTAGATGTTGTCTACATCCAGCAACCAATGCATGCCATAGATATCGGCGGTGCCATAAGCCGAATTCAGTTCCTGGGCTATGGGGTCAACACCGACTGGTACACTGGAATCTATCTGGGATGGATATTCGCTGGGCGTGTCAAGCTCTGGAGCATAAGTAGCAGGCGAGTTTGGATTGTAGAAGCTGTTGGTGGGTTGATCAGCGTTTGTAGGGATGATATACTTTTCTGCAATATCCCAGGCGGTGTTGAAACTGGAGAAGTCTCCACTGATGGCACCGTACATGGCTTCTAGCCAGATGTAGTAACTGATGGCTTCAGAGGTAGTTTCGTGTCCATAATCGGGTGCTTCCACCATGAGCGTTTCAATGGAGTGGTATGGGACTCCTTCAGAAGAGAAATATCCCGCTGATGAATTATGGATTTTGTTGTATTGGTCTAAGAAGCGCTGGGTGTACACACCGGCACCCTGGATGTGGGCGGTACATCCGAGCAACAAAATTATTTGCCAGGTCCACATGATGGATCTAAGATAAAAAAAATATCTTAAAAATTAAGTAGATGTAGCTTATTAAAAAAAGCAACACGGAACACGGTTGTGATGAAATGGTAGAGTTTTCAGGACATAAGTTTCTAACCAATATTTATTTTTTCCACCTCTGAGTGGAACAGTATATTAACAGCCTAACTTAGTGATTGTGGAACAATTTTATTTTATTATTCTTTTCGTCGGTCAGTGGTCGCTCGGTTTAATGCGTCAGTACTTGAATCGATGTTGCTAGACCGGTGTGGGTTCGATCCCCGGTAGACCGTATGTCAGCTACATTTGTGGAGAGGATTAGCAATCTCTCTACCGGTATGGTAGGGTGAAAGAATGTTAGCTTGGGTCAATGTGAGAGATTGATATCGGTCGACGATTGACTACCCCCCCTCATTAATGAGGTTGTCCAGGTTTCTCTCATTCCTGCACTGATGGTTAACGCCTTCCAACATAAGTCGTTCCTGGGCGCAAATGCGACCTGCTTAAATATGCCGCCCCCTCTCCCGCACAAGTCTTCGACTTCTGGGCTAATCCTCGTTATTGAAATGAGAGGTAGAGATATTATTATTATTATTTGCACCCTCTAAGTGGACAACATATTAACAGTGTAACTTGGTAGTACAATTTTATTTTATTACTGTTGCACTATCATCTTACAGAAGCTATTTTGTTTTAACAAAATTATCAGTGCGGTTATTTTTGATTGCAATTAAACTGTTATAGAAATACTAAGAATGTTTGTACAGAACAAATTTGAAACATTTTTTTCAATTTGTTTTACGATGTTTTATAAATCCTCATACAATTATTACATGATTTAGCTCACACAATAGAACTAACAGTATTATTATAATGTTTATTTATCAATTTGTGAACATCTACGAAATTATTCAATAAATAACTAGCTAGAAAACACTTACTGAATACTATAACATGTTTGCTATCACGATTATAATGCAATGGATAGATAAATATTCGCCATATTGTTTTCTGTTTATTTGTTGAAACCATCTGGAATTTTTCCAGATATGCAATAATGCCCTATAATTTTATAGCTATAGTTTTATTTTATTACTTTATTTTATAGACTGCCAAAGTAATAATTCATAGTTGAACAAATTCCGGACTGTCATGTTTTCAGTTTAGATTTCTTGGTGTTTCAAGATACTTTAATTTTCAAACGAAATTCTCAGGTTTGTTTCCCAGTTCTTTAATTTATTTCTATTGCATTTCTGTAAAAACTATTTTATGGTATTAAATTGGTCAAAGTGGCAAACTAAATTTTCATAAAAATAAATGATATAGAAATATTCTTACAGCGAAATTACAAAAGATTTTGCAGAATTTGCTTTACGGTATTTTAAAAATGTTTATATAAGATTGTTATGTGAGGAACAAAATTTATTTATAATGTTTTTCATAAGACTATTTTAGAGCGCTCAAAAATTTCACAATATACTATACGATATACTTACTACTATATTTTTCAGTTGAAAAAAACTATTAGGTACAATAAGTTATTTAAAATGTTTAAATATTTAAAAATTTATTTATATTTTATTTATTATTATTAATTAAAACGAAGAAACAATTAATTAACAACATTCAAATACACAAAGATTAAAATACCCTAATATTATTTAAAAAGATTATAATTTAAAAATCACAAAATTTCAAATAATATAATTATATTCAAAAATTTTTAGTTGATTAAATTTTAGTTAAAATAAAATGTACTTAATAATAATTAAAACTTACCAGTCTTGTAATAACTGAATGTTGGTTCACCTTACTGTGATCTGCCTTTTTATATAAAAAAGTGTCTTATCTAACACTTGAATAACGTGGCACATAATAGTAGTTATTTCTTGAGTTAGTAAGAAGATACCATGTGGCTCAAATAATATTAACCTTATGCTGCTTGATCATCATTTTAAAACCATACAATAACGTAGGTATTTGTTCATATTTTTCCTCCACAACTTTTAAGGATGTGACTGAATTTCTGAAATATGATAAGTATAATCTGTTAGTTATTATGCTTGTACTACTATTTATTGTTATTATACCACCCGGAACATAAAAACACAATTACTATTAATTACTGAAAAGTATCAACACGTCTTAACGTGTTAACTATATTTTAGAAAAAAGAATTCGAATTTAATGAAGATTTTTAACTTGACCATACAGTCGCACCTATATTATAAATATTTTACTATTTGAATTATTATAGTTGTGAAAACATTACTGAAAATAATTTAGAATTACGGGGCTTTTGAGTAAGCAAATTTAGCTTTTCAAATAATTTATTTGTTTTAGTTAGTTACATATTTAATTTAATTTAAAAAAGGGGGGAAGACGCAAGCCTAGAAAAGCAGAAATAGATCAGATCTCATTTATTTTGATTGAATGCGTGTTCGTATGTATTCAAAAGTTAATTTGAAATTTGAAAATCATTTCATTGTGCCAGATATATTTATTTTTATTAACTATTAATTTTTAATGGATATTTCACATTTTTCACTGAAAAAATTTACATGAAAGTTGACAATAAAATTTCTTCATGTTGTTGATATATGCATATTTTATATTTAAAATTGTACTGGGACGCCATGTAATTTAATCAGTAACATTGTTTGTCTAAAAACTACTTCAAAATAGAATTTAGAAATCATGTGATAGTTGAAGTACCATCCCGCCACCCCTTATCCCCATCTGCTATAAGAAAAAATTTTTGCGATAACAATTGAGGATCAATATTCTATGACTAAGATAAGAAAATATGTGTGTAGTGTAGCATCAGTTTTTCACGATGTAGGTTGATATATGTCCATCAAAGTAATCTCGGCAGTGGTAAGAACTATTAAAATTGGTTATATGTATTTCGATATTTTGTGCAACGCTAAGCGCATTTAAATTATGCATTACGGGTTTTTTTGGTAATTTTAGAAAAATATTAGAAATTTTTTGAATACTTTTTTAATAATAAACATTTTAAATATGAAATGTTCAGACATTAACTTAATCAGTACCCTGGGCTATCGACTGACATCTTGTAATTTTCTAAATCTCAAAAGTTTATTGGTAATACACTCTTTTTATTTTTCGGTAGCACAATAGATATATTTTTACAGATATACATTATATCACATACCTTTTTTAATGAGAGGCTATATATTTTTCCGCATTTAGAAAGACTAGTAGGTGTCAAATACGAATAATATTCGGACTGTTTCATTAAAAAAGCGAATTGGGTTTATATTTCCTTAAGGTTACCGTTGTTTTCGCCGATGTTTTGAGGTACATAAATCTCGAAAAATAAAATGCGTAGAGCAAAATTAATATGAAATAATATAATAACTTTTAAAATGCATTTGTATGACACATTATTTTCCTATTCTACCCCACATTTTAAAAATTATTTTCACATAGGTACTTATAAATAAAAATGAACAATTTTATATACAGGACTATGTAAGTTTTTGTTATAACAATATCTACACTTACAGTTGGATTTAAAATAATACGTATTTTGAAAGATCTCTGTACCTAAAAATTTGTTGATTAAACCACTTTCAGCCGTTATATATTCGTTTTACTTGGATATCTTTTAATATTCGCAGATGGGATGAGATAGCATTCCTGTTATTTGCTAAACTCTATATTATTCAGTTCTTAAATATATCTAAAATTACTTGTATTTGTAAAAACACTATTTAGTATTTTTTTACTGTTTTAGAAAGGTATTTTAAGCTAATATAAATCAAATCTCCTACAATTCCTATCAATGAAGTCATATGTATGTTCTCTGATACCAAACATCTAGGTATGCTAATGAACAATTCCACAGACAAAGCTCTAATCAATAATTATCTAAAGAAAATAATTTAATTTACTGACCTTCTAATGAAACACTATATAAATATCTAACTTCACTTTTTGGCAGTGGGAACACGACAAATTCAACCACAATAGATGAGATCTGACCTATTTCTGCATTTTTAGGATTACTTCTTCAGGTGGTCTCCTTTAAGTTGAATCAAATATCTAACTATAAAAATTATTATAAAAATTAAAATTATTTGAAGTTAAATATCGACAGTGACAAAAAGTGAAGTCAGATATTTATAGTGTTTCATTAGAAGGTCAGTAAATTAAATTATTTTCTGTTACAAAAGCTAATAATAAGGAATATATGGGTAGATATTGTGGGTGTAATTCAACGCAGGTTGGGGCTTTTGTCCACTGAGTAGTTAGTTTCACACAATATTATTAATACCTAAAAATATATAAAAACTATTTAGTATGTGCAACTATTTTATTTATTAATTTTACATGAATTATACATTAATTTTTTTGTAAAATTATTTCTCTGAGTAATATGGTATTTTCTGTAATAATAAAAATTATAAAGAATACGTATGGCTCACTTTCCTATTCAACATATTTTTCCATATTTACTAAATAAATTATAAAAAAATTGTTTAATCTTGCTCATACCGTATAAAATTTTAAATATTTGGATATGAATTAATTTACTTATTACTTGCATTTATTGAAAAAAATATATTTTTCGTAAAGTAATTAAAATATTGATTTTCTTGTTATTATTTTTTTCTAAAATAATTAATGAGAGTCAAATTAATATAAGAAGGATATTTAATTTTATAAAAAGTAGAAATATAAGTGTAAAAATATTTAAATAGTAAGCAAAAAATACTCTCTAAAAAATGCTTTACTTCTGCCATTTTTTTGAGTAGTACTAAAAATCTATATCTATCTATATCCATCAAAATGTCTGAAATTTATTTACATCAAAATTAATTTTTTTTCCAGATGATCGATATTTTATTATGAATTTATCTTGTTTCGTAAATATTTTTAATGTTTCGTAGGTATTTTCCTTACTACATAAATGACTAATTTGATGGGAAAATGAAATAAATACTTTAACCCAAAAGCGATTATAGTTAAGCAATTATTTTCATATTTTACTTTCTACTCATATAGAATTATTTTTTAATAGTTAGATCAGTCATAGTATTCTTTAAATACTTATTTCCTGTTTTGCTGAAGTTCGACCATGTTTAAGTGTAATAATAATACTTTATATTTTATTTCGAATGGAATATTTTTATAAATTTAAATTTTATTTTATTTAGAGTTACTGAAAGTTTTAAGAATACCTATACATTTTCTTTGTTCCTGTAGATTTCCTGCTATTTCTATAATTTTGAGAAATGTTACGATTAAATACTTCTGAGATAAACAATCATATCAAAACTATTTCATAGTAGATTGCAATATCCAGATATAAGCGGTTATCTGTTATACATGGTGTTCAGATATTCCATTTTGTAGGTATATTTGAAACGGTAATTCTACATACAAAAAAATGTACTTGTATAGACATGTACTTAAAATTTGTCCTCTAGATGTTGTGGCAATTCAAAAATGGTGACTGAAAATATATTTTTGTTTTACGAGGAGATATATTTATAGAACCACCTGGTTATGAATTTAAATATACTAATTACTATGAATACAAATTCGAGAGCAATTAAAATTATTTACTCTTCGTTTTCCAAGAAGCCAGTGTTTTATATTCTCTCTTCATATTGTGAATAAACAGCACTTTTTAAATAAAACAAATATTTATTATAAAATTCGTCAGACTAATAATAATTTTTTTTCAAAATATAAAACACTGAAAATAAAATAGTAGTAGTAATTATATAGGTGTTTAGGGGGAAATAGTGAACAAAAAAGCTTAATAAACATACTGCCGAATATCAACGGTTACTGAGATAGCAATGAAAATATTTTTATTGCTATTTTTGCGAAAGCTGTTATTATTTGATATTGTAATAGCTCCTAAATATCGTCCTGTATAGTAGATTCCAGACCGCGCGCCCCACTCCAAGTCCGTTGTGTCGCGTGATGTGCGGAGAGAGACTAAAACACATTCAACAAGTCTAAGTCTAAGGTGTATGGTGACACAGCACAGCACGTACTTTTGTAGTTTGAGGAAAGTAATGGGACAGCGCAAATTCGTGCCACGACGTTGCACAGCAAGGCTCGAGTGTGACGCAAGGCGCGGCGCAGTGGCAGTGGCACAGTTTTTCGCGCCGTACGCGCCACTTGTTGATAATTTTGAGGTTAGTTGTGTTTCATACCGAGGTAATGAAAACAACACTGATAGAGCTGATAAGAAGGCATAGAGAGCTTTATGATACCAGACATGAGAATTACATGAAAGCGAAGATAAAAAACAAGATTTGGTGTGAAATTGCAAAAGAGCTGCACTTAAAAGATGGTATATTTTGTAGGTAGAAAATCGTAATTTTTTTTCTACATTTTCATTGATTACTAAAATATACGATTAGGAAACTACAGGCTATATATGGTCCAAGTTTCAAATTTTTTCGTTCTTACGTTTTCTTAATATTGGTTTCCAAACTCAGGAATTTGTTTTATTTATAAATCCAGTTTTCTGTTTAAATCATTCATTTTTATAATAAACAAGAAAAACTAGAGCGACGTGGCTGTTCGAAAGTCGTGAGAAGAACTGTCTTACAATATGCGAAAGATAACGCTACTCGTGTCGCGCATTCGTATCATGCTGGTCGGGTCACGTCATCTCACACGCGTCTCAATATGCACCTTGCCTAATGGCTGCCGTCTCAGATTTTAAGTAGAATAATCCTAAGATTATTGTTAAAATAGGTCATGCATTCTAATTAATGATTACTAATTGTCACATTTATTTTGGCATTTGTTGTGTGTCATTTTATAATAGTCGCATTTTTTTTACACATAATTTCGTAATATCTGACAGATTTAGTCATCGAGAATATGCTGATATTATTTTTATTTGTGGTTATTGCAACGGAAGCGCTAATCGGGGAGTTGCTGAATATCGACGTCTCTTCCCGAACAGAAGAGTGCCAGGTAGAAATGTACACAGTCTTCAACAATGCACGTGAAAGTGGAATGTTTCTCAATGTGAGAATTACATCTGAGAAGTAAGCTGGTCCTGGTCTAACAGTGGAAGAAGAAATTCTAAATATGGTAGAACGTAGCCCGGGTGTAAGTACAAGGCGCATTGCAACCCGTCTCCAAATTAATGAAACTACGGCGTGGGAAGTCATTAACAAAAATGGTTTAAAATCTTTCCATATTCAGCGTGTCCACAATTTTCAGGACGATGATAATGATTTGCGGTTGCATTTTTGCAATTAGATTTACGCAAACCATACACTTAAAAATACATTTTGTTAAATGATGAGGCTCAATTCACTCGTGATGGAGTAAATAACTGTCACAATGTATACCGTTGGTCAGATGAAAATCAGCACGTCACGGTAGAAAGTCACTTTCAGCATCGGTTCAGCATTAACGTGTGGTGTGATATGATTAATAGTTAGTTACTTGGCCCAGTTGCGCTAGATGGTCGTCTTACTGGAGCCAGATGTGTAGAATTTTTAGAAAATAATTTGACAGATATACTGGACCATGGTCCATTAGATATTAGGCAAAACATGTACTTTCAGCATGATGGTGCTCCTGCTCATTTTAGTCGTGTTGTAATCAGTCATCTTAACAATCGCTTTCCACAACGCTGGATTGGCCGAGGTGGTGTCTAAAATTGGCCACCAAGATCACCAGATTTGAATTTCCTTGATTATAGCCTTTGGAAATGGTTTAAATCATTAGTATATGCAACAAAAGCGAACACAAGAGAGGTACTATTCAATCGGATTGTTAGTTTCATTAATTTCTGTTTATTAGATCTTTAATCAGTGTTATAATTTATAATACCTACACAATAAATACTTTTCTCTACTGATGCATTGTAATAATTAACTCGGATAAAAATATTTTCATTGCTATATCAATAACCGTTGATATTCGACCATATGCTTATTAGGCTTTTTTGTTCACTTTTGCCCCCTGAACACTCCTTTCCAACATTGGGAGTTTCCCCCAATCACCCTGTATATTGAAAGAAAATTGTAATAACTTAGTAAAATAGCTTTTGTTCTTCTAACACAATTTTGATGATGCTATGTTTAATAAAGTCATGAATTATTGTCAATAAGTAATTTGATCAATAATAAGCATTTTTGACTTATTCTAAGATTAATTAATATACGTTTTTTGTATTATTTTCTGATATGTTTTGAAATTTTGACATTTTTCTCAGTTTCCATTTCAATATTTTCAAGAAAAATTTTCACGTCAAAGGAGATTCGTTCAATAGAAAAAGACATTTCGAGAATCCGGGTGAAGTAATTTTAAATGGCCGTTTTGGATTTGTCATTAAAAAAATTTCGTCTCATAAGGTTATGTTTGTGACATCGATGATTATTGAAAATAATGCGATTAAGGCGTCTCTTTAGGTACCTTGAAACTAGTGTCAAAATAACGCAACAATAATTCGATTTCGATAGGGCTTGCACCAGTTTTCTCAGAAAAATATCTAGTTTAAACTAAGGCTTTAAACGTAAAGGGAACAAAATAATTGGGCATCCTAGAAGAGGCAAATCGTTTTATTAAATTATTGTTATACACTCCGTTTCTGAAAATAATTGATAATAAGTTTGTTAATTGAGATGTAAGAAAGTGCTGAGTAACTGCTTATGGTACGTTTATATCTGACACTTGTGTCCCATTAGCTGTGCCAATTATCAGATATATGTATGTATATTGCTATAATAGTGATTGTTTACATTTAGTCCAAGATCCCAATGCAAAGTACCTTCACTCAAATGTTAGTAGAAAGAAATGCATTTAAACATGTGTTTCATATACATTTTAACACGAATTGGCTAGGTTGGCTAATCAAAGTCGGGTCTTAGAGGCATTAATTATGCATTAAAAATATTAATTATGGAGGTGAACTACAAATTAGTTTAATGCAACAAAATATATACCAACAGAAAGTTCATAGTCTGCATTTTAAGAATATATAAAGTTGTCTGTATATTTTCTGGTCTAAACTGTGACAACTCTTCGCGAAATTTTGGCCGCACGAAATAAAACGAAACGTGCAGCTATGCGCTCAAGGACGGATCCACTTCCAAAATGTCCGTCTTTTTTTATAATTATATAAGATGTTTCTTTGAAAGAAAAAGTTATTTTTATTTCCAGTACACATATTTCAAGCGATATTGAAAATCAATTCTGGGAGTATCTTCATAATAATCAATTATTGCCTCTCTGTCAATCAGGTTTCCGGAAACAACACAGTTGCTTATCTGCCCTTTTAAATGTTACAAATGACATTATTGGTCAAGCTGATATCGGTAAAATCAGTGCACTGGTTCTGCTAGATTTTAGTAAGGCTTTTGATACACTTGACCATAATATATTATTAACCATATTACATTTTGTAGGCCTTACTGAACAGTATATACTGTTTTTTAGAAATTACTTGAGTGATCGTGTACAATCTGTGGTTGTTAATAATAAAGTATCAGATAAAGCTAGAATGTCAGCCGGAGTACCTCAAAGATCTATTTTGGGTCCACTTCTTTATATTCTCTACACGCTGAACTTTGAAACATTCATTAACCATTGTATCATTTCTATGCAGACGATACACTACTGTATTATTCATTTATACCGTCCGAGGCTATTAATTCTTGCCAGAAAATTAATAGTGACCTATCAGCTTTGTTTACAGTTGCGTCTGGTCACTCTTTAAAACTAAATAGCTCTAAGTCTTCCGTTTTACTCTTTGGCCGAAATACTGTCTTGGATGAAGTTATTCACTCAATGCATATATACATAAACAATGAAACTCGTATTGTTACTCAGGAAGCTAAGAACCTATGTGTAATATTAAACTCAGGCTTAAGGTTTAAATCATTTGTAAATTCAATGCTGAAAAAATTTTTGCAAATCTAAAGCTTCTATATGGTAGTCGGCATATATTAAGTAAGGAAATCAAGATTCTACTGTGCGAGTCTATGGTTTTGCCACAATTTAATTACTGCGACGTTCTTTATAATCCTTGTATATACAGTACTGATACGTCCAGAATCCATTATTATTATTATTATTATTATTATTATTATTATTATTATTATTATTATTATTATTATTATTATTATTATAAAACGAAACGTGCAGCTATGCGCTCAAGGACGGATCCACTTCCAAAATGTCCGTCTTTTTTTATAATTATATAAGATGTTTCTTTGAAAGAAAAAGTTATTTTTATTTCCAGTACACATATTTCAAGCGATATTGAAAATCAATTCTGGGAGTATCTTCATAATAATCAATTATTGCCTCTCTGTCAATCAGGTTTCCGGAAACAACACAGTTGCTTATCTGCCCTTTTAAATGTTACAAATGACATTATTGGTCAAGCTGATATCGGTAAAATCAGTGCACTGGTTCTGCTAGATTTTAGTAAGGCTTTTGATACACTTGACCATAATATATTATTAACCATATTACATTTTGTAGGCCTTACTGAACAGTATATACTGTTTTTTAGAAATTACTTGAGTGATCGTGTACAATCTGTGGTTGTTAATAATAAAGTATCAGATAAAGCTAGAATGTCAGCCGGAGTACCTCAAAGATCTATTTTGGGTCCACTTCTTTATATTCTCTACACGCTGAACTTTGAAACATTCATTAACCATTGTATCATTTCTATGCAGACGATACACTACTGTATTATTCATTTATACCGTCCGAGGCTATTAATTCTTGCCAGAAAATTAATAGTGACCTATCAGCTTTGTTTACAGTTGCGTCTGGTCACTCTTTAAAACTAAATAGCTCTAAGTCTTCCGTTTTACTCTTTGGCCGAAATACTGTCTTGGATGAAGTTATTCACTCAATGCATATATACATAAACAATGAAACTCGTATTGTTACTCAGGAAGCTAAGAACCTATGTGTAATATTAAACTCAGGCTTAAGGTTTAAATCATTTGTAAATTCAATGCTGAAAAAATTTTTGCAAATCTAAAGCTTCTATATGGTAGTCGGCATATATTAAGTAAGGAAATCAAGATTCTACTGTGCGAGTCTATGGTTTTGCCACAATTTAATTACTGCGACGTTCTTTATAATCCTTGTATATACAGTACTGATACGTCCAGAATCCATTATTATTATTATTATTATTATTATTATTATTATTATTATTATTATTATTATTATTATTATTATTATTATTATTATTATTATTATTATTATTATTATTATTATTATTATTATTATTATTATTATTATTATTATTATTATTATTATTATTATTATTATTATTATTATTATTATTATTATTATTATTATTATTATTATTATTATTATTATTATTATTATTATTATTATTATTATTATTATTATTATTATTATTATTATTATTATTATTATTATTATTATTATTATTATTATTATTATTATTATTATTATTATTATTATTATTATTATTATTATTATTATTATTATTATTATTATTATTATTATTATTATTATTATTATTATTATTATTATTATTATTATTATTATTATTATTATTATTATTATTATTATTATTATTATTATTATTATTATTATTATTATTATTATTATTATTATTATTATTATTATTATTATTATTATTATTATTATTATTATTATTATTATTATTATTATTATTATTATTATTATTATTATTATTATTATTATTATTATTATTATTATTATTATTATTATTATTATTATTATTATTATTATTATTATTATTATTATTATTATTATTATTATTATTATTATTATTATTATTATTATTATTATTATTATTATTATTATTATTATTATTATTATTATTATTATTATTATTATTATTATTATTATTATTATTATTATTATTATTATTATTATTATTATTATTATTATTATTATTATTATTATTATTATTATTATTATTATTATTATTATTATTATTATTATTATTATTATTATTATTATTATTATTATTATTATTATTATTATTATTATTATTATTATTATTATTATTATTATTATTATTATTATTATTATTATTATTATTATTATTATTATTATTATTATTATTATTATTATTATTATTATTATTATTATTATTATTATTATTATTATTATTATTATTATTATTATTATTATTATTATTATTATTATTATTATTATTATTATTATTATTATTATTATTATTATTATTATTATTATTATTATTATTATTATTATTATTATTATTATTATTATTATTATTATTATTATTATTATTATTATTATTATTATTATTATTATTATTATTATTATTATTATTATTATTATTATTATTATTATTATTATTATTATTATTATTATTATTATTATTATTATTATTATTATTATTATTATTATTATTATTATTATTATTATTATTATTATTATTATTATTATTATTATTATTATTATTATTATTATTATTATTATTATTATTATTATTATTATTATTATTATTATTATTATTATTATTATTATTATTATTATTATTATTATTATTATTATTATTATTATTATTATTATTATTATTATTATTATTATTATTATTATTATTATTATTATTATTATTATTATTATTATTATTATTATTATTATTATTATTATTATTATTATTATTATTATTATTATTATTATTATTATTGCTCAATATGGTTTTCGTAGCAACAGATCTACAATAAATGCTATTACTGATTTTCTGGATGTTGTAGTTGACGGTTTGGATAGGGGTTGCTCATCTCAGGCAGTAATGTGTGATCTGACGAAAGCTTTTGACTGCGTGTCAGGTGAGATTCTATTGCAAAAACTTGAGCATTATGGTATAAGGTCAAAGGAGTTGAGTCTGTTTACCTCTTACCTTGCGAATAGGATGCAGTACGTCAGTTGCGATGGCATTAACTCTGCGCTTACTTTAGTATCTAATGGAGTGCCCCAGGGATCTATATTGGGACCTATCCTATTTTTAATTTATATTAATGATCTCCCCTACGCGGTTGACGATCACTGTGTCCTGTTCGCGGATGACACAACAATTTTGTCAGCAGGTGGCTCCCAACTGCATGACGGAATGGCGCAGGTACGTAACTGGTTCTCGGCGAACAAGCTTAAGTTAAATGATGATAAAACTCAATATATTTGCTTCAGTTCTGATAAATGGGCCATAGATTCATCTCCCGCGAAATTACTGGGCTTAACATTCGATACGCACCTCACATGGAAGCCACATGTAGACCAGCTGTGTAATAGACTCTCTTCACAATTATTTTTACTACGTCAATTGAAACATTGTATAACTTCGAATGTCCTTAGAACGATTTATTATTCTTTGATTGACAGTCATATAAATTATGGGGTTACACTCTGGGGTAACTCTACGAAATCCTGTAGAGTCTTCAGTTTACAGAAAATGGCTATACGCATAATTAGTAATGTCCCTCCTGGCACCCATTGCCAAAGACTATTTAAAAATTTAAAAATTCTTCCACTACCTTGTATTTTTATCCTGCAGACTTTGTTGCACATCCACCGCAATAAAAACTCTTTTCGTCTAAATAGTGACATCCATACATATAATACGAGACATGCAAAAGATTTTGTGCTATTACCTGCTAGGATCAAAACTACAAAAGTTAATAAGTCAGACTTAGGGCTCTACAATGCTTTAAATAACCGATTTGTCAACAACAACTTAAACAATATGAGTATTTATAAATTTAAGAGGTTTGTCAAAAACTATCTGTTAGAACACTGTTTTTACAGTATTTCTGATTTTCTTAAAGATTGTTCTTCTATTGTGACTTAATAAATACGTTTGTATATAAATGGTCAATAAACAGTATGAGTATGAGTATTATTATTATTATTATTATTATTATTATTATTATTATTATTATTATTATTATTATTATTATTATTATTATTATTATTATTATTATTATTATTATTATTATTATTATTATTATTATTATTATTATTATTATTATTATTATTATTATTATTATTATTATTATTATTATTATTATTATTATTATTATTATTATTATTATTATTATTATTATTATTATTATTATTATTATTATTATTATTATTATTATTATTATTATTATTATTATTATTATTATTATTATTATTATTATTATTATTATTATTATTATTATTATTATTATTATTATTATTATTATTATTATTATTATTATTATTATTATTATTATTATTATTATTATTATTATTATTATTATTATTATTATTATTATTATTATTATTATTATTATTATTATTATTATTATTATTATTATTATTATTATTATTATTATTATTATTATTATTATTATTATTATTATTATTATTATTATTATTATTATTATTATTATTATTATTATTATTATTATTATTATTATTATTATTATTATTATTATTATTATTATTATTATTATTATTATTATTATTATTATTATTATTATTATTATTATTATTATTATTATTATTATTATTATTATTATTATTATTATTATTATTATTATTATTATTATTATTATTATTATTATTATTATTATTATTATTATTATTATTATTATTATTATTATTATTATTATTATTATTATTATTATTATTATTATTATTATTATTATTATTATTATTATTATTATTATTATTATTATTATTATTATTATTATTATTATTATTATTATTATTATTATTATTATTATTATTATTATTATTATTATTATTATTATTATTATTATTATTATTATTATTATTATTATTATTATTATTATTATTATTATTATTATTATTATTATTATTATTATTATTATTATTATTATTATTATTATTATTATTATTATTATTATTATTATTATTATTATTATTATTATTATTATTATTATTATTATTATTATTATTATTATTATTATTATTATTATTATTATTATTATTATTATTATTATTATTATTATTATTATTATTATTATTATTATTATTATTATTATTATTATTATTATTATTATTATTATTATTATTATTATTATTATTATTATTATTATTATTATTATTATTATTATTATTATTATTATTATTATTATTATTATTATTATTATTATTATTATTATTATTATTATTATTATTATTATTATTATTATTATTATTATTATTATTATTATTATTATTATTATTATTATTATTATTATTATTATTATTATTATTATTATTATTATTATTATTATTATTATTATTATTATTATTATTATTATTATTATTATTATTATTATTATTATTATTATTATTATTATTATTATTATTATTATTATTATTATTATTATTATTATTATTATTATTATTATTATTATTATTATTATTATTATTATTATTATTATTATTATTATTATTATTATTATTATTATTATTATTATTATTATTATTATTATTATTATTATTATTATTATTATTATTATTATTATTATTATTATTATTATTATTATTATTATTATTATTATTATTATTATTATTATTATTATTATTATTATTATTATTATTATTATTATTATTATTATTATTATTATTATTATTATTATTATTATTATTATTATTATTATTATTATTATTATTATTATTATTATTATTATTATTATTATTATTATTATTATTATTATTATTATTATTATTATTATTATTATTATTATTATTATTATTATTATTATTATTATTATTATTATTATTATTATTATTATTATTATTATTATTATTATTATTATTATTATTATTATTATTATTATTATTATTATTATTATTATTATTATTATTATTATTATTATTATTATTATTATTATTATTATTATTATTATTATTATTATTATTATTATTATTATTATTATTATTATTATTATTATTATTATTATTATTATTATTATTATTATTATTATTATTATTATTATTATTATTATTATTATTATTATTATTATTATTATTATTATTATTATTATTATTATTATTATTATTATTATTATTATTATTATTATTATTATTATTATTATTATTATTATTATTATTATTATTATTATTATTATTATTATTATTATTATTATTATTATTATTATTATTATTATTATTATTATTATTATTATTATTATTATTATTATTATTATTATTATTATTATTATTATTATTATTATTATTATTATTATTATTATTATTATTATTATTATTATTATTATTATTATTATTATTATTATTATTATTATTATTATTATTATTATTATTATTATTATTATTATTATTATTATTATTATTATTATTATTATTATTATTATTATTATTATTATTATTATTATTATTATTATTATTATTATTATTATTATTATTATTATTATTATTATTATTATTATTATTATTATTATTATTATTATTATTATTATTATTATTATTATTATTATTATTATTATTATTATTATTATTATTATTATTATTATTATTATTATTATTATTATTATTATTATTATTATTATTATTATTATTATTATTATTATTATTATTATTATTATTATTATTATTATTATTATTATTATTATTATTATTATTATTATTATTATTATTATTATTATTATTATTATTATTATTATTATTATTATTATTATTATTATTATTATTATTATTATTATTATTATTATTATTATTATTATTATTATTATTATTATTATTATTATTATTATTATTATTATTATTATTATTATTATTATTATTATTATTATTATTATTATTATTATTATTATTATTATTATTATTATTATTATTATTATTATTATTATTATTATTATTATTATTATTATTATTATTATTATTATTATTATTATTATTATTATTATTATTATTATTATTATTATTATTATTATTATTATTATTATTATTATTATTATTATTATTATTATTATTATTATTATTATTATTATTATTATTATTATTATTATTATTATTATTATTATTATTATTATTATTATTATTATTATTA
Source organism: Monochamus alternatus (assembly GCA_037114965.1). NCBI lineage: Eukaryota > Metazoa > Arthropoda > Insecta > Coleoptera > Cerambycidae > Monochamus > Monochamus alternatus. The sequence continues at coordinate 92,413,341 of CM073427.1, read as the reverse complement.
TTATTATTATTATATATTGTGATAAAATAGAAAATTACATAAAATTAAATGCTATAAAATTCATTTTAAACAACAAATATAGAGTATTATTATTGAAATATTATTGTTATTAGTGTAAATTATAGAGAAATTATTATTATTGGAACTATATAAAATAAACATATCGAAAGAAGCCTATTATTATATTAAAATAACAAAATTTGACAAATTTTATTAAATTTAATTTAAAATTTTATCTATCTAATTTGGACATGACAATACAAAAACACACAGTACATAAAGAAAATGAATTCAAAACCAAGACATTGACATATCAAAAGAAAGCTTAAAGAACAAAGATTTAGCATATATATGCATATCGCAAGACGCAAACATCGGTCAAATAAAATATTAGTTAAATAAAATGAAAATTCCAATTTTGAACAAAATGACAATTAGAAATGTCAAAAGTAAAGATGGCTATACAATGAAAATTCAACATCTCTGACAGGAATCTAAAAAAGAAATAAATTAAAGAATATTTCATTATAAAATTGACAAAAAATTGTTATGTAGTTGTAAAATGTAGTTATAAGAATATAAAAAACAATTAGTGTAGTGAAAAGTGCTCCGAAAAGATAATTAAAAATAAAAGTGTTAATTGTGTATAGACCCTAAGAAAAACTACTATGAATCTAGAGGGTAAAATTACCTAGAAACAAGAGTTTATTGATTAGTTACGAAAGAAACTGTGAAGCGAGAAGAAAGTGCACGTTTGGTAGAGCCGAAAATTTCATATTTAAATAGTTAAAATTTAATTAAAATTCATAAATTCATACTCAACAGTTTCACAGCATAATTATAAAATTAAAGTAACTCAAGTCAATCTCTATCAATACCACATTCAAGGAATTTAGTGGAAATCATCTCCAGAACCAGACCAGACCAGACCTGGGGGTTTGCAAAAGGTCAAAGAAATCCATCTCCAGAGGGAATTAACCTCCAAAACACACGCAGACATTAACAGATAAAAAATTCCAGAATTCAACAGGATATCCAGTCCGGAGAATCAACAGCATCCAGAGACTATAACCAGTGTTTATATAAAGTAGTAGTTAGTCAACCGGCCAAATATAGTTAGTTTGACCTGTTTACCGACTTCTCTAGGGCTCGTTTGAGAGAATTTGCACATATCATAGTCCCGCCATCTAGCCGACATGATCCACAACTAAGGCCGGTTGACTAACTATACTTATATAAACACTGCTATAACACAGTATAGAAAGATCAGTAGGGACAGCTAACGAATTTATGAATGAAATCCGCCAGTCGAATTCTTTGACCTTGTTGTTTGAAGTGAAGATAGTATCACTCCCACTTGGGAGTGAGGCTCTCTTCACCATTGTTTATGGTGTGATTTACTTTGTAACCTGTGACTGTCAAAATTTAAATTGTAACTGTGGTACTCAAAATGTAATATGATTTTGAAAATTTATAGTAAATAATATTGGTTTTATAAGCTATCTATAAACAGTAAATTTAATGTAAATAGTTTAAATAACGAAATAAATAAATAGAAGTTGCTGTGACCTTATTTTACATTTTTTGTTTTTATTTACTACTACATATATATTCATTATTTGTAATTAATATTGTTATTACCAGCAGTTTTTTTACCCAATTTTATTATAGTTTCTGCAAATATAAGTACATTTTCTAGATTTATATATTTGTTCGAGTCACCAGAAATTCAAATAGGTTTTGCTACAAGTATAAACATGCAAATTTGTGAAATACGTGTAATTTTTAAAAATAATACAACAAATTATAATTACATATTGTTTAAATTAGCAAAAAACACTAGATGTGTGAAATAAATTGTCATGATAGTTTAAATTCTTCGAGCTAATAAATTACGAATATATAGTTTTATTCGTATTACGTAAAATTTTTAAAATAAATATCTTGAGGTTTATTATTAATAATTTAAGAAGCGTATAAAAACTTTGAAGACAATAAATAAAACAGAGATGTTCCCACCTGGAACTATGACATTTAATAAAATACAAATTATATAAACATTTTATTTCATTAACAGAAAAATGGCATAAAACTATGGCGAGTGTACATTCATATTTAAAATTGAACATACTCAATTATTTCTTACTTATAAACAAAAGTAACTTTGTTGAACATTTCCGGGGTTGGTTGCCGTGTTGTCACTTTAGGTTTTTTGACTTTTCAAGAGACATATGTAAGCTCGCTTCTTCAGAAGCTATTCTGAAATTAAATTAGGTTCTCTAATCGGAAGTACCTATATAATGTGCATTGACTCATGGCATTTCAGTGCATTGCTTGACGTCAATTGCACACAAATTTACAAATGAAATCCCCGAAGCATGTTGAAATTATATAGAAGTTGGTGAGATAGATTTTCCTCCTTGTTGTTTGATGCTACCAAAATAATTCTCAAGACAAACTCAAGACTGCATTCAAATTTCCACATTTTTCTGTGATAATTCTGAAAAAAACAAAACAAAATCAAAAATGTTCTAAATATCTATTTCTATATGTTCAAATACTGATAGCTATTTCAAAATAAACGTTAAATATTTTTACCTGCCACTATATCGTCTGAAAATATTGTAAGCATTTGCCGTCGTTTTCTTTTCGTATCTTTGAACATTTCTTGTGAAAAATGCTGAGCACATATTCGAAAATTATATGTTTTTAACCAAATGATATCTCTTACATTTAACCGCCCACTGATTCGCTCTAAAACAACAATAACTTTATTTTAATACTTGTTACATGAATTTCAATCATAAAATGCAATCAATTATACAAACACAAAAAATAAGAAAGGAATACTGTTTGCAAATTGCAATAAGTATGTAATGCTGGTTGAAAATAATATTCCTCCGTTACAAACTTTATGCATTACCACAAAAAACGATACACAGAAAATAATAAGGAATATTTTCCTAATTTATTATAACTATAATTAATGATTGTAAAATTACCTTCTGTTGTCTTTTGGGAGTAAAAAAACTATATATTTCCAGTATAATTGTTTTTGCAACTTCCTACTACACAATAAACTCCTACTATATTACACTTTTTTGTACCTTGACCCGGTTCTTCTGATGCTCTCATAATTATTTTTTTAGAGATATAACAAAATAATAAAATTTAAAACCAAGATTGGAACGCAACTCAAATAGGTTAGGAAGTTGAATATCACAAAACGAAAAGACACACAAGCGGTTATACTACGAAACGTAAACCAAAACGAGTGCGTAAATGGTTATGAATGAATTCTGAAAATGGCTTGGCGCGAAAGTGCAGCTGTCCCTACTGGTCTTTCTATACTGTGGCTATAACATCATCCAGAGACGAGAAATTCCAGACATCAACATTAGAAATATCATCTACAAAAGGAGTAAGAAATTTAACGTATACTTAACTTCTAAAACGATAATACCAAATACAACATTTAATAACTTACCTTATAGTAAATTGCAATTAATTTTAAAGCTTAAACTTTATAAATTCCAGTAATTAATTGTTGAATGACATAAAGAGCTCTGAAATACGACAAATTTTAGAACCAACGTATAACCTAAGAAATAAATAAAACACATGCAATTTCAATTACACTCGTGTGTATTTCTAGTTGCCTAAGAATAGTAAATAGCTTCAAAAAATTTATAAAACGTAAGAAAAAACACGGGGTAATAGATAAATAAAATTGTTAAATTGTAAGAAAATATTCTTTAATATTCATTGTGTTGAAAGAGCAATAGTTTGAGTGAGAAATTATCATTTGATGTTTTTTATTAATATTAATGAATATTATAGTATATGATTTATAGTTTGATGAAAAAATAGAGTTAGGGCGATTTAAATGAATTTAATCATATTTTAAATCTTAAATTAAAAAAAAAACACAATTTAAATCAAAGCAAATGATGTTGTTGACAAATTTGTTACATGAAAATTAAATCATTTTTAATTATAAAACAAGAAACAAACATTTTTAATTTAATAGTGCAATGAAAAATAAGAATATTTAACTGCAATATGTTTGAAAGGCAGAGAACGCGCATTAAATTTATTAGTAATGGTAATAATTCACTAATATGAAAAACACAAAATTAAAATGGTTTTCAAAAAATGAACATTTACGTTAAAAATTTGTGCTTATCGTGCGCCAAGGAAAAAATAATGTTTCTTATTTAAATTAATGATTTTTTATTTTTTAAATAAAGATCACGTTTTGTCCAACCCTAATAAAAAACGGAGTGCACCCATGTATAATGTTCCCTGACGGCAATCAAAGAACCGAATTATATATAGCATACGAAAAATTGCACCCAATTATCCAGTATTATCACATGAGATGCTAGAAAAATGGATGCATGTGACAAAATACTTTTTATTTCGACGATCTGGTAGGTGGTTTTGCATAAAATAGACGCCCAAAGTTCCTTCGCGTTCTCTCACTCTTTCTATATTTCTTCATTTCGCAACTAGAATTCAGTCATAGTTGTTTAGAATAATAACAAATTCCTACTTTGTTACCAAAAAAAGGTTTTTCTGATAGTGTTGGTATATTGAAAAAATACTGTACTATAATATAGAAATAGATAAATATTTTTTCTTTTATTAAATGATATAATTTCTTGTCAGTGTCTTTTTGCGACTAACGGTGTCTGTTCTGACCCTTTTTATATCACATTGCTGGCGAGTCAATTCTTGAATAAATCAGTAAATACTGCCCATGCACGTACATGCAAAATTTCCAACAGATATAATTGCGATCTGTGAAAAGTGTGTGTTTTTTAAAAATTGACATAATACGGATTTACAAAAGTACCCTGGTGTCAAACATACTTTTTATTTTTAGAAAACTCAATATATTGAGATATCTTGACTTATTTCTCATTATAATGAGAAAAATCTCAATATCATGACTTTTTTCTCATTATAATGAGAAAAATTTCATTATCTTGACTTTTTTCTCAATATAATGAGAAAAATCTCAATCTCTTGACTTTTCTCTTAGTGCTGTGATAATTACATTCCACTAGCGATTTAGGTTGTAAAAGCGTGTTTAGTCATAGGCGTTGCACGTAGAATCGAAAAAGGGGACCAGTTTTTCGAGAAAAACATTTGCGATTTCTTTAGGAAATTATTTTTGTCGTATTCTTATTCACTTTCATTTGAAACCCTTCTATCTAAATTTTGGCAACCTAATATCAAAAGTTTTTCGTAGCTTATGTATACTTATAAAGTAACTATTTTGACACTATGTTAATTTAGTCATAGGCGTCGCACGTAGAATTGAAAAGGGGATCAATTTTTCGAAAAATTATATTAGCGATTTCTTTAGGAAATTACTTTTAACGGATTCTTTTTCAGTTGTATTAGAAACCCCTCTATACCAAATTTTGACAACCTATCTTCAGCGCTTCTTTACTTTTCAATAAATATATCAAACATTTATGTCGCCGGTTTAAGACCCCTACCTCATGTGATACATGTTATTTAGAAAGTTTCATGATAAGATAAATAAAAACAAATAGTTATGTAATAATATCGTTATAGAAAAAAATATCTAACACACTAATAAATGTAAAAATTGTTATGACAGATGGGATCCCATATTAACAAATTTTTAGTGAAAGAAAAAATTATGGAGAATGTGATACTAAGCTTAATGAAAAACAAGTAGTAACACTAAACTGTTTGTCTAACTAATAATTTTAAAATTAACAGATAAGCGAACGTAAAAAAACTTAATTTTGTGTGATGCTCATATCTTGAATACTTTTAAAGATATTTCATTCAAATTTAGCACAAAGAGGTTTCCTTTTGAATCTCATATCGGACGCCTATGATTGAAATTCGATATTATTAGGGGTCTGAAAGTGACGACATAAATGCTTAAGGTATTTATTGAAAAGTAAATAATCGTTAACTATAGGTTGCCTTAGTTTGGTACAGAGAGGTTTCTAACGAAGCTGAATAAGAATTCATAAAAAATATATTCTAAAAAAATCTCAAATGTTATTTCTTGAAAAATTAATCCCTTTTTAATACCACGAGCGACGCCTATGACTAAATTAACATACTTTTACTACCTAAATTGCTAGTGGAATGTAAACAAATACATAAAAATATCACAGTTCTAAGAGAAAAGTCAATATATTCAGAAAAAAGTAAAGATATTGAGATTTTTCTCATTATATTGAGAAAAAAGTCAATATCTTGAGCATAATCTCATTATATTGAGAAAAAAGTCAAGATTTTGAGAATAATCTCAATATATTGAGTTTTCTAAAAATAAAAAGTATGTTTGACACTAGGTTGCTTTCGTACGGATCACATAATATTACTCTCCCTGAAAATATAAAACCAGTCTGAGCCTGTCCTTGACTCAGGCGTAACGTATATCCCCACAGACCACGTCGGATTCTGGGGCGCCCAAGCCTAATCCCAAACAATCCACCGCCATAAAAGAGACCAACTTAAAAATCAAATGTTGAAATTAAAAAGTACAAAAAATTAATTTAAAATCAAAAGACTGTAATTTTGTACTGCGGTCATTGTTTGAAATAAACATGATTATTTACTACTTGTACTATGTACTTTAAACAAATGGCGTCAATAAAATGATCAACGTACTTGCAAATCATTTCATAAAAGAAAAACAATGTTTATTGTTTTGTCAGCTGTCATCATCTCGTCGCAGTTTCGAAGATTTTTTTACAATATTTATTCTATATTACAATTAACTACCTACCTGTGGAAGTATGTACAAGAATTAACAAAGTTAAAGTCAGCGTTTTGCGTTACATTTTCTTAATTGCGGGGGGGCATGTGATTTTGTGTTACGCCGCTGCCTTGACCGCACAGCGGCAAGTTTCGTTTTATTTCGTGCACCCAAAATATAAACTTTTCTGGCAGGGCTGTCTCACTTTAGACCTGGAAATATGCAGACAACACTATATATTCTGAAAACGCAGACTTTCGATTGATATATATTTTGTTTCATTAAACAGCCGGTGAAGTTGTACGCCAAGAATATAAACATTTGTAGTTGACCTCCTTAAGGCTTACGGTGAGCGCTTTATCAAACGATATATAAGATCTGTTCCAACAACCGTCGAGAACTGATTCAGTATCGTGAGAAATGTTTGACCAACACCGTCTTACGTCGCATTCGCCGAGACGGTTCGGAATCGATTCTTGCTGTGTTGGAACAAACCTATAGTTTTCGCTCAGTAACTCCTTAACGGATAATGATAAAAAAATGCGTTTTTTTTAATAGACTATAAATATTATTTTACGTCGACGCTGTGTTTTGAAATTTTGGAAAAGTGTAAAATTATTTTTGCATATGAATTTTGCATATTTTCAAAATTTTAAAACACAGCATCGACGTAAATTAATATTTGTAGTCTATTAAAAAAACGCATATTTTTATCATTTTTCGTTGAGGAGTTACTGAGCGAAAACTATATCCCTTTGGATCGATCGCTCACCGTAAGCCTTAATTAATATTTTTAATGCATAATTTATGGCTCTAAGACCTATTAGTCAACCTAGCCAATTCATATTAGGATGCACATGTTTAAATGCTATTCGTTCTATTAACATTTGAGTGAAGTGGGATCTTGGACTATAATACTTTGGATTTGCGCGTCACATAACTAATATGAGTCCAAATTCGAGATCATAAAGTAATATCTACTTGTGAATCCACAGAGTCAAGAACATTTCCATCACTAATATGATAAATTAAACGCGAATTACTGTTACCCAAATGAAGAATTGAACACTTTTCTAAGTTAAGAAACAAGAGCCAGTCGTTACACAATTCTTCAAGCGAGTGTAACTCACGAAGGACCTACATTGTTATGCCAATCACTATTATCAAATATTTTCAAAAGCTGCTGTAAAACACATTCTTCAGGGAAGTACATTTCAGAAAGAATATTGATATTTTTAAGATCACAAATAACCGTTACATTAAAGTAGAACTGAAAATTAATTGTAGATTTAGATTGATGTTGAGTACCTGTCTATTATATTATCTACTATATGTCTGAGTACCTATTATCTTCTCCATTACCTATCCAAATTATTTAGTGATAATCAGTCATATGTAAAACACTAATATTATCGTATTACTTTCTATATCACAAATATATTGTATTAGTTAACCGTGCACAAATTAACACATATTATTTCAATTCTTCATTATTCAGAACAACCATTTCTAAATTTTTTCAAAAACTATTTTTCAGAATTTTCCTGAAAATGACGGTAGACACGAAGTTTGCGCAACAGTATAATCTATAGTCTGTGTTTATAAAAGGAGTAATAATAATATAATTAGTAATTACTACAACATATTTTTATTAACAGTATGATTTCTTCCAAGTGCAGGGTGTTTCTGAAATAAGTACGATTCTTGAAAAGGCTTAGAGGATTTTCAAGTAGTTAGTGTCGATTCCGGCTTCACAATCGCTTCAGTAATGAAAATAATTAAGGTTTAACTAAATGGGATAGATAACTTTATATAATAGATACAAACAAGAAAGAAGCAAAATATTTATTTAAATTCAGAGAAATTCAACAAGGTAAGGTAGCATTTTATTCATTGAATAGAAGTCCATAAGCTCCCATGGACAAAGCGATGTCAGCTTGAGCCCAGAAACGATGGTAGGTAAAGCTTGGAATGGAACCTCCATTCAAGTAAGATTCTATTTTGGACCATTCCGGATCATTCTTGTACCAGGATCGGAGACCAATGAAAGTTGCAGAGGAATCGATTGTATCTCCGTTAGGGTACTGACCAGTCCATCCACTTGGGACATACACGGCCTCGTTGAATCTGTTGTAATCTTCACGCGTTTCCTCATTGGAAACTCCCTTTGTAGTCTGGAAATTTTCCCACATGATGTCTAACAGTTGTTTGGCAGCGGATTTTGCATTGTCTGCATTGGCTTTGGCGGCGTAGTAAGCCAAAGTCCTAGCGGTAGCGGATGCAGTACCAACATCATCAGTGTAGGCGGTGATGGTTACGTGAAGGCCATTTCCAGGCACACCAGACCAGTTGAGGGTAGCAGGGATTTGGTAAGTGTTGCTAGAGAATTTGGTGTTGGCAAGAAACCAGGATACCCATTTGTCCAACAAGGTTTTGGCGGTAGCGTCGCCGGTAACGTAGTAGTATTGGGCCAATCTATCTAGAGACCAAGGTTGCATACCGAACCACCTGTTGGATGGTGGGTCGTGGTACACGGGTTCCCAATCGTAGAACATACCTGTAATCAAATACTTTATGTAATTCCTAAACTAATTGCTCCATTATGACTTAAAATAGTTTGTATGAACCTGAAAGACTATAAATGCATGTCTTAAAGATATAAATCAATTTTGAAACATTTAAGAGAATATAATTAACGCATTTGGTATATACCGTGGAAGGTGTTGGAGGTCAAGTTTGATGGGGGAGTGTCATAACGACCATTCCAGGTGTTAGTGGCACCACCAGCAAATGCACCCTCTTCGGATTGTAAGTAGCTGTAGAATTCCAACTGTCTTTCCAAGGAAGTTTGCCAATCAGAAACAGCGGTGGATCCTTTTGGTTTTAAGCTAGCTTCATTAGCTAAAGCGTATGCTGCCAATGGGTTCTGGTAACCGAAATGAGCGGAACCATCTCCGATTCTCCAGGCCCAACCTGCAGATGTGTCGAGGGCACCTCCCCAGGCGTAGTACCATGAGAGTAAGTAGTGAGCGGAATCTTTGCCAGTTCCAGCTGCACAGGTAGATGCACCAACGCAATTTCCGATCTTCTTAAAGTATTTGTCGAAGAAGGAGTATCTCAAGAAGTCGCCCATTTTAGCTGCCTTGTCCAAAGTGCCGGAGATTGTTCCGGTTTGTCCAGCTTCAGCTGCCCAACGTGAAGCCCAGAAGGCTGCTTGAACGGCACGAGCATCAGCGTCTGGGGCGTTTGTGAATTTCCATTGCTTAGCGTAGCTGCTATCACCTGAAATTAATAATGAATTATGATTTTAACCATATATGTACATCGTTTAATTAAAATGGATATTTAAAATTATTTTATGGTGTATCTTACCAGTAAAGAGATCCAGGAAACCGTTGGTACCACCATATGCGAAGGAATCGCAGGATGGTTGAGGAATGGTTCTCCAAACCGATTCTTCAGCACCCCTTTGAAAAGTGTTGATGTATGATGGGCCAGAAGCGCTGGGTCCTTTCTCGCATCCACCTCCTAAAAAATTAAGTTAATATGAAAGAGTAGTACTTTTAATTATAAATTACCTTATTATATAAAAAGCTTAAGTTTTTAGCTTAATTACTTTATTCATTTAATGGATTTATGTTTTGAATAAAATCAGCATAGAATAATCATTTCTTGTTCAGTAAAACATCTAAATATGTTTTAATGTTCTTTCTAATGAATGGTAGCATTCATAATATAATGGATTAGATGAATACGAAAGGAATCAAAGAGATTTTTGAAAGCAGTTATGACGCATTTCTGGATTACCTGGAGTGACGCCAAATCCGTAGATGTTGTCTACATCTAGCAACCAATGCATGCCATAAATATCGGCGGTGCCATAAGCCGAATTCAGTTCCTGGGCTATGGGGTCAACACCGACTGGTACACTGGAATCTATCGGAGATGGATAGTCGCTGGGCGAGTCGAGCTCTGCAGCGTAAGTAGCAGGCGAGTTTGGATTGTAGAAGCTGTTGGTGGGTTGATCAGCGCTTGTAGGAATGGCATATTTTTCTACGATATCCCAGGCGGTGTTGAAACTGGAGAAATCTCCACTGATGGCACCGTACATGGCTTCTAGCCAGACGTAGTAACTGAAGGCTTCAGAGGTAGTTTCATGTCCATAATCGGGTGCTTCCACCATAAGGGTTTCGACGGAGTGGTAAGGGACTCCTTCAGGAGAGAAGTATCCCGCTGACGAATTATGGATTTTGTTGTATTGGTCTAAGAAGCGCTGGGTGTACACACCGGCACCCTGGATGTGGGCGGTGCATCCGAGCAACAAAATTATTTGCCAGGACCACATGATGGACCTAAGATAAAAAAAATATCTTAAAAATTAAGTAGATGTGGTTTATTAAAAATAGCAAAACGGAACACGGTTGTGATGAAGTGGTAGAGATTTTCAGGAGAAGTTTCTAACCAATATTTATTTTCATGTACATTTACACCCTCTGAGTGGAACAACATATGAACAGCCTAACTTGGTGATTGTGGAACAATTACTTTTTTTTCGGTCAGTGGTCGCTCGGTTTAAGGCGCCACTACTTGAATCGATGTGGCTAGACCGGTGTGGGTTCGATCTCCGGTGGAACAACATGTCAACAGTGTAACATGTTTTAGCTCACACAACAGAACTAACAGTATTATGATAACGTGTTTAGTCAATAAATAACTAGCTAAGCATTGTTTCTAGTTAGAATACACTTATTGAATACTATAACATGTTTGCTGTCACTATTATAATAAACATTCCCCATATTGTTTTCTATTTATTTGTTGAAACTATAGTTGTAATTTATTACTTTATTTTATAGGCTTCCAAAGTAATAGTTCAAAGTTGAACAATTTCCGGACTGTCATGTTTTCAGTTTAGATTTCTTGGTGTTTCGAGGTACTCTCATTTTCAAACGAAACTCTTAGTTTCAGTTTCACAGTTCTTTAATTTATTACTATTGCATTTTTGTAAAAACTATTTTATGATATTAAATTGGTCAAAGTGGCAAACTAAATTTTCAAAAAATAAATTATATAGATAATATTCTTACAGCGGAATTATAAAAGATTTTGCAGAGTTTGCTTTACGGTATTTTTAAAACGTTTATATAAGGTTGTTATATGGGGAATAAAATTGATTTATAATGTCTTTCATAACACTATTTTAGAGCACTCAAAAATATCATAATATATATACCACTTATCAAAAAAATATTTTCGTTACCCAAATTCTCATTCAAAAGTTTTTAGTTGATTAAATATTAGTTAAAATAAAATTTAATAATAATTAAAACTTACCAGTCTTGTAACAACTGAATGTTGGTTCACCTTACTGTGACCTGCCTTTTTATACAAAAAAAAAGTATCTTATCTAACACTTGAATAACGTGGTACATAATAGTAGTCATTTCTTAAGTTAGTAAGAAGATACCATGTGGCCCAAATAATATTAACCTTATGCTGCTTGATCACGTTCATTTGAAAAACATACAATAACGTAGGAATTTGTTCATATTTTTCCTCCACAACTTTTAAGGATGTGACTGAATTTTTGAAATATGATAAGTATAAGTTAGTTATTATGCTTGTACTATTATTTATTGTTATTATACCACCCAGAACATAAAAACACAATTACTATTAATTACTGAAAAGTATCAAGACGTCTTAACGTATTAACTACATTTTAGAAAAATGAATTCGAAAGATTTTTAACTGGACCATACAGTCACACCTATTTTAAAAATACTCAACATTGGAATGTATGTGTAATTCAATATTTTGCTATTTGAATTATTATAGTTTTGAAGTCATTACTCAAAATAATTTAGAATTACGGGACTTTTGAGTGAGAAAATTTAGTTTTTCAAGTAATTAATTTGTTTTAGTTAGTTACATAATTAATTTAATTTAAAATAAGGGGAAAGAAGCAAGCTTAGAAAAGCAGAAATCAGATCTCATTTGTTTTGATTGACTGCGTATTCGTATGTATGCAGAAGTGAATTTGAATTTTAAAAATTATTTCATTATGCCAGGTATATTTATTTTAATTAACTATTCATTTTTATTGGATATTTGACATTTTTCACTGAAAAAATTTGCAAGAATGTTGACAAAAAAATGTCTTCGTGTTGTTGATTACATAAATCCCAGTTTATTAAGTTTTTTTCCCGTATATATTATATTTAAAATTGTACTGGGACGCCTTGTAATTTAATCAGTAACATTTATTGTCTAAAAATTACTTTAGAATTTAGAAATCGCGTGCTAGTTGAAGTACCATCCCGTCTCACCTCGTCCTCGTCTGCTATAAGAAAAATTGTTTGCGATAACAATTGAGGATCAACATTCTATGACTAAGATAAGAAATCACGTATGTAGTGTAGTATCAGTTTTTCACGATGTAGGCTGATATATGTCAAAGAAATCTCGGCAGTGGTAAGCGCTATTAAAATTGGTTATATTTCGGTATTTTGTGCAACGTTGAGCGCATTTGAATTATGCATTACGGTTTTTTTTTTGGTAAATTTAGAAAAATATCAGAATTTTTTTTAATACTTTTTTAATAATAAACATTTTAAATACAAAATCTTCAGATATTAACTTAATCAGTGCCCTGGGCTAGCGACTGACATCTTGAAATTTTCTAAATCTCAAAAGTTTATTGGTGATACGTTCTTTTTATATTTCGGTAGCACATTAGATATATTTTTACAAATATATATTATATCACTTCGGTAGGTTTCTCTCAGTTATTATTTAAAAGAAGAAATGTTAGATATAAGTTTTTGAATTTTTTTACGATTTCAAAGACAATTAACATTAACGTAAGAAATATCACATGCCTATTTTAATGAGATAGGGTGTATATTTTTCCGCATTTAGAAAGAATACGAATAATATTCGAACTATCCATTAAAAAAAAGCGAATTGGGTTTATATTTCCTTAATATTACCATTTCTCTCGCCGTAAAATTATCAAATTTCCGGTGTTTCTTAGGTACATAATTCTCGAAAAATAAAGCACGTAGAGCAAATGTAATATCAAAAGTAAAATTATTGTTGTTTTGTTTATCCCATTTTACTATTGATATTCTCCTAAAATAGTATAATAATTTCTAAAATGCATTTGTATGACACATTACTTTCCTATTCTAACCCCACATTTTAACAATTATTTTCACAAACTTATTAACAAAAGTGAACAATCTTATATGCAAAACTATGTAAGTTTTTGTTATAACAATATTTACATCTACAGTTGAACTTAAGATAATACGTATTTTGAAAGATTTCTGTACCTAAAGATTTGTTGTTTAAACCAATTTCATCCGTCATATATTAGTTTTACTTGGGTATCTTTGAATATTCGCAGATGGGATGAGATAACATTTCTGTTATTTGCTAAACTCTATATTCTATACTCTTGCCGTAAAATTATCAAATTTCCGGTGTTTCTTAGGTACATAATTCTCGAAAAATAAAGCACGTAGAGCAAATGTAATATCAAAAGTAAAATTATTGTTGTTTTGTTTATCCCATTTTACTATTGATATTCTCCTAAAATAGTATAATAATTTCTAAAATGCATTTGTATGACACATTACTTTCCTATTCTAACCCCACATTTTAACAATTATTTTCACAAACTTATTAACAAATGTGAACAATCTTATATGCAAAACTATGTAAGTTTTTGTTATAACAATATTTACATCTACAGTTGAACTTAAGATAATACGTATTTTGAAAGATTTCTGTACCTAAAGATTTGTTGTTTAAACCAATTTCATCCGTCATATATTAGTTTTACTTGGGTATCTTTGAATATTCGCAGATGGGATGAGATAACATTTCTGTTATTTGCTAAACTCTATATTATTTAGTTCTTAAATATATCCAAATTTACTTGTATTTGTAAAAAACACTATTTCGTATGTACAACTATTTTATTTATTAATTTTACAACCGAATTATACATTAATTTTTTTGTAAAATACGACTGTGGAAGATTATGTGTAAATTAAAAAAAAAATACAAATTAACCTGTAATATCATAAACCTCTGTAACATTTGAAAAAAAAACGGCAATTTAAAAAGTCAATGATAAAAAAACCAATCAAAGTTTAGAGTTCTATAAATAATGTCTGGTAACATTTTATAGCATAGGTATGCTGTAGGTCTACGACCGTTAGGTAATTGTTTTTATGTAAAATAAAATTATTTACCTGTCTTTAATAATAATAATAATAATAATAATAATAATAATAATAATAATAATAATAATGATAATAATAATAATAATAATAATAATAATAATAATAATAATAATAATAATAATAATAATAATAATAATAGGTCTTTATTTCTCCATAATAGTGGTGTACACAAAGAAAAGAAAAATATATAATATATATGAATACAATAAAGAAATAGCCGAAGATCAGATGAACCTTTGGTACGAAAAGATTCCCTGTTTTTCATCTTAAGCAAAAAAACACATGTAAATCAAAATTAATACTAAATAATGACAGCATCATGATTTATATAAATTAAATAAAATAAATGTAGAGATAAATAAATTGACCAAATGAAGTGTAGGTGGAGGAAAATACTTGAAATAATAAATAGTAACTAACGAAAATCAAGGCTACATTGGTTGCGGAGGAGATCTTGTTTCAATTTTGGTTTAAAACGAAGAACAGACATTTTTTTTAAAGATGAAGACAAAGAATTGTAAATTTTAGTTATTTGGTAAGAGAAAGAACGCTGAAACTGTTGCGTTCTGTGAATTGGAGGTGTAAGTCTACCTTTAAATCTTATATTTAAATTATGCACATCAGTTCTATATGTTATTTTATGATAAAGATAACGCGGTGCTTTATAATTTATGATTTTATGATATAAGCAAGCAGAATGCAGCAACCGCCTATTAGACATATTGAGCCAGCCTACGGCTGACAATTTATGAGAAATATGTTCACGTTTTGTGATTTCATAGATGAGTCTCAGACAAGCATTTTGAACCACTTGAATACGTCGAATGTCATCAGAGTCGATACAGGAGCCTCTTTCTCCAAATAATATGGCATTTTCTATAATAATAAGAAATAGAAAAGAATACGTGTCACTTTCCTATTCAACATATTTCTAATATTTTTCGATATTTATTAAATAAATTATAAAAAAATTGTTTAATATTGCTCATACTGTATAAAATTTTAAATATTTGGATATGACTTAATTTAGTTATTACTTGTATTTACTGAAAAAAAATATATTTTTCATAAAGTAATAAAAATACTGATTTTCTTGTTATTATTTTTTCCTAAAATAAATAATGAGTATCAAGTTAATATAGGAAGAATATTATTTTATAAAAGGTAGAAATATAAGTGTAAAAATATTTAAATAGTAAGCAAAAAAAATCTCTAAAAAATTCTTTACTTTCTGCCATTTTTTGAGCAGTGCAAAATGAAACAGTTTCCATCAAAATGTCTGAAATTTATTTACATCAAAATTACTTTTTTTTCCTGATGATGGATGTTTTATTATGAGTTTATCTTGTTTCGTTAATATTTTTAATGTTACGTAGGTACTTTTCCTACTATGTATATGATTAATTGGATGGAAAAATGAAATAAATAATTTAACTCAAAAGCGGTTATAGTTAAGCAAAACTCATATAGAATTATTTTTTAATAGTTACATCATTGTATTCTTTAAATACTTATTTGCTGTTTTGCTGAAGTTAAATTTTTCTTAAAACTAAATCGACCATGTTTAAGTGTAATAATAACATTTACATTTTATTTCGAATGGAATATTTTTTATAAATTTAAATTTTATTTTATTTGTTTGATATATTTTAGGAATTTTAAAACAATTTTAGTATAAACGTTACAACTATTTAGAGTTGCTGAAAGTTTTCAGAATATACATTTTTTTGTTTCTGTAGATTACATGCTATTTCTATAATTTTGAATAACGTTACGATTAAATACTTGATTCTGAGATAAACAATCATATGAAAACCATTTCATAGTTGATTGCAATATCCAGATATAAGCGGTTATCTGTTATACAGGGTGTTTAGATATTTCATTTTGTAGATATATTTGAAACGGTTAATCTACATTAAAAAATGTACTTATATAGACATGTACCTAAAATTTGTTCTATGGATGTTGTTGCAATTCAAAAATGATGACAGAGAATAGATTTTTGTTTTACGAGAATATATTTATAGACTATAAATTTAAATATACTAATTACTATTAATACAAATTCAAGAGAAATTAAAATTATTTACTATTCGTTTATCAAGAAGCCAATGTTTTA
Source organism: Monochamus alternatus (assembly GCA_037114965.1). Classification (NCBI taxonomy): domain Eukaryota; kingdom Metazoa; phylum Arthropoda; class Insecta; order Coleoptera; family Cerambycidae; genus Monochamus; species Monochamus alternatus. The sequence goes on along the minus strand of CM073427.1, from coordinate 92,396,207 downwards.
TATTCTCTCTTCATATTGTGATTCAACAGCATTATTTAAATAAAACAAATATTTATTATAAAATTCGTCAGACTAATAATAATTTTTTTCAAAATATAAAACACTGAGAATAAAATAGTTGAAAGTTCCAACATTATTATATCAAAGTAATATTAGGACAGCTATAGATTAAATATTTTTTTTCTTATTTTCAATTATTGTTATTTTAAAATCATGCTTTTTTTCAAAATTGTGATATTACTACCTAACCGAGGGGAAGTTGGTAAAAAAGTCTCTGTTAAAACTTCCTTAAGACTGACATTTTATCACTTTTAGTAAAAAATAGTTATTAACTATAGAGGTGTTTAGACGGCAATAGTGAACAAAAAAGCTTAATAAACATATGGCCGAATATCAACGGTTACTGAGGTAGCAATGAAAATATTTTTATTGCTATTTTTGCTAAAGCCGTTATTATTTGATATTTTATTTTGAGTACGTCATGCATTCTAAATCAAACTCGCATTAATGATTACTGATTGTCACATTTATTTTGACGTTTGCGATTTAAACGCTTATTTTATAATAGTCGCATTTATTTTTGCACATAATTTCGTAATACCTGCCACATGAAGTCATCGAGAAAATGCTGATATTATTTTTATTTATGGGTATTGCAACGGTAGCGCTAATCGTGGAGTTGCTGAATATCGACATCGCTTCCGTAACAGAAGAGTGCCAGGTAGAAATGTACACAGTCTTCAACAATGCACGTGAAACTGGAATGTTTCTCAGTGTGAGAATTACATCTGAGAAGTAAGCTGGTCCTGGTCTAACAGTGGAAGAAGAAATTCCAAATATGGTAGAATCTAGCCCGGGTGTAAGTACCCGTCTCCAAATTAATCAAATTACAGCATGGAAAGTCATTCACAAAAATGGTTTAAAATCTTTCCTTATCCAGCGCGTCCAGAATCTTCAGGATTCAGAAAAAATATTAGCGTAGCAGAAAAAAATTAGCTGTATCTACCTATACTTATTTAAAAATACTGATAATATAGATATATACAGGGTGTCTTACAATAAGCCTTCATTAGACGTATTTAGGAAACCGGAAAAGATAGAAATCTGAATTTTCATTTGTAGGAGTTTTCAACAGTGCTGAGTTGAAGCAAAATGTTTACAGTATCGTGTCACTTGACTGTCAATTAGTAGTAAAATTTGGACATAAGAATCAAATAAAACCGTTTACAAAAGGCTGAAAGTATTGGAGATATATTATTAGTTTCTTAATAAATGTTATTTAGTTCCATATGTTTAATACACAGCAATATTTTTTTTACTCAAAAGCTGTACTTATCAAAAAATTGCGAGAGACGAAAACATTATAAATTCAACAGACATTCACAACGAAATTTTCTCCAGTAGAAAAAGTTAACCCCAAACAAAATGTAACGAATAATAGGCACGGAGTACTTTATTTTAACGCAAGACGAATAGATTAAAATATACTCGGCCAGAAGAAGCCTAAATACCTTTCCAAATTTCACTTCTTAATTTTAAGGTGCTTGGAAGAAATTAAATAAACCTCCAAATATATCGTCCTTGTTAAGGAGCCGTAACTTAAAGAGGGCAAATATTAAAAAATATTATATAAAGAACCACTATTAAAATCGGTCGTACAATCTACTCCCAATTTCTTTGGACAATATTCGAAATCACACTGTACATCTAGTTGATGTAAGTCCCACTCTGTCATGACACCCAGACCTATTTATAACTGTTTTGAAATTGAAAATTGTTTATTCCTATTACCTACAAAATATCTTAAACAAATGTTAAACATACTATGAACTAGATTGTTGTTGCAAATACCGCGGTCAAATAAATATATTTAAATCATATACATTTATCATACAGATGATGAGAGGGACAAAATTGTAAACCAAACAAGCAAAGAAGTATGAAAATATTTATTTAAGTTTAAGAAAATTCATTTCAAGGCAAAGTAAAGGTAACAATTTATTCGTCGAAGAGAAGTCCATAAGCTCCCATTGCCAAAGCGATGTCAGCTTGAGCCCAGAAACGATGGTAGGTAAAGGTTGGAACGGAACCTCCATTCAAGTAAGATTCTATTTTGGACCATTCCGGATCATTTTTGTACCAGGATCGGAGACCGATGAAAGTGGCAGAGGAGTCGATTGTATCTCCGTTAGGGTACTCACCAGTCCATCCACTTGGAACGTACACAGGCTCGTTGAATCTGTTGTAGTCTTCACGAGGTTCCTCGTTGGAAATTCCGTTTGTGGTCTGGTAGTTCTCCCACATGATATCCAACAGTTGCTTGGCAGCGGATTTTGCGTTTTCTGCATTAGCTTTGGCGGCGTAGTAGGCCAACGTTCTCGCAGTGGCGGCTCCAGTACCAACATCATCAGTGTAGGCGGTGATGGTTACGTGAAGGCCATTTCCTGGTACACCAGACCAATCGAGGGTGGCAGGGATTTGGTAAGTGTTACCGGAGAATTTGGTGTTCGAAAGAAGCCAGGATACCCATTTGTCCAACAAGGTTTTGGCGGTAGAGTCACCGCTTACGTAGTAGTATTGGGCCAATCTGTCTACAGACCAAGGTTGCATACCATACCATCTGTTGGATGGTGGGTCGTGGTACACGGGTTCCCAATCGTAGTACATACCTGCAGTTAAATACATTGACATTATTTAATGACAAATCATTTCCTAAGCTATAAATTCTATTATTGTGGGTGAAACTAGCCCTAATACTGTATTTTATCTACATGTTTAGAATTTCTTTACTGGCATATTACAGAAAAAAATTATTTGCACATTCGGTACATACCATGGAAAGTGTTGGAGGTCAAGTTTGATGGGGGAGTGTCATAACGACCATTCCAGGTATTAGTAGCACCACCAGCGAATGCACCCTCTTCAGATTGCAAGTAGGTGTAGAATTCCAACTGTCTTTCCAAGGAAGTTTGCCAATCAGTAACTGCGGAAGATCCTTTTGGTTTCAAACTAGCCTCATTAACCAAAGCGTATGCCGCCAATGGGTTTTGGTAACCGAAATGAGCAGCACCATCTCCGATCCTCCAGGCCCAACCTGCGGATGTGTCGAGGGCTCCTCCCCAGGCATAATACCATGAGAGCAAGTAGTGAGCGGAATCTTTGCCAGTTCCAGCTGCACAAGAGGATGCACCAACGCAATCTCCAATCTTCTTAAAGTATTTGTCGAAGAAGGAGTATCTCAAGAAGTCGCCCATTTTAGCCGCCTTCTCCAAAGTGCCGGAGATTGTTCCGGTTTGTCCAGCTGCAGCTGCCCAGACAGACGCCCAGTAGGCTGCTTGAACGGTACGAGCGTCGGCATCTGGAGCGTTTGTGAATTTCCATTGTTTGGCGTAGTTAGAGTCACCTGAATAAAAAAATTATAATTATGGTGATCGGCAATTTTGATATTTTAAATCTGTACCGTACCGGTAAAGAGATCCAAGAAACCGTTGGTACCACCATATGCGAAGGAATCACAGGATGGTTGAGGAATGGTTCTCCACACAGATTCTTGAGAACCTCTTTGGAAAGTGTTGATGTATGATGGGCCGGAAGTACTAGGTCCTTTTTCGCATCCACCTCCTGTTTAAAGAAAAAAATCACGTGTCAACATTGATATACTTTTAATGATTTCTCAGTAATAATAGAAAACTATCAAAATATTATTATATATAAATCATCGTTATGTTGTTGATTGGAAGTTAATAGTTTCGAATATGGTGAAAATTAAATTAGTTTTGAATAACGAAAATTGTTAAAAATTTTAAACATTCCTTTATATACGAAATTTAGAGAATGTGAACAAAACCAAGAAACATTTGAGATAAGTTTGAACTCCTAATTTACCTGGACTGACACCAAATCCGTAGATGTTGTCTACATCTAGCAACCAATGCATGCCATAGATATCGGCGGTGCCATAAGCCGAATTCAGTTCCTGTGCTATGGGGTCAACACCGACTGGTACGCTGGTATCTAGCTGAGATGGATATTCGTTGGGCGTGTCAAGCTCTGGAGCATAAGTAGCAGGCGAGCTTGGATTGTAGAAGCTGTTGGTAGGTTGATCAGCGCTTGTAGGGATGGCATATTTTTCTATGATTTCAAAGGCGGTGTTGAAACTGGAGAAGTCTCCACTGATGGCGCCGTACATGGCTTCTAGCCAGACGTAGTAACTGAAGGCTTCAGAGGTAGTTTCGTGTCCGTAATCGGGTGCCTCTACCATGAGCGTCTCGATGGAGTGGTATGGGACTCCTTCAGGAGAGAAGTATCCCGCTGATGAATTATGGATTTTTGCATATTGGTCTAAGAAGCGTTGGGTGTATACACCGGCGCCTTGGATATGAGCGGCGCAGCCGAGTAACAAAATTATTTGCCACGATCGCATGATGGACCTAATAAAAATATATATTAAAAATTAAATCATAAACTGGATTATAAAAAATAAGAAAAACAGAAGTAAACGACTAAATTATAACAAAACTTAGATAAATCAATTTATTTATTTATTTTTTATTTAATGATTTAACTAAATGGTAGTAGTAAACTTACCTCTCTTATGCAGCCCAAGCGTTTGATGCATGTCTTCACTATTTGGTTTTTATATAAAAAAGGTATCTTATCAGATGCACTTGAATAGCGTGGATCTTAAAAATAGACCTTTCTGAAAATTTATAATGTGTACCAAAGAATTTCTGTTAATTAATGAATCCTTTCTTGACAAAAAGCCTTCCTTTGTGGAAAAATGAAAGACTGTTAAATTAGACAGATAAGAAGAATCACATATAGTCGTTCAATCCTATGTAATAAAATCCAGTTCTACAGGGTGAGTCAGTTTTTTATAAACTTTAACAAAAGATAGAACACGTATTTTTATGAAGATAATTTCCTATAAACATATGCCGTAGAAGGCTTCGTTTCCGAGATACAGGGTGTTGAATATAATTTTTTGTTCTCGAACTTTCATTGTAACTTATAAAGAAATACTTAGATTGTTTTCATATTTGGGGTATAATGCCCATTAATTAAGAAGCATAAAGCAAGCGATAAAAATGTTCAAAAACTTACACAGTGGCGGAGTGGAGGGGGGCTCAACCTCTTCCTTGAACACAACTTCTACGCCAATGACTATTTAAAAAAAACTGTTGTTTTCATTATCTACATACAGTTTACCAAAAATTATGTTTATTTTTCTGTTTCGAAGTTCCTGTGCTTCTCCGAGTTATTTAGATTTTTAGTGTTTGTTTTGGTACTAACTTAAGTAATTTATTTATTATAAAAAAAATAAAAATAGTCATTGGTGTAGAAATTTTGTTTAAGAAAGGGGTTGAGCACCCCCTCCACTCCGCCACTGTTCAAGTATTTGAACATTATTATCGTTTGCTTTATGCCCCTTAATTAATAGGCATTATCCCCAAAATATGAAAAAAACCAAGTATTTTTTTATAAGTTATAACGCAAATTCGAGAACACAAAATTATATTCAACACCCTGTATCTCGGAAACGAAGCCTTCTACGACATATGTTTACAGAAACTTTTCTTCTTAAAAACATGTGTTCTATCTTCTGTTTAAGTTTGTCTGCAAAAAACTGACTCACCCTGTATATGTAGAGAAATAACGAGAAAAGAAACCTTTTATTACAGTAACTATTTAATTAATACGATAAATGTATATTTTTCCTGTCAAATTTGAAAAACATTTATAGTAAAATTAAAGTAAAACCTTATTAAAAGAGTAGGTAGATATATAAAACATGTTTATTGTGTTAGTCAAATACTATTTCAGGAAAATTACTATATTTATGTTTGTTTACTTCATATCAATATTTAATTTAAATTGTTTTGGATATTCTTTTGTTTATATTAGCCTCTACATTTAAAGGATTTAGTAGAAGTTTTGATTTTCTGTGAGCGAATATTTTAAGGTTCAATTTATTTATTAATATAACGAACTTATATCGTTTTTCCCATGTCCAAAAATTGTTTGCACAATTCTTGTAGTTTCTCTGACATTATTATTTGGTACACTGTGTAATTGTTTAATATGTAGGAAAAACAAAATGATGGTCTTTAAATAATAAATGCGTAATCATCTTATTTTGGACTGCATGCCGTCTGAAGTGCTCTTAACTCTGCTAACAAATTAAAAACAAAAAAACAAGATAACGTAAAATATGGGGAACAACATTTTGTTGATAATTTAGGGTAAATAGTATAAAAGTGTATGTATCAGGAAAATAAATGCCTGCAGAAAACATTGCCATGAAAATTCACAGAATGGGGTGCAATTTGTATGTTTTTTTTCACAAAATATGACGAACTCTACAAATTATAGGTAATACTTCGCAATTATAATAATGATCACAATGAAGGTATGCCATATTTTTACAGAATTTGTAGCTGTCCCTATTTGTGCTAAAAATTCTGTGAATTTTCAATAATTATTCTTTTTTCTCTTATTTCTTTCATATCATTCATTGTGTGTACATAAATTAATATACTGGAAGACGAAATTTTCATTGTTTTTTTTTATGGCAGCCATGACCAAATAAATTTATTGGTCTAGGTTAAAAATCTATGTAAAATTTACATGCAACTTATCAATAAAAAACAAGGGACAAACGAACGGGCGCGGTCTTATGTTGGCGAATGATTTCCATCATTTTATTTAAAAAAGTCTTATTTAAATCTAGACTAAGCAGTAGTAATGATATACTGCGAGATAAATGTATTCACCGTCGTCCAGAAGCATGCTTATTAGTCTGTGGAAATAAATCGAGCAATTTTTGTAGACTTACCTAATATCGTTTTATGTTTGTGCTGTTTTAACACAAAAATATTTAGCTTGGGTACCTTTGAATATTCGCACGTAGTAAGAGATCATTCGTGTTACTTGCTCAAGTCAATCCTTTATACCTGACTGAACTTTTGTTTAGCTGTCATCTGTTGGTCTTTGGATCACCAGACGATAACCCCATTTGCTGATATTGCTCTCACAATGGCAGTGTATATCCACATAACCATTTTGGTTTTATTATCCGGGTTTTTCCAACGGCACTGCTCAATGGATATATATATATACGACTATTTTAATCTCCTTTTCAAATGAAGATTTCATGTTAGTTTTGCATCAAGTGTGGCTACAAGATATTCATACTCCAAGAGTTGGTGCCTTTTTGGTCCCATTTTCCTATTTCTTGCTCTTCAAAGCACGATCCTCACATTACTTTTCAATGGTTCTTAGGCTTGTTTGCATTCTTTGACAATGAATGCTTTCCAAGTTTCCACTAATTAACATAGTTTGTACCGGAATTTTTATAGAAAATTTCAAAATCCTGCTTGTTGAAATATATTAATTAAACACATATTTCCAATCTCCCACCTGCCGATACTCTGCCAATAAGGACCGTCACCCATTTATAAGATGAGACATGGACGTCATGGACGACATGGATGTCTATCAGAACGCCAATGCTGTTATCTACAATTATAGTATGGATCACCAAAAACTTTCCTCACAGATATTCTTCGCTTTGATGTAAAAACTAAAAAAAAACGATCAAATACGTCAACTTTACTTTACTTAAAAATTTAACCGTAAGAATGTAATTGGATCTGTTGAAAAACATCGTTATTCCAATTTTAACTGATGCAAGACGATCGTTGTGATATTTAAAACTAAATCTTTCAACAAGACAGTGCTCCTCCACGTTGTGCGATGTATGTGAGACAATTTTTAAAGGAAATGTTTCAAAATTGATGAGAATGGTTGAATTTCTTTTTGTGGGGCCATTTAAGGACAAAAAATTATGCCATACAACCTGAACCTGACCCGCAAGTCTTACAAAACTAATTTTTGAATAACTTCGCATTTTTATCAACAGTAATCAATTATTATGCAGTATATTTCTGAATGTATTTCTTCAAAGGGGTAATAAAATTTAATAAAATAAACAATTTTTATTAAACAACCTGAGACTTACAATGTTTTGAGATAAAGAATTATAAAATCAATGATACAGAAAATCAACATTTTTTGGCATAACATGATTCAAATATTGTTTTAAGTTGGAATGTGCTGAAACAAGATTGAAACTGAAACTGAAAAAATAAATGACTTATTAGGTAATTCTACATTTTACTGCAGATATCTGCCTAATATCAATGGCTGCAGCAAAAATATGCTGTCGAAGACATAGGATCTTTGGAGCCGAAGAATTGCAAAGGGAAAGAATGGGAGCCTATCATGGACTAACGTCCTGGCGTTCATCAGGACGTCAAGTAGGTTCGACGTAGGATAGTCGAGAGGTATGGTGAAGTGGCAAAAAGGGCCCACTTGTGGCCTAATTGTCAGGCTATTACCGCCCAAGGTTATTAAAAAGGATTAGGTTACCTGGTACCTTTCGACCAATCATAGTGTAGCAGACCAACGCGTCATTTGCAGGAATGAACCAAGTGGGACTAGCGAATTATTCAGTATTTTTACAATATTTATGCAAAATATACTGTTCGAGTGAAGTAATTTTATCGATAATGTCCAAATGAGTTTTTTTTCTTGTGACATTATTTAATATATCTGACTTTATTTTTTAATCATGTTTTAAAAAAAGAATTATTTCAAATTTTTAAAACTTTCTTGATGTTGTTACAGAAACTAATAAGTGTAATATGTAATTCTTTTTCTGTTTTGTTTTTTTTTTTAGTTTTCACTAAAACTTCCCTTTGAAATGAAAATGTATTCATGTCAACGGAGAGGCGTTCAATAGAAAATGAAATCCGAGATTGACTGATTGTCCGACTGAGGTCATTTCAAATGCCCATTTAAATTTGCTATTTTAAAAATATAGTCGGTCTCATGAAATTATGTTTTTGAAGACAATTATTAAAGAATATACGACTAAAACGAAATAGAAATTAGTAGAAAACAGAACATAAGAACTAAATCAAACCATTGTCGCTCTGTTTATACAGCGCGGCGTCCCTTGAAACTGGTAAACGGTTGGTAGGATGTCTTTGGGGAAAAACAGGAGATTTTTATTTTCTAAATAACTTTTAAGTTATCAACATTTATGTGGTACTTCCGGTTTTTCCGGAAATGACATCACCTCTCTATTTTTAATACACTACACTACTAATACTTTTGTAACAGATGTTGAATCTTCATAGATCGTTCAAAAGAAGAAAAACTTCTCGTTAGACTGAATAAAATATTTATCAATATGTATGATTTAAATTTTCTTTGATAACAATAATAATACTAATTTAATGGAGTAAATGTTCGAAATGTGCTCCCTCAACCTCATGATAATAATAAAATCTGTTTATTCAGTCTAATGACAAGGTTTTCTTCATTTTTGGACGATCTGCCAAGGTTTGACGGGCATTGTGCGATATTATCTGACTTAGAATTTAAAACAAAAATATTAGTGCTTCATTTAAAAAAGAGAGGTGACGTCATTTCCGGGAAAACCAAATAAATGTTGAAAAAGGAGGTTATTTCGAAAATAAAAATCGACCTGTTTTTTTTCCCAAAAACATCGTACTAACCGTTTACTAGTTTCAAGGGGGAGGAGGGGTGGCAAGACTTTATCGCCGCACTGTATATCTACTCGATGTATGAAATCCGATTATGTCATGACACCAAATGAGCCAATATCTATTCATAACTAATTTGCGCTATTTATATCCAATTTGCACGCATATTACTGATTAAACAAGGATTAAAAATAATGGTTTTAAGGAAACTTCTTTATTCCTTTTTTATATATTTTTAGGTATTAACAATATTGTGTGAAACTAACTACTCTGCGGACTAAAGCCCCGACTAGTGTTGAATTACACCCACAATATCTACTCATATATTCTTTATTATTAGCTTTTGTAACATTTTTTTACTGTGTTCGAAAGGTATTTTAAGCTAATATATATCAAATCTCAGAGAGCATACATATGACTTCATTGATAGGAACTGTAGGAGATTTGATATATATTAGCTTAAAATACCTTTCTAATACAGTTGTTTATTCCTGTTACAAAATGTCTTTAAAAAATTTACTTTCTTCCTAATAAACTGGAGAATTCAGTGGTTTGAGTAGTATTAAACGCATTAGTTAGAGCGAATTTGATTATGACGGTATATGCCGCGGTTAAATAAAATATTTAAATCATATACATTTATCACACAGATGATGAGAGGGACAAAATTGTAAACCAAACAAGCAAAAAAGTATGAAAATATTTATTTAAGTTTAAGAAAATTCATTTCAAGCCAAAGTAAAGGTAACAATTTATTCGTCGAAGAGAAGTCCATAAGCTCCCATGGCCAAAGCGATGTCAGCTTGAGCCCAGAAACGATGGTAGGTAAAGGTTGGAACGGAACCTCCATTCAAGTAAGATTCTATTTTGGACCATTCCGGATCATTTTTGTACCAGGATCGAAGACCGATGAAAGTGGCAGAGGAGTCGATTGTATCTCCGTTAGGGTACTCACCAGTCCATCCACTTGGGACGTACACAGGCTCGTTGAATCTGTTGTAGTCTTCACGAGGTTCCTCGTTGGAAATTCCGTTTGTGGTCTGGTAGTTCTCCCACATGATATCCAACAGTTGCTTGGCAGCGGATTTTGCATTTTCTGCATTAGCTTTGGCGGCGTAGTAGGCCAACGTTCTCGCAGTGGCGGCTCCAGTACCAACATCATCAGTGTAGGCGGTGATGGTTACGTGAAGGCCGTTTCCTGGTACACCAGACCAATCGAGGGTGGCAGGGATTTGGTAAGTGTTGCCGGAGAATTTGGTGTTAGAAAGAAGCCAGGATACCCATTTGTCCAACAAGGTTTTGGCGGTAGAGTCACCGCTTACATAGTAGTATTGGGCCAATCTGTCTACAGACCAAGGTTGCATACCATACCATCTGTTGGATGGTGGATCGTGGTATACGGGTTCCCAATCATAGTACATACCTGCAGTTAAATACATTGACATTATTTAATAACAAATCATTTCCTAAGCTATAAATTCTATTATTGTGTGTGAAACTAGTCATAACACAGTATTCTATCTACATTTTTAGAATTTCTTTACTGACATATTACAGGAAAAAAAATTTTGCACATTTGGTACATACCGTGGAAAGTGTTGGAGGTCAAGTTTGATGGGGGAGTGTCATAACGACCGTTCCAGGTATTAGTAGCACCACCAGCGAATGCACCCTCTTCAGATTGCAAGTAGGTGTAGAATTCCAACTGTCTTTCCAAGGAAGTTTGCCAATCAGTAACTGCGGAAGATCCTTTTGGTTTCAAACTAGCCTCATTAACCAAAGCGTATGCCGCCAATGGATTTTGGTAACCGAAATGAGCAGCACCATCTCCGATCCTCCAGGCCCAACCTGCGGATGTGTCGAGGGCTCCTCCCCAGGCGTAGTACCATGAGAGCAAGTAGTGAGCGGAATCTTTGCCAGTTCCAGCTGCGCAGGAGGATGCACCAACGCAATCTCCAATCTTCTTAAAGTATTTGTCGAAGAAGGAGTACCTCAAGAAGTCGCCCATTTTAGCCGCCTTCTCCAAAGTGCCGGAGATTGTTCCGGTTTGTCCAGCTGCAGCTGCCCAGACAGACGCCCAGTAGGCTGCTTGAACGGTACGAGCGTCGGCATCTGGAGCGTTTGTGAATTTCCATTGTTTGGCGTAGTTAGAGTCACCTGAAAAAAAAAATAATTATGGTTATCGGCAATTTTGATATTTTAAATCTGTACCGTACCGGTAAAGAGATCCAAGAAACCGTTGGTACCACCATATGCGAAGGAATCACAGGATGGTTGAGGAATGGTTCTCCACACAGATTCTTGAGAACCTCTTTGGAAAGTGTTGATGTATGATGGGCCGGAAGTACTAGGTCCTTTTTCGCATCCACCTCCTGTTTAAAGAAAAAAATCACGTGTCAACATTGATATACTTTTAATAATTTCTCAGTAATATTAGAACAACTATCAAAATATTATTATATATAAATCATTGTTATGTTGTTGATTGGAAGTTAATAGTTTCGAATATGGTGAAAATGAAATTAGTTTTGAATAACGAAAATTGTTAAAATTTTTAAACATTCCTTTATATACGAAATTTAGATAATGTGAACAAAACCAAGAAACATTTGAGATGAGTTTGAACTCCTAATTTACCTGGACTGACACCAAATCCGTAGATGTTGTCTACATCTAGCAACCAATGCATGCCATAGATATCGGCGGTGCCATAAGCCGAATTCAGTTCTTGGGCTATGGGGTCAACACCGACTGGTACGCTGGTATCTAGCTGAGATGGATATTCGTTGGGCGTATCAAGCTCTGGAGCATAAGTAGCAGGCGAGCTTGGATTGTAGAAGCTGTTGGTAGGTTGATCAGCGCTTGTAGGGATGGCATACTTTTCTATGATTTCAAAGGCGGTGTTGAAACTGGAGAAGTCTCCACTGATGGCGCCGTACATGGCTTCTAGCCAGACGTAGTAACTGAAGGCTTCAGAGGTAGTTTCGTGTCCGTAATCGGGTGCCTCTACCATGAGCGTTTCGATGGAGTGGTATGGGACTCCTTCAGGAGAGAAGTATCCCGCTGATGAATTATGGATTTTTGCATATTGGTCTAAGAAGCGCTGGGTGTATACACCAGCGCCTTGGATATGGGCGGCGCAGCCGAGTAACAAAATTATTTGCCACGATCGCATGATGGACCTAATAAAAATAAATATTGAAAACTAAATCATAAACTGGATTATAAAAAAAATAAAAAAACAGAAGTAAACGACGAAATTATAACTAAACTTAATCTGAATCAGTTTATTTGTTCATTTATTTTTTATTTAAGGGATTAAGTAAATAGTAGCAGTAAACTTACCTCTCTTATGAAGCCAAAGCGTTTGATGCATGTCTTCACTATTTGGTTTTTATATAAAAAACGTATCTTATCAGATGCACTTGAATAGCGTGGATCTTAAAAATAGAGCTTTCAGAAAATTTATAATGTGTACCAAAGAATTTCTGTTAATTAATGAATCTTTTCTTGACAAAAAGCCTTAATTTTTGGAAAAATTCAAAAATAACAAAAAAGAACACCGTTAAATCAGACAAATAATAAGAAGAATCACATACAGTCGTCCATTCCTATGAAATAAAATGCCTATGTGAATGTAGATAAATAATAAAAATATATGTCTTTTATTATAGTAACTCTTTAATTAATATGGTAAATACATGTTTTTCCTGGTAAAGTTAACTCAGAAACATTTTGAATAAAATTAAGGTAAAGTAAAAAGTAAAAGTATACGAGTAGGTAACATTTTTATTGTATCAAATACTAAAACAAGGGGTTCAAGATCTACGTTACCGGCTGCTACGGTCACATTCGTAGCCAACTCCTTACTTTTAATATTTTTAAAATAATATTACTTTTATTATTGAATAACATGTTTGTATCACTGCCTCTGCAAATATAATATTAAGCCAAGATCCGTAAATTTACATGCATACTAGAAGAATAATAAAAACTGGACATGACGCATGCCGATACGAATGGATGAAATTGCCGCGATCGAATAGGGTTCCCTGAGTTAATTCAGTGCGAATACCTCCCTAAATTTAAACGAAATTGTTCCTTGAGCACAGTGGTGTATTTAATGCGGAAAAGAAGGAAATAGTGCAATTCTAACCAAGAATTAAGAACGGATAATGAAAAATGCATACTATTTTTTATATCGATTTTTTGGATGCCCGAAAAAAATATTGTAAACTTGAATACGTATCTCCTATAGCCACAAATCTAATTGTTATAGCCAGTCCTTTTTCTATTGTAAAGTTGATGTTTTTTTTATTATTGGTCCAGGTTAACAAACTCGAATCAATTCAGGCCAGTTGTGTCAAATTTCTTATGAAGCCTTCTAATTCTTGAAAATTTATGTCTTAGGTATACCGGGTGTACCCTATCAGACCTACAGTGCTTACAAAAGCGTGTAAGTAAAGAATAGGTATTCCTTTTTCCAGCTACTATAATAATTCTGGAATACTTATTTAACAACAACTAAATTCGAACGAAAAGACTCATAAAACTTTATTGATTATAATGTGAACGTATTTGTGTGATGAATGTTAAGTTTTGTAAATACGTGTGATAAAAACATACGAATACCTAATTATTATGTACACTATAGCAACATAAAAAACAATTTACTGAAGTTTTATTACATTATTATGGAACAATTTCAAAATATCGTCATATATTTTACACAATATTCACAATGAACGAAGCTGCGCCGGCGCAGTGATCCCAATGCTCCAAAACTCTCAACTCAAGTCTAAATTTTTATCGACAAGTCTGAATGACATTATTGTGCATACGTAAATTGCATTCAGTACATTATTTAGCGTTATTTATATGCAGTAAAAATACTTTATGCCATTAATATCTGAGAATTCAATGACAATTCTTAGTTTTGCCATTTATCGATGTTAGTTTCTTCTGTGTAAGTCTGGCTCAAGGCTATGCACATTTTACATGAAATTTGAACACTATTTGGCGTTTTTTATGTAAAATTTTAAAATTTTTAAATGTTTATTTTTCAGAATGTGCTCATAATGAAGTATATTTCAATTTAAACATAAGTTTCAGCGGGGATGACTACCTAAAAATCTAAATTAAATCGATTTACTGAAAAAACTCCCTGTGTAAGAATTGATGTATCATCAGATTTTATGCGCCATCTAGTGTCTGTATACCAAATTTAGTCGCACTGGCTATAATGGTTTCTGAAATACAAGCAGTGAAAGTCTTAGAGGGAACACCCGGTATAAGCTTAGATTTTTTTATCCACTAACCATACATTCATTTAACTTTGAATTCTTTTAATTAAATTGAAGCCAGCAGCAAATGGCAAAATGGAAACATCGTAAATTCATTACCAAAAAAAAAAAAAAAAATTACTGTTATACAGAAGCATTAAAAATCGTCAGTTACACTTTGAGTTTCTTAGGGTGTGGATATATTGAATTATTTTGCAATTCGCGTCCACTTGTGCGTTTCGGTTTAACATTTTTTAATAGATAAAAAACAAAAGAGAAAGAGCTCGAACATCACGGTATGCTTTAATATTTTTGTATTATATATGTCTAACTATCTGCCACTTCAATTTTTTACAATTTTATTACGTACTAGTATTATGTAGATTGTAGGTTTGCATCACTATTATATAGTAATTCAAAAAGGACCTACTGGTAATGAAAATGGGATTGATGTAGAGAGGGGGGCCCATCGAACACGTTTATGGGGAGACCCACTGTGAATTATCATTTTTGGATTCAATTTATTTATTAAACTTATAATGATATTTATATCGTTCTTTTACATGGCCAAAAGATTGTTTCTTCAAATGAAGTATTGCAGTTTCTCTGACATTATTATTTGGGACATTGTGTAATTGTTTGATATGTAGGAAAAACAAAATGATCGTTCTTAAATAATAATAATTGCGTAAACAGCTTGTTTTGGACAACCTACTGAAGTGCTCTTAACTCTACTGGCAAATAAAATTCAAAAAAACATGATAACGTAAAATATGGAGAACTACACTTTGCTCATAATTTAGGGTAAATATGCTAATATTTGACATTAGGAGACCTCTCTTTAAAAATATTCCTCACACATATATGTAGTGTCTTTACAACAAGTAGGTAATGTATTCCATCCATTTTAGTTAAATAATTTAATTTGTTTCTTAAAATATAAAAATAGGATCATCAACAAAGCATACGTTTGGTATACTTTTTGTAAGATAATTGTTTTAAGGGATAACGTCTAATTTTTAGTTTTTCTTTGATGAAAAGTGCTTAATAATAATTCAAAAGGAATGACTTTTAACCCTTCTGAAAATAAAAAAACAAAATATAATTACCCCAATGTAATCTAACACTTGCATTATAAGAAATTAGATGTTGCTAAAGTATGTTAAAGCGGCATATATTAAAATCAAAAATAATAATTTTTGTTGAAAATTGAAATTTCACATAATTGGGACAGGTGTAATTTGTGTAAATTTTTTGAAAATGTAACAATCTCTACAAAATATAGATAATACTTCACAACTGTAATAATGATCACAATGAGGCATGTTGAATTTTCACACAACTTGAAGTTGTTCCTATTTGTGCTAAAATTCTGTGAATTTCTTCCCTTTTATTTCTTTCTTCAAATTTTTATTTGTTTTTTTTTGTGGCAGTAACAAAATCAATGCAAAATTTATGTGCAACTTATTAATAAAAAAACAATAGTCAAACACACGGACGTGGACGTATGTTGACGAGTGATTTATATTGTTGTATTTAAAAATGCCTTATTCAAATCAATAATTAGCAGTAGTACGACATACGTGCGAGATAACTTTATTTACCGCCTTTTAGAAGCATCCTTGTTAACTCGTGGAAATAATTTTGAGCAATTTTTGTACTCAACGAGATTTTATGGAAGGTAGTTAATTTGTATTACTATTAAATAATTTCAATTCTAGCGGTGTCTCAACACAGACATATTTAAAAGCAACTACAAAATACGTTGCGGGGCGACGTACTGAACATTATTACTATATTGTACTATATCATACAAGGTTGGTTACAAAATTTTTTGATTAATTGTTTTGACAATTTCTTTTTCTTGAAAATATGGCATTTTGCACCACAAGTTGTTTAATCAAAATTGTTTATTTCCACATTTTCCATTAGCCCTCTCAAGGAACGCAGTTATTTCAGAAACACCCTGGATACAGGGTGTCCTGTAAAGTAAAATCTTTAACCGGTGTGAAAGTAGCACCCAAAGATAGCACCCGAAATTTCCGAAGATAGCCGAATGACCATGGACGTTCGTTGACTAAGGTATACAAATATGATCATGATATTGTGAGTTCCAAGGCATTATCTCATAGTAAGTAACATCCTGGGGATGATACATAGTATCAGAGTTCTTCAAGAGATGCTTATCACTCAGAAAAAATATGATCAAATAGAAATTGGTCCCAGGGGGTAAAATACGAGGTAATATATGATAGCACCCGAAAAAAATATTTTCCAATATCTCGGAAAATACAAGCCGTTGCATGGAGTGACAAGTTGCAACGGCATGTATTTTCCGAGATATTGGAAAATATTTTTTTCGGGTGCTATCATATTTCACCCCCTGGGACCCATTTCTAGTCCATCATATTTTTTCCACAAGATGTGTATCTCTTGAGGAAACTACATACCGAGTGACAAGTTGCAATGGCATGTATTTTCCGAGATATTGGAAAATATTTTTTTAGGGTGCTATCATATTTCACCCCCTGGGACCCATTTCTAGTCGATCATATTTTTCTTACATAATGTGCATCTTTTGAGGAAACTACATACCGAGTGACAAGTTGCAACGGCATGTATTTTCCGAGATATTAGAAAATATTTTTTTCGGGTGCTATCATATTTCACCCCCTGGGACCCATTTCTAGTCCATCATATTTTTTCTGAGTGATAAGCATCTCTTGAAGAACTTTGATACTATGTATCATCCCCAGGATGCTGCTTACTATGAGATAACGCCTTGGAACTCACAATATCATTATCATATTTGTATACCTTAGTCAACGAACGTCCATGGTCATTCGGCTAACTTCGGAAATTTCGGGTGCTATCTTTGGGTGCTGCTTTCACACCGGTAAATCTTTAGGTGGTGATAGCACATTAAGAAATATGACACCACTAAACATAAAATCTTAAACGCACCGTTATTATAGACCTTAAAAGTTCTAAATACTTACTTAAGTAGTTTCTATGACGTAACTCCTTGGAGAAAGGAAACATAATGAAGTTTTCTGAGATTAGTCAGCTTTAGGAAGCCAATTAATAATGTGAATATGAAAAAAAAAACCGTTATCTTATTTTCTGCTTAAAAAATGTGTCTACATAGGTCCAGCTCATTTCACAGGGTATTTAGAAAGGCTATTGATTTCGATCGGGTATAAATAAACTATTAAAGTTCATTCAACGTCAACTTACTATTGGTAATTTTGTGTTCTTTAAATCTTTCTCAAATGGTGCGCCTATGGAATCTTGTCCCCTGCAACCCTCGCCTCATCTATGTACTGTAAATGAGTCATTTTCATTTTGAAACTCGGGTATAAAGAAAATGTACTAGAAAACTAAATACGCATAAAAAATACAGGCAAAAAATATATCTTTGTAGATTTTTTTTTATTAGAAAATATGATACTTTAGGGTGATAAAAACCACCGTTCCGCTATCTATTTTTTATATATACGTAGTATAGAACTTTTAAAAATAACTGAAATGTTTTATATGAAAATAATTTTTCAAAAATAGTTAATTTTGGTACAGCGTACCAAAAAAATCATTGTATTATATAGGTTGTCTCAGGTATCACTGACGTCCTTGGAAGGGGTGATTATACAGCCAAAATAAATGAGATTTATCCAATATACCTATATCTAAAATTTCACCATTTGTGAGATACGGGGTGTCAAAGATTTCGAAACTTTTATTATATTTTTTATTTACTTGGAAATCATTAGTGATTAAACAACAATAATTCTAGGTTGTAATGTGACATATTTGGTCTATTTATTCAGTATGTTTAAATATTCCCATTATCACCAGTGGCGTACAAACTCTGTGGCACCCTTATTTACAATAACAATAGTACGCCACTGTCTTAATTATATAAAAAAACTTAATATACTTTAAGTTTCAATTATTTTAAACAAATAACAATTATTCTTTGAAATTTTCTTTAAAACGTATCGTCTTTAAGTAATTGTTCATTTAAAATATTTCTGCATTTCTTAGCTTGTGCGTGGTAGGGCCTACTATGCTTTAGTAATATTTTATTTATTTAATTATTTGTTCAAAACAATTAAAACTTAAAGTATCTTACGTTGTTTTATACAATTGAAACAGTGGCGTACAATTTTTATTGGAAGTGTTTCTACGCCACTGGTGATATTGGAAATGGAAACATTCTAAAATAAAACTTAGAATTATTGGTTTATTATTAAGAATGATTTCCAACACAGTAAACTTTTAGAAATACATATATCTGGGTAAATCTTGTTTTAGCTGTACAATCACCTCTTCCAAAGATGCCAGTATACCTTAAAACACCCTGTATATTTTGAAAATGAGAATCGGAGCAAAACAGTTTTTCAAAAATAAATTTGAAATATTTCTCATTCATTTACCATTTTCACCTTTTTTTGAAAAAAAAAATAAGAAAGAAAAGAAACCTATTATACTAAATATCCTTCTTTATAAACAATAAACAATACAAAACATTATGTAAGTTATAAGTGAAAAAAACATTTCCTTTATACTTTAAAGTGCTTGATTAAAATATTAAATGTGTCAATCATTAAAAACATCCATGACTTAAATCTAATACTAATAGATCTTGATATCTGTCATATGTACAAAAATATACCTCAAAATAGATTCAAAGGTATTAAGGTATAATTTATTGGTAATAAAAAGGTAAGTGTTTGTTTACAATATCTACTCAACAACTATGAGCATCCATCAAACCTCATTGAAAATACATAACTAACGTACTCATATTAGAATCATATTTTAAAAAGTTATTACTCGTTTTTACAATGTAAAAATAGTTTACCTGCATAAAATTAATGTGTACTTCTCACCTTTACACCCATATAAAATTGTATTGGGTAGTGCGATCATTATTTGTTTGTAATAGTGCAGAACAACAACAAATAACCATAAAAACATAAATATAGACCTCTGTAAATAAGTTGCAACAAATTAGAAAACGTACATAAATGCGCTTAAAGCTTGGTGGAGGTTCAGTGGAAAAAGATGCGATAAATTTAGTTTAAAATTATTTAAATTGTTATTTAAATAATAGTTATGAAGCAATATTTAAATTTTTTAGGTTGTTTATTGTTGTCCTGCAATAAAAAATAAGTAAATAAATTTCATTATTGACTTTGTTTTCAATAATATTGAAAAAAGAATTTCATTTACTACCCTTTACATTTAATTTTGTATTTTTTTTAAGTTCTAACGCCTTCTGGACGTTTGTCCTAAAAATATACAAATTTTTTAACATTGAAAGCGTTGTAGTGCAAATTTTAATTTGAAATATAACTTAAAGAATCTTGGTATATTTAGGTTTTAGAGGGCGCCGTACAAGGAACCGTTGCCAAATTTTAGATAAAAAAATCGCTAATATAGATTTCCGAAAAATGACCCGGAAAAATCATAGAAGGCCGTAGAGTGGTAAACTAGCCGTCATGGTAGGTAGCAGAGGTTCACCTTTAGTTGCAACAAAATTAATAATCAGCATCGCACTACCCACTACAATTGTTTCAGAGGTATGAAAGTGCGAAGTGGAACATTCTGAATATCGTTAATTGTTGGTTTTTAGATCAATTATTAGTAGTTAAATTGTTCTTTCTGGGTTGTAGGTCCATATAAAGAAAACTCATATTTTTTAAAAAGCCGACGTTTCGGTATTTTATTATACCTTCCTCAGTTCGCTATAAAAATAGATACAACTTATTCAGAACATTATTCATCTTTTATTCCAAAAATTCAAACCAGTTTGTGGATCCACTATATGCATATTCAAGTCAAATTATTGCTAAGTAATATTTTTAGATATAATTCAACTTTTAATAGTATATTTGTGTATGCTCTGAATGTGTGAGTTTAGAAAAATAATAATTTTCTAGTTCAAGGTTATATATAATTTTGTATCAGGTTTAGATTTTAAAAATAAATTGAAAAAGATCTGTAGTGGGTATCAACATATCTAAGTAAATAAGTAGTATCAAGTGTACTTCAGATTGACTGATATGTTGGTACCCCAAAATAAGATAAATATATAACAAACTTAAATAAATATGTGTAGTTGATCCAAGTACTTGATGACACAAACAGAAAACATTAACCTACTTAACATTAATTGTGAATACAATAAATTTTGAGAAATGTGATTGTGATAATTTATTTTCGTACATTGTTTTTTCACTGAAATTGTTTTATCAGAGAAGTAGTGCCTATGCTGGTCGAATACCAGGAAATATAGGCCATTAACAAAGTTAGTTTACAGAATAAGGTGGTCCACACATTTGATCCCTACGAATCAAAGACTACTCGCCTAGACAACTGAGAGCGTAGCAGCGTGAGCCACCGTCTATTGCCTGTTAAATAAATCCCTACCAAACCTACCAGACGAAGAGGCAAGAAATGATGGGAATGAATGGGAATGGGAATGAATATAGAAGAACCATTTTTTAATGATTCCTACAAATATTTATATTTTCATATTGCAAAAAATAAAAAATAATAAAAATGTGTCTAAAGTTATGTAATATAGCTATTGTAACTTCAATACCTCTGTGTTAATCTTAATATTATTAATAAATAAAATGTCTAAGTTTAGTTTTTATTTATTGGTTATAGGAAATGATTTAAATGTATTTATTTGTAGCATTTCTAGGCAGTTTTTCTTTTTTCGGATATTTCGCTACAGCGTAATATAAAGATATATAAATATGCCTCTGGCATACAATTGTCATATCTGACATTTTGAAAACAAAGGTAAAAAGGCATTTGAAGCATTAACGAATATTTTTGCTTTATTGTAAAGGTATTAACTAATTCAAATCTATGTCCCTTCAATTTCTATCACATGTATACTTTTTTATACTAAATATGAGTATCTTAGTACGCCAAAATTGATTAGAATATCTTAAATTAGCGAAATGCCTTTACAATAAAGCGAAAATTTCGAAAGATAATAAAAAAAACATAATATAAGACCAATATTATGGGTGTAACTCAACGCTAGTTGAGGCACTAGACAACAGAAAAGTTGTTTTACTACTAAACTATGGAATCTTTAACTGATGCAATATGACACAATATATAAGTAGAAAAAGGTAGGCTCATGTTAGTTATAAACAATTGTTACAAAATTGATAGCCATGGTGGTAATAAAATTGAGTGTTTTAAGATATACTCCAGCTAAGGTATTTGTAAACGCCCTAAGGCACATAAAAAATAGGTTTGCAGTCGTACGACAACACACCATCAAAAGTGTTGGACCTCCTGTATATAAAATGATTCGATTAAACCTATTGATTTTTCTTAATGTGGTAAAAAGGTACATGTACTTATGCAACAAAAAAGACAATAAAAAATTGCAGACCATGAATCTATACTTTATCAATTTTTTTTACAAATCTGGTCAGTTTGGCAATGTATTCAGCCAATTATTCCTTTGAATTTTTGTACATTATACCTAATAAAAGAACGTGAAATTTCTGCGTTTACCCGAGCAAGAATGACTACTTTACATGATGCAGGGCATTTTAATCATCAGATATCGAACATGTTGAGCGAATAGAACACAGATATGAAGAATTTGATACAGTGGAAAACAGACCACGTAGTGAACGTCCTCGAGTATTTAATGAAAGGGAGGATCGGTATTTGGTGCAATATGCCCATAGACACCGCACATCTTCAGCTTCAGCTGTCAGGACCCACTTTCAAAGTACGTTTCGCCGTGTTATATCGATACCTACTATGACTCAAAAATGCAAATTTACGTGCTAGAAGACCATTGCGGGTACCCACTCTACTTCCAAGGCATCGTGCTGCCCGTCTCCAGTGGGCACGAGAGCATAGGGGCTGGCTTTTACGTCAGTGGCGGTGGGTCTTTTACAGACGAAACCACCGCTCAAGATAATGTAGAACCTGTTTTAAAGACGCCAATTGCAAAAAAATAATAAACAGAATGTACTTTTTTTATGCAAAATACAGATTTTCTTATAATATTATTTTATTACATTTTCTGTGTCAAAATAATTTTAAAGACCCAATTGCTTCTAATGTGAAAACCAATAAAATGATATTATGAGAAAATCTGTAGTTTACATAAAAAAGTACATTCTGTTTATTATTTTTTTGCAGTTGGCGTCTTTAAAACAGGTTCTACATTATCTTGAGCAACACGAAAATATTTAGGTACATTTTTTTAACTAAAATTGAAAAGAATGTAATAACTACAAAAGAAAAAAGGACAATATGTAGTATATTGCATGAAAGACCAAAATGCAGGCAATTTTTTGTGGCCATAGTCTGCTTCAATAAAAAAAAAATGTATCCGCCTAGAGAGCGCAGCGAACCACATACGATATTTCAAAACTCTTTTTATATCAGGTGGAAGGTATCAATTTTGCAATAAAAATTTATTACCAATAAGTTTTCTCTATCTCTTAAAATAAGAAAGTTAGACAGCCTTAAAATTTGGGTACTTTACAAGTTTTTTTTATTATTACTCATAAAGTTGGCCATGGATCTCAAATTTGTTGTTACGAGCATAAAGGCCTCCAAAAATGCAACAAAAAACAATTAAAGATTTTTGACGTGTCTCGCATATTAAGCGAGATACATGGGAGGGGCCCTCTTATGTAATACAGCCTGTATATGTTTTTTTGTAGACAGGCCTATTGTGTTAGCGCATGTAAGATACATAATATTAATATAATTTTATTGTCTAAATGTCAATTTTGTTAAATAAAAAAAATCTATGACAGTGTATTAACAGCTATATTGGTGGGGTAGCAACAAAAATATTGTAAAGTACATATTGTGTTAAAAGTTTAATGAATATATAAATTTCCTGTTCTGTAGATAATAGCTGGAGCATAAATTCTATAGAAATGTGGAAGACACGTCATGTTTGGTTTATCCCCACAACATGTGACGCATACAGATAGTGCTATCAAGAAACATCACAAAAATGTAATTTGATATAATGATTAGATGTAACACTTGAATTTAAAATTATACTTTGCATTAATAAATGTTAAAAAAATATATTTCTTTATTAACTTTATATAAAAGAGGTGGGCACTTTTACAGCATCAATAATTTAAACCATTAACATCAGTAGGAACCATTGATTTTACAAAATAGAAAACAATATGGAAAATCAATTTTATATGGGATGACAATTTGAAAACTTACAATTGCTTCGTCTGAGGAACAAAAAAGATAGATTTCAAATATTCTTCCAAACCATTTATGTAATATGAAGGTGGAATCCCGAGCCACCCCAACTAAATAACCCCCGACTCGTAATGCCTTATCATAAAGTTCTTAAAAATGCTTTTTAGTAGTACCTTATAAAGCTGCATTTGATCAAGTAGTTTTCACTCTATTAAGGAAAACCTAGAAAATTTAATTTTAAACTCTGTATTCTTTCTTGTTTCGAAATATTTTTTTTTCCATATCTTTTATTATTGTTTGAGCAAATAAAAACGATTAAAAAAAATGTATTTCTTTTTTACAGATTTCGTTTAACTTTTTACTTTAAGAAGCAATATTTACAGAGACACTCTCTGTACTGTACTGTTATTTCCAAAACTATTTCCAGAGGAACATTTGAAAGTGTAGGTCAAGAGTTTGATGATAGGCTTTATTATTATTTACAAAATAATGGAAATCGTTTTTAACATTTATTAACTTAATAATAAAAATATAAAGTTTTCTTTAATAGATTGAAGATACTTGATCAAATGTAGCTTTGTAAGGCACCATTAATTTTTTTTTAAAAGCTTTAGGGGGTTGTCATTTAAGATTATTTAGATGTGGTGGCTGATGGTCTGGGGGATAAGTTAGAATCGGTTAGTTAATACATAATTTGAGTTCCCCCTCCATATTACAGAAACGATTTCGAGTGATTTTTTTATACATTTTTTTCTTCCTCAGATAGAGGAATTGTCACACTGTATGACTATTAAATTCTATTTCTTCTACTATATTAACTTTTTCTTAAACATTTTTTGGAATTTTTAAATTTTCCACACATAAATTAAAAAGAATTTTATAAAACATGTGTAACAATTGTTTCACACCATTGAACTGTTACTATCACCCGCATTATTTTATATGATATACGAAAAATAGCATATCTAAGTATATCTAGCAAATATACATTTTAATAAGGTGAAGCTTTCACTGTCAGCCAAAGTACGATAGTGGTGCAACATATTAGATGGTAGACGAGGACGGTTGGTTTTACAAACTTCACTCGAGGACATTTCTATAGGATTCTATGTTCCTTTTACATAGTAGAGATGGAAACCACATTGGATCAATATCAGTTGAGTTGAGATACGGTAGATGGAACACATACTTTATTTTAAACGTATAAAAAAGTGATAAGGAGTGTAAATGGCACATATTAAATACAATATAAATTCTAATCATAAAACGAAAGCTTAGAGACTTCTAGGCAGTCGTTGAAACACAATGCGACGGTTCTTTTAGAAAATTCTCAATAATTCAATTTTTTATGCCTCTTACTTCTGCTCACTTTATTCAAGAAAGTTTAATAATCATTAAATGTAACAATCTATCTCATGTTTGCTAGTAAACAAGTGGTAAGTTGTGTAGCTATAAGGTGCCAGTAAACTAAGACATGACAATAGAAAAATCGGCCTTAAAAAGCATCTTGAGAAATATTCTTTATTTAACATTTTTGGAAAAGTAATTGAATTTTCGGATAATAAGGGTTATGTGGTAAGGTAATTTTTGGAATATCGAATTAATGTACTGTAAAAGAAAGATCCTTAAAAAATAACTTTATGATTCTTTATTTAAAATAACATATTTCAAGTTCCCTTAACTGATAATTGAAACCAAACCGAAACGTCGCAATTCAAATCTAAAAATACAGTGAAATTCCTCAAGAAATGTTCTGTGAAAAAGTGTTTTCAAATTTAAAAAATTTTAATCTTCGTAGAAAAAGCTTAATAACTTCTCCAAATCATAAACCTTTTTTTTTGAGAAGAGAAATAAATTGTTCTAACTAAAAAGAAATAAATTGTTCTAACTAAAAGTATATAGGGTATAGGGTGGCCAGAAAACGAAATAGAGCTATTTTCAGGAACTGCGTCAAAATTGTAGAAAAATGCCCAGGCCCGTCGATTTTAGATTAAAGGGGGACATTCTTTGCTGGTATTTTTGACTCCGCCACTTTCACCCCCAAGCAAGGGTAAGCATCACCCCAAAATATTTAAATGGCATTGGGGGTTGAGTAATATTTATTTTGAAAGCTATTACAATTCTCTTTACAACAGACTTTAAATTTTATAATTCCGCTCAGTACTTAATAAGAATTTTGATTTTGTAGTTGAAACTTATGTACAAACAATTAGTAACGGTAAAAATGTCACTCATTCGAGTTAAGTACGCCAATGGTATAAATTTAGTATTTCTTGCGTTACATTGATTTTTGGTGATTTGTTATCACTTTCGTAAAAAAACCACAACAGAAATGAATACTATACACGCACAACGAACGTAAAATTAGTGGATTTCAAATTTATTTTCTAGTATTATTTGGAAGCGTTGGTTGGTAGTTTATTTAATTGTGTTTTTGAAAATTAAACACTATGGTTTATTCCATTGCGGAAAGAGTAGATATCATTTCGCTTTACTTTATGAACAATAAATGTGCGAATAGAACAACTCAGCTATTTAATAAACAACATCAAGATCGACGTGTCAGGAGGAAGTATGTTTTAGTTAATAAAAAAATTCAAGAGACAGGGAACGTAGCTAATAAAAAACGAGAAATTGAAAAACCTATAGTTAATAAAGCTAGTGAAGTTACAGTTTTGCGACAAGTTCATCTTGATCCTACATTAAGTACGAGGCAGCTGACATCTGTATCTGGGACCAATAGAACTAGCATACAAACCATTTTGAAGAAGAATAAAATCCATCCATACAAAATACATTTAGTCCAACTTCAATGAGGATGATTATGACCGTCGTTTGCAATATTGCGAAATAATGAATGAGCAAGGAACAATCCACAGTTTCTTTTTAACATCTGTTTTCCTGATAAATGCTTTTTTTTTCTTGAACAGGACGGTAAATCGTCACCATTGCCGCTATTGGTCAGATTCAAACCCAAGAGTTTTTCATGAGGTGTATACACGGCAACCGGAAAAATTAAATGTTTGGCTGAAATTTTCGGTGACCGGCTGGTGGGTTCTTATTTTCTATCTAGTAATTTGACTAGCCAAATATATTTATTATTTACTGGAAGACGCTATTGACCCTGCCTTGACTGATATTATTGAAAATGTTCCAGAGTATGATGAAGATCATTTGATTTTTCAGCAGGACGGTGCTCCTCTTCATTATGCGTTAATTGTCCGTCAGTATATGGACCAACGTTTTCCACGGAATTGGATTGGGAGAAGAGGCATTGGGTGGCCTCTACGATCACCGGATTTATCGCCCCTTGATTTTTTTATAGGGATACCTAAAAAGTAAAATCTATAAAACACAGCGAGCGTCGCTGCAAGATTTTCGTCATAGAATCGTCGACGAGTGCCGTCGAATCACCCTGGAAATGCTTCAGAATGTGCGCGAACGTTTCGAACAAAATCTTTATTCTTATATGGAAGCGGGCGGTCATCAGTTTGAACATTTAATCAACTAAATAGTAAGTAAGCAACTAAACATAATTTAAATTTTTTTCAATGTATTGGGCGGAATTTTAAAATTTAAAGTATGTTGTAAAGAGAATTGTAAGACTTATCAAAATAGATATTTGTCCCCCTTTAATCTAAAATCGACGGGTCTGAGCGTTTTTCTTCAATCTTGACGCAGTTCCTGAAAATGGCTCTGTTTCGTTTTCATTTGGCCGCCTCTGTATATTGCATTTTATGATATTATATATAGAAAATTACGGAGAGAATCATAAAATAAATTAACTACATTTTTGCACATCAAACCGGATATTTTGATCATTTGTTTTCACGAAAACTTTTGGGATTAGGATTAAGAAAAATTTTTGGTCTATTTTGATATTTATACTATCGTCTGTTAAAATTATGGCAGCCACACCTCTAACGCCATATATAAGCGTTTGCAGACTTTACGAATATTATTAAATATCAAAAGATCTTTTATCAATATTGTTGCAAAATTTGATGCAATATAAATTTAATAGTTTGTTGGACGCAAAATGTGCGTAATCATTCTTTTTTACTTCATATTCCATTCTTAGAAGGTTTTACGTTAGCAATAACCAGACGAACTGAACGACCAACTAAGCAAAAAAAAATCATTTTTAATGAATTTAAAGAAGACAAACTTTATTTTATCCACTGCCACTTATATTTGTAATAATTAATTGAAATAAGTAATTAAGAGATCTTAAAATAATATTACCGATTGATATCTAATCTTGACACTGACAATCACGTTAAATATAGTCCTTTACTTAAAGGTAAACAATGTACTTTATATACCAGGTGGTCAATTTAACTTGAAAACGCTATATATTTCTATGAAAAAATGTGTCGAATAGAAGTTAGTCAATGTCGGGGGCGAATAAAATGGCGTTTTTTGACCTTGACTATATTTCCAAAGTTATAGTAAGGTTAACTTTGGATTTTCAAATGTGGAGTTATACTTTTTTCCCCTAAACTTGATAAGGAATAAAAAATTAGTAACTTTTATACGAAACACTTTTTTTGCAATTTAATAGTTATTTATGCAACAAGTACAAAATGTAATGTAATGTAATGTTGTCCTACTCGGCCTGACGGCCTCGTTCGTTGGATAATTTCACGTCGCGTGCAATAAACACATTTTGTGCGAGTTGCATACAATAATTTTTCTACGTTCATGCAATAACCAAAAATTTTTTTATTTAGATGACACTAAATCTAGGAAAATATGACGTCGATTTGAACGTTTATGTTTGTCATGATGACAAAACGCTGTAGTAGAATGACAGATGAATGCAATAAACATTTTATTGCATTGCAATAAAGAACCACTTTTTCCACTAAATATAGTTCAATAAAGTTTTGTTTTTTGCATGAACGTAGAAAAAAACAATAACTATCAATTAGGTTTATGTCATAAAATGATGATGAAATGAATGGTACAATTACAGTTGTCAGTGTATGATCCTCATTAATCACAGTGCTTCACTATTCACCATCAAAATGGAATATTTAACAGTTGAGATAAAACTTGAAAGGATTTTATTTTATGATGAATGTCGAAGAAGTGTTGTTAATGCTGAATGGAAACCTATACTTTTTTCCTTAAACTTAATAAGAAGTAAAAAACTAGTAACTTTTATATGAAACATTGTTTTTTAACGTAGAAACAATAACAATCAAGTAGGTTGAAACATAAAAGAGCGGATTAGAAATGCTTGCAGAGATCTTTTACAGAGTCATAAATCTTTTGTGAAAAGAGTTGACAAGTGTATTAAAATTGATGGTCATCATTTTGAACATTTATTGGGAACTTATTTTTTTTAGTAAAACCTAGTGCCTATTTGATCAAATACATCAAGTGATTTGTTAGTTGATATTTTCATTTATTATAATGTTGTAAATAAATTCTTTGTATAAAAGTTACTAGTTTTTTTATTCCTTATTAAGTTTAGAGGAAGAAAAGTATAACTTCCCATTTGAAAATCTTAAGTTACCCTCGCTATGACCTTGAAAAGATAGTCAATATCAAAAAACTGCAGCGCCTTTTATTTGCCCCTCGACAATGACTAAGTTTTATTTGACACATTTTTTCAAAGAACGGCGCGTTTTCGAAATATATAGCTTTCTCAAGTTACATGGACCACCCGGTATAATCTCAACGGGAAGTGCTGGTAACCTTCATGTTTTATTTCTAAATCGACTGATTTCCAAATGTATTCTAGAAAAATCGATTGTATTGTTGACGAAAAGTAGTTTGTTTTGGTGCCGATAGCAAAAAGCTCCAGAACGATTCAAAATAACTGATCATTCGATTAGTAAAAACTACTAAGCTATGACAAACTGAGAATGCAATTTACTTAAAGCCGTATGACACTACAAATAATTTTAAGCAAAATTACTTATAAAATTTTGTTGATAATTTTCGTTAGAAAATGTAAATTTTAGTTAATGCTATTATGAATAAAAATTCACAGTAAAATCATTTTCATGCGCATGCGTATAGGTTTTGTGCGGTCGTCTAGTTTTCAAAATTTTTTTTTTCAAAATTGTAGCCTATATGTATACATTACCTTAGGTTAAAGTTGCAATATAACCCCCTGCTACCTTCAGTTCGTGACGTCACACTGTTGTTGAAATGAATTGGCGTTATATTGCAACTTAATGTAAAATACATTGAAGTTCCAATTTTGATTTTTTTTCGAAAGCTAGGGTCAACCGCACAAAACTAATTTTAGCGTGTTCAAACCTCGAAAATAGGGGGGTAGAATTTTTTTTATTAAGGTTGGAGCTAATGTAAATAATTACCCTGGGTTTATTTGGCACCATCTGTTGAGAGTGAGTATACCTATTTTGTGAAATATCGAAGGGAAGGGATCTATAATAATTATTGTCAAATAACTATTATAACAAAATATCAGTGACAATTATATCAAAATATATTTATTACAATATTATTATATGTTTACACAGCTCCACACAGAATAACTATCACAGCTATAGTATGTAATTAGTCCAATTTGCACACTGAGCACTTTCTAGCGCATATTCCCATAAACATTTAGAATTATTCCAAAAATTCTGTAGAGAATTTTTGCAGTGTCATACGGCTTTTAGAACTATTCTAGGATCATTCAAATTCGAAATCAAAACAAGCTTACTAACAAATATATTCATTTTTAAATGTAATATCAATGTTGATATGGGTAAAAATAAGTAATAAAATTTAATTCTTCAGTTCTTTAGGGAGTATGATGGTCATCCACTTTAAGTAACTACATACTACTATCAAAGTATCTTAAAAATACAAGTAACTGAAAACATGGAAAATCATAATTTGTTCAGTCAACAGCAATTTTGGTTCATGGCGGATTATCTACGTCTTTGGCAATTGATAACTTTTACTAATTCGGGATTCGAAAAGGGAAAGTATGTTGGTTCTCAGTTCTAGGAACTAAACAAGGCTTTGATTGACAACAAATTATTAGCGTTTGGATTCTCATCTGATAATATTTTCTTATTTGTCAAATAGATAACAATTTGTCATTCACAATGGGAATAAATCGGGTATTCTTCAATTGAATTTTGGTGTACCACAGGGTTCCGTCCTGGCTCCGTTGCTTTTTTTAATTTACATTAATTACTTACCTACAATATTTGATAACAATACATTGGATATACTGGATTTGCTGATGACAAATATATCAACATCCAATCTAAGCCTATCTACGCTACTAAATGAATGCATCAGATAGAGGAGGATTCCCAGAATTGGTTCATTAGTAAAAAGTTAACAGTCAGTGTTACAAAAACACAGAAGATGATTTGGAGTATATATTGTATTATCTATGCAAAAAATATCGAAATATATTTTTCTTCTTAGGAGTCTAAGTAAAATTGTATCGTTACCGATAATGAAAGCTGCGTTTCATGGACTTATACAGTCAATTTTTCCTAACAATGGAAGGGAAGGCAATAAGAATTTATGGCAAGTCTGAGTTTTAGAGACGATTGTAGGGAATTTTACATTAAGTGCAACATCTTAATTATAGTTCCCAATATCAATATTCTTCAATGTCTCTTATATATCAAAATGAATTTTCATACATTCGAAAGCAGGAGATGCATTCAAATGTATAACACAAGAAATAAAAATGTTTTGAATATTGAAATTCGGAGACTTGGCAGAACCAGAAATGGTACGGATTACTTGGGCCACCATTTTTTTAATGCTCTCACCAGTCACATAAAAATACTGCTACTACTAAGTGGAAGCTTTGGAAAGGAAAGTTAAGACATACTTAATTGACAGGGCTTTTTACACTTTCTCTGAGTATCTTAATACTTAACAATTTTAGTTAGCTTGCGATACTACTGTTTATATTATTTTAAAACTTTATGCCATTTACTATTTTATTTGATTTACAATTTTTATATTTTTTTACTGTTTGTAATCATTTTAAGTTAGAATTTTGAGCCGTAAACGTTTGTTTTTCAATTTTATATTCTATTGTGAGTTGAAGTGTTTTTACTTTACTTTTGTTGAGTGTATTGTTCATGATGGTTGTCGAAATGTTTACATTACTCTGTTGACGTATATAAACACTTTGGTGTGTTAGCTCGAAAATTAATTAGCATCTTGATAAATATTTCACAAATGTATTTTTGGGATTTTTTTGCATAGTCATGGGCCACTTATATATCAGTTGTGTATAAGATGAGTGGGTATAATTTTATAGAATATAGAACACTGACATCTAAAAATTACCATATAATAGGTAAAAGTCACAATTTCGGTAACAACCGTTACGTTATATACTATTAATTTTTATCAAAATTATAATTATTGTAATAGTGTATTAGTTATTTACGATACGACTACTGTAAAGATTCATATTACAACATGAGATTTTTTATTGTATTAAAAAGGTATTTTAAACTAATATAAATCAAATCTCCTACAATTCCTATCGATCAATTCCTATCATATGTATGCTCTCTGATACCAAACATCTAGGTATGCTAATGAACAATTCCACAGACAAAGCCCTATTCAATAATTATTTAAAAAAAATAATCTAGCTAAATTTACTAACAGCAAAAGGACGGCTGTCCTACTCATTTTGCAGCCTTGCTCAGACAATGGTGAAAGGTGGATAGGAACATTATCCTAATAGACCACCTGACCTTACGCTTCTTGACTTTTGATCTGCCACATGATATTAAAAGAGCGCATACGAGAAGAAATAATAAACTATTCGTAAAATGTGTAGAGTAAAAGTCAAAATTGAAATTTTAATTTTAAAATTTGTATTAGGATTCTATTTCAGGTTATAAACAGATTTGTTTTATAAAAATGTTGTGTAAAATAATAAATAATGGAATTTCTCTCTTGAGTATTTTCATGTTTTTTTAATTTATGAGCACCCCCTATGATCTGATCTAAAACGTTTTTATGATAGTCATTTTTTCGGAAAGCAGAGCTTTTTATAAAGAGTGATCTTTTTCGATAATGTCAAAAACAAAAGAGTTTCTCCTTCTGTCAACTCCATCCGTGGACACACTGTATATAGAACGCCTTTACGTTATGCACTGAAAAATAGTCAGACTATGTAGGAGCTTAAAAAGCAGCCATATAGGGAAAACTTAATGTAAGCTGTTGGTGATACTGCGTACAATTGAAACCAAAACGAAATGTTTGTAATTGGACCATAGAAAACATGTGTTTCTACGATTTGGACCACTGAAATGTAATTTTATATTATGATGACTGGAATGCGCTAAAAGCTGCGCGAATGGATTATTTATGATCAGCGCCATATTTTGTTTTGTGCCTCTAGCAATGGCGGAACAGTAGGGGCTTAGCTGATTCTGAATTGAATTGAAATTGAATTCTGGATATGAAGAATTATTTCGTGCTATATGCTGGTTAATTTTACAGTCCCTTATAAAACATGACATGTTCCAACAATAACACCCACAAAAATACACAAAGAATAACACTACAGAGATACAACAGATACAAGATAAAAGAAGAAACCACACTGTACACCAATGACGTGTTTACAAACAAAATAATGGGAAATTAAGAACACAATTCATATCGTACGTGCAGATGGTTGTCTCTCTCGCACCCACATACATAACCAATGAAGTATGTCTTTGCTGAGTTTCATGTGCCTCCTCTTGTCTGCTTCTAGGTCTGATACCTTTATTTGGATGCGCAATGGACTTTACGCATTCCATATCGTACATTTCAGTGATTTGGACTTAAAATTTTCAAATTTTTAGATTCTCGCGCATTGATGTGAAGCTACTCCATCAGTACAACCAACCTGTAAAAGTTAAGTTATTGCAATATTACCAGACTCACGTTTTCTCCATAGGTTGACTATTTTCGGTACCTCTTTTGGTGTTCGGATTCCTTGCTTGATCAGACATTTTAATTTGTAATGAATGGTTTCCCTTCAATAAATACAAATCTAAAAACCTGATATACTTTGGGGTTTATAACGATAAACTTATTCCTTTTCTATTCATTGCAGGACCCATTAAATCCTCAAGAAACTGTGATAGTAATTCGTTCATTAGTACCTGGTGGTGTGGCACAAACAGATGGAAGGCTTATTCCGGGGGACAGGCTCTTAGGAGTCAACGATATTAACGTAGAACACGCAACGCTGGATAGGGCCGTTCAAGTCCTGAAAGGGGCCCGTAAGGGTATCGTGAGGATCACCGTTGCCAAACCATTAAACAGTAACGATGCCGTGTCCCACGCAAGTCAGGTATGTTTGCATCGCTTTCAGTGAGTTGTGTAGCAAAAGAAAAAAGTTTCATCTAATATTCGCAAATTCTGTTGCATGTTGAAGGGTGAATAAAAATATTATTCCAATAAAACACAGTTTATTGACTATTAGATGCACGATATACAGGGTGTTTTTAAATGAAGTATCAAAAATGGCACCACAGATTCCTTAGATGAAAATAAATCGATTTAACCTAACATACCTAGAACCCAAGTCGCATAATAAAAAAGATACAGGGAGTCAAAGTTAAAATTTTATTTTCAATATTTGTAAATAACTTGTAGTAAATCAGGAGTTTTTGCGGGCGAGAAAGTCAAATTTGTTTCTAATTTTGACATCACTAGTAGATGGCATACTTATGGCACATCATGTTTCTTTTAAATGAAAGAGCTTTTTTGCTGCTTAGTGTATCCATCTGACTATGGAAACAATCGATTCTCCTGCCTGTGTTATATCTGAAAAAGGTATACATTGTTGAAGTCCTTGGGAGTAACAGTTTTCGAAATAATCCTATCCAGTACGCAGTGCAAATTTTAAGTAAACATTTGGATTTCTTAAGAAATTATTTACAAACATTTTAACTTTGACACCCTGTAACTTTTTTATTACGTGACTTCGGGATATAGATATGTTAAGTTAAATCGATTTATTATCACCTAAGAAATCTGTGATATCATTTTTGTTACTTCATTTAAAAACGTCCTGTATACATACATAGAGTGATTCAGTCATAATGTCATTAATTAAGGGCTAGTAAAGACAGAAAATTGGAAAAATAAATTTTTTACTCGGCAAATCAACCCATAACACCCGATAACACGGCGCTCCTGGTACGTTCGAGCGTTGAAGCAGGTCGACGCCGCGTTGATTTGACAGTTGTGAATGAATCAAGGGTTCCAGCAGACAGTAATAGCCCGATAATGATTTCAATTTTTTTTAGTATAAATATGCACTGATTTCCTGCATGAAATATAAACAATATTTTTTGTCCAACTGTCGAAAGTATTTGCCATTGTAGGTTTATTATTTTTCAATAAGTTTTCATCTGAAGTTAGTGTCAACGCCAAAAATGACATGATCAGGAAAAATAGTACTCAAGCTGCGAAAAAGAAAACTTTTTTCGGAAATTGTCATCAAAAGTCGACATTTTCGTTTGGTAAAGTGACTCTTTTTAGTCACCTACCTGCGAAATATTTTTATGTTTTAACGCCTTTTTCGTTCTAGAACATAAAATAAATGTCGAAATAATTTGTCATTGTGTCGTAACTTATTTATGAATTTATTAATTAAACAATATACATTTTAAGTAATATAATATTTCAATAAAAAACAGCAATTGTTATAAACAGGATCTAAATTGAAAATGCCGATATTGCAGTGAGTTAAATTATTTTCTTGTCTTAATTTATTGCAGTTTTCGAAAAAATATTGTTTATATCTCGAACGCATAATACTAGACGGCAGCAGCTGCTAGAGGAATCGAATCTACCATATGTGGCTGGATACGGGCAATGCTGGCAGACAGAACCATAACGACAACCCTGCGGGGGGGAGGTCAAGTTTACAGGTGCGAGGGGCTGCCCGCAAGGGGTCCTTTATCCACTGCTGTGGTAGCTCCTTGTGGACTACATACTCGCCATACTCTCTGCGTGGGAGGTCGAGGTCCAGGCATATGCTGATGATCTGGTCGTATTGGTAAGAGACATATCTCAAGATAGTATTTCATCTATCCTTCAGGTAGTTTTAAGTGAAGTACTAGACTGGTGTGAGAGGGAACAGATGTCTGTGAACCCCCATAAAACAGTGATTGTGCCCTCCACAAAGAAATTGATCAACCTAAGACCCCCCATTTTACGTGGAGAGACAATACCATTTGCGGAGGAAACGAAATATCTGGGAGTTGTTCTAGATAAAACACTCAATTGAAACTCTCATATAGAAAAAGTCATCCACAAGGCCAGAATGTCCTTATGGCGCATTTGTGGTATTCAAAGGATAGCCAAAGTAAAACTCTTAGGTTTGCAGAGACAAGCTAGTCTGGCGATAACTGGTGCAATCAGTACCACACTGTCAGCTGCTCTAGAGGTCCTCCTGAATTTGCCACTTCTCCA
This sequence comes from Monochamus alternatus, assembly GCA_037114965.1. Taxonomy (NCBI): domain Eukaryota; kingdom Metazoa; phylum Arthropoda; class Insecta; order Coleoptera; family Cerambycidae; genus Monochamus; species Monochamus alternatus. Next base: position 92,359,675 of record CM073427.1, on the reverse strand, counting down.
TACACTTTTGGAGAGAGAAGCCAAGTGGGCAGTATACAGATTGAAGCAAGCGGCTATTTGTATGTCAAAGGCTAACATAATGGAGCACAGTGGAGTGATGACGGACATAGAAGGTCACGGCACTCTATCGATGGTCTCGGATGTTATGCCTATAAAAATCAAATATAGACTGCCTTTTGAAATTCTCTTTCCTCGGAAGGAGGAATGAGAGCGGGGTGAAACTGACCTCCTGAAGGCGGATAGCTGCTGGTACACCGATGGCTCCAAGACTCTAGAGGGTGTTGGGACTAGAGTGTATAGTTACAACCCAAAGACCGTAAGCTTGGGCAAGTATGCAACTATATTTCAGGCAAAAATTTATGCCATCGAACTATGTGCATGGAGGCTGAAAAAGGTTAGACTTACACGCAGGTCGATAAAAATCGGCTACTGCGAAAGCAATTATCTCGACCTGGGCGGAGGAAAAAGTCTGGGAGTACTGGCGAGATTTGCCAATATTAACTCATTCGAAGGCGTTCATAGGGGGCACATCAACAAACAGACCTAAAAATTTGCTTGAGTTAAATAGATTTGACCTAAAGACTCTGATTGGCCTATATACTGGGCACTGCCGATTAAGGAATCACATGCACAAGTTGGGCCTGGCTGAGGAGGCCTAATGCCGGTTGTGTTTGGAGAGTGATAAATCGGCAGAACATATTACGTTACTGTCATATTATGTTACTGTCCAGTTGGATAATGGACCAGATTTTCTATATTTGGCAAAATGCATCTCTTGTCAGAAGATATGGACATAATCTCACCCAATAAGGTTATTGGCTTCATAAAGAAGCTAAACCTGTTGGGTGAAGTATAATATGGATGTGATCCACAAAGTACCATATTTTTCACGATTGCGTTTTTTTTGTTTTCATTTTTTCATGATAGCATGATTTTGCTCTACGCCATTAAAAATGGAATCTTCTCTTTTGACAGTTCAACAAAAAATATTTTTTAATCAGGTGTTCATATTATACTCACTTTTCCCTATCTTTCTTTAAAATTAATGACATTATGACTGAATTATCCTGAATAAAGTGATATAGATTTTTATATATTAATTTTGAAAAGTAATGGGAAAAGTGATATCGAAATATAAGGGGACTTTTTTCAATAAACTTACCTTCAAAAATGTACCATAGCTGAAATACAGAGTGTTGAAGTTTGATGGAAACATGTTTTATAGTTTAATATCTAAGGAAAAGCAAAAGTTATGGTTTTCAAATTAGACATACTTTATTTCTATATAAACCCGCATCTGCAGTATAAATCGAAAATAATCACAGAAATCCAAGGTCTACATATCTCTCGATTTATTTGCACATACATTAATTCGTGCACGTGCATAATAAAGGAGGTACAGACCTAGAAACATCAGGTCAAAAATACGTTTTTTTTTTGATATTTTTAATACAAAATAGTTTTCATTAGTATGTTAAGAAAAATCTCTTTCAAGTTTCAAGCTTAATAAAATGGGAGGTAAATATGGAGAACGCTTTTAGTACTACCATTAAATATACAGGGTAATGTCAAAAATTAAAGGACGTAAGGGGGAAGTGAAAACATTTTGATATTGGATTTCGTTATGGAGTTATTTATTATCCTTCAAAGTAAGAAGTCCAAAAATAAATTTCAATTAGGTATAACTTTTAAGCCGTTGCCATGTACAACGGAATTTTGGCAAATAAAGTAACTCGTAGTAATGCTCATTTAGTTTACACTATATTCAATACGCCTGCGTTATACAGGAGCAGGCGAAATTATCTATTTAAAGTTATACATATTTGACAGCGTTACCAAATTTGTTTTTTTTTATTCTTCTCATTATTTTGTTAGAGATATACCATGTTTCAATAGATATCTTCCACCGGTTTTGAAAATAATCACATTTTATTAACAACTAAAACTGATTGTAGCACTGAATATTTTTGCAAATAAATTGTTTATTAAAACAAAAGATAGAGTTTATGTATGATGTTAAATATGTGCATTTTGAACGTCAATAGTGATCGTAGATATACAGAGTGCCTTGCAAGTCATTGCAATAATTTTAGAAGGTGATAGAATATGCGATTTTGAGTCGATTGAAACAACCATACCTATAAACCAAGTGTTACAATATTTGTGATATTTATATATATATAAGCTCTTGTAGTTAGATTTACTCCCTACTATTTTCTTAACTGCCCTTTCATCTTCCATACGTTCTAGATGCCCTAGCCACTGCCACGAAATTGTAAAAGCCAGAAGAGTCTGGCTTTTACAATTTCGTCTATTGTTGGTGCCTGGTACATTGCATATATTTCCTCATTATTTCTCCTTACATAGCCTTCCTCCGTCTTCTTACCCCCTAGAATTCTCCTTAAGATTTTCTTTTCCCACCTTAAAAGGTTTTCTCTTGACTTCTTATTGAGAACCCAGGTTTCACTACTATACAGCGCTGTCGGTTTCAAAATTGTTTTATACATTCTAAATTTTACTCCTCTGGACAAATTTTTTGATTTCAATAAGTGGTTGACTGCTGCCGAACTTCTGTTTGCTTTTATTATTCTCCTATTTATTTCTTGTTCCTCAGTTTTCTCGTTACTTCTTCTAATTCCCTACTATCTCTAGCAATAATAGCCACGTCATCTGCATAACTTACAATTTGATCTCTGTTCAACTGACTATCTCTTATGACCTTTTCTAGTACTAAATTAAAAAGAAGCGTTGAGAGTGGGTCTCCTTGTCTCAGTCCTGTATCAATAGTAAAGCCTTCCGAACATTCACATTTTATTCGTACTTTGGATTTGGTATTTTCTAAGGTCATTTTCAATAGCCTAATCAGTTTGGTTGGTATCCCAAATTGTTTCAAAATTTTACTTAGTTTATTCCTTTTGATCGAATCATATGCTTTCTTGAAGTCCACAAATAGAACCATTGCTTTGATCCCATACTCATAGCATGTAGTCAGAATTTCCTTCACTATGAAGATTTGGTCTGTTGTTAACCTTCCTTTTCTAAAACCTGCTTGATACTCCCCTATTTGTAGTTCTGCTATAGGTTCTATTCTCTGTTTTATTAACGTTGCCATAATTTTATACCCTACATCTAACAATGATATACCCCTATAGTTTCTGCAGTCTGTTGTATCTCCCTTTTTTAAGATTGGTATAATCAAAGCATCTCTCCAATCTTCAGGCATACGTAATTATTTTTTTAATATTTTTTAATTTAACCGTACTTTTCTACGTACTTTCTTCTATTATTGAAGTGTAGTAGAAAACGAACCTTTTTATAACAAATATTTTTATACTTTTTTTTATTAGAAATGAATAGATTATTTAAATGATTTAATCAATAAAATCCAGTGGCTTCGTTACTTACCTAGAACTTCATAAATATGGTTTTTCTACTTTGTAAAAACGAACACCTTTGTGTGTAGGTTTATTCAGATATTATTAAAAACTTACCTAAGCAATGCTCTTTCAGTTCTTAGGAAAAGTTAGGGATACTATACGTTTTAATGATTCCTCTTTGATATTTACAGGAGTTTGATAATCTAGAGTTGTAAGTTGGCGTCAAAGAAAAAATCAAGTGGTTAAAATCAGAAGACCGAGGCGGCCACGGAAAATGACTACCTTGGTCTATCCATCGATCGGAAAATGTGGTATTTAAATACGTTCTTACTGCCATACTGAAATGAGGAGCACCATGGTGTATCGATCACATATTATTTCGAATATTTATTTATTTTTATTAAAATCAGTTCAAGATATCGATCGAAACATGGTATATATTTGTTTTGCAAAGTAAGAGAGTATGGAATTATGAAAGGAAAATGCCAAAGTTTTTGATAAAACAACAATACTTCATCAGTTGGTTGGTTACTTGGTAATCTTACTAAGATTTGATTGGTCCAGTAACAACTTTGGGAGAAATGTGGATGAATTTCTTACAACCAATTTTACCCAACTTTATTAGTTCAGTTCAATTCAAGTTAGTTTATGAATGATGGTGCTAATTCTCATTTTACAATAAATATTAGGACCCATTTGCAAGAACAGAATTTTTTGCAACTAAACAGCATAAGTTATTAAAATTTACTTAAAGAAGTTTTAGCTTTTATCAGAAAAAAAATGCGATAATCAAGATAATTCATAAAAAATATGAATGAAGTCGGTAACTAACATTAACTGCATCAAGCCTTTTACCAATATATTTTTATATACCAAATTTTATTTTAATCATTCAACGTTTTTCCGTGTTATAATCGATAACTGATATTTTTCAAAAACTTTGGGGTCTTCTAACTCCCTAACGGTGCATTTTTGCATTTAGATAAATTAGCATAAATCGTCGCATTTTGCCTTTAAATCTAGGGTCGTTTGCTGGTACATGCATTTTAGGGATACCCTGTATAACTAATGATATTACTACCTTTACATAATTGCAATACGAGTATGTTTAAAAAAAAGGTATAATTTTATAAAACGCATGGATTCTTTGTGACAAAATTTTTATATATTATGCAGTTAATTTTATAATTTGAAACGTTTCGTTTTTTCTTTTTCCCATCATCGAGTAAAATACTCAATGGTCTCACTTAAATGTGCGGCTCATATATTTTTTCAAATATGAACGTCTTGGTGCATGAGGTGATTTTCTTAAAATAACATTCGAGTATTCATATGTACAATTCTCAACATCAAATATTTCTGCGATCAGATAATTTGATTAATTAATATACAAGGTATCCGAAATTAAACTGCGATATTTAACCAGTATTTTCTCGAAACCAAGAATAAGGGAAACGATGGGTTGATAGTTTCTAAGGGATTTACTGGTATTTAAGAATGATGTTTTCTCAATATTTCAAAAACTATTCAGAGCGAAACAAGCTTTAATGTGCTAAAACTGTGATTATGGGTGTAAATACAGTTTCACTGTGCACAGGACAGAGCGACAGAGTGTTCCACTTGAGATAAAAAAGTTATAACTTTATGAAGAAAGCTATACTATTATCATATTTTAGCTTTTTTATTAGCTTACTATATTGTATTCCTTTCTACTACTCACTCAGTAGTATTTAAGTATTTATATAAGAAAAGAAAGAGTTATAGCAAACTGTCAAAGTCATTTATACAAGTCATATATCGCTTTTGAGCTTGTTACTTCTCCTCAGTATGCCATAGGAGGCGAGGCAACCGACGACTTACCCCACAGAAGGGAACCTGAGTAGACGTGATGCAACATGAAACTACATCTTTTGGCCACATGCTAAACTTGGCGGTTCGCTATATAATACTACAATTATTGTGTCTCTATAATTTATTTAATTCGTGAAAATCTATAGTTTAAGCAAGAATAACCTATTCTATAGTTAGTAATATTTTATTCATACTTTAACAAAATAGTATTCTTAAATTTAGTGTTATTTTAATAAAGAAAACTGTTGAATTAAGTATAAGAATGCTTGGCTGTCAAGAATATGTAAATATTTATATCACATATTATTGAATTAATACATATTATGCACTTGAACGAAGTTTAAAATTTAAGAATGTTCTTATACTTAGGTACAACACATATTAGATTTTTTAACATCCAGTATGCGCCAAAAGTATGGAATAAATTCAATAAAAACGAAACAATTATTTTTTGGGAAAAATCCTCGAACAGGTCGATTTTTAATTGAAAAAATACATATTTTAGCGTAAAATGCGATTTTCAAATGTCATTTGTTTTTTAGTAATGACGTCATCGATTTTATTTTTAAATGGCAACACCATATTTTTTTCCTTGATTCTGAAAGATCGTTTAATTCTCTATCAGACAGTACTAAAATTTTGCCCTCTTACATAGAAAAGTTTTCGAGTAAATGACGATTGAATGTTAGAAAACGTAAATCAATTAAAATAAAGCAAAAACGTTATTTAATGAAATATATCCAGATCGCCCTATCAGCCAATCAACAGTCAGTAAGGTAGAGTCTAAATTTAGAGAAACTGGCAATGTTGTAAATATTCCAAAGCCTGGACGTCATGCATTAATGAAAATCAGAAACAGAACATTTTGATAAGCATGGTGGATAATCCTCATAATTCTTCACGATTGGTTGCATTAAATAATGACACTAGTCAGAGCACAGTGCTACGTATCTTGAGGAAGGAAAAATATCATCCCTACAAAATTCAACTTGTGCAGGAACTCAATGAAGATGATCCCGATCGCCGCTTACACTTTTGCGAAATTCTAATGGATTTATGTCAAGGAAATAGAAATTTACACCGGCAAATACTTTTTTCAGATGAGTCCACATTTTGTCTGAATACAGTAAACCGTCAAACTTGCAGATATTGGTGTCAGAAATTAAATGTGTGGGCTGGAATAGTTGACGACAGAATAGTAGGGTCTTTCTTCTATGAAGGAACTCTTACAGGACAAAGATATTTAGAGTTTCTAGACCTTGTTCCAGCCCTTGCAGTAATGACCCTGACATTTCTGACGATACCATATGGTTTCAGCAAGACGGTGCACCTCCGTACTATGCGCGCCCTGTACGAGATTTTTTGGACAACTGTTTTCCTGGGAGGTGGATCGGCAGACGCGGACCGATAGAATGGCATACAAGATCGCCACCTCTTGACTATTTTTTATGGGGATACTTGAAGTCAAAAGTGTACATTAATAAACCACGTAATTTATAAGAACTTCAAAATCGCATTCGGGACGAAATACGCAGAGTTACCCCAGAAATCATTCATAATGTGCAGGAAGAATTTTTTCACAGACTTGCGCATTGTCAAGAAGTTGGTAGATGGCAATTTGAACATTTAATTTAAGTATAAAATTTAATCAATTGTATTTTATTTTATATACCTCAGAATTGTTACTTTTTTATGGATAAAATTTACGTTTTCTAACATTCAATCGTCATTTACTCGAAAACTTTCCTTTGTAAGAGAGCAAAATTTTAGTTCTGTCTGATAGAGAATTAAACGATCTTTCAGAATCAAGGAAAAAAATATGGTGTTGCCATTTAAAAAAAAATCGATGACGTCATTACTCGAAAACAAATGACATTTGAAAATCGCATTTTACGCTAAAATATGTATTTTTTAAATTAAAAATCGACCTGTTCGAGGATTTTTCCCAAAAAATAATTGTTTCGTTTTTATTGAATTTATTCCATACTTTTGGCGCATACTGTATACAGGATAACCCATAATGTTGTGCACTCCTTCGAAAGGTATGTTCCTTGGGTCATTGTAGGGGGGGGTTCCTTCTATAAAATTTTTCGATTTGATCCCTGCCTTACGAGATAAGGGCTTCTAAAATATTGAAAAAAATTCCGTTTTAATTTTTTTCTCAAAAACAGTTAAACTTATAAATCTGAAAATCGGTGAATACATTTAGTTAGTTAAGTGACATTGTTGAGTACGATTATAATTTTTACCGAATGTCTAAAAAGTGACAACCATCAACCTCTGTTGTTTTTTAAATAGAACTTTTTATTGTAATCGTTTCTCTAGATGAAAAAGCTGTTTTTACTGTAATTTTTTCATATCAATTTATTGTAGAACTATTTAATAGTTCTAATTAAAAAAAACAACAGAGGTTGGTGGTTGTCGTCCTTTTAGACATTTGGTAAAAATAAATGTCACTTAATTAACTAAATATATTCACCAATTTTCAGATTAATAAGTTTTAAGGGAAAAAATGAAAACAGAAATTTTTCAATTTTTTAGAAGCCCTTATCTCGTAAGGAAGGTATCAAATCGAAAAAAAATTATAGAACACTCCAAAAAAGCGCACGTAATTATGGTATAACGGCAAGAATAGGACGCTTGGTATAATATTTTTAAATTTACGGATATTTCATAATTTACCATCGTCTATGTTCTTTGCAAATACCAAAAATCAACTTGATATCTGTTTCCAGTGTGTTCGTCCCAGGGACATCGCCATGTTGCCAAATTTTTTCAGATCAATATGTTCCCAGATAATGACCGATGCATTTCTCAGTGGGACACCCTGAATAATAACAATTCACCGATGTTTTGAACAGTTCCGAATGTATTTGGAAAACACAAAATGAAAGAATCCCTTTGAAATATTTATAAAATCTCTGTCTTTCTTTAGTTTTTGGTTCTGGAATACTTGTTGAGAATATTGTAGATTACTTTCGAGAACAATCGCGCCTCCTGTGATTTTGTGTGTGTTTGAGTTTAAAAGCAGTCCAAAAAACCTAACGGAGAGTTATATTTTTAGTTTATACGGAAATTGTTGCATGAGTGGGCTGAGGAAGTGGGATTCTTGATCTTGGTAAGTTAAGTGTTATTTTGTACTTGCATTTGATATTGATATCTTTTTCCGTTTGTTTTGTTTCAGAATTAAGTTTCGGAAAACAGGGAATTGCAGATATTTTATAGTCACAATTAAAGTCGCACTGGGATTTTTGCTGTCAATTTCACTAAGCACCTGCTTTAACAGAAGATGTAGTATTTGTAGCATGGAATTTATTATATTTGTAGCATAAATGTACATGAAATAAATTCTTAAAAATAGCTAAGTGTGGTTAGTATTTTAGTTAAAAAAAATTCTGACATTTTGCCTTGTTAAGCTTGAAATATTCTTGTTTAATCGATATATTATATAGAATGTTCTGACAATTTTTAATTTATACAGTTGCAACAGATAAACATCCTGCATATTCATTTTACTGCTTCTTCAACAAATTGAAAATATGTTAAACAAGGATATTCACCAAATGGACATCACACCAAAGATTTGTTAATTTGGCGATTGGACAACCATTTAAAATGGTTATTGTGTATTTATTTTTCAAATTATTATTGTAAATATATGTTTCTTTGTATAAATTTTCATATTATTGTTGTACGAGTAAAATAGATGTCTCGGTTGAAAGTACAAATGCTTAACTACAGAATCTTAGATATCATATAGATAAACATCAAAATTAGTTATTGTTGTTTCTCGCCATGTTATTTTAATGATTTAGCTTCTTGAATGTATTTTATTCGTAAATTCACTTCTCATATTAAGATATTCACAATAATCAGTTAAAGTGGAAATAGGTATTTCACATTTAATTACACACGTGTTCATTGATTAAATAACATTTCTAAATGAGTCAGCTACATTGAAAATAAAAAATGTTATTGTCTAAAGATTTCATCAATTGTTGGGCTGTTCATCTAGCACCTTAAAAATGAAAAAAAAAATAATGTTACATTGCTTTTTTATGAATATTATGCCATAACTTTTTTGTGTGTTATACATTTATCATTTACTTATTCACGAGTAGTAATAAATTGTATGGATGAAAAAAATAATCATCAATAATATTTGGAATCTTGTCTTGCTTTTATTTGGTCTTGTCTTGGTTTGTTAAGACAAGACAAAACCAAAACAAGACTCGACAGCTCGAATTGCAAATCAAAGCAAGATTTAAAAAATCTTACCATACAAGACAAGAAATATTGCTACAACAGGAAGTCTTACAAATATAAGAAGGAATAATGTTTAAGTGAACATTAGGTAAAAAAATAAATATTGCATTTCTATTGTTATACATTTATCATTTACTTATTCACGAGTAGTAATAAATTGTATGAACGAAAAAAATAATCATCAATAATATTTGGAATCTTGTCTTGCTTTTATTTGGTCTTGTCTTGGTCTGTTAAGACAAGACAAGACCAAAAACCGTATGGTTTTCCTTTGTAAGGAAATATCATGTGCACTACCAGGCGCATGATCCCATATTATAATAGCATACGATATAACAGAATGTATTAAGTAGTGATAAACTGTCTTTACGCTAATTAGGGACACTTTGTCTATTAAACTTCGGAGTAAGAAAAGGTGTTTAGATATTTGATTACAAATATAATCAATATACTGATTCCGAAAAAAAATTTACGCACTCCAGGTTATTAACACTATGTATGTTTCTTAGACTAATATGCATTGTTTCTGGTTTAGTTAAATACGTAAATTTATTACTGACAAACCAGTCGCTAATAATTTTGTTTGAGGCGAATAACTGAGAATAATAGATACTGGTATCAGAAAAAAGTATGCTTAAAACTTCGCTGTTAAAAATCTTGGGAAAATCGTTAATGTAATTGAGAAAAAGTAGGAGACCCAAAACTGATCCTTGTGTAACTCCCTGTCTTATTTCAGACATAGTGGACTTGGCACCATTATGTATAATATATTTAGGATGACAACATATACACATTCGGAACTGAGAATCCGTGGCAGTGTAATTTATTTAATTAGATCTCATGGGAAACACAATCAAAAGATCTGCTTAAGTACAAATTGAGAACTTACATGCGTTTTCTGCTCAAAACCCTTATTTATAAATGATATTAGACAGTCAGTGGCTGTTACTGGTCGTTTTTATTACGCGTGAGCTCCAGGCGGGACGGTAGCCGACCGAGAGTAACCAACAGTGTTACCAAATTCGTAATAAAGTTCCATGTTTCTTATGTGAACAAGACTTTAAAGAAACTCTCGTCTTGTTTTGCAAGACAAAACTTTTTATAATTTGACATTTCTTGCTTAAGTCAATACCAATCATCATCGTTCCAACGCCTTAAACAGCTTAATTTGCCCTGCCGCCATTTTCGAGAAAAAATACTTTCAATGTTTTGGAGTAACCTTTAAAACAGTTCTATGAATTTTTTGCTGTATTGGAGAGGTATTTCAAGCTAATATATACCTGAAAAGTTCTATGAATGTTGAAACATATTAGGGAGTCAAAATTTATTTGCTAGATGCAATTATCAATATTAATAACACCAAAAATATATGTATACTGATTTTGTAGCTATCAGCATTAGCTATCTGTAGCACAGATATAAGATATCTGTGGAGCTTGAGTAAATACTAATATAAATTATACATGATTTGCTCATGCCATCTATAAATATCTCAAGTCTATAAGTTTTCATGAAACTTTCTTGCATTTGATATCAGAAGAAGAATATGTATTTCACGTGTTACAGGCGTGGAGGTTGATGTCATTATTCAAATAAAGCTTTTTCGATTTTTTCCATTAGTAATTATTTCCGCTTTATCTATGTTTACGTTCACATTCAGCGGCATATCTTTCTCTGTTATATCGACCATGTTTGTTATTACCCAAGTTGTTTTCGTTGTATATTGTTATTTCCTACGATTGTATTCATAAGTTATCGTGTTTAGTAAATTTCTCTTCACGACATCTGAAGGTGAATAGGTTTTCTTCAAAAACTTAGATGTCTTTATCTTCATATAATTTTTAAAACAATTATCCTGCGGCACGTGTACCGTAGACCAGCTATATTTCCGGATAGGATTGGCATCCTCTCAATGTGAGAGATTGATTGACTGAATGGTGGTTAGGGTCTGTCAACGTAAATAGTTCCTGTGAACAAATGCGGCCTGCATAATAATAATACGCCGCCCCTCTGCCGCACAAGTTTCTGATTCCTCGATTAATCTTCGTCATTAGAATGAGGGATAGAGATATTATTATTGTTAGGTAACGGTGGTCATTATCAAAATTTTGAATTATTTTGCCAAAGTTTAATTATTTTGAAGAGAAAATTAAACCAGTGAGTTGTCTCAAAACGTATATGACTTGGTATATAAACTGGTCATTCACGGTAATATTAAGCAATTACGCATCTGAATAATTCCTCAGACGGCCGTAGTTTTATAAGTAAGGTTCCCTCTGAAGATAGGATCCAAAGTTATATTAAAGATTTCTGGTTAAAGATGCTGAATTTCACAGTAATTTCAAGAAGATCTATTTCTATGAAAAACCTAACATTTCTATGAAAAATAGCTAATTTAGAGTTACGATTAAATTAACAAAGAAAATGGCAATTTATCAGCAAAATGTTTTTGGAAGAAGACAAAGTCCAGAGAAGAACTTACAAACAGCTGGTGCACCAGCACCACTTCTTTTGGAAACTCAAAAAAGACATTGCTAAAACCAACGAGATGGCGATAGAATAGAATATAACATAATAGAATAGAGTTTATATTACCATGTTACATAGAACATATGTTTATGGTAAGTCATAAAGAACATATTTGCAGATTTAAAAAATAGAGAACTTTAAAGAATCAAAGAATTTCAGCTAAAGTTTGGGATGTGCACTTTAATTCTCTTACTGGCAGCGACCAGTTACCGAGGTCACGGCATATCAACCCGGAAAATCACTAAATATCAAATTCAGACTACAAAAATCTAAAAAAAGTTAAAAAACATATCTCTTCACTGTGCTAATTATATAAGTTCTCTGCCGGGTGCAGATGAATTTACAGACTGCTAAGTCATTTAAAATAAGAATATTTTCATACATTATATTTCATATCATTACATTTTCTAATACTTTATTACTTAATTATTTTAAAAGACCAGTAATATCTGAATTCATATAAATTATTTAAATATTTTTGGCGAAATGCGATACAAAACGAAAGAGCGCTGTCTCTAAATTTAAATAGCAGATTTTAGACATTTGATACCTTGATATCGTTACAAACTGTCAGTTTTTCTTTCTTAGAAGAACAATAGAAATGTTGAAAAACCTGGCATTTTCTGTTTTTTTTTTTGTATCTGTTTTGTTCTCCATTATTCTCTGTTAGCTTAAGTAAACAGTTCAACTATCAAATGTTTGAATAAATCATTTATTCTTATAGAAAAGATTATTTTTCGGAATATAAGCGTACAGTCGAACCATGACTTGACAGAAAGAAACTTCGAATTTCAAGATCGAGTTATTGAATTGTATAGTGACGTAGATATGCATAGTATGAGTATGTACTTACAAATATATTTAAGTATTGAAAATAACACATAATATTACAACATTTATTATTTAATTCAATAATATCCACTAATACATATACAGGGTGGCCTGATGAAAACGAAACACAGCCATTTTCAATTTTATATTGAAGGGGGACATTCTTTGCTGGCATTTTTGCCTCCGCCACTTTCACCCCCAAGCAAGGGTAAGTATCACCCCAAAATATTTAAATATCATTGGGAGTTGAAACATATTTATTTTGAAAACTCTTGCAATTCTTTTTACAACAGACTTTACATTTTATAATTCCGCCCAATACTTTACATTTTAAAATTTAAATTATGTTTGGTTTACTTGCTACATAGTTGATTAAATGTTCAAACTGATGGCCGCCCACTTCCATAAAGATTTTGTTCGAAACGTTCGCGCACATTCTGAAGCATTTCCGGAGTGATTCGACGGCATTCGTCGACGATTCTTTGATTTTTGCAGCGACGCTGGCTATGTTTTTTAGATTTTACTTTTTAGGTATCCCCACAAAAAAAAATAAAGGGGCGATTAATCCGGTGATCGTGGAGGCCACTCAATGCTGCCTCTTCTCCAAATCCAATTCCGTGGAAAAAGTTTGTCCAAATATTGACGGACAATGAACGCATAATGCAGAGGAGCACCGTCCAGTTGAAAAATCAAATGATCTTCATCATACTCTGGAACATTTTCAATAATATCAGCCAAGACTGGGTCAATAGCGTCTTCTAGTAATTGCAAATACATTTGGTCAATCAAATTACCAGGTAGAAAAAAGCACACACCAGCTGGTCACCGATAATTCCAGCCAATACATTTAATTTTTCCAGTTGCTGTGTATGCACCTCGTGAAAAACTCTTGGGTTTGAATCTGATCAATAGCGGCAATGGTGACGATTTACCGTCCCGTTCAAGAAAAAACTGCATTCATCAGAAAAACATGTTAAAAAGGAACTATGGATTGTTCCCTGCTCGCTCACTCATTATTTCTAAAAATTGTAAACGGCAGTCATAATCATCCTCATAAAGTTCCTGGACTAAATGTATTTTGTATGAATGGAATTTATTCTTCTTCAAAATGGTTTGTATGCTAGTTCGATTGATCCGAGACACATATGCCAGCTGCCTCGTACTTATTGTAGAATCAAGATGAACTTGTCTCTTGGAATTTTTTTACTAACTCTAGAACATACTTCCTCCTGACATGTCGTTGATGTTATTCAATAAATAGCTGGTCTGTTCTATTTGCACATTTATAGTTCATAAAGTAATGAAATAAACCACACTGTTTAATTTTCAAAAACACAATTAAATAAACTATCATCCAACGCTTCCAAATAATATTAGAAAATAAATTTGGAATCCACTAATTTTACGTTTGTTGTGCGTGTAGGTATAGTATTCATTTATATTTTTTACAATTGAGATTTTTTTACGAAAGTGATAACAAATTGCCAAAAACTAATGTAACGCAAGACATACTAAATTTATACCATTGGCGTACTTAACTCGAATGAGTGACATTTTTACCGTTACTAATTTTTTGTACATAAGTTTCAACTTTAAAATTAAAATTCTTCTTAAGTATTGGGCGGAATTATAAAATTTAAAGTCTGTTGTAAAGTGAATTGTAAGAGCTTTCAAAATAAATATTACTCAACTCCCAATGGAATTTAAATATTTTGGGATGATGCTTATCCTTGCTTGGGGATGAAAGTAGCGGAGTCAAAAATACCAGCAAAGAATGTCCGCCTTTAATTTAAAATCGACGGGTCTGAGCGTTTTTCTACAATCTTAACGCAGTTCCTCTGTTCCGCTTTCATGTGGCCGCCCTGTATATTAAACATTTACATATGCATTTTATTTTTTTGTAAAATACTCAGATATTTCATTTAAATTATTATAAATAGATTCGGTAGTACATGCTCATCAGTAATCGTATTTAAATATAAACGTAAAATTCTAAAGGGAAGTGTGTGACATATGCATGCGGCGACTGCATTTGGTCAACTTTATGTCATTTGACATTTTGCTCATGATTATATATGATTGTTTTGAATGGTACCTTCAATAACGTCGATTGCATTACATTTATAATTAGCAGCAATAAATTTCAAACTGTTTTTATACGTACAACAATAATACGTATTAAAACTATGTTTCTCTCTCAGAATTCGACTTCTTGAAGTTGGCGTCAATTATTATGGTCGAGTTATCAAGTAAAAATAACTCTTTTTTACTACAAATGCTGTTGCCAACCAATTTTGTTCGACTTGTCAAAAATATGAGTTAAAAGAGTGACTACTAAAATAAAGTTAAAATAATTAATGCATATCAAAAGCGTCAACTTGGGATAATGTGATGTTTCATGTAAAATAAATTTAAAACTGAAAAGTTTTATATTGAATATTTAATAATGATCATTAACCAATAAGTAAATGAAAATCTGTTAATGGCACAATAGTAAACGTGATCTAATACAATAAGTCATTCCAAATAGGTCATTTCACTAAATTTCTAAAAGAGAAGAATTGAATAAAGCGTACGAATTAACATTTTTGTTCTGGTTAGTTTTTTCTAAGTAAGCTAAAAAAAAATAAATAAATCATAACACCGGAAAAGAGGTACCTATTTAAATTTACCGCTGAGAGTATCGTAGTTAATTGAGATCAAAGTGTTCTATCTCGTTTTCTAAATAAGTTATCCATTCCATATCTAAAGAGACCGATGTGGTGATAGAATTCGCAAATATCCGCGTAATATTTTGCTACAGTACTTTTGTGTTAATTATTTCAGTTGCTTTAAGATTTTACAAATAGAAATTATTCACTATTTCGTTCTTTTGTAACAGATGCCTAAAAACGAACAATAGTGATAACAATATTTAATTTAAATGAGCTGTAATACCCCATTGTATTATTCACTCAACTAGGTCACGTCTAAACTGTTCTCGAGTACCTAGAAAGAAGTGGTACTTGTCTTTGTTGTTACAATTAATCTAATCTTGTAATTAATCTATGAAATATAAGATTTCGGTATGTCTTTCTCGAGTTATTTTATTTATTTTTTAAATAATAAAATACTCAACGTGATATTAATCGATGATATAAATATTTTGTTCCAAATATAATGAGATATCGTCAGTGTGCCTAAGCCTCTTGAAAATTTATTTATCTTTACCAAATGTTGGTATTCTAGAATATTTTAGTACATCCTCGCAGCTATATCTTGATAAAAAATTGATACATCTCTATTCAAAATATCTAAAATTAGAGCATGACTTAATGCAATTTACTCAAATTGAACAAATTACTTTATGCAATCTTAAATATTGAAATTTTCTCAAGTACCCCAGATAATAAAGGTAATATTTAAGGGTTATCATTTCGATATGTTTCATGCTGATGCTGATTTAATAAAGTCTCAGTAGAGTGTCAGTAGAGAACTAACACTAACAGATTATTGTGAGATTTAAACAAAGACATATGAAATTCAAATAAATTTTAAAAAGATTGAGAATCCAAACGAAAATTTATGCTTAACAGATATACAGAGTGTAACAAAAAAGCAGGTCATCCTGTTAACTGGGTATTTTTGACGGCCAAATATGGCGATTTGACCTACTTACCTAGATACAAAAATGCCTTCCTTAAAATATACAGGGTGTTAAAGTTGATCCTTTAAAATTATTTTTGCGCTATAATTTCTTCAAATTTGTGCATATCACTTTGAAATTTCATAGAGATACTTCTTGTTATTAATCAACTCCTCAAGGATATTATTGCAAACGATGCCTAAAAAAATATTAGAGACTGTTAGAGACCTAATAACATTTTTATTTGCAATGCACCTTTTCAGTTGGTCCAATATTATCTATTGATTTGGAATGCACATCGTCCTTCATAAAGCCCTAAACGTTGAAGTCTAGTAAACAAAAATCGTGGAAGCGTGGTGGCCACTGAATAGTTTCCCACCACGTCTCTTCCACATTCAATACGTCGATTTAGAAAAATTAAACTTAAATATCGTCTGACATTTAATACAAGATGAGGCGGAGCACCACCAAGTTATATCCACAAATTTTGACGAACAGTTAGTAGCAAAATGTCAATCAACATGAAAAAATTATTTTGCAGAAAGTTTAAGAATGTCATGGCATCTAAACTTGTTATACTATTGCTTCGACGGTAATTTAAAACCATATGCTTTGTTCATAACAAAGACACGTCATCAGATTAGCTTCTTTGACGTTTTTGAGTCATATGTTTATCTGATAAAGTTATAGTAATGTTTCAAAGTATCTACCTGAGGAAGACGTGATGATCAGTCCGGAAATTATTCGACCAATAAATTAATTAAATGTTTTACTTTATATGAACAAAGCATATGGTTTGAAATTACCGTCACAGCAATACTATGATAGATGATTCCATTGTTTTCAAAGTACACTTTGCTTCGTAAGACAAATAAGATTCACCAGTATGTCCAAAATCTTTAAATGTCGATTTTTTAGCTCATCGATTGATTTTTCGGCTTCACACAAGAATATCAAATTTTCAGATAAATTATCAATTTTTCAGGAAGTGCTATCAAAATTTCAATAAAAATAAAGACACGAAAGTTACGATCATTTTTTCAAATAGAACATGTCCTTTCTACCTTTTAGGGTGTTGGAATTTTAGAAATATTTTACCTGACAAGACGCAAACTAAGTGATGATCTCATTAATGAAAAATAAAATTTGTTGCTTATATATTCCTTTTTAAGTCAAATGATTCCAAATTCAAAAGTTAATAGTCGTAGTACATCGTGCCTCAAGTAAATGTTAATTATATGTGACCTATTCCTAAAAACTCAAATTACACATGTCTGTCTCATTTTAAACACATTGCTCTTTAAAAGTAATAAGTGTGCCAAATTTGAAAAAAACCGTAGCATTAAAAAAATATATAGCCAAAAAACAAATTTAACTTGACACTTTTTTTTTCACCCTCTACATTGTCTGCGTAGAGTTTCCTGACGCCCTATATAATAACTCCAAGGTTTAACTTTAAGTGTTGTGGCATTGAGATTATAGTTAATAAAATAGACTGGGTTTTAAGTACAAATGAACAAATCTTGCATTTGTCGACATTAATTAGTAATTAATTTTCTGATTCCTCAACTAAATCTACACATTTCTGTAAAAAGCCACTAATTGAATGTATATTAAAAAATGCTTTATCGACAAAAAAATAAATGACTATATTTTAATGATAAGACATACATTACATACAGGGTGTTCTGAAAGTCTATCAGAATTCTCCGGGGGGTGATTCTACGGATTGAAATAATAATAAGTGACAGCTTGTCAAATTTCAATTTTTTTTATTGTTCTTTTTAAATAGCTTATTTAATTCATGTCCGATTATTTTCTCATTTGGCACATCCACTAAGTAGATGAGAAGTTTGAGAAGTTTGTATAGGTACATTGCATATATTGACGTATATCACTAATGATTTTCCAATAATCATCCAGAGAAATAAGTTTCCAAAACTCTAAAGTGTTCTAAATATATAATTCATTAGCCTTTAACATGTCAAATGAATTATATTCTAACATCTTTACTTCAGCAAGAAGCAAGACGCAAACTAAGTGATGATCTCGCTAATGACAAATAAAATTTGTTGCTTATATATTCATTTTTAAGTCAAATGATTCCAAATATAATAGTCGTAGTACATCGTACCTCATGTGAATGTTAATTATATGTGACCTATTCCTAAAAACTCAAATTACACATGTCTGTCTCATTTTAAACACATTAGTATATTACCTTTCTAAGGTGTTAGAGAAAATAGTGCATGAGCAACTTAATTCTTATCTTATTGCAAATCAAATTATTCCATTGCATCAATCGAGCTTTAAGGCTAATCATAGCACAACTACAGCTCTTTTAGATGTCATGGACAATATACTCTACTACTACTATTATTTTAGTACTTGCTTGGTTCTTTTAGATTTGAGCAAGGCCTTTGATACATTGGACCATGAAATATTACTCAAAAAACTGAAATATTTTGGTCTTGGACCCAACTATTCTTTAAAAATTATTTATATAACAGGCGTCAAAAGATGTTGTGTTATGGTACATCCTCAGATTTTAAAATTACAAATAAAGGATTTCCTCAGGATAGTATGTTGGGCCCTGTATTATTTTCAATCTATATCTACGGTAGATTTTTCTACATATCTATCTAATTGTAAAATACACCAGTATGCAGATGACACGCAGGTATATTATTGTTTCCCATATAGCGATGTTAATGCAGCCACTGATGAAGTAAATTTAGATCTGCGTAATTTTTGATGACTATGTGTTGCTCATAAACTTATTTTGAACGAAGCTAAAACGGAATTGATTGTATTTGGTAAGAATAGAGAACTAATAACTACGCATCCAGACTTTGAAATTGTTATCAATGATAAAGTAATCAATCCAAAAGAAGAATGTAAAAATCTTGGCGTATATTTTGATGCTAATTTAAGGTTCCAAAAGCGTGTAAATTATTTAGTACAAATATATTACAGAAAATTAAAGCTGCTTAAGATTCACTCAATATTGCTGTAAAACTAAAGTTATGTGATTCACTAATTTTGTCTCTATTACATTACTGTGACAGTGTTTTTTGGCCTTGTCTACTAGAATCAGATAAATATACCTTGCAGAAAATACAGAATAGTTGCATCAGATATTGCTTTGGCTTAAGTAAATTTGATCACATAACTGAAAAGTTTTTAGAATCTAAATGGTTATATCTAAAAGAAAGATATCAGCTACATTTGTCTTGTATGGTTTATAAAATTGAAGTGCTTTAATACCCTGTTTATTTATCCAACAAACTAACAAAAGGTAGTAAAGTACATAACTGTTCTAGCCGATTTCGACATTTGTACTTGATTCCAAAACACAGATCTGCTCGGTTTCAAGGTGCTTTTTCGTATAATGCAGCAAAGATATTTAACAAAATTCCTAATAATATAAAAGAAATATTAAGCAGTTTTTGTGCAGTAATGTATAGATATTTTTTTTTATTTTTAAACCTTCTTTAAAAACAATTATAAACTATACAATGAGATACTGATTTGTTTATTCTTTTTATGTGGTTGCATAGAAGAGGGAGAAATCGTTATGTGTGTAGTAAAGGCATTTATTATTATTATTATTATTATTATTATTATTATTATTATTATTATTATTATTATTATTATTATTATTATTATTAATTATTATAATTTCTAATATATTATTGAAAGATAGCACTAAATCTTGAATAATTTCGCGAAAATACACACTTGAGATTTATCATAACCTTTTGACAGAATAATCTTCTAGCACAAAATCTTTGATGGCAATCGAGTGACTGATAGGAATCGAACTGTGAAGGGTATTCTCGAAGTAACACTCGTTCGAACACGCCAGCAGCTGCGCGTTTTCGCGTACATGCGCGAATATTTGCACCAGTGGCGGCTCGTGATAGCTGAAGTAAGGTCCAACCTATTTTCAAATAATAAATGGAAATAAATTTTCACGTTATCTCTGAGGTAATTAATATTTCTTGACGCGTCTATCGTTTTTTATTATGGATATATTCGCCAATAGCACTCTTACAACCATAAATTAAAAAATTAAATGACATCAGAACTTAGAATTTTATTAACAATAGAAAAAAATATATTTATCCAATAATTAAAAAAAAATGTTCCTAATTCATTTAAAAACACTAAAAAATATGAAAAGACCTAAAAACAAATTTTCAAAGTAGACAGCTATATTCCCACATATAAAACAAGGTTGCCAAATTTGCGTTTTCGTTTGCCTCCACTTTTAACAAAATATTTTTAAATACTAATTTTATATAAAACAGATCTACTCGACTGTCTTAAATTTGCAAATTTATTTATGTCTTCATAAAATTGAAACACTTGTTGAAGGAATTATTAAAACTAAGCAGAATAATTTGTATGCTTTCGGTTCCTTGTATATTTTTACCGATTTTTGAACATCTAAATTACGAAATTGTTCATCTCTGTACAAAATATAATATTTGTTTTTCCTTTTTCTCAAAAACGTTTGGATAGTTTCTAGTAAACATAAACAATTTTGCATATTTTTTGCATATTCGTTTCTTTAGAGTAGTTTACATTTAAGTGTTTGATTTGCAGATTTTGGAAAAGTAAATCTGTGCACGCTAAAATTTCGTTGTATATCTTGGACAAATTGCAAATTCAATGTCTTTAAATTGTTTTAAAAATCTTAATATCGCGAGAGAGATTTATTATTACCTGTCGATGAGCCTATCGATAATACGATATATTTATATTAGGTATGTTAAATGTAGTCTTACCCTGTAATGAAGTTAATTTTTATTTACTTTAAATTAATACTTCTCTTGTCTTTAAAACCTAATCACTTAATTTTGAGAATATCTAAGAAATAACATTCAGTAGTGGTACAATTAAAAATATTAACACTCAAACAATCGGTTAATCCCGTTACACACATTACGTCATCCAATTTACCGGAAAACAGAGTGAGAGAGCATAAGAGGCGCCAAAAATCAGGCCTCAAATTAGGACGGACAACATCGATTTTGACCGTATCACGTGGTATCACGCGGTGGGTGAAGCCATAACGTATTATACTCAAGGGTATCAGGCATGTATGAAGAAATTTGAGGCTTGGCAAATTGGGCCTCACTGTGGTGGTATTGGTGGGTGACTCGGACTCCCCGCTCTGGTAGAAACGGCGGGATATTGAAACGTAGCCTAGATCCGTTATTTATAACTTACGAGGGCTACAATTGAAGCAATAATTATTTTATTCCGTTATAGTGATTTTTGATAAATGTAATGAGTAATGGGAAATTATGGGGTATTAAAACATACAGTGTGAGAGTCAAATTTTACAGTGAGGTCCGGTCAACGAGAATATACAATAAGAGAATGCACTCCCATCACTTTTCCTGGATATATTTGCTTCTCTCTCGAATTGCGCGTAGTATGCCACAAAGATAATACAGAAATTCGTTAGCTTCTGCGCAATAGTAGTAATTGGCATATGTTTGATTTAGCTATCTTTGTTGTCGCATTAGAAATGTTCAAGGAAGACTGAAATAGATAAAAATTGACCAAGCGGGTATTATTTAAATGAAATTTATCAGGTCAGTGGTCAGTCCCAAAACCAAATAATTGTGAACATTTTACATGTGTGCTTTTACGACGTAGTTTTTCACATTTTCTATCTAGTTGACTGTTTTATATTCTGTTGTGTTTTAGAAGTTTTCTACTGAGACATATTTATTCACTTTTTTTCAAGTTTAATTGTTGTGAAATTAGAATTCTTATTATATTTTTTATTAAAAATGCCTGTAATTTTTCGACAAAATAAAAAACTTATGCCATTTTAAAGATACTTGATATAGAAACTATTTTTCAGTCGATTTGGTCAATAAAATCATTAAACATCCATTAAGTTTTTCATTTGTGCTACATTTACAATCTACAACCTCCTCCCCAGATACCAATTTTTAATAGAATCGGATATTAAACGACAATAATTTAAAGGCCATAATCTTTACAAAATCTAATCTTTATGAAACAACCCTGAAGTTGTCCTATTATATTAAAAAAGAATCGTCTAAATCAGTTCACAAAAGCAAGAGGTTGAGATACCATACATAAAAAGACTAGTACAATCGCATTTTATATTTTTATATTGTGAGATATCAAAAATCAGTTGTTTTTTTTATATAGGATGCAGCAAGCTAACAAATAAATGTCTTTCAATAAAAATATTCCGA
Source organism: Monochamus alternatus (assembly GCA_037114965.1). Taxonomy (NCBI): domain Eukaryota; kingdom Metazoa; phylum Arthropoda; class Insecta; order Coleoptera; family Cerambycidae; genus Monochamus; species Monochamus alternatus. The sequence continues at coordinate 92,336,948 of CM073427.1, read as the reverse complement.
GTATATATTACATTTTTTTAATGTATATTTTTGAAAAAATTTAATAATTTCTTATTATTTAACTGCCTAATATGATGAATTTGTTTGTCGTATAAATTATTATTAATACCTACATACATTAATCATTATATTTCTACACTAGATTGTGTTTTTGCCAGTTGTTAGCCCCAAACTCTACTATTATATTTAGAGGGAACCGGCCCTGGCTATTAAGCAGCAGTATCAAGTTTGTCTTTGTGGTTGCTAAGTAACCGCTGTGATACTCACTGCGCAGGTGCATAGTATGCCTAATTGTCTCGTAAAAAATGAAACTTGGAACATAGGGAATTTGTATTGAGTGAAATACCCTTATTGTACATACTCTTTGGCCCGGCCTCAGTTGCTTCACACGACGAGCCGCCACTGGTTTGCGCAGTCGTTCGAACACACGCTAAGTATCATATTACAGCGATACGCGCGGCATGCGACCACTCTAGATTAATAGAGGATTAGATTATACTAAAGTAGGAAATAAATAAAATAGAAGACAATGTTTATTCTTAGTACTAATTTTATCATCGGGGATTTCAGTTATATTAATTGTTTAAAGATAACATAACAGGTAACGTACGGTGGCCAATTAATGCTGATAATTGTACGAAAGACAAAAAAATCGTTTTTGAAGCGGTATCTCATGAGCTACGCATATAGGCGATTATATCAATATAGAAAATCAATATAGCAAATTATTTTAGAAGCAAGCACAAACATGGAGGTGTTAGTATATTTTGTAGACCGAAACATAAAATAACTATAGAAGAAATAACTGCCTTGGAAAATGTTACAGAAGATAAACACATTGAATTTGCAGAAGCTGAAATTAAAATAGATAACAAAAGAATGCAAATAATTTGTATTTATCGCAGCTCTAGGGGTGATGTAGATATATTTTTTTTATAAAATTAGAAGATCTTTTGAGTAACTTATTGATACACAAATCTATGTTAATTTTATGTAGGGGATCGAAACATAAATTTCTTTGAAAATTTTATTTTGAAACAACGCCTATTTGATTTACTAGAAATGTACAATATTTGTAACTATGTAAAACAGCCCACAAGATTAATGTCCAGCATCGATTATGTTTGTAACAACTTTTTGTCTGATCCGGTCTATAAAGTGGAATCTATTGGAGTGTCTGGTCATTCTTGTCAAATTCTATCTTTAGTTTACCAGTGATGGTAAAAGCGGCAAATAGGAGATCTAGAATTTATTCATACAATAATTATCAATTTTTTGAATTTTATGTGAGTAAAGAACCCTGGAACAGTGTCTATGAGATTACTGAAGTTCATGAGAGTACCAATTTGTTTATTACTTATTTATATTTTTATATCGACTTAAGTTTCCCTTTCTTAAAAGTAAAAGAAAATAGACATCTTGTTAGGAACTGGATGACGCCTGGCTTATATATATCTTCCCTGAGAGATTTAAATTTTTATATGATGTTATGTTGGCTACCCGAAGGTATGACGACATAGCTTTTTATAAATCATATAAAAATATGTCCCGAAATTAATAGAACACAGAGCAAGAATAGATTCCTTACATCAAAATAATCGCATTATTTTGATGTAAGAAATCTACTCTTGCTCTGTGCCCCATGAATTTTGGGACACCCTTTATATAATAAAACTTTACTTGCAGCGAAGCGTCTGCAATTTGATTGCACATATGTTAATTCGTCTAATAAAACTAAGTCTGCAATAATCTCAACAAAATACATGGTCTATTTGAAATCAAAGAAATAAAAGTAAATGATGAAATTCTGACAGATCCTGAAATAATTAGTAATGCTACTAATTCTTATTTTATTAATATATCAGCTAAGTTGGCAGAAATTTTCAAATATCGTAATAATTATGTTCTAAATATCTAATAATATTTGAAGAACCCGTAATAGAAACTGAAATATATAATTTAATAATGGTGCTAAAAAATTCTAATTCTTATTACCGCTAATATGTTGAAGTCTATAATACGTTTTATTAGATACAGGTCCACTGATATATTTAATTAATTTGTCAATTTCCGGACATTTTTAAGACAGCCAAAAAGGGTGACAAGTTATCACTAAATAATTATAGGTCTATTTTCCTTTTATCGACTGTATTAAAATTGTTCGAGAAAGACAATAGAATGACGAAATTTGGAATGACTATAATATATTGTGTATTGAATACCATGGTTTTCGAATAGTTAAATACACCAAATCTGCATTTTTTTCATTTTTAGTTATCATTCATTATATTATAACTTGCACTGTGATAAAGAATGCTTTGGCATGCATCTATGATTTGACGCTTGATTTGGTGGACCATATCATTCTTTTCTTGAAGCTAAATAGATATGATTTTAGAGGAATGTCAGTGGCTCATCTTCATATTTAGCAAACAATTTACAGTTAGTTCAGTTAAACGCAACACAATCTGATAAACTACCTATTTCACGAGGAATGGCACAAGGCTCTATTTTGGGACGTTTACTATTTTTGCTTTTCATTAATGATCTACCAGATGTGTCATCATGTTTTTTTAAATGCAAATGATATACCTGCCTTCATTGCTGGCACACAGAATAACATTAACTTCTTTTCAACTTGATTTGAAGCGAATAAGCTTTTGTTGAATCGAGAAAAAATTGATTTTATAAATTTTCAATCATCGATAAGAGATAATTATGAGAATTATTTGCTTTAAAATAAATGGTAAATCATTAAAGCAAGTAACATCATCTAGGTTTCTTGGTATTTACATGGATAGTGTTCTGGGTTGGAGTAAGCATATTTTATAATTGTGTAAAAAATTAACTCCTGTGTGCTATGCACTTTACATACTAAGAGGTGTTACAAATAAAGATAAAAAAAACAATCGCAATCTTCAGGATTTAGTTTGACGTAGCATGCATTAGCTGCATGAAGCCACATTGAATTTACAAAGATTCTACGCAAAATTTTCTATTTGAGTGAGATCCAGCATGGTGGGATCAGATTCTCTACCACTCTCCACACTCGGGTTGAAAACTTAACATCTAAAATGTGAGCAACCATGGATGTGACAAATTTTGTTAAGGCAACCGAATACCGTTTGGTAGGTAACAAAACCTTTTATTAAAAAAAAATCATTAAATAACTGATGACAGCATATTAATAACGCTTGCTCACCTGTTTATATCTGGCAACTTCATAGTTGTACTGAGGAGCAAGTAGGTAACCTAGGTTTTTCTAATTATTTGTGTCATATTCTCTCATTTAATGCTCGATTTATATGAATAACAAATGGGGGAAGTTGATGAAAACAGTTAATTATTATTAATATTATTAACACCATCGGTACGTGATTTAGCTAGGCAACCCATTCGCGATTTATCAATCAATTGTCTAACATATAATCTAACAGATGAGGGTATCTATTTCTAATGCTGGATCTTAGACTATAGTAATTTATACATTAGTACGTTATGATTCAGTTTATCGAAAGTCTTACTGAAGTAAACATAAACAGAGTCTACTTGAATCTGCCTTTCAATAGCATTTGTTATATAATTGCTATAGATTAATAAATTGGAATCAAGCTATCTTTTTGGAAAAATATCATGTTGTTCAGTTATTATAGATGTCTTAAGGCTTCAGAGAAGTACATCATATATAAGTGATTCCAAAACTTTACTAAATATACATAATTTATTTATGCCATGATAATTTGATACATGTCTCTTATCTCCTTTATTATTGTAGATAGGAATTATTAAAGCAATTTTCCAGATAGCCTTGAAGTCTTGTTAAATAATATGGTGAGAGGAATATGCAGGCTATACGAACACCTCTTTACGAAAAATGAATGTATATTGTCAGATCCCGCTCCTTTACCGGTTTTCCAGAGAGTCCTGAACCACAGCGATCAGTTTCGATCTATTGTATTCCAAACTGGTTATTCATTGGTTTAACAGATTTGTTATTTTCAAGAAGTTTGAATGTCCGATATTTTATTTTAGTTCCTTCGCAACCAAAGAAGGTTTACCAAGGTCCTGCGTTCATCTTGTACGTGAAACGCTGTCTCTTCCTCCCAGTTGCGACCTCATCAATAGGATTGTCTATTAATTTCATATTATAGAGATACTATTTCATACAATAATACCCTTTTACAAGTTCTGCGATTTCTCTGAGTCTATTCTTACTCACACTTAGCATTTCATTTGTTTTTTCTGCGAAGGAAAATAAGATTTCTTTCATTTCAATCATTTGATCTTGGACTCCAGTATTTACAGTGTTATTTTTGAACCTACATCCTCGAATCCACTTTACAGTTTTGTAAGGAATGTCAAAAACTGGTCCTAGAAAAGTTGTTTCAAATCTACTTTTTGTAAGTTTGCTCTTTCATTTCCTTCATATCTTGTGTTTAATAGTGTTGATACTTGCTGGTTGATTTAACAATTGTAAATAGTTTCAAATTTTGATTAAATCTAAGGTCTTTACTGCAGCTTGCCAAACATACATTTATAGTGAAAATTTTACCTTGGAATAGTCTATAGCCTCTTTGTCACTTAGGTTTAATCTTACTGTCCTAGCTACAGTGTATATCAACTCCAATTTTTCTGGATTACCTCAATAACAGCTATAAAATGATTATACTTTGCAAATTTTACTTAAAATTATATTGAAACAAGATTGAAATGCTAATGTTTTATAAATTTAACTTCAATATTTAAAAAAAAAAATATGCTGCAAGTTAATTTTATTTGTCTATTTTACTTCAAAATGCTTTAAGGAAGCATCAAATTCTCAATAAATTTATGTTTAATTTAATTTAAATATTTTAATGGCAAATACCTGGATCAGCCGCTGTAAAAGTCATTGTGAAATATCTAATTAAATGTGCAATATTTATTTATAATACTATATATTTTATTATAATAATGACTAAATCCTTCTCAATTTCCATCTATATTACTAATTTTATGTATTTATATGAAACTAGTATTGAAATCAATGTCATCTTTTATTATTTAATTTAATATAATTTTATCTAAGTAACCATAATGGAAAAAACACTGATGAAAGTCAATTTTAATAACAAAAATAAGTTCACGAATGATAAACAAATAAAAAAATAAAGTAGATGTAAACCAAATAACTTTGAATATAGAAGTTTTTCCTTTATGGTTATAATAAATGATTGTTGTGACTTAGATATAATTATTCACTGAGAGGTTGTATTTCTAATTAAATATTTTGAATAAGTGTTCCTATATATTGTGATATCTGATGTTAAATGTTATGTTTATAATATAAAACATTCAATATACATTCCTAAATAGATTTGTTGTTTTTTTCACTTTATACATACAAGGTGTTTCATTGGGAAATGTACATACATTAACAGTGAATACAGAGCATCTAGGAAGCCTCAAAAAACCTATTGTTGACGTGTCTAACCATTGTCATTACCGAGGTACAGGGCGTTGTCCTTTTCAAAAATTATTTTGCTTTATTTAGATAATATGAATTATTTGAGTCAATAATTGTTATTCTCAAAATAAAGTTATGTTCTATTTATTTTAAATTTTAAGTGACTTGAAAGAATTACTGCAAATATTTGAAATAATATTAAATAATTTTTAATAAAGTAATAACATTGCAATAAGGAAAAATAAAACTGAAATACATAATTAGTATTCTTGCTATATTGTATTCCTTTCTACAATAGTTACTACTTCACCTAAGACTTGGTGCAAACAGTCAAAATCATTCATTAGCGGCACACTAGACATATATTGATTTTGAGCTTGTTAGCGCTCCTCAGAATGCCTTAGAAGGCAAGGTACCCGATGACATCCGAAAGAAGGGAGCCTGGGTAGACGTTATGTAACATATGTAACATCTTGTGACCACATGCTGAACAATACGGTTCTACAAAACTATTACTATTATCCATATTTAATAATATTTATTCACATTTTATCAAATTATTATTATTTAAGTAAATCTTAAATGTAGTGGCATTTTAAGAAATTAAGAATAGAATGATTGAATGTCAAAAATATGTAAATATTTATTATAAATATATTTTATTACTGAATTAATATATTAAGTATATTATTATACTTAAATACAGGGTGTCTACGTTTATTTGTGTACAAATCCGTAATAACTTTATTCTTAAAAATAATCAAAAAAATTTTTTTTATTCAAAATGATATCGAAAACCGCTTTCTCTGACCCTACCACGGCATTTAAGATGGCGATCCAAGACCTGCTATGATTTTTTTTATAAAAATTCAATAAAAATGTTTAGCGATTTTTTTATTTAAAATCTGATAAGGTGGTGTTAATCAGGACTCTTCAAAACACGTTCTTAAAGTTTAATTTTTATAAAAATCCGTAAAAATTTTATTTTTCAAAATAACGCATTTAATATTTTTTTGATTTGAATGTCATCGAAAACCGTTACTTCCAATCCTATCACGGCGTTTAAGATGGCGATCCAAGGCCTGCTATGATCATATTTATACACCTGAATTCAATAAAAACGTTTAGCAACATTTTATTTAAATCATGGTGGTGTTACTCAGGTCATCTCAGAACCCGTATGTGTGAAATTTTGATAAAAACTATACAGAGTGTTTTCTTCTACACGTTCTCAAAGTTTTATTTTTATAGAACTTTGTAAAAACATAATTCCATGTCTCAACACTTCGTCTAGTGCCTTTCAAATTTAGTATTTTGTTGTGATTAATCCCACCTTATCAGATTGCAAATCAAAAATTAGCTAAACATTTATATTAAATTTCGGGGGTAAAGAAAATTATAACAGGCCTTGGATCGCCATAGTAGGATATCAGAATAAGCGGTGTTCGATGCCATTTAAAGCAAAAAAAAATGTTGGATTATCTTGAAGAATAAAGTTTTACGAATTTGTATATAAAACTTTAAGAACGTGTAGAGCAAAACACTCTGTATAGCTTTTATTCAAATTTCACACATAAGGGTATTGAGGGACCCTGAGTAACACCACCTTATCAGACTTTAAATAAAAAAAATCGCTAAACATTTTCTTTTTAATTCCGGGGGTACAAAAATAATCGTAGCAAGCCTTGGATCGCCATATTAAACGCCGTGATATGATTAGAAGGAGCGGTTTTCGATGTCATTTAAAACATAAAAATATTTGTTGAGTTATTTTGGAAAATAAAGTTTTACAAATTTTTATAAAAATAAAACTTTGGGGATGTGTAGAAGACAACACTCTGTATAGTTTTTGTTCAAATTTCACACATGCGGGTCCTGAGATGACCTGAGTAACACAATCTTACCAGATTTTAAATAAAATAAGTATCGCTTTTATTGAATTCGGGGGGTATAAAAATAATCATAGCAGGTCTTGGATCGCCATTTAAAATGCCGTGATAGGATTACAAGTAACTGTTTTCGATGATATTTAAATCAAAAAATATTTGTTGCGTTATTTTAAAAAATAAAGTTTTTTCGAATTTGTACAAAAATGAAATTTTAAGAACGTATAGAAGAAAACACTGTATAGTTCTTGTTCAAATTTCACACATAGGGGTTTTGTGGGGTCCAAATTAACACCACCTTAACATATTTTAAATAAAAAAATCGCTAAACGTTTTTATTGAATTTCATGGGTATAAAAAAATCATAGCAGGTCTTGGATCGTCATCTTAAATACCGTGGTAGGGTGAGAGGAAGTAGTTTTCGATGTCATTTAAAAAAAAAAATAAATAAAATAAAATTTGATATATCTTGAAGAATAAAGGTACAAATCCGTAGTACATAAATAAAAGTAGACACCTTGTACATATAGATTAGATTTCCTTCCGTGCATATTTGTAGGAAAACTATTCGTTTTAAACATTTTTGTTGCTTTTCGTTAGATATACAAGCCTCTTTAGTTTCCTACTTATATTCCGGAGACTCTGTATATTACTAACCTCTAGCTACCCATTCCAAAAACATTTCCAAAAAATATACTGTTGTTTTTAAGCAAATTTAATTTATTTGATAGGTTGTGCCAAAAAGGATACCGTATAAATGAACCGTGTTTTGACTTGTTGTTGCCGACATTATTCAGTGAAAAAATGAATTTATTGGTTTCATGTTACTGACATGATTGTTAAAACTCAACTAAATGCGATTAATGCTTTCAAATTGTATTTTGTTATAGGATACAGAAGAGGACCAAACATGTTTAGAAGATTTTCAGGAATGCATAGAAGAGTATCAAGAGTGTTTAGAGGTAGTTCACATCTGCATAGACGAGGAAAACTCATTCAATCATTCTCCTTGCACGTCGCAAGTGGAGGACTTTGGCCAAAAAGCAAGACACCCTCGAATCAGTTTAACCAACGTGGATTTTTTAGAGAATAACTATTTAAACGTGAACAAATCCAAAAGCGATGTAGGTGACAGTGATATCGATATAAGTTTTAAGAGTACGAACGACAATTACATAGAGAATTTAAATAATATTAGTGTATGCAATAACGTAGACTTCACCAAAGCGAACACTGTGAATAATAATCAAAACGAAAGACTCATAAAAACGGATAGTTTGACTCAAAGTGATAAACCCTCCGCGACGCAGTCCTCCGTGTCCGAAAAGGACGGGTATGAGACGTGCATAGACGATTCCTTGTCGGAGGACAACGTTCACTCGAAAAAATCCAAACAAAAACAAATTTTGTTCGAGACTGAATTGAAACCTGGCAGCGATAACCTTAAAGTACAAAATAGTAACATAAAAATCGAACGCAAGCTAGAACTTAACGACAATGAGGACTTAACACCAACTAATTCTAAAGTCGACATTCTGGACCAATTTTTTGTAGATGTATCCGAAGCAAATGTGAAAAGTCCTTGCACAACAGGTAATCTTTAAATCAGTGTGTACATATAGTGCGAAATAAATTCATTATCTGGCAATACGAACACGGAAATCTGTGACGGAACAAAAAATGGAAAGAAATGCTCAAGGAAAGATATAAATAACATTTTATAACGCTCATTTTATACAGCAAAATTAACTGCTTTTGTCGCTATTGTTATTAGTTACTATTAGAGCCTTCTCACACGAGCCACCGTGCAGCGGTTCTCGGAAGCGCCGTTGAGTGGTCCGTTTTGACGAAACATTATTTTATATAGACTTATTCACACGGGCGCGCCACAGAATTAGCAGCGTCACGGTGGCGCGTAGTCGCCGACTACCACCGATACATCAACCATTAATTAGTGGCTCCACTCAGCAGCGCTGCACAGTGGCCCGTGTGAGAAGACTCTTAGATTTAATTTGTTTTAAGTTTAAGTTTCTACAAACTAACACACATGTTTTTGCTTCTCGTCTGTTTTGAACTCATAAGTTATTGGCAGCAACTATGATAAGTTAAAATGATTTAAAGTCAGGAAGTCGAGGCGGCCATGGTACTGGTCCTCCTCGTCCAATCCTTTGGTGTTAATGCTTGGACATGCTGTACATGGTACGGATATAATTGAGCCTCGTGTATGATACGTCACACTACTGCAATAGGCCCTGGCCGTGGAAGTCCTGGACCTCCATCTTTTCCACGATTCGGTTTCAAATTTCCTTTTTTGCACTTAATGCACACGGCGGTAAAAGTAGTTGCATTTGGCAGATGTTTAGAGGGAAATCGTTCTGCTAAAGCATTTTCACAGCGTAATAAATTAAAACGATATCCATCAAGTCCGAGTTACTACTATACACGTAAGCCATTTTTGACACTTGAAAAATTAATGTAAACACCGGAATGGCCTGTCTAACAGTGGCCCAGTAATATAAAGGTTGAAAATGCTACAACTTTAATAATGTTTTACTCGGAAACTATAAAAATTTTATAAAAATTTTGTTTACGATATTGACTTCATTTTTCATGACGTATCTACTCCCAAATCATTTTAGATAAGTTCTGAATCAGTCTGTATACTACGGCAGATATTTACTTGAAGTAGATACCGCAATATAATTAAAGAAAAATAGTATATAAAACTGATGTTCCATTGTAACATTAACAGGTTCGCTGCCGGTGGCAGTTTCGATAATATGTTGTCCATGCCAGTGGTTTTTTTTATAAAATTTCTTTTATAGTTGAAAACTATCTATGTCTATATGAGTTGTAATAGCGAATTTGCTGACTAGACTGTAATTTTAATTTCGATGGCATTTTCCGTCAGTGGTACTGCACGTCTAACTAAATTGAAAGCTATACGCCAGTGACAGTATTTTACGTCGCAAATCTTGTCTGTATAAGTTCTCAGGGAATTACTTTGAAAATTTGGATTCGGGGATTATCTGAGACAAGAAAAACGAATTTGTACTTAACTTTGTTCTAAACGCTAGTGGCCACTACAAAATAGCGTAGTAGGTACTCTTGGTGGTGGAACATTTTTCTCATTGTGTATCAAAGTAGAATAATATTATTCTCTTTTGTACACAAATATAATATAAGTACATACTAATTTCAAATCGTTAAATTTAACCGTTTTCAATTTATTTGCTATTTTTCCATTTTATCTAATTTAATTTTGAAGATAAGAGTATGCAAAATTGTTTTATTTATATTAAATTTCATGTTTCGACTTATTTAGTAAGTTATGTGATACTAAATAAAATGTTAAATTTGTATTAGGTATATTAAAACCGACGATGTCATGAAAATTAAATTACAACAAACAAAAATGGTTAAATTTAGCGGCAAAAGATTAGTATGATAAAATTTTCTTTTAAAATGTTGATACATACAGTGAGTAAAATGTTATGACCAATTTTTATCCGCGTGTACATTTTGTAGCGCCTTTTAGCGTTTATAATAAAGTACGGATTTGTTTTTCAAAGGAATTCATTCTAAACATTTGAATAATTTTGAATTCAGAGATTTGAGATCCTGTGTTTTTTGGACTAAGATAAGTTGAGTAAATTGCATTATTTTGTCGCCTACAAGAACCTGCTTATTTACCTCATCTGCATCATATGCCTCATCTGGATACCAATTGTCGCTTTCGTCTCCGTCGAACAAATATGTTCTGAAAATTGCAAGAACCCTTCATCTGTATGGTAATGGCTTATTCGGGATTATTTATGAGGTTGATATAGTACCAGCCTTGCCAGTTTTCCAGTCTTATTCTAATAAAAAACACAGGAAATTCGAGCCGTGTAAACCTATATCTTAAACCCTTTTCCGAATGCCTGTATAAACTGCCGTACTTGCACAAAGTACTCATACAGTGCAAAAAATACATGCACATAACCTGATTTTTTTCAGGGTAGATGGAGGGCTGTTTCCAATCAAAAAATTACACTAGAGAGGCTTGTGCGTTTTTTGCAATAGGGGAACTTTCTTATTTACTCTGTTTTTGGAATTTTTTGTCCAACTTGTACATAATAATATTAACATATTAACTTTTTTACATATTTAACGCTTCACCGTCGATTAAATGAAAAAAAAACGATATTTATTTATTATGATTCAGTAAAGATACAAACAAAACGCTTAGGAACTGGTTTTTGGAGGATTTTTAGAGGACTGTCTCTTGAGTGGATACCAAAAAAAGGACAGTCTGCCCCTTCGGTGATTTGCGCAATAAGGGTGGTGGTATGTGTGGTAAGGAAATGAGTTCAATTAACAATTCACAGCACTGAAAACACAAAGTTACTTGGATATTACATCCCATTGGTTCAAACTGGCGTACCTCAAAATACCTATTTAATTTGAACATCCCTTTTAAATATGCTTAAATGTTTTTAAAACAATAGACCCTCCGGAACAAAAGTATTGACTTTTATTAAGTACATGTACACAAAATATTGTAGAGATGACATAATAATAATAAACCACCCCTATTGCGGAAAACAACGAAGAGGTTGGACTATTCTTTTTTTGGATGGAGACTCAGAAGATAGTGCTTGAAGAAACCTGCAAAAACCAGCTGGTCAGCCTTTTGTTGTATCTTTACTGAAACATAATAAGTATAGTAAATAAAAGCAAAATAGCAAAAAAACACAAAGGTGTCGAGAGTGATTTTTGGTTTAAGACAGCCTTTCATTCACTCTGAAAAAATCAGCTTGTCTGCATTTATTTTTTTGAAATATGATATCTTTACTGGGTTAATATTATAACTGATCATTTTATTAATTTAACTAAAAAAAGACAACCAAAAATTATAAACCGTACGCAAACAACTATGTTATAAAACCTTTTTATTGTGCCTATGTAAATCACCGTTCGTCAAATGCAATGCTGACGTAAATAACCCAGCTATAAATGACACCAGAGAAGCGACGGATTTTTCCGTCACTGGCACTGAAGGTATTAAAATATGTTTGCCACCAAGCATAATAAATACATTTCTGCCGACAGTTTGGCAATTTTGAAAGCACGAAAAACAAAAATATTTTATTGCAACAACTGACAAGACTTAGATATGACAATGTATTCATGGTTGCATAGTTAAGATAGCGAATCGTTTTACATCGCACCTATGGCATACTGATGAGAGCTAATAAATAAGCTTCAATTTAAAAAAATGTGTATTATCTTCTGATAAAAGCTAAAACTTTTTTAAATAAATTCTTTCTTCCAAAATTTGTATTACTTACATATATACCATTTAGTCGCAAAAATTCTGTTCATTCAGATATTTTTGTTAAATGAGGAGGACCACCATCATGCTTAAACCACATTGTCCTTCCTATAAATAGGGATAGATTTTCTCTTAATTAATTACAATTTTATCCGTTGAACTAGTGGGCTTTTTTGTTGTTACCATAAAAGTGTTTAGTTATAGCTGCAAAAAATGTATAATGTTTCAAATGATGAATATGTTGTTATGTTGGATATGTTGTTAATATGGGAAGGTGCCACATGATTCATCAATGCTTATATGTATGGAAATGTCAAAATTATTTCTTTTATTTTATTTAAAAATCAACTATGTCGTACAGATTTTTAATGAGCCTTGGCATGTGCCGAAATAATAAAATCCATTTTTTCTCGAAAAATGTTGCCGATATCAAAATTCAACAAAAGTGCCATTTTTATGTGAAAATCTTTACAGTTCTCATCTTTGCTATGAAATTATTAAATATATATACGCCTTGTTTTACCCGCTCCTGGAAAATATGTTCATTTCTTTTTCGATTTTCAAAAAAGTGGTGGAATTATGCCAAATTTTATTAATTTATCTATACGCGTTTAGAAAAAACTAATTAAAAACAGTGATCAGGAGTTAACCTTTCACACTCTATACATCGAAAACAAAGCGCTTTAGAATACATAATAATATGTTAATTTTTGCAGCAGTTGGAAACGGTTTGAAACTGTCAGAAATATTTCACCAGTTGAGTTGAGCAATTGTTTTTATTGTGAGCACAATTTTCGATATTTGGTCGCGTTAAAAACAATAATTTTTTGCAATTTTGGGAACCCCCAATATTCGAAAGGAGTTTTTCGGGGGCAAAAGTAAACAAAAAAGCTGAATAAACATATTGTCAAATATTAACGGTTACTGAGATAGCAATGAAAATATTTTTATTGCTATTTCTGCGATTTTATTTTGAGCAGGTTATGTATTCTAAATCAAACTCACATTATAGAGTAAATAACTGTCACAATGAACATCGCTGGTCAGATAAAAATCAGCACACCACGGTGGAAAGTAACAGCATCGGTTCAGCATTAATGTGTGTTGTGATATGATTAATAATCAATTACTTGGTCCAGTTGTACTAGATGGTCGTCTTACTGGAGCTAGATATGTAGAATTTTTAGAAAAGAATTTGATAGATCTACTAGATTATGTTCCATTGGATATTAGGCAAAACATGTACTTTCAGCATGATGGTGCTCATGCCCATTTTAGTCGTGTTGTGATCACTCATCTTTACAATGGCTTTCCACAACGCTGGATTGGCCGAGGTGGTTTCCAAAATTAGCCACCAAGGTCACCAGATTTGAATCCCCTTGATTACTGCCTTTGGGGATGGTTTAAATCATTAGTATATCCAACAAAAGTGAACATAAGATAGGCGCTATTCGATCGGATTGTCAATTGTTCAGCTCTCAAGAGAAAATTACCGTGAACTTCAACGAGCTACCCATGCCATAAACAAACGAGCTGATGCATGCATCGAGACGGACGGTGGTATATTTGAAAATTTAATTCATTAATTTCGGTTTATTAGATCTTTAACCAATGCGATAATTTATAATACCTACAGAATAAATACTTCTCTCTACTGATGCATTACAATAATTAACTCGAGTAAAAATATTTTCATTGCTATCTCAGTAACCGTTGATATTCGACCATATGCTTATTAGGCTTTTTTGTTCACTTTAGCCCCCAAAAACCATTTCGAATATTGCAAACCTATGATGCAAACATTTAGTGTAGTATATAGTTGTATTACATTCAGTTGCAGTTTCTTAAATATTTCGATAAAAATATAATGGATCATTAATTTGTTTGTATGACGTAAGTCGCTCGAATTCTTGCAGCAACTATATTAAAAGTTGATAGCATACCCAACAGTTGTCCAATTTTAGTTCACTGGTATAATTATGTTTAGTTTTGTTAGAAAAATAAACATAAATCTCATCTATAACACTTTGCCTTTAGTATGAGGCATTAAAACATACATACATAAACATACTTTATTTCATGGCATGCAAAAAAATATAACAAAAGAGCATTATAGTTATTTTTTTCATTTCATTTAGTTGCTGTTTCCGAGCCCTGCCTGAACGTGGAGTTTTTTCCCAATCGCCGTCATCTTTGTTTGGACAGTAAGTTAGATGACGGCTTAAAATCCTACGATAACCAGTCCGAAGACCTAGGCGGCGACGAGTTCTTCCTCGTCCAATATCCCGCGGATGTGCATAAAGAAGTGTGCAAGAGCATGAGCGAACCCAACGTCTTGGAAAACTACGAGATTCCAACGAAGACTACTTATAAGAGATGCCTGAAGGAGTACTACAATGACTACGCAGACTGCATCGATGCTTACAGGCTGTATCAGGACAGCTTCGGCAAAAACGAACTGCACCACGAAATGAGCGACGACGATATTTTTAACGAAATACTGTTGCCATTTAAGAGTCGGTCAGCTCCCGATATCATGGATAGGTCGTTTGTCATGCTGACATACGATCCTGGGCCTGATCTTGGTCGGAGGAAATCTGCCTTTGTACCAGGATACCAATGCTCTGAAAGGTAAGTGTTTTTGAAAACTAATGGAACTGATTACAACTCTTACATCCACATCTCTATTAATTTAGAGGGTGGGTCATGAATTTGTTTACTTTGAAATAAAATTTTTTGCACAGACCAAAGTGAAGAAGTGCGCACGGCACCATATTTTCTTGGAAATAACTACGTATCCATAATAATAGTATATTACACTATTAGCCACTTAACAACCGTATAGTGTATAAAGTTTTTCGCACAATAGCATTTACCAAATAAAATAATAAAACAAATATTTTGATTGCTGAAATGGCGTGGCCTATCTAGCGTTTTTTAAATTTATTTTGTTAGAAACCAAAAAAAAAACAATTTGAAGTTTGAACAATTTTGTTTTGTTGTCAAAACTGTGCTTATAATGGCTGATAAAGACGATTCAGAGGTAGATTCTGACATTGAAGAATCGTATCAAATAGGTTGTGGGTCATTAATTCCCACAAAGTCAAAGGTGAGGTATGAAAAAGTCTATGATGCCTTCAGGAAATGGTTGAATGAGAAGAAAGCGGAGATATCTGAAAAACTTTGCTGGCTTATTTTGTTCGGAGAAATTTAAGATTGAAGTATCCGGGAAGCTTACGGGCAGAGTACTCTATGCTTAAAAGTACGATCAATTTAAATAATGGTGTCGATATATCGCAATTTATGAAGTTAGTAGTATTTTTAAAGAAGAAAAATATTGGACATCATGCGAAAAAATCAAAGGTATTTACCAGAGAAGAGATGAACAAATTTCTGCTGGAAGCCCCCGATGAAACCTATACCTATTATGATGCAAGCAGTGATGATAATGGGGCTCTTAGGTGTTATGAACTTACGAAGATGACAGTTGATGACATTGCGGATGAAGGTTCAGTTGTCATTGTTAAAGTGTGTGATACCAAAACGCATATTAGTCGAATTTTTACAATCACTGACAAGGCCAATGAAAAAGTCCCCGATTTTGCGAAAATATACAGGCTTAAGACTTAAGGAGACTAACTCTCGTCGATTTTTCTACTCAGTTCGTCAGGAAAAATGTGTAAATCAACTTGTGGGCATAAATACATTGGGACAAATACCACAAAACATTGCCGAATATTTAAAACTGCAAGATCCAAAATCCTATACTGGACATGCTTTTAGAAGGACGTCGGCGACTTTGTTAGCAAATACTGGAGTTGATGTTATGGCACTCAAACGTCATGGGGCTGGATGTTTTAGTGATAACATTAATGTATTATTTGACTAACAGAAAATGTAATTTTAGGTCTTCTGGTGTCGCTGAAGGATATGTTGCAGTCTTTAACAAAGAAAACAGAGTTTGCTGATAAGATTTTACATACCAACAGCGGCAGTGACAATGAATTTGACTACATTCCAGTGTTTGATGACAGAACTACTAAAGTTTATTCTAATCCTAACATATCTAACTCAATAAATAATACACATTTGTCGCCTAGTATTAATGGGTACTTCTTTGAGAGCCCCAGAAAGTTCTTGCTAAAGGAATTTTAAATAATTTTGGTAGTTTTACCTTGCAGGTAGAGCTATAAACCCTAAATTAAAATTTCCTATAGTTCCGCACCAGACGTTAACTGAAAATTCGTTTTGGAACTGATGCTCCTTTATTGTGTGGAGTATAGTTGAAATAGTTTTAAGGCCAACTCCTGTGACTGCTGTCAAACGACGAATACTTATTTCGGGATGTTCCCTTTCCTCTTTTCCTTTTGCTTTTCCTTGAACGCACCTTCCAAACAAACAATGTATGAGAAAACTATCTGCGATTCAGATAAAGTTCTTCATATGTTTTCTTAGTAGTGCATCCACTAAAATGTTCCTGTGCATATACTACTGTCACGTATCTCATTTCATTGTGACGAGGCATTTTCAGAAACAAACTTTTGCACAATACAAACTTGATAGTGACTTATCGGATGTCATTTTGTTACGGATGCGTAGTTATTTTAAAAAAATATGGGGTATGTGTTAATAAATATTTTTTATAATATCCCGAGCATAATTTCGACTTTTGATAGGTATACATTTTTTTTGTAGAATAAAATTGTCGACATTTTTTGTTTAAGCAAGTTTAGTTAAACCGACACCATTTGGATTCTAGACTATACTCTTTAGTATGTTACATTCTGTATAAGTCTTTCTTGTTTATTTTGATATATACTATCGCCTGTTAAAATTATGGCAGTAAATTCTTTAACACCCTGTATGTAAAAAAATTTTAAAATTATTTATACCCTTATATATATTAAGGTACACAAAACAATCAGTATAAATATTTATCCGCTTTATCAAGTATAAGATTTTTTTTTGACTTCCACTGATTCATGTATTAATTTTTTAATTCGTAATTACATTTTCAAAAGATTCTATCAGAAATATTTCTAGAAAAGAGTCATCTATTTTTCTTAATAGTAATTATGTCACAACCAATGAGGGCAACTGAATCCCTACAAGTAGGCTAATCTTGTTAAAGATCGTACAAGTAATGAGATCAGTAAGTTTATTGGGACAATCTGAATATTTTGTTAATATACTTATCTTTCATTTTTATATAATCTCTATTTACATATACATATACCCAAATATTTATTTAGGAACATTAAGAAAAACAATTAGATGCATGTATATACTAAATAATTAAGTTATATGTTTTTCATAAATAAATATATTCCTGTTTTTGTGCTTTTTGTATCTTAAAAAAACATATTTCTTCTAAATGTTTTTTATTTTTTTCTAAAATTGTTATTTATTTTTCAGCCAACCTTATTTATTGTACAGGGTGTTAAAAAAGTGTGTAAAATATTTCAGGAGGTAATAGTATGAACCAAAATAAGCAGAAAAGTTTTAATAGGTCCGCAAAGTAACGGTTGCGGAGATATGGACCACTATTCGTTTTTCAAACATTTTATTTTATTAGGAATAAACCGACAAAGGAAGCTTTTAACAAATAAAAAACCAGAAGATGTTCAAAGTACCCTCCGTCCATTTCCAAGCAGGCACGACATCTTCGTCTCAACGATATTCGAACTCTTTCGAAAACACCCTCCTTGGTTTTGATTCCAGGCTATTTACAGGAGTACCATACACTAATGTCTTCAAATATCCCCAAACTAAGAAATCTAGAGGGTTCAGATCAGGCGATCTTAGAGGCCCTTCCTACCCATCTGGTGTAAATGCTCTCTAACGGCCATGGAAAAATGAGCTGGAGCACCATCATGCTGGAACCACATTTGTTGCCTCTGATTCAAAGGAATATCTTCCAAAAACTCATACAGTGTGTTCTGCAGAAAGTTGAGGTGTTAATCGGTTTGGTAAAACAACAGGACCTAGAAACCTGTCACCTACAATACCCATCCAAATGTTTAATGAAAAACGTGCCTGATGTCCAGATTCTATTAGAGCATGAGGATTTTCGTCGGCCCAAATATGCATATTGTGAAAATTAAACACTCCATTTCTTGTGAACCCGGCTTCATCATCAAAAAGAATGTTTGCAAGAAAACGAGGGTCTTCAGCATCATGACGTACAAACCAGCGGCAAAAAAATAAATGTGCTTGATGATCATTTATTGAATTTAAGGGCTGTACTCGTTGCACATGGTATGGATAAAGCAGTTGCTCGTGAAGGATTCTCCAAACAAGAGAACCACTAATTCCTACCTCGGCTGATATTCTCCGCACACTCGTACCTGGATTCTGCTCTACCAGTGCTAGAATTTCTTCTTCTGCTCTAGGAGTGGATACCGATCTTACTCTTCCGGATAAATGGCACTGTCTGCTCAAGGAACCGGTATCACGCAAATATTTGGTGAATTCTTTGGGCAAAAAGATTCAGGCAAAAAGAATCATGGTTCATTTTGCCCAAACAAGGATGTAGTACTAACATATGGACTCTATCAGATGGTTCACTGCTGTAACAGGAAAACTCTCAAAGGCTTTCAATAAGTTGATTACGAATTATTAATATATAAATTCTATCATTTGGATTTTAGTAATAGCTTACTTATTCTTATCGCAACGTAAACTGTATGTTTGTTTCATACGATGGTTTTAAATCTAATATTTTCTTAGCTATTTCTGATGAACCCTAAGATCTAACTTTGGGTCACCGACAATTTAAAACTTTTCTTTACATACATACATTGCATTGATGATTGCTTTAAATTACAGAAATATAGAGATTTTGTTGAGGAATAGTATCCAGAGAACCAGTTTACCAATCAATGATGATAAGTACAAAATTTGTTAATTTTTTCTTAAATGTCGTCCTTTTTTATTTGACTATAACATCAACGCCATAACTGCACATTGCAATAGTATTAAAGAGTTATTATGGATGAGAAATCTATCACATACTTACAAAACGGTGTTATTAGAAACCCATCGTCTTTTAATGACGTTCCTGCTGTAAAATGCATCTATTTTTCCTTAATGCGAAAATCACTGGTGTATTTATTTGCGACTGTTGTCCCACGTTGTTGTTGTTGCCCATTCGTTTAGCATATATTTTTAATAAATATTTTATTTAGATTTCAGTTTTAAAAATTATTGTATTTTAAAACGTTTTAAATATATATATATTAAGTTTTAAGGATATATTTTTGATGATGTGCTTCATTTTGCTCAAAGCAATAATTCTTTTTCCTTACTAGGGCGGGACAAAAGAAACTGAATGTAGATTTTAAATTCTAATTATTTTTAGTATTTGTCATTTACTAGTACCTACCAAGTAGTCTTACCAGCCTACCAAAAAATGTAATTGGCTTTGAAACAAAACAATTGGAAACAATTAGAGGCCTTAAGCCTTGTTCTCATTGATTTAAATAATTAATGGCGGCCAACTTTTCATGAATTTGATAAAACAGGAACATTATCGCTATTTTCATCATTATGTGAGATTAGTAAGTTTAATTTGAGCTTCTGTAAATCTACCATGACAGTCAATGACAGTTGTATGATGGAAATGATAGAAAATGTGCAGTTGAGAAAATTGGCTCCTGTAGTTGATTTTTTAATTTCATTGTGATACAAGATCGATCTTTTTCTATCTCGGAAATAGGAATGTTGCCAACACAAACATCTCATCTCATTTAACTGTCATCACTGTTGACAAATAATGACAATTGCGGAAAGGTATATGTTTAGCTGAAATTTATTAACTGGTCCAATAATTTAGAGTGCGAACATAAAAGAATTTCTGAAAAACCGCTAGCCACAGTAGTGTTTATACACTATTTTTCAAATCAAGTAAAAATACCCACATATTTTCGTGGAATTTTCTGTTCCAAATATACACCGCCACTACACTGTGAGAATATAAATACAAATCAGTGGCGGATCCTGCTTTTTTTTTGGGCTCTAGGCGCAACCTGATCTAGATGCCAACTATTTACCATTGTCTCAACTAAGAATGGGGTGGTTTATTAAAATTAACAATGCAGAAAATCGTAATGTTTTTTTATTTTGGAATCAATGAAAACATAACCAATAGTTATTTTTATATTAAGTGCGTAAAATCAGTGTTTTTTGATGATGTCTGAGAATGTGAATTTTTGGTTAGACCGTAGATCGAGACAAAATATCATTCGAAAGCTCCATAAAATACTGATTTCGCACATGAGATATAAACAATATTTTTAATCCAACTCCAAAGTTTTTCCCACTGTAGGTTTATTATTTCTCAATACGTTTTTGTTGAAGTTAGTGTCAATGTCAAAAGTAACGGTAAATAACGGTTTCGAGGAGAAGAATTTTATAATTTCAAAGTTCCTAAATCTAAGTAAAGCTTTTGACTGTGTTTCTCATGAGATTCTGTTGCAGAAATTATATTACTATGGTTTCATTACTGAGAGTGTTTAACTATTATCGTCGTATTTAGTTAATAGATCAATATGTCACTTATAATTGTTCAACATCTACAACACGGGTAATAAAACATGGAGTCCCTCAGGGTTCGGTCTTAGGTCCTTTATTATTTTTAATCTATATTAATAATTTCCCCAACATTTTCGGTGACAATGTAAAGAGTATTTTATTTGCAGATGATACATACACATACAGTATATCTATATCCAATCTGAATTTATCCACCTTACTTAATCATGCCTCGATCTCAATTCAGTCTTCGTTGTCCAAATGATATAAATAATACAGATAGTGTCAAGTTCCTTGGCGTTTATTTAGATCCAAAATTATCCTGGAATCAACACACCAGTTACGTTTGCAAACAAATTTCTAAGCATCTATATCTACTGAGAAGTTTGGTACATAAAGTGTCTCTGTCTACATTAAAAATCGCGTATCATTCTCTGATTTATTCAATTATATCATATGCGATTTTACTTTGGAGACATGTTCCCAGAAATATTCATGTATTTTCACTGCAAAGGATAGCCATACGGATTATTTCAGGTTTGGGATTTAGAGAAGATTGTAGATATTGTTTTACACTTTTAAATATTCTTACTGTGCCTTCAACTTACATATTCCACTGCCTTCTTTTCATAAAAATAACTAGCAAAAATTTCAAAATTGAAGTGAGTTCCACCACAATAATATTAGAAATAAAAATGTCCTCAAAAATAGTTACCCCAGACTTCAACGGACCAGAAAAGGGACCAATTATATTGGAATTCTGTTTTTTAATAAGTTACTCTAAAATGTACGGACTTGGCACTCAAGACTATTTAAAGCAAGAGTTAAACATTTTTATGCAAACATGCCTTTTATAGTTTTGACGAATATTTTAATAGTAATTTTTACGATTTTTAAACAATTTTTAGTTTTAATATTTTATTTTTGATTTTATTATCTGTTATCCTGAATTTTTAAATTTTTCTTCTATTCAACATCTTTGTACTTTTACATATTTTTATTAATTTAATTACCTACTATATTTGTTAGTACGTTCTAATATTTTGCTTTATGTTTTTAGTGTGTCTAGATTTATTGTATTTTCTCTTCTCATTTGTATTAGCTCCTATTTATTTTGTTCCTGCTTTTGACGTGTGTAAACACCTTGGTGTATGTGGCAAGAAAATTAAATAAATAAAGTAATATGATCGTGAAAAAAGTACTCGAACTGTGAAAAAATTTTCATTAAGTTTTAAATTTTTAAAGGGAGTTTTTTTGCCACCTACCCGGGAGAACGCCAGTCTTTTTCGTTGTAGAATATAAAACAACTGTCAAAATAATTTGTCAGTTTTTCAAAATTTTATAATTTTATTAATTTAACAATATATATTTTAAGTAATATAACATTTCAATACAACACAGGATATTAAAAACAGGACGGTTAGAATTTATTTTGTACTATCTATAAATTGAAAGTACCGACATTGCAGTGAGCTAAATTATTTTCTTTGACATTCAGTGTATACTTTTTAACATGGAATATACTGACTATAATGTCGAAAGTTTAAATTTATATTTGAAATATTCACTAATGCCGATTCGCACAGTTTTTGACCGTCTCGGCGATTTTTTTTCAATACTTGTCTTCACTGTCCGAGCTCATTTTGATAATCTTAGATTATGAATTACAATATATAATTTTGACACTACTTTTTCAAACAACTAATTTTGAGTGTTTATTAGATTGCTATCGTCATGTTAGTCTTGATTCAAACACGGTGCAAACGATTTCAAATATATAAAAAATTGTACATAACATGTCTTATTTTATTGCAGTTTTCGAAAAAAAATATTGCTTATATCTCGAAGGCGAAATGCTTTTGCGTTCTCGAATGGATGGAAATAACTTCCATTCTTGAACGTAAAAGTACCACTTCGCGTTCTAGTTACAAAAATAACTATGTTAACTCTATAACAACGGTAACAAAATAATATTTTATTCGCTTGTGAATACATTTTTTTTAAATCACTACTATTTTTACATCACTGCAATTTAGTTTATTATCAAAATACACCAACAAAATACATAACTAATCTTTATAATTAATATTGCAATTCTTCAAACCAATGAAGTTAAAAATAGTGGAATGTCGATGTAATTAGGAATTTTAAATTCCCTTAAAGTTACCTAAAAGCATTATACATTATTGGATACTATAAAGTTCAGCTTAGGTAGTGTTAGTAATTATATTGCCAAAATATAATGATTTTGTACTTTAAGTAAATATTTATTGAAAGTGGCTATTTTTATGGAATTTTTACATAAACTTCAACAATTAATTTTCCGCATTTAAAAGCCAAAGTAAGAAAAATGAACACAAACCTTTCCTAAGTTCATCCTTTATGTGTATTTTGCTGTAGTAAAAAATAGTATTAACTTTTTTGTAGAAGAAAAAGGTAAACTTGAAATTATCTATGTCGATACGCACATTGTTTTAATTATTATTATTATTATGGGATCATGGGGAGAACCATCGGCACAAGGTTGTTGCACGAAATTGTTTATTTTTCTATTTTTGCAACCTGGCTAATTAACAAATTAATAACTCTACTCCCGGAATCACTAGAGACCCGAAATTTTTTCCGGGATTTCTATCATTTTAAGGCGAACCATCGGCACAAGATTTTTGCAAATATATTTGTTTATTGTTCAATTGATCCCAGAATTATTGCAAAAAAAATACGATTTTCTAACGATTCCGGGAGAAGAGTTATTAATTTGTTAATTAGCTAGGTTGCAACAATCAAACAATAAACAATTATATTTGCAAAAATCTTGTGCCGATGGTTTGCCTTAATAAGCTAGAAATCCTGGAAAAAATTCCAGTTCTCTAGTGATTTCGGGGGTGTAGTTTTTAATTTGTTAATTAGCCCAGTTACAACAATTTAGCAATACATAATAAAGCTAACACCAAAGTGATAAAGAGGGACCACGAAAACTCCCGAGAGAACATTTTCCAGACATTTTCGTTGAATCGTGTGTGACATTTGCCATATGTTCAACAAAAATGGGTCATTTATTAAATAAACAATTAAAAATTTGTGAGCGTACAGAGGTTAGATGTACCTTTTGTTATAAACAATTCCCTGAACATCTCAATCGGACCTCTCCGCAAAAAGTTGCAAGTGAAATGCTAATTTGACGCGACTATTGGTGTATTTTCATTTCCAAGAAACTCTGCTATCTTGTAGTATATTAGAGAATCTATCCAAATCTATAGGCTGCACTATGGATTTTTTATGTTTATAGGTTAAAAAGAATCATCGATATGGTTCTTATTTTATATATATAGATAAAATGTGAACTTACCTGCTTATGTCCACTTTTTAAGACAACATTTCACACATTGATTTTTCAAGTATATAAGCCATGATTATTTTGTCATTCACACCCCTTGCTTGCTTTCTGTTACGTCATTCGCAGAAATTAATTACCTATACTCTTTCTCATAAAGTAACTTGGATTTATCCGGAATTACTTTGCATAAAACCACTTGTGCTTCTAAGAATTCATCGTCGGGTAGGCAATCTGATAATATTGAATCTTGTTCCATTACTTCTAAACAACACAAGACAAACGTTTTGAATGTTGAGATGAATTACACCTGCATTCAACTAATAAACAATTAGTTATATAATAGTGTATTCAAGCAACATCTAATAAAATCTCACAGATCACTCAGTTAGCTCATTTGTTCTAAATTAGTTCGCAAATATAAAATTACGTCAAATATCATATGTTACAATTGGATAAATTATTTTTAACTCACTTGGTGTACACAGTAAAAAATAACATTGAGTAATTTCAAACTCATTTATGAGTTAATTGATTTGGTGTTTAATTTAACATTTTAACAAAGAAATGAGTCTCTCTACACAACATTTGGTTAGAGAAGATATGTGTGAAAGTGAGAACATATTGAGCAGGTACCGACGCGCAGGTGTATTTTTGCTATGTATGATGCAAGTCACTGCTGCCTCTAGACGATAATGTTAAGTGTATTGTTCTAACCCGATCAAGGACCATGGACCGCAATTGTAAATACATTTTCAAATTACAATTTGCATAAAAAAAGTGTGTTGTAAACTAAAAAGTGAAAATTTACATCATGAAGTTGTGGTAGAAATAGGTAAGTAACAATGATCGTCTTCATCCGATACAAAAAATTGTTGAGATGCTTCTTATTTCAGCAAACCTATCTTGTGTGTGTCATTACATGATTACCGTTTCATTTGATCCTGAACTACTTAGCTATAAAATTTTGAATCAAACCTGGAAAGTATTGATTTAAAGGTTATTCAATAAAAAGCCGTTTGAATTTCATCAGTCATACACCATTGAGTATTTTGTAACACCAAAGTACATATTTTGGTAAATTTAGATGAATGTATTGTTTAATAATATAATATAATAAAACATTTTTATATAATGCGGTATATTATTATCTACAAATATAACCTCAACCTTTACTTTATTCAACTTGTTACAGCAAATTTTTGTTTCAAATAGTATGCATAGTAGTAATAAATATTGTAATATAGTAATAACAATAAATTATTATTTTTATTGTTATTGTTGTTATGGTTGCTTCTACAATTCAATTAACTCTATATTATGTACCAACAGGTTTTCTTTTTATGGACT
Organism: Monochamus alternatus; assembly: GCA_037114965.1. Taxonomy (NCBI): domain Eukaryota; kingdom Metazoa; phylum Arthropoda; class Insecta; order Coleoptera; family Cerambycidae; genus Monochamus; species Monochamus alternatus. The sequence goes on along the minus strand of CM073427.1, from coordinate 92,311,083 downwards.
GTCATTTTTATGGAATAACTATTTTATTATTATCTATTATTATTGTTATTATTATTAATTTATTTATAGTAATTTGTAATAGCCATAATGTTAATAATAGTAATAACAATAATTATTATAAATAATATGTATAAAGTAATAATTTACAATCCGTTGAATAGATACACAATAGATCTAATTTTCATAAAAACTGTGTAAGACCCAACACAACATTAAAATTATATAAAGCAACACATTACTTATTTAAATTGTATAGATATTGTGAAAAAATAACGAATTAGATTGATAATATAACTCAATTTTGTGTTTGGAATAACACATAGTTTAGAAAGACACTTAACTCAAAAATTGTTCAGTGTTATCCTCAAAAGATTTATATAGCTAACAAATAAGTACAAAAAATTTAACCACGTGCTCAGGGAGCCCTAAAATACAATAAAAAAGTTATTCCAGAATTTCAGCTCGATATTTAAAAAATGGGGCAAAACCCTTTTTTCCTACGGAAAGTCGGCGCCTATGATGAGTATCGACTGGCATGGCTTATGGCTTAGATCTATAGTTGACATTACATTTGTCAACAACTACCATGCGGTCGTTTGCAGTGTTTCTAAATGCAGAAACGACAGAAATTAACATTCTTATTAGTAATAATACCTGATAGATAGGTAACAGTTAATCCTGTTAGCTCCAGTATTTTGCAGTCGTTTTTCATTATTTGGTTACAAACTGGTAAAACTACATTTTCACTCACTACCGATAAACACACTTCCCGTAGGTACAGTTGTTAGATACAATGCCTATGTATTATAACAAAATCGAAGAAAGGGGTGGTAGGTAGGTTCTAATAGATAACAGAAAACGTTTAACACCCGCGGCAGTCTTGTCCCATAACCTAGAAAAACAAACCGGCGAACTATATTGTGGGAAAATATCTGTACCCGACACATATACCTTTATTTATTAACTATAAAACGTTTAAAATTAAAATAAGGCGCTAAAAACTGAAGAAGAACACAAAACTACAACGTAAACACGGGAATTAAATTATAACATGACAGCGAACCGAGTCGACTGGATTAACTGCCGACTGTGGCCGACTGTTGCATGACGGTTGCTTGCTGGTTGCACTCTGATTCTCGCATTGGCGGCATTAAATAAGGATTTAATATAATATCGAAAAAATATTTTTTTTCGCTTTATAAATAAGTTTGGAAATTTTTTGAAAGGAAATTCTGTTAATTCTTATTTTTTTCTATCCCCTCTTAAAATATTTGTACTTAGTCATAGTTAACCCTGTATGTGTCAACAGGCACTTAAAATTTAATTTTGGTTTTTGAGGATGAGGGAGCTAACGATTCTGAGGCCCCCTTTTTGCTAAGGCCCCAAACGCACGCCTCATGCGCCTGTGCGGCAATCCGCCACTGACAAAAAATATGAAAACAGACGTAACTGGATTTTCGGTCACATTGCATGCATCAAATTCGTTTCCTTCATTTACGAGTTCTAAGAACAACTTCTTCTATTTATTTTTATTTGCCATCGCCATTTACCTGATTTACAAACAGTTTTACGATTTTACTAAAAATAGGACGTAAACATTGCTCCACTTAACTTTTTAGCCTTCTAACTAGCCGTTAGTACACCGCGGTTATTGATATTTTTACATGTACCAGAGAGAATTAACTCGTCTCGATAAAAATCCGTCCGTAGTGCCAGAAGTCAGTAGAAAATTCAGTGGTGTCATAGCGCTTAATAAATCTCGTTTTTTGGAGTGTTTTGTAAACAACCAGAGTGTGTTAAAGTTTTATTATTGGCAGTGCAGTTAATCCGCTATTATGACTATCTGAGCAATACAACTGATAGGTAATTAACATTTTCTGCTTGGTCAAAACCAAAAGTAAAAAGTGCTACAAAATTGCAACAACGTAAGTAGCCTTGTCCTATTACGTAGACTGCACATTTATTTTTTTATATAAATATTTACTAGGTATATATTTGTACTAGAGTAATGATAGATACAACGTATATTATAAAATGAATCTACTTAGATGTATATACCGTTATTTTGTTATCTAACTGAAATAGTGTACAAAATGATTCACTTATACATATTATACATAAATTACAAAAAAAAATGTTGCGCAATCATAATAATAATTTATTTGCCCAACACAAAACTTATACTTACAGGACAAAAAAGTTATAAGAAATGGTGTGCTAAATGAAAAAAAAAATCAGTAGATAGTAACAACAAAACAACATATTTAAAATATTACATATCAGCAAATAGGTACTTGAATAAGAAATTAATATAAAAAACAAAAATAAATGGTTGTTATAAGAAAAAATAAATTACGATAAAGAGAGAATGTAAGAAATAAATTATAATTGTAAGATGTTAGATACAATTGACTTTAATGAATAAATACCACTGTGGTTAATGTCACATTGACCAGATATATTAAAATTAAGTGACATAGTATATACTGCTGATTTTTTAAGAATATTGGTTGCCGGTATTGACAAATAAAACGTGTCAGTCTGCCTAGAGCCAAAATTAGATATTCTTATATTAAAACGTTCTAAAAGTAAAGAGCAATCAATATTGTTAGTCAATAGTTTAAATAAGAATATAATACTACACATAATACGCCTAGTCTTTAAGGAATATCAAAGATCGATAATAGTAACTCATGATCATAACTCTGTCCAGGATACACACCAGTAATTTTAAAAGAAAGATATTTTAAAATAAGCTTCATAAGCAGCTCATACCTTTAAATTTCTTGTAACATTTATACAACACTAGAAAAAATTGTGTGTTACTGTTTTCTCTGAATAATTATATTAAATCTTAAATTTTTTTAGGTATGACATTAATAATTAATATCTGACGTCGATTGGTTATATTGGAATTTTGGTAAATCTTCTGGATTGTGTTGTTTTCACAAAATAAAATGGTGTCTAGTGGTCTATGCATCGAATGACCATCATTTTTAATTTCATTTTATTTAAGACTAAAAAAACTGTTGTTTTCCGAAACAAGACAAGATTGTCCTTAAAGTCTTGTTCTTGATCGATTTTGCAAGATCTTGTCTTGTATTGCCTTGAGAAAGTCTCGTAATTTTGCAAGACTCTTGCATGAATTTGCTAACAGTGGTGGTTACTCTCGGTCGATCACGGTCCCACTCGGAGCTTGCATGTAACTATTGACGGTAAACGTTATAAAATACAGAAACGACCAGTTTTACATAATAAGTAGGAAACTAAGAATAAATTAACTTCAGATCCGGACTTTCCAGTTTCTTTGCTCGAGATTGCCGTTTTACTTTAGCTCTGCTCGATTTCGATCGAAGAACATATAAAATTTTGACGAAACATGAACGTATGAAGGTCATACGGAGAGCGGTACAATATGATATAATAAGTGTTAATGTGTGACCGTTGTAGTGGCAGTGCTAGTAACCAATAGTAAATAGTGTGTATGAATTCCTTTTCAATGCGGAATTTGCAAATATTTATTTAATGGTGGAAAAATCTCTATTTGTAACAAATTTTGTCAACTGCTTATAACATTTTCTATCATTTTCATCATGAAACTGCCATGGTATCATAAACTCAAAATAATTTATTAACAGCACATAATAATGAAAGGGGCAATAATATTTGTATAATTAAAACGGAAATTGCAAAATTCGTGTAAAAATCCCTGAATTTCACATCCATGAGGACAAGGCTTAAGTGTGATAACCGCGGAGTGCGCATCAGGTATAAGTGGGTGGTGGTGGGCAATCGCCATCCAAAAGGATGGCATTCTAATTTGTAGAGAGAAAGTAAATTGTTAATGTGCTAGGTTCAGCCGACGTCAACTTATTTTTGATAATTTTGTGTGCTTTAACTCCTCTCAAGTGGCACGCTTAGGTAATCATACCACTCGTATCTTCCGTACTCATCTCTGTGTTGTGAATTAGTCACTCTCTATTATTTTCGACCTTGGGTAATTGATAACACAAGATAAAAACTTTAAATTTTGAAATATTCTTATTATTTTTATTATTTAACGCCTCGAAATTGGTAAAAACTGTTATATCACTGTTTATACTCTTTATAATGCAATTATTTTTGTCATTTTTGTATATTTTTTATATTTGATCGCATTCAAATTTAGTACGCCTATGAAAAGTTGCTCCCCGCATACTTCGCCCTTCGCGCTAATCTACAAGCTATAGATATATTTTTTCTTCTCATTATTTTGTACCGGTATGTATCTTATATTTTTGTATTTTTTGCAACAAATAATGGATGAAATAGGCGGAACAGAATCGGAACTGTATCGGTCAAGTGGCAGTGAATTTATAATTAGTTCAGTAGAACTGGCCCTAAACTCAATAAACTTATATTACAAAAATAATTTTATATACTGGAAATCCTTTTAATAAGGTATATACTTACAATAAGAATGCAGTATTTACGTTTTCAGCTAATGTTGACTTAAATATTACCGCTTTTTATATTTGCAACACTTCTTTCTGTAGTAATATTTCTGGTCTTATATCAAAAGACTTTTTTCTTGTCTTGCTTTGCAATTCGAATTGTCAAATCTTGCTTTCTCTTAGGCAACCAAGACAAAATCAAGAAAAAGCAAAATAAAATGCCAACATTGATCTAATTGTCTCTTTCTAGTTTAAACTACACTGCTATTTGCTATTGTCAAAAAATATTTACAAAACGGACACATCACATACAATTACAACTAAATGTAAGAATTAATGTACTCCGACGAGAAAATGTAACAAGTTCTGTACACTTACATAGGACAAAATTACTTTGGTGTAGATAGAGCATGAAAGACATTTTAAGAAATAATAAATTTCTAAATTTTTTTCGATTAATAGAGGAAATTCAAACAAAATTGATATACAGGATGTCCGAAAATGATGACTGATTATTAACGGAGTTACAGGGTGTTAAAGTTAAAATTTTATTTTCCATGTTTGTAAATAAGTAAGAAATCCAAATATTTACATAAAATTTGTAAATCGGGGGTTTTTGCGGACGAGATGTTTCTAATTTTGACGTCACTAGTAGAGGGCGCCACTTGTGGCACACCATGTTTCTTTTAAATGGCAGAACTTTTTTGCATCTTAATGTATCCATCTGACTATCGAAACAATCGATTCTCCTACCTGTTTTATTTGAAAAAGGTATACCTTGCTGAAGTCGGTAGGCGTAACCATTTTTGAAATAATCTTATTTGAAATACTCAGTGCACCGAGTGAAAACTGTTTCGGTTTCAGGTAAAGTGCCTTTTCTGCTGAAAATACAGCAAAATGTCACTTGAAAAAGTTGTTCAGAATCGTAAATCATGGAGACCTGCAAAATTTCAAGCACAAAGATTTTATCAAAGCAGGTCGATTTTTTAAATGTTGCACATCTCCATAATTTACCGTTCTGAACAACTTTTTCAAGTAACATTTTGCTGTATTTTTAGTAGAAAAGGCACTTTATCTGAAACGATAACAGTTTTCAATCGGTCCACTTAATATTTCAAATAAGATTATTCCGAAAACTGTTCTCTTAACGACTTCAGTAAGGCATACCTTTTTCAGATATAACAGGTAGGAGAATCAATTGTTTCAATAGTCAGATGGATACACTAAGCAGCAAAAAAGTTCTGTCATTTAAAAGAAACATGATGTGCCATAAGTGGCGCCCTCTACTAGTAACGTCAAAATTAGAAACATATTAGAATTTCTTGACCGCAAAAACCCCCGATTTACAAATTTTACGTAAATATTTGGATTTCTTAAGAAATTATTTACAAATATCGAAAATAAAATGTTATAGAAAGAGGTAGCATTTATTTTCGGTCTAGAATTATTCCCTGAATTTTTTGCTCATCATCAAGGAGTGAGTATCTTAAATCAATTTGATAAATTACTAAGAGGCGACAACTCATTTTTGTCGAGGAGCAAGGTATTTTTAAATATAACATTTGGAATAGGTAAATTAGTCATGGACATATTGCATGGATAACTTTTCAAAACATACTTAATCGGATGAAAAAAAAGTCCAATATTTCTAAAAATTTGTTTTAAACTTTGTACCTAGAAAACAGGATAAAGCAGAGCAGAAGTGTATGGGAACTCTATATGTTCTTGAGATCCTTCCTCCATCATATGATAATCTTGTGGTTTTTCAATCCAACCTGTATAGTACAAAAATTCAGTTAGTTGTCCTAACTTTTTATAACGTCATACACCAATCACGTGAAATTACGGAAATATTTTTTTACTGTGGAGATGCCTTACTTCTGCTTAATAGGATTATATTCTCCAATGTAAACTCACTTTAGTAGTTTGTTGGACTTGACGCAGTGTTGTGTTATGAACTTTTGTATATGCTATAAATACATAATGGGAGTGTAAATAAATCACAATTTATACCGTTACGTAAGTAGAAATATGATTGGCATACTAATATATGTGACGAGATTTTATATATAAAAATATATTATATAGTTTTTTAACAGTATTTATACTATTCACTAATTGTTTACATTATTTTTTGAGAATCATAAACCTATATTAATTACAATATTTTTATTAAAATATTGCTACGCCACTGTTTCAATATTTAAGGGTATACATCGTAACAGAAGAGCACATACAAAATATTCAAAAATCTCAAAAGTAAATCTAGTAGTTATATAAAAAATAAAAGAGTCATATCTCTTTTAATCCTAAAAATCTGGGAAATTTCATATTCTGTTTTCTTTAATTTGGAAACATATATAATGCTTATTATCTGTTTCTAGTTTTCTTTTAAATTCAAGTTATATTTTGTTTTTCTAATTTAAATGTATGTTTACGTTTCTAGAAAGGAACCTGTATCCATTATCTATATTTCTATTTCCATTGCAATTGTACAATTTGTATTCCTGTATTAGTATAAATTGTTTTCCGAATTAATACTAAAAGTCTAGAAAAATTTTTTATTATTTCATTTCATTTCATACATGTAATACTTATTTACTGCATACTTTTTTAAAAATTTCCAAGTTATATACAGACATTTTTTGTTTTTCAAATTTTTATCTATTTTTACGTTTTTAGAAAGAAAGCTGTATTAACTATATACATATCTTTATATTTTCATTGCAACTGTACTGATTGTGTTCTTGTAGTATTATAACTTCAAACGAAATGCAAATAACAGATTACAAGTAAATACTGTTTCTTTCCATGAGTGTTAATTTGAAAAAGTTTTAATAAAACAAATAATAACTTTTAGTGAAAAAAAAAAACAATTGAAGTTCCAGTATTAATTATTTAATTAGATACTATTCTTTGATTTTTTCAATTTTATATTTCTCTATTTTATATCAGCAAATTTAATTTCTTTTTAAATATCAAAAGAAAAAGAAGTCCAACCGATTTAAGTCAGGAGATCGTGGGCGGCCATGGTTCTGGCTCTTCTCGTTCAACCTAAGATCCATTTAAGAAAAAGCGTTGTTGGAAATGATCCCGTTGAATCGCATGCGGATTTTCAAAATCCAAGACATGAGTATTATGAATGTTATACATTCCATTCCGTGTAGAAATAGCTGCATCTGTAATAATTAACACGTCAGCTGTAAATTCGGGATTTTGAGCATTTTGTTGCGGCAACCATTCACAAAACCTAATTCATAACTATAATCCTTTGGTATTAATGCCTGCACACGTTATACATGGTACGAATTTAATTAAGCTTCGTGTATAACACGTCATATTGTTAATTGGGATATTCCTTGTACATGTTGTGCGATTTGCCTGGTACTTATTCGGGGATTCCCTTCAACAGTCTCTAAAATTTGATTCCACAGCTGCTGCACAACGTCGTGGACGCGCTAGACCTCCATCTCTTCTACGATTTGGTTGCAAATTTCTCGTATCACGCCCGCGTTGCACTACCGCGGTAAAAGTAGCTGCATTTGACACATATCTATCGCGCATATTATTCTACGTACAGGGTGACCCAGAACTGATTGTTGGACGCGATTACGTAAAAACAAAAAGAGCAACGGAAAAACCGTAAACGTGGGTGTTTTTGATATGATGTAGTGAGTGTTTACCCTAAAATACCATCTTGGTAAATTTAAGGTCCAATGAACAGTGACGTCATCGAAATCATTGGTCCCAATTTCGTACCTATTTTTTTACATAATATAAAAGTCCTCATTTTTATCAACAACTTTTATTAAAACTTTTTTTCGATATCACCTTTCGTGTAATTGATATACGACCATATGTATAGAAAAATTAAACAAAGTCTCGATTACGTATGTTGATGATTTTGATAGAGTTGCCATGCAAAAAAAAATTTTTACAATTTTCCAACAAAATTATTTATTGTTATGTGTACCTATACCCAAGTATTTTTGGTTCAAATAGTACACAATAAAAGCTATAACGATTATTTAATAATAACATTATATAAAATTTAAAATATGAACAAAATAAGGACAATATTAGGTACGTATCATCGTGGAAAATAATTCTATGATGTTTTCTACATGTCCACTAAATTGTTGTAAACATATTTCTAGTCTATGTCGGATTTTCAGATGGGTAACTTTTAGAAGTGTATCTCTACTTATCCCCCAGCATGCTTTGCTAATGTTTTTTTTTAATTCTTCTAAATTATGATATTCTTTCTTATAAACCTCATTTTTCAGGGTACTCTATAAATAAAAATTCATTGGGGATAGATCCGGGAATTACGAAGGTCAATGAATAGAAAATTCTGTACCAATCCATCGGCCATTGTGTGAAATACTCACACACTCGAGTCACCACATTATTATTGCAAACAGATTTTTTTCAATGTTTTTTTTTGTACTTTAAAAGCGCCTGTGTTCCGTCTAAGTGCTTAATCCAATTTCAAGAACCTTCTACAATCTGATACTTGGCGGTCAGGATATCTTTCACTGTAAATCCGTGCTACCAATTTTAAATTGTTTCTAGCTTCTCCAAAAATTAAAAGCATATCTACCTTTTCATTATGACTATTCATCTTGGTAAACAGTAAATCTGCGTATAAATAATTAAAACATAAGAACAATTGACAGGTAAATTTTATCGATAAATATGAGTAACATAACATTGACAGTATTGATATTTCCATGGCAACGTTGTCAAAATCATCAACATACGTGATCGAGAATTTTTCTATACATATATGGTCTTATATCTTTCACACGAAAGGGGATATAAACAAAAAGTTTTAATGAAAGTTATTGATAAAAATGAGGGCTTTTATATTATGTAAAAAATAAGTATGAAATTGGGAAAAATGATTTCGATGACGTCACTGTCCATTGGGTGTTAAATTTACAAAGATTGTATTTTATGGTAATCACTACATCATACCCTAAACACCTACGTTTGCGGTTTTTAGATTGCTCTTTCTGTTTTTACGTGATGGTGGCCAACCATCAGTTCCGGGTCATCCTGTACAGACAAGAAGCTGCTAAAGCATTTTTGTTACTGCGCCATAAATTAAAACGACATCCATCAACTCTGAGTTACAGTACACGTAAGCCATTTTTGACACTTTAAAAACTAATGTAAACACTATCGCGAACACGTTAATACTAAAATCGAATTTTAATATTCGGAATCCTTTGCATTCCGGTGATGCTAGAGAAGCCCAGCGATGTAAAGTTTTAAAATACTACATCTTCCATAATATTTTTCTTGGAAAATATAAGGATTTAAAAAAAAATTGTTACAATATTGACTCCATTTTTCATGTCGCATCTATTTACAATCTCATTTTATTTTTGGATAAGTCTTGAACTACCCTGTATATGTTACACTTTACATATAAAATAAATTTTATTTGTTTCAGTGAAATGACAGTAATACGACCAATAGACACTGACTATGGTACTTTGAAAGGATGCCACGTTGACGAAATGTTGCAGAAACATTGGGGATCGACTCATACCGTCAAAGTATTTCGAGAACCCAATAAAAGTCTGGGTATCAGCATCGTGGGAGGAAAGGTGTGTAATATGTTACAGATTGTTACAAAATTGTTTAAAATCGGATGATTAATCAAGTGGAAGGTCGAAACCTGACGCAGTCTGCATCCAATCCAAATAATTTATACATTTTTGCCGTGACTCTGAATGCCGAATTATAAACATATACGTTTAATTTTGATAAAAGAAAATGTAAGTGTTTCTACTGCCACTCTGCTGCAGATGGACATTTCCAATTTCTTTTTTATCAATATCTATATTTCATGTCATTAAAGTTTTGGATATAACCAGTATTTCCTCTCTAGGGATAAATTAAAATTGATGGTGTATATCTCGGTAGCGACCATCAATCTGGCTCTTTATTTTGATTTTTCTCAAGCAATTTACTTTACAGTAACGTTCACAGATCATTTCTATGTAGAAAGAAAACAAATAATAATTATGTTTACCGTATAAATTTTATAAATAATAATTCAGTCAAAAAAAATTTTAAACATGAATTAAATTCTGAAGAAAAGGAAGCTCTACGAAGGCAGTATTAAAATTACCACTTTTACCACACAAAAATTGGTTACGATCACGGATCACTCTGTATACATAAAATTACTATGGGCAATAAAAATAGTAAAATTACTTGTTTTTTTCTTAATAAATTTATGCGCGAAATGCATAATTGGAAGTAAATTAGTACACCAATTTCAGGTTGATCTGCATTCAACAGAAAAGTCTTCCGACACCCTACTTGGGATATTTGTCAAAAATGTCGTGCCAAACAGTCCTGCAGGAAAGACAGGCCAATTTAAGGTACCTAGATATTTATTTAAGCTACTGAAAATACATTTAACTTTATCGTTGTTACTTTTCAGACTGGAGACAGAATATTGGAAGTCAGCGGAATAGATCTAAGACAAGCAAGCCATGAAACCGCAGTCCAAGCTATCAGAAATGCCTCCAATCCAGTTACTTTTGTTGTGCAATCGCTTATACCTTGGGTATGTACGAGAATCTGTGGTTACTTTTGCAATACTTCAAATTAATCCACGTGTCAGAAGTTGAAAATAGAACTTTTCGAATAATAGCTATTGGAGGTTTTGACCCTTTGAGGAGAGAAAAATTTAAAATAGGTACCTAGCAAAATTTAATGTGCAACATATTCTTTAAATAAATAAGAGGGAGTATAGTTCATAGGTTTTCGCAGCAGATGTCAATTGAAGTCTTGTAGTCCACTGAGTCCTATAGTGACAAATTTCTTTATGGAGAAATTTGAAAAAAAAGCACTTCTATCAACCCTTAGGACAAAGCCTTATCGTTTTTAGACATTCTGGTAAAAAGAGAGAGCTCTGGTGTTTTGGAACACGGTATCTACAGGAAGAAGACACATACTAATAGATATCTTCATGGAAAGTCTAACCATCATCCGGTACAAAAACGCTTTGTCATGAAGACCCGAGTTCATCGTGAGTTCAACGTTGGTTGATGATGACTATCGACAGGAAGAAATAGATTCGCTCCGATCTGTGTTCCTAGCAACTGGATCCTCTAAAAAAGACATCAATAGAGCTATTACACCTCGGCGTGAACAAATAACAAAGCCCAAGGATGAAGCTACTATAACTATCACTTTACCATACATCCCCAATGTAACAGATATAATCGCGAAAATACTACGCAAAAAAGGCGTACGGACTACTATTACACCATCATGTAAAATAAGTCAGCAACTCCGCAACCCGAACGATTAATGATTTAAATATCCCACTTGATTTCAGTTATAATTTCTTTCCATAATATATGACAGTTCAACTTTATATATTCAGATATTTTTTATGCAGAATTTAGTGAGGACAAGTTTTGTATTCAATGTTTTTCCTAAAATGGATATAATTGAGGCAAGAATTCAGATGACTTACGTTATATGAACAAATGAATAATGCGTTATATTGTCATTAAATTATTTCAGAAACTGTAACTGAAACTAATAAAACTATATACTACATTAAATGTTTACACTATACAGGGTTAACATGACTAAGTGCAAAAATTTTAACCAACAATGTCAGCTACTATGCAGTCGTTTTTTGCAGCATTCTAAATGCAGAAACGACAAAAATTAACATTCTTATTAGTAATAAATACCTGATTGATAGGTAACAGTTAATCCAATTATCTGCAGTATTTCGCATTCGTTTTTCATTATTTCGTTGCAAACTACATTTTCACTCATTACAGCCACTCACTACGATAAAGCACACTTCCCGTAGGTACAGTAAAATAAAATGCTTATTTATTATAAGAAAATCGAACGAAAGAAATAGGTAGGTACTAACAGATAATGGAAATCTTTTATACATCCCGCGGCAGTCTTGTCCCATAACCTAGAAAAACAGACCGGCGAACTATATTACGGGAAAATATCTGCACCCGACACAAATTCTTTTATTGAATAACTATAAAACGTTTAAAATTAAAAACTGAAGAAGAACACAAAACTACAACGTAAACACAGGAATTAAATTATGACATGACAGCGAATTTTACCAGTACGTTGTTGGCTGTCTACTCTGACTGTGTGAATGTGCGGCGGATCGGTCGCATAGACGGCGTTAAATAAGGATTTAATATAATATCAAAAAAAATTATTTTCACTTTATAAATAAGTTTGGAATTTTTTAGGCTGATTCCGGTAATTCCTAATTTTCTCTTTATCCCCTCTTAAAATATTTGTACTTAGTCACACTTAACCATGTATACTGCACAAAATTACAAAAATTTATATTTAACACGATAAACTATCGAAACTTATGTTAACTAATAAAAACAATTGCGTAACGTAAGCCGTGACGTAAATCGTCTGAATTCTTGCCGCAACAAAAATTGCTAAAACCTCCATATCAGATGACGAATCAGTGACTTAAACAATATGTTACACATTGAATTTTGGTGCCCATTTCGAATTTCCTTCTTCTTAAGCATGATACAAGCGATGGAAACAAGAAAAACTTCAGTAGGAATTTTATATTTAAGTGAAAATATTACAACTTAGCTAACAGTTATTTGTTTTAATTTTTAGAAAAGCACGGAGACTGAAAATAATTCAGTCAACAACGAGAGTAACTGCCCTTCACCATTTCCTTCCCCAGTCAGCGTCGCAGCTCCCATCAACATCAAAGAGATCCAGTTTACATCTCCCGGAAAAATCGCACCAGTTAAAATCAAAACAGAACAATCAAAAGTTGAAGAACCGAAAAGTCTAATTGCTACGCCTAACAAAGCAAATCAAAAACCAGTGCCAGTTGAGACGATAGAGTCAAATTCAGTTAAGAGTATACTCACGCCAAAATATCAGTCACTAGCCAGTCCATCGAATCAGGATCCTGAATCGGAATCAACAAAGACAGAATACACTTCTCCCTTAAGTCTATTGAACCAGATACCTGAGCCAGAATTAAGAAAAGAACCTGAATCGCGAGCAAGTCTATTGAAGCAGAAGTCTAATTCAGAGAAAGAACCAATACAAGCACCAGAACCAGAACAACTGAAACTTGAACCAGAATTGAGTAACAAAGAACGTGTGCCATTAGAAACAGTTATTGAAGCTTCACCCATTTCTGATATACAACCATCCAGTTCGGAGGTTTTAACTGACTATGAGAAGATAACACCAGAAAAAGTTATCCCTGCAAGAGAAGAATCCTTAGAACCAAGTGAGGAAGAGGACGACGAAGATGACATCAGAGAATTGGAAGGAAGAACAGTATCAGCAGGAGGCCAGCAGGTATTGTGGTTCAATATTACACATTTACTTTCTATGTAGGAAGTCTACAATACCTTATTATTCCATAAATCATAACATATTCCTAGGATAATTATGTCACAGTTTATTCATTACCAACTAGTTATCTTGGCTTTAAATTAAGTGTTGCCTGCTGTGCATGCGGGAGCAGTCAAAGGAGAGAGAAGCCTGCAGTCAGAGCTTCAGCCCGCTATTGTGACTGAGAGAGAAACTAGATTCAAAACGCGAATATCGACCGTCAGTGGGATCACAAACTACAAAGGATGCCGCTGGGAGATGTGTAGCTGGTAATTAATAAGCTGTGATTATGTTGTGTCTTTAAAAATATAATTTCATGAAATATGTCAATAACGGTTTTCCTTAGTTTGGTTTGTAGGTTTCCGTGGCTTCCGTCAATGGTTTGGCTGCCTCCGGGCTGTTGGCCACGTCGTCGGTTTAAGACTCTTGACGTTTCGAGAGACATGTTGCTCTCTTCTTCAGAAGATCTGAAACTGAAGAATATGATGTCTAGTCGGTATTTATATAGGTCGTGTTCACTGGATCGTTCTGCTGCGGTGGGTCGTTTTCGACAGATCTACGAGCAAACAGAATGAGCAGCAATGGGATCACTTTTGTCACCAGCACTGGCAAACATGTACATGGAAGAATTTGAGAAGAAAGCCCTGGAGTCTGCAATATTGAAACCGAAGCACTGGTACCTTTGTCATCTGGTCACACGGACACGATGCGGCAAGAAAATTCCTAAACCACATTAATGGAATTCACCCGAATATCCAGTTCACAATCTAGTTGGAAGGATTGCACCGACAAGATAGGTCGCCTCTTGTAAAAGAGGAAAATCAACACTATCTTCAGCACAACAAGGAAGATAATGTCATACACCTGGAAGTTGTAAAGATCTCCAAGGTCCCGGTGTATACAGTGTACCTTATACATATGGTAAGGTGTACATAGGGCAAACGGGTAGACACATCAGCACGAGACTGAAGGAGCACAAGAGCCATCTTAAGAATAACCACGTGGAGTGGTTATTCTTAAGTCGGCCGTTGTGAAACATAGAGCTGACACAGGACACAGGATAGCAATTGAAGAAACAAAAGTTCTGGTGAGGGAATGGCGATTCTGGCCCAGACTTTACAAGGAAGCCATCGAGAAATCCAAAAACCCCAGGAATTTCAACAGAGACAGGGGGATAGAATTACCAGGAGTTTGGAAACGAGGAGCGGACCGCCAGACCACGGAAGAAGCCAACCGTGAAAACCACTCATCGCAGCAGAACGGCCCAGTGAACACGACCTATATAAATACCGACTAGACATCATATTCTCCAGTTTCAGATTTTGTAAAGAGGAGAACGACATGTGTCTCAAAACGTCAACAGTCTTAAACCGACGACGTGGCCGACAGCCCGGAAGCAGCCAAACCATCAACGACATAAGATGTTTATGGAAACAAAATACAGGGTATTAGAGAAAAAACTACTATCAATTTAACAAGTGATATGTTGGATGTCTACAAACAAAATTAGATGCAAACTTACTGCTTCTTTAGGCGAACAAATAGCATCTAACGTTTTTACTTAGTGTAATTTGCAATACTACTACTAATTCACTTTTCTGTTACTCAAATCAAAACTGTATAATAAATATAACATAATACAAATCCGTTAATATAAAAACCAATCTTGTTCACAGAACTTGACTTGACAATTTGAGCATTTCATCACATAACAAAAACCTCAATGGAAAATGGAAAATTTGAAAATTAAATAAATCTGAAGATTCTTCACATTTTGGTGATTTGAAAAAATCTTTTCTTCGCAGGGATCAAATTTTAATTATTAGAAAATATCTCTGGCAACACTTATCTTGTATTCTCATAATACGGCCAGGGTCGGCGTTAACTTTTTATTACAATTGCAATTTTTTATTAAACATTTTTAATATTCAAATTTCAACCCATATTTTTTTTACTTCATTTGCTGTCAGGAATCTAGGTTTTTAATATTCTGCATGAAAGACGTCCATCCTGTATATTAAAAACACAAATCTGTCATATAAATAATTTAGCAGTTTTTATGGAATAGAAAATTAATTCATTTAATAAATTCATAATCTTTTAATGTAATTGTTTTCGATTAAACATTTTTTGTGAAAATTATTCATACTATGCATACTTCAGTATTGTTATTGGACTAGGACAAGTGGTAGAAGTTTAATGCAATAAACTTTGACCTATAAATTTATCAAAAAATCTTACTTTGACTAAAAATATAGTCAAAGCAATGAAGCATTATGATAGGAAATCTTTTAGGATAGGACGTATCGGAATGCGGTTTTTCGCATTCGCTTGCAAACATTATTTATATCATTCGTACCTACTTTGTACCTATTACCAACCGGAAGTTGCATTGCTGCAGCCAAAAATGCATGCAAAAAATGCATCTTTGAGAGGCCTTTTGGCAAATTTAATAACTTCGTAAATAAGAGTCAGAATTGGCTCAAGTCGGGTACTCGGGGATTTTTGAGGTCGCTGATCACGATTATGATGTTCAAATTGACCCCCCGAATACCTGGAGCTCAGGAACGCCGACGAAAGGAACTTTATGCGAGAGAGGAGAGAAACTGGGCACCCGGGAGTTTTTTGGGTCGCTGAATTCGAATATACCATCGGCGAACACCCCACGGACACCTGGTGGGCCCCAACCTGGACGCGGATGTCATCTTCGAGAATTTTTCTGGAAATATCGACAATAACTAACCGAAAATCGTTATGGGGGCTTTTTGTGTGCGCTGAATCCGAAATTTATGTTGAAAACGACCACCCGAACACCTGGTGCGCCCTAACTGACCCTGAACGTCATCTCCGAGGGGTTTCCAGACACAATTGAAAAAGACCAACCAAAAATCGTTACTGGGGTTTTTTTGAGTCGCTGAATTCAAATATAGCATCGACGAACACCCCACAGGCACCTGGTGCGCCCTACCCTGGCTCTGAACGTCTTCCCCGAGGGTTTTCCAGACACAATTGAAAAATACCAACCAAAAATCGTTACTGGCATATAAAAAGCCCCCATAACGATTTTCGGTTCGTTATTGTCGATATTTCCAGAAAAATTTTCGAAGACGACGTCCGCGTCCAGGTTGGGGCCCACAAGGTGTCCGTGGGGTGTTCGCCGATGGTATATTCAAATTCAGCGACCCAAAAAACCCCCGGGTGCCCAGTTTCTCTCCTCTCTCGCATAAAGTTCGGGATAGTCCCCGGAGATGACGTTCGTCGGCGTTCCTGAGCTCCAGGTGTTCGGGGGGCCAATTTGAACATCATAATCGTGATCAGCGACCTCGAAAACCCCCGAGGACCCGACTAGAGCCAATTCTGACTCTTATTTACGAAGTTATTAAATTTGCCAAAAGGCCTCTCAAAAGATGCATTTTTGCATGCATTTTTGGCTGCAGCAATGCAACTTCCCGTTTGTAATAGGTACAAAGTAGGTACGAATGATATAAATAATTTTTGCAAGCGAATGCAAAAAGCCGCATTCCGATATGTCCTATCCTAAAAGATTTCCTATCTTTGGCCTTTTTAGTGCTTCATTGCCTCGACTAATAGTTCAACCTAAATAGACGGATTTTGAATAAACTACGTACATTTAGTAAATTTAAGCTCTTTAAAGATTATACTAGCGCTGTATACCAAATCGAATATCCTTTATTTAAAGATGTATTTAGATGGATAGAGCTTTTAGAAAGGTTAAAGCAACTGCAAATCAAGCAAACTTCTAGCCTTATAAATATAAGCTCTATAAGCTGTCTCTTTGAATTTTGCTAATCATCAGTGTCAATAATTTTAAAACTGGAACTAAATGAAAGGAGCCATATTTATAGAAATGGTAAATCCATATTTCGAAACTAAGTTTCGGTGCTTTGTTAAATGTTAACGTTAGGATTTTAGTCATATTGCTTTTATACAAAATCCTGAAAAAATGTAAAAACCAATTCTTTAAAGGGTGGACAAAAAGAATAGTTTTTATTAGTTAAACCAGTTCAATTTGATATTCTTCTATAAATTATTCCGAAACTGATGAAAAAAGTCATATTCGTTCAAAAGGGCAAAAGCTTTTAAAAGTTTACGGTACTGTACTTTTTTAAGTAGACACTCATGAAATATGAACATTTGTATCTGTCACTTTGAAGCTTGTTGCTGAATTGAAGCTTATGAAACCAATGGATAAAGAATACTGAGACTTCTTTGTTTTATTTCTCATTTTTCTGTGTGCAATTTAAAACACCTATGCAATTTATTTCTCTTGACCTAGTTAGTTAATTTGATACTACTAAATTTGAAATTACATATAGCAAATTAAATACCGTATAATATAAACATTTTTTTTAAATTATGGCATTATATGCACTGTAACAAGGAATCAACATTTACACACGAATTTTATTAACGTCAATTCTTAGCAAGCATATTATTTTTTTATTTGGCCGTTTTCTCTTTTATTACACAGAACTGATGTTGACTTTCTAGCTCATCAAATTTTTCATTGCAATCATGCTGAATCTCTATTATATCTATAATAAAACAAACTTATTACGTTTGAAATCCTTAATAGTACGTAATTCAGACAATTCTACTATTCTATATCTATTTTATTAATACTATAATGAAAAACGATAATTGTCAACTTCATTAAATTAAAAAATCATTTTTGTATCAATTAATTTCTGTAACGTATAAAGACTTACATTTGTAATGGTTAAAAAACAAAATTTTCCTGTTCCAGATTGACCGTGCTAGTGCTGCCAACGTACGAAGAAGCAAAGATGAAATTGAGGCAGACCCAGAAGAGGAAGACGAGTTTGGATACACAATGAGTGAGTAAATATTTATTCAAAAATCTTTTATAATTTAAAAAGGACACGTTTATAAGTGAGTAATATTGCAGTACAAAACGTTACCATCTTACCATATACAGGGAGTTACATACTCCAGTATGTTATTCTACGTTCAATTTTAAGTACCAAATTTCCTATGAACTTAAGTCTGGAAACGCTTTGTTTAGGATATGCAGGATGTCAAATTTTAAAAATTTAATTTTCTTTAATAACTCTCGACTGCTTTTAGTTAAATTCATGAAATTTTGTATATGGAGGTTTCTTGGGGCGGGGAATTCAAATTGTATGCACAATTGGCTGTATCACCATGAGGGCGCCACAATTGGCCATTAGGATCCCCTTAAATCGCTTCAACTTTTTTGTGCCACGGTGTATATCATTTCGGAATAGAAAAACATTATCCCCTACCATCTCTACTTAAGAAATGTAAACCTTGTTGAAGCCTCTAGGAGCAGCCGTTTCTGTTTAAAACTGATCTAAAGATGATGCATGCAAATTATGTATTAGAGTGCTACCTTACTTTTATCTAAAACACAACGCGTAACACTTTAAAGACTAATAACTATTAGTTTTTAATCAAAACAGCCTAAATTTGTTGTGAGAATTGTAAAAATGAAATCTCTAAACAAAATGTACAAAACCTGACAATAATTTTCGATTCACTCTAGTACATAATTTGCATTAGTGTTTTTATTACTTTAGCAGCCCAAGGGACGATAAACATTACTTTCGGTCATATTTTTAGGGTTAATATGATTAATTTTCACATAATGGTAGGCGACAAAATAATAAAACTGACACCTTATGTAATCTTCATAAATTAGGATAAAAAGTTTTATGGTGCAGATGTGGTTAAAATAAAAAACTTTATATCTGAAATAATGGAATTAAATCGTGATTTCTGTTAAATTAAAAGGCATCATCCCCAGGCAATTAGAATATTGGAAAAGCATAATTTCCATGGTACTAAATTCAAGTGCCAATAAATTAATTAGCAAAAAGCTATGCCACGTTTGTGAAATATAAGGTCGACCACTTATTTATTATTTTATTTATTTCATTTCGAATTTAATAACACTCATAAATTGAACTTGACATAATTTCTCCAATTGTATTGCGTGTATTTCAGTGGCAACGGAATTGGACGCAGAAGAAATTGAAATTTAATGTCAGTGAAATACTTTTGTTTCGTACTTAATTCATAGAAGTATATCTTAGAGAATGATTATAATTCTAATTATAAGCAATATGCTACTTCAAGTTATTATTTGCTATTATTTTATTTAATTGAATTTTGCAAAGTAGTAAATTATTTATCGTAAATTTGACATTTTAAGGAAATAGAAGAAGTAGAAAATATAAAATAAATAATGTCATCAGTATTGTGTAGTTAATAGTTATTTTTGTATCTAGTGCGCAAAATGCTACTTTGGTGATTTGGAGACTTGAGAAATTAGTCGAGATTACCAAAGTAGTTCGCGCACGTGTTGCAAACAAATTTTTTTCTGCAAACAACAAAATATGTATATCCCTTAAAATTATTCTAAAATAAGTTTAGTAATGTTTAGTTTAATACAAAAAAATATTATGGAACTGGTTTCAAATGTTTTTCAAAATCAAGTACTCACTGTAACTATGGAAATAAAATGGCAATTGTTGACAACAATAATTATTTGAATGTGACATTTTGCTTGTGTCACTTTTCCAGTACCTGATATTTTTAACTGTAAAACAATGGAAATGTCGAGCGACGATGAACTAAGCAGTATACCCCACCTAATTTGATAGATGCAACCAATTCGGTAATTTCAAATCTGTTACCGGAGAAATCGAGGCGGTAGTATGAAAATGCAAATTTAAAGAGTGGTGTGAAGCAAATAAAGCAAGAAACATATCCGAAAATGTGCTTTTGGCATATTTTGCAGAAAAGTCTAAGAAGGTGACGTCTTCCACGTTATGAGCAGTATATTCTATGATGAAATCAACACTTAAAGTTAAAAAAACATGGTATAGAAATTTAACAAGTTGATTCCATATTTGAAAAAATTGTCAGTTGGAAATTATCTTAAGAAATCTAAGGTATTAACTCGAGAGGAAATTAATCAATTCATAAAAGAGGCAGATGGTAAAAAAATTTTGATGGTTAAGGTACATTTGTAATGATTATTTTATGTGTTTTTTAAATTACTACATATCATCAATGATTTCCTTTTAGGTCGTTTTAATACTGAGTATATCGGGTGCTTGCCGCCGTGACAAACTTACTAAAATGACGATTGGTGACAAACAAGATAAAGCTTCCATTTTGATTGTTAAAGTTTTTTGACATTTGTAGAAACAATTTATTGACTTTATTATTATTGAATTTATTTATTATTTATTTATCATATTGATGAAGATATGAGGAAATTCAATTCAAAACGCTGTTTTTAATATGATATTCTGTACACATATATTCAATGGCTTATTGCAACCTGTACTATTTAAATATTCAGCTCTGAACCTATTATCTATTGGAAATCTAAATTTTATGCATAATAGTTCATACAATTTTTTCTCAAATTTATGAAAAAATATATTAATTAGGTTGCAACAAGATAAGTCAGTTTCTACGAAAACTACTTCCTTAAAAAAATGCGTTTTAATTTAGAACTTCTCATTTCTCAATTCTCTTAAAATATATTACAAAATAAAAAGTATATCATTTTTATTTAATCATATGTGAGGAGCAGCTGTATTCAATTTTATTTCATCACGACTGAATGTTTTGTACCAGTAAAAAATCGATATTTCAATTTTCTTCGACATCAACAAGATTGTCTGGTAATCTTATTATGGAACTACATAAATACGACGTATTTCTCTTAAGCACATTGTGTGGAATTATATTGCGTACAAATGTTCATATCGAATGTTGCCAGTATAAAAAATGTTTTTTAATAGATGTTACTGATTATAGATAGGCCCAATAAATCCTATATGACTATGCTCAGCATGGAGCGATCTGTCCAAAATATGTAAAAATGTACAGGGTGTTCCAATTAAATTAACAAAATGAACATCCGCGGCCCTTTTGTTTGGACTTCATTTGTTTTTCTTCTATCAGTTTCGAAGACTTCATAAAAAAACGTTCAATTTTCGTATTTCACATTTTTGTATTTAAAAACAAAAAAGTCAAGTGGGGGGTCTAAATATAATGAATCACTGTACATAAAATATTTGAAACAAGGCAGGTCATATTTTATTTATTTTTTCTTTTTCTTTCTTCCGCGAAGTATTTCAAATTTATCTTCAAAATTTTTGTTGATTTTAATAGTTAATCACAAAATAAATTTTAATATAAGTCATTAGAAATAATCAAATCAAAAGCTTCGATAATGAAATAATATTTTTATGTGTACACTCAGTTTGACCTAATGTTCTCAAATAAACTTTGAAGTTGAGTAGGCATTAACAATATTTTGAACAAGGACAAGTTTTCAAACGCGTAGACTTCCTGTATGACATTCTGTCAATATTTTTCCTACTAAAGCCCGCACTCAGTTTGCCTTAATATTTAAATATACTTTACTTATGTTAAAACAAATTTTATCTTATTCATGCCAGCTAATCGACATCTGTATTCTTGACCATTCTGATTGTAGTTAGTCCCATAAAAAAATTGGGGAATTATTTCACATGGTTTTTGCTAAAGGAATGTAAAGCTTCAATAACTGTAAATATACACATAGATAATAATACTCAGAAATTTTTTAAGTGAAATGAATTTTCACTCAAATTTGTTTCACTGCATTCGGAAGGTCCAGGTGTGCTGTTTTTATTTAAAACTTGCAGCAGATTGCTGCTTGTAAAACAAAACAGTTGCGATAGAACCGCATGTTGGGATACGTAGTAGTTCGAAGCAACGTCATATTGCTACGTTCATGTTGACTACGGTCACTCATCATACTCACGTTTTATTTTATATGCACGATCTTAGAATTCGCGAACGTTTAGCATACATACAGTTTAATTATTCACGGACACCTTCAGTTATTCGCAATTGCGAATTGCGAGCAATTGTGACAGTATCAAGATATTCAATAAATAACGCAGTAAATAATGTTTTTCATTTGCAATAATTTGTAACGGTTTAATTTTCAACAAATCGAATAATTTAAATTTCTTAAAATAGACAACCAAACTTACTTCCTTAGTCAAACTATTTTTGGCAAATTATATTGTATAATGTTAAATATTTATAACCAATTAATTATTAACCAATTAGCTAAATAATAAAACTCTTATTTCAGCATTTTTACGAATTTCTTAAAATAATAATAGTACATTATACTATAAGGGAGAGAAATGCGTTATTTTGGCAGAGGTGCAATTTGAAGCCCGAGGGCTACAATGCACCGAGGACAAAATAGCATCTCTCTCGAATGGTATATACTATTTTTTCCACGGTCTCATTAACTTAAAAGCACATATTTTGCCATTATGAAGTAAGTAGCACCAGAATTATTGTATTCGGATTTGAGCATTTATTTAGTAGTCGTTGAGTTATTGTCATAACTACAAAATAAGCAAACAAAAAGAATTGTCAAATTAAGGTGCTAGTTTGGTTTAGTTTAAATTTTGTTTAGTGCACAATGAATAATTGTGAGTCGGAAGAGATTGTGGAGACTGCAAATATTGCAATAAGCTATTTGCTGCCTACGAAGTCAAGATCTTTATACGATATAGCCTACAATCGGTTCAAAAAGTGGTGCGAAGAGAAAAATGTTCAAGTATACAGCGAGAATATTTTGTTGGCATACTTCAGTAAAAATGCAAAGAATTACAAGTCTTCCACATTATGGGCGCAATATTCTATGGTTGTCATGCTTGATAATTTACGACAACATAGATATAAGCAAATTCTCCAAGCTGACCGCATTTTTGAAAAGAACCGGTGACGGATATCAAGCGAAAAAATCGAAAATATTGACAAAGGGTGAAATCGACCGTTTTCTATCAAGTCCAGATGACAAAGAATTCTTAATGATTAAGGTAAGATTACTTTTGTTGTTAGGTATTTCAATTATTAAGTATTTTGATTTTTTATAGGTTGGATTAATTCTGGGGATTGTCGGAGCTTGTCGAACTGATTAACTAGTCAATTTAACTGTAGATGATATTGAGGATGTAGGCTCTTCCTAGATTGTAAAAAATCCAAACACTAAGACAAAGATTCCACGAACCTCTGGTTACCGATGTGGGAAATATGCTTGAATTGTTTCGAAAATACCTGTCCCTTCGTCCTCCCCACGTTAAGCATAAGCGCCTTTTTTGTACTACAAAGCAGGAAAATGTAGTTCGCAGCCAGTTGGCAAGAATACTATGGGAAAAATTCCGAGTGTAGTAGTTCGTATTTAAAATTACCTGATGCTGCATATTATACTGGTCACTGCTTACGAAGATCTTCATTGACATTACTGGCGGATGCTGGTGTGGATATCACGACAATAAAGCGTCATGCTGGTTGGAAATCAACGACAGTCGCTGAGGGTTATGTCGAGAACTCCATTGAAAATAAGACCAAAATTGCTAATCAGGTTTTAGCCACTACTAGCGCAATCACAAAAACTGTAAACGTAAGCGAAAGTAATATTCCTTCTAATATTAATTTTGAGAATTGTACAAATGTAACATTTAATTTAAATGTCAATAAATAATTTCAATGTTATCTTTTTTTTGCATGAAAAACGTTCTCCATAATGTAAATTCCCTTGAGAGCATTATACTCCCTTGGGAATAATCGACTACTTCTGTTTTAATTTTGATGTCATAGAAACTGATTTCTACTCCCGACCGTGGAAAAAAATATTTAAACACTTCATTTGTGTAAAATATTCGGATTATTTCCCGACAATTTTAACTAAAACTGTAGATAAACTTACTTCGTAAATCAAATTAAATTTGCAACTAAATATAAACAACATTTTATAAACTATATTAGTTCATCAGTTTATTATTGCAATGTAGATTAAAATATTTTCTATATTCGCGGGCAATAGGATTAAATAGGAATTTTATCTACTTCTCTACTTTTTTGCGTCCAGTACTATCGCTCCCTGGACAGTGCCGTGTCCACTATACTATTTCATTTTGCTTCCTTTAAAATCAATATCTTGATTATTAAATATATTTACACAATCTAATTAACTTCATTCTGTTTTTTATTAATATATCTAGGCTGCTGGTTGGTTAATTTGCGAATTCTTCTAATTTAAATAATTTATTTTCTATTCATATTATTTATATTTTAACTACCGCAATTCCTTTTTCCCTAAAACATAATAGCAATTTCATAGTAAAAGTTTGGTATTAAAATGTCAAATATTGGTTGGAAAAGAAATATGTCTGATTTCCTGTTTGGTCTCGTGAA
This sequence comes from Monochamus alternatus, assembly GCA_037114965.1. Taxonomy (NCBI): domain Eukaryota; kingdom Metazoa; phylum Arthropoda; class Insecta; order Coleoptera; family Cerambycidae; genus Monochamus; species Monochamus alternatus. The sequence goes on along the minus strand of CM073427.1, from coordinate 92,285,950 downwards.
AAAAAGTATCTGAGAAAGAATTGAAGTGGTTTTCCTAATCATCCTGCGGCGATAAATCAATTTATTTTCAGATAATAGTGGATTTTCGTTAGCTGAACTGCAGTATCGTGTATGTATGTGTATTTTTGGAGAAAATTCTTTCCTTTAAAAGGGATTTAAATAAATTATTACCAGACTGAGAGAACCATTGTAACGCAAGCACCACCAGTTTGATAAAATCTATATAACTATTTCATTACAGTACCCTCAGAAGAGGTGATTAATACCGTAAGTTATTTTTGAACGGTAATTAATATTTTTCTTTGCGATTTTTTTAGGGTACTTAGTTAAGATTTAAAATTTTGAAACTCCTGCCAATTTAGTACTGAGATTATTATACTATGCCAAATCGACTGAACTAGCCGTTACCAAGTCTACCTTCTTCTTGTGAAACCGAATTCTATCGTATACCAAGTTGCCTCTACGAGGATTTATGCAAAATAAAATAAACGTCATTTAGAGAAAACCGAGCTCTCAGGTCTGTAGATACCTTTCTTCTTTTAAAACATGTGGAGCCACAACAACTAAACTAGCCAATTCAAGAACTGTATTTTTTTCTGTATAACTATAATTATTCATAACAAAGAAGCTATAAAACCCTAAGTTTGACATATATTATATTTGTTTTGAACAAAGAAATCTAGAGGGTTCAGATCAGGCGATCTTGGAGGCCATAAAACAGGTCCGGCCCGTCCTACCCATCTATGTGGAAAAGTTTGGTGTAAATGCTCTCTAACGGCCATGGAAAAATGAGCTGGAGCACCATCATGCTGGAACCACATTTGTTGCCTCTGATTCAAAGGAATGTCTTCCAAAAACTCATACAGTGTGTTCTGCAGAAAGTTGAGGTAAGCAGCGCCTGTTAATCGGTTTGATAAAACAACAGGACCTAGAAATCTGTCACCTACAATACCCATCCAAATGTTTAATGAAAAACGTGCCTGATGTCCAGATTCTATTAAAGCATGAGAATTTTCGTAGACCCAAATATGCGTATTGTCTTCAGCATCTTGACGTAGAAACCAGCGGCAAAAAACCAAACGTGCTTGATGATCATTTATTGGATTTAAGGCCTGTACTCGTTGCACATGGTATGGATAAAGCAGTTGCTCGTGAAGGATTCTCCAAACATGAGGACCACTAATTCCTACCTCGGCTGATATTCTCCGCACACTCGTACCTGGATTCTGCTCTATCAGTGCTAGAATTTCTTCTTCTGCTCTAGGAGTGGATACCGACCTTGGTCTTCCGGATAAATGGCACTGTTTGCTCAAGGAACCGGTATCACGCAATCTTTGGTGAATTCTTCCAAACATGCATTGTGAAGGAATCTGGCGATTTGGATAAGCGTCAACATAAAGACGTCGCGCTTCGGTGACGTTCCCATTAGCACGACCATACATGAAATGCATGTCTGTTAATTCTGCGTTAGAGTAACCAGCTATAGCGAAAGAAAACTTGTGCACTGAGAACAACTGTCAAATACGTAGTGTTTATTTCACTAAACATCAACCAACTATTATAAGAAAATACACAACGCTTTTGCAAAATAAAAAAGGGGCTAAAAACATAAAACATTCCATACCTCCGCAACCGTTACTTTGCGGACCCATGTTTATTGAGACTTTTCTGCTTATTTTGGTTCATACTATTACCTCCTTAAGTATTTTACACTCTTTTTTTAACACCCTGTATATTAACAATATTATCAAAATCTTTTATCCAATAAAAATATATTTATGTGTGGATATACTCGTACCATATTTAATTGGTTAAATAATTATAATATATATATATATATATATATAATATTACCTCCAGCTTAGACAGGTAATTTCATTGTTAGATTATATTATTTGTTTTGCAGATTACCATTTACAGTTTTCCTGTTGATATAATAAATAAACTATACTATCTCTTTATTAGTATTCAACTATTTATTTCTTATTTTTAATACCAATTATGCCATTATTAGGTAATTTCATAGTCGGGCATAATAAACTTAATTTTTTGAAGTTTTTTTTATTATCGAATGTGGCAAGTTATAAGGACCTAGTATTGAACGTGCGAAGAAAAAAATTGATACCGTTTTGCAGAACAATTAAATAGTTATGTAGAGTGTTGTGTTTACTAATAAACATAATACGAATAATGTAAAATATTATAAATTACCAGTACAAGGTAAGTTGTTGATTTTAACTATTTGTAGGAATATGTTTGCACCTCAACTTTGACAAACATTAACTTAGCGTACTATGTGCGTCCCTGATAATGACGTCATCTGCGAACAAAGGGCGGGCTTTCTATATGACTATTTTGACCGTGTGAGTAAATCCTGATCTAATGAAGAAAAAAGGTTCAAATTTCATGCTGGCTCTGTTACTATGTATCTAATTCTAAAATGTAAGCATTCAAGCAAATTTTCCTTTAAATAATTTAATACTTCTTAAGGAGGCCTTGGACCTCACTGGCTTTGTGGTTATTCCGGCCCTGCATATATAGCAACTCTATAGAGAAAAAACGAGTGAAACGTCTTGATCTATAATATTTATTTAAAACCTTGAAAACGGATTGTCCTAGTTCCAAACTGACCTTTTACATACATTTAATATAGGATATTATATGCATAACCAAATATCATTGCTACCAGCACATAACATATTTCCCTAATGAGTGAGTTTGGAATTAATATTCAGTATATTTATCTTTTCAATGCTTTATAATCCGTATATATGCAATCCGGGGAGAGATTTCATTTCAAATTATGCTGGGGCAGTTAATAATTACGGATTTATCATATTTTACGAAACAGTTTGCTGGGAATATACAGAAATAAAAGATAAATGTGGTGTGAAATTCATTAGTATAGTAGCCACAGAAGGACTAAAAATAGAAAAAGTATATGAATAGGAAAATATGTATATACTGGTATTTTAATATGGTATAATATTGTATTAGCTGTATTGCTGTTTAGCTAATTTAAGTTATGCAACACAATACTTAGTTATAAAAAATAATAACAGTAAGAATATATGAAGACAGAAGTTAAAATTGGTCAAGATATAAATTGATAACTTAAAAATTCTTTATATAGGTTTTCAGGCAATGAATTGGATCTGTCCTTTCTATTTAAACAGAAGGTATAAATTTTTCTATTTAAACACAAAATACAAATTAATGTAGTTATTAAATATTTCCAAAACCGTTCAATATAAATCAATGAAATTTAAAACTGAGCATTACTATTATATTAAGAATCCAGTGGTCTGACAATTTTACCTACTAAAGGTATTCTTGCTTCATTTTGATAAACTCCAAAATTTTATTCAGTATTGGCAATCTTGCCTTGGTTTTTCTTGGTCATGACAATACCAAGATAAGACTTGACAGCTCGAATTGGAAGACTAAACAAGCTTTAAAAATATTGAGTTTAGGTATAGTTCTGCTAACTAGCTATAAATTTACTACCACTGGACTTGAAGAATTCCGATTCTGTTGCGCCTATTTCATCCATTATTTATAATTATTTATAACGTAATAAAGTCTTGTCTTGTCTTGCAGATCAAGACAAAACATTTTCTAATTTTGTAAAATTTCTTTCTTCTTCTAAAAAGAAAAAAATTAATAAAATTTTGATAATACTATAATTTCAATCATTTGTTTCTCGGAAACATTTTTTTATGGTATTGACTCCATTTTTCATGACGCATTTATTCCTATTTCCCTTTTTTTGGATAAGTTGTGAATCACTCTATATTTATAGAACACAGATGTACAGAGTGTTGAAGATCTAGGAGCCTATTTTATAGTTAAAATTAATGTAATATTATTTAAATAAGCATAGAGTTCATAGCTCATTGTTTCCGCGATATATTTAAAATTAATAACTTTGAAATATTTTTGGAAAATTTGGTATAATTTTTTAGTGTGTTGGTAGATATAAAATTTGATACTATTTAATAAAATTACCCTTATTTTAACCATAGAATACGGTCCTGGATTTTCTCCATGCAATTAGGAAATACCCTGTGCATATATATTTTTATTTTGCCTCAACTAACGTAATAACTTTCTACTTTATATTACTACAGCAATTCCCGGATGTATTTTCAATGGAGGCATTGTAGCATAGCATAGCATTACTCTATGTCCATTGCTTCATTAATTTATCATTAAATTTGTGTAATTCAATATCAATTATCTCTGATCCTTTGGAAAACTATAATGGGAAACATTAATCAATATTCCTGCGGCAGGTATACCTTAGACCAGCTATATTTGCGGAGAGAATTGCCACCCTTTCTGTGCGTACGGTGGGGTGCAAGAATGTTGGCTTTGGTCAGTGTGAGAGACCCCCCTAATTAAAGAGGTTTTCCAGGTTTCCCTCATTCCTGAACTGAATGATGGTTAGGGCCTACCAACGTAAGTCGTTTCTGGACGCAAATGCGGCCTGCATAATAATAACGATATGCCGCTCCCTCTCCCGCACAAGTTTCTGACTTCTGAGCTAATCCTCGTGAATAAAATGAGAGGTAGATATATTATTATGAAACTTTAAGCCATGTTTTCTTCAGGCGATGCCGCAATATTTTAAATCACCTGTTCGATATTTGCATTCTACCTCTCTCAAATATCTCAATGACCATAAATCTCAATAAAAATAGATTGGTGGACCCATCCGCACGAAATTCTACCTAATTATAGTCATAACCCGCTGCTACTCAATTTATCTAAATCACTACGGCCTAGGCCCTAAATAAGACTAACGCGAAATATACAGGGTATCTTGCAAGTCGTTACAATAATTTTAGGTGATAGAATACTTGATTTTGAGTCGATTGAAACAAACATATCTATATACCAAGGGGTACAATATTTGCGATAACTAATTTTTTAATTTAACCGTGCTTTTCTACAATTATTGAAATGTAGAAGAAAAACAAACCTTTTTATAACAAATATTTCTATACTTTTTTTTTATTATGAATGAATGGATTATTTAAATTATTTAACCAATAAAATCCAAAGTGGCTTCGTTACTGACCTAGAACTTCATAAACATTGTTTTTCTACTTTGTAAAAGCGAAGAGTTAAATTTAAACGTGGATTTTATTTAAACCTTTGTGTGTACGTTTATTCAGATATTATTAACAACTTACTTAAATTATTGTAACGACTTGCAAGACACCCTGTATTCTAGAGCTCAGATCCGAATCAGTAATCAGCTACGAAGAGGGCGACAGTGGGCTTTAATAAATTAGTGGCGGATATATTTGAGCCCTGCCCACAGATTGGCTGAAGACGGACGATGCATTATGAAAATGGAGGCCGGTTTATAAATAAATAATTGCAATTAGCTCTCATTCTAACGTTACGGAAAGGATTAGGGCATGTAGGGTGGAGTTATTAATACGTAATATTTGGTGGACTATGATGCCAGACTATTACGGGGGTTTTTCAACAAAAAGGCCATACATTAGAATTTAGTTTTTTTTGAGATTTCGGAAAAAATTGCTATAAGTGTGCAATCATTTTTGGGCATAAAATTCGCACAATTATGTAATATTATTTGTCCATGACTATATTCTAATGTAGGTATACATTATTCGTCTATTTCTTTAAGTATAATGATGTGCATGATGCACTACATGATGTTTTTAAATTAAGTAGCAAAGATGGGACCACAAATTTCTTAAGTGAAAATAAATCGATTTAACCTAATATTTTCTTTTCGATATTTGTAAATAATTTCTTAAGAAATATTCACATACAATTTATAAATCGGTGGTTTTTTAGGACGAAAAATTCAAATGTGTTTCTAATTTTGACGTCACTAGTAGAGGGCGCCATTTGTGGTACACCTCGTTTCTTTTAAATGACAGAATTTTTTTGAAGCTCAGTATATTCATCTGGCTATCGAAACAATCCATTCTCCTACCTGTTTCATTTGAAAAACGTTTGTCAAGTTTAATATTTTACTATTATTTTGAAAACGAAAACAGAGAGTTTTTCGAAACGTCAATATTACGGAAGTGCGCGATAGTGATGTGAATTTTGTTATTTTTTACTTATCTGCTTTTTTCAGTGTGAGATTTTTTGGTTAGGCAAACTTAGTTTCAAAAATAACCCTTGACTGTTCCGTTTGGCGCAAGGGCTTATTTAATTAATTTTTATTATTTTTCAGAAGTGTGGCAAAAATCCAATAAAACTAAAGAAAAACTAAAATTATGCCACAAATAAATAGCTTCAGACAATATAACTTTATGTGTCATCTAACGAATGTAACATACTTAAAGGGTATAATCTAGCACCCAAATGGTGTCGATTTAACTCGTTTAAATGAAAATTGTCCCAAAAAAAGTTACAGGGTGTTAAAGTTTCTTTTTTTATTTCTTTTTTTTGTTCTTAACTCAGAATTCAGTTAACCAACTTGAGCAAAATTTGTTGTTGCTTAGTTTCTATTCATGAAGTATGCAATTATGTTCCTATTAGGTTAAATCATACAGGGCGTTTATTTTACTACAACCCTTTGTGAATATTCTTCTGTAACTTTTTTGTACGTTTAAATTTTTACATCCAACTATCAAATATACATAGAGAATTTTAGTCTACACAAAATATATATACCAGCTTGGTTATGAAGATATTGCAGAAAATATTTATTAAAACACACTCCATATTTTTTGGAAATAACTACTTATCCTTAATAAACAAGTAATGAAAGTGTTTTGTAAAAAGAAATAAAAATTCATTAGAATTGAAGAAGGATTTCTTTTATATGGTTCCAATATTAAATAAACAACAGCCAAGGGAACTAATTGTACAAGATGAAGTGCACTTTAGCTGAAACCACATATTCTCCAGAATATTCGTTAATCTCTAATTAAAAGAGCCTCAGATGAAGGCGAAGGTGGTAACCATATTGAACATTTAGTTTAATTCAGTTAAATTTGTTTTTTTTTACTGTTTGCTGTTACTTGCGCCGTTGATTTATTTCAATTTGCGGAATAATATGGAAATGACCATTTAATGTACTTACCTTATATTGAGCTGTTTTAATACACTGTAAAAAAATAACTACACATTTTAACACAAAAGAACACAATACTGTGTTAATCGAGGTCCACACGGAATTCTATATATTTTTACACATTTCTCTGTATGCAGCAGTGTGTTAAAGGTTTAACACAATTCACTGTGTTAATATAACAAATTTCATGTGTAACTTTTACACACACACTTTTTTAGGTATTGATATGGAAGACTCACCTATCTTTTTAATTTGTTAATTATGTTCCTGTTTACTTTCGAAATATTTTTTATATATAAATAAAGCTGTTTACAGGCCTTTTAGGTCCAGAGAAATAATTTTTAATAAATATAATTTTTGAAATACTTTTATTTTGACATTTTCTAGAGGTTCTACCTATCGTCGAGAATGCATTGAATATAGCCTGGAATGTTCTATTAAACGGCAGAATATATGTATTAAAAATTATAATATCAAAAACAAACAGGAACATAATTAACAAGGAAGGTGAGATACCGTATCAATATAAAGAAATTTCTGAATTATGGTGTAATTATAAAATAAAAGATATTTTACTTTTTATGATTTTATTAAAAAAATAAAATTCTGTTCAAATGAACAACAACCAACTGCTAACAAAATTTGTATGTATTAAAATTAACAGTATAATAGTACATATTCTAATAAGGGACTAATAATGTTCTAATAAATCATAAACAATGAAACAACAAACAAAGATGTATTTAGGCACTATATAACAGGAGTTTACGAAAATTAACTGGTAGTGATCTGAACATATAACTTTCTTTCTCTAAAGTTACAAAAAAGTTAAATTACAGAGTAATCTAAAACGTCAGAGCAAATTCCTCATATTTTTAATAGTTATATTCTAATTAGTTTTAGCTTTATTACAATTATTATCAGTAATATTTGTTATAGTTAGGTAAGTACTTACCATTTTCCTTGATTAAACCTAAATTTAAATTTAAATATTCTCCATTTGAACACAGTGAACGAGAGGTAACTGTACACAACACCGCTACATGACCAATATGGCGTAGTGACGTGTGTTGGATCACAATTAAGTTGTGTGCGTGTTAATTTTACACAAAATGGTGTACTTTTAACACACAACTAGTCAATATTACACAAATTCAGTATATTTTATTATAATACTAGTAATTATAACACATTTTGTGTAAAACGTACAAAAAGCCATAGTGTGTAAAACTATTAACACGAAATTTTTACACATCCTAAATTACACACTGGAAAATCTCGCTTACACAGCGACTTTTTTTACAGTGTAATAACAATTTCTTTTATCTACAACTGCTTTATAAGAGCCTCATTACAGCATTTATTTGGCACTGTTTCAGTTGAATAATAAAGATTATTACACCACTAGTAGAGTAATGTGATATATTACCCCGCTAGTGAAATATTAAAAAAGAGAACAGGTTTATTTTTATTACAATTTGACAATTAGTAGATAATTTAACTTAAATTAAATTGAGTTACTTGTTATAAATATTAACAACACAACTTTGGTAATTTATAAGATTAATACCAGATGAATGCAGTTGTTCTGTATTTGTATTAACAATGCTTAAATTTTCTTTGTAAGCACTTGAAGTAGCTTCAATGACGGCAATCTGTCCTCCAAGAACTTTTGTGGCGATTTTTTTCTTGTTTTCAAGAGACGTATCAATATAGGCTTCCAATATAGTCAGTGTGTTGGACTTCCAACCACCATACCGTTTTATAGTCAGACGGTCTGCTCCTGTGTTGGCTACAAGTGAAGTAGATGATCGTCGAACATAGTGCCCTGTATATTGTTGAGACTGTGATAAATTGAGAAAAAAAGCAATCTTCTTTGGCATTACAGTAAAAGTATTTGGACCATATTTTCGTTTCCTCCGGCACTGATAAAGAATTCTCTGGAAACTTTGGTTTTCGCATCCGGTATGAAGATATGAAAAATGTTTCCTTAATTTTTTACGGTTTCTAACAACAAATTAGTTAACTCGTCCACTCTACATACACCTACAAGTCCAATAATTGAGGCAGCCTTTAATTATGCATTTATGAATTTCAAATAATAATAATAATAATAATAATAATAATAATAATAATAATAATAATAATAATAATAATAATAATAATAGGCGTCCTGGGTGGAATGAGACATACGTTGCTTTCTGAGTTAAAGATCATACCGGCTTGCCGAAATTCGGCAGAGATCTTAGCCGGCAGAATGCAGAAGGCAATCGTCCTTGGTTCGCTACGTCTACTCAGAACGCACGATTTACGGGCGCAATGATTACTGACTCCACGGAGTGGAGAGTGGTCATTGCTTGACTCTTCAGAACATCTCCGAATGTGTCGGAGCTTCGGAAGGTGTTACTGAAAAAAAAAAAAAAAAAAAAAAAAAAAAAATAATAATAATAATAATAATAATAATAATAATAATAATAATAATATTTATTAATCCTTTAAGACATATAAAATGCATAGGATAAGTCACAAACAAAAGACAAAATACATACAAATACTTTAAAAGTCATAGGCATTGATAAATTCATCAATACTATAATAACATTTGCTGAGTAGCGTAGCCATAATAGATTTTTTGAATGATGCATTGTCAAGGGATTTAAATTTATTTGGTAATACATTGAATAGCTTGGATCCCAAGTACTTTGGAGACATTTCGTATTTACTTGAATTATGTTTCGGAATACACAACAAATCACTATTGCGTGTTGAATAGTTATGAAAATGAGAATTTTTAACTAAAGAAGAAATATTTTCTTTGATATATAATAGGGTTTTATAAATATAAATACAGGGTAGTGTCAGTATTTTATTGTTAATGAAAACTTTCTTACACGATTCCCGGTGATTAATTCCAAATATGTTTGTAAGTATCCGTTTTTGAGTTACAAAGATCTTCCCACTCCTAACAGCACTACCCCACAAAATTATATTGTAGGAGAGGTGGCTATATAGGCTAAGATGTAATAAATGTTTAATAATGCACATAAGGGCATAGTTTTTCTTATTCGAGATATTGCATATAGTGATTTGTTGAGTGTTTTGTTGAGCATATCGATATGTATAGACCAATTCAATTGGTAATCAAGATAAACACCCAAGAACTTGGTATTATCATTAGATTCAAGAACAGAATTATTAATATTAAGGTGTAGTTTGACCTGCGGATTACACGAAGATCGAAAATAAACTATTACAGTTTTATCAACATTTAAAATAAGTGCGTTAGCTTTACACCAGTTAACAAAAGATCGTATAAAACCCTGACAAACCACTACGAGTTCCTCAGGGGTCCGCGCCGACACCACAAGAGACGTGTCATCGGCAAACATCGTAAGATGAGATACGTTAATAAAGCTCGGTAAGTCGTTGACAAATAACAAAAAAATGAATGGTCCCAGTACCGATCCCTGAGGCACTCCAATATCCATATTACGACAATGCGAAGTATTATTGAGAACTCTAGCATGCATAGTTCTGTCAGATAGATAATGAACTAACCAATTCAAAAATATTTCTCTAAATCCAATACTATATAACTTATCTTTGATAAAGGAGATACGACGACTGTCGTGACAAATCAAAAAAAAAAGACCAGCTACATGCTTACCAGCAAACATTTTCTTGTTCTTATCTTCGTTAGCAATATTTTTGTGTCATTGGTATCTTGTAAAAATTTTGAAACATCCTCTTTCGTTAATATTCTTGACTTTTTTATAACCCACTCATTGCTTTTTCAGAAAAGCAATAACATTGTTGAATTTACTGATGTCGGCATTTAGACGCATACAGTACACCGCAGTAGCAGAATAGAACGCCCAAAGACTAAATGATTTGTACTTCTTAGATAATTCTTCAAAAAATTCTAATAATACCTTTTCTTTAGCTTCATATTTTATATTCTTAGATGCACACCAATCAGTGAATCGTTTATAATATTGTTCGTACTTGGTTCTCGATTTATCTGGTAAAAGTGAAGCTACTGCAGCCTTTTCAATTTCAAGAGGCAAGTTTTCTCATTATTTCAGTCAACACCACTATTTTTACAAGAAAATGTAAAAACGAAAACTCAATTTTGTTTATAACAAGTTTGAAAGGTTACAATAACAATGTCTTTCCTTCTTGATTTTGAATCAAAACTTACAAACTGAATCTGATTTTGGATTTTTCTCAATTTAAGGTAGTTGTAGGTAAAATTTTATATAGTACACGTGGGATAACGGAATTTTTTATTACATTCATGACGTCCTCGTCGCACAAATATCTCACTCATGTATAATAATGCCTATATCCTATATCCCACTTCTACTATAAATTACTATTAATTAACTATTACTCAACAACCACTGACTCGAATTTAAAGACCGCTGTTTCAGCAGACAACTTAATAAGCTCTATAATGACATAATACCATCTCTTTTGCTATTAAAATTTTTCAGGACAAAAGAAAATACCCAAATTAATGTTTTCCTGGAAATAAGAATAAAACTGTCCAGGCAAGAAAACACAAAGCGGAGCATGCTGTCCTCGGTCACCCAATCTGCAGAAGTAAAGGACGAACATAAAACCAACTTAACTCCAACAGAAGTATGTCGCATATAAACCTACATTCAAAGCATAAGGTTTCCGTAAAAACAAGATTTACCGTCCGAAAAATATCCATGCCAAATGCGATAAAATAAAATTCCTCGCATAAATACACGTATTAAATTCCTGGCATTGTCCACGTGTATTGCGGGAAGCACATCGTGGGCGGTCACCTATCGATCTCACCTGCGATTGAACAACATTTTGACGCGCTGCATCCCCGCAGCCTTGATTGTTGCGGCCGTAATTTTTATGCACCCCGCTTAATTAAGTCCGATAATATCGGTTAATTGTGTGTTGCGCCTTCATTTACGGCGTAAAATACCCATAAACGGGCATGCACAAAATTTGCGACCTGGCAGTGATTTTATTGGAATCGCGTTCCGTGAAACCAAATTTATACACGGTTCAAAAATTTGCCTCATATATTCAATTTGTGATATAGTGTGTTGCAAGTCGTTACAATAATTTTGGGAGGTGATAGAATACTTGATTTTGAGTTGATTGAAACAAACATACCTATATACCAAGAGTTAGAATATTTGTGACCATAGCCTGCTTCGATAGACTTTTTTTGTCCGCTTAGAGGGCGCAGCGAACCACATACGATATTTAAAAAACCTGTTTATATCAGGTGAAAGGTATCAATTTTGCAATCAAAATTTGTTACTAATAAGTTTTCTCTATCTCTTAAAATAAAAAAGTTAAACAGCCTTAAAGTTTGGGCACTTTACAAGTTTTTTTGTTATTACTCATAAAGTTGGCCATGGATCTCAAATTTGTTTTTTACGAGCATAAAGGCCTCCAAAAATGCAACAAAAACATTTAAAGATTTTTGACGTGTCTCACATATTAAGCGAGATACATACATGGGAGTGGCCCTCTTATGTGAGACAGCCTGTATACTGATTTTTCGAACGTCTTTGACTGCATAGACCATGCTTTACTTTTACATAAGCTTGAGGCTTATTAGTTCCGTGTGTCTATCCAGTCACGTGCAATATGTTATCTACAATGGATTCACTTCTAATCTTATTACTTCTGGGGTATCCCAGGGTTATAATCTGTGCCATTTTTTTTCTTCTCTTTTTGATAACGATATTACCGCCGTACTTTGTTTCCACAAATTATTATATGCAGTTGGTATCAAAATATTTTCCTGTGTGTCAAGTATTGATGATTGCATTCAACTTCAGAATCAGTTGAATAGGGTGGTCGAATGGTGTAATTTCAATCATTTAAATCTAAATATAGCTAAATTAAAAGTAGTCTCCTTTACTCGTTAAATGTATCCAACTCTATTTAACTATGAAATTGATTCGGAGATGTTGACAAGCACGGACACTTTAAAGGAGATGGGGGTTTATTTTGACAAATTAACTTTTAGTGGTCATATTCAGCATTTGGTTTCTTCAAGTCTCAGAGCAATGGACTTTGTGATATGACATGATCGTGATTTTCGTGATAATGCTGTGCTATTTAAATTAATTAACACATATGTTCGCTTTAAACTTGAGTATTGTTCATTGGTTTGGGTCGTCTTGTACAATGTTTACATAAATATAATCGACTCTGTACAGAAAAACTTTCTAAAATATGTAGCCTTTCGAATAGATGGTAGATACCCTGAACGCGAAAGCGACTACATACTTTTGTTGGCGCAATTTCATATTGATTCTTTTCAGTTCAGAAGACAATTTCATAATTTAAAATTTTTATGCGCCCTTTTGCATAACGGAGCTGGCTGTTCAGAAATTTTAAACCAATTAAATTTTTTGACAGTAAGACCAGCAATCTAGGTTTTTAATATTCTGCATTAAAGATGTCACACCCTGTATAGACTAACTGAACCACAATGATAATACATGTGGCGGTGGTATAGTGGTTGAAAGTATTGTATATCGGGGAAAAACTCTTAAGTGCTATTTTAAAAAAGGTTGTCTTGTAGTATTAGGACTACCATGAGGACAACACTTACCGCAGCTATAGAGGTTTTGCTAAACCAAACACATTAAATATATTCAAGCAAATTTGGTAAAGCCCAAAGACTTGTATAATCTATAAATATTAATAATAACATAGTTAAGTAAAACTAGTAGTAACAGACTAGCATAAGTGCAAAAAGCTCAGTTAAACGCTTTGGTAAAGAATATAAATTTAAGTATTCAGAACCAGAAGGATATTAAGTGAATCATTGAAACCAATAACTTCTCTTGTAATCTTCATGGCTGTCGAAGCAAACGTATTCAGGTCTTCAAAATCCCAACACCAAAATGAAGAGTAAATAACGCGACAAAATCTTATATTTTTAAGAGATTGTTATATATAAAATATTTTGAATTCCGCTTCTACGTGGACCTCCTAATTATTTGGTTAAGATCTCGTGAACTCGTGGTATAGGGGTATATAAGGTATAACGTCGAACTGGTTATCACTCCGAAATCGATTAAAATGCGCTGCTCACACTTTACAGAAGCACCAGACCGATTCAAGGATCGCCAACTGTACTGAATTGTTTCATTTAATTGGAATAAGCCGCATCCAGCAATGTGGAAATTGTTATTAAAGTGTAGGTCCCACCCATGGGCAATACGTTTCATCACTGCTCATGAAATATTCGTCTGTTATCGAAGCTTTCAGCTGTGCAGAGTGCGTAAATTTCTATAGTTGAGTACAGTCCACAGAGTCATTTCCATAAACGAAATTCTATGTAAAATGTAAATACAAGGTGTAATTTAAGTCCATGTCAAAAGAAGTACCAATTTTTAAGCATCTCGAAAACTGTTTGAAATATTAACAGAAGACGAAGGATGCCCCTTCTGCAGGCAGACGCTGACAGTATTTCTCCCAAGTTTGTTTTTGACAGACCCTACACGGTCATTATCAGGAATGAGGAGACCGCCCGCGAGGATGTTAACATCTTCACGAACGGATCAAAAACAAAGGAAGATGCAGTATATGGAATCTACTCTAGGTCGCTGCATATCTGATATCAGTGGTCAATGGATATGCATGCTACCGTAGTACAAAGGGAACTAGTAGGTATAACCATAGCCGCCAAGAAAATCCGTAGACATATAACGAGCAAAACCATCAGAATCTACACAGATAGTAGACAATCACTACTAATCTTACGTAATCATAAGATAACAACTAGATCAGCATGGGAGTGTCATCAAGCACTGGAAATGGTCTCAACCGACAACAGCATATCTGTATGCTGGGTAAAGGGGCACGAGTCCTCTCTCCAGTATGCTTCTACTGTTAGCATTCGTTGAAAATATCATGGAAAATACCCACAACGAATTCAGAAGAAGGTGAGATGAAACAAGTAACTGAAAATTTGCTAAGGAGTTCCTAGAGTACCTCATCAAGGATACAGCCTGGCTATGACCAGGATGAATCTTCGTTTAGTGACAGGTATTCAAACTAAACACTGTTGGCTAAGGAAGCATCTGTATTATATGAGGAAGACACCTCTTTGTAAGGGTTGCGAATAGGAAAGCGAGACCGTGTACATTAGACGGATCCCCCTGAGCAACATCGTCACCTTTTTTTCTTTATTGCGTTGGTTAGTGGTTCAGATGAATTGATCTCTTAATAGGAGGATGCATAAGGGGCCCAATGGGGTCTAAGTGCTATGGCTTTTTAAGGCTACCCTCTCGCAATTCCAGAATCCAGAAAAGACGAAATTTAATTTTTAACTTTGACACCCTGTAAGTCGACAACCTTGAATTTTTGGACTGGGTAAGTTGGGTTAAATCGCTATATTTTGGCCGAAAGAATACAGCCCTAAAACTATTCTTTACTGAACACCCTGTATACATTAGCAATCAATAGCAGCTAGATCCTTGCTTCAATGGCAATGAATAATTGCTAAACATTATTCAAATATTGGGAGGTAACCCTATTTTTAAATTTGTTATTAGCTCTTTAAATATAAAATTGAATTATTTAATACAGTTCCATAAGGCAATCAGTTGATTAAAATTAATGTTAGCAAAGAGCAGAATTCCTTCTGCCATATTCAATTATTAAACAAAAAGTAATTAATAAATACCTAATAATATGGTGGAATTTGTAACGTAAATACCAAAGTGTTTTATTAATTTCATGCTTTATTGAAGTACGGAAGTGATATGATATTAACTGACATTTGATAAGGGACTCATTTCATTAATCCACTTTTGAAATCGAAATCAGATACAGTAATTTTATTGATTGAAGTTATATAAAGTCTACATCCGCCTGACGGTTCCAATAAGGAAGAAATAGGTTAATTCACAGCATACCATGGATTGGTTTTCAATTTCTTGGGAATTAAATATTGTGTTTGTATCCTTCCCTAACTAAAAAAAGCTATAGTCCTATTCACTACACCTCACCTCTGGTACAGTAATAGTTTATTGAAAGTTTGACTTATTCTTGTATAATAAGAACATATATTCTTAATTTAAGAATAAAAATTACTTGAAATAAAAAAAAACTACGATATATATATATATATATACAACTGAGACGAAGCTCAGTTGTATAAAGAATTGTTTTCATTTATTTAGATAATGAGACAACAATTATTATCACTTATAATATCACAGGAGCTTAAATTAGTTCTGGAAATTTTTTGAGTTCACGATAATTTTCTTAGAACATTCGTGACCGAAAAAAATTTCCAGAAACAATGGAACCACGCTCGTGTGGTATTCGGTAAGAAAATTACACTCCCCAAGTATAAATGAAACCTGATATTTTAAATTAATTTGACTCGGCCAAGGTATTGTTGTTGTTAATTTGTCATTTTTATTTAAACGGTTCTGTCACAGTAGATGTTAATTACCTGCTACTTTGAAGCGTATGTACGATGAGTTTAAGAAGTGTATACTGAAATTTTGTGATTTGATAAAGAAAATCAACAAGCTGTTAGCCGAGAAATTCAAATCTAATACCAGATAACACTAGAAAATCAAAGAAACAATTTGTTGACTTTCGCAGGTATATCCATCACATTTCGTTAAATAAACAAATTACGAACTTTAGTTACATCAAATGCTAAAACTCAGATGGGTAGTAGTTCAATCTATCGTTCTCTGGCAATTTTAGGTCGTTAAAGGTGGTAGAAATATATTTTTTTACAAGTAATAGGACGCAATTTCGAAGAAATTCATATGTATATAAGATGCCAATGTGTAGATCATATACAGGGTGTCTCGCTTAAGAGTGGAACAAGGCTGTAACATGCCTACCGTGCGACCGATTTCAATAAACTTTTTTTTTATTCCAAACATCTTCAAAAAGTCTATCTTGAACATACCTGATGTTCTCTAAAATTCGAAACCGTGGCCGACTACGATACAATTTATGTGGCTTAAAATCGGAAAATCATATTAGCGATTCTTTTAATCGAAAAATTCCCACGAATTTTTGATCAGGACTCCAGAAAACCCTACCAATCAAATTTTCGTTGCCGCATTATACAGGGTGCTCAGGATAACTTGGGTGTCTCGCTTAAAAGTGGAACAAGACTATCTTTGACATACTAGGTGTTCTCGAAAATTCGAAACCGTGGCCGACCACGATACCACGATTATTTGCATAAAACAATAATTAATATTGTATCTAAGAAAGGAGCCCCTCGTGCTCTCAACATAAACGTAAACTTTCATAAATGGAAGTTTGGAATATATCGAAATAGACAAATTAATTTTATAAGTGTCATTCTTTTTTTAATACCATATGGCAGTTTTTAATTCACTGCCATTATGAAAACTACACAAATTATCTTAAGCATCCTGTATAATGTGGCAACGAAAATTTGATTGGTAGGGTTTTCTGGAATCCTGATTAAGAATTCGTGGGAATTTTTCGAATAAAAACATCCCTAATATGATTTTCCGCTTGTAAGCCACATAAATTGTATCGTAGTCGGCCACGGATTCGAATTTTAGAGAACACCAGGTATGTTCAAGATTTTTTGAAGTTATTTCCAACAAAAAAAAGTTTATTGAAATCGGTCGCACGCTAAGCATGTTACAGGCTTGTTCCACTTTTAAGCGAGAAACCCTGTATGTTTACCTTCTCAACTGTCAAAAAATGTCCAATTAATTATCGCCTCAGCTTGAAAAAAATCCAGAAATTGTTCTGTCTGCCATGGAAACGAGTCAACATAAAGGAATCTCATTGATTTTAAAGTAGAGGTGTGAAATTTTCAACGTAAAATTATTTTATTTTATTATATTTTTAAGTAATTTGAAATAATTACTGAAAAAGTCATTCATTTACGGTACACCAGACACTTCGCTTTCGAGTTTGTTAGCTCTCAGTATGTCATCGGTGAGGCAACCAACGACTTGTGGTCACATGCACATACTACTTTAATTCAATTTGTAACAAAAAAATTCTAAAATTGCTTCTGTATAGATTTGGTAATGATTACCACAAATGTTGTATTAATACCATTTATAAATATTATTTTACACTATAACTGCAGTTTAAATTTTACAATATGGCATTTATTGCAAAATATTAATAATTTTAATTTATGCAAATCTATCTCTATCCCTAGTCAGGGACGAGTAAATCTGGGGGATCTGAAATTTTGTTCACTATATTTATTTAATATCGCATGCCAAACTAACATATGACATGTTGCGGCTAATATTTTTTAAAAAATACGCATTTAAAAATATCAAATCAAACTCTATTGACACTATTTTTAGCAATGTACTGCATGCTATGGTTAAATATTTGTAATCAAGTAAAATGTAAGCACTTTAACGAAACCTTGCCAATGCAATTTAGTGTTAAAAAGCAGAAACACATTTGTTTATTTGTGCAGTAGCTAAATTGAAATAGATTCCAAATAATTGTAACATGTCATTTATAGGGTGTATCAAAAAAGCAAGTCATTTTAATGACTGATTATTTTCCGCGCTATATATGACGAGTTAGTTAAAACAGATATTTAACAAACACATTAGTTTTGCACACTTACTACAATGGGATCTTTTTTATTTCATTATTCGAAAGTTCATTACATTTTACAGCACCTATTTTTATACAGCAAATTTAACTGCTTTTGTCACTATTGTTATTAATTATTGATAGAATTAATTTGTGGTTTTAATTATTAAAGTAGTTTGACATACCTGATGTTACAACAAAATTTTGGGCCCGTCTTACCCAGTTTCTACAAACTAACACAAATGTTTCTGCTTATTCTTATTCGTTTTAAACTTGTTTAATTAAGTTATTGGCAGTAGCAATATACTTAATTTTTTAAATATCCCCACAAAAAAAGTTCAAATGATTTAAAGTCAGGAGATGGTGGCGGTCATGGTACCGGTTCTCCTCCGTCCAATCCCTTGATGTTATTGCTTGGACACGCTGTACATCATAAAGATATAACTGAGCCTCGTGTATGATACGCCACACTGCTAGAATACGCGGTGGACGTTCTGGACCTTCATCTCTTCCGTGATTCGGTTCCAAATCTCCCGTGTCACGCCAGTGTTTGCACTACACTTGCACTCACTACACACCGTTGTAAAAGTAGCTGCATTTGACACATGTTTACCGGAAAATCGTTCTGCTAAAGCATTATCACTTCACCATAAATTAAAACGATATTCATCAACTGCGAGTTGCTATACTCATAAGCTATTTTTGATATTTGAAAAGCTAATGTAAATAATTGCATCACATAAAAGTTAATACGATAAGTAATCGGATATTGCAACCATCAGCCTTTAGCAAGGTATAACTTTTTCAAATAAAACAGGTAGGAGAATCGATTGTTTCTATAGTCAGATAAATACACTAAGCTGCAAAAAAGTTTTGCCATTTAGAAGAAACATGGTATGCCACAAGTGGTGCCCTCTACTAATGACGTCAAAATTACAAACAGATTTGAATATCTCCCTCGCCAAAGCCCCCTATTTACAAATTTTATGTAAATATTAGGTGACCCAGCAAACGTTGTTTTGCCATATGAATTATTTCTAGTGAATATTTTGGTAGTCGGCTTCGTTTTCATCCCTACTCCGTGTTGTTTACTGGTGAGAAACACAAACCTAGAAAAAATATAGAATGTGCCAGTGTCATATTGCCGGCGGCTGCTAATTCATGGCTGCCCTAAAAGGTCCAGAATCACTAAAACTTGGTTTTATGCCAATTTACGTTGGTTGTATTGTAGCGTGAATCTCATTTGTTTACTGTGATTGGTCACATTCATGTCACATTCTTTAATGAGATTTAAAATGACAGCAAACCAACATAAAGCAAATAAAATATCAATTTTCTGGACCTTAGGTCCCTAGAAAACGCGGCACCTGTCACGTGACCTATATCATGAACCGACGCTGTCTATATTTTTTCTAGGTTTGTGGTAAGAAGCGACACCGGTAGACGCCTGGCGGGGATAACTGATCTAGTGATAATCGATCAGGTATCTATACTCGCGTCAAGAATTCAGACGTCTTACGTCACGGCTGACGTTACACATTTGTTTTTAATGTCAACGTAATTTTCGATATTTGGTCGCGTTAAAAACAATAATTTTTTGCAATTTAGTGCACTATATAATGCAAACTTATAGTGTAGTATATAGTTTTATTACTATCAGTTGCAGTTTCTTAAATATCTTGATGAAAATACAATGAATTATTCATTTGTTCGTATGACATAAGTCGTCTGAATTCTTGTCGCGAGTATACCAGAGTTAAAAATGATTAAATTACTAAAATGGCTATTAAAAATAGGGGTTTGTGATAGAAGGGTGAAAATTAAGGGTTGTATGTATTTTATAATGCCACATCATAAAAAAATAAAAATAAAAGATTTTGTTCAAAAAATAAAAAAAATGTTTGGGGTGGACCACCCTTATCACTTAGGGGTATGAAAAATAGATTACGACCGATCTTGTCTATCTTACAAAACAATGGAATTATTAACATAGTTTTTTAAAATGTAACTTTAACACCCTGCATATTGAAACAGGGACGCCCAAATAAAAAATGGCATAAGAAAAGTCGCATTATTTTTGTCCAAAGAATATGTGGTTAATGGTATGGCCTTCTATTTTGGGACACCCTGTATATAGATTGAGATTTTTTTAAGAAGTTATTTACAAATATCGAAAATAAAATTTTAACTTTGACACCCCCGTATCTTTTTTATTATTCTACTTGGGATATAGATAGGTTAAATAGATTTATTTTCACCTAAAGAAGCTGTGGTCTCATTTTTGATGATTACACAAATCAAAAATTTGCAATAAAAATATTTATCTGTTCCAATTTAATGTAAGAACTTTAATTGTTTAATTTAATTCGGACAAGGAAGATTGATGTTGTTATTTCATTATTATCACAAGTTTTTATAAATATACAGTTAACAGTACTGAAATCAAATATGCAATTATTTTTCCTCATTCCCTGGAAATACTCATAGCATTTAACTGCTATGTAAATATTTCCACATCTAAATACTTCTAAATTTCAAGCAAATTGAAAAAGTGCAAACTTTGTTTTTGCCTACCGTTTGCGCCTTAACAATATCCAGACATTTTTGTCGAACATTATCTCTCTCCATCTATTATTAAATTCCTGCATCATTATATTTTATTCAACATCTCGAATCCAATAAGTTACGTTTATTTTTCCAATTTTCTTACTTACTTTCACCATCTGTAGGTATTGGCTAAAAAATTCCAAATTATGAAAATGTCATGGCCTTATCGAGCTAAAAATATATTTCTCTTAATTTATCAAAATAAAAGAAATATTGCTATACGCCTAAAATACTCCTAACATAGCTTTGTAAAGAAATAATGATTGAATTTATTATTTTGTTTTAATTTGTAACGATCTTATTAAGTATAAGGTTATAGAAGGAATTTATATTGAAAAAATAGAATAGATAAACAAATATGAATATGCAATATTCAGGGTGATTCACAACTGATCCAAAAATATTAAAACAAAATACTTAAGCAGTTTCTCTTCTGTACGCAGAACGATTGCTTAGAAGATGTGTGCCAAATTCAGTTACTTTCACCGCGGTAGTGCAACGTGGGTATGACATGAGAAATTTGCGTGAATCGTGGAAGAGATGGGGGTCCAGGGCGTCCACGACGTATTGCAGTAGCTGAGGAACACACTTTAGAGATTGTTGAAGATAATCTCCGAATAAGTACCAGGAAAATCGCTCAGCAAGTACAAGGAATGTCCCACTCAACAGTGCGACAATACACGAGTCTCAATTATATCCATATCATGTACAGCGTGCCCAAGTATTAATAACAAGGGATTATCCCTTACGACTTCGAATGTGAATGATTTCTGCAACAAAATTCCAGATTTACAGCTGACTTGTTAGTTATTCTTACACGAAATGGGATGTACAGCATTTAAAATCCGCATACGATTCAACAGAATCATTTCTAGCAACACTTTTACTTAAATGTTTGGGCAGGGATTATCGAGGATCGCTTGATTGGACCATTCGTATTACCAAATCGAATGGATAGGATATTCGAGTTCCTTCGAAATAATCTCTGGACTTCTGAATGATTTACCGTTAGGTGTTCGACTCCGAATGTGGTTCTTGCACGACAATGCTCCCCTCATTTTCGACAAAAAGTTCTAGAGTAGCTTAATAAACTTTAAGGGGTACTATGGATTGGGCGAGAAGGACCGGTACCATGGCCGCCACGATCTCCTGACTTAAATCTTCTTTTCTGGACTTCTTTCTGTATGGATATTTAAAAAATGAAGTGTATCGCATCGAAATGGACACTAGTGATGATTTACGAACGTATCGTAGCTGCTGCCAATAAGTTCAAATGAACAAGAATCATAAACACTTGTTAATTCGTAGAAACTAGTTAAAATGGGCTCAAATGTGTTTACACGTCGATGGAAATAATTTTTAACAGTAATATTAGGTATTTCAAATTATTTTATTAATTAAAACCACAAATTAATTTTATTAATTAATAATAAAAATAGCAACAAAAGTAGTTGAATTTGGTGTTATAAAATTTTATTTATTTTTTTCATTGGGAAATTCTTTAATTATTTTGTCGGTTAATTTTTTATTACACTTTCCTGCTGTGCTGGTCGCCGACTGCGTGCTTTGCCTTGCGTAAGGTAAGATTTTACAGTGGAACAGATTCCAGTGTCGTGAAAAAGTTTATTTTTAAGTTATTTTCGAACTACCCATGATTTTTTTAAATTATATTTGTAAGAATCCTCTGTACATTAAACATTTTTTTAATAAGTTCTGAATCACCCTATATATTTACAATCTTGTAATATATACAGGGTTAACTATGACTTAGTACAAATATTTTAAGAGGGGATAGGGAAAAATAAGAATTAACGGAATCACCCTTCAAAAAAATTCCAAACTTATTTATAAAGCCAAAAACAATTGTTTTCGATATTATTTTAAATCCTTATTTAACGCCGCCAATGTAGAGTAGACAACCAACAAGCAAGTTGGTTACCTACTCTACAAGCATGCAATAGTCGCTCAGTCGGTATCGCTGTCATGTCATAATTCAATTCCTGTGTTTACGTTGTAATTTTCTGTTCTTCTTCAGTTCTTAGTTTTTTAATTTTTAAACGTTTTATAGTTATTAAATAGACATTTGTGTTGGGTGCAGATACTTTCCCACGATATAGTTCGCCGGTTTGGTTTTCTAGGTTATGGGACAAGACTGCCGCGGTTACATTAAAACTTGTCTATTATCTATTCCTTTCGTTCGATTTTGTTATAATAAATAGGCATTTTATCTAATTGTACCTACGGGAAGTGTCTTTTATCTGTAGTGAGTGGCTGTAATGAGCGAATATGTAGTTTTACCAGTTTATAACGAAATAATGAGAAACGAATGCAAAATACTGGAGCTGACTGAATTAACTGTTACCTATGTATCAGGTATTATTACTAATAAAATGTTAATTTTTGTCGTTTCTACATTTAGAAACGCTACAAAAAGACGACCGCATGGTAGTTGACATTGTTGACAGATGTAAGCTTTATATATGAATCTAAGCCATCTCAGTCGATTCTTATCATGGGCGCCGACTTTCCGTAGGAAAACAGGGTTTTGCCCCATTTTTTGAATATCGAGCTAAAATTCTGGAATAATTTTTTTAATATCTTCTAGGCCTCCCTGAGCACGTGGTTAAATTTTGTGTACTTAGTCATAGCTAACCCTGTATAACATCTTACTAAAAATATGTCAAGTGAATTTTTCACTAGATAAAAAATAAATTATAATAACCCAAGGGCATTGATATATACAAGATAATTTGTTTTTGAAAACACATTTCTTGTTACCTAAAAGCAATATGTTTGAAAATTTATGATTAAAATATGAGGCTGCACCTAGGGATGTTTTTAGTGAAGATAATAAAGATTAAACTAATTGTCAAAAAATTTTAACATAATAGTAGGTATATTATTAAATGAGCATATAAGAATGGCTGTAATTCAAGAAGGTGGAGGTCATAATTATCTGAGTGAATTAGAACCATTATATGCAAGTAATTAGTTCAATTTTGACAGAAAGAATTGACATACATATTTATATCGAAAGAACGAAAAATTTTAAAAATGCATACATAAAATAAGTGTATGTTGTGTCACGACTTTTGTTATTAATTTTATAAGCATAAAAATGTGAATGAAATGTTTAATTTAACTTGTTAATTTGTTCATTTACAATATGGTCATGCATTTTAGTTACGCCTTGTATATCAATTTATTTTCTTCTCTGAAGAAACACTAAATAAATTGTTAATCAATTTCGGTTTTTAAAAGCGAAGTGAGCCAAAGCAAGTGAAATCAAAGTAGTGAAATGTGAAAAATACTATAATTTCGCATCTCCCGAAACATTTTTCAGAACACCCTGTATTATGCAGCAGAAATACATTGCGCGGGTGCATTCAACTACAACAAGCTTACATAATTTTTGGCAAAAATCCAATTTTCTTCTAAAAAATAACAATTTTATGGCTGCCG
Organism: Monochamus alternatus; assembly: GCA_037114965.1. Classification (NCBI taxonomy): domain Eukaryota; kingdom Metazoa; phylum Arthropoda; class Insecta; order Coleoptera; family Cerambycidae; genus Monochamus; species Monochamus alternatus. Next base: position 92,261,208 of record CM073427.1, on the reverse strand, counting down.
CAAAGTACCTCTCGCAATGTTCATTTATTATATATAATGAAAACATTTTTGTCAAGGGAATTTTTCGTGGTCTGTTTAATATTAAATTATGTTTACAGTTGCCGCAAATTAATTTTCCCTGAAAGCTATACACTTTGTTCGGGAATTCCTACCTTAGCTTGGAGTTGTCTGTTGTGAAAAAATTACGGCCGCTTAGTAGAGAACATATATTCAAAACAAAAAACTCCCTAGAACGTACACAGAAATACAAGACACGGCTTATAAAGCAGACGGTGGGAGAGATTGGGGTTGACTGTTATAGAGGGGTTAGTTGTTGCTTGTAATTATAACTAGAGCTCGGTATGATACAACTATACAGTGTGTCCCAAATGTCATGCGCATTTTGGAAACTGACAATTTTTGGAAAAATCGCTCGGGTAGGTCAATTTTGATTTTTACGACATGAACTTTATCAGTGTTTATACCCCAAAAGAACAAAGTTGATTTGTCCGAGTGATTTTTCCAAAAATGCAACTGCCACCATCATAGCTCATAACAACCTAAACACTGCATCAACTCCCTTTGCAATTTTTGCCAACTACTAACAAAAAAATAATTGCATACTCATAAGGGAAGCGTACTCTTAGGCGTTCTTACCTTATTGTAATAAATAAATGTCATATATTTATCTTATGTCTTACTTGTATGCACGTCTTCCAAAAAAAAAAGAACATATAGTTTTTCTGCAACAAGAATATTGTAACCTCTATGTGGGGTTAGCGTGGAAGCACGTCACGTAGACAAACAAACTTTATTGTCACTCTTGATTATACAAGAAATATTTTTCTAACAAATTTCACAACTGTCAGCACTTTACTTTGACGTTTGTCAATCGTCTTCGACTGCTCAATATAAACTGACTGTGATGGCAAAACCGATCCGCTTATATAGATTTTTAGAGTTTTCGAAGCTTCTGCGATCTCGAGAATGTGTCGAGAAACAAATAGAATATAGCTTGGAATATTCCGGAAAACGTCAAAATAAAGGTATTACAATCTAACGCAAACAGAATATAATTAACAAACTAAAAGGTAGGTGAGCTTCCGTAACATTGCCGCCCTCTTGGAACTGATCGTCCCGATCAGGTTACTCCACTATAGAACCTTCTTTACTTAACGTAAAAGTACTACAATGTCGACACCATTCTTCTACATCGGTACGACTTCCAAGCCAATAAAATCGTTCTCTGATTTTATTCAAAGTTTTATTTCTTCCTAAATGCACGCCACCTATACCACTATGAACTTCTGGCATTCTTTTTCGGGATAACATAGTTTGGTAAGTCCTGTTTTTACCATTAGGACTTTCCAGTACTCTTTTCAATACGCTATTCTGTATTACTAAAGAATCCCATAGGGTCCAGTAATTTTTCAAAGACAAAGATCTGTTGGAAATGTCACTTCAGTTAGGTCTATCCAAGTTTTTATTCTTCTACTGGTATATAGCTCCGAAGTCGGAATCTTCACTCTGTCCTTTAAAAAGAGTTTTATTATCCCATTTATTCGGGCTGGGCAACTTATTCTCTGGAACACAAGTTTGTCCTTTTCTCTCGCTTTATTCAGTCCAGTTGTTATGTTACTATGCTACTTTATACTCCTTCTTCTACTGATGATTTTGCTCTTTATATTTCTTTGATCCTGAATTAAATTTATCTGCTTGAAGAGTTCGGCATTAGTAGCTTCCAAAGTTTTATTCTGATTGTTCAGATCAGTTACTGTTTTCTTCTTCTTCTCCAAATCTTGTCTTAATAATTTATTCTTCTGTGTCTCAACATTAGGACTCAGTTCTGGATGGACTCTTTTGCTGCTTGTTCTCAACTTGTCAGGCTCTTCTCGACTACTATTGCAAATATCCCTAGGGCACTGATTCCTGAGATGTCCCTTTGCTCCATAGTTCCAACACAGAATGGGTCTTCGTCTACTGTATACCGTAGAATCGGTACGAACTTCTCCTTTCTGGTAGTTGTCCAATAAATTTCTCAAGTTATTTATCAATCCTTCGTTATCCTTCTCGGCTTCACGTCGTCCTTCCGTCTTGAATCTTAGTTGTCTTGTTTTGTCTTGACTATTTATAGAAGGCTGCCATGCGGCTTCGATTTCCAGGGCCAGAGCTAAAGCTTTGGATATATTCTTGTGTCTAGCTAATCTTAACGCTTGACTGATTTCGGAATCTCATAGGCCATCAATGAAGCTACTCACTGCTAACTGTTCTTGGAATTCTGTCGATGCGGTGGGTTAGGCTAGCTTCACCATACGTGCTATATCTGCCTCAAATCGCGAATTTTCCACATATCACGAATCGCGCATAACGAATCGCGAATACACGCATAGTCTGAGGTTTGCTACAGGCTTGTTCATTAAAAATCCATTCATAAAAACCCTACACATTATGCACGAATTCCAAATCACACATAGCCCGTAGCAAACATACCACTTTACTACCAAGAAAGGTTTAACATTTTTGTCACTATATAATGATTATGATTACATATTTTACAGTACGTCCTTGAATATAAATCTTTTTACCAACTATTACCCATATGTAATCTGATATTTACTTTTTTAAACGACTGAACATTTGCTGCCTTAAAAGTCTTTCAAGGATCATTGAAAAATTCACTGTTACTAGCAGCAGATATTAACGTTATATTTTATGGAATTTATATGCCTCTCTATATCCCGTTCTCTTGTACAGTTACATGTTACCACAAATTATATAGTGAAGATTGTACAATATATGCCAAGATATGTACAGGACATTTTTCATATTGTTTACATATGTTGAACGTATAACATTCACAAATAGACTACAGTTGGCTTACAGTGATTTCTTAGATACATGCACATGTATGTTCATAATTAAAGTATAACCGTTGCCGCCGATAATTAAATTAAGCTCCAATGTGTGCGTCATTTTCAAATGACGAAATGTTTACTGTGATGTCAAAAGTCCATCAGATGTTAGGCCTTAAATATAAGTCGAAATGACAGATGTCACAGGCAAATTATTTCATAATAGAAATCAAATCTCTATGACTTTTATTTAATATAAAATAAAATTAAAAAATTAAATTTATGTGCATATGACATTTATTTTTACTGTTTCAAAGTGCTAAGAAACAAACTAGAAATTGGATCCACACCGATCTCCCCTATGTACTAAATGTTATCTAGACGAAGGGTCTCTCTTGAACTTGTTTTTTTAATCTAGTGCAATCGCAATTTATTTCTGCGAAGCGCAGGCGATGAAAATATTTTATATATACAGACATACTCGTTAAAATAAATAATTGATAAATGCAAGTGTGCTGTTTCAAATTATTTTTCCTGGAAGTTAAAATTTCTAGTCCTATTTTGACGGTGGAAACTTGAATATTGCATTCCTAATATTGTATATGTATCGCCTCTCCTTTGCTGATACTGCTCACAACAAACTCAAACATTTGACGTTTGCAGGCCGTCAGTTTTCAGAACATTGAGACTTTCAGGGCTAAGGACTTGTACCAACAAAAAAGGGAAATTTGTTATTTAAATTAGTTAGTTACATTAGTAAGCGCGGAAATATTCGGATTTTTTTTATCTGATCTTAACCAAGTATGTTTCTTATGTATTTTGATGTGCATTATCAAAAATTCCTTAAAAATTCTGCAACCATCTCTTCATACCAAGTATTGTCTTAAGAAACAGTTCGTCAAAGCTTTGGACAAAGATGCTGATTGTTCTCAGCGAAATCGAATGAAGGTATTTTCGACGGTGCTCAAATTCGTATTCTTTTTCGAGATGAATTTAATTACAAAGACGAATGGCAATGAAAAAGCAGTATGGCAAAGTTTCAAGAATATCTCTCAGACCTTTCTAGAAAGTGAGTAGAATGAGAATTTACAAATTTTGATTGGAACACCATATTCGTAAGACGCCGTTACCAACAATTAAACCTCTCAAAGTCAGTATTACACAGAATTTTTACGAAAGGCCTTCATTTTCATGCGTATAAGATCCCAGTTGACACAGGAATTGAACGAGCTTTAGAGAACATCGCAGTAGCCGGCGAATTTTGGGACAAACTGATATTCAACGATAAAGCGCCTTCTCAACTTATTGAGTACGTAAATAAACAAAATTATTGCTTCTGGAAAGCTAAACATCCACGTCTCATCCAAGGACAATCCACGAATTCAAGGTTTACCATATGGTGCGCTTTGTAGATAGGAGGAGCTGTTGGGTCGTTCTTCTTCGAAACATTAATAAACTTGGATTTGGATGTAGACTATATATGATGTCAGCAACATGTGCTAACGAAACGATGAATCTTTTGGGTATCAAATTTCTCACAGAGCTGACGTCGATTGGCCATCATGCTCTTGTGACTTGACCCCGATAGATTTTAAAAGAAATGAAGAATGTTAAAAGAAAAGTCTATGCCAATAATCCGGTTTTGATTGAACAACTGAAAAATAACATTAGATAAGTTATTGCGAGGTGAAAACTTCATCAAAAGAATAAACTGCTGTCAGAAATGCAAAGGTGGCCACTTATCCGATATTGTATTTCATGTCTAATGACATAGTTTGAACAAACAATAAATTGCACGCAAAATTATTATAAAAATTATAACAGTGTGTCTTGCAAGTCGTTAAAATAATTTTAGGAGGTGATAGAATACATGATTTTGAGTCGATGGAAACAAACTATATACCAAGTATTACAATATTTGTGATACCTAATTATTTTTTTAATATTTTTGAATTTAACCGCTTTTCTACAATTATTGAAGTGTAGAAGAAAAACAAACCTTTTTATAATAAATATTTCTTTTTTTATTAGGAATGAATGGATTATTTAAATTATTTTACCAATAATATCCAAAGTGGCTTCGTCACTTACCTATAACTTCATAAACATGGTTATCTACTTTGTAAAAGCGAAGAGTCAAATTTAAACGTGGATTTTATTTAAACCTTTATGTGTAGGTTTATTCAGATATTATTAAAAACTTACTTAAGCTATGCTATATGCTGTTCTTAGGAAAAGTTTCTTAATAAACATTCTAAAAATTAGGGAAATTACTCTTAACATGTTTAAATATGCAGGGTCTAAAAGTCTAAGAATAGTACACTTTAACTGAGATTCGAACGTATAGTTTGACAGTTGATCTACATTTACGGTTGCTATGGAAACTAAGGACAATTGTTTTCTCATGGCATACCAATCTATTTAATAGAAACATTGCTTTTCATTTTTACGCCTTAACATTAAATTAGCTTTTAAGATTTGAACAATTGAAATAAATATTTAGCTTTTGCAATCCTCCTGTATTTTAAGCTTCAATAGTTTTTAAAGGTGGCGTTCTTGTTAGCAAATATCTTCATTTCTTAAACCATTTTTATTGCATACTAAACAGCTGTCCTCTGTTTTGGCGAATGCGCTCCCTGCATATTTAAAACAATTAAGATTAATTTCCCAAATTTTTTGAATTTTTATTAAGAAACTTTTCCTAAAAACTGAAAGAGAATTGCTTAGGTAAGTTTTTAATAATATCTGAATAAACCTACACGCAAAGGTTTAAATAAAATCCACGTTTAAATTTGACTCTTCGCTTTTACAAAATAGAAAAACTATGTTTATGAAGTTCTAGGTAAGTAACGAAGCCACTTTGGATTTTATTAGTTAAATAATCCATTCATTCCTAATAAAAGAAGAAATATTTGTTATAAAAAGGTTCTAGTTAAGTAACGAAGCCACTTTGGCTTTTATTGATTAAAAAATTTAAATAATCCATTCATTCCTAATAAAAGAGTATAGAAATATTTGTTATAACAAGGTGTGTTTTTGTTCTACACTTCAATAATTGTAGAAAAGCACGGTTAAATTAAAAAATTAATTATTACAAATATTGTACCACTTGGTATATATTATGTTTATTTCAATCATAGACCTTATAAATCATGGACGCGCCCAAAACCGTTTTCTGCCTATACAAATCGTTGATGCTCAGATGTGTGCGACAGAGATAGAGCTGGTCCGGGCAAAAACCCACAGATCATTGGCCGAAAAAAAACAAAAACCGTAAATGACAGACGTATGACGTTTACGATGACAGACCGACTCCACCATAGTTTATGAGTCTTTAGAAACTATTGCTAATAAACACACTAAACACAACTAAATCACAAAAGGCACACAAATCATTAACAATATTAACAGGAAAGGTTTTGTCAGGTTATGTTTATATATTTTTCTGTTATAGAACATCTGTTTTTGCCCGGACTAGCTTCATCCCTCTTGTACACATCAGGACAGCGGACCTCCCTTTCTAGGGCCGGTCCATGATTTATAAGGTCTATAATTTCAATCGACTCAAAATCAAGTATTCTATCACCTCCTAAAATTATTGTAACGACTTGCAAGACACCCTGTATTTATTCAGCTACCTCTGGAAAATCCTTTACTTTATTTAAATATAGTTAATTAAGTACTTTAATAAATGTAATTTTTGTAAAAATAATATTCTAATGAAATATATTCCATCTTAATTATATTATACCTATAAAAACAACAAAGAATACTTCTCGAACTCCTATCGGATCACAATTAAGGTATTAACATACAATAGAAGCATTTATGACGGTTCTGTAGGGTGAGCTTTGGTGATCAGTGACAATTTTTTCAGAACATCTGTGCAGTTTCAAGAGCATCTCCGTCAGCTTGTCCTACCAGATGTTGGTCATCGTCCATATATAAAGTTATTTATGCCTGTGTCCTAGAAACGTACAACTTTGACGTATCGACTCTATTTTTACCTTCAGCTAGAACTAACTGAACTAATAAATTTGTAAATTGGTAACTAATAAATGCATATGATTGTTAAAATGTTGAGCATTGAATAAATTGCTTTAACGTATTTTTCTTTGTTTCAGGTAAGTGATCTTTCATCTTCATCTGATGTATGTTGTAAGTATAAAATTCAGTATTCGTTTTTTTATCTCGAAAAATAGAAAACTCTTAAAATTCGCTGAATTACATGAATTTGACACACGTTACTGACTGAACCTCTTATTTGAATGGATTATACAGGGTTAACTATGACTTAGTACAAATATTTTAAGAGGAAATAGGGAAAAATAAGAATTAACGAAATCACCCTTCAAAAAAATTTCAAACATTTATAAAGCCAAAAATATTATACTAAATCCTTATTTATCGCCGTCACTGACCTGTCAGCCGCGAGGTTAGGCATATTCTGCCAAAGGTAAAGGTGTCAAACATAGTGATAGGCCACCGCATTGACACGTGTATCAGTTTTAGCCGCTTTGAAAGAAAAAAAAAAATCTTTACAAAATGTAGATTCTTATTTAATGAGAAATACGGTATGGTAGCACCTACCCTTATTAATATTTATTTCCAGGATTGAAATCATCTTCTGTTTTCTTACTTGTTTAAATTAAAACCTGCAAAGATTTTTGTACTTGCTGTGGACCTCTCCTTCCCTCGATCGTTCTTTTTGTGTAAAGCGAGGTACCTACTTGTTTGACGGTCTTGTCCAGGTCGATTACTTACGTCGGGAAAAATCACAAAGAATAACTACAAAATACACGCAAATGTACACAAATACATAAAAACACTGCCACACGTTTACCGCCACGACATAAAACAGCTGTTCGATGTGATTCAAAAAGTATTCAGTATAATATTTTGTATACTCGGGAAACTTCTTTGATGCTGTCGCACGATAATATGCACTTGTCACACTCCCATAAATCAGCACCTTATCCGTCATCTAGGAATTTGAATACGATATGTTTGTAAATATACAAAAAATTAAAATTTCGAAAAACAAATACTGTAAAAATGACCCTTGGATTATAACTAACTTCGCATGTTCTGCACAGTTTGGACCATGGAGAGTATGCAACTAGCAATGCAGTATTCATAACCTAGAACTTACTGTTACTTTAAATCAGCTAAGTGACTAATTTTAAACGTGTTATAATAATTAAATAAAGTATTTTATGTCGGATATGTTAGTGGATAATTATGATGAATGTGCAAGGAGTGAAAATTTAGTTTTGGCAGTGTGCAACGAAAGAATGAAGAACGAATATAAAATGCTGTAGCTAACCGGATTAGCTGCTATCTATCAGGTACTTAGATATTATTATTATTTATAAAAATGTTTATTTTCGTCGTTTCTACACTTAACAATGTTGAAAAATCGACCGCATGGTAGTTGACATATCTAGCCATGTCGGACGATGATTGATTGTCATAGGCGCCGACTTTTCGTAGGAAAAGAAGGTTTTGCCCCATTTTTTAAACATCGAGCTAGAATTCCGAAATAAATTTTTTATTGTCTTTTAGACCTCCCTTAGCACGTGGTTAAAATGTTTGTACTTAGTCATAGTCAACTCTGTATGTAATAGGTACCTACTTGTTAGAATAAATGACAGAATAATTTTGTACTGCAAGGTATAACTTCAACCAAATGAATTATCATAAGAATACGTTAATTTTTAAAGCATTCTGGATATGCCTTTTCGAATATCTGTGTTACGTATTTGCAATGTGCACATGTCATCTCTGGAATGGATGACTTATTTGCAAAACGAAGGAGAATAATTTTTTTCATTTCCTTGAGTTCAGTAAACAGTGACAAATTTAAACAAGGCTTTACTGGTATTTTACTCATTCTTATTAATTGATTTAGAGAAAATTTATTAAAAATTATATACAGTGTGTATAATGAAAAAATGTCATGTTTTTCTAGTGGAGATTTTAAAAAAATTACTGAAACAGGTCAATTAGTATACAGGGTGGTACGATTTGCGTGGCTCACCATTGACATCTCGGAAATCGGCTTTTGGTCCATAAGAAAAAAAAACAATTGAATGCTACATAACCGAAGCTAACGGCCGTAGAAATTTCCTTTCGAAGAAAATACGTTTCTCGTGTATTCCTCTCCCTCTGACGCTAGGTAGCATTTTCTAAAATTGCTATTTTCTGTTTTTTTTTACATTATTCCATCAACAGCAGCAGATATCTTAGATCAGTTTAGTTTATCTTAATGACTATCAAAAGGCGAAACTTTTTACTAATTTGAACCACCCTGTATATTTTACGGTCTCCGAGATGTTAATGGTGAGCCATGATCACCCTGTATGGTAATTGCCACTTTTCTGTAATAGTTTCTATTATTTTTCCATGTCCAGAATTGTTACATTACCCAGTTTTTGTAAATAAGACGCTTTATATTTTATAATATAAATAGTCCTGCTAAAGTCCCTGTAAGGACGAATTCAACGATATAAGGAAAACCGCTGTGTGTGTCACGTATCAGTCTCTTTCGTACCGTACTTAAAGCAATAACACGCACAGCTGTTTGTGGCGACTCGGCAACCGAATCGGCCGCCGCGGCGGTTGTTGCTAAGCGGTAAATAGACCAAAACACACACAGCGGCTTTCGCCTATTCGTTTTTTGAAATGCGCAGCTAACTGTAAACACTTCTCTGTGTGGCTTCCCTTATAAATTGTGCCCAGTCGGTACAAACCACTGGGTTGGTCGTCGTTCTAAGATTGCGCACATTATGCTGCACAGCACGGACCTTCAAAACCGGTTCAAGAATGTTCCCATTTAATGGAGCATCGCTTATTAGACCAGCACCTGCATGGATGGGCACCTGCAACGACCGTTACTGCAGGTCGTGTCGGTGGCCTGCAATTTCTATGCTTGGCTGCGCTAGTCCAACGTAAGCTCTGTTCCCACAAAAATCAAGGATTGGTTTCAAACTGTTAGAAATATTCGAAGTTGTGAATGTATCGCTGAACTGTCGGACACTCTCGCTTATCAACAACCTCTATTTACTTACATTAAACGAATTGCAAGTATTTTGTCAGATGACATTGCGCTGCGAAATCGTGCGTGTTTTGGTGGCGAGGACGATCCAAGAGCTCAAACATTTTCTTTTTGTGACCTTCCGAAATACTGAACAAATTTTTGTTGATCTCTCCAGTTCAGAAATAAATTATAAAATTTATTATGCAGCCTTCTCTTTTTATTGGTAGAGTGAAGCCAAAACACTCTCATTTTTCTCGCTTTTTCCCCTGGTTCGCTTCGTACAACATGTTAAAATAGAAAGTTCTTCCACCGAGCCACACTCAACTACTACTTTAAAAACGTCTGCTACACGTATAATCTGCACAAAAAGTTAATGGTGGACTGACTGGATTGCACATGTGCAAACTTTAAAATGTTCGCGATTCAGTGATTTTGTGCTGGCAAAGAAATATTTCGCGTATCATGATCTATTTTGACCCTGTTCCAGACCAAGTTACTCAACGAGGTTCTATTACAAGTGAGTACGCAGCTTTAGGTGGCCATTTATGTCAATAACATTTATAACACTTTCCTGTACCTAATTCTTGAGATACAATGTATCGGAAAATAATAATTTTTAATAATCATTTTATTTGAAATTATTTAAATCGAATGATATGGAAGTTAAAGTAATAATTCTTATTCAAGGAACAGTTGAATATTTCTCAGAAAAAAAACACTACAACCATGAAAACTTCTAACAGTTCACAGCCTGTATTTGATTTTTTCTCGATTTAGCATCTTTATCACAAAGTTACATCTACTCTGATTCAGCTCCTAAAGTATCCACATTATTTTTCAAGCAGCTGTTTCAAAGCGAAATAATTGAAGAAATTCAATTTGTTTTATCCACTGAACAAAGGAAACGATTCTGTTGTAATTTTTAATATCCCTAGGTGAAAGATTACAATTCCTGTCCGCTAGAGTTTGAAGGATAAACATTTATATTATCAGCATAACTTCAAAAAGAAATAACAGCATTATTACATAGTAATTGAATAAACTTCTAAAACATCTTTAAAACAATAACAAATGTATCCTTGTCTTATTCTATTATTTACTTATACTTGTTTCCGTATGACTTTGAATTATACATTGCATTCCAATAAACTCTATAGTTTGCACACAGAGTGTTCTGATTCATAAGTGCACACACTAAGTAAAAACAAATCAAGATCAAATATTTGTTACTAAACAGATCAGAACATATTAGTAGATTTTAAAGATACTCATTCTTTTCCAGAACTAAAAATGATTTTTTAGAAAAATATGTTTAAAAATGTATTAAAAATATAATTTCATTTAACATTGGTTTGGTATACTGTCATTTTAAAAAATTATTTTTACTTGTCTTTTCGCGGATGATACATTAATATCTATATCAAGTGACGATTGTTAGATAGACACTATCTATAAATGACTTTGCACTAGTAAACTTAGTCTAAATGTACGTAAAAGTAAATATATGGATATTGGTTCAAAACCAAACTGTGCATGCAAAATATAAAATGTTTCTGAAATTAAATATATGTTTGGAAGTAATTTTCGACCCCCAACTTACATTTTATAATCATATTCAGTATCTTTGCAAAAAATAAGCAAAAAATTGGTTTCTTCTATCGTATATCTGCCAAAATTTCATATTGGTGTAAATTATTAATATACAACACTATTCTCTGTCCTCATTTCAATTATTATGTGTCATTGTTGATTTCTTGTAATAAAGAACAAATAAGAAACTTGCAAGTACTCCAAAATAAATGTATGAGAATTATTCTAGAATGTAATATTTATACTTACTCCAATTAATGTTGGTTAGGTTAGGTTGGCTTCCCATTGAACAGGATATTTGTAGAGACTGTTACGTTTTGTAAGGGTGAGCAGCCCTACGAAATTAACGCCTAATGTACGTCTGTTTACTGCACGCTTGAAACACATGTACATATAAGAACAGTAATAATAGTTTGCAACATATTCTTTAAATTAGTTTTTTTTCTTTCGATTTGTTATTTGCTAATACGCATTGCATTGGTGTCTCTGGGAAGTATTTTATGTTGTCTGTTTTCCGTGGATTAAAGGCCTTTTAATGCACTAGTGGATTAGAATTCATAATACCACGCTTCGATTTTATAGCTTTTTATTTACAATTATTATTAACATAAACATTAACATTTATCGATCTTGTCATTTTGATCGGGATTATTTATAGTCACTCGATAAGGAGTTTCTGTAGGACTGAAGGGGCCCACAACTTCACCAGGTAGGACCTGGATTGTTTCAGCAATTGTCATCTTACTGGACAGTGAATTTTCAATATAACTACCGCAGTCGATATCCAACCATCATGACGCTTCACTGTGGTAATATCAACCCCAGTAATGTTGCCGAAGAACGCCTCATTCCATGTCTGGATCAGGCAGCCCAAGAAATGCAATCACTATTTCCTTTATACTGTAATTTTGACGATACTTCCAAATTTTTATCACTTCCATCGACCTTGTCTTGCTTGTATTTATACTCCTTATCACTTATATCCTCATAATGTGAATCTTCAGGTGCTGTTCCATGAATGAATTTCATAGGCTTCCTTTTAGTTTTTTTCTTTTTTAGAAGCTCATCATCTGAAAATATGGTTCGGAAAACGTTTTCGAAATTGTGTTGATTCCTACATATGTAGTACATTTTCCAGCCACATATCGCAAGAAAAATCTCCCATCGGCATTTTTTGGTCGGAGATTGATGTATTTTCGACACATTTCTACAGCATTGACTGGAACAGCTTCTTCTTTGATCGTGAAATTCTTCGATTTGGTTTCTCTCCAACATCTTTGCCTTCTTTGGTTTATAATTTCTTGATTCTACTTTCAAATATAAAGTAAGTTCCATGCTTCGAAATATCAATACCAATACCTTTGTGCACTTTCAACATTGATTTTATCATGGAATATTTTGTCCACATCGAAGAGGAAGCAAATCGTTTCTCCACATTGAAAAAATAGAATAGTAGCACATTTTCTGTAACTGATTCTTCTTCTATGCCCCTTTTTTCGCCAGTTATCGAATTGCACCAATTCCTTTTTGTACACACTTTTGCTTTTCGCTGGTAACAGGCGTAATGTTGCTTCTTAGGCTTCTTGCATTTATTTTTTTATTAGAGTGCTACTTTTATCTGAAAAACAAGGTATAACACTTTACAGATTAAGAACTATTAGTTTTCAATCAAAACAGCCTGCATTTTTGTGAGAATTGCAAAAATAAAAACTCTAAACAAAATGTACAAAACTTGACAATAACTTTCGATTCACTCTGATACGTAATTTGCATGCATCACCGTCTTTAGATTAATTTTTAAGTAGAAAAGGTAGGGGAAATGTTTTTCTACTCCAAAGTGACGTACATCTTTTACTGTATTAGAAAGGTATTTTCAGCTAATATAAATCAAATATCCTACAATTCCTATCAATGAAGTCATATGTACGACGCTCTCTGATATCAAACACCTAGTATGCTAATGCACAGTAAAAAATTTTACAAAAGCTAATAATAAAGAATAAGTATATCGATAGATAATAGGCTAAAATTACTTTTGGCATTGTCGATATTTAATTTCAAATAATTTTAATTTATATAATAGTTTTTATAGTTAGATATTTGACTCAACTTAAAGGAGGCCACCTGAAGAAGCAATCTTAATGTAGAACTAGGTCAGATCTCATCTATTGTGGTTGAATTTTCGAGTTCCCACTGTTTCGAAAGTGAAGTTATATATTTAGATGTTTTCATTAAACCAGGTTAGTAAATTAGGTAGATTAATTTCTTTAGATAATTATTGAATAGAGCTTTGTCTGTGGAATTGTTCATTAGCATACCTAGATGTTTGGTATGACTTCATTGATAGAAATTGTAGGATATTTGATTTATGTTAGCTTAAAATACCTTTCTAATACATAGATACGAGAAGATAAAGATGGATCGAGGAACTGTACTGATACTCCTGAAAAAGAAAAAAAATTGAGCAAAAAAATATAGTGAAACATTTACAAAAAAAAATAATTCTCGTAAAAAAAATTAATCTAAAGAAAAGAACAGAAAGAGTGATGAAGATAATGAATAATGGTTCTGTTTGTCTGGAGACATATAGCGCAAGTAAACAAGGTGAAAACTGGGTGCAATGCATACATAGAATGTCAGAGTTGCTCACATGAACAATGCGCTCAACAAAATAACATATATTTGCCTCAACTTTATTTTAGTGATTTACATTAGAAGAGAAATAATACTTATATTTATTTTTTCTTGTTAGATCTTATATAAAAGTTCATTTGTTTTAGTTTATTTTTGGTAATTAAATAAATATTTATTGTTTTACTCAATTAAAATTGTGTTACTACCGACTCCTTGCAGTGTTACCATCGATCCGGAGTTGGGGACCATTGTAACAATTTATCTCCCTTTCATTTTTCTTGGATAACCTTTTATTAACTTATTAACAAACTTAAATATTATAATTCTGTGAAAATTGAATATATATATTTAGAGTATTAAAATTTTTGCATATAACTGTAACAGTTCTTGATAATTAATTTTGAAAGTCAAATTATTACTTTCGACCCCGGTCAACCCTATATATATCTCCTCCTGAACACCCTGTATAAGTTCAAGTTCAAACATCAATACTCTGCCTTTAGACCTTTAGGCTTGTTAATTCCTTTATACAATTAATAACTATTTATATATCTCTGTGTATTGTGATTGTAAAAAACTAGCTTTTGCTAAATAAACTAAACTAAAAAATAAATTAGTAGGCCGTGAAGGCTGGACACCCCCTGTTCTGCGCCACTGGAAGTCGGGCAAAGATCAGAAGGAGCCCTCGGGCCCGCGCGTTGCACGTATGGGATGCGCGTGTACGCGGAGGCCAAATCCGTTTTCAGGCATCGTTTTCGGCAGCCGTCGTTCTGCTCTCAGTTGTCGACCTATGGCAGGGGGCGCCACACGTGCCTGAAAATCCCGCGCCGGTGTGTGAGTGCCACTGAAAACAGCCGATGTGCGGTGCGGTGTGACAGGACATCAGACCCCTAAGGTTACACATTAGGTCGCGGGGCAAGCCGAGAACGACCTAAGTGTGTACCGTAGCAGACCTAGCATGCCTTTTTGACGCTTTAGCGATGGTCCCTTTAACATAACCCCTCGCAGACCCTTGGGTAACTATTAATGCTAACCAATTAAGTCAGGTTGATGCTGAGAAAAATGTGATTCTTGACGTGAGTCAAACCGAGTTTTATGAAATATTCATTACGATGAAGGTAACAAATAATAAAACATATTTACAAAAAATAGAAAAAAAAAGATCTACATTTCTTTTTATGTACAATGTGATCACGCCACCCTAGGCGATATCGGAAAGCTGAAACGTGTATTTCTTGACTAATTTTTCTTTATCAATTTTTGTATTCTTTATAATACATAAATACAGTTTTAATTTAATAAAATCTCGTAATCAGTAAAAGATAACCCATGGCATGATTCAATCAGTGCAATCAGGAAGTCGAGAATCTAAATATGTAATAATATACAGTATGATTCATAATAAAAAACAAACTTAATATCTCTATAATACGATTGGTGATTGTTTTTTTTTTGAGAAAAAATCGAAAGTCTTGTAAAATAATTAGTCAAGAAATGTACGTTTCAGTTTTCCGATATCGTATTATATTAAAGTTACAACTGAATTTAATGCTCCCGCGTGATCACCATATCCTATCTATATGTATAAAAACAATCCAGATAATTTACATTAAAGAAATACCCACCTTGTTGATCTTACAATATAAGAGCATAATAATATTCCCGCACATGGTAAAATTTACAAATTGATTTTTGCAATTTGCTTTGATTTTTTTTTGTAAATCAATACAGTGTGTTCAAATTAGACATGCCCTGTAAAATGTCAGCTGTAGAATCTCAATGATTTGTTTTATACAGAGATGGCCAGAAGTACGGAATAAAATTCATATCTTTTGAATGAGTAATTTTTTTACAATGCCGAAACACTTTAACTGATCTTGATTTTTTCCCATCTTTCGCTTATATAATAATTAATTTTTCTTCAACCCTCTAACCCCCAGCTACCCCTACTTCTTTTTACCTATGTATAAAAACAATCCAGATCATTTACATTAAAGAAATACCCACCTTGTTGATCTTAAAAAATAAGAGCATAATAATATTCACGCACATGATAAAATTTACAAATTGACTTTTGCAATTTGCTTTGATTTTTTTTCGTAAATTAATACAGTGTGTTCAAATTAGACATGCCCTGTAAAATTTCAGCTGTAGAATCTCAATGATTTGTTTTATACAGGGATGGCCAGAAGTACGGAATAAAATTCATATCTTTTGAATGAGTATTTTTTTTTACAATGCCGAAACACTTTAACTGATCTTGATTTTTTCCCATCTTTCGGTTATATAATAATTTATTTTTCTTCAACCCTCTCACCCCCAGCTACCCCTTCTTCAAGAAAATCCACACTGGGCATGCGAATCGCATACGCAGCACCCACAGAAAGTTAATGTATGGACAGGTATCATCAACAACAGAATCTTGAATTATTTTTTGAAGAAAATCTTACTGCTGCAAGCTACCTGGTTTTCCTAATATTTGACCTGATACCTGCTGTAGCTGTGACTTTTCATCATGAAATTGATCGAGATATACCGAATGAAAGAATATTTTGGTATTGATGTTCGAAGATACTGAGATGAAATGTTTCCAAATCGTTAGATTGGTAGACAGGGTACACTTGAATGGCCCCTAAGATCCCCCGACTTAACGCCCCTGGATTTTCTTTGGGGATATTTGAAAGAAAAAGTCTACCAGGACATACCGGATAATACCTATTGAGAATTTAAAGAACAAGATTAGGGGGGAGATGCATAATTTACCAGCTGAAGTCATTGGGAATGCTGTGGACAGCTTTTACTATCGTCTTGGAGAATGTCAAATAGTGAATGGAGGACATTTGCGGCATTGAGTTTATTTTTGTAAATTATCTAGTTGTTTCAATTTCTAAATGAAAAAAAAACTTGTTATTGAAAACATAAAACTTGTTTATTTGGTATGACTGGATTCGGTTTTCTATAAGCTTTTCAACAAGCCCCCTCATGCCTTGCGTTTCCATTTGGAAAAAAAATAGTAGGGGTAGGGTAGTTGAAGAAAACTGAATTATCCGCTATGGCAAATGGTGAGTCATGAAAAACCACCACCCTGTATACGTATTATATATTTTGAAATTTTAATTTTGATTGTGTTTATATTTAATTTGTTACCCTCTTTTATTTAACAATATTTCTTTAAAATGGCGGAGGCGCCGATATCATACATTACCGCATAAAATGTTAATTTAAAACCGTTAATTTTATAGAAATCTATCATTTTCGTTTCAGGAATTTATTTGTAGATAGGATGTCCGGAATATGAGTGCCTTAATTTTGCCATATGATAAGTTGTTCCAAACGAAACATATTTGACTTAACAATTTTGTTTCTTTGACCAACGGTAACAGAATTTTAACAGGAAACAGGTCTTGAATATGTTACACCGTTGCTCACATACTATCTTAGGATTGTTATGTATTTATACATAATAATTACAAATAGGTACACCTAAACATATATGTACCTACTGTGAATGGTTTTCTTTGAGCTCTTTTCACAACGCAGAATAATAATTAAAAGTGTTTAAAATGACTTCTGTTCCTTGCAAGTAGCGTTTACCATGTAAATGTCTCGTAGCCTGAGAGTTTTGCCTAGATTCACCCTAAATTAACATATGCAGATGGTTATGGTTTCTATAAATTGTCCCATTTTTGTTTATGTACACACACAAACATCAAATAAAAACTAGATAAAACTAAAATATATTAGGTATCACTATGACTAATATTACTTTTAGGTTATCAGCAGCAGCCTGAAACAACGTTGTCGAACGTTACAGTACGTTACAGTTTTAACGAGTTTCTCGGAAACTTCAATTGTTTACTTCACTAATACTGATCCAACAATTAAATTACAAACTCATTACGCTACAGACGCTTTTACTTAACCTTAATTTATAATTTCGCAACATAGTTTTACTTATTATTGCAGTTATATTTTTATTTTTGAAATGTATTTTTACACAAATTATTCGTTTTAGACATTTCTTTCATAAGAGTATTTTATTACTTTAGGTCAGATAT
This sequence comes from Monochamus alternatus, assembly GCA_037114965.1. Taxonomy (NCBI): domain Eukaryota; kingdom Metazoa; phylum Arthropoda; class Insecta; order Coleoptera; family Cerambycidae; genus Monochamus; species Monochamus alternatus. The sequence continues at coordinate 92,243,056 of CM073427.1, read as the reverse complement.
GTAAACCGTTAAAATTACGGCACTCTTATTTCGGACACCCTGTATATTGATCCTTATTACTGTGATTATTAAACAATGGGCATAGTTCGTTCCTGCAGGATAACATCAAAAATAAGATATAGGCATATACTATCAACCACTAAATTTGCAATGTAAATGGAAATATATAGTTTAGAAATTGTAGAAATAAGATTTCAATTCCTAACTTTAATGACCCCTAATTTAATACAAAGGTTCATTGCTCTGTCCTGTAGCATAACATATTTCTATATTTCTATAAATTTGGGCGAGTAAAACCGCTTCATTTTTGATACGCTATGATGATGGCACACTAGCATAAATAGAACTATATCTTTATTTTAAAATGCTTATTAAATAAGCCCCTTCCCTCTATAATAATTAAAACTTATACAGGGTTAACTATGGCTGAGTACAAATATTCAAAGACGGGATAGAGAAAAATAAGAATGAACGGAATCATCCTTCAAACAATTTCCAAACTTATAATGCGAAAAAAGCTTTTTTCTAAATTCATTTGTTTCACGTTGTAATTTTGTGTGTTTTTTCATTTTTAGTGCCTTTCAATTTTAAACATTTTAATAAATAATAATTTAATAAAAGAATTTGTGTCGGGTATGTAGTTCGAAAGTTTGTTTTTCTAGGTTATCAGATAAGACTGCCGCAGGTGCGTCAGTACTAGAATCTTGCAGACCGTAGATCAGCTATATTTTGTGAAGGTGATTGTCACCCTCTCTGTAAATATGGTAGGGTACAAGAATGTTGGCTTGGGTCAATGTGAGAGATTGATACCGATTGACATTTGACTACCCCCCTAATTAATGAGGTATTTCAGTTTTCCTTCATTGCTTTATTGAATGGTGGTTAGGGCTTACCAACGTAAGTCGTTCCTAGGAGCAAATGCGGCCTGCTTAATAATAACATGCCGTACCTTCTCCTGCACAAGTATCCTGACTTCTGGGCTAATCCTCCTGATTAGATTGAGGGGTAGATATATTATTATTATCTATTAATATTCCTTTCATTCGATTTTCTTAGAATAAATGGGCATATTATTTAATTGTAGGCGAAGTGTGTTTTGTGATTAGTGGGTAATCCTGACGGACTTATAATGAGTAAATATGTAGTTTTGACAGTTTGGAATGAAAGAACGAATAGAAAATATTGCAGCTAACCGGAATAACTATTATTATTAATAAAAATGGTAATTTTCGTCGTTTCTACATTTGGAAAAGCTGAAGACGACCGCATGGTAGTTGACAGGTCTAAGCCATCTCGGACGATACTTATCATAGGTGGTTAAAATGTTTATACTTAGCGGTAGTTATCCCTGTATATTTATTAATTTTCATATTCCCGATAACAAAATTTTGATAGATATTTGCACAAATTAACTTATTAAGAAACCAACGTTTACCTAGTCTTTACAGTAATTCTGAAATTTATTTTTGTATGATTAATCCAATCTAAGAAGACAGTTTTTGTGTTACATCACTGCACTCTAATCAGAAAAGTCTCCCAGCGGGTTTACATAAAACAAAATTAAGAAAGATTTCTACTCTAATCTATCCTTTCAGTAAATGAAGGTCGTTGTTCACAATATTAATTTAATTAAAAAGAGTCAAGCAATATTATAATCGATAGTTTAATATTATTAAACAAACATAAAATTTTAAATATTTAAAATTCTGCTAAAGATGACTCTCACCTTCGCAGTAGATGAAGAAAATATATGCTTTATATTAAACAAATTTATTCCTATAGGCCTCAACTGCCGATCAAGTTAAGGAAGAAGTCAGCGTAAAAATGAAATGAGGAGTCTACTTCTGTTCTCGAATTAACATCAGAGTTTGTATTTCTGAACTTATAGTTTGAAAATCTGCATCGCATATAGTATGAGTTAGATTAAGTTTAAACATATTTTCACTAAGACTTGAACTTAATTGGTAGAAATATTTATTTGTCAATATGCGTTACTCAAGCGTTTTTGTAAAATTTTACCTTCGTTCTGTGCGGACTTCCCTAGACCAAAAATGGTGTATATTTTGTGTAAAATTGTATCCTTTTTTGCTATGTGGGTATACACGACCGCTGAACAGCACTTTATTATTAAATTTTTGGGGGGTATGGAAAACCTGCCGAAATTTAGAGACAATTTGCCAACAAAATCCTTTCAAATTTGGTGCCATGTGACTGTTACCTGTTAGGGCTACTCAAGGAAGGACTGAGAAGCCAATCCAGGTGCGGAAACATAATTTGTACACAACTACAGATACGACCAACTTAATTTAAGAGAATTAAAAATCTTCCAATCCTGTAATAAGAATGTTTTAATAAAAGTTTTAAAATTCGTACTGTAATAATAAATTTAATAAAAACAAGTTCTCGTTTATATTTAATTTAGTCTCATTTTTTTATTAAGTCGCGAATTTATTTATGTATATTCAAACCGTTATAGAAATTGTTGATATTGTGAAACCATGTGATAAACTTACCTTAGCTATTATAAAAATAGGCAATTATTTGAATCAGAGCACTATTTAAAATCATCTTCACTTAAGAATCAAAAGCACAGCCAATAATCTAACATAATGGAATTTGGACAGTATATATATTTTTCTAAAAAGCTGATAAATGCATTTGTAGTATAACGTGCCCTATTAGGCATTTCATCACAAATTTATTACTATTTTCAATATTTGGTAAATGATAACTGGTGCAATGCATCATCAAACTGATAAATGCATTTGTGGTATAACGTGCCCTATTAGGCATTTCATCACTAATTTATTACTATTTTCAATATTTGGTAAATGATAACTGATGCAATGCATCATTAAACTTAAATTAAAAAATATTAGATAGCGTAGGTCTTTTGACCATAAAATTCACTCTTTACATACATACAGTATACCGAAAGCACGAAACCATCGTTTTAACTACATATATGATGATGGATTTTACTGATAACTTTACCTATTATCCGCTTCGGTCTGAGCTACCGGCTGCTAATACTCTCAGGGTAAACAATACTAGAGAGAGCAGACAATGGATTGATATTTTTTAAGCTTTTTTAATTTTACTCTCAGAGATAGCGGGTGTAACTGAGGAAGCTGGTATTATCCCGGAAACGTTGGAAAAGCTAAATTATCCATGAGATCTTGTCATATGTGCTGCATGTCCATGAAATTCTATACATATATGAGGCGCGTTTCGAAAGTAATGGTCGATGGGTTATAAAAAGAAATGAAAATGTATAAAGAGGCAGTGTTTTAATATGCTTTTTACATTTGATACTAGGTAGCTATTTGAGATTATTGGGAATAGCATTATAATGCTCCATTTATAAATGGAGGCTATACGATAACAAAGTCCAGAACGAAATTTATAAGTAGTATGTTTCGGAATAGTGATAGTAGTTCTGTTTGATATTGAAATTATGGACAGCAGTTCTATAAGTAATTTTATTGTATAAGTAAGGAGGTGACTTATTTAATAAAACAACATGATAAAAAGAGCAAACAAAGTAATGAATTCCTTTGTTGGGATTCAGCCATCCAACTTCTTTCGGACCTGGTGATATATAATATATAATTAGTTCCTAATTCCTCAACTTAATCTTATACAACTATTTTGCAATCTCTGTCGTATGGCATCAACTTGTCGTAAAAAAGGATAATATACCACAGATGCGTAATTTATATGAGAAAGTATAAGAAATTCACAAAGTAAATTTTTTGTTTTCTTAGTCAACATATCTCTATTAGAATAAATTAATTTTAAGTTACCAAAAGATTTTTAAATAATATAATTAACATGCTCTGTGAATCTTAAGTCCCAATCAATATAAAGACTCACATTTTTTGCCATTTGCGTTGCTTCAAGAGAAATATTATTAGCAGTTATGTTAACTCTACCTTGCTTTTTTTCTACCAAATAACATAATTTTGGATTTCGCAGCATTTATAGACAAACAAAATGGGTTTCAGTAATATTTGTTAAATCTTGACTAATTAAACTTTCTTTACTTACTACTACTACTTGCTACTTTCTTTAAAGGACATCCAGCATAAAAAATTATTTTAAAATTAAAGTAATTTGAGTCTAGATCCAGTTATGCTGAACTGAACTAATTATTAATTCACTGCCACTTGAATCAAAGAGCACCGATTCTCTTTTGCATATTTCGTTCATTATTTATACCTTATTATGTAAAATTGACCGTTTTTAATTCTTTGTCATATCTACCAATCGACCATTGCCGATGATCGACCATATAGTCCAAATTCTCACTGAAAAGTACCTCCACCCAAAAGTTAATAGAACAAATTATATTTAAACATGTACTTATTTACGAATTGGCTAATCAAAGCCGGGTTCTAGAGGCATTAATTATGTTTTAAAAATTTTAATTATGGAGGTGAACTACAAATCAGTTTTAATAAAATAATTAATGTATCATTAGGAGGTTTTTAATATTAGTTGTTTACATTGTTGCCGTAGAACTTCACCAGTTGTTTAATAAAACAGAGTATATACTAATCAAATGTTCATGGTCTGCATTTTTAGAAACATTGTTGTCTGCATGTTTCTGGGTCAAAAGTGAGACAACCCTCCGCGAAAAGTTAAAATTTTGCGCGCACGGAATAAAACGAAACTCTGTGGTTTCTCTACGACGGTCGATGCCTCTCGCTCTGTGTCCACGGCCTTCCTGAGTCCGCACCTGGTAACACTGTACTATTGTATGTAAGCATCTGTTAGTCCTCATAGAAATTTCTCCCACCGATACACCTGCAACCCAACAATCCGCCCCCTCTCAAAGTCACTAAGTTGGGAAATCAACCCAAATCTACATACTTTTGTTATAATCAAATATAAAAAATGTAATTTGCAAAAAGCTTCACAACACTTGCAATACAAATGTGAACAGAATTTTTTAAAACGGCATGTTACGTTATGAAAGTACGACCTATGCAAACTCCAGTTCTCCAATTTAATCAGTTTTTACCTTCTCCGAGAGAAGTAAACAACATGCAAAAAATTATCAAACTAAAATGATATTTAATGGGTGTTTACTTTGTCACGTAGTATATAGTCACGGGTTTCCTATCCCGACTTTTATTTTACCAGAAAAACAATCAGTTAATTTTTACTGATATTTATTAACACTCTGTACACTACCGAATACTAATTACAACTGAACTAAACACTATTTAATTAATCACTATCTGAATCTTCAGTTGATCTCACTGAACCATCCAAATGAAAACTCTAATTCAAGACTGACTGGCCTCGGCCGTTTATTCTTCTTTTATGGACCAAACGAATATTCCAGGTATTTTCTAGCATCTCTTGATCTATTTCTCGAATGATTTTCGTCGATTCTCAATATTCTAGTCGCGCCTCAATACACGGCATTATTTTGTTTGTTTACCAGCCTCGCGTTGGGGCAATCGGAGCAATCTAGCGTTTCGCGATACCATAGTCGGCGAATTGGGTGCGAGCGGGGCAAATTCTGTGAATATAGATATTAAATAAATATAATAAAAAAGTAAATAAAACACCCGTATTAAAGAATATTTTTATTATACTTATCTGTAGGTCACTTGTATGCCTAGAATGTTCTTACATCAAAACAATATTTATTTATTACAACTTTTTTCTTATGCGATGTTTTTATAATTTTCAGGCAGGAAAGTGTACTGCTACTTTGATTAGAAAGAAATTGGTTTAATGAAAATTTCAGGATGGTTCAATGTACTAGTTAAGAAAAGTAAGATTATTACTTATCGCGTGTAAACAAAATACTGGAACAGCAGTATGTACGAGATGTGGCAATAAATTTGTCAATGAGAAAACAAGCAAATTAAATTTTGCCAAAATTTTATTATCGACCTTCACAATAGTCTCCCTCTAACTCTACACAGCGATTCCAACGTTGCTCCCACGATTGGAAGCACCCTTGGTAATCCTCCGCAGTTCAGCACCACGTTACAGCTTCTTTGACCTCCTGTACGCCACCATGATGAGGTGCGACTTCTGCTTGGAGAATAAATAAAATCGCAGGGGGCAATATCGGGGCTATAGGGTGGATGCGGTAACGTTGGAATACCTTTTTTGCCAAAAACTCTTGCACAATGAACGAGGAATGAGCTGCCGCGTTGTCGTGGTGCAAGATCTAGCAGTTCTCGGCGAGTTCGGGTCGCCACGGAAAACGCGAGCCCACAGCCGTTCCAGGACGCCAACATAGAACTGTCCAGTTACTGTCTGGGCGGCAGGAACATATTCGCGATGAATGATACCGTGGATATAGAAAAAAACAATCAACATTGCCTTCAGTCGTGACTTGGACATCCTCGCTTTCCTTGGCCGCTCTCCATCCTTTTCCATCCACTGCTGACTTTGTTTACGGGTCTCGGGGTCATACTCAAATATACAGGTCTCATCTTCGATGACCACCGGACTCATCCAGTCTTTACAGTCTCTCCGAATGCGGGACAACAAATCCTCGCAGATCGATTTTCGCATGTCTTTCTGTTCACAGGTGAGCACTTTTGGCACCATATTTGCGCAAATCTTTCGCATATTCAATTTTTCGTGTAACATCTTGCGAACTGTTTCTTTGTTGACGTTTAACTCGTCAGACAACGCACGAATGCATAGGCGTCAGTCAGACGTGATCAGTGCACGCAAACGGTCAATATTCGTGTAAAGCACGAAAGGTGACGGAAGCTCCTTCACGTGGATCGTCTTCTACCGATTTACGCCCTTCCTTGAACCGTTTTGCCCATTCAAACACGTATGTTTTCGACATGCATTCGTCTCCATACACCACTTGCAATTTTCGAAGGATCTCCGAGGGATTTTCGCCAGATTTGATTAAAAATTGAATTACAACACGTTGCATGTAACTTATTTTCCCGGCGCCACTAAAAAAGTTACTTCCAAAAAATACCCATATAACACAAACCAAACGTGCTATAGACTTCAACCTTAGACTGAAACTAAAGGAAAGGTCTCCCCTCTCTAGAAAAATGTTGACGAACAATGCAGTGTTACCAGTTTCCAAGTTATAACTAAATTCCCGGAACTTAATTGCAACACCTCGTATGCCATACATTATCTAAATCAAAATTTTCCATAATGTCGAGAAATTTTTCGATATAGGAGTACTGACTTCACAAGTAAACTCCTGTACACTGTATACTAAAGAATAAGGTACATTAGATGCTTCTAGGAAAGAGAACTCTTTGTTAGCTGCAGGTAAAAGATAAAAGCATTGTGTGTGTCCATTCATACAAATTAAGAAAATTAAGTAAAATAATTAAGTAAAATTGGGGTCGCTTTATTATTTTACACGGTCTATAGTTTTACCCATCTAGAAATACTTGCTGCCCTAATTAAAATCCTTTTGTGAGAGCCATATTATATTGTCTCCGTTAATGAAACCTTTAATTACTCTCGAAATATCCTAGTGCATGGTCATCATCTACAACGCTGTAAAAATGGGAAACACGGCCACTAACTGAATGAAAACGTAATCTATTTCAACCTATTCGCATAAACTGAGGAAATTATAGTTGCGGACAAATAATGACGAATAGTGAATAAAAATGTAGTATAATTATTTTTATATTAAGTGCACAATATTAGTGTTTTTTAATGGCATGTGAGAACGCAAATTCAAAATTACGTGAAAAAAAAGGCACTTTTAGTTCGAATAAAACATGCTATTTTTTTATCCAACCAAAATCATCCATTTAATTATTAAAGCTCAAAGCTTTGATATTATTCAAACCAAATTTGGATAATAAAGCAAAGGATATATCGATGTATTACATTAATCGTCATATTGCTAATCGAGTTCAATTGTGATAGTTTGTGGTTCAGTTTGCTAAAAAGTATGTAAAAATGAAATCTAATGAAGATTTAGGTGTACCTGAGGAGAGACTGGAATGAGCAAAAGATGTTTTTTTTTAATTTTCTACCAAACGTTTTATGGATTGGTGCAAACAAAAAACATTAAGTTGTCAAAACTTAACAAATAAAATGAGGCCGTCAACGCTTTGGTCACAATATTCTAAAACACACACACAATAAAATGAGGAAGAGTTACAAATATTTACAAAGGAGCAAGTTGATTGCTTTTTGCATAGTGCACCTGATAATTTATATTTGATGATGAAGATAAATGCTTTACAAATAAAAGAACAGCATTTTTAAAAAGCTTTTTTATAGGTCGTCCTAATATTGGGGGTTGCAGGCGTATGCAATTCTGATGAATTAGTCAATTTAACAATTGATAATGTTGATTAATATTTGTTCAAACTGGGTATTTAATATCAATGTGGTTGAAAAAAATTTATTGTATTGATTTGATTGGTTTGAATAAACTTTTTTTCACAGTCGGGAGTAGAAATCAGTTTCTATGACATCAAAATTAAAACAGAAGTAGTCGATTATTCCCAAGGGAGTATAATGCTCCCAAGGGAGTTTACATTATGGAGAACATTTTTCGTGCAAAAAAAAAGATAACATTGAAATTATTTGTTGACATTTAAATTAAATGTTACATTTGTACAATTTTTTACATTTACAGTTTTTGTGATTGCGCTAGTAGTGGTACCTACTAAAACCTGATTAGCAATTTTGGTTTTATTTTCAATGGAGTTCTCGACATAACCCTCAGCGACTGTCGTTGATTTCCAACCAGCATGACGCTTTATTGTCGTGATATCCACACCAGCATCTGCCAGTAATGTCGCTGAAGATCTTCGCAATCAGTGACCAGTATAACATGCAGCATCAGGTTTAAATACGAACTACTACACTAGGAATTTTTCCCATGGTATTCTTGCCAACTGGCTGCGAACTACATTTTCCTGCTTTGTAGTACAAAAAAGGCGCTTATGCTTGACGTGGGGAGGACGAAGGGACAGGTATTTTCGAAATAATTCAAGCATATTTCCCACATCGGTAATCAGAAAGGTTGGTGGAATCTTTGTCTTAGTATTTGGAATTTTTACAATTTAGGAAGAGCCTACATCCTCAATATAATCTACAGTTAAATTGACTAGTTCATCAGTTCAACAAGCTCCGGCAATCCCCAGAATCATCATCATTCTTTGTCATCTGCACTTGATAGAAAACAGTCGATTTTATCCTTTGTCAATATTTTCGATTTTTTCGATTTTTTGCTTGATATTCGTCACCGGTTCTTTTCAAAAATGCGATCAGCTTGGGGAATTTGCTTATATCTATGTTGTCGTAAATTATCAAGCATGACTTAACCATAGAATATTGCGCCCATAATGTGGAAGACTTGTAATTCTTTGCACTTTCACTGAAGTATGCCAACAAAACATTCTCGCTGTATACTTGAACATTTTTCTCGGCGCACCACTTTTTGAACCGATTGTAGGCTATATCGTATAAAGATCTTGACTTCGTAGGCAGCAAATTGCTTATTGCAATATTTGCAGCCTCCACAATCTCTTCCGACTCACAATTATTCATTGTGCACTAAACAAACTTTAAACTAAACCAAACTAGCACCTTAATTTGACAATTCTTTTTGTTTGTTTATTTTGTAGTTATGACAATAACTCAACGACTACTAAATAAATGCTCAAATCCGAATACAATAATTCTGGTGCTACTTACTTCATAATGACAAAATATGTGTTTTTAAGTAAATGAGACCGTGGAAAAAATAGGTGCATTGTATTCAAATTGCACCTCTGCCAAAATAACGCATTTCTCTCCCTTATAGTATAATGTACTGTTATAAATAAAAACATGATTAACACTTGTAATGTAAGGATTAAAATTGTCAACTTTAGCTCCAAATGTTAAAAGTGAATACTTTTGTTGCTAAGATACCATTTTTTTGCTCAGTAAGGAAAATGTCAACCTTTGAGACTCCTGACAGTCAAAAAAAGTCACCGTGATAAAACTATGATTTTTTTTTCTGTCAGGAGTCTCTAAGGTATACATTTTCCTTACTGAGGATAAAAATGGTATCTCAGCATATTCACTTTTAATCCTAGGAACTTAAGTTGACACTTTTAATACTTAGATTAATTCATTAATAATTAAATGGGGGATTTCGGTTGGAAAAAAAGTAGCATATTTTATTCATATTAAAAGTGGCACTATTAATCCTAATACAACAATATACTATTTCACTATCGCATGTTTTTATTTCAATGTTTTCATGATAGCGTGTTTTTGGTCATCGCCGTTAAAAAAATGTCTAATTTTGCGTCTCTATAGCGATTAAAGAAAGTCGTTTCATCATATTTACAAAAAATATATCAGTATGTTAGTTTGGTTCATTTGCAATTGGGTTCGAATAGAAGCATAAGCTCGGAATACAGTGAAGTATTATATTGTAGAGGTGTCCTACAGGGCACAATATTAGGCTCAATTTTATACCTATTGTACATGAATAACCTTCCGTCTTGCATGAATACTGAAGCTCTTATTACATGCAGATGACACGTCATCGTATTAAGTTGATCAAGTTTTGAATGAAAAACTCTGCAACAAATAGGTAATTGGTTTGGCGCTCATTTTTTGTATTTTAATCCTATAAGAACAGTTTTTGTTAGATTTTACAATTATGAGAAACAGTATTCTAAAATTAATATTGAAGTTCATGGAACTTCCTTGACAGACAACTTTTTTTGAATTTAAATTAAATAAGTGTTTAAACTGGTAAGTAGACTGTATTGACTGACTAAAGTGAGTCCTTTTGAAAGATCAACTAATGAAATTTTACTATGCTCAGGTTGTCTCTCGATTGATGTATGGGGTGTATTTCTGGGGTAATTCTGTTCTGTTTCTGCTGTCGGATTGTTGCCGAGCATTATTTGAATATGAAGTGCTAATACTTACAGGAATTTTTATATTTGAGTTATGGACGTATGTAATCAATCTTTAAAACAGGTTCTACATTATCTTCAGCAACACGAAAATATTTAGGTACTTTTTTTAACTAAAATTGAAAAAATGTAATAAATACAAAAGATTACAGCAACATGTAGTATACTGCATGAAAGACGAAAAAACAGACAATTTTTTGTGGACATAGCCTGCTTCAATAAAAAAAATTTTTATGCGCCTAGAGGGCGCAGCGAACAACATACGATATTTCAAAAATCTATTTATATCAGGTGGAAGGTATCAATTTTGCAATAAAAATTTATTACCAATAAGTTTTCTCTATCTCTTAAAATAAAAAAGTTAGACAGCCTTAAAGTTTGGGCACGTAACAGGTTTTTTTGTTATTACTCATAAAGTTGGCCATGGATCTCAAGTTTTTACGAGCATAGAGGCCTCCAAAAATGCAACAAAAAACAATTAAAGATTTTTGACGTGTCTTGCATATTAAGCGAGATACATGGGAGTGGGCCTCTTATGTGATACAGCCTGTATATGTATGTACATATCAGATAGGAAAATAAATAGTTATTATTATTGTTATTTGCATACCATAATATAACTTATTATCATATTCTCCCCATTTTACACCTTACCTTTCAAGTTTGATTCTAGAATCACAATACGAAGTCGTAGAGAACTGCCTTCCAGGCAATAATCAGGCGATAGCCATTCTCTCCGTTGAAGTTATTTCCGTTCTTCATTACTTTCAAGTACTTCCTGATAACCCTTGGATAATATCGCTTTACCCTCGCAAGTACCTTACCCGGACAAGTCTATCCCACGAGTTCCAAGCAGATGTAAGTGCTCTGTCACCGCCGACTTCTCTGTGTTACAGAACTGGGTAATACGACCCTCTTGATTGATTAAAAAGGTTAATTGTGATGGAGTGTAGCTCGTAAATTAAAAATTTTATTCAGTGTTTCCCCTAAATGCGAAAGAGTGATATTTCCTGCTAATATTGTGTCGGTTTTAATAAACTGTTTGTTGTAGGCTAATAAATAAAACAATTATCATACTACATATTAAAGAAACAGGTAAAAACAATTTGTGAAATATGTCAAATAGTCTTTGACAAATTTTTTTATCTTTTTGTGAAAAGAAATTCAATTCAATTACAAATGTCCATTATTCTACATCATCAAAAAACAATAAGGATTACGAATGATCATTGCCCGCCTATTCAACAGAAGTGGAGTAACTTTTACATTATACAGGGTAGTCCATTTTTTGTGTCTCATCATTGGCATCTCGGAACCCGTAAAATATACAGGATGACCATTATTCTTGAAATACAAGTAGTTTTAGACATTTAAGACCTGAATAATATAGCATTGCTGTTATTTGCTAAATAAAAGCAATGTTATCTCATGTCACCTGCGACTGAAAGCGGTCTAACCAATAAATTTTTAGGTACAGAAATCTTTCAAAATACATTTGTTTTATAAATATTGTTAAAACATAGACTTACATGGTTCTGCATATAAGATGTCACTTTTGTTTATAAGTATGAGAAAATAATTGTTAAAATGTGGGGTTAGAATAGCAAAAAAATATGCCATACAAATGCATTTTAAAAGTTATTATATTATTTCAGGAGAATTTAAATAGTAAAAGTGGATAAGCAAAACATAAAAAATTTTATTTTCGCTATTACTTTTGTTCTACGGGTTATTTTTTCGAGATTTTTCTACCTAAAAATACCACGAATTTGATCATTCTACGGTGGAAAATACAGCGACCTCAAGATAAACCAAACAAATTCATGATACCTACTGTCGTTGCTAAAATATCGTGAAAAAACTGAAAATAGCGGTTTTAGAAAATTTCATCTAGCATCAATAATGATGCTAGACAGAAAGAGCTGAAATTTGGTACATAGGGACACAAATATGTGAGAAATCCATTTTCGCTAAAAGAAATCCTGCCACTAGTTTCGGTTCTCCAACATTCACTTTTTTTTTCTTATGAGGATTTTGACAACAGCAAATGTAGAATAAAATTACTATCCCATCAATATTGTAACCTCTAAGTTGGGTTAGCGTGGAAACACGTCACGTAGACCAACAAACTTTATTGCCACACTTGATTACACAAGGAATAGCCTTCAACAAATTCACAACACTCAAATTCTTTACTTTTCATTTGCGTTTAACTGCTCAATATAAACTGAACTCGCGGCGAAACCGAACATCTTATATATGTTTTTAGGATTCTCGAAGTTTCAATACATCGAGAACGTGTCGAGAATCAAATAAAATATAGCTTGGACTATTCTAGAAAATGTGAAAATAAAAGTATTACAAAAATTATCAATTCTAACGCAAACAGGAACATAATTAACAAACTAACAACGTAGGTGATCCTCCGTAGCAATATATAATACTATTTGATTTTAGGAATCCATAAAATTAAAAAAAATCAACAATGTAAATAAAAAATTTAGTTGCTCTTGACGTAAAACAAAATTCAATACTTAACCTAACAAAATACATAAATATTCTTCAAATCCTGCATAAATACTTCCAAGTAACGCTCAGTGTTGCGCCCAGAATACTCTTAATCTAATATTGTCCCCAACGATTTGAATACCTTGTGAAATGGACCTAAAAGCAGCAGAAATTCTGTCGTGTAAGGTTTCTAAATTTTTACAGGGATTGTAAGGGATCAATGGTTGAGATATGGACACCGTGGAAGCCAGGCCAAGGAACAGACAGTTACATATTTGGAACACCATTGCAGAGTTATATGGCACTGCGCCATTTTTACCTTAATGAAAGATTATCAGTACAATCTCCATTTTCATTCTTAAAATATTTAAATACTTCTAAGAAGTAAGATTTATAATCGATATAAACAGAGTTAGCAAATATCGAATCTGTCAAAATGTTTGCTGATTTTTGTTTTACGTCAAGAACAACTAAGTTTTTTATTTATATTAATATATTTTTAAATTTTATGGATTATTCTTCAAATAAAATAGTAGTGTTACATAAACGTTGGTCTTCCGGAGCAACACTTCTGAGATATGTCCCTCCAAAGGGGTCTTATCATTTAATTATTTTTTAAAATAACTTTTTTCCTAATTAAGATAATGGAATGAAAATTGGAGGTAATAATCATGCTATAAGAGTCTTTAACTTTCATAAGTTTCATCAAAATCGGTTCTAACTACCCTTAACATACATTTTTCGAAAATTGCTATTCCCTTGAATTATCAAGGATATAGTATTATTTTTTAATAAATAAAATTTTTTTGAAGAAAACTCTTTTCTCGAATTCTGCGTAGTAATGTCAGAAAGAATTATTTTTTAAATAATGCATGGTTCAGAACAGCAACATTTTTTAAATATTTTCACATAGTAGTCATTTGTCATGATGAAATATATTTTTATTTTTAATTTTAGGTTATAACCTTGAATCATAAAATGCAAAAAAAAATCTTGATTCCAAGTGCGAAGCAAAGACTCAAATTGTCCACCCTGGATCGAAATACAGGCACGTAATTTTCTTAGGAAGTTGAATCGAACACGCTGAAGAATTTCATGTTGAATTCGTACGGCATCGAAAGCTTCACCAATACGTTAGCTCAACGTTGGTTTTATAGGAATACATTCTAGATCAATTCAAGATCCAAAGAATCTAATTTGACCTCTAGTTTCGCTGTTTGGCAGAATATTTCAGAATTAGCCTGTATAATCAATAATGGCTTCAGTTATTTTCTATTTGCTTTACTGTAATTTTTTTATGTATTTCTACCTTGAAATTATTTTTCTCTTGAAATAAAATTCTCAAATCTAGAAATGTTTTTAAATTCCAAATTTTATAAAAGGTTAAGCTTATGTTACATATTACATATGTTTTTAAAGACAGTTTAATTCACTTTTTAGTTGGAATTTCATACCGTAAATTAGTGGCAAAAAGTAATATTTTTTAACTGTTTTATTTATTTTTCTCACCATAGGAATTAAAAAGAAAAAAACTTAATCAAATCAATAATTATGAACCACATTCAAAAGCATTTCCATCCAAGACCTTATGCTACTCTTTTAATAAGCAGTTATACCTACTCCACCCTTTGAGCTCGTTATTTTGTATTTACAGGTAATGCCTCTATAAATGGTATACACATACACATTCTGGTTCAATATGCCATAAAGTATTTACAACCCTTGTGTACTCAAAGTTTTGTTGTGTTTCTGAATGAAATATTCAAGGACCTTAAAAGCGGCTTTTAATTTTACTCCTGCGAAAGTCTAGGTACAAGGAATTAAACATGCTTTAGTTATATACAACTTATTAAACATACTTTTGTTTGATATCTTTGAGTGGCTTAAAAAATATTACGAAGTAAAAACTACTGCTTAATTTCATCGTAAAAATGATAATTGTAACAAAAAATTCAGATGTCAACAAAGCAAATAAGAGCATATTTATTTTATTCTTTTAAGCATTTGTGAATATCGTTACTTGGAATTTGTAAATATTACCAGCACTGCTATTTAGTAACGTAATATTCAGAGTTTAACCAGTTTGCCATTCTACTGTTTGAAAGCGGTAATATGTCTAGCGATTCTATTGACGAATGGTAACTGTGTATTATATATTGTGGATGTAATTAAAAGCTGGTCGAGACATTAGCTCGCAGAGTAGTTATTTCCCTCAATATCATCAATATTATATATACTTATAATATGATATGAGCACAGTAAGAACCGATCAGTTATAAAAAGCACATCATAAACGAAATATAAACTGACCAGAAAAAAAATGAACACTGATATTATGATTTCACTTTGAAATGTTTTAAGCATTTTATGTTTGCAAATTATAAATACACACAACGTCAAAAGTCTTAGACTTGATATAAAATATACTTGATAAAATGATTTAATTAAACCTAGTGGTTTCAATGTTTTCACATATCTAGCCAGTTTCGCAGGGTATTTAGCCAAGTGTTCCTTTGAATCTTTGTACATTATAATGCCAGGACGTGAAATTTATGCGTATACCTGAGCAAGAATGACTGCTTTACACGAGACAGGACATTCTAATCATCTAATATCCAACATGTTGGGCATTCCTAGATCATCTGTTGTACGAATAGAACACAAATATGAAGACTTTGATACAGTGGAAGACAGACCACGTTGTGGACGTTCTCGAATATCTAATGAAAGAGAGGATCGGTATTTGGTGCAATATGCTCGTAGACACCGCACATCTACAGCTTCAGCTCTCAGAGCCCACTTTCAAGGTACGTTTCGGCGTGTTATATCAACAATCAAATACAAATCATATATATCAAATCATGTATATCAAATTTACATGCTAGAAGACCATTACGGGTCCCCACTCCACTTTCAAGGCATCGTGCTGCCCGTCTCCAGTGATCGCGAGAGCATACGGGTTGGCTTTTATGCCACTGGCGGTGGGTGTTATTTGAAGACGAAACAAGAATTGGGCTGGTTCCTGATGGCAATCGACAAAGAGTCTGGAGAGAACCGGATCGTCAACAGCGACTTCATTTTCCCCGTGAAGTTGCTCCGTATGAAGGGGGTATCGTAATATTTTGAGGTGGAATAATGTTCAGCCGCCGCACCGTATTAACTCGCATACCACAGAATATGACCAGTCAAATTTACATCGAACAAGTTATTACTACCATTATCTACCCTCTACGTAATGACATATACATATGTAACATCACGTCGGGTGACCTGGCGTGGCGTAGCATTAGAGCAATGTGCCCCAGGCTTTAAAGATCACATTTTGGTCGATGTTATTCCAAAAGCAACTCTCTCAGCTCTTGGTAGGTTTTTGGAGCTGGTAAGGCATATGCCAGCCGAATACGTCGTTCCAATTTATCCCAGATGCCGTTCAATGGGATTTATGTCTGGACTGAGTGCTGGCCAATCAAATCGCCTAATTCCTGCATTATTCAGATATTCTCTGACAGCTCCGGCTGCGTGAGGCCTAACATTATCTTGCATGAAAATGCCATGCTCGTCCATAGTAATCATGATAGGTATAACACAATCTTCTAAAATGTCTATAATATACCTCTGGGGCGTCAGGGAGTCGTTTTCTATGACGATCAACTCTATGCGCGCTTCTGAAGAGATTTCTGTCTAAATCATAATCTATCCACCATCGAATGTAAGTCTCTCGTCAATACGAACTGGAGTATATCTTTATTCGAGTTTTCTTCATATTTTTTAACGTCCGTCTGACCCAGTGTGGCAAAAACGCGACTCATCTGAAAACAGTACTTTGCTCTAGTCAATTATCATTCCATGCCAAGTGAGCAAAAAGGATTTATATAACTCAGTTTTAAAGATAATAAGGCTGTGTATATCAAGTAACAGATCTT
The DNA here is from genome assembly GCA_037114965.1 of Monochamus alternatus. Classification (NCBI taxonomy): domain Eukaryota; kingdom Metazoa; phylum Arthropoda; class Insecta; order Coleoptera; family Cerambycidae; genus Monochamus; species Monochamus alternatus. Next base: position 92,225,721 of record CM073427.1, on the reverse strand, counting down.
ACTACCGCAACACAGTTAAATGTTAAAATTGTTTAAAAAAATTGAAATTAGGTGATGAATAAAACCTTATAAAGCGGCAATCTGCGACCAGACAAAAAATGGAAAGAAATGCTCAAAGAAATAAATAACATTTTATAACGCCGATTTTGTACAGCAAATTTAACTGCTTTTGCCGCTTATGTTATTAATTATTATTAATTTGTGGTTTTAATTAATAAAATACTTTGACAAACTTGATGTTACAACAACATTATGGGCTCGTCTTACCCAGTTTCTACAGACTAACACAAGTGTTTCTGCTTCTTGTCCGTTTTAAAGTCGTAAGTTAATGGCAGCAACTATGTTACGTTTGCGTAAATCATCAGTAGTGTCCACTTCGGTGCTATACATTTAATTTTTTAATTATCCCCACAAAAATAACTCCAAATTATTTAAAGTTAGGAGATCGTGGCGGCCTTGTTACCGGTCCTCCTCGTCCAACACGCTGTACATGGTACGGATATAATTGAGCTTCGTGTATGATATGCCACACTGCTGCAATACACCGTGGAAGTCCTGGACCTCCATCTCTTCCATGATTCGGCTTCAAATTTCCCTTGCATTGCACTTAACTTGCACTCACTACACACCGCAATGTAAATGTAATGTAAAAACTGACGTCACAAAAAATTTAGTGCTTACAAAAAGTAATCGGATTTCACTATTCGAAATCGCCTGTCTAGAAACTACAGTAGCCCAGCGATGTAAAAGTTGAAAATACTACAACTTCAATAATGTTTTATTCGGATACTATATGGATTTTACAAAAAAAAAAATATGATATTGACTCCATTTTTCATGACACATCTATTCGCACATTATTTTAGATAAATTCTGAATCACCCTGTATACACGCAGTTTTTACGTTAATTCTTTAACAAAGAAAATAATTATTTTCTTCTGAGGTTTTTTTATTATTTGGATGATGTAAAATAACATAATGAATAAACAATTTACGTACCGTTATGGGTTTGTCTCTCTCTTATGTTTGTATGTTCAGTTTATGAACTCAAATTAATTTTTTAGGAGATATTTCTGATTTTTAGGCTGTATTACCCAACAGGCCTTATTAGCCTCAAGTATCTTACTTTATTTATTTATTTTTATTTATTTACTAACGGGATTAACCCCTTTTTAAAATTAAGAAAACATTTATAAGCAATACACACCTTAGCATACATATGACTTCATTGATAGGAATTGTAGGAGATTTGATTTATATTAGCTTAAAATACCTTTCTAAAATAGTAGAAAACAATTAACCATACCAACAAACAATGGTACAATCCTTAATACTACAAATAATACAATTAATAAACTACAATAAACTGCAATTCAATACACCACAACTAACGCACAATGTATATTAACAACAATAACCACAACAACACTGAAATGCATCATCCATGCATTATAAGAACCAACTTAAACTTGCTTGCTTAAACTGATTCAAAGTACAATGAAAATAATCAATGTCATTACAAAATGTATTACCTAATCTAGTGGTCCTCAACGAAACACGTAAACCTATTAGTGAGAATAATTCAGAGCAATCTACAAAACTATGAATGATTTTAAATAAAAAAAAATACCAAAGAAATCTGTGACCTGTAAGCTGTTCAGTCCAACAATATGGTTTAAATCATCATAATTAAACTCACCAACAACAAAACCTAGTCTAAAGGCACAATTTCGTATAAACTCTCTCTGAACGTTTTCAATCTGATTAATATATGTGTTATAGTAAGGATCCCAGATAAGGCTACCATATTCCAAAATAGATCTCACCATAGCACAATACAGCATTTTAATCGTTTGAACAGAAAAGCCTGGGGATGATCTCACTATAAATCCTAACATCTTTAGCGCTTTTATTACAATATTATTAACATGATGATTAAAACACATTTTATTGTCAAATAGTATACCAAGATCTTTAATTTGAATTTTGCTGATACTTGAAAATAACTGGATTGTGTAGCCTACTAAAAGTGACCGAGAAACACTTGTTAACATTAAGGTGGAGACTATTTGTCTCACACTATTTTTCAATATTATTCAAGTCACTCTGAAGCAGCATAGCATCCTTTGCATCTTTGACAACAGAAAATTTTTTTAAGTCATCGACGAAGCAATATCGTTTACAAATAAAGAAAATAATAATAGACCACAATGAGAGCCCTGAGGGAGCCCAGATTTAACTACAAAGGCATTAGATGTATATGAACCTATACGAACCGATTGTGACCTATCAGTTAGATAACTATAAAACCACTCTAACATAGTCCCTGTTATACCAAACGCATATAACTTTTTCATTAGTACCTCATGGGATACCCTATCAAATGCCTTGGAGAAGTCAGTGTAAATTGTATCAACCTGTATCGACCCCTCCAAAGCACTGGAAACGTATTCATGAAATAAAATTAAATTTGAAAAATGGGCATAATGTAGTTGTTTTTCCAAACATGGGGAAATGTATCTGACTTTAGTGACTTATTAAATAATATAAATAGAAGCCGAGTAATTGTATATAAAGTTTGTTTTAAAAAATAAGCAGGTACATCATCAGGACCACATACAAATTTAAATTTCAGAGCATCTATAGCTTCAAAAAGACTAGTCAATTCAGGAGGTTTTGGAAAATTGAATACTGTTATCATAATTGATTTTCAAATTAGAGTTCACATTGGTTTCTGCATATACTGATGAAAAATAGTTAGCAAATAAATTCACAATTCCAAGGTAACTATCAGCAGAAACATCGTTATAAAACATATCATTTGGAAATGAATTGACAGTTCTACGATTGTTAACATATTTCCAGAAGGACTTAGGATTCTGTTTAAGCTCAGATTCAATTTTATAATTATAATTTATAATTATTGTAACAGTACCTAGTGAGTACTTTACATTAAGATCTCAGCTGTGAAAATAGTAAATAATCCTCATTAGTATGATACAACTTATATTGGCTGTGCACCTTCTTCTTTTCAACAATTAATTGTTTTAGTTCAGAAGTAAACCATTACGGATAGTTAGATGGCCTAAAGTACAAATAAATTTATTGCATTATGTAATATTTCGTAAAAGTTAAAACGTTACAAAACAATTCTTCCCAATTTATATTTGCCAAATAATCGTTAATACCTAGATAACCTGCATTTCTAAAATCATACTATGATTTACTCATTTGTATTATATTTTAATTAATTTCAGTCCAAGCGGTTTCTGACCGAAAGTAAACAAGCATAGTTGCGTAGCGATGTGCTTATACGATTTGCTTGTCCTCTACATAACAGGGCCTTGATTATCCATTTGAAAGGCAGCTCTTATTCCAAGAACACCCTGTATACTACATTTTTATTAGTGCTATTATATTATTATTTATATTTTGGAAACTATTCCACACTGTTAGCTGTTACACATCTGTTTCGACTCTAAGTTGAAATTATATCATCAATGATACATCCAAAATGTATCCTGTTTGTGTCGTTTCAGTGATACATTTAAATCGTATCCTGTTTATAACGAGAATTGGAATTTTAATTATATATCGGTTACTAAATCAAATTATATCGGCGCTTTATTTCTGGATCGACGCGTAAAGCATAATATTTACAAAAATTAAATACGTATTTAATTTATAGTGCGATATATACAGAGAAATATTTGAAGGTTCTATTAAAAGAATTGTTTTCAAAGATAATATTTACTTAATAACTACAGTTCAATGATATAGTAACCTTAAATCATTAAGTTGTTATGCGTACAGGAAGGAGAAATCAAAATAAAGTACATAAATTCAGTAAAGCAACGGAAACTTCCACACTGTGAATGTTGCATCTGTTTTTGAATAAGGACATTTTTTCAGCAACAGATTTTCTGATCAGCACTGAATTGACAGAAAATTTCGGCACAACATAAAATGCTTTATAGTTAAGTACAGTCACATGAGCGTATGTTTTTTTTAGAATTTGCTCCAATTTAGCAAAAACCTGCATGTATTTAATTAGAATGTTTAACTGTGAAATGGGTAATATAATACGTCTCTAGAGTCAGCAATAACTGGATCGCGATACCAACTAATTAGTTAAATTAACTCATATTTAATTAAAACGATATGTTAAATTTGTTAATTAATATAAAATGTTCGCCCTTTTTTAACTTTTAATATCATGCCATGAATTTAATGCACTCTTGATCAATTATAAACACAATTTATCCATAGGACAATTTGTCATAGAAAGTTTACAGAAAAAATAGTGCTGGTAATTACATTTTTATTTATAGAAAGTGCTGAATAATTTTTCACATGCACTCACTACTATTTGAAAAAAGACATAAAATATTTTTTGAAGAATTAATTTTTCATTACCTGCTATTATTGCTAATTCAAAATTCAAGATACTTTTGCGTGGTTAGAAACTAATATCTACAACACGGAACTCACCAACCTATTTAGTTCTTCAATTATGTTGCTGTTTGCTTTCAAATTTGAAATTATTGCTATGCCTTTACTTTAACGTTCTGTAGAACATTCCATGCTATAATCGATTTGGTTTTAGACGCTTTTTCGAAATCTTTTGCCAAACTTGCAATAATGAAACTTTTAATGTCAATGAACAATTGACATTAAAATTGTCACTCAACTGGATCATATTCTCAGATCAATACAGTACACAACACTAATATAAACTTGACCAAAACCCAGTAATAACGGCTTAAGGGCCAGACCAAGTCAGCTCATGTATGGCTATCTTAAGACATATTTACTTTATACAGGGTGTCCTGGAAATTGTGAGAAATCTTTCGGGTGCAGATATAACATAAAAAAAATACAACAAGTTCCTATAATTTTTTTCCTACAGTCCCTTCCTACAGAGATATGTGTCCCTGAAGGACGCCGCTGGAAATCGGTTTTTCTTGAATAACTTTTAAAGTAAATTTAATGTTGTAGACACTTACCAGGGGCGGGCTAAGCTTTACAACTTAATGCAGAATTTTAATTTTTAACACTCTATGATAAAGGCTTTAAAATAATAAATATGGGCAGCTTCAACCTTAGACTAAAAAAAGGTATTCTTCTTTATTGTTGATAAAATGAACCTCTTGCGAGAAAAATAATAATAAACAAATTATTTTTTATAAAGAGGGCCTTCTATTTTAAACTAAACGCCATATTTTCTTCTGTAAATAAATATTGTTTTCTAATCTACACTATATTTTTGAATGCACAATGTGCATATAATTACATTCAGCTGAAATATTAATACGGCTTGACCAAAATGTCAGGCAAATGTGGTTCAGACGACCAAATAACAAGAAAATGAGTGTTCATACACAAATCAATTTTACGGAAATTTAAGCCAGTTGTTAATAAACTGGTACAACCTTACCGACATCTCGCAATTATTTTTATAGTTTATTTAAGGCCAATAAAAATTAATTGCGGAAGTTCGGCAAGGTTTGAAACAAATGTATTTTTATCCAACAGCAATCCTAAATTCGCGTAAGGAATGCAGTTCAAAATTACTAAAAATATTGAAATTAATTAATAATTTTCAGCAGTTTAATAGAATCTTTGTTTTAATCAAGAGAAATAAACTGTAAAAGTGAATTGATTACTTCTCGTAAACGGTAATGTGTGATCCGGGATAAGATATTTAAGAAACAAAACACGGGGTATACAGAAAGGACTACTATTATTTTAACAGGTAATAGATTGGATTTCTACAAACAAAATTAGGTACAAACTTACCTTTTCTGTAGAAAATGGCAGATCCAATTTAGACGAACAAATATTACCTGACGTTTCTTAGTTTTTACTTAATGTAATTTACAATGACACTATTATACACTATTCTGTTACTCAAATCGAAACAGCGAAACAAACATAACACAATGCAAATCCATAAATACAATAACGTAATAGATCGATCGTTTTCACATAACTTGACTTGACAATTTGGATATTTCTTCACATAACAAGAACCTCAATGAAATGGCCGGCCAGGACCAGCGGTACCTTGTTGGTAATTTTTTATGAAATATTTTTAGTATTAAAATTTTATAAAAATCGCCCTTTGGTGACCTACACTATTTTACTTCAGTTGTGGTCAGGAATCCAGGTTTTTAATACTCTACATTAAAGACGTCATATCCTGTATAATAAATTTATTTATGTCGTCGTCTTAGATGAAAAGTTTTATTGTTATAGACATAGCCAAAATGTTAAGGTTAACCATTTTCCTCCCCATTCCCCTCCCCCTGTAATTGTGGCATGTCTGGACCACTTCTACACAAAATTTACACAGTACCAAAATCAGTTAGACTGAACCATCCCTGCGCCCAGTGTTCGCGACAGAACATTTGTTACATTTTAAAAGTTTATACCTTTTTCCATTTAGCGTTACAGTACATTTCTAGTGCACTGGTTATTTGATTTTGGTAACGTTAGGTGCTTTGCAATAATTGTAAAACTACTTTTATGGTAAACTGACAACTATGTGCAAAAGAAAAAACAGGGAAACAATACCTTCTGCTAAATTAATACGTAGTTATTAATCTTACTTGATCTATGTGCTGGCATAAAAGGTTTTCCGTTTTAAAGTTATTTCGTAGATTTATTGCTTAGACCTTTTTGACCTCAAAACAGTGCTACATGCAATAGCGAAAGAGTAAAGAAGGTACCGAATGATACTTTAACTGGAATAAAATAAATAACTTTGTAAAACGGATAAAAAAGATTCTTCAGAAATAAAAAGATAACAACTTCTCTAATTACTAACTACATATGTATACAATATAACAAAGGTGATATGTGACTCTACAAAGTCAGTATCTGGGAAAAAGTATGAAATTGGTATACCGGAAGACCCTAGACTTAATATTGTAAATGATTTTAATATATTTTTTTAATGATTCTTAACAATGACAATTTACTATCGTTACATAGAACATGTAAATAATATAAATGCAAATCCTCAATCAATGTTTTTCTATGATGTTTCGGAAAACGATATATTAAGTACTGTCAGTGCATTGAGTAAAAATAGTTGTGGAGAAGATGAAATACCGACTTCCTTGTTTAAAAAATGATTCCAAAGTATTTTAAAGCCTATTCATTTTACTATAAATAATTCATTGTTGCATGGAATTTACCTAAACAATCTGAAGCTTTCGGTCATTAGACCTTTATTTAAGAACGGAGATCCAAATATCGTGGAAAGTTATCACCAAATTAGCTTATTGCCGGCTTTCTCAAAGATATTTGAAAAAATTATAACGAATAGAGTAAATAGTGTTTTCAATCCCTTTCAACTCTTTAGTGAATCCCGACATGGTTTTTCAAAAGGAAGGTGTGTTGAGACCTTACATTTTGAGCTGCTGAGAGAAATGTTCAATAATCTTGAAAACAGTCGATTAGCGTTGGGTGTATTTCTTGATTTATCAAAAGCCTACGACTGCGTAGATCATGAAATATTACTTAAGAAAATGATTTATTACATTAGAGAAAATTGTTTAAAGTGATTCGAAACGTATTTAGAAAATAGAAGTCAAATAACTAACATCGACTTTGATGGAATAATTGTTATTTAAAATATATGTTAACGATTTGAGTTAGTTGTTTTGGAATGGACGTCATAAAATAATAAAATATGCCGATGATGCTTGATTAATAGATGGAAGCACAGCTCTCTGAACTGGAGTCGGAAACTTCGGATTGCTTTGTGAGAATTCAAAATTGGTTTCAACAAAACAAACTTGTTCTGAATGAGAATAAAACCAAATGTGTCTTGTTTAGCACTAACGGATCAAAAAACAGAATTTCAACTTTAAATATTAATCAAATTCAAACATCTCTTAGCGATTCTACTAAATTTTTGGGTATGTTTATAGACGGTACTTTAAATTGGATTACTCATATAGATAGTTTAACAAAAAATGAAATGATGTTTGTTACACTATAATAGTTATAACATTATGTGTCGGAAAAAAAATTAAAACAGTATATTATGCAAGTTGTTTATCAAAAATGAAATTTGGAATTTTGTTATGGGGTGCAAGTACTAATAGAGGCCAAGTGTTTGTTATTTTAAAACAAGTTCTTCCCATATTTTTTAATTTAGGTTTTAATAGTTCATGTAGATGCAAATTTAGATTATTTGGGTGTTTGACAGTGGTAGGTTTATATATATATGAATATTTTTTATTTAATTTTAAACATACATTTTCTTATTTGGAATCTATAATATCAGGAAAAATAATTATTTACTCTCACAACATTAACTAAATGTCACTGAGAGAAGACCTATGTATGCAGCAACAAAGTTATTCAATGCATTGCCAGAAAACATAAAAGATATTGTGTATTTTAATGTATTTAAGCGTGAAGTTTTTCAATTATTAATAGATATAGAGCCCTATTCAATAGAGGAATTTTTAAATTTCTTTATGACCTAGTAATTTTTTATTTTTGTAGATTTATTATTAATTATTTTCCTATTTATAATGATATATCTATCTGAAATGATTAACATTTTTTGTGTTTTTTTGTCACAATTTGTTGGCTTTGACCTGTTTTAACTCATTGTATAGCTGTTTGAAATAAATATTATTGGTATTATTATACATAATGGCATTGTTAAGACAAATATGCGTTTTAATTTTACCTTCTAATTTCACAGAAACAATAAAAGGTTGTGAGGAGCGAATATTCAAATAGGTTCATTTTTTCTCTCCAAGAAAGAAAAATAAATAAATGGCATCAGTAGTTTTGGGCGTCTATGAAATAAATTTTAGTTTTTTTTCCTGATTCCATTATTATAAAAATACCAATGATAAAGTAATTTCATAATTAAAACTGTAATTTTTTACTATAATGAAATTAAAACTACAGTGCTCCATTGTTTTTTGATAAAAAAAAAATTAAAGCCCTGTAAAAGATTAGTCAAGAAAGGCCCGTTTTAGTTTTCCGAATCCAACATTTCCACGTGATCACCCTGTACATCCATAAAATATGTCTCCCATCACAACCTGAGTGGCATGTTTGGCACTGTACTTATTTTCCATAATTTTTCCTCCACTTTAATAACAAACGTAACGTTCTTTGCTTTTATCATAAATAAATTAGCTAATGCCTAGCTAATTTATCTGTGCCTTTATGTATGCTAATACCACTTCATTAATATTTTATTATAAGTTACTATGTACAAGAAAGGTTTTCGCTAACATTATAAAAAATATGACTTCACTTTCCTTTCGAAATATGTAAAACAAGGTGGAATTTGTACCTACTTCTGTGTCAAGAAATTGCTCGAAATTGGTATAACGTAATTTACCTGCAAAGAAAAATTTAAACCTGGAAATAAATTGTAGCAACGAGCTACACTGACTCATTTTGCAATATTTCATTAAATTGTACGAGGTTAAAAAGGAATCTTATTATCTCTTTGAATTCCCCACGTCTCGCTTCCCTGTAAATCTTGTTTTGATAACACCGTGGTAAAAAATCGTCTTGTAGGAAACATTACGTCATAAAAAAAACATGGAGGCAGCAAAAAGGGAAAATGAGTAATGTTTATGTAGCCGTAGGTTAATTAATTTTCAAACTGGATTACATGCTTAAATATCCTCCTGAAAGCGTAGTAATTTTTTTATGTTTACTCTGACAGCTTTTAGTACAGCAACGCAAAATTCTTTAGACTATTATTGCTCAGTGTGCTAACTTCTACTATTACATTTGTTTCTTTCATTTAAAGGGGAACTATAAAATTAGTATTTCACCTAAAGCTGCGCCACAATGAACTTATTGAATTATTGGGCGAGTAAAACAACAAATAATAGAAAAGTGACAAATACAAAAAAAAGAAGAATTAGTTAGTTCTTAGGTAAACCGATTTCTCTCAGACTTTGAGGACACCTTAAATATACTGTTGCCTAAGTATGACTATTTATTATGTGGTGGTGATTTCAATTTAGATTTTTTCAAATGCAAAATTATTTAGTTAAATCTTTATCTGATATCTTAGAAATTTATGGTTTGATGCAAATAATTGATCAACCTACACGTATAACTAAAACTACATCTTCACTTCTTGATTATATAATTTGTTCCACAAATGTCATTTCAACTGTTGTTACCGATATACCGCAAATTTCATATCATCAAATGGTCTCTTGTACATTAGGTCATAACTAAAGCTGAACCGTTCGCATATACTTACAGAGATTTTAAAAATTTAAATCTTCCTAATTTGTTAAAGGATTTTTCTAAACTACCTGTTTGGCATCTTTATTACTTAGACAATATTGATGAAAAAGTTAATATGTTTAATGACTTCATTATTAGCCTTTATAATATTCATGCACCTATAAAAACCGTTGTAATTCGTAAAAAAGGCACCTTGGATGACTGATACATTGCGTCAAATGATTAAGTTAAAAAATGAGGCTTTAGTAAGATTTAAAAGAACGAGGTTAACTATACATTGGGATTATTACAAACAATTAAGAAATTATACAACCGCAGCAATTAAAAGAGAAAAGAAAGCTTATCTCGATCAAAAATTAAGGGTAACTGATAATAAGAATTTGTGGCGTGAATTGAAACAGTTAAATGTTTAATGTAAAAATCCTACTTTGACTATTCCAGATTATATTGCTAATGCTTATTATCAATAACTATTTTATTAATTCTGCCTTAACATATTTGACGGTTGATGAGGAGTCTATTTTATTTTATAAAAATAACGTTAAAAATAATGTTAACTCTTTCAATTTTGTGTTAGCAACAATTGATGATGTATCCGCTGCATTGCACTCGATTAAAAGTAACGCCCTAGGTGCTGACAACATTGGTATAAATTTACTTAGATATTTATGTCCTAATATTCTATCAGTAATAACTCATATAATTAATTATTGTATAGAAAATAGTGCTTTTCCATCTGTGTGGAAACAAGCTAATGTTATTCCTTTGTCTAAAACAAATAATATTGATGATGTTAAAGATTTGAGGCCCATTAGCATTTTACCTACCATTTCAAAAGTATTAGAAATTATTTTAAATTTGCAAATTAGGAAACATGTAAACAATAATAATAATTTATCTGTAAATCAGTATGGGTTCCGCAGTGGCTACAGCACAATAACTATTCTATTAGGAGTAACTGATGATATTGTTGCGGCTTCAGATAATAACAAACTCACAATTTTAGTCTTACTGGATTACAGCAAAGCATTTGACAGGATTAACCATAGACTGTTTTGGCTATTTTGCATTATTTTGGTTTTCATGAGAATTCAGCGAAATTAATAGAACAATACCTCACTGGAAGGTACCAAAAAGTTATACTTAATAGTAAATTTTCCGATATATTAGCTGTTAATATTGGTGTACCCCAAGGCTCTATTTTAGGTCCGCTGTTATTCACCTTTACACGTCAGAATTCTGTCATGTTTTAAAATCTTGCAATGCTCATTTTTACGCAGATGATACGCAACTGTATTATTCTTTTGAGGAAGATACTATTCTTCATGCTTGTAACCTTATTAATAATGACATCGCTTATTACTATATCTAATAAATTTGAACTGTCCATAAATTCAATCAAATCCAAGGTAATCCTTTTTGGTAGAAAATACTCTCAAAGTAGGTGTGCTGATAATGTCTGTATTCAAATTAATGGTGATGTTCTTGACTTAACTACTGTTACAAAAAATTTGGGTTTATTTATAGACTAATCTTAATTTTACAGAACATGTTAATTTTATTGCAAAGAAGGCTTTTTCTAACCTAAAATTAATTTATTCTAGTAGATATATGTTAAATAAACAAACTAGGAAGTATTTGTGCGCAGCTTTAGTATAATCTCATATAAATTATGCATGTGTTGTTTATTATCCATTTCTAAAGCAATGTGCTAAACGATTGCAATTTATACAAAATACTTGCGTTCGTTTAATTTGTGGACTTAAAAAGTATGATTCTGTGTCCTCGTCTCTAAGGAACTTGGTTGGCATAATATTAAATACAGACATTATTTACAAAGTTGTTGTATCTTTCATAAAATTATATTAACGAAATCTCCGCCTTATATCTGTCATAAAATTTCTTATAGAACTGACGTTCACCATTTGAATATCAGGTATAAATCTACTCATACAATTCCTAAACATAAAACTAGTAGATTCCGTTCTGGTTTTTTATATAAAATGGCTTCTATGTATAATGCTGTACTGCCTTCTTTTAAGCAACTGTGTTATAAAAAGTTTAGATTTGAAATGTTTAAGTTTATATTAAATTTGTGTTAAATAACCACCTTCTTGCTGTGACTTTTCTTGTATGTATCGCTGTTGTTAAATATGCATAGATTATATGTAATAGTAATATTTCTTTTCTCATACAGGTTGACTGAAAGAGCAGAGGTTTTTTAGATCTCTGAATTATTATGATTATTATTACTAAACTAAAACTATGACATAAGTAATAAGTAATATAAAACTAAAAGAAAAAAAAAACAAACACAGAAATTTTAGACATGAAAAATATTCTTAATTGCGTTAGGGCTACAGGTAAATATATCAATTACATTTAACAGATCGTCGCAATACATTCAAAATAACGATGATAAATTTAATAAATTCGTTCTGGCCCTCGACAAGTAAAACAAACGGCATTACGTGTTGCCTGTTTTAGTATTTGGAAATGGATTAATAACGAAAACACTAACAGATATTCAAAGTTTGTTGTTTCACACTATATCGATCGCACACAACACGTTACAGTTCTAGCGTCGTCCACCGTGTAGGTGCCTGGATACCGAAAGATCCCCCAGACGAGTGAGGAGAGCGGAATTGGTAGGACGGAGCGTGTTCGATAGTGATACAACTTATATATTTATTCTGTAAACTTTGATATTGTAGATATTTATTTAATACATTGTATAGTAATTCTGCAAAATTGTATTTTTGAAGTTATGAACTATTTTCTTTATTATGACTTCCACAGAGATAGAACGGAAAAATGGTTGGCTTATGTCTGTTCATCAAGGTAAATTAGTTACATTGCTATGTAAAATATAAAATGAACCTAAAAAATGCAGCTTCATTATTATAAAATCCGTTTCAGCTATCCTGATAAACCTTCCCGTTTGGTTTCACCCTAATGGGCATATCCTATCAATTTTGTCAGCAGTTCTAGACTGATGATGACTTTTGTATGCACAATGTAGTCAAAACTTCAAATTATTATTGTAAGTATGTCTAAAACTTCCAAATGTCCAAGAATTTTAAATATTTGATGTATTATTTGACAGTCACCACATAATAAACTGAAAAAAGAATCAAATTTAAAAGTTAAGACAAATAATTATAGATTTTTAAAAAATTTTTGTTACATATATCAAAAAACCAATAAAATGTCGCATTTCTGAAGATATTTTTAATTAAGAATGCGATTTTATAGACATGAATAATTTTATTTTCCATGTCATAATTTAATTTTTTCATATATCTTTATTATAATCACAGATTAGGGAGGTAGACAAGCCAAAGACTATCGCGCATCCTTCCAATTTCCCACTCCTCTCACCGACCAATCTCAGATATCAATTTGAATGATGCCTTATTACCGTCTGTTTGACCGTTCTTGGTTGGTGTAGTTTCAAATTATTATTTACGTGTCCGTACCAGGTCAATATTTAATATAATTTCTCGTTTACTATACTACTTTTGGTACAAATAAAAATGGAGTAAATATTAATTTCTGAGTAATTGGAAATAAAATAAAATGTGAAGTTATTTAAGAGAACTTTTGCTGAAGTTTTATATAGAATTATAATTTTAGAAATTTTGGATATCTGTACTAAATTTAAGGCAAGAGTATATTTTCAATATTTATTCTGTGTGTCACTTTCGTATAGACGAAATAAACATAAACATATTGAGGACAATCTTTCATTAAAATTTGTGTCATGTTAATATTCATTTTAAGAAACAAAATGATTTTACTTGCCACTATTCAAATCTAATTATGTTTAAGAACAATATAATAACTATTTTTATTTAAGTTTCATTGATTTCAAACGGTGGATTGGTGCGATATTTCTTATAATAAAAGTATTTAATAAATTTATTTTGAACGGTTGCAATGGTTTGTTTGGACGACTGTTTGGATGGACTCCAAATGACAGCACCATATTCTAGGCGAGAACGAACAAAGGTATTATATAAATACTTTATGGTATCAATGTTTTTAAAATCATAGGTTGCGCGCTTAATAAAACCTAACAGTTTATATGCTTCAGTAGTGATATTTTGAATGTGATTATTAAATTTCAAGTCATTTTGAAAAGTAATACCTAAATCCTTTATTGTTAAACATCTAGTTAAATGGGTGTCACTAATTTTATAAGAAAAAACGGTAGATTCTCTGCACCTCGAATATGATATTATTTTACATTTATCTAAATTAAGATATAATTTATTTTTGATAGACCAGTCATACAAGGCATCCAAATCCTGCTGCATAATTTCAAAATCCAAATTAGCTTTAACTTCTCTAAAAATCTTGAAGTCATCTGCAAAGAGTAAACACTCAGACTGAATACATTTGGGAAGTTCATTGACAAAGACGAAAAGAGGAGGCCCAAGATTGGACCCCTGCGGCACTCCAGACTTTGACAAGAATATATTGGACTGCAGACCCTTGTATGATACAAACTGATACCTATTAGCAAGATAAGATGACAGAAGTACTATTACATGATCACTAAGTCCATAATGCATTAACTTAGCCAGGAGAATGTCATGATTAACTCTGTCAAAAGCTTTAGCAAAGTTTGTGTAAACTGTGTCCACTTGCCCGCCCACATCCAGGACCTGACTGACTTTATTAACAAACATAGCAAGATTAGTTTCCATGGATCTCTTTTTACGAAACCCATGTTGATTAGAACTGAAGATGGGCATGGAGCTTCTCATATAAAAATTATTATTATCATCATCATCAATAATTAATTATGAAAACAGGTAATCATTAGTCACTAAAATTTAGTCATTGCTACCTCTATCACTTTCGTCTTAATGAGATAGTGTTTTGTACAAATTAAGTGAACATGGAATTACTTATAAATAAATTTGTTTGCCGGTATTCTTCTATAATTCCACGTGATATCTTGAAAATTACGTATAACACATTTTCGAAAAAAAGCTTTAATAGCTTATTTCGTATCTATAGACGACATAACTTATCACATATGATTACTTGTAAAGAAACACTTGTAAAGTACAATCGTTTTCAATAATAATGGCACTCTTTAAAATGGATTTTGTAATTTCTTTTGAACTACGTATTCGTAAAGAAATCTACTCTAAACTTTTAACATTAGTTCTTAATTGTATCGCTCATCAATAGAGGTTTATAGAAATTTCTACTCAAACCAGAAGTTCAAAAACTGTTTTGAAGGAGTGTCATTATTATTGCAAAGGCATTATCACGGTATGTAGTGTAACGCGAGGGAAATTTGAAACCGAATCTTGGAAGTGATGGAGGTCCGAGACTTCCACGGCCTATTGCAGCAGTGTAACGTATCATACACGAGGCTCAATTATATCCGTACCATGTACAGCATTAACACTAAGGGATTGGATGAGGAAGACCGGTACCATGGCCGCCACGATCTCCTGACTTTAAATCATTTGGACTTCTTGTTGTAAAACCAGGTATGTCAAACTATTTTATTAATTAAAACCACAAATTAAATCTATTAATAATTAATAACAATAAAGGCAAAAGTAATTAAATTTGCTGTATAAAATCGCCGTTATAAAATGTTATTTATTTCTTTTCATTTTTTATCCGGTCGCAGATTGCGGCCTTTTCAGGTTTTACAGTGGACCAGTTTTCAGTGCCGTGCAGAAGTGTATTTTTAAATCATTTTCAAACTGCCCTTTTTGATTTTATAGTATACTCAGAACTTTTTTAGATAAACTTATGGATGAAAAGTATTTTATATCCAATTAAATATGTCAATAAATACATTGCAAAACAGTGTTTTCTTCAATTGGTAACGATAATAAATTAACTTTTATTGATCTATATAACAATAATAGAGTATATTCTCCCCATAGTCTAAGATCCCACTACAAACGATCTTCACCGAGCTGGTTAATGGATGAAAAGTATTTTATATCCAATTAAATATGTCAATAAATATATTGCAAATGGGTTGTCTAAAAAATTTCAGTCCAGAATATAATTAATTAATAATTAAAAATAATTTTTTTTTAAACATTTCACTGGTTTGGTTAATAGACAGATTCCATACCAATCGAGAGTATGAAGCCCATAGAATATGCAAACGTTAGGTTGACTATTTTTTTCCCGTCACAACTTTTGGGTAAGCAGGTATAAACAGGTAAATCGATACTAGTAACTTGCACCGGTGTGGTTAATAAATTAAAGTTAAATTATAATAAAGATTATGTCATTACCAACACGGTGGTACAGGGTTGTCTGAGAAAAATCAGTCCTGAATTCCGGTTGTCGAGTTTTAAAAAGTGAAATATTCCCGAGCGAACCATTCCATGCGATAGAAGAGTACACAGCATTGCAGCCGTGTGTAGTTCGTCCATACCGAAAACGAAGACGATCCGTTTATCCGTTTCTTCAAAAAATCGAATAAAGTCCGGGGTGGTGGTACCTGTTATTATTAATCTGCTCCTAGGAACCCCTAACGCCTTTCAATGACAATAAAACAACATTTACGACCCTACTAATGATATGTCGAGATCGAAAACCCGTAAAAAATAAAATTTTCTAATAATCCATTTGCCGCCCCGAATTACGTTTAATTTGTTTTAAGGAAACGGTACATATAATCAAAATATTTTATTAGACTTTTCTATAGGTAAGGTGGAGAAGAAGTCAATGATTTTAGACAAATTTCGTGTTTTCAAGGGCCGCCCCCGGAGGGGCGGCAGGAACGTCCTAATATCATTTCAAGTCACTACCAGGAAATAATAGTCTATACCGAAAATGAAGACAATCCGTTTATCCGTTTCTCCAAAAAATCTAATAAAATCCGGGGGCGGTGGTATTTTGCCGCCCAACTCGTAAACCGTTGTTTGTACAAAAAATTCTATAGAGGATTTTTTTCATATTTTCATAAAAAACATTAGAATATGTATTCGAAATGAAACAGAAAAGGTCGATTTCTCGAACTCGTGACTTCGAGACTCTACCCCTCAGTTATGAATTCGGGAAACCTACGATCCCGTCCCACAGCCGCCGTTTACCTAGCCTCATGTTCGTCGTTAGGAGTAAAAAAAAAATTTCCGCACATCTCACGGCCACAAACCGAATCCGATCGACCTCAAATTTCATGTACGTATACTTCGCGATAAGGCGGGGGCGCATCCGGTAACCGATCGAATCGAAATTTTAAAGACACGTACTTTTTGAGACGCGAAATCGAAAATATTAGTCCGTCTTCGCGTTAGGGGTTCCTAGGAGCAGATTAATAATAATACCGCCGCCCCCGGACTTTATTCGGTTTTTTGGAGAAACGGATAAACGGATCATCTTCATTTTCGGTATGGACGAACTACACACAGCTGCAGTGCTATATATTCTTCTATCGCATGGAATGGTTCCTTGGGGAATATTTCACTTTTTAAAACTCGACAACCAAAATTCAGGACTAATTTTTCTCAGACAACCCTATACCACCGTGTTGATAATGAAATAATCTTTTATTTTAATTTAACTTTAATTTATTAACCACACTGGTGCAAGTTACTAGTATCGATTTACCTGTTTATACCTGCCTACCCAAGAGTTGTGACGGGAAAAAAATAGTCAACCTAACGTTTGCATATTCTATGGGCTTCATACTTTCGATTGGTATGGAATTTGTCTATTAACCAAACCAGTAAAATGTTTAAAAAAAAAAATTTTAATTGTTAATTAATCATATTCTGGACTGAATTTTTTTAGACAACCCATTTGAAATATATTTATTAACATATTTAATTGGATATAAAATACTTTTCATCCATTAACCAGCTCGGTGAAGATCGTTTTATAGTGGGATGTTAGACTATGGGGAGAATATACTCTATTATTGTTATATAGATCAATAAACGTTAATTTATTATCGTTACCAATTGAAGAAAACACTGTTTTGACGTTGCTCGCCTCTTTCTAAATAAATGTAAAACAAAACAAAAATATTAGGAGATAAAAACTTTCGTTGACACCCTCGACCCTCAGATTGTTAACGGTGTTTCAAATATTTCTTCGATTTAAAATTAAATTTAAAACATTCCTTCGATGCTCCCAAAGTTTGTGAAGTTAGACGTAAATATTTTCGGTTCCTGTTAAATTTCATTTCCTCGCTTCGTTCTGTGTAGACTTTATACGCGCGTTTAATGATTTCGTATCCAACAATTCTCACAGCTTTCGTGGCATGTGTCTCACAGTAACAAGCTACTTCTTACTTCTAATTCCGCCGGAGTGCACAAAAACAGCTTAGTTTTAGGGCTTAGTCGCCACATTAACCGCCTTGATACAGTCGGTTGATAGAGAATATAACCAAACCACTTAGAATTTATAGTTTTAAGCTTTTAGTTTGTCAGTACTATTATTGTTTCAAATAATAACCAAATTGTGCTTTCGCGGTATGTAGTATTAATTCTCAGGGCTTTTAATCGGCTTTCACATAGATTTGATAATATACTGGGTGTAACTAAAGTGCTTGACCAACCTTATCGGTGAATTTAACAAATTATCAAAGAAACATTTTTCAAAAATATGGTAAAAAAGATTTTTTTAAATTACAGATTATGTGTTTTTACTGTATAATTTTCAAGATAAATAATAAATAAAATTAAACTTTATTTATCCAATTGATCATACAATGGTACAGGAAATGTGAAAAAAATCGCATTAAGGGCGCTGTATTCTTAAAATAGTGTTTTTTACAAGTACAAGTAACTTTAGACATTTAAGAACTGAGTAATATAGAGTTTAGTAAATAATAACAATGTTATCTCATGTCACCTGCGAATATTCATCAAAGGTACCGAAGTAAAAAGCATATATAACGGCTGAAAGTGGTCTAACCAACAAATTTTTAGGTACAGAAATCTTTCAAAATTCGTATTTTTTAAGATTCAGCTGTAGATGTAAATATTGTTATAACATAAACTTACATGGTTCTGCATATAAGATTGTTCACTTTTGATTATTAGTATGTGAAAATAATTGTTAAAATGTGGGGTTAGAAGAGGAAAATAAAGTGTGTCATACAAATGCATTTTAAAAGTTATTATATTATTTGAGGAGAATTTAAATAGTAAAAGTGGATAAACAAAACATTTTGCTCTACATATTTAATTTTTCGACATGTCTGCGCCTAAAAAACGCCACAAATTTGATCATTTTATGGCGACCTTAAGCAAAATTCAATAAAATACAACAAAATATATATGTTCAAAATACACATTAAAATTCCAAATGCAACCGAATAGAAACTGTTGTTTAACAGAAAATTATTTACAGCACACATATTTTTATTAATACTTATCAGTGATTTTATACTAGTTTCTAATTTAGTATAAACAACATCACCAATATAATATGCATCAGCTCTATATAATTCCAAACAATGGGCATCATATTGTAAATCAAGACATGTCGTGTAAAATAGGTATCTTGATTTCTAAATCTTAAAGTATTTTTGTTTACCAAAGACAGTAACGCTTAAATATAAATGCAAGGCAATGTCAATATATACGGTTTATCCTAAATTATCCTATATCATTATTTAATTCATCTTCAAAATTGGGTTGATTTCCTGACTACTGGAAAGAAACTTATATAACACCAAAATTTAAATATGGTGATAAAAATAATGTTGAAAATTATCGTTCTATAAGTGGTCTTTGAACGTTAGCTAAAGTTTTCGAAAAAAATTGTAACCGATTGTATTACCCCTTTCGCGAAACATATTGTCACACCTGAACAACATGGATTTTGTCAGGGAAAATCTTGTTCTAGTAGAATGTCATGAATATTACAAATAACTGTATTATACACTGGTTTTGATTCATTTAACTAAACCATATTCTTTCATTCATTTGAACATTTTATCATGATACATCTAGTTTTAAATCACGGATTTTTGTGACTTTCTGATGGTATTTAATGACATGAAACTAAATTTTATTTGAACTAATGAAAACTTTCCATTAAGTCAGATCTGTGTCTTTTAATTTGTACACTAGCATTGTCAATTCGCCGTAAAAGTTCATCTTCCGTCTTTACTTGACATATACATTTTATATTTTACTTTATACACGCTCACAAAAAGAAATCTAAGGTATTTAAATCGGGATTTCTAGTAGGACATGAAGTTATTTTATTGGGCCCTAAATGAAGGTATCCAGACCCAACACTGCTTTAGAAGTTGCAGACTTTTATGCAAAAATATAGTTTTTATGAGAATTGATTTTTCGACGATGTGTAACAGATCATAAATACCACGCTTTGAGAAAGAATCAAGTAATCAAATAAATATAAAGAAGAATTTATAATAGATTTTGCCAGAATATACTTATATTTTTATGGGCAGTGCAGCTGGATATAATACACAATGTCCGGAATATAAATGCCACATTTCTTATATAAAAATACAGCTGCAATAAAATGCTAAACTGAATTACGAAATTGCAAAGTAAAATACCTACAGCTAAAGTTAAGTGAAAGCTCCTGTAACGTAATTTGAAAGTAAACAATAGAAGTTTTCTTAAAACTGTACCGTACGGCAACATTACAATCCATTACCTGCTGCTGGTAACCTCAAATTATTATTAGTAGCAATAGTGCGGCTAGTTCGGTTCGTTTTTCTGCACCTAGCGTTTGTTTGATGTTTGTGTAGCTGCCCAACATGATATGGCAACTCTGGTTAAAACTCTCTGGCTACAAGAAATTTGTACGGTAAAGGTTTTTTCCAGGTAACGGCATTCATTTTTAACACTTATAGTTGGTTCACATTTTATTGTGTTATAAAAAGAGCTCAAATGAACCATTACTAGTAAGTATGTTTTGATGTATTTGTCATTATTTTGTACTGACATGGTAGTCATGCTACGTTGTCAAACATTCAAGACCTGTTTACTGTCATAATTTTATTACCGCTGGTCAGAAAAAAAATCGCCAAGTTTAAATATGTTTTGTTTAGTACAATTACCATGCAATACAGCAAAATAAAGGCACTCATATTCGAGACACCATGTATATGTATGTTTATGGAGTTCTTTTAACTTTCTTTCGATAAAATCATTCAGTTATCAAATATGTCTAGCTAGAGATGTAAATCAGAATAATACTGTGGAATTTATACTATTTTCTAATGCAAAAATGCATATAACTGATGCTAAGAATTAACAATATGGTATCTAGCAGAAGATTTGATTTTTATATTGTCTTATATTTATTTTATTCTCTCAGATAAATGAGCAAACTAAACACTAAGTTTGTATATGGAACAGAAAATTTGACACAGAAACCAAATAAGTCCAAAAATACTTCATACTTTAGTTAGTAAACAGTTTTTTAATATTCCTGCGACTTTTAGAAAATGGACAATCGATTCTTGCATCAAACTCTCAATCTAGAAAACAAACTATTTATGGATTCTTCCAATACTAAATATAATATTCATGAATAATTGGATTAGTGCTGTTCCTAGTGTCATTTATAGTTAAATGTAATGTTGACGTTTCGACTAAGACTTTCAAACCCATCAGATGTCTGGGTTCTCACTCGAATGCTGTGTTTATGCGAAAGGAACAATTGTTAGATTTGTTTTTCATGATTATCAGCGCTATAATCTAGGCTACACTGCTAGCGAACAGATGAGAAATTCAGCTTTTGTTTGCAACACGAGAAGATTTATTTCCTCATATCTGAAATTATTTTAAATATATTAGGGTCAGGAGTAAAATAAATTGCAGTGGACAGAACAGAAAAATGACAGTTGAAATATTAATGTAAACACTCATATCACAAAAACGTTAATACTATAAGTAATCGGATTTCAATATTCGAAATCGCCTGGCAAGAGACTACGGTTTTTTGAATAAGTTGTGAATCACCCTGAGACACGTTTTGTTCAAAATACAGCGTGCGATATTTTAAAAAATTTTACATTTTTCAAAATAGCTCTGACTAGCATAATGTAGAATGTTAAAGCTTATTCAGATGAGTTGTTTAATTAAAGGTAAAAATTTGGTAAATTAAAAATTATAGCATATCAGGAGGAAAAAATATTTGAAAAACGAAGAATAAAAAGAAGCAGGAGCTACAGAATAAAATGCAAACTTTTTACGCCAATTCGAAAATAACTAAATATCAGCATTGCTTTTAAAACTATTTATTAACAAAAATTATTAACGTAAATATAACGATTTCCTCCAAATTATGTCTTTTGATAGTCCTGAATAAAATGTAAATTTTCGACGTCAATGATTTTTTCTGCGCTTTTATTAATATATTGTGTTTAAGATCATTTTTTTGCAAAAAAATATATCTTTGTGAAGCAAAATTGTAGTAATTTGAAATTTATTGAAATGTTAAATACTGGCTAATGTCAAGAAAATATTTATTTGAAAATTGTTCTTTTATAAGCAAATAGAAAAGATCAGTTTTTGTCTTAGAAATACTACAACAAATTTAAAAAAATACTCTCCACCACTGGTAGATATAGTTACCATTCTACGTCAAACATTTTCAGGTATATTTTAGAAAATGTGTTTTTTAAAATTTGAGCTACCTGTGCTGGGAAACGGAACTTCTCCAAACATTTCATCTATAACACTTCTTATTTTGACATATACGGTGTGGCGATATATAGTCTTGCCTCTCCCTTGAAACTGGTAAGCGGTTGGTAGGATGTCTTCGGGAAAAAACAGGTCGTAACAATCTCCTTTTAAGTTATAAAATTTTTTGTGGTACTTCCAGTTTTCCCGGAAATGACGAAAATACTTTATGGCCGCACTGTATAGAACGTGGCGCGCTAAAACTCAAAACTGCCTTGTATTTTCCTTAATGATTCTGTTTAAACAAGCATATTAAATGTAATCTTATGGTGTATTTTCAGTTTTTATTTTATTTTAAAACCGCATATTATATGTAAATGTAAAAGTTAAGTAACTGTCTATAAAACGTTGCCTAACTTTTGGGAAGCGTACTTGAAATTATAATTTACAATTCTGAATATTACATTAAAATCAATATAGAGTTGTGCTGAACAGAATAATAAAATTGGTTTATTCGAGGCGGATTGTCATTAGTTGATGTTATTGACCAATAGAACCAATCTGAAATATAATAATATACCACGTGAGAATGAAAAGTAAACTCTAAAAAAAAACCTAACAGGTAAACCTGAAAATTTAATCATTTTTTACTTTCGCCAAGGGAAGTAAACAAAAATTATCAAAATAAAATGATCTTTGTCACGTAGTATAGCAAAATAATTTAATTATCTCTTATCTTGAACAAATTTAATATTGAATTTAATAACAATTCAAAAGAAAAAGGTAAAAACAATCAATGTGCACATCCCTGACCTTACCTCGGAGTTTCTGACCTGTCGTTGTTATCAGGGTAGGCTTTGTGGGAGTGGAGCTGATATTATGGCTAAATTAGGATACATATTTTTAAGGAACAGAACTGCGTTAACTATACAGGGTAATTTAGAACTTATTTAAAAAAAAATAATGCACAACAGAATCTTACAAATATAATTTTGTTGAAAAAAATCAAAAAGGGCAGCTCGAAAATGTTTTTAAAATACATTTCTACAGTCGACGACCGGACAAAAAATAGAACGAATTTCCCATACATTAATTTGTGATTTTAGTTTATAAAATAGTTTGACAGACCTGATGTTATAGCAACAAAATTACCCCTAAGTCTATAATATTACTGCGGCGTGTCAATGGCTTTGGCAATGGCAATGGCTTATAATCAAATAAAATTATTTTTTTTAAACTGAAAAAGCAAACTTTACATTTATCAATATTTATGGAAACCATGTTTTCTATACACCACACCTGTATTGCAATGCTTGACAATCATCATAACAGTTAATGTTACGAAAAAGCTTTAGATCATCTGCGAAAAAAAGGTGATTACACTGCAAAGTTGACGATAAATCATTTATATAAAGAACAAACAGAAGTGGTCCCAAGTTAGACCCTTGAGGTACCTCAGAAGGAGCTATAAAAATATTACAACGGTATCCATTATATGACACATACAACTCACGACGCTCAAGATAAGATTTTGTAAGAAATAGCAAAGAATCACCAAAACCAAATAATTCCAATTTATCTAATAATATAGAGCGTATAGAGCGATTTACTAGATAGTTAATAGTATAAGTAATAGCATTTTAGTATTTGGAATCACCTGGCTAGAAACTACAGTAGCCTAGCGATATAAAAGCTTAAAATACTATAACTTCGTCGTTTTTTAAGCAACTTTTACTTACGGGTAAATATGGCATATTTACTTTAACAAGCGTTGTAAACTCTTTCACAGCATCAATCAGGAAAACGTTTACCAAATCGATTCAGTTCGTAGGTTTAGCTTGGACGATGAGTCTTTTTAAATTTCTGTATAACAGCCAATACTAACATTGAACGGAAAAGGAAACGGGCGCCTTCCTCAGTTCGCGACGATAGGCTTGTGTATGCCTCTTTCTGTACCTTCTCTTTGCATTTACTGTTAGGCACCGAAGCAACTCTCTCTGCTAATTACATAAGTATAAATCTTTAATACCTTATTAAATAAAATTCAGTATTGTACAAAACACCGAATTGTAATTGCAACCGCAAAAGTATTATTGTATACTAAACAACGTCATGTTCTCATAGCATTTGATAAAAATCCAAAAGTGTAGCAGAAACAGATATATTAGAAGTGGATGTGGGCGTAGAAATAACAGATCCAGTATTGAATCATTAATCATCTTAGAACGTTAATAAATATGTATATTTATTGCAATAAAAATGACTTTCTCAGAAACACATCTCTGACATCTGATTTGTTGATTTGATTGATACTAATCTCAAGATGATTTATTTCGTGTTATTTTCGTGCATCAGATGAAACTCCTCTTCGATTTATAAATAAATGAAGTCGAACAGTCACTCGTTTTTATATAATATAGAGTGTTTCATTAATAATGAGCCGCAGTTTCAAGTGGATATTCCTAATAATATATCGATTGACTCTTAATCAAAATTTGCATTTTTTTTTCAAGTGTCATAGTTTATTTTTAAATGTTCAACGTTTACACTTTGATATGCATGTGCTGGTGGTGGTAAAATATACCTTCTCTTGTCTTTTGCAATAAATTTGGTTGGCCTGGAATATGTCACTTGCTTTGTGATTTGATATTTCAATCAAAAATCGTTAAAATCTGTTTGCTGTGAATATCTTATTTTTACAAAGTCGCTAATAATAGTGAACTATTCAAATGTGGAAATGGTGGAAATGTATTACGTGTATGGTCTAGCCGACGGTAATGCAGAGCAAGGTAGACGTATTTATCACGAGATAGTCGCACTTTTTCTAATAATCATCGTCGTCTTCTTGAAACTGGTAGTATCCGAAAAGGTGCATCTGAAGGTAGACCTCCAAATGTAAGAACACTTGAAATTGAGAAAGAGGTGTTGCACATTATCGAATACATCCTGAAACGAGTACGAAGAAGATCGCTAGTAGTTTGAATATTAGCCACCAAATTGTTTTGACAATTTTAGTGAATTTTTTGTTATATCCGTATCATTTTTTTACTGTTTTAGAAAGATATTTTAAGCTAATATAAATCAAATCTCCTACAATTCCTATCAATGAAGTCATATGTATGTTCTCTGCTGATACCAAACATCTAGGTATGCTAATGAAAAATTCCACAGACAAAGTTCTATTCAATAATTATCTAAAGAAAATAATCTAATTTACTCACTCTATAAAAATCTAACTTCACTTTTTTGGCAGTGGGAACACGACAAATTCAACCACAATAGATGAGATCTGACCTACTTCTTCATTTTTAGGATTGCTTCTTCAGGTGGTCTCCTTTAAGTTGAATCAAATATCTAACTATAAAAATTATTATAAAAATTAAAATTATTTGAAGTTAAATATCGACAATGACAAAAAGTGACATCCTGTCAATGAACTAAATATGACAATACCTACTTGAAAAATGTTCACCTTTTATGTAAAAGTTTTTATATATTTTTAGGTATTAATAATATTGTGTGAAACTAACTACTCAGTGGACAAAAGCCCCAACCTGCGTTGAATTACACCCACAATATCTACCCATATATTCCTTATTATTAGCTTTTGTCCTATCCTGATAGGAATTGTAGGAGATTTGATTTATATTAGCTTAAAATACCTTTCTAAAACAGTAAAAAAATGTTACAAAAGCTAATAATAAGGAGTATATGGGTAGATATTGTGGGTGTAAATCAACGCAGGTTGGGGCTTTTGTCCACTGAGTAGTTAGTTTCACACAATATTATTAATACCTAAAAATATATATCCGTATCATATTTTAAGAGTGCAGGCGTTATTTCCCACAGATTTTCCAAAGTGTGTGACGTTTTGTCAGTGGTATCTTCATAATATTGACCAAAATCCGCAATTTAGATCATATATTCTGTTCACTGACCAAGCCAATTTTTCAAGAAATTTCTTTTAAAATTTCTATAAAAATCATATTTGATTGGATGAAAATCATCATGGTATAACTGAAACCCATTTCCAACAACAATTTTTGGTTAACGTATGAGCAGATATCATGGGTGATTACTTTATTGGACCATTTTTCCTTCCGGGACAACTTGACGGACAATCTTACCTGAATTTTCTTCAACAACAGTTATCTTTCTTGCGTGAGGATGTTGCTTTAGGAATAAGAAATCAAATGTGGTACATGCACGATGGTGCACCAGCACATTTCAGTATAACAGTACAAGCAATGTATTCAAATCATTGGGATTGGTGTGGTCGGCCTCGAGAATGGCCACCAAGGTCTTCCGACCTAAATAGTTTAGATTTTTTTGTGGGGCTGCCTTAAGACGCAAGTTTCATTAACACTGAAAAGGAATTAAGAGAAGGAATAGTTGCAGCATGTGATAGAATAGGACATACTCCGAGAATATTTGAACGAGTGCGCAATTCCATGCAAAGGAGAGCGGAAGCATGCATTGAAAAAATTGCGTATGGCATATTATAAAACCTACGCGTGATGCGGAAAAAAGTAACTTTTCCTAAGTTATTACACAAATAGCTCTATTTTTCTTCGAATTTGCTGATACATATGGTGCTATCCTAAAATAAAGACATTCCAAATCTTATACGTTATTACTTCCCCCATCATATTTGCCCGTGTCTGAAGTCAAAGATTTTAATTACGCTCTTCCTCGATCCCGTTTGTTTCTAAAAATATGTTGGCAAGTCCCTTTTCTATCCATAATTTAATTAGTCGTTGCAATAGCACCCCCCCTGTCTTATATTAAAATATGTTAAACATTAAAATATATATCCAAAGTTAATTAATTCATTTCACCCCCTACATCTGAAGCTCTTTGTCATAAGCAAGCTTATTAATTCCCGAGTAGTAGATAAAAGGTGCTGAAAATTGAATAAAATTTTAATATTTCAGTGACGAGACAATTTTCTACAATCAAAAGTGTAGTACAATTTGAACATCTTGGAATAATTTTACTGCAGCAACTACTGTGTCAAGAGGTGATTAATATCGTTCAGTAATAAATTTATGATTACGAACTTCTTTGGAAGGAAGTTTGAATTTAAGATAATGACGTTAATAATCCAAAACCAAAAACAATCAACCTAAATAGTACTAATGAAGAAACATACCCGACATGCTGTTTATTAAATAATCTAAACTTACTAACCTGCTTTAATGAAAACACTCTATAAATATCTAACTTTACTTTTGGCAGTGGGAACCAGAAATTCAACCATAATAGATGAGATCTGACCTATTTCTGAATTTTTTAGGATTGCTTCTTCAGGTAAATTAAAATTATTTGAAATTAAATATCGACAATGACAAAAGTGACAGTCTGTCAATGAATTAAATATGACAATACCTACTTGAATAATGTTTACCCTTTATGTAAAAGTTTTTATATATTTTTAGGTATTAATAATATTGTGTGAAACTAACTACTCTGTGGACAAAAGCCCCAATCAGCGTTGAATTACACCCACAATATATTTCTTATTATTAGCTTTTGCAACATTTTTTAATAATTTTAATTTATATAATAATTTTTATAATTAGATATTTGACTCAACTTAAAGGAGACCTGAAGAAGCAATCCTAAAAAATGCAGAAATAGGTCAGATCTCATCTATTGTGGTTGAATTTTCGAGTTCCCACTGTAGAGTGTTTTCATTAAAGCAGGTTAGTAAATTTAGATAGAATAATTTCTTTAGATAATTATTGAATAGAGCTTTGTCTGTGGAATTGTTCATTAGCATACCTAGACGTTTGGTATCAGAGAACATACATATGACTTCATTGATAGGAATTGTAGGAGATTTGATTTATATTAGCTTAAAATATCTCTCTAATACAGTAAAAAATGTTACAAAAGCTAATAATAAGGTATATATGGGTAGATATTGTGGGTGTAATTCAACGCTGGTTGGGGCTCTTGGCCACAGAGTAGTTAGTTTCACACAATACTATTAATACCTAAAAATATATAATAACACTAGGTGACCTGGCAAACGTTGTTTTGCCATATGAATTATTTCTAGTGAATATTTTGGTAGTCGGCTTCGTTCTCATCCCTACTCCGTGCTGTTTACTGGGTGAGAAGCACAAACCTAGAAAAAATATAGACTGTGCCAGTGTCATATTGCCGGCGACCGCTTATTCATGGCTGCCCTAAAAGATCCAGAATCACTAAAACTTGGTTTTTATGCCAATTTACGTTGGTTGCATTGTAGCGGGAATCTCATTGGTAACATTGATGTCACATTCTTTAATGACATTTAAAATGACAGCAAGTTAGTTAATTTGATATTACAATGCAACCATCATATTAGCACAACCGCCAACATAAAGCAAATAAAATATCAATTTTCTGGATCTTCGGTCCCTAGAAAACGCGGCACCTGTCACGTGACCTATATCATGAACCAACGCTCTCTATATTTTTTTCTAGATTTGTGGTGAGAAGTGACACCGGTAGACGTCTGGCGAGGATAACTGATCTAGTCATAATCGATCAGTTATCCCCCCATCTACCAGGATTAAAATTGATTAAATTATTAAAATGGCTAGGAAAATAGGAGTTCGTGAGAGAAGGGTGAAAATTAAGGGTTATATGTATTTTTTAATGCCATATCATAAAAAAATAAAAATAAAAAAATTTTTCCAAAAAAATTAAAAAAAATTGTTTGGGGTGGACCACCCTTATCACTTAGAGGTATAAAAAATAGATTACGACCGATTCTCAGACCTACCGAATATACATATAAAATTTCATAAAAATCGGTCAAGCCGTTTCCGAGGAGTATGGCGTCTAAAACTGTGACACGGGAATTTTATATATTAGATTTAAACTAAGAGAATCTCGAAATTGATAAATTATGACAAATAACAAAATTTAATTTAGTACCGATATGAGTGCATTATTTGTCAGATTCAATAAACATTTTAGGAAATGGATAATTCTAATAGCACTTCAATGGAAAAATTTCATGATTTTTCCAAATATATGCAGAAGGAAGAATGTAGATATTATTTTAATCGACATGGCGTTTATCCTAAACAGTTTCGTGGAAAAATAAGCCTACAAACGGTATTTAAAATTTTAGTCTGGCCACGCCTCCAGAAAATTTTGGTCACCACAGCGAACATCTGTGACGTCAGACGACGTCCGCAAGCTTCGCTCGTGTATACCTAATAGAGCATTGTGTTATACACATGTATAGAATTTCAATTTTCGGACAACGTGGTACATACGTTTAGAAGAATTAATTTGTCATTTGTGTTATTATTAGGTGTTATAGACATTGATATTGAATAATGTTGCAAAATAGACTCGCAAAATGAGGACAAAAAGTACATTTCACTGGGTAAATGAAAAAACTATTGCATTATGCCATTATGTACGGATACAGCATACAGCGCCTAATAAAACTTATTTCACCATGCCAAAAAAATGAAAAAGCAAAATGTGATGTAGAGCGATGAAGTGCGACGAAAGGAAGCACTGCAACATTGTTTATTTTTGAAGGCTATTTTAATGTAAGTTTAATTGGAAATAGATAAGTAGGTAGGTTTAAGTCACAGACCACCTAGACTGAACTATAGGGCAAAGCCAGTAAAGCCTTCCGTCGGTCTAACCTCGGCCCAGCTGGCCTCATGCTCTCAGTCAATGTTAGACTTTCGTTGTGGTAACATTGTGATTATTTTGTGAAATATACGAGTTTTCTTTGTATAATTATGGAGAAGTGCATTGTTGACAATTGTAATAGCCTATCAGATCGGAATAGTGATGAAATTTCATTTCTTAGGTAAGTTATAATTAGAAATAATGGAACACGTTTTATGGCATTAAACGGCTCTGTGCAGGCGTTGTGCTGACATTTCCAGTATCGGCTCTGTGTTTTTTAGTGCCCATATGTTTAACAATTATTCTTAGCGCGATAACAAGTATTTAATTGTTTATTAAATAATACCATGTGGAACATTTTGGTGATGCGTGTACTGGCATCTGGGAGACTATAAGAGATACGAAAATCGGCAGTTGGGGGAAAATTATGATGCTAACTTAATGACGCTTGCAACTAGATCTAGGTTTTGAGTTATTTTGAAAAAAAGTTAATATGACGTTATTCGTCTGTAACTTTTTTATTTAATTTAATTATAATTTATATTTGCTATTGCTATTTAATTTTTTATTTATAAGTAATTTATAATTGCTAAATAATAATTAGTTAAGAATCTAATAAAGAAATTTACAATATTAGAATTTCGAACAGTTACGGTTGTGCGAAACCATCATCAACTTCATTTTTTGGTATGGGCGCCATTTTGAATTTGAATTTTCTTGCAACCGAAACGTAGCATTGAAAATCTAAATATACAGTGAAATTCTTCAAAAAAATTTGCTGCGGAAAAGTGTTTTCAGATTTCAAAAAATTCTCTAAATAAAAAAGTTACGAATAATATTAACCATATTAATCATATTAACTTTTTTCAAAATAACTCAAAAACCTAAATCTAGTTGCAAGCGTCATTAAGTTTTTTTCCCCCAACTGCCCATTTTCGTATCGCTTGTAGTTTCTAATATGCCAGTACACGCATCACCAAAATGTTATTATTTAATAAACCATTAAATACTTGCTAACTCGCTAACAATAATTGTTAAACATATGGGTACTTAAAAACAGGGCCGATACAGGAAATGTCAGTACAACTTCTGAGCAGAGCCTTTTAATGCCATAAAACGTGCTGCATTATTTCTGATTATTACTTACCTAAAAAATGAAATTTCAGCACTATTCCGATCTGATCGGCTATTACAATTGTCAACAATGCACTTCCCCATAATTACACGGTGATTAGAACTTATTAGAGCGAATTCTGAAAAATATGTTGTAAGAATAAATCATAAAACAAAAATAATCAATTCCTTAAAAGGCACAAAGCAACAAGCATTAAATAAAGTAACACTATTTAAAGGGCGATAAAGATTTTAATATAACTAGAATTTTATTTTAAATCCTGATTTAAAAATATTTCACAAAACTTCTCAAAATAATTAAATATTTTATGTTAGTTTATATATATTATATAATATTATTAATATTATTAATATTATTATATAATATATTCCTTCCTATTTCACATTACTTTTCAATAAAAATTATTGACTTTCTTAAAATTTCATCAAATATTATAATAATATTACTGAATCAGACTCTGTCAAAAGAGGCGGAGCCAAACTTCCGCACACACTCCACCGCTCCCCTGTCGAGGCTTCATTGGTATAGTTGTATTGAATAGCATGGGTACAGTCTAGATGGTCTGTGGTTTAAGTTCATCGATAACGTATTCTGTA
This sequence comes from Monochamus alternatus, assembly GCA_037114965.1. Taxonomy (NCBI): domain Eukaryota; kingdom Metazoa; phylum Arthropoda; class Insecta; order Coleoptera; family Cerambycidae; genus Monochamus; species Monochamus alternatus. The sequence goes on along the minus strand of CM073427.1, from coordinate 92,193,471 downwards.
TTTGCTCCTACCTTTTACGAGATGTAGAATGTTATTTGAGGCATTTATACAATTTTGCTATCTGATTTCACTACATTAAATTACCTGTTTTATTCTGAAAACATAATAAACAAAAGTAATAAATAAGAATTTTTTTAAAAGTTTAAGGATGAATTAAGGGAGGGAGGCCTAAAAGATAATAAAAAACTTATTTCGTGATTTTAGCTCGATTTTATCGCGGCGATTTATCCATTCTTGAAAATTTCAGCAAAAAAAGAAATACTTCTCGTCTGATGTTGTAATTAAAAAAAATATATTCGTTTTCTAGTTCTACGTCTATATGAGCAACAACAAAAATGCAGGGTGAACCTTAAATAAGTACAAATATTTTAACTACAGGTGTAGTTCGTTATATAGATAAGTCTAGTGAAAGTCATTTTAAAAAAATTCAAATATTTACGGATATTAATTTTTTTTAATACCCACATTTTGAGGACCACTGACCAGATAGACCACTGACGTAACCTAATAAAATAAACCATATCATTTACTGAAGGCGAGGTTGCCATATCGTCTGTAAAATAAATAATTGTTTAAGGTAAATTTAATTTTTGCGGTTGATTCTAATATAAAAGTTCGATTTAATTTACTCACTCTATAAAAATCTAACTTCACTTTTTTGGCAGTGGGAACACGACAAATTCAACCACAATAGATGAGATCTGACCTATTTCTGCATTTTTAGGATTGCTTCTTCAGGTAGTCTCCTTTAAGTTGAATCAAATATCTAACTATAAAAATTATTATAAAAATTAAAATTATTTGAAGTTAAATATCGACAATGACAAAAAAGTGACATCCTGTCAATGAATTAAATATGACAATACCTACTTGAAAAATGTTCACCTTTTTTGTAAAAGTTTTTATATATTTTTAGGTATTAATAATATTGTGTGAAACTAACTACTCAGTGGACAAAAGCCCCAACCTGCGTTGAATTACACCCACAATATCTACCCTATTCCTTATTATTAGCTTTTGTAACATTTTTTTACTGTTTTAGAAAGGTATTTTGAGCTAATATAAATCAAATCTCTTAATTTTCGCCACATAACCTCAAATAACGTGTCAGTGCTAATCATTTCGTACTTCGTAGTAGGTGACAGATTTTAAAAATAAACACAAAACATGGATTAACAAAATAACTGGTTTGATGTATGCGTTCAATATCAAGAGAAGGCAAGGTAAAATTTGTAAAAACAGTGTCAATCTCATGCAACAAAGAAACTAGTGCCGTATGCACAGTAACAGGTAGATGTCACGACCAGTAGGTGAAATGTCCCATAGCAGCTCCACTCTCTAGGATTGATAGTCGAGGTCGACAAAGAGGTTATGTTGATACCGGTGCAAAGTATGGTCCAGCGCAAAGTAATAAGCTGTGTGCAAGTTACAAGTGGAAACAACAACATGTTATATTTGTGGAAAGGGATTTGATAATTTCAATACATCTAAATTAAAACTTAGTATGAGATACTTTTGCATCTTCTGAAACCGAACTAAACTAATGGTTTCTTTAAGTGCTTGACGCATCTGTTTTAAGAGTTGCGGTGCTAATGTATAAAACGTTTTTAAATCGTCTTATTATTTTCACGGGCAATGTTTTTCTCTTGCGTATTTAATTAAAATTTTTCATGAAATACAGTGTGATTAAATAAAATATGGCGTATTATTCAAAGAGTGAAAAGATTGACATGTTAAAAGGATATTTGTCAAGTAGTCAGTGATAGTGATAACGATAACGTTTTGTGATAAATCAGTTGGCTTATAGTAAAAATGGATAGCGAACAAATTTTGGATAACTATGATTGTAAAGTAGAGAATCTGGTTAAAATTTTCAATTTATTGGTAAGGTATAGAAATGCAAAGAGAAGGAGATGACCATTCATATTTTCATAAATAAACATATTTCAATCATTCTTCGACATGTCTAAAAATTCTATTGAACTTCGTTGGAGACTATTTGAGGACATTAGAGTAATACTGGCAGCGTTGTGATATTCACATCTACCATGACTTTTATTCCTGATCTGTTTGTAAAAAAACTATTAATCATGTGTTCTACACAGTGAACCGTACTGCTGATTAAAATATTTGTACTTATTTAAGGGTTACCCTGTATACACCTAGCTTTAATCCCAAACGACTTTATATAGTATGGGTAGTACAAAATTTGAAATAGTTGGATACTTTACATAACATAAGTACAAAAATTAATAACAAATCAATTTATATATCAACGCTACTAGACGTATTAAATATAAAACATACACTGAAAAAAAAAATCGAGTCAAAAGTGAGAGTGTCACGAATTTTTGCCATTTGGGAAACAAGTTGGGATGGTAGGGGCATAAAACTAAGATTAGCGCAAAGGCGGGTTGCTTTTAACAAATAAAGTATAACACTTATTGTACCCAGTGTAATGGCTGTTCCGAATGATAAATTTAGAGATATGAAAGACGCAGAAAATACATATGGCGCATAGCATTGTACTGCTACGAAATGTAGGCGGTAAAAGAGGAGAATAAAAAAAATAGAGACTGTCGAGACACCCTTCATGATAACACGAATACACATGGGCGTAGCCAGGAATTTTCCTAGCGGCGGGTGGGAGCCATAGAGGGAAGTTTATTGAATAAAGGGTACGTAAAATCATGGTTTTCTGAAACATTGCTACATGCAGCAAGAATTAGGGGAAGCGTAGCACTCCCCTGCCCCCCCTGGCTACTCCCATGACAATACATGATACAACGACTTAACAGAAATTTAGAATTTATATAATACTAAAAGCCATGAATTCGTAAAAAAAATAAAGATTAATTATTAACACAGTATAAGCAACAAATTAAGTAAGAATTACAAAAATTGACCGTTTATTGTGGTAATGTTTTCATGTTCTTAATGGTATCCTACTAAATATTATATATTTTGAATTAAGCCTATAAGATTTTTTTAGACAGAAAATTGATAATACTGATTATGTATTTGTATTGATTACATAATTCGTTCTTCTATCAACATTTACGTATTGAAGTGAAGTACTTAGTTCAAAATTATAAGGTATATTATGCTTGTACATATCGTTGTGGAGTTTTTTATACATTTTATTGTGCAAATTACTTATAGAGTATAATGGTATATAATTTGTATATTTTACTAGTTTTGTCTTAAGCCGTTTTTAATAATTTTGCAAAGATTTGTATCAATTTTATATATATTTTTATTCAACGCAATTATATGATTATTATCTTCAGGTACGAATACATATACCATTTTATTTAGCAACTGTTTCAGTGATTTATATAAATTGTAGATGGACCCAGCATTGAGTAGATCATCATTAAATCTTATTTTGGTAGCATTTTGATAGAATAAAATTATAGATTTTTTCAAGATTGTTTTATTTTTAATTGCACTGTTTTTTTCCATTCAATTCATTTTTTATTTGGCATTTGCTATTACATATTAGTTTATAGAAAATAACAAAAATTACAAATTAGCAAAATATTTAGTGCAAATACAGTATCATCAAATTTTTATATTCACAGAATTTTTAATGTCATCTGGCAGCGAATTGAACAGTCTAACACCATCTCCATGCATCTGTTTCTACATATAAGTTGTTTTTGAAAATAGTATATTATAATTTTGTCCAGAACGGATAATGCATTATTCTAAAAATACAAATACGAGTTATATGAATTTAAAACCGAAAACGTAGAAATTAACATAATCTAAGAATATTATATATATAGATATATATATATTCTTTAGAAATTAACATAATCTAAGAATATTATATATATAGATATATATATATATATATATATTGAGACAATATGAAATATCAGCTTCAATACTTATGGGGATTTACATGTTTATTTTAAAAAAAAACATAAAATAGAATAGAAATTATTATTGTTATTAAAATTAAAATATAGTAGAATTAAACAAAATAATATAAAAAGTGACAGCAGAAAATAAAATATAGTTAAATTTCATTAAATATTGGGACATGATCTCATATTTATCAATAGTTCATAAAAAAAAAGGAGTTAAACCCAGATCAAAGTATATAGAAAGAAAAAGAAAAGATCATTTAATAATATCATACACATATCGACAGAAGTCAAGCGAAGATAATTAAAATATTAGCAATTTAAATAAATAAAAAGGTATAAAATGTTGCGAAATGTCAAATAAATATCATAGACATGGACAAATGTCAAGTCTAAAGTTGGCTTCACAAGAGATATAACAATGTACATAAAAAGAGTAATATTGAAGAATATTTAATAATTAGATATAAGTAAAATTGTAATTACATAAAAAAATTTTGTAGTAGATTTAAGTAGTTCAGTGAAAACATAAAAAAACAGTGCATCGAAAAACTAAATAAGATCATATCTATGAACCATAATATGTATGCAAATTTTACAACAAGGAATCAAGATATCAAATTGATAGAAAAATATTAAAGAAAACAAAAGTTTGTTGATTAGAGACGAAAGAATAAAAAGAAAAGCAGCGTGGGTTTTTGAAGAAAGGTCCTAGAAAAATAAGAAATTGAGCAAGAAAAAGTAAAGTAATAGTTAAAAGTAATACTTACGTCATAAGAAAAGTGTCGAGTAACAATATAAACAGAGATCCAGGTCCAAGCTAGGAATTTGGCAGTACCATATAGTGGGAAAACCAGCCATCAATATCAGCAGCCCAATCACAAGTTAAGAGGGATTTCTAGTAGAAGTCTTATAAAAAGAAAATTAACATCAGAAAGGTATTTTATGTGCACATAAATTCACAGAAATTTACGTAAATTTAATAAGAGACAAGAAACGCTACCTAGCCATAAAATTCACAAAATAGACAGTCACAGACTCTAAGACTTATTAAAATAATAAGTTACTTACCTTAGTATAGTTAATAATATTTACTTTTCTATTTAATATATTAAAACTCGTTATTTAGTGGACCATCTGTCAAATAAAGTATGATTGGCAAATATAATACATCACCAGCAATGAACATCCATTAGAAGAATGCCACTGAATCACGAATTTTAAGAATTAAAAATATTAAAGATAGGCAACTTTTAATACGCAACTGCCTTTAAAGAAATTTTATCTGTTACCTATAAATTATGTTCATAAAACTTTAAATAATTTTGAATAAGTAGTAAACAAATCTCTTATGAAATAAAAATTGTCCATTTTGAATTGATATTTATTTGATGAAGTAAGGTACAGTGTGTTAAAAAAAAAAAGGAATTGACTTGATGAGCGAACCGACTACCATAGTCTATGTTCTACAAGCAGCCAGGGTAATTGAATAAGAATAAAAAAAAAATATATAAGATACAGGTTTGTAGTCCAATAAATACAATTTTCTTTTACACACAGAAGACATAAATACAAATCATTAAAGAAACACAAATACAATTCAAACATAAATATTATTTGGCGCCCAACAAAATTACATAACATAACAATATATGGAAAAATTTTCAACAAAAAAATATTTTTTGCAAAACTAGAGATAAGATACATAATATCATTGTTTCTATATATCTGATAGGTATGTTTTACTGTCAATATATTATTTATTGAATGGAATATTAAAAACGTGTAAATTGCTTCAGATTCATTAGTAGCCAGATACCGGTTTATCTAAAGAAATTTTTATAAATAGCCAGGAACAGTATTTCTCATTTTGTCATAAAAATAACTATTACTATTTTCCTTTTATTAGATACACCGAAAATTTCAATTGGCCAAACGATAAAATTTTTAGTGTTGCTGTAAATTTTTATGAGGGTATTTCGTTTCCCGTCATTTTTTGTGAATATACAAGGTGTTTTCTAAGTCATAACCTTAGGAGATTGTTTCTTGGGTAATTTTAAACCAAAAAATTTTAATAAACTAAGAGTCACTGGTTTTAGAGATACCAAAGGAGTCGACATTTTAAAAAATATATCAGCATCTTTGAATTGGAATTTACCTAATGAAATGTAAAAATTCACTGAATTGGTTTGCAAATACATCCAGCAGTGGTGGAGATATTGGCAAGCTCTGTCACTAATGAAAACCTAAAAATTTTAGCACTAGTGCGTATTTTGCAATTTTAATAAATTAATTTAATTTTCAATGTTATTTTTAACAAAAATGGTAAGTATATTTTATTAATTTTAAAATAATTCTCACGTAGTTAAATAAATTTTATAATAATTCTAAAATCTTTCTATTTATTTATTATTACAGATTTTTTGTTTCAAATGCTACTTATGATGTAATTATCACGACCAAAAAAACATTAATGTAAAATTTGAATTCTTCTTTTGATTGAATTGTGCTTTCTCACTATTCCTTGCATCTAAACACGTTGCCTTGTAAGAAGTGATTTAGAAATAGGTAGGTACTAAGAAATATCCAAATACACACAGTCAACTTAAGAAATTGTTTAACGCGTTTTTTTTTGGTTTTTGTTTTTATGAATTTTAATTGTTAAGAGCTTTAGGATCCCTAGAAAGAGACCCTTGGAATTGGGCTTAAAATTTTGTTTTTTTTTTTTGTAAATTTTTTCAGAAACCGGAAGTCAACTTTAACAGGATTTCGTAGGTAGTTGTAAATAGCCTATTTGACCGTGATCAATATAGCAGTTTTATCAAGTGGCAATTGCTTTTAAATAGCACATTGTAAACTTTAAAAGTAGTTAGCTTTTGCTAATCTGTTTTAATTTGACACAGAAACACCCTTGCCCAAGTTCAAAGGGGACGAGCACCAAGAAGCTGTAGGAGGTAATGACGGCACGCCTTGCGATCCGATTGATTCCAATTTGATCTCGTATATTTCGAACACTACTCATCAGATCAACACTAAATTGTCTGAGTTGTCGATAAATTATAAATGCTTCATAAAAATTAGGCAAATAGTGTAATTTGAGGTTATACCAAATGACTCTATAGTCCACATACTTATATTTTACTGAACTTACTGAAAGGAACGAAGAAACGGGATTTCAGGTTACTTTAGCGTTAGCTTCGTACAGCGTTTGTATTTTCCAAGAGCAAGAACTTAAAAGTTCAGCGCCAAACGAAACAACTCCGCAGCTTTAAACAGCGGCGATGAATTAAAAGCAATTTGCTGTTGCAGCGTTTAACCACATACATAATTTTCCTCTTAATGCAATCCACTATTCATTAGGAAAATGACGCTTTTTATAATCGATAACGGCAACGTAAAACGATCTAGAATTTAGCGAACCCTAGCCTGTTTATAAGTATTTAGTTTAATAACGAACTAATAGCGGAAAGATAATAACGCACACAAAACATATAAAACAGGAAGACCTTTTTAATGCTATCAATATTAAAGATGAATGAAACGACAGTGGTGCCTTCATTTGCCTGACCATAAAAAAATGGAACTAAATAAGGTCGCTAAGTGGGTTATAATAATAGCTTTATGGATTTTTAAATGTATTATATTTGGCTTTACTTCTGCTACACATTAACACTTAATAGACACTTCCCGCACGTATTAGATTCAATATTTTCCCTACGATCATGACAATTCTAATCACGAGAAACAGTTTGTTGTAATTACCAAATTATAACATTCACAAGTAATTATTAAGTAGTTATTTAAACTAATAGAATATGTTAACAAAAAACATTAAAATTAAACGTACACTTTGTGGTATTATGCTGAGATGTTGAGGCAATAGCGATTTGAGGATGTTCTTCAGTCGTGAAATTCAGTGATGGCAAGTATGTGCTACAGGATTAGCTTGTAACTTCAGTGATGAGGAAATAGCTGCTAGATGCTTTTCTTTAGTCACGGAACATGTTATTACTGTTGATGTACTGCGTGCTTCAGCACGGTTCTCTTGAAGTTCTGATCAGGGATATTATCCAAACAATCCTCAATTTGTGATTCAGCTACCGCTGTGGACTTCCACTCACCATGCCGTTTTATGTGTATTGTAATATTGGACCCGGAGTTGGCTAATAATATGGCAGAAGAGCGCCGAAAACAATATCCTGTATACGCTTCGGGGTTTGGGAGGCCTAAGTAACAAGCGATGTTAGTTGGCATTTTCCCAATCGTGAGGGGTATCTCTAGGACGCAAAATAACATAACTTATATAGATATCGACATGTTTAATTGTTTTTTCGTTGTTCGCACAAACATTGGATTTCACGCCCCGTTTGTCGTCTATATTGTGGAGGCACCGTCAATTCCAAATATCGTGGCTACTTTGGTCATAAGATATACGTTGTGATGTATTGAAGAGAAAATTTTCTGTTTTCTTTCTTTTCTAATACCTTTGATTTTTTTGGCCTGTAACCAACATTTGATTTATTCAAATAGGTATACAGTTAGCTTGAAATATTTTCCAATATCAATGTCCTTCTTTTCTTTGAAGCATAGTTTCAACATCGAATACTTCAACCATAGAGTTGACGGAGAGTTACGTTTTGCAGCATCGTGGAAATATCTTTTCTTTTAAAGATAAAGTGTTCTTCTTCATGCGCGATCGGTCGAAGGCAACCTCTTTTTTTTCACAGCGAATTCTTGATTTTGCAGGAACTAATACCTTATCCTCCAATATCTCTGTCGGAATATCATTGAGACACTTTTCACTCGTTTTTTATTGTATTAGAAAGGTATTTAAAGCTAATATACAGGGTTAACCTTAAATAAGTACAAATATTTTAACCAGCAGTATAGTTCACTGTGTAGAACACATAATTAATAGTTTTACAAAAAAATCAAAAATAAAAAAGTGAAATTTTAAATAAATTTTGTAATTTTTCTGTAGAAAACTTGTTGAGGACCGCTGACTGTCATACATTTATGAGTCATAGCACTGCAGATTGAACATGTGGTTCATAGTGTTGCCAGTGTTACACAAATGTCTTTGCTTTTAATAATAATAATAATATTTATTATTCCAACAGGAAAAACCCATTTACAGGAATATAAAAAAACAGCAAAAAAAATACAATTATTTGTGGTACATAAAACTGTAAAATAAAAATTTACTACAAATAACAATAAGTAAACAATAATACAAACAAGATGAAATCAACAAAATGTTAACAGTTAATAAAACCAAATCACGTTAAACGAGCTACCCAGTTACAAATACTCTCTAATGAATCATTATGTATATCACAGTTACAAGCAATTTTATTATAAAGACCACACATCAAAGATATAGGAGACTTCGTTAAAATGTTAGTGCGGGAGGTAACACAATAAAACAGAGCTTGTTGTTTGGAATTTATATGGGGTGTCAAAAAATTTATTTTTGCTAAGAGTTCAATACAATTAATTTTGTTATTCAAGATATTATACAGAAAATGAATCAACATAATATTCCGCCTGGTTTCCAACGAATCAAAATTAAATCTGTTGAGCAGATTAATCTTTTCTTGATATAAAACGCATACGTCAAGCTGCTATTTTGTTATTTAATGTTGTGTGTACCTTTATTTTTAAAATTTGTTTCACTGATTAAAGTGCGGAGTCACTTTATGGTTCTGGATTCGAAATGGTTAATACTGACTCATTTGGGGTTATGTGGCGAAAATTAAATATAATGTGCTGTGTGAAAATCATAGTTTTTCGTTATTCTTCATAAAATAACTTAAGGAAATTGTGTCTTGTATCTCTTTCTAACAATGTACTATGACATTTAACTTGTGAAATGTGGATTACTGATTAAATAGTTAATTTTTTAACAAACAGGTGTGCACGTTTATGTATAATTTTTGAACATGGAACATAGTAATATCACGTAATATCTTCCTAAATACTTTATGGTAGTATGTATTTAACTTGCGGAAATTCATTTTTAATCGTTTATAGTAAGGTCAGTTAAGCAGTTAAAATGTATGTTAATAACACTGCGTATCATACTAGATACCGAACTTTACTGTACTTATGCTTCAAACAAGTATTTTTAAAATAGATTTTAACCGTATTATTTTACTATTACGTTAAAGGAAACTTAATATTTATATTAGAGGAGATATGGCAACCTCGTAACAAATCATATGGTTCATTAGGTTGGTTATGAAAGCGGTCCTCAAAATGTGGGTATTTTTAGAAAAAATTCATATCTCCGTAAATATTATAAATGTTTAATAATGGCTTTCACTAGACTGATCTATATGACAAACTACACCAGCAGTTAAAATATTTGTACCTATTTAAGGTTCACCCTGTATATCAAATCTCCTACAATTCCTATCAATGAAGTCATATGTATGTTCTCTGTTTCTTTTGTTTCTAATACCTTAAATTTTCTTGGCATGTAACCAACATTTGATTTCTTCAAATAAGTATGCCGTTAGCTTGAAATATTTTCCTATATCAATGTTCTTGTCATACGGTAAGCTTCATCGAATGGTACTCGGTATAAGCACCTTGAGAAAAATCTAGCGCAAATTTTTTCGTTTAATGCTGTCTGCACCCGCTGAATTACGTTGGACACAAGCATTGTCACAATAATACGATAACCCTACTTTATAGTGTAATAAAAGTCGTTGGGAAAGGGCACTTTACTACACTAGTGCGCAATAATGCCACTTTCGTCAAAAATCGTGCGGACACTTTTCCGTTTTCAATTTTTGGGCCACTATTTTGTTATTTACTTTTATTTCTTAAAACCAATATCATAATCATTTTTATCATGAAATTTTCCATAATTTGATACCACAAACAATTTTTTATAATTTTTATTTTAAGATGGTGGCCCAAATATGCATTTTGCACACTCAGATTTGTCTCGCATTTTAGTATATTAAAAAGAACAACGAACTAAAAAAATCAAACTCCACCCTTGGGTAAGGAATTAGTTCCACCCAAAACCCTATATGCATGTACTATATGCCTGTAATATCAGCAGGTTTTGATTTATAACGTCATATTATGACTTGACAATAAGTTCCACAATGACATACACCGTGGCACAAAAAAGTTGAAGCGATTGAAAAGGAGCCTAATGGTCGCTTGTAGCGCCCTCTGGGAGATACAGTCAATCGTCCATAAAATTTGAATTTCGCGTCCCAAAAAATCTCCGCATATAAAATTTCATAAATTTAACTCAAAGTGGTCGAGAGTTATTAAAGAAAATTTAATTTTTTTTTTAAATTTGGCATCCTGTATATCGTAAACGAAGAGTTTCCAGACCTAAGTTCATAAGTAATTTTTTGCTTAGAATTGAACATAGAAATAACATACTGAAGGATGTACATCTCCTTCTCAAACACCCTGTATAGTTCATAGTTTATTCAATGATTCTATTCGTTTTATAACGTATACACGGATTAGTTTATAATTGTGTTCCTTGAAACAATGTATTGGCATGTATTGTATTAATAAATATTTTTACATTGGCCAATATAAAAAATTGATAATTGAAATTTTACATATATACAATTAATGTTTTAATTGAATACATCAAAACCTCTAACAATCTTGAATACGTTGTTTCAGTCATTGAGTTTAACTAATAATCTAGAGAAACTTGTTTGCAAAAATGTGGATGACGCAGTTATCAGCTCTACCTCAGCGATTTCTGTCTTTAAGCTTCTCCACCCTAGACTTTGTTGAATCAGTAGCATAAAAGTTTAGCCTAAAAAAATAACAAGAGCATAAAGTACAACATTCAACCTACACGAATTTTAAATGGACCATCTGCATGTAAATTTACCTTGCAGTATTAAGCTACCTTGTTGAAGGTGAAATTTCCCTAAAAATTCCCAGATACTCTAAAGAACGATGGCCAATGGTTGTACAGCTTTTAGTCACTATCATCACTTTTTCTGAAATTTGAATTCATTTACATAACGTTATATTCAGTGCCACAGAATGTCAACTGAATATTTAAAAGTTTTGCTTAAAAATAATTAATATCCACATCATATTATTCTTTACCTCAAGATCAAGCGGAAAGTAATCATGAATTTGCCCTTCCAGAGTGGCACTATTAGAAGTTGTTTGGGAGGCGGTCTTAAGTATGCATAACTTTATAGGGTGCGGAAATGAATTGAAAAAGTTTTCAAACAAACATCTCGTAGTTTTATATGCGTCAGGGCACATCTTCGGAAACTTGTTGAATTATTTTCTAGCTGTATTTGAACCATTCGCGTAAACAGAAGTCCCAATGAAATTTCGCTTGAATAAAAGCTAAATCTAATAGACTGGAAGAAAATATCAGGTGCAAAGTTTATAAAATTGCCCTTATATTTATATATTTTAACTATATATCTAGAAGAAAATGGCAACGAAAGGTTTAGTGGAGATAAATATTTTAGTTGCATGTACAAGATATTCCGAAAGGAAAAATTAAAATATTCAAGCAAGAGTACACTGTACATATGTTATAGAAAAACCACTACATTACAGCCCCAATACACATGAAATAGTGTTTATTTACAACCATATATGTAATGTTGATATTTCAAACTTACAATAATTTTGGAAGAAACATATTTCTGACTTTGACATATGCCCAGATGAAAAGTGACATTTACCAGATGAAAAGTTCCCACCCAGACAAATGGCACTTTCAACCCAGGTAAATGTCAACATTCACAGAATAACCAAAATGTTTAAAAAAAATATTTTATTGTACATTAAAACATTCTCAACAAATTTTATTCTCATTAAGTGTTACAAATTATTTTGCTAAATTAATTATAACATTCGATTGGTTACAAGCGGCAACAGAATTTGTTAATCCATACTAAACATCCTGCATAGATATGGTATCATTTTTAGTACTGGACTTTGAGATTTCACCAGATATTTTTGTGGCCATATTAACCTGAGAATATCAAGACCTGTCGACGTAACCTTCCGATGCGATGAAAGATTTCCATCCCTCTAATCTTTTTAACTGGAGAATGTCACCACCGCTATTTACCAATAGTGTGGCTGCCGTTCTTTGGAAGCAGTGTCTCATGTATGTTTCACAATGCGGAAGCTTTAGAAACACTGCAATTTTTTGGGAAATTGCCTTATTGAAATGTAGTAAAATGACAGGCGAGTGATTTTACCGAATGTTAATTGTAAAAAGAAGTTTTCATTTAGAACGTCTCGTGAATGTTTCACAATGCGGAAGCTTTAGAAACACTGCAATTTTTTGGGGAAATTGCCATTATTAAAATGTAGCAAAATGACAGGCGAGTGATTTTACCGAATGTTAATTGTAAAAAGAAGTTTTTATTTAGAACGTCTAAATGAAGTGCAACATATAATAATAATATAATAATAATAATATCTCTACCCTCATTCTAATCACAGGGATTAGCCTAGAAGTCGGATTGCGCCCAGGAACGACTTACGTTGGTAGGCCCTAACCACTATTCAGTGCAGGAATAAGGGAAACCTGGAAAACCTCATTAATTAGGAGGGTAGTCAAATATCAACCGGTATCAATCTCTCACATTGACTCAAGCAAACATTCTTCCACCCTACCATACCCGCAGAGAAGGTGCCCATGCTCTCTACGAATATAGCTTATATACGGTCTACCGGCAACCGGGCGCGAACCCACACGCATTTTTAATGTTAGAATTTCGATATGCACCTGATACACCAATTATACGTGCAACCTTTATAGGTAGCATGTCATCAGGTGCATTCTTCAAAAACGCCGCAATGTTCCACTGGAGATATTGCTTGACTGTTTGAATACAGATATCCAACTTGACGCTTTTTCGATTTTACTTTGTTAATTTCCCACATAATTATTTTTGTTACAAAAACTATGCATATAAAATGTATAGTTGTAAATAAAATACAATACAATCCTCGGTGAAAAGTTTCATTCTTGCCTCGAGAAATGGTCCCATCCTTTTCTCTCGACAAGAAATACCTTCCAATTGGGGATGTAATATACTATTTCTACAAAGACAAAAGATTTTAAACACTTAATAACTGAACTATCAAATTAACAAATAACAAGAATGTTACATCATACCGGAGATGGGTGGATATTTTCCGCGTGTCTTGTAAAAACCATGTCATCATTTATGTTGCATAAATAACAGTCTCTTTTTAAATGTGAATAAATTAATACCTATACTTGGCAACACAGCGCTGCGTCCCTACCTTTGACATATACGAAATTTAAATTCGCGTCTGACGAGCGGCCATAGGCGTCGATAAAATGAGATTTAATATTGTTTAGAAATAATGTTACTCTTTTATAAATTATTTTGGGAATTTTTTGAAGGTCGTTTTCCTTCATTCTTATTTTTCTCTATACTCTCGTAAAAGATTTTGTACTTAGTTATGGTTAACCCTGTATATTTTATAAATGTACGTAGCGCTACAGAAATATTTGCAAGTTGTGAGTTGAAATTTGCCACACAGCGAAATACATGTAAAAATGAACTAAAACGTTCAGGAAATATTAAAGACATAAAGATATAATGACATGTGATTACAGCGAACATCATTTTTTAAGCTGTGGGTACTCAAAGTGGACATTTCACATCACTTTCTCCTACTTCCACAGATAAAGAACCATTTGTGCTGTAACGTTATTGATATTTCTGTATTAAAAAGGTTCTAACGCTAGAAATGAAATATATTTCACAGTTTATTCTACAAACACATTGCAACTAATGGAATGTTACAATGGTAGCTTTGTTTCTCATCAAGAAAAAAAATCTATAAACATAGCAGAATTTACTCGATTACTTAGATATTAAGAGGAAATTGATAATAAAAGAAAATATAAAACTGTCGTTGAAGTGGATAACAACTCCTTCAACATTCCTGTTTCTGCAGAAAAATTTTTTGATAACAACAGTTTAAACGTACATTTTGTCGTCATATCGCCCTGCTATTGAGTGAAACAAAGATTTATGATCTCTAGTCACAGGATTTTTGTGGTGATTTTTTGCTCACATCTGCTCCTAGCTGCGGTACTAATGAATATATCTAAAATCGATAAATTAATAGCAGAAAGTGTTAAAAACCATCTGGAATAATATAAAATGAATATGTAAAAAATTTAGGCAATGATGTGTCACTGTCTAAATTTGGCAATACAGATATGTATAAAATAGCATTTTTTACAATAATTTCAATATTTTTTAAAGTCGTTTTGTCCCTAATAATAAATACTAAATATTTCAATTTGTTTTTTTGATATTAAAACCTTAATAGACGTGAACTAAGTAATAAATAATTAAGTAGATATTTAACGTATTAATACATAACATAAATAAGCACTTATTAACTAAAATAGAACTGGACTGGGACATGAAAATTAACTTTTAACCTTTCACAGAATTGGAAACCAAAATAACTCCTCTCAGTTGGACGCAGTGGCTTTTACTGGAACGAAAACTTTGTTTTTAATACTGAAATGATTGGGAATTATCAACGAAAACAATTTGAATTGAATTCGCTTCGCGCTTTTGGATATACAAACTAGTTATTCATTCATTTTTCAATACCGGCATTGGGAACTTTGCATTAAAATTCTAATAAAGATAATAGTTCAGTAGATCTAAATGATGAAATTACGCCATTAACTTGCATACATATTTTAATATACAGTTTATAGTTTATTAGTAAATGTAAAGACAAATTAAATAGAACATTTGTAGCGTATTAAGAAAAATCGTACATGAGTTTATTTTATTGTATACAGTATACTCCAAAAGTATGGAATAAATTCAATAAAAACGAAACAATTATTTTTTGGGAAAAATCCTCGAACAGGTCGATTTTTAATTTAAAAAATACATTTTAGCGTAAAATGCGATTTTCAAATGTCATTTGTTTTCGAGTAATGACGTCATCGATTTTTTTTAAATGGCAACGCCATATTTTTTTCCTTGATTCTGAAAGATCGTTTAATTCTCTATCACACAGTACTAAAATTTTGCCCTCTTACATAGGAAAGTTTTCGAGTAAATGACGATTGAATGTTAGAAAACGTAAATTTTGTCCATAAAAAAGTAACAATTCTGAGGTATATAAAATAAAATACAACTGATTAAATTTTATACTTAAATTAAATGTTCGAATTGCCATCCACCAACTTCTTGACAATGCGCAAGTCTGTGAAGAAATTCTTCTTGCACATTATGAATGATTTCTGGGGTAACTCTGCGTATTTCGTCCCGAATGCGATTTTGAAGTTCTTCTAAATTACGTGGTTTATTAATGTACACTTTTGACTTCAAGTATCCCCATAAAAATAGTCAAGAGGTGTAAGATCTGGCGATCTTGCAGGCCATTCTATCGGTCCGCGTCTGCCGATCCACCTCCCTGGAAAACAGTTGTCCAAAAAATCTCGTACAGGGCGCGCATAGTGTAGAGGTGCACCGTCTTGCTGAAACCATATGGTATCGTCAGGAATGTCAAGGTCATTATCGTTAGGAAAAATTACTACAAGGGCTGGAACAAGGTCATTTCCTAGAAACTTACTTTTTTAAGATATACAATTTCCCATAGAATATTGATTTGCAAAAAAAATTAAATATATCAAAGGTTTGGGTGTTGTATTTGATGAAAAGATATCATTTAATTTGCATATTAGTGAAATATTCTCACAACTTTTCTGACCATAATTCAATATAAAAATAACACCAATAAATTTCCTGGGCATTTGGTCATTTATTACACAAAAAGCATCAGTTTAAACTACGTACGTTTCGGGATTATACCCATCATCAAAATTTAAAACATTTCTTAAGAAATTATTACATAACTATAGTAGCAATATATGGAAACAATTACATACTTATCAACAATGTTTATATATAAAATGTTTAAGCTCAAACAGCTACATTCTGCGGAAGTTGGAAATGGATGGAATGCAAGCTATATTTTCTAGTTACTTTTTTGTTGTAGTTTTTATAGATACTAGTTGCTTTCATACAAATGTAAAATGAAAATTGGCTAGCTTTGCTCGATAGCTTAATAGTTACACATTTTTTTAATACTAACAAAACTAGATATTCTCATAGGCGTTTGCCAACATCTGATCTAGGCACCTGTTTATTCCCTTTAAAAATAAATTAGGCAATCATTTTATTTTGTAGCGTCCTTTTTAGAGGTTTATCATGCATAACGGCCATTAAATGAAGCCATTTGAGATTTGATGTTCACATGTGTATCACTATGTTCACATAAATGCTAAACGAGTACTAAAATGACATTTCGGGTTTTTAAATTGTCTTCCATCAACTTAGCGTTGCCCTTTAACGATTGACATTTGCGTAATATTTTTTAAGGTTGATATTTGGCGAAGGATATTTATGTTATATGTATATGTTCTGTAAAGTCTCGGTGGGATGCTGCCACGCGTGTGTTAAATAACAACCTTCGAACTTCAAAATTTTGATTTCGATTACATCAGCTTTATAAAATATAGAGCAGTTAGTGGTATTTGAAAACCGACTAAAATACACATAGGTTCGTGTACTATGAATTGGTTAAAAATTGTCTAAAATCTAACTAAACTTTTATTACACCCTTTATTATCGTTATTATTTGAGATACAAAATAAAGTTTCGAATAAAGGTTGTAGCTGTAACTGAACCTTTTTAAGTTAATGGAAGCATAGTGACGTACAAGAAGCAATAATATATTTTTTAATAGAACGCCCTGTGTATTGTTAAATTTTTTAATTATTCCTTTTTTTTTCCTGATGTCAGAAATATGATATATGACACTTATATCTTTAACCGTTTTCGAGTTACTATTATTTTTTTAATCTTATCTCTTTGTAAAAAGATATATTAATACGTTGAATTTCAGATGTAAAATTAATTATTTGCATACTTAATTAAATTTTAGGTACATTCATATCACCACTCTGTAATACATAATAATATCTTTTTACAAAGAAATAATAGCAATAACAACAAAATATTTTATTAAAAATCAATTCTTACTATAATTTTTGTGGTACAGAAGGTAACTAATCTGTAATTTATTTCTTTCTGATATGTCAAAATAAACAATAAAATAAGACTCTTTATGTAAATAAAACTAAATAAATTTATTGAATTAATGTAAAGTATATCATGTATGTATTTCTTTCGATCTTCCTGGTTGTTACAATCTGGAACACGTAAAATCCTGTTTTATATTTCTAAATAAATATCACTAGTGTCAATGTATTAAACACAAATTATACACATGATAATACACTAAATTGCGTCTTCTTTTTTATACCACAAAATAAACCTTATTTTTTAAAACCCTCCATAAAAATCTAGGGGTGTTAGATCTGGTGCCTTTCCAGGCTACTGAATAGATTCATTAATCCCAATCCATTTTTCTGGGAAAGTGTTATTTAAATATTGCACAATCCATTGTGGGGTGGAGCTCCGTCGTGTTGAAAGCATAGGTTTCTCCTTTCCTGCATAGGCACATTCTCCAGAAGAGCAGGAAGTTTTTCTTGTAGGTATATTCCTAAAAAAGGCCCAATTAAATGTCGATGATGTCGCACTATACATTTACTCCAAAATGGCTTTGGTTTAAGACTGGAGTTACAACATGGGGATTTTCAATGGACCAGCAGTGTTCGTTCCGCCTGTTTGGCAAACCATTACTGACAAACCGACTTTCGTCCATCCAACGTGGCGAAAAAGGTTCTAATCAACAGCTTCTACATTCACTACAATTTGAGGTATAAAAATTAAATCTGTTTTCATTGTGACGCTCAGGCAAATACTCTAAATTGTGAATTTTGTAGTCATGATACCCATTGGTCTTTAAAATTTGTTGAACGGTTGATTTATTTAAATTCAATTCCCGGCTAGCCTGCCGTATAGAATTTCGTGGATTTTGTTAGAAATACTGTAAGGCCCGGCGCAAAATGAGACGCAGCTTGGTGATATGACGCAGCGTGAGTCACGGCGAGTTTTATGCGGGAGGAAACTGCTAGGGCGGATACCGCGCACATACGATTACAGTTTTTACTTCGCAGGCAAGCCATATTACTGAAAAATGGCAACTGCTCCTGCACTCATTGATTATCAATTTAGTTCTGAATTTGATTCAAAAGACGAGTTTGAGTGCGAAATGGCATCGTGTATCACCCAGATGGGTAGTAATAAAAAAAGTCAGTGAAAAGCTTGTACTTGAAAAAAAAACAAAAACTCATGGAGAATTTGCCTTAACTAAAGAATTTAGAGACGATTTTGTTCTCATGTAGTCTACATGGCTTGTATCGTACAAAACTTGTCGAATTCGCACAGTCTCGATTAATTTTTTTTCCATGTTTTCAAACACGCGTCGTGATTTCTAAAACTGCGGCAACTACACTGCGTCCCTCAGGATCACGTTGAGCCAAAACTGCGTCACGTCACGCTGCGAAGAAATATACGGAATAACTACGAGGGTTGTCCGTAAATTAAGGTCTTCAACAAGCTCCCCTAGCTTAAATCTGACAACAGCACCGTGTTCCTTGCTTCCCTCACCACTAATCTGGCTGGTCACTGCCTCGCTGTGACGGTCAATCTTGGAGTCTTGGCCAGTGTTGTTAACACGTAGGGAAATTCGCTACTTGTAGGAAAAATTTGTCACTAAATCGGTTGGTAGGGAAAATATTTTTATTTTGTAGAGGAAAAAGAACTTTAACAAAATAATAAGTTTCGCAAATACTTACTATTTTACCATTTAAAAGAAAATAAGATTTTATGGATCATTTCTCATATTCGTTTGTAATCAATAATATACCAACAGCGCTTTATCTTTCTACAGAATTTTAACATTTCTAACTTGGGCTTGGTCTATGGCTTGGGCAGGCAGCGTAGGGAAATTTATAGTAGAGTAGGGGAATTTCATACTTCGTCGTAGGGAGACAAATTTTAAAAGGTTAACATCACTGATCTTGGCTTAGCAGCCGTTAACGATGGAAGGAAATTCGACGCTCCTGTCAAGTGTGAATTGCGTTCGGTGATTAGATTTTTGTGGTTTAAGGGGTCACCCCCTATTGAAATTCATCGTCAGTTGACCGATGTGTATGGAGAAAAGTGTATGGACACAAAAAATGTGGTGTAGAGAGTTCGCAGCCGGTCGTACAAACGTGCATGACGAGGCCGGCCGCGGGCGTCCATCAGTTTCGGACGAGTCAGTGACGAAATTTGAGGAGCATTTGCTTGTGGAAATCATAGACCATCCTCCTTACAGCCCTGATTTGGCCCCTAGTGACTACTATTTGTTTCCCAACCTGAAACAACACTTAGGAGGAATGAAATTCTCCAGCGACGAAGAGCTGAAGGCAGCCGTCGATACCTTCCTGCGCGAGTCGGCGGGAGAGTGGTACGATGCGGGTATGAAAAAGCTCCCAGAACGACTCCAAAAATGCATTGATCGTGACGGGGACTACAATGAAAAATAGCTAAAAGTCCAAGCTTTCAGAGTATGTACTTAGTTTTGCAATAAAAAGATGTTTACTATTTGAAAAAAACATTAGAGACTTTAAATTACGGACAACCCTCGTATTATTACTTAGATTCACAAAAACTCGCCGTGACTCACGCTGCGTCACCTCACCAAGCTGCGTCTCATTTTGTGCCGGGCCTTACAGTATAGTTGTATTAATACCCTTCGGGTGATTCTTCCGAACAGAAAATGTCTCTTCATTTCGTCGTAAGGTCGCCTTCAACATTTTAAAGGTTCTATGACCAGGAATGGGGCGCTCTGGGTACCTTTCTCCATATAACTCTACAACCTTTCTTGAATTTTTGGATGACTCGTCGTAGATTAGCAACATTAAACGTTTGACGTTCGTATTGAATAATGTCAAGTATTTTGTGACATACACTATAAACAACGAATAAGTATTCAATTATTTTCCTTGATCCTTCGCTAATGTGATTTTTACATGGTATTTCTTTTGAGGCTCTATAGGACGATATTGCTTGCAACTTTTAAACTAAAAGTAATACAGAAAAACATCTCTAATAAAAGTTTATTAGAAAAAAAAGCATTTTAACACTGGGTATGTTTCTGTTAAAAAATATAATTGATGACGTCATTCGTCGTTTCTGTCAAATCCCAAAGATAATACTTTCGATTGAAAATTGAGCTTCCCGAGTCCATTTAACACCAAGTGTCGTAAAAGTGGCCACTCTGGATACCCAAAATGCATAGTTTTATTGAACCACATTAACTGTATATCAACATGTTGAATTCAAATTACGTTTTTTTTTTTTTCGCCCATAAATATGAATAATGTGAAGGGAAAGAACATTAGAGAAGGAACAAGAACATTTATGTTAAAGAACTGATTAAAATCCCCCCATATTCTGCTCTTAAAATCCGTAACCGTAGTGCGACGAAATGATAAGAAAATAATTCAGAGGTTCTAAAATAAATTTAGATGTTTCAGAGTACCCTGCGATTTATTTTAATAAATGAAAACGGTTTGGAGTTTAAAACATACTTTTTTAAGGAAGTCTATAAATCTCTGGAATGTAAAAAAGTTTTTTTAAAAGTGATTCTATATTATTTTTCTTGGATGATGTATGGTTTGTATTCGATTGAAATCTATATTAAATTTACTTTTTCAAAGTTCGGGTCGTGTTTTCAAAACAAAAAACACTTGACGAAGGAAAACGAAAAATGAAGGTTGGAATTTTCAAGTCAAAGTTTTGACCTAGCGAATATGCTAATATCCTCACAAGCCTTATACAAGGTATTTATGAAATAAATGAGTTCCTTCAGAGGAATACAGAGTGTCCCGTAAAGTATGTTACAAACTTTGAGTATTGTATAGTACATAAAACAATATGACTAAACACTTCACTTGAGAACGATTCAATGAGCATAAAATTACCAATAGTAAGTTGACGTTGAGTGAATATAGAACTCTAATATTTTATTTTTGTGTTCTTTGAACACTTCTCAAGGGGCATGTTTATGGAATCTTGTTCCCTGCAGCTCTCAGCCCTTTCTTACTCATCTAACTACTGTTCATTAGTCATTTTGTACTATTTTGGAACTGTGGTATAAGTATTACTGGAATACTAAACCCTCTGCATTTTGTAAATTTACTAGAAAATATTACATAAAAACACAAGAGATAAAAAATTTCTAATTTCCTTTCCAAAAATCCTTTCTATGTCTTGTGAAATAATGTAATAATATCTTTACCCCTCATTCTAATCACAGGGATTAGCCCAGAAGTCGGGGACTTCTGCGGGAGAAGGGGCGGCATATTATTATTAAGCCGCATTTGCGCCCAGGAACGATTGATAGAGACCCTAACCACTATTCAGTGCAGGAATAAGGGAAACCTGGAAAACCTCATTAATTAGGGGGGTAGTCAAATATCAACCGGTATCAATCTCTCACATTGACCTAAGCTAACATTCTTCCACCCTACCATACCCGCAGAGAGGGTGCCAATCCTCTCTACAAATATAGCTTATATACGGTCTACCGGCAGCCGGGCGCGAACCCACAGCGATCTAGTCACCTCGATTCAAGTACTGACGCCTGAAACCGCGCGACCACTAACTGGCCTAAATTGGCTGTACTTTAATTTTTTTTTAACAGTAAATAGAATGCAGTGTTAAAAAACACTGTTTTACTATCTCAATTGTATTTATATCCCGATTATTTATGGTCTTCCTAAAGCTGACTACTCCCTGAAAATACCATTATGTATTCTTTTTTTATTCCTTTTTCCAAAAAGGAGCTACGTCGCAAAACTTTTGAAGTTTACTCCTTTTATGATCTATAATTGGAAAACGGTGCGTTTAAGGTCGGCGAATTCCTCGACGTAAAATTATTAAATTTGTGTTGTTTTTAGGTGCCGGAATCTCAAAAATTATAACATGTAGAAAGAACAAAAGTAATATCGAAAAATAAAAATTTTGATGTTATGTTTATTCAATGTTACTTTTTAAATTTTCCTTAAATAAAATAATAACTTTTAAAAAACGTTTGCAAGAGACACATTAATTTTCCATTCAAACCTCACATTTCAACAATTATTTTCACATAATTATAAACAAAAGTGAACAATTTCATATGCAGATCTATGTAAATTTATGTTATAACAATATTTACATTTACAGTTAAATTTAAAAAAATACGTTTTTCAAAGATTTCTGAACTTACAAATTTGTTGGTTATATCGTTTTCTGTCGTTATATATTCGTTTTACATCGGTACATTTGAGTATTCACAGTTAGCACGAAATAACATTCCTGATATTTCCTAAGCTATTATTCAGTTCTTAAATTATTTGTATTTATAGAAAACACTGTTTCAAGAATACGACGCCCTTAAAATGTTATGGTATAGTATAAGAAGAATATAAGATTTAAGTAATCCATTTGATTTGCCTGGTGAAAAATTAAAATATTATTTAGATTTCCTAAGCTATTATTCAGTTCTTAAATTATTTGTATTTATAGAAAACACTGTTTCAAGAATACGACGCCCTTAAAATGTTATGGTATAGTATAAGAAGAATATAAGATTTAAGTAATCCATTTGATTTGCCTGGTGAAAAATTAAAATATTATTTAGATTTAGTAAAAGCAATATGGTAATTTATTAACGAATTAAGACCATATTTGGCAGTTCCTCAGAGACAAAAAGTATTCCGGCGGAGCCAACGATAAAATTCTGGCTTTCTAATTTTATTTTTTGTTAGATGCATTGGTTCTAGTATTTGCAACATTATTATTTTTAATATAAGTTACCAGACATTTACCGAAAATTTTAATTTACGACTGGCAAAAATCAGTTGTTAACTGTATTACGCGCAGGTAACCAATGCTGTCACCGAACATTTGCTACAAACTCAGCAAACAAGAAACCACAGAAAATCTGAGTAAGCTGTATCAAGAACAGTTTAGTTTAAACAGTTTATCATAATTAAATGAATTCTCATGTTTATATCATATTATCTTTCATTGTTGGATGTTTTGATTTAAATTAAATGTAAATTTAATAAGCCGTCGATTTTCATAATTCAAATAACACTAAAACTTATCTAAAATTATAAATGATATGCAAGAAGTAGACATATTATTTGATAAAGACGATCGCATTTTGTATTCCTGACTGATCTCATCTTCCTTTATTTCTGATTATTTTCTTTTTATGCTATACAGGGTGTTAAAAAAAGAGTGTAAAATATTTCAGGAGGTAATAGTATGAACCAAAATAAGCAGAAAAGTCTTAATAAACATGGGTCCGCAAAGTAACGGTTGCGGAGATATGGACCACTATTCGTTTTTCAAACATTTTATTTTATTAGGAATAAGCCGACAAAGGAAGCTTTTAACAAACAAAAGACAAAGTTACAGAAGATGTTCAAAGTGCCCTCCGTCCATATCCAAGCAGGCACGACATCTTTGTCTCAACGATATTCGAACTCTTTCGAAAAAACCCTCCTTGGTTTGGATTTCTTGACACTTTTGATTAATCCGTAGCTGCAGCTCTTCCAGGCTATTTACAGGAGTACCATACACTAATGTCTTCAAATATCCCCAAACAAAGAAATCTAGAGGGTTCAGATCAGGCGATCTTGGAGGCCTTAAAACAAGTCCGGCCCTTCCTACCCATCTATGTGGAAAAGTTTGGTGTAAATGTTTCTAACGGCCATGGAAAAATGAGCTGGAGCACCAACATGCTGGATTCAAAGTAATGTCTTCCAAAAACTCATACAGTGTGTTCTGCAGAAACTTGAGGTAAGCAGCGCCTGTTAATCGGTTTGGTAAAACAACAGTACCTAGAAACCTGTCACCTACAATACCCATCCAAAAATAAAAAAGGGGCTAAAAAACATAAAACATTCCATATCTCCGCAACCGTTACTTTGCGGACCCATGTTAATTGAGACTTTTCTGTTTATTTTGGTTCACCTCCTTAAATATTTTACACTCTTTTTTTAACACCCTGTATTATGTAGTCCTAAATTTAGTGTAGAATATATAGAACAACATAATATAGTAGTGTTGTGTGTTTTTTTTTGTTATTGTATTTATTATGTGTGTTACTGGTTTCTCACATGGAAACTATGATTTTTTTTTTTTGTTAATGATTGTAATCGATTATTTCATCGCATATCCCCATTAAATAGACATAGCTCATCGTTATTAATGTTCTTAACAATGAATCTATTTGAATTAGAAATGAACCCGACGAAGTCCCACATATTACATATAATTCTGCTTGGCGTAAGGAGATATTTCCAACAAACCAATTTACTGGGATTGATCCAACTAAACGATGTGCGGAGTAATGAACATCCCAACTAAGTTTATTAATTACGCTGTCAGAAGTAATAGCTGCCATTCATCCGCAAGTATCACTCAATTGTGCCGTTATTAACAATATTCACAATAGTGTAATTCAGTAATATTACTGTAAAAAGTTTCCATGAACGAAGTAAATTTGATAATATAACAATACAAAAACAATATCACCGCACCTCGTTCGCAGATGACGTCATTATCAGGGGCGCACTTAGGGAGTTAATAATGTTCGTAGAAACCGAGGTGTAAATAGATACCTACAAGAAGTTAAAATCAACACGTTACCTTGTACTGGTAATTTATAATATCTAACATTATTCACATTAAGTTAATTAGTTTACAAAACACATAGCATAACATCCCATGTGTCGGTTTTCTGGAACACTGCTGTGTCATTAGCAAATTCAATAATTTCTCCTCTCATGGGTAGTGAGAATGAATCGTTAATGTATACAGAGAACAGAATTGGACCCAACACTGTACCCTGTGGCACACCATACTCTATAATTTCCCTGGCACTGTAGACATCCCCCACTCTGGCACACTGGTACCTATTTGATAAGTAATTTTTGAATAATTGTAAGCGTATACCGCCTACCCCAATATTTTCTAATGATTGCAGCAGGAGGGGATGGCTAACAGTATCAAAAGCCTTTGATAGATCTATAAAAATACTAATGCAGGGTGTACTTTTATATAACGCCGAGGAGACATTATTTATCAAGATCACCATAGCATCTTCTGTTGAAGTGTTTTGCCTAAACCCATATTGTTTTAAGTTAAGTAGTTTATTCTTATCAAGAAATGAGACTAAGCGAACTTTTAAGAATTTCTCAAATATCTTTAAAAAATTAGGTATGAATGATACAGGTCTATAATTGCTAGCTATCATGACATCTCCTTTCTTGAATATAGGAATGATCAAGGAATCTTTAAAAGCCGACGGCCAAATTCCTGTCTATATACACTTATTAAAGATAAATGCAAGCGGTTCCAACAAATACAATGCGATAGGTTTTAAAGTTTTAGCTTTAAGGTGATCTAAAACCCGGCGACTTTTTATGTTTTAACTCACGAATAGTATGAAATCAAAAATGTTGCAGAATTACTGAAACATGTTATAACAGGCGGATAACTTGTAATAACACTTTATTCTATTTTTATTGTAAAATTTAATGCAAACTTCCAGATTTTTTTTAAGAAATAATCACGGATAGTATGTACCAAAACATATATAAACTTTGTGACAGGTGACAACAGACTAAACATACGATATAGCTAATACTGTAGATAATTTTCGGACATATTTACAAACACAACAATGGAAATATCTGGCGATACGGACTAATATAACCGGAAATATTACAAAATTCTCATTATATTCTCACCCCTCGTGTATCATATTTTCTGATGTAAACTCGTGAAACTTGTACCAGTGATTAATTTGTGGTGTAAACTGTAAATATGAAGTCAGTGTCTAACCAGTAAGAATTTCAGAAATTCTACACCACTGGGTTTTTTGGATATGACAGCAATGTAAAAAGATATCTCTAATTTTATTTGAAGAACTCTAGTCATAGGAATAACCCATAAGATCCGTGAGATGAAGCGCGTGTCTACATCTAGTGGTCACTGCCTGTTAAATACTGAAACGGCCACAACAGAAAGTAACCCATAAGATTTTTCTATAGAAATACAATTTTAAACACATGAGATAATTGAAAAAATAATAATAATAATAAAAAATTTCTATTCCGATGATTTTAATTAACTTTTGATGATTGCGTATTTTTATGACTAGTATAGTTTTACGAGTTATTTTCATTAATAGGGTATGCTATTTGCCCACAATCCAACAGCCAACATCACACTGTATGTTTGTATATCAAAGATAATCGAAAAAAAAAGTTTAACTTCACCTGTATCTGCAAAACACCCAATGCTTAATATCTCCTAGTCAAACTATCTAATTAAAACTGAAACCATCCTTGATAGCACATGTTAATACAGTAATTTCATAAACAAGTTAATACATGCAAAACGGAATTAAAGGACAACAAGTAATTGTTAGAAAGTGTTGCTCCCTCTTCCCTCTTGATGTCTTTGGAAAAAAACAGGTCGATTTTTATTTTGAGGGTTGGCAAGACTTTATCGCCCCACCGTATAAATGTAACTTGCACCATTGTTATTTTAGATCCCTGAAGATAGCTTTAATTAGGCCGAAAAGTTGGCAGACGTGGGAAATTGTTTTTCCTCTTTTATTATTTTGGTCTGTTACCAGATCAATAAAAACTTCTTTTATTATTAACTAGATGTCCTTAAAACAAAGTTAAAATTGTTGGTCTGTGATCATATTTGTATACCTATTATTATGAGAATGTCCTATTATGTAATTTTCATTAGATAAATTTTATTATTTCCTACACAATTTGGAAACGAGACCACGCTGGCTTGAAGGCCTCGATATAAACGATTTTATTTTATATTAAAAGTTTCACAACAAAAAACGGCTGTTTAACCCTTGTTTAAACGTCACTTTTAACATTAAAACATGTATATGTCAGTTTGTAATTTTTTCAAGTTTGAGTTGGGTAATATTAACATCCATTTCAGTGTATATAGTTGACAGTTTTATATAGACTCTACTCGACTTTATTTGCTCCTTATTGTTAGAAATTGATATTTAGACTACTATTTATTACAGAAAAGTTTGTGTATATTTTATATTTTGTTTCGTTGGCTCGTAGAGGACCTGTTGATTTAAAAAACTAGTTTTTTAAACTTGGTATGTATACCCATTTCGAACACAACAAATAAATTTTACGTTATCAAATTTATGTACCAAATTTTCACCGAGACATTTTGAACGTATATTACTTGACAAAAAAAGTATCTTCTAGTACTGAAACATTTAATAGGAGACATTCTTTACTCAGATGAAAATAACCAGATGTGAAGTCATTAGAACTTATTTAATTTATAGTACCATTTTTTACATTTTTGATGAAATTGCTCTCCTGGGGAAAGTTATTCGGAAAATTTATGTGAGAAACAGAAATAACTTTTTGCTTGTTTAGAAGTTGTAATTGATACAGTGCCAAAACAACAAAAATATTTTTTGGTGGAATAATGAGGAATGTTTGTAAATTGGTTTATTTAAAAAGTTTCTATTAATTTATCTAGATTATGATCTTATCTGTTAATTTTATGAAAAGGAGCATTTGAAAAGGCCAACCTTAAAGAATAGAAATACATTAAGAAAGAATTTAATTTTGGTATTTGTTCAATGTAGTTAGTTACAAATTTAACTGGAATAATAGTGCATTCCTTGCATGCAGCAAACTACATCTAGTGGCCATTAACCACTTCATACTGGACTTATGAGGCCACAGAGCAATTCGTCTTACCATGCTGTAGTCACAATGGAAAATTCTTCTCGCCGAAGCGCGATAACGACATTTGCAAAACGGAATTCCAGAAAACAACTAGTCTACGGCTTAATGCCTTGTCGAGCATTGAATTACACCTGAAAACACTATAGTAGACAGCCAAAGCATTCATCAGCTACTCACCAGACAGGTACCGGTTTCGAGCTTCTTGAATAAATTAAAGAGGGGAAAACCATTTAGAATAACAATTCGTAATGAATTCCTAATGGTAAATAATAACTTCAACAAGATTTATTCATTCATCATATTTAGCTAATTATAGAATTGTTTTTACCAGTTACTGTATACTTCTCTATAGTCAGCGGTCGAAAATCTAGAGAGTGGCTATTCGTTAGCTTGTAGACACGCGCAACGGGCGAAGCACTCGGGGACTAACATTTCACAGGCGTACTAAGTTTGAATGCGATCAGATATAAAAAATATCAAAATTACAAAAATAATTACATTACATAACATCCATTATTTTTAGTAGAGAGTGATATAACAGTTTTTGCCCATTTCTGGGGGTTATATAATAAAAATGATAAGAATTATTTCCCAATTGAAAGTTTTTATCTTGTATTATCCAAGGTCGAAAATTATGAAAGTGACTAATTTACAGCACAGAGATGAGTACGGGGAGTAAGGTGAGGGTGGCATGATTACCTAAGCATGCCACTTGAGAAGAGTACAAAGCACATAAAATTATCAAAAATAAGTTGTCGTCGATTGAACACACAGCACATTAACAATTTACTTTAAATGTGCCCCCTGTGCCCTCCTCTCTACAAATTAGAATGCCTATTATGACGGCTATTGCCCACCACTACGTCCTTACATCTACCTGATTCGCACTCCGCGGACATCACACTTAAACCCTGTCCTCATGGACGCAAAATTCACGGATTTTTGCACGAATTTTGCAACTTCTGTTTTAATTATTTATGGCGGGAAAATCTCATCTTTTGACAAATTTTGCGAAACAGTAAAACACTACAAATATTATTGCTACTTTCATAATTATGTGGTATTAATAAATTTGTCTTGAGCTTCTGACAATCTATCATGGCAGTTTCATGCTGAAAATGAAGGATACATACACACTATTCACTATTGGTTACTAACACTGTCATTATAATGGTCACACATTAACATTTATTATATCATATCGTACCGCTTTCCGTATGACCTTCATGCATCCATGTTTCGTCAAAATTTAATATATTCTTCGATCCAGATTCTGATCTTTTAATATTTATTTCAAATAGTTTCTTCGCCATATCACTATTTCGTCTTTTCATAAATAAATTCATATGCCACGCATAATTTGCAAATGCACCCTTGTATATATTCTAAGCAAAGTTCCATCTTGTAAGATATAGCTATCCAATCTTTTTTTGTCGAAAACTCATTTTAATTGTACCACTTTTTTATTTGCACTATACATATATGCTACTCAAGTTTTTGTTAATGAAATACATATTTCAACATCACTTACACTCATATATTGATCTCGCGCGGTAAACTCTTCGTACATGTCATCATCCGATATTCCTCACTTGTTAAATTAGGGCCATTTTGAGAATACACTATAGAGCTTAAATTATTCTCCATTCTTAAGAACACAAAATCACTAATACAATAAAAAAGAGGTAGATCCGTGAATTCGCCACAGCCAATAGAAAACTGCGGCACATGCGCACTTACTGCATCAGAACTGTAATTGGGCATTCTCTTAGAGATATGCACACGATTTTGTAGGAAAAATATACGGGCTGCATGTATGTTTCATTGTGTCGGTTGCTATAAATTGTGAGCTGGTTTATAACATAGGTCACTCTCTAGATTTTCTGCCGTCTAGTATAGCTTTAGTTTTCCAGCCAAGGATCTTTAACCCATCCTTGTTGTTCTCGAGCTACTATGATGATAGTAGTAGTATGAAGTATGAGGAATTTAGTATGGTTACATTTGCGTGAACATTACCACGTTTTTGAAATGAACGTAAGGTGAATATATTATTAATTGATCTCTGCACGCTAACATAATTGAAATCCAGGTCGGGGCTTTCTGTAGCGGCGTTTATAAACAGAAAATTACGCCTTCCTGGAAGTAATTTATTACTTCTAAGGATCTGTCTTTGGATTTTGAACGCAAAACAAACACAATTAAATAATTGCTGAAGCTAAGGCAGACGATTAATTTACTTTTTCGTTTGTTGTCTATTATTCTTACATCGCCCTGGCGGGTAAAAGGAACTTTTTAGTCATTATTAGGGCATTTTCTTTTAAAGATGCACCAACCAACAGTGTAATTGCTAAACGTGGCAAAAAGACAAAAAAATACTCCACATATATATAAAATTGAGTTTTCACGCAGAAAATGGTGTGCTAAATATCAAAATAAAAAAGCTTCACCGACATTGGCAAAACTAACATTTGGGTTAGGTAGAAATGTTTAAAAACATATGATACTGGATTAAACAATTATTATTTAGTCAAGATGTATTTATTTAAATGAAATAATTTAATGAGTTCATAACTAGATATATTTTTGTACATAGTGATTTATAAACGGCGACCCAAAAGGACATTTAACAAAAAATATATTTTTTAGTTCGTTTTTTAAGTTTTATAGTCAGAGTATGCAGCCAATAATCACAGGTAAAATTCGCTGTCATATCATAATTCAATTCCTGTGTTTACGTTGTAGTTTTGTGTTCTTCTTCAGTTTTTAGTACCTTACTTTAATTTTAAACGTTTTATAGTAATTAAATAAAGGAATATGTGTCGGCTACAAATATTTTCCCGCAATATTTCACCGATTTGTTTTTCTAGGTTATGGGACAAAACTGCTGCGGGTGCATTAAAAGTTTTCTATTACCTATTAGTACCTACCCATTCCTTTCGTTCGATTTTGTTATAATAAATAGGCATTTTATCTAACCGTACCTACGAGAAGTGTATTTCATCAGTGGTGAAAATGTAGTTTTACCAGTTTGTAACGAAATAATGAAATACGAATGCAAAATACTGGAGTTAACTGGATTAACTGTTACTTATCTATCAGGTATTATTACTAATACGAATGTTAATTTTTGTCGTCTCTGCATTTAGAAACGCTGCTAAAAGACGACCGCATGATAGTTGACATTGTTGACTGATGTAATCTTTATCTATAGATCTAAGCCATCTCACCGACATTCCATAGGAAGAAAGGGTTTTACCCCGTTTTTTAAATATCCAGCTAAAATTCTGGAATAATTTGTTTACTGTCTTTTAAGTCTCCTTGAGCACGTAGTTAAAATACTTGTACTTGTACTTTGTAGTTATATAAAGCTATTTACTGGCCATTTAAGCATAGAGCTGCATTATTTTTCTCCACTGTTCTGTTTCTCGTCTTTTTTCCAATCCGTTACATTTTTTTCTCTAAGATCTATTGTCACTGCCGCTCTCCA
The DNA here is from genome assembly GCA_037114965.1 of Monochamus alternatus. NCBI lineage: Eukaryota > Metazoa > Arthropoda > Insecta > Coleoptera > Cerambycidae > Monochamus > Monochamus alternatus. The sequence goes on along the minus strand of CM073427.1, from coordinate 92,161,283 downwards.
TCGCACTCTCGGTCTCCCTCTTTTCTTCTTATAGTTAGGTTTACTCTCTACAATTTTTTTAACTGTCCTTTCATTTCCCATTCGTTCTAGATGCCCTAATCACTACACTCTTTTGGATTTTATAACTTCATCTTGTTTTGGTGTCTGGTACACTCCGTATATTTCCTCATTATTTCCTTATAGAGCCTTTCTCCGTCTTCTTTTCCCCTAGGATTTAAGATTTTCTTTCCCACCTTAACAGGTTTTCTCTTGACTTCTTTATACTGAGGGTCCAGGGTTTTACTTCCATATAGCGCTGTCGGACTTAAAATGTATATTCTTCTGCTTACTCTTTTTTTGGTATTACTTTTTCGTTTGCTGTGTGTATCATGTTTTCGATATTTATCTATTCCTCATTTATATTTGCTTCTATTAACTGACCGTTTTGTTGCAAACCTTTCCTTATCTCTTCTTTTTAAATTTTAGGTACTAGAAAATTGGTTTTGCCACTAACTGAAGAAAGCTTGAAGGAGCAGCAGTTTGTACAAGACAAATTCGAAAATATCATAATTGTTACAATAAGCAGTCGCACTATTTTATTTAGAAAAATATGCCACCTATACCCTGTATCTCCGCCACTGGAGTATTTAAATTTTAGGAAAGGTTTACAGATTTTAGACATTGTTTACATAAATCCATGTGCCTTATTTTAAATTATTCTACTCACTAGTTAAAATATTTGAAAATATAAAAAACAATTTTGTAAATTGAACGCTCTGTATCGTTTTAACGTCCTACATAAAAACTTTATATAAATTCACTAAAGAATGTAAAATTTAATTTTTGGTCATTGCTTGTGACGCACCCTGTATACATATACAGGATGTCTTGAAATTAGGGAGCAATATTTCTATAGGGTGTTCTATGTCACAAAAATGTTTCTTCATGTGGACATGAGTCTAAAGATTCTTCCTAAAGAAGATCAGTTACTTAAATGTGCAACTCTGTTATTTTTTTAAATAAAAACAATCTTGTAAAGTAATATTACCATACTGGGTATGTCGATGTCATAGTGATCTATCAAAACCATATTTTATAAGTGACATCAACATCACGTGTATGGAAAATGTTGCTTGAAATTACAGCCTGATTTAACAAAAACTAACCAATGACGTGAAGGTAAATTCTTACCATTTAACGTCAATAAGTATTTTTAATAACTATTCAACATCCATACAAAACTGTTACATTATTTTTTAACAAAATGTAAGGAATTCAAAGATTTAAGTGTTGCATTTGATTCTAACTTTTGTTCGTTACATTAGAGCCATTACCTACTATGTGGGCCTACAAATCTCTCGAATTTATTATTCTTAATTCTAAATAATTCGCAGTAAACACTATTAAAGCACTTTATTATTCATTTGTTATCATTAAACTAGAGTATGCTTGTGTAGTGTGGAATTCAGGATATAAACTTATAAGAATAGCTTAAAAAATATCAAAGGAATTTTTTTATATAGAGGGTGTCCGAAGGTTTTGTCATACAATTTTTTTCCTATCGGTCTTTATGTTATTGTGTTATTTTAACTTTTAAGCCGTACTTAAGCCATACTAATGCTTGTCTCCAAGTTTAAACTAATATTCAATATGGCTGCATTATACAGGAGCCAAGAAATTTTTCCATTTAAAATTGGTTATCTTCGACAGCCAAATTTATAATTTTAGTTAGTTTGATTTCTCTCAATTTCAAAAAAATATATACCATACTTTAATCGATATCTTGCAAAATTTCTGAAAAAATAATGAGTTTAATTAACAGTATATTGTTGAATAAATACTAAAGCAACAATTTTGGAAAAAAAAATTCTATGAAAATCTAGAAAACTGTCAACAAGTATGCAGTTTAATTTTGAAGCATTTGTAAATATTCATGTAATGTAAGGGTTCTGCAGAAGGAAAAGCAACTGCTTAAATGGGGATAAATACCTAAATGTATTGCAAAAATACCTTGTTATTAGAAGAGGTTCTTTTAAATAGTCAGAATAACGTGGCTAGATCATTATGGAGCACCTCCTCATTTTAAGAGGAGGTAAGAGCCTATTTAAATACTACGTTTTCCGAGTGAAGGATTGACTGAGGTGGTTCATTTCCGTGACTGCCTCGGTCTCCCGATGTAATACCCTCGATTTTTTTCTTGGGTTCATCTTAAAAGCCTAGCTTATCATATTCTTCCTATAAAGACGAGGAAGTTAATAAATTACGTAATTATAAATGATCACAACATGTTGTTCAAGTACAACAGAAGTGCTTGAGCAATTTCAGAAGATGCATTGAAGTTTAAGATGCATATACTTTATTCAACATCTTATTTATCCAGTTAGTACCATCTTTTTTACTAATATCTTGACAAGTCTGCTGTAAAAATGTTAAATAAAAGTGGTCCTAACATAAATCCCTGAGGAACACCAGAACCAACTGATCTATAAAGTGAAGTAAGTATCGAGGAAACTGTATTTAACTTAGTATATTGTTCTATACTATGTAAGTAATTGCAAAATCGGCACACTATATTACTAGAAATACTATAATAATGAATGTTAGCAATGAGGCAATTGATGTCAGTTTAGTCAAATGCCGTAGTAATGTCTAGTAAAATGAGTAACGAAATCTGCAAATTGTCAGCAGGAATTATTGAATTTTTAACACAATACTCAAACATTTGTTCAAAAATAGCAGATTCCAATCTTGAGAGGTACCTACAGATAGCATAATGATTGGACGGAGATCTTTAAATTGTTTAAGATTTTTCTTTTTTGATAAAAATTTGATACAAGCAACTTTCCATTGTTCCGGCAAATGACCAATATCTAATGAAAAATATATTATGTGTATCTGAATTCATAATATAAGATATTTGTTTCATAAGGTCTTCAATTTTATTAATATCTGTGGTTTTATTGCAAAATACAAAGTTCTTAAATTTAGAATTATAAAAGTAAGAGACCTACCTACGACCTAACTTAAGAAAACATTATTTTTCTACTCTATTTTAATTTTTTTTAAATCGTCAGCATAAACCACTTTACAACAATCAATATAATTTGTGACATCATTAATAAAAATTTAAAATTAGAGTGGACCCAAATTGGAACCCTGAGGTGCTCCGAAAGTTATTGTATATTGACTAGATCTAAATCCGTCGTAAGTAATGTAATTAAAACTATTCTACAGAAATGAGGTAAATAGTTTTAGAAGATTTCTACACAGCCAATATACTTCAATTTTTCCAGACGCATATATCATACTCATATAATGAGTACTACTTATTGATATTAATTTCACATCCTCGTTAGAATGCGGATTGAGGAACAGTACGAGTTAATAATACAATAAGTTGGAATAATTTATACATGAAAATTACCCCAAAACTTCGGGTATAAATACAAAAGAAATGGAAGGTTACATAAATATGAATTTTACATAGAACTAAGGATAGGCAATACATAACCAACAATCTACAGTATTTTGAGATCAATTATTAACATAAAAATGCCTCTTCCTGCCATATTAAAAGTTCACATGAAACAGATTTCCATCGCATAGAATATATTTCCGGAAAAGCGATATGAAATATCACTGAGAAATGAAACTAATAACATTGACGTGTTTAACACTCTCAAAAAGTTGGCTGTACCACGATTCTAAGCTTTACCAAAGTTTACAGAATTAAAATATAAGTTACTGCACCCAGCGCGGCGCCTTTGAAAAGGTGAGACCATGGCGATGAATATTGTTCCTGGCGTTACGAGGGTAAACTGACAATCATATCGATTGTCATCGATATTAATATTAATAAAATTAAAAATAAATAATTTTTTGTAACTATTTTCCGTAATATGACGTGAGAAATAATGCTTAATTGCCCTATTATCTCATTTTATAAAAAAACTGGATACCTACTGATTAATAAAAATTAGTTGAACAATTTTATTTAAATTGCAATAATATATGTGTATCAAGTCTCGAAAAATATTGCAGGAGTGAATTTTTGAAAAATAAAAAACAAACAGAATTTCTTAATCTTCTTAATCTATTAATACACGTAGGGCATAGTGAACTAACTAATAGTAACTTTATAATATATATTTTTTATAAATTCTTGAGAATATTAAGTTTTGCAATAACGCTACATTTTTTATTACATTTTAAGTCTGATTGATAAATTTTTAAAAATAAATAAAATAAATTAGTACTCTTGTATACAGTATGCGCCAAAAGTATGGAATAAATTCAATAAAAACGAAAAAATTATTTTTTGGGAAAAATCCTCGAACAGGTCGATTTTTAATTTAAAAAATACATATTTCAGCGTAAAATGCGATTTTCAAATGTCATTTGTTTTCGAGTAATGACGTCATCGATATTTTTTTAAATGGCAACACCATATTTTTTTTCTTGATTCTGAAACGGTGCACCTCCGCACTATGCGCGCCCTGTGCGAGATTTTTTAGACAACTGTTTTCTTGGGAGGTGGATCGGCAGACGCGGACCGATAGAATGGCCTGCAAGATCGCCAGATCTTACACCTCTTAACTATTTTTTATGGGGATACTTGAAGTCAAAAGTGTACATTAATAAACCACATAATTTAGAAGAACTTCAAAATCGCATTCGGGACGAAATACGCAGAGTTACCCCAGAAATCATTCATAATGTGCAAGAAGAATTTTTTCACAGACTTGCGCATTGTCAAGAAGTTGGTGGATGTCAATTCGAACATTTAATTTAAGTATAAAATTTAATCAATTGTATTTTACTTTACATACCTCAGAATTGTTACTTTTTATGGATAAAATTTACGTTTTCTAACATTCAATCGTCATTTACTCGAAAACTTTCCTATGTAAGAGGGCAAAATTTTAGTACTGTCTGATAGAGAATTAAACGATTTTTCAGAATCAAGGAAAAAAATATGGTGTTGCCAGTTAAAAAAAAATCGATGGCGTCATTACTCGAAAACAAACGACATTTGAAAATCGCATTTTACGCTAAAACATGTATTTTTTAAATTAAAAATCGACCTGGTCGAGGATTTTTCCCAAAAAATAATTGTTTCGTTTTTATTGAATTTATTCCGTACTTTTGGCGCATACTGTACATATATTGAAATACCTATAAAATAGGCAAACAGAAAGTCATTACACGATATATTATTTTTAAAAATTCACAATTGTTTGCCAAATGACTCCTGACATGCTAATTTGTTAAATATATCGACAAAAACATCATCCATTGTTCTTATGTGATTCAGAATGTCTCGAGATAGTACAGTTAAACCACCAAATAATTTTTCTGTTTCAAATGTTTTTAATTTGCAAAATAAAACTTACTAACTCAGAACACATACCGATGTTTTATTCGAAGGTTATTTTGTTTTTCCTTTAATTGTCATGCGTAATAACATATAATATACTTATATATAGCTTTCTATAAAAAATCATACAGGTTCCTATTTTGTTAACTCACCTATAATTTTTATATTTAGAGAAAGAACGGCAGATTTATGTATGCGATTTCGTTTAGAATTTGCAAAGCTTGTTTCATCAAAATGCAAGCTATATATTTTTATTAGCTTGTAACATTGATCTGCTGAAACATCGGCATATCGATGTGTTCCTGTAAAGGCTAAAGCTTGTTTCAAGCAAGAAAGTTCTTATAAAAATATTTACGGGAAATTTTCCTTTTTAGAGAAGAAAAATCTGAGTTGTAATTTATTTTTTGTAATTTAATATTATATTGTGTTTACCTCTTTGGGTACCGGAAAAATGGTAGTACACCATCACATACAGTAAAACACCCATCCACAGAACAACGATGTCTCGACATTATTAAATAAATTACGTTCACTACGAATTGTTGAAGGCACTGTACAGTGTACAGTAACAGTGGTATCTTATATAATCTTCTCGAAATTATGTTAATTTCATTATGAAATTTGCATAATTTCTGTACGGAAACCGCTCTCTGGCGACCGGAGACGGAGTACAGTAGTGGTATCCATACACTATGAGTATCGTATTGTGTACCAACGCGTCCACTGTAAAAAATAATTACAGTTAAAATAAATGGCAATTTATTTACCACTCATTATTGCTGTAATTTTCTTATGGATTGTGACTTTACAAATAAAATGTAAAATTACGTTGTAAATTTATTTTGTGGTGTAATTTTAGTTTTGCAATTGTAATATTACATTGTGATTTTACAATATAAAAAGTATTTTTACAATGCAACTTGCACAATTTCTTGTAAAATTGCAGAGTAACTTTACAGGCAGTTGTATAGTTACATTGTAATAATACATTTTATATTATTACTAGAATGTAATTTTTTTATTTATTATACAGGATGGTCCAATTTAGGCACTTAGGTAAAGAAGATTTCTTCTATTTTCTGAAAAGAAAAAATTAGCCAAGATAGTTGGAACTTAATTTTTGAGAAAAGTTGAATAGCGAGAATCACATTCCGATATTTTGATTTGTTTAAGAGATACCTATATGATGTTTTTAAATTTTGGTCGTTTTCTATGGTAACTTCTGCTTATTATATTAATATTTATACATTATAGACATGTTTTCTCTATGTGTAGTAGTGTCTAGTGTGTCTAGTGGCTGGAGGAATATTTTTTATAACTTCTAATTTTCCGTTACTATAACAAACATATGTATATATTTTTTAATGAAACATCATACGTACTTATGTAATATGGGGCATCATAGAAAAAGCCCAAAATTAAAAAAAAACCTATATCAAAACTAATCAAGAAATCGAAATAAAATTTTCGATTTAATTTTTCTCAAAAATATTCCCGTGATATTTGGACTATCTTTTCGGAGAATAAAAGAAACCTCCTAATAGTGTCGAAACTGACCTAATCCGTACAGTAAATTTTAGAAAATCTTACTTTAAAGATATCTTGTTTACAACACTCGAATTCACTAACAGCGTTTTGACATAGATACCTGAAAAACAATCTGATTCATTTATACTTAATAGATTAATATGCCTACATGAGAAAAATTTAAATATCGTAAGGAATTAACGACACTTGCCTTAATTAACATATCAGGCTTTTCCGTCAGTTTCTCAATAGCATCACTGCATCAGAAAGTTATTTCAATAAAAAAATATACTCATATTAAGTAGGTTACTTAATGCTAATTGCTTCTAATGTTAACAAACACCCTTAATAGTAATACTGAATTTTTGATATGATATCCCCAGTGAAGTTAAACATTTCCGAAGCAAAAGATTCGTTTTCTATATGCTTTTCAGATTCATATACAAAAAATTAAGTACTTTGGAATTTATGTTTCATTTAGATTGAAAATATTACTTATTTCCATTATAGTTCCCATGTACCTTAAAATCTGCAGAATAATACTTTTTAAATTTATAATTAAAATTTTTGGAAAAATTGTGTGAAAAACATTTGTTACACAAACCCGTACTTTTCCTAACTTATTATATAAATAGCTATATTCTACTCCGATTACGGCTCAATTAGCTAATTAATAGTTACAGATTTATTATATCTTCAATATATTAACTGGCCTTCGTTTATTTTTTTAGCTTAGAAAGACATGTACATACAGGCAATTTTTTATAAAAATTTGGTACCTGCACATTTAGGTTATTTGTACAAAACAGAACACTTAACGTTATGCAAAACATATATAACAATGTAAAAATATATTCATAGAACTAAGTTAACATTTTATAATATTCAAACGAGATCTATGACAGTCTTATACTAACTATTACAAAGTAATATTAATATATAAATAAGTAGGTACCCAGAACTAAAATGATGCTAAACCTCCAGAAGCCCCTGTTTTTCAAATATGTATGAAATATAATTCTAATAGAAAATATATTTTTTATATATTATGTAAGATGAACAAATCAATAGTGGGGTATTCAATTTGTAGATGCAAGGATACCAATGTTTCTTTGCTTCAATAATTATGTATAACTTACATACCTATTACTTCTTAATCTCAGTTAGGTTATGTTTAAACCAGTACTAGACAAAACTTTATAATACTAAAAACACTCACTTGTCACTCTAGATATGATTATATTACTAGTCACTACTCACTAAATTAATTATGTAAGTACCTAGGTCCTAGGTACATGCTGCATTTATCGAAATGAAGCAAGAAATAATGAAGGCGTCACCACCCAACGCTCTCAACGGTTAGTGGCAGTTCGTTTTAAAATTAGTAGTACCTTCACACACACATTAGGAATATTTTTACATTCACAATTATATAGTAAATTTGGTATTTTCAGTAATTTTACAATGTAAAAATGGATTTCACATTGCTAATTGTAAATGTATTACAATATAGTCTATAAATGTACATATTATATTATAATTACATATAAGTTTACGGTTTTGTTGTATATTGGCAGTTTTCTTGTAAAATTACAAGTGTCAGTGTAATATCATCATTATTTTTATAATTATTTTAAGATAATTTCAAGGATATTCTTACAAAGTGTATTTGTAAAGTTACTGGCCTTTTGTTCAGTGATACCCAAATGATAGACGGGGAAGGAGCTACAGGAAATACCGATCACGTGATCGAGTGCGGTAACATTTTAATTCTGTAAACTTTATCTTTACGTTACATTATTTGTTTAAGAAACTGCTAAAATTTAATCAACCACTGAATTTATGCTACCTTTTTGTCTATATTCCCCCTTATAGCTGTTCATCTCTCAAAATCAATTAGTCCAGGAACTAAATATAAATAATTATATTTCTGTTTTCCAAATTTATAAATTTTTTGATTTCATTTTGATCTATTTAATTTTTGATGAGAGTATTACCCGAGAATAGTTGGTTGCTATTCTTGAGTATTTATGTTGTTAATTTCTGTAGTTAAAATAGTTTTTTTTATTCACTGGAAAAGCGCTACTATTATTCGTGAATGAAAAAGGGAATAAACGAGCAATAGAATATTTTTTGATTTGTTAAACTACTAGAAAATGTTCATTGCACGTTTTTATGAAACCATAAAATCCAGCATGTACGCAATAAATCCTCATTCTGGCCGTAACAAAAAAAGGCGGCAATTCATAATTCGTTTAACTAAAGCGGCGTATTTTTTGCGGCACCAGTAACCGGCGGCAGCAATTGAAATCATAATTTGGAATGCAATTCGCGCTGCTATCCAAAACGGGTGCAACGTTCTGGGTGGTGGCTGTAACCCCGTGATCTCTAACATTTCGAAAGTGGGTCAATGGGACAGCGGCGCATTATTTGATAAGTTGGAACTTTGCGGGACAACCGAGGGCAGGTTGGGTAACTAACAACGTTTACACTGAAGCAACGAATAACTTTGTTAACACTTGCATGGAGGTGGAGTAAATAGTCTTTAATAGGCAAAAAGGCTCCTCAAGTTAAAGTTAAATGAGAATTTGAAAAGTTTATTTTAATTGGAAACGCATATTGTGGCTAAAAACTGTCTGTAGTGACTAGGGTGGGTCCAAATAGGTTAGGAGGGTTGGTAACCCATCTAGCAAAGTAGTTCTATAAATTTAGAGTAATAGAAGTTTTATATTCTATTAATATTTTATAATTGTATCTAGAACACTGAATTGTTGCATTAATGTGTCTTATGAGATTATTTTACTTTCAGAAACTGAATTGTATTAAATATGTTGCAACAACTTTCATAAAGTATAATTCATAGAGCATTTATACGATAACTGCAAATGTAGCCCTATAAATGTGTACAATAACACAATTTTACAGCAATGGTGCTTATAGAATCAAGATACGGTAAACCGATGCAAAATAGTGTCGTATAGACCATACCATCTCCTATGACACTCTTATAAAATTATTCCGTTGCTTATAGTTTAATTATACAACTATTGCGTAAGGGGTTGTTAATTAACAATTTTGCTGCGAACAATAAATTACAGGTATGGAAGCTGCTATCGAATTTAAGAGAAAAAGCTCTTTAAGGCAGTTATAGAGAAATTATTATAAAATCATTATAGAGTAAATAAGTAACACAAGCCTTTTCGTTCCACATATACAGGGTGATTCAGGTTTAATTTTGATAATTTCAGAAATCGATAGAACAGGTTAAAATAATGTGCATTTGTGATATAAACTTATTTCCTAAAACCCATCGTTTCCGAGATAGAGAGCGTTGAAGTAGGAATTTTTTTCTCCTTTTTCCGTCATAACTTTTGAACCACTTATCCGATTTAAGTGAAATTCGGAACACAAACACTCCTTATGATCTTACATAAGCTTCTTAGAAGTGTATTTTGTATGCTACCCCCTCTTACTTTATTTCAAAACTACAAAAAAAAAATAATTGCAATAAAACATCTACACACCACTTTGATCTGATTAATTTCGAAACTTTTCCGTCTCTTGCTTTTTTCCACGTTTGGTCTTGTTTCTGAGATATTCAAAGAAATTCGTGACAGTGTAGCGCACCAGCCGCGTAAATTTCATTTAACTTTATAGCAACCCATGAAAACAAAACTCAGTGATTTCTGTAAACTAACGTTTTAGGCGCCGCGATAGCCGAGGTAGCTGGGAGACGACTGCTCGTAGAACCAGTCTGGATCGGATATTTCGGTGTGGGTTCGAATTCCACTGTAGTACCATGGATATTTGTGCTCGTCGAGTGATGCACAATAAGTCTATAGGCTGCGGTGCTTTAGGGAACACTGTCAGACGGCTCTCAAAAAGAAATCTGAGGTTTTTGAAAATTATTGTCAAAAGTATTATTTAAAGAGTGTTCTTAGTGTTAAGAAAAAATGTCAATAACCTCAAACATAAATTTAGTAACAACTACTTATTACAAGATTTACAACAAACTTATCAACTACTAAAGAAATTACAATAATTTTTCAAAGTGCACTTCTCCAGCCTCAATACAATTTAGGCATCGACGAACTAGTGTATTAACCGCAGCTGCTATTTGAACAATATTGTTTTTTATGTCATCACAAGCATCTCTTACGCTTTGCATCACTTCCTCACGGATATGTACGGGCGTATCATACACAATTGCTTTTAGATGGCCCCAAACGAAATAATCCAGAGAATTCACATCTGGCAAGCGCGAAGGCCAAGCCACAGGTCGTTCGCAAGGAATCCACATATTTGGGTGGTTGTTGGGTTGCCGTCCAATCCATCCACGAGGATAATTCTCATCCAACCACTGCTGTACTTGCCTTCAGTAATGTGCAGGGGCACCATCCAACTGCATCCAGTTCCCTTGGCATAAATTTAAGGGGACATCGTCAAGCACGTCGGGAAAAGAGTTTTGCAGAAACTCATGAAATAAATCCCCATTTAAACGAGGAGGCAAAATATGCGGCCCACAGAGGTTATTACTTAAAACACCTATCCACACATTTACACTAAACTGTTGCTTAAATGAAGATTGTCTGACACATCAAGGATTGATTTCACTCCAAACGCGAATGTTGTGGTAATTCACAATTCCAGCTTTTGTGAAATTAGATTCGTCGGTCCATAAAACCTTATGCAGAAATTGTGGATTAATTTCTGTTAAATCTAAAACCCATCTACAAAAATTTAAGCGTTTTTCAGCATCTCCTGGCAACAAACCTTGAACTGGTTCGAGATGGAAAGCTCTTCGATGATCTTGTTTGAGTGCTCTCAGTACTTGATTGAGATAAATGGAGTTGCCGAGCTGCTCGGCGTGTGCTTAAAGTTCTATCGATATCAAAAAGATTAAGAATTCGCTGATTATTTCTTGGCGATACATTACGATTATGATCATTGTAGCGGCGCAAACCATATTCCGAAAATCGACGATGTAGGTACATCTACAAAAACTTGTGCATTTGGAATTCTTCTATTAGGGAAGCGTGTTCGGTACTCTTGAACTGACGCGTTGGAATTTCCGTCACAGAAACCATAAACATAATGTATATCGGCATATTCAGCATTTGTAAACGTTCTTACTAAAAATGCTCTTTAAATAATACTTTTGACAATGATTTTCACAAACGTTAGTTTACACAAATTACTGAGTTTTGTTTTCATGGGCTGCTATAACGTAAATGAAATTTACACGGCTGGTGCGCTACACTGTCACCAATTTCTTTGAATATCTCAGATATAAGACCAAACGTCGAAAAAAAAACAGAAGACGAAAAAGTTTCGAAATTAATCAGGTCAAAGTAGTGTGTAGATGTTTTATTGAAATTATTATTTTTTTTTTGTAGTTTTGAAATAAAGTAAGAGGGGACTAGCATACAAAATACACTTCTAAGAGGGGTAGGTAGTTCAAACTTAAGAAGTTTATGTAAGATCATAAGGAGTGTTTGTGTTCCGAATTTCACTTAAATCGGATAAGTGGTTCAAAAGTTATGAGGGAAAAACGAGAAAAAAATTCCTACTTCAACGCCCTCTATCTCGGAAACGATGCGTTTTAAGAAATAAGTTTATGTCACAAATAGTCAACATTATGGTTCAGGAAATATCGTAAAATATGACATTTAAATGTTACGAAGCATATTTGCTCTATAATCATTGCAATCGACACAAAAATGTCATATTAGTGAAAATATTAGTGAGGTACAAGATAAGGCCTTTCTTTCTGTCGCTATATATTGTGAAGAAAGAAAGTCATATTTAAATATATATACAATAGAATGCAGTTTGATTAGGTCTATCTTATTGGTTCTTATTGATCCATTCATATTATTTCTAACATGTATTCAGCGCTTTATCATCATGAAAATCTCATCTCATCTCATATGTAGTCTATTTTAAGTTTACAAAATTATAATTAAGAAAACAGTAGGTACTAATTAAACATTTTTATTATAAATTTAGAATATATAAAACATGGAAGTCAGTGACCCAGATAAAATTTAATAAAGGATTCTCTTTAATATTTTCTTGTTTATTTCATCTATATGAAAGTGGCACAGATTAGAATATTGATAAATATCCTCTTTTCTTACATATAATACAGTTATCCAAAAATCCTGTTTTTTCATCTTTAGGAAATCAAAAATTATAGTTTAAAAAAAAATTATCAAGAAAACAGCAAGTTCTCGTAAATAATATCGCATTTTATTTTATTCCTAATTACATTATTTTCTTACTCAGAAATTAATAATTATTAGGAACATTTATAATATATAAACTCAATGATCGTTGAGTTTGTAGCTTATACAGGGTGTTTGAAGGGGAGCTTCCAATATTCGAAAACGGTGTTCAGAGGGCCAAAGTGAACAACGAAACCTAAAGAAATCGAATAGCAACGGTTACTGAGATAGCAATGAAAATATTTTTATTGCTATTTTTGCCAAAACTCTTATTATTATTTTATTTTCAGTAGGTCATATACTCTAAATCAAACTCATATTAGTGATTACTAACTGTCGCATTTATTTTTACATGTGCGTTCGTTAAGTCGGTATTGTACACACATAATTTTATGTCTACCACATTTCCCAGAACAGAAGAATGCCAGATAGAAATATTCCAGACAGTCTACAACAATGCACGTGAAACTGGAATGTTTCCCAGCGTGAGAATTACATCTGAGGGGCAAGCTGGTCTTGGTCTAGCAGTAGAAGAAGAAATTCTAAATATGGTAGAACGTAGTCCGGATGTAAATACAAGCCTCATTGCAACCCGTCTACAAATTAATCAAACTACGGCATGGGAAGTCATTCACAAATATGATTTAAAACCTTCCATATTCAGCGCGTCCAGAATCTTCAGGACGGTGACAATGATTCGCGGTGGCGTTTTTGCAATTGGATAAACGCAAACCATACACTTTACAAATATATTTTGTTCACTGATGAGGCTCAATTCACTCATGATGGAGTAAATAACTGACACAATGAACATCGTTGGTCAGATAGAAATCCGCACGCTATGGTGGAAAGTGACTTTCAGCATCGATTCAACATTAACATGTGGTGTGCTATGATTAATAATGTCAAGAACGGAAATTAAATAGAAAATTGGTTATTTGAAAATAATTCTAATTGGTAAATATATCTTAAAAATAAAATCATTTCAAAACTCCAAAGCAGTCCAGTTCCAACCTAGTTTAAAGTCATTGCATAAAACATATTTTATTTTAATTTCGTAATTATATTCTATACTGTGGATAAAAACGTACAGTCGGCAGTTTACGACATTCCCAGGTGCAGTGACCACGATGACGTTTTTACTGCAAAGCACTGATTGGCGGTGGTCCATCAGGCCATTGCTGACTTTACAAAAATCATGAACCTAGGGTTGGAACTTGAATGTGGAGGCGACGGAAGTCAGTCGGTGGTGGTGTAGGGAGTGTAGAAGTTCCCCCTTTTTTGGAATAGCGGTATCTCCCCTGCAAACAATGGGAGTTGGAAATAGGTAAGACCTATTACTAATTGATATTTGTACGACCTCCAGCTGGTGGCAATATTTTCTCGCCCTTATATTTCTTGTTAATGAATAAATTATTTTGTTACTGTTTTTTTGGTGTGATTAATCTACATCTGTAGCTACCCCCTTGTGCGTAGAGATAGTACGTAACAATAATAAATAATAATCATATCTCTACCCTCATACTAATCATGGGGATTAGCCCAGAAGTCGAAGACTTGTGCGGGAGAGGGGGCGGAATATTATTAGTAAATCAATTACTTGGCCCAGTTATGCTAGATGGTCGTCTTACTGGAGTTAGGTATGTAGAATTTTTAGAATTTGACAGATCTACTGGACGATGTTCCATTGGATATTAGGCAAAACATGTACTTTCAGCTTGATGGTGTCCTGTCCATTTTAGTCGTGTTGTGATCGATCATCATAAAAATCGCTTTCCACAACACGGGATAGGCCACCAAGGTTACCAGATTTGAATACCTTTGATTGCTGCCTTTGGGAATGGTTTAAATCAATAGTATATGCAACAAAAATGAACACAGAGAGGCTCTATTTGATTGGATTGTCAATTGTGCAGCACTCATAAGAGAAAATCACCGTGCACTTGACAAACGAGCTGATGCATGCATCGAGGCGGACGGTGGTATATTTGAAAATGTAATTAATTAATTTCGAATTTTTAATCAATGTTATAGTTTAAAATACCTACAGAATAAACACATTTATCTACTAGATGCATTTCAATAATTAAATCGGTTAAAAGTATTTCCATAGCATCTCAGTAACCGTTGATTTTGAACCATATGTTTATTAGACTTTTTTGTTCACTTTTGTCCCCTGAACACCCCTTTCGAATAAGTGGGGTTCCCCCCAATCGCCCTGTATAACCAATAGTCATATTTTCCATGGTGACATGAGAAAACATTCCTGTTATTTGCTTATTCAGTTATTAAATGTTAAAACTATTTGTCTTTGAAAAAAAACACTACTTCAAGAATACGACACCCCTAACATATTTCAAAATTATGCATTCATATTAATGATTATGACCGGTTTCTCCCTTTCCGTTATTCTCATATGCTCTGATCGTCGTAGCGTCCTCCCTAGACATCCAGAAAATTAACCTTAACGAAGGAATCCGGTTAATATTTTAGTACCTTCTCAATGAATACGATCAAATTACTTTTATAACAGCGAACTTTCCAGGGTTGAATGTTACGGTAATGACATCTCTACCGCACTGGTCACAGAATTCCTGACAGGAAAATCGAAACCAAACATTACTGACGCTCGGCTAACGAGCGGTACGTGTCAATTTATCTGTGATTAAATTGTGATTGACAAAGTCCTGGAAATGATTATTTGCTAAAGGTCAGAAT
This sequence comes from Monochamus alternatus, assembly GCA_037114965.1. Classification (NCBI taxonomy): domain Eukaryota; kingdom Metazoa; phylum Arthropoda; class Insecta; order Coleoptera; family Cerambycidae; genus Monochamus; species Monochamus alternatus. The sequence continues at coordinate 92,145,455 of CM073427.1, read as the reverse complement.
GCTTATCTCAGGTAAGGCCGTCGAGATCGATAAAAATCGTCTCTGTTTTGTTTTAAATTACCACCATTTAATTCGCTGGGCTTCTTCAATATAAAAGACGTTAAGATATAATAAACGATTAACATAAGTTTGGCACGTAATACATATTCAGAATGTTAACGACAAGCTTGGTTAATCTTCAGTAATGTATTCTACAGATGAAAATAATAATTGAGGTTTGTCATATTCCCCGCAGCTGCCGCGCAAGGCATGCTCATATATCCTGCTGTTTCTACCTAAGGGTCATTTCACATCAAGCGTACGATCATGACAGATCGTCAGGACATATAATTGATCGCGCACATTATGTCTACACGGACATGCGAAACCTGCTCATAAAGGCTCCCATGCAATGTCTTGTGCAAACGTTGCTATTGATACCGTAGCAAAGTTATCGTTTCCGAGATATAGGGTGCCAAAGATTTTGACATTTTATTATATTTTTTTCAGTTTGTTGTCGATAGGGGGAAATTAGAGGCCAAATTTCAAAGAAAACACCAAATTTTCTCAATTGGAGACGTTTTGTTATTTATCGTGACATCCTCAGGACACTATAAAATTTAATAAATTCAAAATTACATCAAAATTTATAAATAACAAACTTAATATTAAAGTAATAAAAAAGTATGTTTAAAACATTACAATAAAATGAATACAACGATATCTATATAAACATGAAAATAGAAAACACAATTACACATATACTAACAATTATTATATGCCACAAATTTAAGTATTAAAGTTATATAAACAAAATGTCTTTATACAGGGTGTTAAAAAAGAGTGTAAAATATTTAAGGAGGTAATAGTATGAATCAAAATAAGCAGAAAAGTCGCAATAAACATGGACGCGCAAAGTAACGGTTGCGGAGATATGGAACGTTTTATGTTTTTCAGACCCTTTTTTTATTTTGCAAAAACGTTGTGTATTTTCTTATAATAGTTGGTTAATGTTTAGTGAAATAAACAGTACGTATTTGACAGTTGTTCTCAGTGCACAAGTTTTCTTTCGCTATAGCTGGTTACTCTAACGCAGAATTAACAGACATGCATTTCATGTATGGTCGTGCTAATGGGAACGCCACCGAAGCGCGACGTCTTTATGTTGACGCTTATCTAAATCGCCAGATTCCTTCACAACGCATGTTTGGAAGAATTCACCAAAGATTGCGTGATACCGGTTCATTGAGCAAACAGTGCCATTTATCCGGAAGACCAAGGTCGGTATCCACTCCTAGAGCAGAAGAAGAAATTCTAGCACTGGTAGAGCAGAATCCAGGTACGAGTGTGAGGAGAATATCAGCCGGGGTAGGAATTAGTGGTTCTCTTGTTTGGAGAATCCTTCACGAGCAACTGCTTTATCCATACCATGTGCAATGAGTACAGGCCTTAAATCCAATAAATGCTGAAGACCCTGGTTTTCTTGCAAACATTCTTTTCACTGATGAGACCGGGTTTATAAGAAATGGAGTGTTTAGTTTTCACAATACGCATATTTGGGCCGACGAAAATCCTCATGCTCTAATAGAATCTGGACATCAGGCACGTTTTTCATTAAAAATTTGGATGGGTATTGTAGGTGACAGGTTTCTAGGTCCTGTTGTTTTACCAAACCGATTAATAGGCGCTGCTTACCTCAATTTTCTGCAGAACACACTGTATGAGTTTTTGGAAGACATTCCTTTGAATCAGAGGCAACAAATGTGGTTCCAGCATGATGGTGCTCCAGCTCATTTTTCTATGGCTGTTAGAGAGCATTTACACCAAACTTTTCCACATAAATGGGTAGGAAGGGCCGGACTTTTTTATGATCTCCAAGATCGTCTAATCTGAACCCTCTAGATTTCTTTGTTTGGGAATATTTGAAGACATTAGTGTATGGTACTCCTGTAAATAGCCTGGAAGAGCTGCAGCTACGAATTAATCAAAAGTCGAATATCGTTGAGACGAAGATGTCGTGCCTGCTTGGAAATGGACGGAGGGCAATTTGAACATCTTCTGTAACTTTGTTTTTTGTTTGTTAAAAGCTTCCTTTGTCAGTTTATTCCTAATAAAATAAAATGTTTGAAAAACGAATAGTGGTCCATATCTCCGCAACCGTTACTTTGCGGACCCATGTTTATTAAGACTTTTCTACTTATTTTGGTTCATACTATTACCTCCTGAAATATTTTACACTCTTTTTTAGCACCCTGTATAATGAATAATAAAATAACAAAATATGGTGAATGAACGAGAAATGTCACAAACAACAACCTGTGCATAGCATGCAAAAAAAATTAAAATTAAAAATTAAATCTACGTATATTGTTTATATGTTGCTCACATTACAGATTTAAATGATTCACTGTGTTTTCTGAGTCTCGTTGTACATAGTATGTCATATGACAATCTTGGACAGCATAGATATAAATAGAAAATAACGTACACATATATCAAGAACATGTATTAAAATATAATTCAAATTAAAGTTATCTTGTCGTACGAGACTAAGGGTGAACAAAAACCAAACAAAAAGTTTACAAATATTCAATCGGTCTCATGAATAAATAATTTTTACAATAGAATTGGAGGAACAAAATAGGATATAATTTTTGGATGTATTACTGATAAAAGAAGAAAATAAAAACAAATTGCTATCAGAAACCTACATACTCTGAACGACTTTTAAATTATTACTCGGCACATCCTCTATCAATAAAAATTAATATAAAAAACAAAAAACAAAAATGACGAGAAATATTCAGGCCGTTTAATAAATTTTATTTTAATATTTAATATTAGCCACCTTTGAACGAAAAAAAATATGTTTATTATGAAAACCACGTTTTTTTTCTCTTCCGTCATTCGTACGACATTTTAGAGAAAGTTAAACCAGGAAAAGCTGCAGAACCCATTACCGCCGGCAGGTCACGATCGCACCTGGCTCAAGAGCCAAGTAGCAGAATAAATACCGAATTTTTCTTCACCTGGACTAAAAAGAAAAGGTCCAATTTTATTGTGTATATTTCCTTCCCAGTTTATTCCCGTCTCACGGCCGGTTGCTTCTCCTGTGGAAACAACGCCTGTTTGTCGCATCTAATCGGGTCTCGCCTCGCTACAATCTACAATTCTTTCCACGAAATCAACGTGATACGATCCGAAAGCTTTCCAAGGGAAAAATCGTTCCTCTGTCAAATTAGAACCGACGGGTGGGTTTTGTTTTGCTAATGAAATTTAAGTGCTTCCTATCAGTAGCTACCGATTTTTCCTTGTTAAGCTCCTCGCAATTAGATTTTTCTTAGAAGCTATTCTCTTCACTCCGTTGTCGGCACACTGATAAAAATGATAGTAAAATAGACATTATTCTCACCATGTATTGCTGTAAAACATAAAATACATACTATACCACAAGAAACTCGAGGCAAATGCGGTAGAATTATATATTTTGTGCCAAAAGACATAATTTTTATATACAATACGTAACCATGTTGTAAAACTACATTTTTGTACGATGTATCTACTGTGCCAACTAATAACTATAATTATATAAGGGAATTAACAAGCCTTTAATCCATGAGAAAAAATGGACACTCGATGCGCAGCCGAATGTTACATTTTTTGGAGAGGATTAAAGGATGGTTAATTTCCTGAAAGTAATTCAATTAGGAGAGTGAAAGTCGTGTGAAAGAAGGTGAAAAATTATGGTTTTGAAAAGCGTCATATCTGCCAAATTTATTTTAATCAAGAATATTGACTGTCTTGAAATCGTTTCTATGATATGCGTTTGTTTATTTGTGAAAAAATTTGCGAAATGGACACATTTTTTGTGTCACCCATGTCCAAGGCAAAGGCAGTTACCTAAACCTACTCATTCCAAATACGAAAACAAATATTTCAAGAAGTTTCACGATCTTGTAAGAAGCTTTTTCAGTCAATGCTGTAGAAATGTGTGGAAAATACTCTGCGACCTAAAAATGCCAGTGGGAGATTTTTCTTGCCATATGTGACTGGAAATTGTACTTCACAACATGTAGGGATCAACACAATTTGGAAAACGTTTCAAAAAGTGGCTTCATTTCTTGGGCTCCCTGATTCAAAAAATATTACCGGACATGGACATAAAGTAAATAAAAAAAAATGCACATTACTGTGTGGAACTTTTTAACTGCAATATATTTTAAAAAAGAAAAAATTAAATCGGATGTTCCATTAAAAAATATTGATTTTTCAAGTATCAAAGTGAAACACACTGTATGTTTATACAAAATTTGTGTAAAATTTGAGTGTTATGTCTTTTTCTGATTTTCAAATTACAGCCGCAATTCCATATTTTTTTTATATTTGAAGGGTTGCAGCTCCTAAGGTGTGAATATTTTACTAAGGTCATTTTCATGCAAAACATGTTTGTTTTAGCTGTATATTCACCGGTACAATTTGTGCTACTTCTTTTGAAAACACCGTGTATGTATTGCTACATACAAACTAAAATGCTACAAAATATAAAATTATGTAGACATGATTACATTATTATAGCATTCTCTATCCCTTGAATTGAACGACAAAGAATATCATTTTCCTTCTCAATTTTATTATAATTTGAGATCATTTGAAATAAATGGGATGGAATGAAGATGAACGTGCTGTAGGAAGACTGAATATATTACTATTTCTCGCTTTCAGATCTTGTTTGAATACTACTTAAAATCTCCGTCTAGTTCAAAATAACGCTAAGACCAAATACAAATACAAAAAGTATTGTTTGAAACACAATCTTCATACATATATTAGAATGAACAAGCGTAACAACACCTTATAGTTTTTTGTACAATTACCTGTATGAAAAAAGCGTTCTTCTACATTCATGGAAAAAACAAAACTTTATTGAACTATATTTAGTGAAAAAACTAGTTCTTTATTGCACTAGTAACTTTATTGCACTCATCTGTCATTCTACTACAGCGTTTTGTCATCATGACAAATATAAACGTTCAAATCGACGTCATATTTTCCTAGACTTAGTGTCATCTAAATAAAACATTTTTTGGTTTTTGTATGAACGTAGAAAAAATATTGTATGCAACTCCAACTTTTTGTACGAGTTGCATACTGTCCTACTCGGCTTAACGGCCTCGTTGGAATTTAACGTCGCGTGCAATAAACACTTACTTTTTGTACTTGTTGCATAAATAACTATTTTGGATTTTGCATGAACATAGAAAAAATATTGTATCCAACTCGTACAAAAAAGTACTGATTGCACGTGACGCAAAATTGACCAACGAAGCCATCAGGCCAAGTTGGACAACACAAAATTCAAATATTCCTCACCGTTAAACGTTCAACGTTGTTTGACATTAAAAATAAGCAATTTTTACTCTAATTTTGATTAATCCAAATCTTGTTAGTAACGGAAGCATATTCATAGTTACCTATGGATGACGTTTGAAATTGATAATTAATGTCCGTTGTTAATTTAAAGTAGTCAATTTAAAATTTTAATATTTTATTGTAAAGCTGTTAAAAATGTCGACTTCGGATAGTGAGGAAAAACTGCTTGTACTCCTCCAGATATAATTAAAATAGCAAATGAAGCTACACACCTGATAAATCTAAAAATAGTATATGAAATTTGTTATAGCCGGTTTTTAGACTGGTGTGACAGAAAGTGTGTTTAGTAACATTACTGAATATGCCCTCCTAGTGTTTTTAAAAGAAAAATCAGAGATACTAAAACCATCGACCTTATGGTCAGAGTATTCAATGTCAAAGACTACACTACACTATCAATAAAAATGTGGAAATTCAACATTTTACCAAATTAGTTCCATTTTTCAAGAAGTCGCCTCAAAAATTCAAAAATTTTACCCGACAAGAATTTAACAAATTTTTAATTGAAGCTGATAAATATCTAATGATGAAGATAAATATGTAAATATGTAATAAGTATGAAAATGATGTTAATTTTTAATTTTATATTTACTTGCTTTCTGTTATAGATAATTACAGTATTTGACATTGCAGGAGCATGCCACAAGGACGATTTATAGAAACTGACATTAAATTGTATTAATGAGAAGGGTTTTATCATAACTGCGAAAATTCAAGACCGCAAAACAAATAAACTTCAATTATTTGTAATAAGCGGTAAAATCAGATGTATTAATTTTGTTGAAATGTATCGCAAATATGCATTCCTTCGTTTCCAGTCTACCAGTAACACTAAATTTTATATATTATAGATATCATAACGGAAAATGTTCAGTTCAACCTGTTGGTGTAGATACTTTTAGTAAAATTCCAAGGGATATTGCAAAATATTTAAATATTAAACACCCAATGCAATACAGAGGACATTGTTTTCGCAGATCGTCTGAGACATTGCTTGTGGAATCGGGGGCAAACATATTAACATTAAAATGGCTTGGACTATAGAAATCATCAACTGTAGCTGAGAGCTACATTGAGGAGCCAATTTCTAAAAAAAAACTGAAATAGCGGTTTAAATTTTGGAAGGTGAACGAAGTACCAGTATCGGAAATATCACAATTAGGGGTGGGCGATAATGGTTTGGTACTATCGATTATCGATAAATAAAATAAACCGTTATTATCGAATTATCGATAATATCAATATTATTGATATATCGATAATTTTTTATCTGTATTATTAATTATCGATAATATCGATAAATATTCCTAAACCTTACTACCGACAAGTTGTCGCTACTTTTTATAAGATCTGTGGCCTTTGTTATTCGCCCCCGGAAGGATTTCATTCTATCTCGACAGATGTCGCCCGCTTCGTGATTGTTCCCTAAATTTTAGGTTACTTACCGAAAACTGTTCAGTTCAGAGTATAAACAAATCTAAAACCTACGAAAATGTTTACATATAAGTCGCATAAATCATTATTTTTGATATACTTATGAACACAGAACATGTTTATGAAAAACATAATAACAAATTAAATGGTATGTGCCACCAACCCACAAATCTAGTGATTTTTCAAGAAAAACTCGTCACACACTGTAAAAAATAGAACATGCTCTAATATCAAGGGTGGACACCCAGGGTTTTTCATAGGACTCAAAACATACAAGTGAGTATTGAAAAGTCTTGGGGTTTTGATGCTGGCTGAAGACCCGGGCTCAAAATGCATAAATGGGAGTCAGCCTTATTATTTATGCATGATTACAACCATTATATGTTGGTATTATTTTATAAGGTATTGCTTCCTTGTATGTATTACGAGTACCTTCCCAAAATCAAATCGCCTTAACAGTCGCTTCTAAATAACAAAGTGCCTTCCGCAAACTAACTGGCGACTGGTCTATTGTATCAATATTTCACAAAAAATCGTTAATCCAAATTTAGACACCCTCCCTTTTCGTACAAATATCCATCAATAATTCAATACAGCCTAACAGAAAACAGTACGAGTCCGATTGACAGCCGTTCCCATTTCCGCGCCCTACCTTTCCTACGGTCAGCATTAAATCATGCCTAATTAGAAAAGTTTACTCACCTTATCTATCGAAAAGCGTATATAGATGATGCCGTCGCCGTAAAACTATACCATCCCTATCGATTGGCTTTTTGTCCATCGCTTGACGTACTGAAACCGATATCCTCACAGAAAACTCTGCCTTGACGTTGAATTATCCTCAACAGCAAACAACATTATGTGGGATTACATTACATTTATTTAGAGGAGACATTTTTCGTTATCCTTCGCTGTATATATTCCTGTGCAAAAGATACATCCACATTAGTTTGTAATTTCAGTTCCTAGGTCATAATTCTGCAACGTGGAATAAGAAAAACCTTTTTTTATTTTTCGTTAATTGAAAGAAATGAAAAGTGATCCATGTTCAAAGAACAGTGTTGCAAAAGAATCGAGAAGTGATTTCAAAAAGACTTGTATCTAAGCCAATAATATTCAGCAAATGGATTCAAAAAATTTTGTTATAACAGGAATGGATTATAGACAAGGTGGAAGAATCTTTTGTTCATTGAATTAAATTTGTTTAATGTCAAAGTGACAATCCTGTGACAACTATAACTTACTAAAAAATCTCAAAAATTTCATTTTCAAAAATTATAAATAACACAGAATTAACTTGGAGATTCAGCGGTAGCCATTTCCTCTGTGGCGGAAGCCATATTTGAAAAAATAATCAGTTGAGTCATTTGAATTAATCTGTCAATTTTTTAGTTATTATTTATAATCTTGTAAAATGCATTCAAGGGATGAAGCCGATCTTGAGGATGCGTGACAGATAGGATGATCGGCTGTTATACCAGAAAACTCGAAAGAACGGTGCGGTGTATTTAAAGAGTATATAATTTCTTTACAAGTTTATTGTTCGACTTACATAGTTAATCTTCTATTTTATGTTACCCAAAAGTTAGCGAGGTTGCTGTTTTAATTATTCAGCAATATTTCATAACACTATTACTACAACTAATAACTTATTTCATACGTATCTAAGTGGGTCGGTACAATGTCCAAGCGTGTTAAGCTATACAGGATGATTGCTTTGTCTTAGGACATTACAACGGTATGAAAATGCTTCTAAACTTTTCAAAGCATGGTGTAATGAGAAGAGTTATGAGCATATTACGGAGAAGGTGGTATTGGCTTATTTTATAGGAAGAAATGAAAAGTTTAAATCACCATGGATTTTATGGGCGGCATATTCCATGCTGAAATCTACAATTTTTCTTAAAGATGGAATTGATATTTAAAAATTTACAACATTGCTTTTCTCAAAAGAACAAATGTTGGATATCGATCTAAAAAATCGAAGGTGCTTACAAGCGAATATATGAATAAGTGTCTAAAAGAATTCTCAGATGAAGTTTATTTAAATGTGAACATGGGAATAATTATGGGAATAGCAGAAACTTGTATAAGAGAAGAATTATATTAAATGAAAATACAAGATATCAAGGATAGTGGGTTATTTATTACAGTCCACATCTCCAATACCAAGACTAATATTGAGCGAACTTTTACAATAACCAATTTAGACCAACCAATTAATTATTTGGAGTACTTCAGAAAATATTTGAAGTTAATATCAAACAACGCAAAGTCTTCTAACTTTTTCTTAGCAATGCACAATGGAAAAGTGACCAATCAAGTAGTGAGCACAAATACAATAGGAAGGTGTCCGTCAAAGATCTCTAAATGTTGAATTTGGCGGATCCGTATCTTTATACTGCGATGGAAAAATTGGTTAAATAAAAGAACACATCAATTTTTTTCTCGTATTGTGAAATACTATGGCAATCAAATGATTACTAACAAATGTATTCAAAAAGTTTGCTTATAACAAAATTTTAATCATAAAAAAATCCACGTCGGTAACAGTTTAAGTCGTCAAGCTTTGAATTGTTGACGCTGATGAAATCGCGAGTTCGAACCCCACTACTGGACTACCTTAGATCAGATAATTAGTAGAGAGGCAAGCGCCATCTCCGTGGATATGATAGAATGGCATAATACTAACTCGAATCAATTAGAGAATAATATATACCAATCGGCGTCTGACAACCGGTGAGAGCAAAGTAATTCTAATTGAAGTACTCGACAAGTTCTCTTCCTTATTTGGTTATACTTGTTGACACAAAAAAATCATCTGCTTCTGAATTTCAAATTTAGGACTCTATAATCTTTTTATGCCAACGTTATAACCATAAAACAGTTCGCAAGTGACCCTTGTGATTAAATAACCCCCTAACATTATAATATACAGTTATAACGAGCGATGGATAAAGAAGACGATCGATGATAAACTTCCTATTCTGTTCCGGCAAACCTCATGGTTTTTGAGCCTCTCAATAACTACATACGTAATCAATAACCGAAGGAAATCTATAAGTAAACATCTAACAGCTACATAACCCTGAGCTTAATTTAGCCAATGTAGTCAGTGAATATCCACGGTTCGAACTTGGACCAATAAACGACCGCATAGGTTATGATCATCTAATTGTTATTATTATCTTATCTTCGAATGATTATGAAATATGATTTACAACATGGTCTATCTTTAGCATGTAACAAAAGTTTGCCATCATATTAATATCACATCTACCCTGGTAACGTCGTTGGATTTTCTTGTTCTTACTCAAATTTTTCTTCAATCTGCAACTTCTGTGATGGTCTTTTACGGTGTTTTTTATCTGCAGAGAAAAATCCTAACTTATAGAAGTTGAACTCACTTCAGATAACTTTTTTCGTGTGGTTATGTTATTATTACCAAACACGTCTCATCTTAGATTTCGAAAAGAACTATTCAACCACCACAGATCTTACACTAGTCCTTTTAATTCAACTAATAGCGAAACTTAGAAGTAGGCATTAAATTCTACTAGAACGATTTGTGTTTTACGGAGAAGATGCCATTGGAAAAAATATAGGTAAATAAAAAAAATATTTTCTCACTTCCAAGAGGGTCATTTTGGCATGAGTGCTTTTTACGGCCAGGCAGACTCTCTCCATATACGAGTCGTTTTATCGGTTTCGAAACACGTTAATCAAATAGAAAATTTGCCAGTATGATGTATTTCATTCAACCAGTTGATCACAGTACGGTATTTGCATTACATGGACAAAGTTCAGTTTTGAACGAATGCAATAAAAATTAGCGTGGGACCATTTGTGCATATTTGTTGGTTCATCACCGATTAACTCGTCAAAAACATCACATTACTTGCCTTAGATTGTTACTAGTGACAAAAAATTGTCTTTAGTCAACGTCAGGAACCAAAAAGAATGGAACAGAAAGGCGCCAACTCAAGCAAAAGCTAATACCACAGATAAATTAGCTATTTACTATTTAACTAATTTATCTGTGCTAATATTCATATGCGTAATCTGGTGTTTGCATCTGATGGTATAAAAGCTGAGTCGTCCATTATAAATTACTTCCAAGAAATCTACTGACCACCGCTGAGGTTTATTACCAGTAACTCGACATTTTGAGGCCGCAACTGAAGATAATATACCTAAAATAACATTGTCGAGTGATTTTGTAGTACACTACTAGCATCACAAAATCTATTTAAGAGCTCGCTTGGTAGATATCAAACCATTTCTTCCGCTTTCTATTGAACTACTAAAAAAACCTTCTTTAATACCAGTCAGTTTATTAGGAAGCAATAGTAAACATGGAGGATAATACATCCTTAATCATTTCATGTATTTTATTTATTAAAAAGACCAAATTTCGAATTCAATAAAAACGGTGCTAATTATGCGTCACCCAAAAAATAAATTTGAAATAATGAACGCGTTTATTTATTATGATATGCTTCAACAGGCATATTAAATAAATGTGTTCTTAATTCAAAATAATAATTTGATTCTGTGCATTGATTAATCGTAAGCTAAAATAATTGTTTGTGTATCGGAATCATAGAATCGATTGACTATTTATCTTTACAGTTGCCATGGAAATGTAATTCTATTTAATGGGTAAGCTTGGCTTCGTCACCAAATGTTCGTGTTATACACTCGCCGTACATAAAGGCTTCCAACCAGAACTATATTTTGTTTTAATTATGACGGCTTAAATGCTTGTCTATATGAATTGTCACAAATATGCTCAATTATCGGACGCTCTAATCATGATGCCTCCCAATTTCCGATTAATAATTCTCTCTCTAAAGGTAGAATCGCTTTTAGGTTGGAAACCCCTTTATGTTGCAGTTGTTTCTTTTTTGCACATCATCATCATAATATGACGAAATACGTGTAAATTTTTTATATATAACTGCCACATGACTAGGTACCTATGATTCGATACTATTTCAAATGTCGCAATGCCTTACATTATCCCACATGTGATTTTTTTAATTTTATTAACGCACTCAGTGCGATAATGACATTGTAAATTAAACTAGACTCAAATTAAACATTTATTAAATAAACAAAATATGGAAGATCATACCAGTAAAATCCTTATAATTGGATGCATGAATATCAGGTGGTGAGCTGCCTCATGGTTTGCTTAAATAAGTGAGAATGTTTTGAAGAAACATAACTTTTAGATCTTCTACGACAGAATTAAGCCTTGTTCTCATGGACGCGATTCTCGCGAATTTCGCAAATTTTGATTTAAATTATTAACGGCGAATAAGTGTCAATTTATCGCGAATTTCGCACAACAGGAATCTTATCGCTATCATTATGTGGTATTAGTAAATTTAACTTGAGCTTCTGATATTCTATCATGACAGTCAATGACAGATTATGATGAAAATTATAGAAAATATTGCAAAAAGTTGAGACTTTTCCCGCCATTATATAATTCGTGAGACTTTAGACTTCCAGTCACCACGTCTTCCTTCTCCCTACTCAGTTAAAAGAGAGGTTGAAAATCCCAAAAAATAGTGCCCAGTATATGCATTTGGATTAGGCAGTGTAAGAAATCGTGTAATCAGTTTTGGCACATTGCCAATGGTAATTATACCGACAGCTTATTTGGTATTTACTAGCTTTATATCGTATAAAGAAGTGAGCATGATCACAGTTTTTAGTTCTTAATCTGACGTATTTTATTACTAGTTCTACTAAATCCAAGCCATCGGTATTTCCAGATGTTACAAAAAACTCTCTAGATACTTTTGTTTTGCTATTGGTATCATGACTTGGGAGCATAGTTCATTATCTTCAAAATGCTTTTTCGTATTTCTTGCGTGATTTCTGCACAGGCTTGGAAACAACACTGGAAGTATCATCTGATGGCAAATCATCGTTTAAACTCATATTTACACTTTTACAATAACTACGAGAAATAATTCAATGACAGCTATGTTTATGCCCGTTGCTACGGTGACATAGAGGGTCTCTATGGGTATGGTAGGGTGCAAGAATGTTGGCTTGATACCGCTCGACATTTAACCGTCCTCCTAATTAATGAGATTTTCCCTCATTCCTGCACTGAATGATGGTTAGGGCCTTTTTCTGTAAAAGCATAAAGAATATTGCTGGAAATCTTAAATGTATTAATATGGAATAATCATTCCTGTGAAACAGCCTTGCAAGTAGTTTGTGCCGATTGGAGAAAAAGCATTAACAAAAGTAAAAGTATTTTTGTAGACTTTCAACAGTCTACATAAGCTAAAATCTTATAGTGTTACGTCAGTTCCATTATTGTGGATACGAAATTGTTTACAAAACAAATTTCAACAAACAAGAGTCAACAACAGATTATCAAGCAGATAGAAAATTGTTATGGTGTGCCACAGGGAAGTGTTTTAGGTCATCTTCTGTATATTCTCTATGTGAATACAGTATTAAAAAACTCATTCATCTGACTTTTTGCTGATGATACTTTGATATCCATATCAGGTGACGATTTTGATGACATCACTAGGGAATTAAATTGTGAGCTGGACACCCTCTATAATTGCCTTTGCACTAATAAACTTAGTTTAAATGTAAATATATGGTTATTGGTTCAAAACTAAATTGTGTAAGATACTTAAGTAAAGATTATGTAATTGCTATTAACCAGCAAAAGATTGAGTGTGTTTCTAAAATATTTGGGAGTAATTTTTTCATCATATAGCTGCCAACATTTCATATTGGTATAAACTATTAATATACAACACTGTTCTCTATTTTCATTTCAATTATTGTGTGTCATTGTTGATTTCTTGTAATAAGGAACAAAGAACAAACTTGCAGATACTCCAAAACAAATGTATGAGAGTTATTATATGATGTAATATTTATACTCCAATTAATGTTATGTTCGTTAGGTTGGCTTTCCATTGAACAAGAAATTTGTAGAGCTAATGTTACATTAAATTATAAAATTTGTAGGGGTGAACCACCACAATATTTGCAGAACAGTTTGTTAAAACGATCAGATTTACATTCATATAACATAAGATCGAAAGAAAATCTAAACTGTCAGTTCTATAAATCATCAATATCACAGAAGTCATTATTTCACGAGGGTATCAAACTATAATGCTTTGCCTCATCAAATTAAAGAAGCCCCTAATGTACTAAACTAAAAAGTATCCTTGTGATTAGAGTGAGGGGTAGAAATGTTATTAATATAAATTCTGTATAACAATACTAATTATTATTGATAACTTCGACAGTTGTAGATAAAACGTTGTACACAATGCGTGGGATATTACATTATCACCGAACTTATGTGATTACAACAAACTTCACATGTGTACTGCAAAAATGTCTATATCCCACTTATTGCATAAATAACTTGCGTAACAAATCTTGCTCGAAAATTATAAACACTCGAGAAAAGGCCATATCTATAAAATCAGAATAAAATTATATTTTTTGTAATACCCTTAACTCCTTAACAAATCTTGAACTAATTTATTAGCAGCATCTTAACATTTTATATAAATTATGCTCTTCTCCATTCTTTCGATATTATCATACTGAACACATTTAACATTCTTGTCAACTACATGAAGTTCTTTGTGCATCCGACTTTAAAGCGTAGATGCATATTTATTCAGCCACCATTGCGGTAATCCATCACTCGTACAAGGTTCCTCTAATGACACCATATTGAATAACTAATAGTTTTCAGATTTTTTCTGTGTAAATGTAAAATTTATGAGTAATGGGTTTATAAAGCCTCGTTGTGCTTTAGCTAACAACCATTTGTGAAAAAAAGTTTCATTCAATTGTTTTGTTGGAAGAATATATTTCCGTAAAGATTAATTTAAAACGTTGCGTAAATAATAGCACCGGCCATTTTGCGACTATACAAATACACAGGATATCCAGAAGTGTTGTAAGATCAAAAATAAAAAAAAATCTTTTCAGATATTTCTGAAACCATTCGATAAAGCACATTTTAATTCCAAAGGACATGATCTTGTGCTTGAAAGTGTATACAGGGTGTTTATTAAAGAATCATACTTTAAGGTTTTATCTTCCTTGGGCGAAAATAAGGTGATTTACATCAACTTACCTCAGTACAATTTTGCTTCCTTAAAAAGTTATAGACCTGAGAAAGTAAATAAATCTGAATCATTTATTTCTTGAGTAATCGTATTAAAATTTTATACAAGATTTTTTTTATATTTTTGTGCTAAATGTACAGGGCGCTCAGAGCTCCTGTGCATTGTAACTTCTGTTTCAGATTTTTTTAGGGAGGGAGATTTTTGGAAAATCATTAGTTAATTTAAAACAGCATTCTATTAGTTTAAAAAAACTATACCTATTTGTTACATGTCGCTAAAATGCACCTGCATTTCTCAATTCTAGTTTTTCTTTAATTGGGTTTTTGCCACAATTCTGAAAATATATAGATTAATTAAATAAGCCCTTGCGTCAAATGGATCAGTCAAGGGTTGTTTCTGAAAATAAGTTTGCCTAACCAAAAAACCACACACTGAAAAAGCAGATAACCAAATGTGCTGTCGACTTCAACCTTGGGCTGAAACTAAATTGAAGGTCCCCCTCTCTAGAAAAACGTTGATGAACGATGCCAGTGTTGCTAGTTTCCTTACTTAATTGCCACACCTCGTGTATGCAGAAATTCTGAAAATTTATTACTTGGAATGCATTGACTAAAAAATTGTCTAGGTATCTTATTATCAAAGGCCAGTTCTCTATTTTCATATTCTCTCAACTTCAAGCGACGTTCCTCATGAATTTCCGGTAGCAAATGATGAAGTCTGAAATCACCTCATTTTTAGAAAAATTGCCTTGACTAGATAAATTCGTCTGACTATTTTTCATTTTTGATGCCCCAGTCTGCGGGCAAATCTCCTAAATTGCCTCGCACGTCGGTTATATATAGAAAAATAAACGGAGGGGTGATACCTAGGCTTCGTCGGAGAAAAATAAAAGCGGTGCCTTGAAGGGCGAGTAATTAGTTTGCAAATCTTCATACGTCATTTATGTCATTTATCTTAGATACTTTACAGCCACGTTTCCTTCCATAAAGTAAAAGTAACAACCTTCTGGATAACTGCTCCGTTTACGCTAATTTCAAAAGGCTTTTAGAAAGAAATGTGGGGTAGGCGTTAAGCAGAAAAATAATTGTTTTTACTGTCACCAGAATTACCACGTAAATCAATACCACAACTCCGACCAACGGCGTGCTGGTTTTCCCACACTTTTCGCTAAGTACAGTGTGTTTTCCTATATTTTACACTTAACACGGAAAAAATGGCGCCGTATTCTTAAAATAGTGTTTTCTACAAATACAAATAATTTAATAACGGAATAATCTAGAGCTTAGCAAATACCAGGACTGTAGAAATAAAAAGAATAAGATACAGTAGTAAAAAGATAAATAATACCGAGAAAACACGGTCTAACCAACAAAATTTTAGGTACGTATTTTTTAAATTTGACTGTATATTGTAAATATTGTTATAACATAAACTTAGTACTACATATAAGATTGTTTACTTATACAGGGTTAACTATGACTAAGTATAAACATTTTAACCACGTGCTCAGGGAGATCTTAAAGACAATAAAAATTGTATTTTAAAATCTTAGCTCAATGTTTAGAAAATGGGGCAAAACCCTCTTTTCCTACGGAAAGTCGGATAATCAATCATCGTCCGAGATGGCTAGATATTTCGACTACTGTGCGGTCGTTTTTGCAGCGGTGTCGAATGTAGAAACGACGAAAATAAACATTTTTAATAATAATAGTAACGCCTAAGTACCTGATAGATAACAGTTAATCCGGTTAGCTGAAGTATTTTGTACTCGTTCTTCGTTCTTTCGTTGTGCACTGCCAAAACTACATTTTCACTCCTTGCATAATTATCCACTAACATATCCGACATAAAATACTTTATTTAATTACTATAAAATGTTAAAATTACAGTTAATACATTGCCACTTAAATAACATAACCTAGAATACTGCATTGCTAGTTGCATACTCTCCAAAACTCAACGAATATGGGAAGTTAGTTATTTGTAAGGGCCTAAGAAACATTTTTACAAAACAATATAAATATCTTGGGATGTTATAGTTTAAAATATTACTAATTATTTTATGCAAACATCGTCAATTAATGCTAATATTGTTGTTGTTATTAGTATTAACAGAATTAATTTCACAGCAACACAAGAAGTTTAAAAATTTATCGCCATGAAGTGCATCTTGCATTAGTGGCCTACAGATGCCGTCTGTAGCTATTAAATAATTTTAAACGTGTGGCAGTGTTTTTATGTATTTGTGTACATTTGCGTGTATTTTGTTATTCTTTCTGTTTTTCCCAACGTAAGTAATCGACCTGGGTATAACCGCCAAACCAAGTAGGTATCTCGCTTTACACAAAAAGAACGATCGAGGGAAGGAGAGGTCCACAGCAAGAACAAACGTCTTTGCAGGTTTTAATTTAAACAAATAAGAAAACAGAAAATGATACAACATTGTTAAAATCTCTCCAAATATCAGTCCTGGAAATAAATATTAGTAAGGTAGGTGCTGCCTCCCTGTGCTACCATACCGTATTTCTCATTAAATCATTAAATAATAATCTACATTTTGTAAACATTTTTTCTTTCAAAGCGGCTTAAACTGATACACGTGTCAATGCGGTGACCTAACACCTATCACGTTTTACTTTGGCAGTATATACCCCTATCCCCTGTTAAAATATCAATTATATTTTGATATTACTTTTGTTCTACATGTTTTCTTTTTAAAGATTTCTACATCTAAAAATACCACAAATTTAATCACTTTACGGCGAAAAACACGGCGATTAAAATATATTTTTGTATAATTATAGAAAAATCAGTTATTACGTTAATTATGGTTTCTTAAGACAAAATTTTGAAGTAAAAAATGGAGGAATTTGCATTTTGCATTTCATTTATGATTTCAGCAGGGCTTTCGACTGTGTTAATCATGAAAAGTTATTGTTAGAATTGTTTGGGTATGTCTTGCGAAGAGTAACATATAACTGGGTGTCCTCATATTTACAAAAAAGATATCAGTATGTTAGTTTGGTTCATTCGCATTTTGGTTGGAATAGAAATATAGGCTCAGAATACAGTACAAATATTTACACGCATCCCAGAGGGCCCAATATTAGGCCCAATTTTATACTTATTGTACATGAATGACTTTCCATCTTGCATGAATAATGAAGCTCTTATTATGTATGCAGATGACACATCACTGATTATATCAGATAAAAGTGATCAAGTTTTGGAGGAAAAATGCAACTCATCTCTGCAGCAAATAGGTAATTGGTTTGGCGCACATTCTTTGTATTTTAATCCTATCAAAGCAGCTTTTGTTAGATTTCACAATTATCGGATACAGTATTCTAAAATTAATATTCAAGTTCATGACACTTCTTTGTCAGACAGCGAAAATAGAATAACATTTTTGGCATTTAAATTAGATGAGTGTTTAAATTGGAAAGAACACTGTACTGCAGTAACATCAAAATTAAGTTCTTTGTGCTACTTATTTAAAAGTCTAAAGTCAGTCCTTTTGAAAGATCAATTAATAAATTTTACTATGCTCAGGTTCTCTTCCGATTGAGATATGGGATATGTTTCTGGGGAAATTCTATTGTGTTGTCGGTTGTATTTACTGTTCAAAAAAATATATTGCGATATATAGCGGATGTCCCATGATACCAAACGTGCCGAGCATTATTTAAAGAAAATGAAATACTAACACTTACAAGAATTTTTATATTTGAGTTACGTACATATGCATATTTAAATCAACCTAAGTTTTTAACAAAAAGTAATATTCATGGACTAAATACTCGACAAAAAGATAAATTTCATGCCTCATTACCGATACAAAATATCTAAATTCTCCTGATTGCTTGGGCTTGAAGGTTTTTGAGAACTTACCAGAACAAATAAGAGGAATCCAAGTTTTAAATTTAAATTTAAACTGAAACTGTTTTTAATTGATAACTGTTTTTACACCCTTAATTAATTTTTACTTTAATAGTAAGTACCTACCTGATTTACATGAGTATTCCTATATATGTATGTACATATCTGAGAGGAAAATAGTTATTATTATTATTCTTATTTTATTACATAATAATAATAATATCTCTACCCCTCATTCTAATCACAGGTATTAGCCCAGAAGTCGGAGACTTATGCGGGAGAGGGGGCGGCATATTATTATTAAGCAGGCCGCATTTGCGCCCAGGAACGACTTACGTTGGTAGGCCCTAACCACTATTCAGTGCAGGAATGAGGGAAACCTGGAAAACCTCATTAATTAGGGGGGGGTAGTCAAATATCAACCGATATCAATCTCTCACATTGACCCAAGCCAACATTCTTCCACCCTACCATACCCGCAGAGAGGGCGCCAAACCTCTCCACGAATATAGCTTATATACGGTCTACCGGCAGCTGGACTCGAACCAACACCGATCTAGTCACCTCGATTCAAGTACTGACGCCTTAAACCGCACGAGCACTGACCACTGACATGTTTCGAATGATTTTATAATGTAAGTAATTAAAGAAATTATAAATAAATATAATAAAGTAAAAAGTAATTTAATATGTAAGTAATTAAATAAAACTAGGCACATCCTACGTATGCAAATTATTCTCATAGAAATCTTGCATGGCATATGGATACATTTCTACAAGAGAATATTTTACTTGTTGCTTAAAACATTTAAACTATTAATGGTTTTGAAGTTATACTCGCGACAAGAATTCAGACGACTTACGTCATACGAACAAATGAATAATTGATTATATTTTCATCAAAATATTTAAGAAACTGCAACTGATAGCAATAAAACTATATACTACACTAAAAGTTTGCATTATGTATTGCACTAAATTGCAAAAAATTATTGTTTTTAACGCGACCAAATATCGAAAATTACGTGGACAATAAAAACAAATGTGTAATGTCAGCCGTGAGCTAAGACGTCTGAATTTTTTACGCGAGTACATGTGGAAGGCTGTTAAATAATTTTCTACCAACTATATCTGGAGATTTTGCCGATATATTTAGGTAAAGAGAAATCTGATTTATATCTGGTATGACAAGAATGAATATCACTATTAATTACATATTTATGTTTATCTTTAAAAACTAATGTGAGTAAATCCATAATATACAGACCATAAAACTGTTAATAGTTTCAATTTACTAAACACTAAAGAAGGGCTGAGGAGCTCTCAGCAATACATTCTAATAATCCTTTTTTAAGATATAAATACATTTTTTAAGTAAGGAGTACTGCCCCAAACAGTTATTCCGTAGGCAATTCTAGACTGTATTTCGCTAAAGTAAAACAAGCGAAACTGTTATACCTTAAGAGTTTTTTTCAAATTTCTTATCTGGTGACACTTTAAATTTAATAATTTGCAAATACTGAAACAGTGACTTAAATGACAAATCATATTCAAAAATGACTCCAAGGAATTTTGCATAACCATTATTTTATATAATACAGTTGTTAATAGATATGTTTAAATGTGGCATAGTAATTTTTGATCTAGTATGAAAAGAGACATAATTAGTTTTATTTGTATTAAATAATAGTGACTGGTCACTGGATCAAGTGGAGAATTTAGAAAGTGCACTTGAAATCATTTCATTAAAAACAATTGGATTGTTGTCACTAAACAATAATGTAGAGTCATGTATATAAAGAGAAGTAAATGTATCAGACAAACTAAGAGGAAGATCATTAATGTAGAATAAAAACAATATGGTCCCAATATTGATCCCTGTGACACTTCATTTCTATTAATATCTGAGTTATGTTTCCTTTATTCATAATTTTAACAAATTGCTTTCTATTACTTTAGTAGGAAGTAAACCAATCATGAGCCTTACTTCTCACACCATCTTTATAGTTTATCAAACTACTAAATTCTGATAAAGCTACTCGAATTAGTTCCTATGCAATTTAAATTTGAATAATAATAATAATATCTCTACCCCTCATTCTAATCACAGGGATTAACCCAGAAGTCGGAGACTTGTGCGGGAAAGGGGGCGGAATATTATTATTTAGCAGGCCGCATTTGCGCCCAGGAACGACTTACGTTGGTAGACCCTAACCACTATTCAGTGCAGGAATGAGGGAAACCTGGAAAACCTCATTAATTAGGGGGGCGGTAGTCAAATATCAACCGGTATCAATCTCTCACATTGACCCAAGCCAACATTCTTCCACCCTACCATACCCGCAGAGAGAGCGCCAAACCTCTCCACGAATATAACTTATATACGGTCTACCGGCAGCTGGGTTCGAACCTACACCGATCTAGTCACCTCGATTCAAGTACTGACGCCTTAAACCGCGCGGCCACTGACCGACCAATAACCGACCAAATAATAAGATTTATTAACTAAATATCTAATTAATTATTTTTATAGTTATTGTGTGAAATTGAGATTTTCTTTTAGTTAGATTGTAAATTTCTCTTTAACAAACTGCACTGCATTATTTTGTAGATTTCTCGTGAAGATCTTAAAATGGAATAATTTTTAGACATTTTAAACTTTCATATAAAATTTTAAATATTTTAAATTACACACTGTATAATTAGTAAACAAATAAACTAAAATTATAAATGGCTGGATAAGAGGTATAGGAGTATAATGAAACAAATGTTTTTTGTTTTAGGTACCTACATAAAACTCTTTTTTCTAGGAATCAAAATATTCTATTATTAATTTTGTAGCATAATAAATATGTACAAATTTTTTACTTAAGTTAAGTTTACCATTTCGTTTTTGAACTCATTGAATTTTTTTGCACCTCATTTCAGCATTTACAAATTGGCGATTTATATTAAAATAGTGCATCATAATTGAATCTATCATCGGTAGGTTAGACGTATATGCTTTCAAATAGCTTGTTGTGAATTCTATAAGTAGTTAGCTTTTGCTAATCTGTTTCAATTTAACAAAGCAAAACTCTTGCCCGAGTTCGAGACGGACGAGTACCGAGAAGCTATGGGAGACAATGACGTCACGGCTCTCGATCCGGGTCGAGCGTTTAATTCCAATTTGACCTCGTATGTTTTAAAAACTTCTTATCAGATCGATTTGAATTTTTTTTCATAAATTCTAGTAAGGTAATTTGAGGTTTGACCAAATGACCCTATTTCTCTAAATTTTCCACGATTTCACAAATGTATCAAAATAAAAAGAAGAAAAAAGTTTACTGTTTTTAATAGAACATCCTGTACATTTTGCACGTAGTTAAATAATGTTCGATCTAGTAGAATAGAGTAATAATTATATCTAGTAGAATATGTATAATCTTCATATGAAATATTATTTTATAATTGTGTTTGATATAAAATTCTGAAGCTTTTAAAAAAATTCATACAACTTTAACAATTTTTTGGGATTAACAAGAATAACACACGTGTGTTTTCTTTTCAGGTCAATCAAATAGTTTGGTATATTAAAATGCATCAAAACTTTTAACTGGAGAAAATATTTGCAGAAAAATAAAATAAAAAAATAATAGGAAACTAAACAAAAAATTAGCCCAATATATTTGATTTTTAAAACTTTGTCGAAATTTTACAGATATCGCTGTAATAAGGCTGTGATATATTTGTTACAACCGGTTCAGATTTAGTGTATCGATCCGAAACTTTCGCCAACAAAATATTTACTAAAGAAATAATTGACGCATATGTATAACGATTATTTTATATGAAAAAGACTGTACTAAAGCGGCTTCGAACGAATAGAGAAAATGTAGGTCGTCGGTGGGCGTCAACTGTTTACAGAAAATTATCCTGATAACCACCAGATATCAGTGAATACTTTGATCAAACCAGTGGGTGATGACAACACTGGGTTTAAGAGCCTCATTCTTTTATTTAACGAACGTGCTATTGTTATTAAGGTAAAATCTAGTGCACAAACTGTAAACAGTAATGCCTGATGATAGGCAAAATTTGTTACACCCATAATATTGGGTGTATGTACTGCTACAATTAAAAAAAAACACATTAACATCAACATAATCGTGTTAATTGAGGTCTACACGGCATTGTGAATATTTCTACACATTTCTCTGTACAGGGTGTTCAGAATTGCAGGGAGCAAACGTTACCAGGTAATAGAACTTTTTAAAATAAGAAAACAACCCCGATCCATATAAATAAATTAACAATAAATTAATTTTTTAATTAATGACCTTAACTGTAAAGATAAAAATTTTAAAATTGGCACAAATATGTTTTACTTTATACTGCTTTATTTAAAAAAATCTCGAAAAAAAAAATACCTATTTAGAATCCTATAATTGGAGGGATCGTCAATTTCTCCCGTTCAGATATTTTCAACGTACGTGATTTACAAACTTGTATGTCTCTTGACATTTTGCGATTTAACTGGTAGTTGCGAGGAACAGAATTGAAGTGCACGTCCCTGGCCTTAGCCGGAATCTTTTACCTACCATGGTTGTTCTCGGGCTAGACTCTGTGGGGACAGACCCGCTAACGGTGCCTTTGGACTCGCCCATATATTGATTTCAGCTCCTATTGTTGGTAATACTACTGATACGGTCGGAACCGTTCCTCAGATAATGGTGGTCCTCTGAGGCATCCTATAGCCGCCGCTGTAGCTGGTCGCATCCCATACTTTCAAACGTTTCGCCGCTCTTCACTGTCGATATCTTCAGTGGTAACTCCGCAAAAGCTTCGCCTTACACTAACACTGTCCTTATCAAATTAGTAACATTGGTAGTTCTTTATCTAGTTGTTGACTACAGCTGAAAGTAAGATATTACATTCACAAAGCTCCTTCTAAGGGTTTGAATTCGTTGCACAATCTGTCATATGTCAAGTGCAGTTATACTCTTAGAACAAAAAATGTTTGACCGGCCAAATTTCCATACAATCCAACGGTGTCGTACGACTTTTGAATGCAACATCACATACTATAAATTTATCGTTTCGACTGTCGAATCGACCTGGTTTGTACAATAAGTTGCATAGTGTGTAGGCTATGACAAACTCGGTTGACCTAAATAAAATTGTACAATATGAAGCTGGGTTATTTTTTAATCCAGATACCAGTCGTTAATCGCACCATACGAGTAACCTATGAAAAGTTATAAGGGTTGTTCTTAAGGAATGCTAAACGCAATATGTCAGACTATGGTCGTTTCCTATATGTTTCATAAATTAACAGAAGACCGGCCTTCATATTTTAGCTTTTTTTCCAAAATCTGGTAGTTAATTTACATGAATCATCGTCTGCTAAATGGCGTTGCCTTTTTAATACTTTTCTGTCGAATAACCTGAATTTCAATATATAACATACACATCAGGCCATAAATATCAAAATTATATATATTTGACATTTTATATTGACACTGTAGAAACTTATCTTTTAATAAAACCAACTTGTTTAATTTGTTCTGCTAAAATGTACGTATTTTTTATCTACTATTTTAAAACATAAAAATATGCGGTACTGATGCCATTCCAATACTTCACACAAAGGTTTTATGTCTAAATATCTTGAATTTTTTACCAAACTGGGTACATACGTATTAATAATGGGTGCTACTCCTGCACGTTCACCATAAAAACAGAATACTTATTATTATAGTTGTATCAATTTATACATTTAAACAGAAATGTACACCTTAACAGATATTTGACATTTGTCATAATTTCTATGAAAACAATTGACGACTATGTCCGAGGACGTCAATTGTGCTGTAGTGTGTTGCCGAGCACGGTAAGTCACTGCAAACGGGCAATGGAACAGACTAGAAAAAGCACTGCTGCTGCGATTTAGCCAACGTTGCATGAATATACATAAAGAATCAACTGTTTCTTCTTCCTCTTCTTATTTCAGGTATTATCCAAAACGGACTTATAGTTTTTATACATTATAAACGGTTCTACGATTTGCTTGAAATAAATCTGTAATATTTGTCAATACAATACGTTTTTTTCCGTGGCAGAGCGCAGTTACGAATCACAGTGGTTGGTTAATCTTCAATATCTTGCTCTGTTTTTAAACATTTTATATCTGCGTATTACCTTTCTTGAAATTGAAAACTGGGCTGGATAACAAATCAAGAGCAATTAAAATGCCAGGCATGTTCTTTTCCCTTTCTGAAGTAGATTTACGTTTTCCTCTGTTATTCAACCCACTGTCATTCCATGCTATTATACAGATAAAGGCTCGGTTAGTAAGCATCCAGACATATTCCTTTGAATAATAAGACCTAACGAGCAGTGCGAGAGAAGACATCATTATTTTGGTCGCCCCTTCGCAGGTTAGGCAAGCTTTTCAGAACTTTATCGCAATTATCATTACGTCCTTATCTAGCGGAATTAATAGCGTATGAAATGTGTCAGAAACACACATATGATAAGTTTTCCTCTGGTGCAGAGCTTCTGCGCCTTGCTTTGTTAGAATCTGAGTCATATATTACACTAGTTAGGTAGATCTACAAAAAAACTATTGAAGAAATATTTTTTGATTGCTAACTTTTAATTAACAATAAACCTTATTTTGGTAACCACAGAAACAACAACAACTCTAGCATATTTTCAATTGTTACCAACATGTTTCTAAATGTTATAGAAATATTCTATTCTGGTAACCAAAATATTTTCAACAATTTTTGAATATCCCAATGGTCATTAATGTCTTCTTTGCAATGTTTCTATGTATAATTCTAACACCACCTTTAAAGGTAGATTAGAAACAAGATCACTAAACAAAGGAGGTTGCCTACAAACTTCCATCCAATAATATTGCAGTATTTTTGAGATAGGATGTCGTCATTGATATATAATTTGACTCAGTGCTACTTATATTTGAACTTTCAGTCGTTTTAGTAATCTCTGTGTGGATATATGTTACTAGACAGTACTGTTACAATATTATTAACCGTTTAAAACATAAAACAAAGAATCTCAAACAGGCAGTTTTCAGTGCTGCTACAAAATATGACTCAATATATCGGTAGAAATGCGTTTACCTTACAAATTATTACTTTATGACTTGCTTCCAGCGCGAGCGAGTTATTCTTACCAGGCACCATGTGTTTATCAGGGGTGTCAAACTGGTGGCCCGTGAGCCGCATTGGACCCCCGAGGTAATATTTTGTGATTCGCGATGATCTGAAAAAAAAATGAAAAAGATTGTTTTGAAGAAAAGGGAAAGATCGAGGCACTACAGTACACAATTTACACAAAACACTATAAAAATTCTTAACCTTGCAAATTTTAGTAGCATGTTTCTGCCAATTTTATTTTTATCTAGATTTTTATGACGTAAAAATATTTTAAAAACTCCCTCACAACAAATTTATGCATTTACATTATGCTTGGTTTTGAAAATTAAAGGATGAAAATTAAATTTTGATAAATTTTCTAGGTTCTCTTTAATAAATTGAAAACTACCTGATCAAATCAAATTTTTTGAAGCAATTTAGTTTTCGTAATTCATTACAATTTTTGTAGGTTAATAATTTTTACTAGGCCGTGATTTAACGTGTTAAACTTCTACTGTATGTGTTCTTTGTCCGATTGGTATTCACTTACTTGGCAATCTTTGACCTGCTTATTATAATCTTTAGTTGCCTGATTATTCGGAATTTGACACCCACTTTCTGGAAAAATTACCCTTTTAAAAAATCGCAGTAAGCCAGGCTTTTGTCACGTCAATAAAATAGTCAATAGAATATAACCTCTCTTCAGGGTCCTAATTGTAAAAAAAATGACTTGCCGAAATTCCACAGCCTTCTTACATTTCCAGAGGTGTTAACCTGAAAAATTGGACACACTGTATATGTAGTAATGAATTAATATTGCAGTGCAAATATTGTATTGTGAACAATATTTACATTTCATATACGTTTTTATTTTAATTAAATTGACGGATTATTTGTGTTAAATAAATGGCATATATATATACCTAATAATGCTAAATATTACTTTACCAGAAATAATGTTTCAGTTTTGATTACTTTTGAAAGCGACATAAATTATAAATAAAAATAAGTAATCATTTTCGCGCTCTATTTTTATTTAATATTGATTTGGTAGGTATAACTGATAGGTACTTTAAATTAAATACCGTTATAAAGAGTTAACTGTAATTTTATTTCACAATTTAATTGTTAAAATAGCAGGTGATATTATTACAAATTATTCAATTTAATGCGTAAATGGTAATTTAATGTAATTAAATTCTATAATGTTTTAAAATATAATATTAAATTGTAATTATTCTGCTAATGTCTATAAAATACTAAAAAAATTCTGCTAATGTCTATAAAATATTAAATTTTAATGGCAGGTAACCTGAGGCCGTAATGTTTTTCACATCTTGAGCGGAATAATTTAACTCTAATAAAATAAAATTATTATAGGAGCGACGTTAGCCGTCATCAAGCAGATTTGATCGAGAGCTTCCCAATTTCCAAATCTAAGATTAATCTTTCTTACCCACGCGTCGGCTTTTAAACATCTCGCTTTTTTTGCGAATTCCCAATGTCAATTTTGGCGAAATATATTTTCACCTGGCAACAAGGTAAGCGAGGCCTTTCCTGTCTTTATTTATAAGAAGTTTCGTTGCTAAGGGGTGGATGTAATACGCTCCGAACTTTATCTTTAATCTTCCTTCGCATTGCTTAAGATGTGTAGTAGGTATAATTCGCCTCCGATTTTTATTTTTTCATCTAGCAACCGAGGCGAAGAGAGAGAAAAATAAGGATAAAAATAAATTATAAGCTCTGGTACCATCTTCTGTTTTCAACGATAACTTCTAAAGTCCGCTGCAACTGGCGAAAAATAAAATAATGGTATTGACAAGGGTACATATTTTATGTAGAACAAAACCAGACACGCGTCCTGTATATCGTAACTGGAGTCTGTTTATCGAAAATAAAGGCAGCCATACTTGGCTAAAAAGAACTAAAAAATCTCAGTCCTGCATATCTTATTATTAAAGAACTGAATCAGGCTACAAAGGATCTATCAAAATATATTAGCAAAATTCATGTTAGTGATGGAAACGTCCCTATTATTTATCTAATTAGAAAATTTATTACTGATTAATTCAGTATCGATCCATTTACAAGACAGTAACTAAGCGAAAATATGTTGCTTAGTTATTCCATTAACATGATCATCATTTAATTGAACTCTGTATATAATGCCGTACGGCGTTATATGTATACATTCATAGCGCCTCAAGGCTATATTTTTTATTTAATAAATTATTAATGCCCTTGATTGTTATAAATATCAAAATGGCGTGATTGTAAAATAAGACTAATAAGATAATAATAATAAATTATTAATGCTCTTGGGCGTTATAGTTATTCACAACAACCAGGGTGCTATTTCTCAATTAGTGGATATTAATTCAGCGTTCATTTAATGTATTGCATAACAACAGACTAGTAGTACATTAAAAAATTAATGCCCTTAGGTCTTATAAAAGGCATCAAGGATGGAAAAGGATAATAACGTCCCAAGGTCACTAGTGCCTTCTCAAGCCTACTAGTCTATTATTTATCTAATTCGAAAATTTACTTATATTTACTATTGATTAATTCAGTACGGTTTCATTTAAAAGAGAGTAACTAAGCAAAAATGTGTTGTTATTAACATGACCATCATTTAACTGAACTCTGTATAATGCCTTCCGACGTTAATTGCGGCTCAAGACGATATTTCTCATTTAATATGACTACTGTAAAATAAGACGAGTAGCATATTAAATTGTTAATACCTGACCATTATAACACAGTGTCTCAGGTCGCTAATTTATCTTCTAATGTATATCGAAATGATGTGTGATTATTGTAAAATAAGGCTATTAAGACAATAAATTATTAATGCCCTTGACCGTTTTAGATATTCGTAGCGTTATTTTTCATTTCATGAAACTCAAAATAATGTGATCATTGTAAAATGAGACGAGTATAATATGAAATTCGTAATGCTCTTGGACGTTATTTAAATTCATATCAACCAGGGTGCTATTTCTGAATTAATGGATCTCAAAATGTGATTATTGTAAAATAAGAGGAGTAGGATATTAAATTGTTGATGCCCTTAGCCGTTTTAGGTTTCACAGTATTCAGGGCGCAAAAAAAATCCACAACTTTTCAGCGCAAAGCACCGGTAGATGTAAGGCCTGTCTTTTCAGTTAATTAAATAGTCCAAAACTTTATCTTTAATATCACAATGGTAAAATTAAACGCCACTTCGCATGATAATCTTTTAAACCCCACACCGTGCTGTTTATAATTTCAACAACACAATGAGAGTTTGTACGTTTTAGGAAGCCACATTGTGGAATAATAAATATTTAACTAAAGGTGAACCATACATTTTGGATGAAATGCCCTAAAAGCTACTGTTTTAGGACAAAAGACTGCATGAGTCATTGCTGTACCCAGAAATTTAAGGGATTAACACAATTTATTATCGCTTTGTTATAAAAGATGTATTTGACTCCGAGCTTAAGGGACCTTTGTGCAGTAAATAGATATACCGGGTGTCCCAGTGTAAATGACGTGTTTTATTTAATACGTCATATACACGGCGTTTCTAAAAATATTTAATTCAAACATTAATACTAGTTTTAGTGGCACATTGCATATTACATATATCGAATTATTATTATTTATATAAATTTTGTCAATATGCGTAAAACAATTTAAAGTTAATTGAAAAATAAGGTTATTTTCGAAAACATTAAGGCGTTGCTTGGAAACCAGTTATTTAGGCCTCTGTATATGTTGTAAAACTGTACGCAATGAGGGATCCAACGATACTTGATGAGTGGACTGTATTTTGAGATTTTTTGGCTGGTTCTTTTTGATGTTGAGATAAACGCACAATGAGTACGTACAATTTATTTACACTATTTGTACATGCTTTTGCAATAATAATGAAACTCTCTCAAAACAGTTTTTGAACTTCTGGAAATTTTGAGTAGAAATTTCATTAAATCTCTGTTGGTGATTGAAACAACTAAGAATAATGATAAAAAATTTAAATATATTTCATTAAGAATACATCAACAGTTCAAAATAAATCGCAAAATTCATTATTATTGCAAACGATTGTACATGAACGAATGAGTTGAATACAATGGTAATGACTAGAAAATAATGAGTGTTGTACGCATCTAAGTTCTTCTCTGCATCCGTGTCTGTTTTGTACTGTCTGTCTTGTTTTCAGAATTTTTAACGTACTTGTGAGACACTCTTGTTCCTAAAACTAACGCCCATGTCATTGAAATCACATGCAAAATACCTAAACATTCTCTACACCTCTAAATATGGATTTAAAATGTTATACATTAAATGCAACTATAGTTTTTAGCCTAAAGTATTTTAAAACTAGGAAAACATCTATAAGTTCAGCAGAGTCGACAGACAAGTACTATAACAAAAATTATATACAATCGTAACTAGGAAAATATTGATAGTGAACTGGAAATAATTTCAAAGCTTAAATTGTGTCGTATAACTCCGTAGATCTTTTACGTTGTATAAAAATATTCTTAGCGATAGAATGCATGATTGTTTAGAACAAAACCTTGAAAGTGCGTTTTACAACATTTCAAATTATTATTAATATATTAGTATTACCTAAGGAATTTATATTTGTATAATTATGCTGATTTAAAGAAATTTATACACTTAATAGTTTATATTCAAAACCTAATGCCTTAAATTAATAAAAACAAACTAAAATCAATAGATGTATTAGATTGCCAACAAATTCCGTTAACGATTTTTGCTTAATCTTAATTATTCTACCTTAGTTTGCAATTTTGTAACACAGTTTCGCGTTTTAGAGTAGTTGTATTTTTACATTTAAAATGTATTTGTAGAAAAACTATTCGTTTTAGACATTTTTTTCATTGATTTTGAATATTGGCACATATTCCGAACACCTTGTATATGCAGATTGGGTGCAAATGCGGCTTGCTTAATAATAATAAAAAATAAACTTTATTTTAAACAATAACCAATATGGTGACCCTCTCCTATGACATACTGATGAGAGCTAACAAGCCCGAAACAGGCCTATGTCTGATGGAGTGGTCGACAAGGGTTCTTGGCTGTTCACACAGTTACTGCAGGTGTAATTCAATGCCGGTCGGGGCATTAGCCCGCGGAGTAATTGTTTCCTGCAGTATCATTTATAGATATAATAATCAATATGGTTTCAGTAAGAATCGCTCTACAATTAAAGCCGTATTCAGGAGGTGGTTGTGGGTTTTGAGAGTACCACTTATACAGCGACAACGTTCTGTGACCTCAGTAAGGCCTTTGACTGCACATGTCATGAAACGCTGCTGGAGTTTGTAGAACTTCTGTATCATTCATCAAATCATGGTAGGAAACAAATAGTGTGTCAGTTTTAATAATATATTATCCTATTTTAAAAGTGTATCTAATGGGGTGCATCAGGGGTGTGTCTTATGTTTGTTATTTACATTAATGACCTTTATTATCATATGGCTCCTGAGGGATGCATTCTATTTGCCGACGACACAACTTCACTGTGCTCACATAAAAGTAGAGAGGTAACTATTAAGTTTGCTAATGTACTGAATCATGGTTCTCAGCTAATAAGTTGAAGCTAAACAGAAAAAAAAACCCAAAGTGTTATTTTCTCCAGAGATGTTTCTCAAGATGGAAACCATGCTAAACTCTTAGGCATTATTCTTTATGGCTTTCTCAAATGCACTTATCATATTGATAATCTCTGTAGGAAGATTTCTAAGTACATTTATCTCTTGCAACAACTTAGAAAGATGTTAAATGATGATATATTATGATGTTTAACTTACGGGGTGATTCTACGGAGGAACGCGTCATCAGCATTTAAAGTTTTCAAACTCCAAAAAAAGATTATTCGTATAATTACACGGATTTGACCCAAGGAACATTGCAAGCCACTTTTTATATATTTTATTCTTTGATCGAAACATAGTAATTAGAAGTCATAGTAATTATTTAAAATTTAACATGAATTCCAGTTTCCACAATTACCCAACGAGATCTACCAATTTTTTTCAGAACTCAAAGGTTTTGACTACAGAGATTCTCTCGACTTGAAGTTATACAATAAAGTGTCTTTGGAATTAAAAACATTATGTACCACGGAATTTAATAAACAAAAATTATGCACAATCATTGTTTCTACTGGTCATCTACCTCTTTGCTTTAAAATTCTGTTTCGGGTTGTTTTTTTTTGTGTTCTATATACATATATAAATTGACTTCGTAAGTTAATTATTATTGTTTTTAACTTGTTTCAGTTTTGGACATGTAATTATGCAATTTATTTGACTAATTTTTTTTACTGTATTGTAAAGGTATTTTAAGCTAATATACATCAAATCTCCTACAATTCCTATCAATGAAGTCATATGTATGCTCCCTGATACCAAACATATGCTAATGAACAATTTCATAGAGAAAGCTTTATTCATTAATTGTCTAACATAAAAATTAATCTCTAAATTTGCTTACCAGGTTTAATAAAACTTTTGAAACTGTCGGAACTCGAAAATTCAACCATAATAGATAACATTTGATCCATTTCTACATTTTTAGGATTGCAGGTTAGTAAATTTAGCTAGATTAATTTTTATGTTAGAATTTTATGTTAATGAACTTTATCTATGAAATTGTTCATTAGCATACCTAGATGTTTGGTATCAGAGATCAAACATATGACTTCATTGATAGGGATTGTAGAATTTATTTATATTAGCTTAAAATACCTTTACAATACAGTAAAAACATTTTATTATCATTGCTTTTAAATTGTTTTCAGGCATTTACTTCTGGCGTTATACACTTTTGGGCTAATCCTCGTAATTAGAATGTGGAGTAGAGACATCATTTTTCAAAAGGTTACACATAATTGTTGTAGATAAAGTTTTCTAATCTAATCCATAAAGAAATGTTCCTATTTTTCTTCACCTTAGCTTTACTAAGTAAACGGTCATTATAAAAACTGATTTATTTCTAACATTTTATTTTTTAATCGTATTATCTTTACTCATGAAATTCGTTTTTTTTCTGGAGAAAAATCAAATTCAGCAAAGACTGATGATTTATAGTAAAATGGAAGGTCGCGCAAGGCTACTAGAAATTATATCGTGGAATTAATGTATTTATTCTAAATCATATTTTCCCAATAATACAAGATCGCAATGCTGTCATATGAAAATTACTGTTTTATTTCTATCCTAATTTGCAACCAAATTAATATGATTTTAATAGCTTTTTCCGAACTTAACTCTGCAGTAATTTTCGTCAGATGAACAAAAAAATAATTCCATACTTATCCGAGCCATCTTAATAGCACTTATTAGATACGCGGCATAATTGGCTTCTCGCCATAGTTAAATTAGGATAGCTAATCTCCGAAATCACAATAAAAACAGTACCAGTACTTGTTTCCGAACTTCCCAGACTACGAAAGTCAGGCGCTATCGTTCGTTGTCTACCACTACCTAAATTAAATGTCATCACTTGCGTCATATAAAGTTGTAAATATAAATCTTGTTATTGTGGTGATTAAAAAGAGGCGTTTGGGAATCTTAATACGTCAACGAGCAATGGCGGCTCGTCTAGAAGTTTTTTAAATTTATATGAGTCTGTTAAGAAATCCATAATCAATTAATTTATTTACGAATTTGGCAATCCAACATATTGATAAAACAATACAAATTATCATTATATAAATAATATTTTTCTCATGCAAAAAACAAAACTTTATTTAACTATATTTAGCGGAAAAAGTAGTTCTTTATTGCACGAGTGCAATAATAGCTATTTATAATACACGTGCTAAAAGTAAGATTTTATTTTGTGAGTTCACACTTCACGAACAAAATAAAATCACTTTTAACACGTATATCATACACTATTTTTTCTACAAAGCAATCGGAAGAACTTTAAACTCAATAAAAATAAGAAATCAAAAAATACCACACAGATCGCAATGTTTATGAACCAAAATTTTCGTAGCAACCAATGCTGTTGTTAGTTACGGAAAAAACGCAAAAATATTGACAGCATTTTCTAGTAATATTATAAGTATATTGAAGAATCTCGATAATGAGCGTAACGAATCCATTCCTGCTGAAATCGAAGAAGCCGCCAGTCGAGCAACATTGGAATTATTGTCGGCGAAATCAAAGGAACAGTACGAAATCGCTTATAGACGCTTTTCGGAATGGTGCAACATTAAAAAGGTCCCTGGGAAATGTAACGAAAGTGTTTTACTGGCATATTTTGAGGAAAAGCCAAGATATGGAAATCGTCAACGCTGTGGTCAAATTATTCCATGGTCAAAGCTATGTTAAAAATAAAGCAAGATCAAGATATAAGCAAACTTTATAAACTTATTGCTTTTTTAAAACGGAAGAGTGAAGGATATCAAGTAAAAAAGTCAAAAGTTTTGATGAAGACGCATATCGACAAATTTCTCACAGAAGCAGAAGACGAAAAGTATCTGATGATGAAAGTCGCAGCAATAGTGGGCGTCTTCGGGGCGTGTCGCCGGGAGGAATTGTGTTAGATGACCATCGACAATATCGAATATTTGGGCACTTCGGTTGTTGTGACCATACCAGATACTAAAACGAAAGTGCCTCGGACTTTCAGTGTTGTTGGTGAATTCTATTTAAACTTTTTTAGAAAGTATATGGCACTCCGGCCACCCAACGCTGGCCATAGACGACTTTTTCTTAAATATATGAAGAATAAATATATGAAGAATCCAGTCGGAATTAACATGTTTGGTAAAATGCCTACCGACATTGCAGAGTTCTTGAATCTACCAAATCCTCAACTCTACACCGGACAGCGTTTTCGTCGTTCATGGGCGACATTGGTAGCAGATTCTGGTGCAAATCTTACTACCATCAAGAGACATGGAGGATGGAAATCTTCGACGGTAGCTGAAGGCTACATTGAAAAGTCACTGGAACAGAAGAAGGAAATTGCGTCCCAAATACTTCCTACTGTTGCAACTACTAGCAAGCCACCAGTACTACCAGTAGTATTTCTACAGAAAATAGATGAGTCACACATGTTGACAGTAAAACCAACTTAAGTATAATGACTTCGCAGGGAATTACAATTTCAAATTGTTCTAATTTTACTATAAATGTTAATAGTAATAACTAGTTAAAATGTTGGTTTGTACTTATTTAAAATAAAAAGTTGTTCATGTGTTTGTTAAAACGTTTTATTAATTTTCAGAACAAAATTTAAATAAACTTTGATTTACTTTTAACACTAGTATTAAAAGTAACTTACTTTTAACACGCGTGTCAAAAAATTACATTTTTAACATCAAAAATGACAATTAAAAAGCCCACTTTTAACAGTTTTGTAGAAATATATTTATTGCATTCATCTGTAATTCTACTACAGCTTTTTGTCATCATGACAAACATAAACGTTCAAATAGACGTCATATTTTCCTACACTTAGTGTCATCTAAATAAAACATTTTTTAATTTTTGCATGAACGTAGAAAAAATATTGTATGCAACTCGTACAAAAAGTGCTTATTGCACTCGACGTGTTGACATTATTTGAATATAAACTAAACGATACTATTTTACTCGTCCTCAGTACATAAAAGGCCTTGGTGTGACTTATGAATCCGAACTCTCATCTAATAAACATATATAAAATGCATATAAAAATTTTGGATTTATATTAAGAAATTCCATAGATTTCAATGATAAAAAAACTGTTAATTATGATTTTTAATGCTTTCGTTAGACCTAAGCTGGAGTATGCTTCCTTAATTTGGAATCCAGGTTATGTGACACACTGTGGGGGCTTGGAAGCAATTCAAAGAGGATTTCTTATTTGGCGTTTTGCTTAATAAGTTCACGTTATCAAGCTTACAGAAACGAGTTTCGCAATCTCTAATATTTTTATATAAATTAATAATTAATAAAATAGATGCTCCTTATGCATTGGGTCAGCTGTGGTTTTGTGTGCCTAGGATTGAATCTCGCATTGGTGTGACGTTTTATTTGAATACACCAAGAACCAACTTACTTAAATGTTCTCCACTTTATTTTATGTGTGAAGTTGTAATAGTTTGCAAGATCAGTTGGATATTTTTAATTGTACCATTAAAAATATAAAGAAAATGTTTACGTATTTATTGATCTGTTTTTTTTTTGACTTTCTGTTAGTGGCCTTTTTATTTGTATTTGATTATATTGTTTAAATGTTTTATGTTTTTTGTTCTATATTCTAACATTTTTTATCAGTTGTTTGTAGGTATTTGTCTTTTTTGTATTTTTTTGTAATTTTGCACTTTCCCACCCAGTAAAAGGTCGCTGACTGTGAGGTGATGAACTACACTAAATAAATAAATAAACAAACAAACAAACAAACAAACAAATAAATTCATAATAAGTACATACACTATTTCAATAAATAAATAATTACCTAGTAAGTACCTATAGGCCAGTCAATGAATGATCGAAAAGGGGGTACAGCGTGCATTGAATGGGGTAAAAATGTTTCGGTGCAGGAATACGTTGGGAGTAGTTAGGACGTAAACATATTAAAAGTTCCCGCTCCTAGTCCATCCGCTTCAAAGGAAGAGGGTAGAAAAATCCCTTTTCCTTGCAACTCGAAAACGGTGTATCGCAGTGAAAAATTCTTTACATAAAATTGAGAGCTAGAAGATTATTTATATCCATTTTTTCTGTACCGTTTCCGAGATATCTGTTCTCAAAAGTTTGTTCTAAAAAAATTTGACACGTTTTTTGTCACATTTGTACCGGTAACTCCTTAGTCGTTTATTTTACACAAAAGTTCCATAAGGGAACATTTTAGAGCGATAACATTTATTCAAGAATATATACATACGTACATATACTAATTTATCTCCAATGGGTCAAAAGCTACAGCAATTTGAATGTTTTGATTAAAAGTACAGATTTTTCAAGAGAACTCCCTAAAATTCAAGAGAACTCCCTAAAATTCAAGAGAACTCCCTAAAATTCAAGAGAACTCATTATATTACATTATTATTGCAGAGTTTATAAGCTAATATATACATAAATACGCGTACATGAAGTGTAGTATCAAGCCTAAGAAGGCGATTGTATAATAAATGAATAAATTTATTTTTTATTTTATAAAATCTAATATGGAGAAAATGTAACTAATGAAAAATTTTAACAAAACAAAATTAATTAACTGAACATCTTGGGCCGGGGAGTCCTGCTTCT
The DNA here is from genome assembly GCA_037114965.1 of Monochamus alternatus. Lineage (NCBI taxonomy): Eukaryota > Metazoa > Arthropoda > Insecta > Coleoptera > Cerambycidae > Monochamus > Monochamus alternatus. Next base: position 92,108,174 of record CM073427.1, on the reverse strand, counting down.
GGCTCCACCATTGATACCAATCGCAAATGCGAATCACTCTCGTCTTCATCATCATTGTCCACAAGAGATGTAGGAATGGGCTCCAAATCTTCGTCTTCATCTTCTTTTAAAATGAAGACGCTGTTTAAACTGTGACCTAGGCAGTTTAGACATAATCGAGAGCAACTCATCGCTGTTTCTTTGCAGCTGCATATTCCACTGCTACAATTCTTCGTGTATCTACAAAATATGCGGTCTATGGATGCTGTTTTTTTGTCATCACAGGAACTAGGATATTGCCTTTACGTTTCTAACACCACAGATCTAGAGGTAGTTGGTTTCCCAGCCAGAGCTGCACCTGGTGGAATGTGAGTAATGCATGATCTTAAGCTGCCCCCCGCTGGGTGGAAGTGATACGAAATCTCGTTTTATATTCAGTTCCAAATAATCGCTTGACTAAACGACCTTTTCATTATGAATGATGTCGGTTGTTATCTACATCACTTAATCTGTATTAAACAGACCTTGATATTCTCAGCCTTATTTAATCTCATACGTAATAGGGCTCGCTTATTTGACAGAAACATTTAGTTTCGACAAACTTTAAAATATACAAGCAAATTATTATAGTCTAAATAGCAATGTACATATATATTTGGATTCTTACGGTTCATTAAAAATTTTACACAAACAATTTACTTTGGCAACTACACCAACCATATAATTTATAAAGAACATTTGAAATGTTTGGTGCGCGATAAAATATAAATATACAGGATGATTCTAAAATATGTAGGCAACCTACAATGGAAGCTAGGGATCAAAATACACTGATTGAACAAATTTACCTAGATACCATAATGCACCCCTAACAAGTTGCTTATTGTTGCAATTGCTTAAAGTTGAAACAAGTTATTTTTTTCAAATTTGGCACACGAACCTCGAGGTTTTCCAAATTATGCACTCGTATAGAATAAACTAGTCCTTTAAAGTAGCTCCAAAATCACACTGACTAAAATCAGGAGAACGCGGTGGCCTAGCGATTGGTGAATTTTGGCCACGACCTTTTAAGAAAATGTTGGTGCAACGACCGGTGTACAGTCAAAGAGTAGTGTGGCGGGACACAATCATGCATGAACCACGTATTTTGCCTTTCCTGCAATGGAACTTCATCAAGAAGGTCGTTTAAATGGTTTTTTAAAGAATTGAGGGAATTTTCACTTTCTAGGCGATGCGGCATAATGTGAAATACTACAAGCACAGATAAATACTACAAAGTAATGTCCTATAATACCTATTCAGACTGAATGTGTGCTGCAGATGGAACTCGCACGTATTGTGGGGATTGTGCATTATGGTAAAAATACCATGTCTTGTGAAAGTTGCTTCGTCAGTAAATAATACTTAATAATTAATAATTTTCTTTACTTTGTGTATTTGGTAAAAATTTTTAGTCAATAGTTACTAAGGAACTTTTTATTAAAATTAAGCATTTAATAAATGATAATCAACATGGCTTTTTTAAGGGCAGATCTATTATTACTAATTTAATGCCTTTTTTACAAAGGACTCTTGAAGCTATGGGCAATAAAATGCAGGTGAACGCTGTGTATACCGGCTTCTCAAAAGCGCTTACAGTTCTCACATGGGACCTCTTTTTTTGTCTTTTTATAAATGACATTGGTTCTTGCTTCAATTATTAAAATTATAATTTATTTGCCGATGCCCTTAAATTGTCAATGACTGTTCAATCTGTGGATGACTGCATTAAACTCGAGGAAGATCTGTCCAGATTAAATGAATATTGCAAATCTCATAAACGTTTCCTTAATATTAATAAATGCCATAGTATAACATTTTCCCGAAAAGAACTTAATATTACTTACAATTACAACATTGGCGGTCATACTTTGAGAGTCGTTCGTGAAATTAAAGACCTAGGTATAGTTTTAGATAGTCAATTATCTTTTGAGACATGTTGACTCATTAGCATAAAAAGCTATGAGAACTCTAGGTTTTATATTACGCAATACAAAGCATTTCACTAACTCTTCTTCAATTATAATTTTGTATAATGCATTAGTTAGAAGTAAATTGGAATATGGTAGTCTTTTATGGAGCCCGTTGTATTATAAATACATAGATCGACTTGAAAATGTTCAGAAAAGATTTATTGATGTGCTCAATTATAGATTTAACGGAAATTTATATTATGAACCATATGATGTCAGATTGTCGCACTACCTTTTAAAAAAAATAGTCTCTAGAAGAATAATTTCTTTTGTTATATTTTTGTACAAATTACTTACCAATATTGTTGATTCTCCTTATATTCTCAGTCAAATTTCTTTTAATCACCGACAATTTTTCTAGATATGTTAATCTTTTTTATATTTCATCGTGTCGGACTAATTATGCAAGTAATTCTCCAATACAGAAGAATTATAATGATTACTTTATTCATCTAGATCTTTTTAATTCATCATTATCAAGTTTAAAATTATATGTTAATTCTTTACTACATTAGTGTTAATTGTACTCACTATTTCTTTAGGTTTAATTAAGTTACCTACCACGAATTTGTATTTTTTTTCTTTTGTGTAATCCTGTTATTGGGCATTGAATTATCTGTTGGATTACCTATGTCGAATGTGCAGCAACTTGAATATGGTACGGCTTTAACTGTTGCCCTCGTAACACTCGCCACACTACAAATTGTGATACATTGTCTTGTGGAAACTCAATTTTCCACAGCAGTATTTAAAATAATTTCTTCAATACTATTTTTTCGAACATATCGAGCTCGACCAGCAACATTTTTCTGGATTTAAATGAACCATTTTCATTGAAACAAACGATGTTCAATATTCCTAAAAGTTTGTCTGTGTACCACGCGACGATTTGGAAATTTATTGATATATCATTTAACAGCATCTCTTGAATTGCATTCACCTAAAGTGAGCAACATTATCAGTATGTTCGTGAAAAGTAAAATTCGCCATTGATAATTTTAATTAAAACTTTTTATAAACAAATATGATATCTTACGTGAACTGACACACTAATTGTTGAGTATGAAATTTCAATAGTTTAATAGGCTTATTTTAAACAACCTACTTGTACTTGTAAAATTGGGTAATTTGCTACAGATATTGATTGTTACACATTTTGATGAATTACTTGACTTGTTTCATCACCAGAAGCAATAATTTGAATAATATACTCGTACATACACCGTACAAAATTTTGAGTAAAATTTGACTCAAAATCAACACAATTGATTGTTAAAACGAGTCCACACCTGATTGTGTTAAAATAAAAACACAATTCATAGAGTAATATGGTTATGTGTTAGCTAAATAAATCTTTTATGAGTAACTTTGAATAACTTTTGAGTTAGCTTACTGAACTATGTGTTACTACAAACTCAAAATTGAGTGATATTATCAATATATTTCGTTGTTTTTTCTACAAACCACCTTTATGGCGAAAAATTGTATCGATAAACTCATTTCTGCATTAAAATATTTAATTACTCAAAATTCAACACCAAAATAATTTCACTCATAAATGAGTTTGAGGTTACTCAATGATATTTTTTACTGTGTATTTTCAAGGACTTGTCAAGTAAGGCTATACTTCACGTGGACGTTAAATATCTAACCAGTTTAATAATCCTGTACTTTGTCCTTTTTTGATTGCTTCAACAAAAGTATTTTTATTACATGATACAAAGATACTTATATGAAATTCAATCTTATTCAATAGCAAATTCTGAACATTTGTAGAGTGTCAGTTAATTTATGTAGCCAGTTCTTTCCGGATAAATAACATAGGATTACATAATTTTCTCGCAGGAGCACTAAATCATGTTTCTAATGGATCATGGTGCACAGAAAGGCCCTTGGCCAATTGAGGCGGACAAGCACCCAGAAGCTGTAGGAGGCAATGACGTCACATCTAGCGAAAGTTTAATCCCAATTTGACCTCGTAGATTTCAAAAGTTACTTATCAGATCCAGTTCAAATTTTCTGGGATGACCTTATGAATGCTTCATAAAAATTAGGCAAATAGTGCACCGTAAAAAATTTGACACTTGATTTCACTCAAAATTAACACAAAAAATGGTTGTCAGAACGAGTCTACACCCGATTGTGTTGAAATAATGACATAATTTATTGAGTAATGTTCACTCAGTTATTTGTTAGCTAAATAAATCTTTTAAGGGTAACAATGAAGAATTTTTGAGTTATCTTTCTAAACTATGTGTTATTCTAAATACAAAATTGAGTTAAATTATCAATATATTTCGTTAATTTTTCACAATTTTTACACAATTTAAATCAGTGTTGTAACAAACTGAAAACAGTGATGATTTTTCATTATATTGTGTTGGTTCTTACACAGTTTTTATTAAAATTACCTATTGTGTATCTATGAAACGTGTTTATTTTTTGCGGATTGTAAATTATTACTTTATAAATGTAGTGAATTTGAATTGGCTTAATATCTATAATTTAAATGGTATATTTTAAGTAATAAATTTGTATTAAATTGAACGTTTTTTCCTTCCCAAAGTTGGCTATTAAGAAGGATTCATCTGGAGTAATGAAGCTCCGAGAACATGGAAATTAAGCATTCCTGAAACTTGACTACAGTCGACTTTATTACGAAGAAATTAAAAAGAAAAATTAAATAATGGAAAGTTTTTCTCATCAATCGGAATTTGTTCGTCTTAAAGTTTTGATTAAGAGAAGTAGTCAAAAGAACTATTGGAACACCAAATTATTGAATGATTCAGTCACTAAAATTTAAACTAATTTAATTTGAATAAAGATTTAGTCAGTAAATTTAACGTTAAATCCAGAGGGGATTTAAAAATTCTGCTTAATTCGTTATCTAAAATCCCCATTTAATTTTTATTTATATACTGCTTTCATCGTTTTCGTCCTTCCCGAATAACCAGCGTAGAGTTTTATCTGGGGTGGCTGCTTGACGGACTGATTTCAGCGACTTGATTGATTATAGGGATGTTTTGAAGAACTCTATTTAGAGTTTAAAAAACACAAATCACTGATTAATTACTTGTTTAATTCTTTGTCTTCGTTGTTTAGCAGTTCTAACTCGTAAAAAAAATAAGGGAAATCTATCATTTACAATGAAGAATAAAGTTGCTTCCAACGCAGTGATGAAATTAAACATTGATGTTTATGCTCCCGTACCTAGATAGTCGAGTCGTAGGTTTTGTAATACAAACTATTCAAGTAAAAGACCTAATGATGCATTTATTGATAGTGAGTGAGTCTTTCGTCTTGTTATTATTTTTATACTATTACTATTATTTTTTATTTACCTTCACACAGCCATTAGTACCAAATTTTAGAGAAAAAATTGCTATACTAAACAACACAATATATGATTACTAACAGCAGGCAATAACCAATACAATGGGTTTTCCAATCAGAGTTATATGATTTTGAAATGATATGGTAACCATGGTAATAAAGTTATACCTGTCACTAGTTGTCACTTATATTCAGTATACTCTAACAATTTATTATGGTTAAATACGCGCTTTAAGAACGTGTGATTATTATTCAAAGATTTTATGAAAATAGACGTTTTTTTGTGAATACTTCTCGCACACTTCGCGAAAACTTTGGTTTAAATAACGACAAACATTCATAGTGATGGAGGCACTGTAGTAGATCATTAAAAAAATACAAAAACAGGAATGGGCCCAAATTGAAATCCTGCGGAATACCTAATTTTATTTTATAAATCTCTGAAAGCAATGCATGATTTTATCTTGAAATATACAAATAAGATACATTTAATTTAAACTGTCATTCACTCCATATATGTCAGTTTTTTTTAAAAAAAGCACGCCATGATCTACTCTGTCATTTTGAAAATCGGTAAAAAACATGTAAAATAATGTTTAACATGTATTTGAAAGAGAAAATATTTCCAGATTGATGATTGGATATAAAATTACTGTCTACTATTAGCTACAATTTGGCAAAAGTAACGAATGTTTATATGAGGACACATAATTAATATACAAGGGTAGAAAAATATTAAAGAACGATCACCAGTTACAAATTTGTTCTGTGTCACAGTTTATTTTTGAGATACTGGTGGGGAGATTGACGTGACATACATCGATTTTTCCAATACATTTGGCACTTATGACTAGTTTAGTATTCCCCTTCAACAATTGAAAGCATCTGCTTTCTTAGATGTGTTAACCTTTCTTCCTCCTACTTGCCCGTCAAGATAAAATATGTTGAACATCATAGTCAAGTATCATCAATTTCTAGTTCCATCTGGTATGCCTCAGGAGTCAATAGTGGGGCTTTTGTTATGTATTTTATTTACAAATAACATTATTGTTGAACTCATTTCTATACGCTGAAGATTTAAAACTATATTTTTCTCTTAACAGCAACTGTGACTGAATTATTTTAAAGTAATTTGAATAAAATTCATGAATATTGTTATCTAAATATGTAATTGTATTTTTTTACCCACCCTTTAATTAGTTTTATACTATACGGCGTACCTAAATAAGTAAATATTAATTAAATGGTAGGTGCCTCATCAGCGTAATGTCTCTCAGAAAGCTGTCTTATTTACTTTCATCCGCTGACAAAGGGCTTTGCCAAATGTTCGAACAATGACCGTCTCGGCCGTTTTTCCAGCTCCTACTCGCAAGATAATACATAATTATTGTGGAATTCGTTCGCCTTCAAACTTAAAACACGACGAGGCGCACAGCAAGTAGAGAGCCACGTGGGTGTAGGGCCCGACTCTCTATTATGTGGGTTGCGAGTTTCAAACATTTGTCTTTCCAGACCTTGCGAACTGTTCTCCCACAATAAATTAACATTTAAATAGCTGCAGCGGAATGTGCCTTTATTCTTTCTTGCACTAATTGATTTGTATAATAGCTCTAGCGAAACTAATCAATTATTCACATTATAGCATAGGATCCCACTATAAAACGACCTTCACCGAGCTGGTTAATGGATGAAAAGTATGTTATATGTCAATAAATACATTGCAAATGGGTTGTCTAAAAAATTTCAGTCCAGAATATGATTAATTAACAATTAAAAATTATTATTTTCTTTTAAACATTTCACTGGTTTGGTTAATATACAAATTCCATACCAATCGAAGGTATGAAGCCCATAGAATATGCAAACGTTAGATTGACTATTTTTTTCCCGTCACGACTTTTGGGTAGGCAGGTATAAACAGGTAAATCGATACTAGTAACTTGCACCGGTGTGATTAATAAATTAAAGTTAAATTAAAATAAAGATTATTTCATTACCAACACGGTGGTATAGGGTTGTCTGCGAAAAATCAGGCCTGAATTCCGGTTGTCGAATTTTAAACAGTGTCGCCCCGAATTACATTTAATTTTTTTTTAAGGAAACGATACATATAATCAAAATATTTTATTAGACTTTTCTATAAGTAAGGTGGAGAAGAAGCCAAAAAAAAAAATTTCAATGATTTTAGAAAAATCTCGTGTTTTCAAGGGCCGCCCCCGGAGGGGCGGCAGGAACGTCATAATATCATTTCAAGTCACTACCAGAAAATAATAGTCTATACCGAAAACGTAGACAATCCGTTTATCCGTTTCTCCAAATTAAAGTTAAATTAAAATAAAGATTATTTCATTACCAACACGGTGGTATAGGGTTGTCTGAGAAAAATCAGTCCTGAATTCCGGTTGTCGAATTTTAAACAGTGAAATATTCCCGAGCGAATCATTCCATGCAATAGAAGAGTACACAGCATTGCAGCTGTGTGCAGTTCGTCCATACCGAAAACGAAGACGATCCGTTTATCCGTTTCTCCAAAAAATCGAATAAAGTCCGGGGGCGGTGGTACCTGTTATTATAAATCTGCCCCTAGGAATCCCTAACGCCCTTCAGTGACAATAAAATAACATTTTCGACCCTACTAATAATATGTCGAGATCGAAAACCCGTAAAAAATAAAATTTTCTAATAATCCATTTGTCGCCCCGAATTACATTTAATTTTTTTTTAAGGAAACGATACATATAATCAAAATATTTTATTAGACTTTTCTATAGGTAAGGTGGAGAAGAAGCCAAAAAAAAAATTTCAATGATTTTAGAAAAATCTCGTGTTTTCAAGGGCCGCCCCCGGAGGGGCGGCAGGAACGTCATAATATCATTTCAAGTCACTACCAGAAAATAATAGTCTATAACGAAAACGTAGACAATCCGTTTATCCGTTTCTCCAAAAAATCTAATAAAGTCCGGGGGCGGTGGTATTTTGCCGCCCAACGTAAACCGTTGTTTGTACAAAAAATTCTATAGAAGTATTTTTTCATATTTTCATAAAAAACATTCGAATATGTATTCGAAATGAAACAGAAAAGGTCGATTTCTTGAACTCGTGACTTCGAGACTCCACCCCTTAGTTATGAATTCGGGAAACCTCGGATCCCGTCCCACAGCCGCCGTTTACCTAGCCTCATGTTCGTCGTTAGGAGTAAAAAAAAAATCCGCACATCTCACGGCCACAAATCGAATCCGATCGACCTCAAATTTTATGTACGTATACTTCGCGATAAGGCGGGGGCGCATCCGGTAATGTACCGAAAAAATTTAAAAAAACGGGATGCCGCCCCCGGAGCCGCCCCTCAACCGATCGAATCGAAATTTTAAAGACACGTACTCTTTGAGACGCGCAATCGAAAAAATTATCCGTCTTCGCGTTAGGGGTTCCTAGGAGCAGATTAATAATAATACCGCCGCCCCCGGACTTTATTCGATTTGTTTGAGAAATGGATAAACGGATCGTCTTCATGCTGTATACTCTTCTATCGCTGGTTCGCTGGGGAATATTTCACTTTTTAAAACACGACAACCGGAATTCAGGACTGATTTTTCGCAGACAACCCTGTACCACCGTGTTGGTAATGAAATAATCTTTATTTTAATTTAACTTTAATTTATTAACCACACCGGCGCAAGTTACTAGTATAGACTTACCTGTTTTTACCTGCCTACTACAAGAGTTGTGACGGGAAAAAAATAGTCAACCTAACGTTTGCATATTCTATGGGCTTCATACTTCATTGGTATGGAATTTGTCTATTAACCAAAACAGTGAAATGTTTAAAAAACATAATTTTTAATTGTTAATTAATCATATTCTGGACTGAATTTTTTTAGACAACCCATTTGCAATATATTTATTGACATATTTAATTGGATATAAAATACTTTTATCGTTATCGTTATCACTGAATCATCTTTTTTGAAATGCTAAAATATTATACAAGGTGATTCAGTCAAAGATAGGGGGAAAATGAGTACATTGATAAAAATGGTTGTGAATTTCGAAAATTTTTAATTTACATTATACAGGGTGTCCCAAAATAGAAGGCCATTCCAATAACCACATATTCTTTGGACAAAAATAATCTGACTTTTCTTATGCCATTTTATATTTGGGCGTTCCTGTTTCAATATGATGTTAAAGTTACATTTTAAAAAACTATTTTTGTTAATAATCCCATTGTTTTGTAAGATACACCTTTGAAATTTTGCACGTACTTTTGTCTTATTCCGGCATACTTGTCATGTAATTTTGGTTAAAAAAATCGAAGGGCGAATGGTGGTAACTGAGGAATGCAGTACCCTTTATCCTCTCCAATTATTTCTAAGTACGCCTATGCAGCTTTTTCTTGAAATATCAAACGTAGAATTTTTTTCTGATCATTTTATCTCATTTGTATTTTTTGTTTAAATGCTCCGTTTTGGAGGAAAACGACATGTATTGATGGGTTACAAATGTCTTACCGGCCGATGAATGTCAGGAAAAAATCCCTTATCCTAAAAGATCACATCGTAAAAGGAAGATTTTCTTAAATTTGGATCGCCATCTTCGTGAAAACGGAAAGTTTATGAATCAGAATAAGTTTGAAATTTGCGGCCTACATAGCAAATTAAGCCTTTAACAAGAGGAACAAAGCACTGGTAGAAAACGAACCAAGCACAAGGATTGTTTCTTGACAAATAGAAAATTGTTTATTGGATTTTAGTCGTTGGTTGTTAACACAGAATGATGCAGATAGGGACTTTCTAGGAAACATTCTATTCACGAATGAGGCAAGATTTACAAGAAATTGATTGGTAAACATGCATAACAGCCACGTATGGACGGATTTGAATCCCCATGCAACCATTGTAGCACACCATCAATTTACATTCAGGGTTAATGTCTGGGCGGGAATAGTAGATAATATTCTGTTGGGTCCCCTTTTCATAACAAATAATTTAAACTCGGCATCATTTTTAAATTTTCTGCAAAATGAATTCCGAGATGTTTTACATGATTTACTTGTTATCGTACGTGACGGTATGTGGATGCAGCTTGACGATGCCCCACCCCATTATGGAAGAAACATTCGGCAGTATTTAAATACCCATCTATTTCCCAATCGTTGGATTGGTCGATGACAAGACGCACCTATTCAAGGGCCACCACGATCTCCTGATCTTAATCCATTGGATTTTTTTCTGGGGTGTTATGAAAGATATGGTTTATGCTGCAGAGAGAGAACATGTATTAATGAGGAGGATGGGCAAGTAGAACATTTGTTAAATTAGTAGTAATTAATTATTTGATTTAATGTTATTTAGGTAAAAAGTTATTATATTGAGCTTTCATTGTTACTATTACTAATGGCCGGTTTCTCAACATTTGACGCAATCGATTCAATAACTATCGAGTACATAAATTTATCAGACCGATAACTTTATATTGGCTTCTCAACGCAGCCTTCCAAATTTTGTTGAATACATAACAGTTGAATGGATATCTTAATATCTGCAATAATCATAGAGGGAGCTAGCAAATGCACAACTGTTTGCAGATGCCATTTATGGAAGTAAGACACTTTCAAGAAATAATTGTAGATGGCGCCACTATCGGCTACCTAATGATAGCACATCACAACTAAATAAAAATAATATACCTTTTCTAATACTGATAGTAAATTTGTTCTAGTACTAGCGACTTGAATACTATCTCCTATTAAATCTGTCAGTAAATTTACAGTTTCTTTCGTTAAGGTCGCCATATTTCTCGCCGTAAAATAATCAAATTTGTGATTTTTTAGGTACTGAAATTTTGAAAAATAAAACGCGTAGAACAAAAGTAATATCAAAAATAAAATTACTGATGTTTTGTTTATTCACTTTTACTATTTAAACTCTCTTCAAATAATATACTAACTTTTAAAATGCATTTGTATGACACACATTATTTCGCTATTCTAAACCCACATTTTAACAATTATTTTCACATACTTATAAACAAAAGTGAACAATGTTATATGCAGAAATATGTAAGTTTATGTTATAACAATGTTTACCTCTATAGCTAAATTTAAAAAAATACGCATTTTTTTTTTTGTTTTTGTTTTCAGTACCTAAATATTTGCTGGATAAATCGCTTTCTGACGTTATACATTGATTTTATTTCGGTGCCTTTGAATATTCGCTGGTGGCATGAGATAACATTGTTGTTATTTGCTAAACTCTATATCATTCTTAAATGTCTAAAGTTACTTGTATTTGTAGAAAACACTATTTCAAGAATACGGCGCCCGTAAACCTCTCTCGAAATTCTGTCGCTTTATTTTTCATACTGGTTTTCTCTTTCACGATAACGTCTTGGCGGTTCAAGATATCTGAATATTCTTCATCTGAAGAGGCAGACGAATCAGAATTTTCCATTGCACAAAGTAATCGTCACGGAAAAAAAGTTGGGTTAAGCCTTACAATAAAAATGTAAACAAGCAACAGCTAAATCGCTGCGCGCGTGCGTTAATGTTTATTGGACAGATATGTTGCCATTTTTCTTTGGATATCTGTTCGATAACTTATGCAATAGATAAGCATTATCGAATGGTTCAGAAACCGAATTCATGGGATATCTCCAGTTTATGGAATCGATAAGTTTATTTAATAGGTATCTACTACAATTATTTTTTGGTTGATAAGAGAACTGTATTACAGATTTTAATACCATATTATTTTTTCAATTCATAAGTATTCCTCATTTTATAAAATTTAGAATTATCCATTTTGTTTTAAACAGCAAATATTCATTCAGTAAGTATTACGATTTGCTAAGTTGCCAAGGTATTGTAATGATAGGTATATCCACAAAATTTCGGGCACTACAAAATGCCGTTTTTCTCCAAAACGGAGCATTTAAACATAAAATTCGAAACGAGAGATTTTTCTTCGTTTTTGAACAATCTGCCAAGGTTTGACAGGCATTGTGCCATATGATCTGACTCAGAATTTACTTTAGATCCGATATCTGTAATAAAAAAGTATTAGTATTCAATTTTTAACAAATAGGTGAAGTCATTTCCGGGAAAACCATAAGTACCACATAAATGTTGATAACTTAAAAGGACATTATTTCGAAAATAAAAATCGACGTGTTTTTTCCCAAAGACATCCCACCAACCGTTTATCAGTCTCAAGGGCTGTATAACTGGTAGGTACCCTCACCCTTCCATTCAACACCAAAATCTTTTGGAATCCGATAACAGGTACATTGAACGCATGTGTCAAATATTATTGGGAAAACAAAAATTCATAACAACGGTCCCATTTGATGGAAATAGGTATTTATTCCGCGTTAGATTCTGCGGCTCCATTAGTTTCAAACCCAAACCGTGACATTTCCATTACATTCCCTGATTGCACATTGGACCCGGCGTTAACACAGTCGTCTGAACTTGCCTGTCGAGTAAAACTTAACCAGATAGGCAGGCATTATTCAGTGACCAAATGTTCCCCGGCATACTCGACAATGTTTCCTTATCTGGGAGTACGAACTAACTAGTCCCCGACTTTCCGTCTGGAGTAATTCGCATTTCGTATCCGTTCGACCTCTTGAATTAGAAACGTCAGCGGCCAACCGCTTTGTTCTCGGTTTCTTGATGCCTTTGATGCGTTCCATTGTCAGCTGCTCTTTAAACCTCGAGGATTTTATATTTTTAATTCTTGGATCCGCTTTTTTATTTTGTTTTGTATGTGGAATTGGACTACTGTGTGATTTAAAAGAGCCGGCGCACACACGAAGAATGTGCAATTAAATCTTAAGGTAAAACTGAACTCTTTCATTACCCACTAGGTAGATTAGTTAAGTTGAAAATATGTTTAATGGCACGGCATGCGCTGTGATAATTAAAAAATAACGAAATAATACAAAAAAAACGCCTTCGTTCGCGATATGCAAAATATTGGTTAATGTAGCGCATCAACACTCTTATAAACATAATTAAGCCGGGGGCACATTGGTCTGATACCACGCCACGCCACCCGACGTGATGTGACGTATGTGCTCTGTGTGTACACTGTGTGTAAAACGTAAATTTTATCCATAAAAAAGTAACAATTCTGAGGTATGTAAAATAAAATACAATTGATTAAATTTTATACTTAAATTAAATGTTCGAATTGGCATCCACCAAAATTCTTCTTGCACATTATGAATGATTTCTGGAGTAACTCGTCCCGAATGCGATTTTGAAGTTTTTTTAAATTACGTGGTTTATTAATGTACACTTTTAACTTCAAGTATCCCCATAAAAAATAGTTAAGAGGTGTAAGATCTGGCGATCTTGCAGGCCATTCTATCGGTCCGCGTCTGCCCATCCACCTCCCAGGAAAACAGTTGTCCAAAAAGAACTATGGAATTGCTTTATTTTAATTGATTTACGTTTTCTAACATTCAATCGTCATTTACTCGAAAACTTTTCTATGTAAGAGGACAAAATTTTAGTACTGTCTGATAGAGAATTAAACGATCTTTCAGAATCAAGGAAAAAAATATAGTGTTGCCATTTAAAAAAAATCGATGACGTCATCGTATTTTACGCTAAAATATGTATTTTTTAAATTAAAAATCGACCTGTTCGAGGATTTTTCCCAAAAAAAAATTGTTTCGTTTTTATTGAATTTATTCCATACTTTTGGCGCATACTGTATTGGGTCGTTTATCTTTCAATATAAAACTACGTCCTACTCGATCATGGAATTTATTTATCATCAAATTAATACCAGCGCCTCAACTCACTCACCTATTAGTTTGTTACAAAAATAATACAACATGTTCTTTAATCACATAGATATACTCCATGTGTCACTAAATTGTGTAAAACGCCAAGCTATTCAATTTTTTAATAATATTTGATATATATGTATATAGGTATTTGCTTTTACAAAGCACAATATGTAGAATGTTATGTATTCTTCTCTTTTTTAATATTCCTCATTTTTAGCTTACTTGTAGCATAATTTTGCTTAAGGATTAGTTATATTTTTATTGTCATTACACGTCATTGTACGTACCCGTATTCTGTTATTTTTTAGTTATTATGTACCCTTTAATTGTAATATTTGATAGTATTATTTTGTGCTGCCTTGCATAAAATAAATAAATGAATAAATAAGAAGGGAAAGCTGAGTGATTTCAGATGTATATTGTTCTGTGACTATCATATACAGAATCACATTTTTCCGAGCGTCTTCCAAACAAACCCACATACTTCCAAACACGTAAAATTTTCAGAGCGAATAATAATACCCCTCACAACTGAAAGGACAGCCTAAGCCTAAGACCCGGACCCCGGGGAGCCCCTGTCGGCGCGCCCATGTCAACGAATCATATCAATGCCGCACGCTTGTGCCTGACAATCCCCGGCTTATTATCGTGGTCATACACAATATCTGCGTCCATGTGAACAGTAACCGATGACTTAATTAGTGGTTCAGCCGAGTGCGGCAGTGCGTAATACTGGGCGAGAGCATGGCGTTTGCCAGTGACAGTGTCCGATCTCACCAGGAGGTGCTCCTCGAAGTGCTGGCCGTCCGTAGACTAGCCCTGCAAGTGAAACGGTAGTGCCGGTGATGTTTCCACAAACATGGAACCATGGAAACCATAGTCGAGGATCAAGAATCAGAGTATGAACTCGGTGAGTGCCGTAATAGTCGTTTTAAGCATGATTCCCATGAAACAACTTCGTTGCTGTACACGCAGAGAAAAACTTGTTTAATTTAACAAAATAATATTTAACTTAAATAAAAAAGTCATATACCAGTAAATAGTTAAATGAAATAAATATATTTATTGATTATTAACATATTTATTCGTTTTATATAAATTATTGTTTTAGATAACAAAATATTTTGTTGCGTTTTTGGCTGTAATGAGGCTGAAATAAGAGATATTTTGTTGAATGAAATCAATATTTTAACAAATTTAATAACACTATTTTGGTTGTATATAACAAATTATGATGTAAATTAACCCATGTAATTGGTGTAGTTAACCTGAATATTTGTTAAATTAATGTAATTGTGATAAATTTAATAGAATCGTTTTGTTACTTCAAAAAAATTTAAAATTAAAAATAAGCAATAATCTCTTGAAAATGAATATATTTTTTTGACAATTAATACAGACGTTTAGTTTTACAGTTTTCAGGAACGCGTATTGAAGTCAAAAAGGAATTTGTTTGTAATACATGTATATTTGTCAAATGTATACTACAAATTTAGATATGCTATAAGATGACAATTATTTAATTAAATTTATTTATGTATGCACCTGTAATGAAGAGTAGGGGAGACCGGGTACGAAAGTAACACGGGTTGGTTGTAACAGTAAGCCTATTGCCTTTCTAAAGAGGTTTGTCTATGATATTATATCATCATAGAGTCGGCAGTGAAATATACATTAACTTATTTGAACAACGATATCCGTAGTGTGTTTTAGTTCGAGTTAAGGCCTGCACGGTGCAAAATCATACGCAAAGTAAGTTTTCATTCTTTATCTTAATCTATGATAATCCTAAAACTGAACGTTATTTTGAATTATTTTATTGGCTTATTCAGTTAATACCAATATTGAGTATAACCTAAGCATGGTATTTTAATTAAAGATAATCGTTAAAAAAGTTTTAAGCAAGTATCCTGTCAATCGCGTGAAAAATGCGTAATGGGACGATTGTAACAATGCGATAGGGGGACGATTGTAACATGTTACAACCGTCCCTCATATTTAATACCTAATGATCGTATTTGTCATATTTAAAATTATAATTGTGTAGATATCCAGATAATTACTTCAGTATTTGTTATACTGTGTGGCAGTATACAAATTAATTCTCGTTATTTAGGTTGTCTAACAAAAGACAACGAACAACAGATCGTGGAAAAGATTGTTATGGATTGGGAAAAACTTGGTCCATCCCAAATATGGAATATGGACGAGTCTGGCAAACAGACAACCGTGCAAAAGCCAGATAGGGAGGTTTTTGTTATTACAAAAAAAAAATTATTATTATTTTACATTTTTGTTTCATTATTCTATTTTTTATTTATTTAATTTTTTTTTCAAAGAAAAAAATATATTATGTACCTGCACTACAGCTTACTTTTATATAGGTGTAATCAACAAACAAATACCTTGTAAATACTAACTTTCTATACCTAGTTATTACCTATTATTCATATGTTACAAACGTCCCCATGTTCTGTTACTTTTGACCCATACCATTGGGTAGGTTGTAACGACGTACACTCTCTACTTTTTTATTAATTGTACATCAATATGAACTTTAATTACTTCAATATTATTTTTCTTCTATATATAAAATGCCAAGGAAGCGACTTATAGTAAGTAAATTTATATAACTTTGTTAATTTTTTATTTATCCTGCTTTACAAAAATATGTTACTTTTGTACCTGGTCTCTCTTATTGTTGATAAATTTAACAAATATTTTATAATGGAACACTATATACTACACAAAACGTCAAAAGTCTTGGACCCCCCTCATTCTTGTTAAACTTTGCCATATTATGTAAAATTTCATTCACTAAAAAGGTATATTTGTTAAAAATGCACCATAAAGTCAACCAGACAATCCCTATAGGTAATAGTACTTAATTTATCAAGTGTGTATATATCCAATCCATTTATATGCTATATTTTCTATAACTGGAATTACATTAAATTGTTTATTTTCTGATTTGAATAGTAATTTGTCGATTGTGAATATTGTAATCATGTTAAAATTTTATTCTGCTCTGCCTGTTCTTATATAGTAATAGTGGGAACTTATGTCAGCAGTGCAGATGTTGACTTTTGGGGGAATGTTTTAAGAGTGTCACTGCAGATAAACACAAAACAGGGGATGTTTTGTGCAGCTAGATGCTCCGTAAAAATTCTTATACTTTTCTGTAATGGTATGGATGCAATAGTTGTTCTTTTGATATACTATACACGCTAGAGGATGTACTTATCTGTAAAGAAATATTTTTTCTTATGCTAATGGTTGGATCTTTGGAAACCAAATCTAAAATGTTTTGATATTTTTTATCAATTCTAGCTAATTTAGGTCTATCGGAATTATTTTGTTTAGGTATATCGCCAGTATATCGACAATTTCTTTCTACTATACTCGCAGCAAGATTTCAGACATCATACGTCACGGTTTATGTTAAGTAATTGTGTTTATTGTCAATATAATTTTCGATATTTACTCGCATTGAAAACAATAATTTTTTGCAATTTAGTGCAATATCGGTCGGTCGGTCAGTGGTCGCGCGGTTTAAGTCGTCAGTACTTGGAATCGAGGTGACTAGATCGGTCTTGGTTCGAGCCCAGCTGCCGGTAGACGGTATATAAGCTATATTCGTGGAGAGGTTTGGCGCCCTCTCTGCGGATATGGTAGAGTGGAAGAATGTTGGCTTGGGTCAATGTGAGAGATTGATACCGGTTGATATTTGACTACCCCCCTAATTAATGAGGTTTCCAGGTTTCTCTCATTCCTGCACTGAATAGTGGTAGGGCCTACCAACGTAAGTCGTTCCTGGGCGCAAATGCGGCCTGCTTAATAATAATATGCCGCCCCCTCTCCCGCACAAGTCTCCGACTTCTGGGCTAATCCCTGTGATTAGAATGAGGGGTAGAGATTATTATTATTATTATTATATGATGCAAATATGTATTGTAGTATATAGTTTTATTACTTTCAGATGCAGTTTGATGAAAATATAATGAACTATTCATTTGTTCGTATGCCGTAAGTTGTCTGAATTCATGCTGCGAGTATACTATAAATGTTTTCTATTTGGCAGTTGCCTCAGTAAATTTTTCGGAATAGAAACATTGCCCCAAAAGTCGACATCTGCACATCTACATTGCTGGTATAAGTTTCCATTAGTATTTTGTAGCAGCGCATTACAAACACAGAATAGTGTACAATATTCTCTAAAAGAACAATTTACTATTCAAAATATGTCATATTTTGATCAATGAAAGAGTTTGGCAAATATACACTTGATAAATAAATACTATATACAGATATATCCTTGTTGACTTTACCACAGTTTTTTGCATTTTCCTTGAAAATAATACAGTATTAACACATTTATTAAAAGCACCTTTTTTGTGTAAAATTATTTTTTTTATAATATAACAATGTATAGAATCGACACCACCAAAAATTTACTTGTGTCAAATTTTAATCAAATATATTGCTCTTTAAAAATATTGCATTCAAAATTTGATTTTTTTAAAATTATCTTACGCGCGTATCTCAAAAATGAGTGGTTTTAGGACATAGTTTATTAAGCAAACCTTACTTGGTTTTTAATGTTCTAGTCAGTCCTAACAATATTACCATGTCTATTTGAAACACCTTGTATAAATCATCTGTGAATTATTGAGTGCTCTTCTGTGTATAAAATGGAAGAAGTATTTTGACTGCTAATATACGTTGGAGGCTTAAAACTGCCAACACATTTAAAATACTTTTATCAATGAGAGAAGTAACTTTAACCATTTTAACTTTAACTTTTTCATTAAAATTACCATCATTAAAGTAGGGTTCATTTGCACCAACATGGCATCAGTGAAGCATCTAAATGTTTCCATATAATCATAATCATATGGCAACAGCTGCATGCAATTGTTGCCATACATCAGCTTTAATTTGTGCAATTCTAGCAGCATCCAAAAATTGTATAGGTATTAAAAGAATTGCTGAAATTCAGTTGCACCAACAAAGTTGTTACAATTACCTAATGGCATCATGGGAATCAAGCTTAAACCTGAAATAGCTAAACCAAGACATTACACTAGAAAAATGCTGACAATGCCGGATATTATGAAAAATGAATATGCAGGGTTACTTAGGGCAGAGCATGAGTTGGACTGGAGAACCGGTAGAGCTACGACAGTAAACAGATGGTTTACAGGGTGTACTAAGAATTCTCGATCCATAATATTATCGGCGACGTTGCCAAGCGTGCCAGTTTTTTAAGTTCGTAGTTCTAACAGTTTTCTTGAATAAAGATTAGTATATTTTGAAAATGTATTTCCCTTTTAACATTTATTGAACAAAATGTCTGAAAGTGAACGAACTATAATTTGTGTCAAATAAACAAGTTGCCTTAATACAATTTTAATTAGTCTTTCAAAAACGTTTTTTTATAGAAAAGTTTTGGGGTATTACTTTTATTTATTTATCATGGGCTAATTTTTATAATATATTTTAAACATTGCTTTATGCACTGTGAAAAAAGTATATTTAAAAAGAAAATGGATTTTTAATTACTTAATTTAATATAACTCTAAAGTCTAGTTTTTCCGCAACTGATAAAATATAAAATTAAGAACGTATTTTAGTGCAATACAAGAAATATAATTTTTTGTAATAAGTAAATTAGCATATTCTCAAAGTCTGTATTTTTACTACTAAGAAAATGATATAACTAACAACAAAATACATTGACTGATACTCATGTTCATCTTTTATAGGGTGATTCTTAGCGTATACGCAAATTACGTTAAATTATGGCTGAAGACAAAAATAATGAATGACGAGGTGAAATAGTTTGTGTTTATAAAAACTAAGTGAAGTCAGAATGATATGTCTGGTAGTTCTTCCAGTACTTGTGGTCCTATTTGACTTTATTTTCACGCGGTTATAAAAGTATGGCGTATAATTTCTCAAACGGTGATGCATGTAACACTGGAATAGGGGGAATCACAAAAATTCAAAGGCTGCAGCTTATTTTTCCCAATGGTTTCCCCAAAGATATCGTTCAAGACGTGAAGCCTTTTTAAGTGTGGTTCAGCGGAGTTATGAAACTGGCAATTTGCGGCCAAGGCCTGGGCAACATGACCTAGACAAATTGTGAATCTCGAGGAAGATATTTTAAATGCCATTGAGGAGCAGCCTGGTATAAGCACTAGTACAATTGCAAATGCAATTTGGGATCACAATCCGCAGTTGGGCGATCGTTAAGGCCCGACTTACTCTACCCATTCCACATGCAGTGAGTACAAACCTTTTATTACATCAGTAGCACTTAGACCCAAACTTTACCATGAACAATTTCGTTACGGATGAATCAAGTTTCACATGTAATGGTTTTCACAACACGTATGATTGGGTATTGGAAAATCTGCATGTCACTTTCAACAACGATTTTCTGTAAATGTGTGGGCTGGAACACTTATTAGTCCTTTCATCGGAAAATCAGTTAACTGATGCTCTTTATTTACATTTTTTATGTAATAATGTACCGGTACTCCTCTAAGAAGTTACTCTCAATGTTAGACAGCATATGTAGTTTCTACACGTTGATGCTCCACCACATTTTGCGCCACTAATCCTACAACATTTGGATCATGTGCAGATGGTGCAATCGGCTGGCCCGCTCGATTGCCCGACTTAAATCCGCTTGACTTATTTTTGTCACATAAAAACTATAGTGCATTTTTCCTCTGAAGTAATTCGACTACAACCTAGTTTGGACCGTGCGTGTGGAGACTCATCTGTATATTGAAAATTACGAAAGTGGCTTCGAATAGTTGTTTTCAATTGTATGAAATTCATGTCCTTTTATTTGAAATAAATTGGTA
This sequence comes from Monochamus alternatus, assembly GCA_037114965.1. Classification (NCBI taxonomy): domain Eukaryota; kingdom Metazoa; phylum Arthropoda; class Insecta; order Coleoptera; family Cerambycidae; genus Monochamus; species Monochamus alternatus. The sequence continues at coordinate 92,087,173 of CM073427.1, read as the reverse complement.
TCTCCGTAACAGAAAAACATTTTTTTCACTATTCGTCATTATTTGTCCTCAGCTATAATTTCCCAAGTTTATGCGTATAGGTTAAACTGTATAATTCAAACTTCTATGACTCGAAGTTCTCTATAACTCATTTTGTTATGCATTTTACATGTGATTTGACCTCTCCAACTCGGAAAAATTTTACTAGATTTAGAAGTATAATTAGTATTAGTTTAATCAATACTTACAAACGAGACAAGGCGACAAAATAAAATTAAGTTAACTGAATCTAAATGGTATATTTTCGCACAAAAAAAGCTTCCTTTAAAATAATCTAAAACTGCTACCGTCAATAGAACAAAGAAAATAAGAAGATAAGAGACTAAAAAAAATTTTTGTAAAGTATGCTATTGATATGCTGTCAAGGTCTATTTAATTGATATTATCCAACTACGGCAACTATGTCATATATTTTACGTTTTAATACTTCTGATGATATTTTCATTGTAAAATTTAAACAGAGCTGTGCTGGAACGGCCCCCCTAACACAGACGTTCATGGGCAGACAACGGGCTCCGACTGTGAGTATTTCTTATGTTAACGACACATCTGTATTGGTTTTGCCAAGGAATCGCATGTTTTTTACTATCTTCAATTTTGGAGATGACACATTTTTCACTATTTACACAATGCTTGAAGGTACATTAATTATTTATCAAAAACACGCTTATCTTCTTTATACTATTAATTATTGCCTATACATAGTGTTTTCAAAAGATTGAGATATCTTGAAACTGTGGTGGAAAATTGAACGTTTTTTTTTTTTTTGGTTTAATATTGGCTTTAAACATTAGCGCTGAAATTTGTCACTTTTGTCAGCAGTTTTAAAACAAATTGTCAAAAATATGGGAGTATTCAGTAACTTGTTGCTCAGTCAGTAAAGCTTGTAATAATACTTTCTAATAATTCTTTGGATAAAGGTAGTCAGACGGATGTTATTTATACGGATTTATCTAAAGCATTTGATAGACTTGATCATAACCTTTCATTACTTAAACTATCATCCGTAGGGCTATCATCTATTCTACCTTTTTTATCTCATACTTAAGAAATTGAATTTTAAATCTACAGCTTCGTGGCTTTAGTTTGGTTAATGTGGTGGCTACATCTGGAGTTACGCCGGGATCAGTTCGAGGCCCTCTTTTGTTTCTAATATTTATTAATGATGCACTCACTAATATTCAAGCAAATGTTTTGTTGTATTCTAACGACATGAAGTTTTTTTGCATCGATCGAGTGTATATCTAACTTCATTTTTTACAGCAACAGTTCTCTAAAATTAATCTGTGGTGTCAAGATAATAAATTGCCGCTAAATTTATCGAAATGTAATGTTATGAGTTTTACAAGGAAAATCTCCCCTGTTCAATAGCATTATAATATTGATAATATTGTTCTAAATAGATGCATTCAGTTTAATGACTTGGATGTTATATTTGAAATTTAGGTACACTGACTTTATTTTATAACGCTTATGTAAGACCTAAATTGGAGTATGCAGCAGTTGACTGGGGCCCTCAATATGATATCCGTATTACCAACTCGGAAAATGTTAAGAGGAAATTTGTTAAATATTTAAGTTTTAGAGTGGACGGTGTTTATCCACCTTGTGGCTTCACAGTCTGATCTATTAGCCTAACCTTAACGACTTAGCCTCTCGTCATGTTTATTTTTCTATTCTTTTTTTTTGTATAAACTTTTATCTAGCATGGTAGATTGCCCGGACATTTTGAGTGATATTTACTTTAACATTCCTCACGTTCAGACTCGCACCTGTTCATTATTCTATTTGCCTATTTCTAGAACAAACGTTCTTAAAAATTTACCTATTCATAGTATGTGTACTAATTATATGAAATATCACTCTCAGCTTGATATTTTTAATTGTTTTTGTTAATGTTTATCGTACACTGCTACAGTTTGTATTATTTATAGCTGTTTTTTTTTTTTCAATTCACTTTTTACAGTATTTTTGTATTTTTTGTTTTTCACTGTTTTTTTGTTTTCTTTTTATGTATTAACTTTCAGAATGTCAAATTATATTTGTATATATCTGTTGCTGTTTTTGTTTTTTGTTTTTATATATGTATATTTTTCTTTTTTCCTGTAATTCCTGCCCAATAATTGGAATTTTTCTATTTGGGCAGTTGTAATTTTAAACAAATAAATACCGAGATAGTGGTCGCGCTGTTTAAGGCGTCGGTACTTGAATCGATGCGGCAAGACCGATATGGGTTCGATCCCCGCAGCCTATAGACCGTATACAGCTATATTCGTGGAGAAGATTGGCACCCTCTTTGCGGGTATGGTAGGGTGGGAGAATGTTAGCATGGTTCAATGTGAGAGATTGATACCGGTCAACATTTGACTACCCCCTAATTAATGAGGTTTTCCAGGTTTCCCTATTTCTGCACTGAATAGTGGTTAGGGCCTACCAACTAAGTCATTCCTGGGCGCAAATGCGGTCTGCTTAATAATAATATGAAGTCCTCTCCCACAGGGCCCTAACCACCATTCAGTGCAGGAATGAGGGAAACCTGGAAAATGTCATTAATTAGGGGAGTCGACCAGTATCAATCTCTCACATTGACCCAAACTAACATTCTTCCACCCTACCATACCCGCTGAGAGGGTGCTAATCCTCTCCACGAATATAGCTGATATACGATCTACCGGCTGCTGGGCTCGAACTTACACCGGTCTAGCTACATCGATTCAAGTACTGACGTCTTAAACCCCGCGACCACTGACCGATCTAATCTGTTACATTAAATATCTTTCTACTCGTTGAAACCAATTGATTTTCTTGTCATAGACCAAAACTTTCAATTTTATTCCCAAAAGGAACTATGGCATGTAGAATCAGTTCTAGATGGTTGTATTCGTTTAAAACGTAATTAGACACATGTGAAAATTAAAAATGAGACGACCACTTTATTTTAAATTATGAAAATTATATTTCCTTGATATACGTAACAATATTGCTATAGGTATATAAATTTCTATTCGTCATTAAACATGTTATATTAGTAAACATCTCACAACCGCGATTGTCACAATCATTTTCTTTATATACTTTCTCTTAATTTTAGCGCTATTTACTCAGTTTTATCAAAACGAGACTACCTGAACGTTCTTTTAATTGAGTTTTTATTTGATTAAAACCAGAGATAACGTGAAGTCTGAGATCTTCTGAGTTGTTTACAATGAACTGGATACATAATACCTATCTCACTCAGAGAACTGAAGCTTTTAGGAAATTGATAAATATAAAGAATAGGGTCCGAACAAATTTGCGTTTATCATTTTATTGTAGATATATGTACTACGTTGCAAAAATACAGTGGAAAATTTGCAATTGATGACAATTAACATTGTTAACTCTCTGATCTCAAATTCGTTTCTGCTAATTTGAGAATTTTAGTTTTTCCAATTCATAGACCGATAACAAGAAATTCCATCCATCAACTACTATTATCTTCCATTATTGCGTATGTTACATTTTCTTTTTAATGATAAAATTGTAAAAAGAAATTATTTACTTTCAAATAATACATTACATCCGTCGTAAAATAAAAAAAAAAACAAGTTTAAAAATTTAAATTTTAAATTAGCAACGCTATTGAATCAATGAGGTATGCAATTTTTATTCCTTTATATTTACGTTAAGGTCTCAAAGTAGAAAATAATTAAAATTTGTGATAATTACAATGTAACCGACTATTTTTTTTTCTGTAAAGTAAGATCGATGGATCTTGTTTTTGAATATGAGTTTTTGGATTCTCCTTTTATTTGTAGAATTGATAATTTGACTGTGACATGTTAAGTAATTTGTTTCCATGTTATGCATACATTGTCGATAAATCTCCTATACCCAAAGGTGTGAGACTATTACATTTCATTATTATTTAGTTGTATCATATACAAATTTTGCTGACTCTTTCTTGTTATTTGCTATTCGTATAGCTTCTGATCTCTTCACTTTTGTTTTCTTCAGGATTGCTGCCACTTCATTGTTCCAAGTTTTCTTAGGTCTTCCTTTGTTTCAATTACACTATATTCATGCTTCTCAGTACGTCATTTCTATGTCTGTCTTGTTTGGTTATTGCTTTTACTATTCTTATGTATTTCATCTCTATGGTTTGTATTTTACTTTTCATTGGTCGAAATATAGTTTTATAAACGGTCTTGATTGTTCTACTTATCTCCTTATCTTACAGGTTGTGGCACATACACTAGTAATTCTTTAATCTCCTTCATTATCCATGTTTCCTTCTCTGTCCATTTGAACTCCTAGCCATTTAAAAGACACAACTTGTATTTTTTTTCTTTTATTGTAATGTTTATTACGATATTTTCCTTCCTTATTTCCATTACTTTTATCATATTAGTATTTATTTTAATTTTATTCTTATCCGATTCTTCTTCCGATATAATTCAGTTTTCCTGAAAACTTTTTTCAGAAGAGGCAAACGTCAAATCCTCGGCAAAGGCACATTCTGATATTTCTGCTTTTATTTAATAATCCAAACCTGGTTTAGTCATTTGCTTTAAAATGTATAATCTGATGTTGCTACAATCAAACAAAGGTTTTGAATACTAGCTTGAAAATTTATTTATTTTATTTTACAGGAAAAAGTAAAAACCAAACTGAAATTGATTATTAGAAAAATATCCATTATGTTATTATAACAATATATCCAACTAAATTAATTCTTTTCCTTGTTGCTGCTTCAGTAATAATGTAGGACAGGCTTTGTATTACAAATATTCAGTGCTTAATGGAAGTCTACTACTATAGTATACTTACTATACTACTATACTTTGTCTACGACCATTAACAATATTTTAGCAAACTTCTTACTGAAAACATTACACAATATTTGGCAGTCATAACATGAACATGACATAACATTTGACGTTTGTCGCTCACTTGATAAATTTTAAAAAAGCACATAAACTTTAATTAGTAAACTTCTACCATCATTTTTGTTGTCGTAACTGGTATAAAGGATAGCGTTTGGCTTTCATACAGGAGATTCAGATTCAATTACTGACACCGGAAAATTTTGTTTTGTTTACTTCAATTCCGAGTCTTTAAAACCAGTGAATAATGATTTCATTATTCACTAGTGACTAATGAATATTATTATTATTTAGGGAACACGTATATAATGAACATTTTATAGGATAGTAGTATGATTTTATTTGTCACTTTTGAGAAGATTAGTATTTCTTTATTACCAATTTCAGGTACATTTTACAATTTTAACATTTTTGTTTTAAATATTTAAGGAAATTTGTTAACAATTACGTGTTTGTTACTGAAGTTACGACAGTTTATCATGGTTTGTGGTTTGCTGTTGTTATAATAAATTTTTATTCTAAAAATAGGTTTCCTTGTAAAACTCGTTTTAAATTAATAAAAAAAAAATTGTGACTTATTCAGATATTTAAATCTTTCTAAAGTCTAATAGATTTCGTACTTTACTCAATTTTCTCAAAAACAAGTTACAACTGTAACACATGAATAACGTTTTCTTCCTTAGATAAGTATATAATAATGAATTTGTTTAACAAATCATTAATTGTGTTGGATGACTAATAAAAATTTTCAGAAATCAGTAGCTTTATCAAATAAAAAACGCAGTAAATCCGGTTCAACAATGGATGTTTTGCTTGATTGGCGTTATGTGACAGAGAATAATACAAAATTAATTAAACAAGAAAGGATAGGGCGAGTTTTAGGTTGACTAACAAATTAACCACCAATTCTGCCAATTAATTTTTAATTTGTAAACGTTAGCAACTCAGTTAACAGAAATGTATCTCATAATAAGTTACTACAATTCATAATTATATTACGTCTGTTCAAGCAAAGAATCCGGACTGGTTCGAAACTGTCAAAAACACTCGTCAAACTACTCCCTGCGCGATGTTTGTTGAAAATAAATTCATAATTTTACTGGTCGAATATTTCTGACAATTTGAAACCATTACGGATTCCATGCTTGAACAGACCTAATATGTATAATAATAGGATAGGAGTTCTACTAGACAGCTACCATAGTGGCATCAAAAATGAATTTCTTAAATCTATTCAGAGGCATAGACTTAGTGTAAACTATTTATAGTTTTAGTGATTTATATAAAAAGTATCGTTTGAACAGCATTATGCGATGTATGGGAGATGTGATGATGGTTTTGCGACGTGCGTATGTATATTTATATTATGGACATTAGGTCTATAACGTAATATGAAAACAAGAATTTTGTAGTTTTTCAATTCGACTGGTATCAAATACTGACAAACAGATGTTATACATAAACAACAGTGCAATAGTTCATATGACTTAGTACTTAGTAAATGAATCACAAGGTATCTACATATCGCTGCTTTAAAATTATAATCTATGTTACAATTCTGACATGACACTAAGTAAGATTTACCTATGCCATACCTATAGCTACCGAATTTTAGAAATGATATTTGTATACGAAGCTCTCTATAGAACATTGTGTTATGATTTTTACTTTGCCAGTGTTAAGTTATTTTTATTGTGAAAAAATGAGGGATAATGTACAGGAATATAGTTTGTTTTACTAGTTTTTTTTTAATATTTGATAAACCTAAATAGGTGATCATCTCTTTATTTTAAATTTATCTAAATTAAAGTTGCATGGTTTTTAAATAACCTGTACCTAAATTTCATTATTAGAAATCAATAAAAAAATTGACTCCTTACTTATCTTATGCTTACACCAAAATTTTAATCATAATCAAATGATGTTTATTTAGTTTTATTATCAATTAACCATATTCAGTTTTTCAAAATTTATAAATTTAGTGATTGCCCATTTAAGTTGATCCTGGAGAATAGGATGCACAGTGAACCACAATCTCAGGCATATGAGTCATATGAATTTATATTACAGTGTGTTCCCGTTTTTGGTTCTTAATTTTAGTAAAGGATGTAGATATAGCATGACAAAATTATAGTGTTGTTCCTATGACATTTTTCTCTATCACACTCCATATTCCTGGTACAGAGCGTTCAACTACAGAGCGATTTACAACTTATCCGAAAAATTTAGAAATAGATGCGTCATGAAATATGGAGTCGATATCGTAAAAAACGCAGGTGTGACACTGGAAATTTGCAACCGAATCGTGGAAGAGTTGGAGGTCCAGGGCATACACGACGTATTGTAGCAGATGAGGAACACATTTTAGAGATTTTTTAAGAAAATCCCCAAATAAGTACCAGGCAAATCGCACAACAAGTACAAGGAATGTCCCAATCAACAGTGTGGCGTATTATACACGAGGCTCAATTATGTAAAATAACTTATGAATTCAAAACAGACAGGGAACAATATAATAGTTTGTAGAAACTGGGTAAGGTGGTCCAAATATGTTTACACGTCAGTTTACAAAATTTTGAACAGCTGTTGTAACATCAGATATGTCAAATTATTTTAATAATTAAAACCACAAATTAATTTTATTAATCAATAATAACAATAGCAGCATAAGTAGTTGAATTTGCTGATATAAAATAGGTGTTATAAAATTTTATTTATTTATTTCCTTGGGAAATTCTGTTAATTTGTCCCCGTGGTCATCGACTGAAAGCTTTGCCTTACGCAAGGTCAGGTCTTACAGTGGATCAGTTTCCAGTGACGTGCATAGTGTATTTTTAAATCATTTTCGAACTGCCTTTTTTTGTTTTTTTTTTTTTAACATAATTATTGTATTTGTAATAGTCCCCTGTACATAAATTTTTTTTTTTTTGATAAATTGTAATAAAGGGAAAATTTTTAACATGAATAACTTTTTCCTGCTAAGAGCAATGGCGTGAGGTTGTTAGCATCTGAACTCCCTAAATTTCTTCGCCAATGACGAAAGGATATTTCAGTAATTTTGAAGTTTAAAAAATTTGAATTTCTAATTTATTTTAAACAAAAAATACATTTTGTGAGCAAATAATGCCCAAATTAATGTCAGTCAATATCAACTTTTTAACGAGAGTCTTGCACGAATTACTATTTTTTGCTTACTTTTTCCTTTAAGAAATCCTAAAGAAAAAATCTAGTAGATTCAGATCGGATAATGGAGCGGGACCATCTAGATCAATTCACCACGAATTTGGCTTCAATAAAGTACAAGACAATCATTCCATGAGCATCATTTAAGTTGTTTTACAATCTGTGTTTGATTGGTGGTTTAATGAATTATTGATTGCAATTTGTTAAATTGCCATATTTGTACTGAAAAAATGCCTTTCATCATTGATCTAGAATAATTTTTAGATTGTTCAACTTCATAAAATTATTGTTATAATAGAAAATATTTAAATTGTTGGTTACAATTAGATAACTAAAACTACTTCATGTTTCGTACCTATTCGTTAGTAATTCCTTGAATTTTTATGTGAATAATAATAATAAAAAATAATATCTCTACCCTCATTCTAATCACAGGGATTAGTACAGAAGTCGGAGACTTGTGCGGGAGAGGGAGCGGTATATCATTATTAAGCAGGCCGCATTTGCGCCCAGGAACGACTTACGTTGGTAGGCCCTAACCACTATTCAGTGTAGGAATGAGGGAAAACTGGAACACCTCATTAATTAGGGGGGTAGTCAAATATCACACGTACAAATTTTATTAATTTTGTGTAGCAAAATTTAAATTTATTAATAATTTCATGAAATAACTCATCGTGGTATATCTTCTTATGGAAAAGGGGTCATAATAATAATAATAATAATACTTGATTGGCCAAGAAAAAGATACAAAATTTGTACATATGGCAAGTCAAGTATAAATAAAGAACAAACAGGTGATAAGGTAAAATCACTAACAATAACATAAATAAAATATAGTACAAAATAACATACATAGTCAAATATATATAAATATAAAAAAGAACAAATGATACGGTAGAACCACTAATAACAACTTATAAATTACAAATATAATTATAGATGTATATATAAACATATGCACGCATGAGTGAAAAATGCGGTGAAAATCGATAGCAACAGTAAAAGCCACAGTTAGCATCACTTGCCACTTACAAAATCATCCACACTATAAAACCCTCTAACTGATAAAAAGTGTTTCGTCATACTTTTAAATTTCCGGTTATTAGATATACATCGGATTTCCTTAGGAAGAGCATTGTATAAAATTATGCAATTATAATGTGGCAATTTCTTAAAAGCGTTTGTATGGTGAGTAGGAATACTGAGCAGTTCCCTGTGTCTTGTAATATAATTGTGAAAATTTGTCCGTTTTTTAAAGTGGCTTAGGTTATTTATGTAAAAAGTAAGCAGTTTAAAATATAAATTGAAGTTATTGTGAGAATTCGTTTTTCCTTAAACACCTCCTTACAACTGACATTAACTTTTAAGTTGAACAGAATCTTACAATTTTCTTTTGGCATATGAATACCCTTTCACATTCACTACCTCTACCCCAAGCAAGAATGTTAAACGCTATGTGGCTGTATACCATGAAATAATAAACATTAATTAAGCCCGCTTGATCAAGAGTATGCTTTAGCTGTAATAGCGCAAAGAATGCTTTATTTAGCTGACTACAAGCTGAATCAAGGATGGTGCCAAGCAATCTGACATGATACCTTCATAAGACATAAAGTTTGTGAGTAGAGGTCTTTGAAGGTGAAAGTTAATGTAAATAGTATTTTTGTTGCTACCCAATACTACGCCACTGGTCTATATACTGCAACTACAATTACACTAATTACCGTATTTAAAGTAAATTATTGTGCTTCTCCAGATATTTACAAATATGCAGAATACAAATTGCTGGATAAGTTACATATATTTATGGTGTGAAAATTACATTTCTTGTACATCATTTAAAACTAGTTGCATGTAAGTCGGTCTCTGATAGCCATATTATATTGCTCCTATACATATTCGTACCCATATATGTATATATCTAAGCTTCCCACACATGTCTGTGTTATCTATCTGACAGGTTAATTTAGTTCAAGTAACCTTATACGGTCTGAAGATTTATTTTTTTTATGATATTAGCTATTATCGTAAATACCTATATCGAATGATGGAATCAAAAAACCAAATTTGAATATCTGTGACAATTTATTGATTCACAAAATAATTAATGTCATGTTTGTGTAGCTTTAGACATAATTGTGGGGGAAAAATCGAATAAATAAAAATGTTGAAAACTGTCATTTTTTTAAAGCAATAAAAAGTGATACATGATCTTCTATCTTAATTATAATATTATAAAAAAATTGCAAATGTATACGTTATAGCTAGTTATTTACAATAATTTTTTAATGACATTTAAAAGCACCTGGCATATCTCCATGGCAATCGTATTTATTCGATTTAAATTGCATATAACATTAACCATGCTGTGTTCTGTGAACGTTTGAATATAACATACTTTCACACCTTATCTGACAATTTTTTACCAATTCAAATTAGATGTATGAGGATAAAAACACCCTGTGTTTACGTATATTATTTTATACTCTGCTTTATTAACGCCCTCGGGCGTTAATTACTGTAGTTACTGTATATTATACTAAATATTTACTCCCCCTTAACTAATGGCGTGTAGTCTATTTATTGAGGGAAAATATAATTTTGTGTACCTACCACATTTTATAAAAAAAGATAGAGAACTACAAACAACAATTTAATCATAATAATATAATAATTAGGAATCACATTTTTATGTTCACAATGCAGTTAACGGAACTACTTTTAAAAATATTAGGACAGAATGTGTCCTGTTCATTTTCTACTTGTTCTGTGTACTACTTTTTGTAACTTCAGTAACACTAATATTTTTGGAAAATTCAACGGAAGTGCCAGTGAACCTACTAGTTGAAGGCATATTAGTGCCAATACTTTTGATTACTATTTCCACTTTTTTCGACACATCATGGGTCGACTTCCTTTATCCTTCGCTCGTTATAATTGTATATTATGATGTTAGGGGGTTATTTGATTACAAGGGTCACTTGCGAACTGTTCTGTACAGTATAACCATATAAAGAAAAGTACTTGTCGAGTACTTAATTAGAATTGCTTTGTTCTTATCGGTTGTGAACCGCCGATTGGTATTATTCTCTTTAACTGATTCAAGTCATTATTATATAGCATTATGCCATTCTCTTATAATTATAATATCTCTATATCTCTACCCGCTATTCTAATCGCGAGGATTAACTCAGAAGTCGGAAACTTGTATATATTTTGAATTTATAAAATAAAATCGATTACTTCTTGTTTAAACGCAATATTCTACGCCGTCCGTGATAAATCCGACGTAGTCAAATAAATTAAACCGCAGAAATGAAGGTAAAATATCATTCTATACAATTATATTGCACCCACAGAATATTCGCTACTTCAGACAGACGCGAGTATTAATGACTTTGCCGATTCTCGCAAATTAATCGATCCTACCTGAACACCAGAATCTCTTTGTGAACTTCTCCCAGCAGGCCAAATAAACAAAGGGCCATTTATAACACCAGTTTAATTGTACAGTGACTTTTCCATTGGAACAAAAAATTAATAGCCCCGGTCTAGGAGAAAAAACGTAAAATACAGACGGGTTTATTTTCTCCGGAAATTCAGGATTCTTAGTATCGGGGAAGCAGCGGAATGAGAGTATTATGTTTATTGAGTTTTTAAATCTTCCTCGATGGTAAAACTCTGGATTGGGATTATCATGGCAGAAATTAATGGTTTACCTAATTACATTGATTGAAATTTTTTGAATGTAAAACATACAAATATTGTAAATAAAATGAAATAGGACAGTTCGTAAATAATTTTAAAATACACTTTTGCACGGCGCTGGAATTGGTCCACTGTAAAACCTTACCTTGCGCAAAGCAAAGCATGCAGTTGGCAGGTGTAATATGAATAGACAAAAAATTGAAAGAAATAAATAAATACAATTTTATAACATCTATTTTATATCAGCAAAGTCAACTGCTTTTGCCGCTATTTTTATTCAAAATTAATTTCTGATTTTTGATTCATAAAATAATTTGACATAACTGATGTTACAACAACTGTTGAAAATGTTGCCTACCGACGTGTCTAGATTTGAGCCCGTCTTACCCAATTTCTACAAACTAACACAAAATGCTTGTGGTTTTTGTCGGTTTTCAATAATGATACACTTCATTTTTAGTCAACAGATCGTGGTGGCCATGGTACCAGTCCTCCTCGTTCAATCCATCGTACCCCTTGAACTTCGTTAAGGTACTCCCGAATACTTTGTCGAAAATGAGGAGGAGCGCCATCGTGCAAGAACCACATTCGGAGTCGGACAGCTAAGAACACATCTTTCAGAAGTCCTGGCAGATCATTTCCAAGGAACTCGAGATACTGAACCCCATCCATTCGATTTGGTAATAGTCCAATCAAGCAATCATCGACAATTCCTGTCCAAACGTTTAAGGAAAAGCGTTGAATCGCTTGAAAATTTTCAAAATTCCAAACATGAGTATTCTGAATTACTCTTATTCCATGTAAAAATAACTTCATCTGTAACTAACATGTCAGTTGTAAATCTGGGATTTCGAGCATTTTGCTGCAGCAACCATTCACAGCATCTAATTCGTAAGGGATACGCTGTTAATGGACCACACTGTTGATTGGGACAGTAAGTTGTACTTGCTGAGCTTGGTACTTATTCGGGGATTATCTTCAACAATCTTTAAAATGTGTTCCTCAGCTGTTGCTGAACCCTGGACCTCCATCTCTTCCACGATTCAGTTGCAAATTTCCTGTGTCAAGTCCAAGTTGAAGTACCGCGGTAAAAGTAGTCGCTTTTGGCACATGTCTACCGGAAAATCGTTCTGCATACAGACGAGAAATTGCTAAATTTACTTCGGCATAAATTAAAACGTAATCCATCAACTCCGAGTTGATATACTCGTAAGCCGTTTTTGATACTTGAAAAACTAATGTAAACACCATACAATTTTATAATATTGACTCCATTTTTTATGACGCATCTATTCCCTAATTTGTTTGAATGACCATGTATAGTAGAATACGCTGCATATTTCTGTAAAATTATAAAAAATTTATATCTGGATCATTTATTTTATTTTCGATCAAAATTGTGTCAAACTTTCATGAAGCCAGAATAAATTTTAATTTTGGTTAGAGGCAGCCTACCTACAGAATAAAAAAATATACAATATTTGGTGGAAGATTCCTACTTTTTAAAATACGTATGTTTAGATGTGTTGGTCTAATTTAAGAATTTTTATACTCAGGTTTACGATTTTTTCTTTGGATATTTTTGTGAACTATGCTTATAAAATGTTTAATAATAAAAAAATGTTTGTAAAATATTCTCCTCGTCTGAATTTCTAAAGTTTGTTTTGAAATAACTTTCGAATGAAATGAAATACAGTTAAAAAGCTTAAAGTTATTTGTTCTGGTACGAAATCGGCTTGTTTCAAGGACAATCCTAGGCCATATTTAAATTTCTTCATTTCCAAGGAGTAATTATATTGAGACAAAAAAAAACTGATTACTGCTATAATGTAGATGTTCTACTTTTTTTCACAATATCCATCAATTTTCACCACCAGCGGTTTAAGGTCGTCGTATTTCTTGATGTAAAATTACCAAATTTATAGTACAGAAACCTCATAAAATAAAACGCGTAGAACAAAACTAATATCAGAAACAGAATTGTTGATGTTTTGTTTATCCACCTTTACTATTTAAATTCTCATCAAATAGTATAATAACTTTTTTCCACGGTCGGGAGTAGAAATCAGTTTCTATGACATCAAAATTAAAACAGAAGTAGTCGATTATTCCCAAGGGAATATAATGCTCCCAAGGGAGTTTACATTATGGAGAACGTTTTTCATGCAAAAAAAAAGATAACATTGAAATTATTTATTGACATTTAAATTAAATGTTACATTTGTACAATTTATTATTAAAAGGAATATTACTTTCGCTTACATTTACAGTTTTTGTGATTGCGCTAGTAATGGTACCTACTAAAACCTGATTAGCAATTTTGGTCTTATTTTCAATGGAGTTCTCGATATAACCCTCAGCGACTGTCGTTAATTTCCAACCAGCATGACGCTTTATTGTCGTGATATCCACACCAGCATCTGCCAGTAATGTCGCTGAAGATCTTCGTAAGCAGTGACCAGTATAACATGCAGCATCAGGTAATTTTAAATACGAAGCTACTACACTTGGAATTTTTCCCATGGTATTTTTGCCAACTGGCTGCGAACTACATTTCCCTGCTTTGTAGTACAAAAAAAGGCGCTTATGCTTGACGTGGGGTGGACGAAGGAACAGGTATTTTCGAAACAATTCAAGCATATTTCCCACATCGGTAACCAGAAAGGTTCGTGGAATCTTTGTCTTAGTGTTTGGAATTTTTACAATCAAGGAAGAGCCTACATCCTCAATATCATCTACAGTTAAATTGACTAGTTCATCGGTTCGACAAGCTCCGGCAATCCCCAGAATTAATCCAACCTATAAAAAATCAAAATACTTAATAATTGAAATACCTAACAACAAAAGTAATCTTACCTTAATCATTAAGAATTCTTTGTCATCTGTATTTGATAGAAAACGGTCGATTTCACCCTTTGTCAATATTTTCGATTATTTCGCTTGATATCTGTCACGGGTTCTTTTCAAAAATGCGATCAGCTTGGGGAATTTGCTTATATCTATGTTGTCGTAAATTATCAAGCATGACAACCATAGAATATTGCGCCCATAATGTGGAAGACTTGTAATTCTTTGCATTTTCACTGAAGTATGCCAACAAAATATTCTCGCTGTATACTTGAACATTTTTCTCGGCGCACCACTTTTTGAACCGATTGTAGGCTATATCGTATAAAGATCTTGACTTCGTAGGCAGCAAATTGCTTATTGCAATATTTGCAGCCACCACAATGTCTTCCGACTCACAATTATTCATTGTGGACTAAACAAACTTTAAACTAAACCAAACTAGGACTTTAATTTGACAATTCTTTTTGTTTGTTTATTTTGTAGTTATGACAATAACTCAACGACTACTAAATAAATGCTCAAATCCGAATACAATAATTCTGGTGCTATTTACTTCATAATGACAAAATATGTGTTTTTAAGTTAATAAGACCGTGGAAAAAATAGTATATACCATTCGGGAGAGATGCTATTTCGTCCTCGGTGCATTGTAGCCCTCGGGCTTCAAATTGCACCTCTGCCAAAATAACGCATTTCTCTCCCTTATAGTATAATGTACTATTAAAATGCGTTTGTATGACGCACCTTATTTTGCTATTCTAACACCACATTTTAACAATTATTTTCCAAACAAAGGTGGACAATCTTATATGCAGGACCATGTAAGTTTATAATAATATTTACATTTATAGTTGAATTTAAAGAAATATGTATTTTGAAAGATTTCTGTACCTAAAAATGTATTGGTTAGACCGCTTTCAGCCGTTTTACTTAGGTACCTTTGAATATTCGTTAGTGACATGAGATAACATTGCTGTTATTTGCTAAACTCTATATTATTCAGTTCTTAACTGTCTAAAATTACTTGTATTTGTTAAAAATACTATTTCAAGAATACGTAAACTATGTATTATGTTCTTGTCCACATAGGGAATTTCATATTTTGATAAAAAAAAAATTTTTAACTTTTATAGACGATATCATGATGGTATTTTTGGTCTAAATGTACTTTTTACATTTGTTTACCGCTAAGCTCCGAGTTTAACTTTTTTTAAAATTTTATAGGAATTATCGCCAGTATATTTAACAACGTATAAAAGTCATTGTCTGAAGATATACATTATGATATTCCCATGTGTTTTGATGCGCTGTACGCACATTTGATGTCAGATTTAATTCATCACCTTTTAGTTATTGGTAAATCGGTAAAAATGGTCAAATAATTTGGAAAATTACCTATTTGCCATCTCATGAATAGGGATGGAAGAATGAAGTTGCTGTGGACAACCAAACTACTTCAACACGTATTTTAATATGGAGAACAAGCATTTATTATTAGTTAAGCCTAACCATTTACCAAATTTAAGTAAATTATAATATCATTGCCATAAATCGTCACGAAACTCAATAAATTACCCAAAAATGTGGATACATTTCGGTTTTACTTAAAAGGTACTGTCTGAGGATGGTTTAAATAAAAAATAGATACTTATATAGCTAACTGTTAGTTATAAAAAGGAAATGTTCCATCTTGCTTCATAAATACTTCCCTTTTAATAATGGCTGAATCAATCTTGACGTTGATGTTCGCTTTGGGAATCTTTTGAAGAAGTTTCCGCCGTATGTTTCAATGAAGTGTGCAGTGTGCATCAGAAGCTTACGCAATATATATCGTGTATGTGTCGCATTAATTTCAGTACACAGGCTATACCTGCAGGACCCGATCGAATCACTGCATGAGGTTCGAAAAAAGAATGTTATACGTTCATCTTAATGTTAGAAAGAATCGTTCAAAGCAAGACGCAGAACAAGTAGTTCAGGGATTTCTACAATTGAAATCATATATATTTTATAATGAACATTTATATAAAAAATATATTGTTGCTTTTCGTTACTTTCCAAAGAAAACTAAAGTTTTTTACTTTTAATGAAAAGATTAATTATTTTTAAATTTTAAAACATTTTGGAAACTACAAAAAATGAATTTGGGGAAATTTCTACAACTATGAAAATATCCAAAAACAAATCCGGCAGCAACCTAAAATGTGACAGAATATTGCAAAGAATAGAACAGCACCTACTGTACACATACAGTGTGGCTCATTTCAGATGGAAACATCTCTGTAAAAATTTCATTTATTATCCGATTTGGTTCGTTTTTTTTTAAAGATAGAGAATTTAAAACTTTATTTTCATGGCCCACTTTGTTTTTTTTTCGATGTCAAATTTGGCAAATAATCAATAATAATTTTAACATCGAAAAAATCAAAGTAGGCCTTGATTATAGACAGTGGAATTTCATATTGTGAAGCAAAATATTTAAGAAACTTCCACTCAGAGTAATAAAACTATATACTACACTAAATTTTTGCATTACCTATTGCATTAAATTGCAAAAATGAAATGTTTTTAACGCGACCAAATATTGAAAATTATGTTGACAATAAAAACAATTGTGTAACGTTAGCCGTGACGTAAGTCGTCTGATGTCTTGCGGCGACTATAGTAACTCATTTCAGCTAGGTAGGTGGCAGGTTTCTAAAAATGGTATTATTTAGTTCGGTTTTTTTTCTAAAACATGGAGCAGTAAAAACTCTATTGTGGATAAATATTAAAATTTGTTTTATATTTGCAAAGCCTACTTTGAATTTGTTTCACTCTCAAGTTTTTGCAAAAACTTTTTAGCCATTTTTTTCATGAAATCTACCTACGGCACTGGATTCAGCATCCTTTAAAATTGTCGTATGCCAAATTTCGTAAATAAATATTAATAATGACGGTTTTATGACAATTCAAATAGAGGCTTCATTTTATTAAATACATTTATAAAATTTGCTTAAAAAAATGTTGGCTTGAAAAATGAATTGTTAAAGTGAAAAATTAATATCAGTCTTGTATTAAATGTAAAAATTTGTAATTAACGGTCAGTAATAATTAGGTATTTAAATAATAATATTTACTTACTAAATTTAGTATAAAACCGTTTTGGGGGATATTGATTGACTTCCGTAGTTAGATTTGAAGAAAGAAATTGCCAAAAAATTTGTTGTAAAATTTGATAGTGAAAAAAATTTGAAGTAAGCCTTGAAAATGAAAACTAAATTTTAATATTTTTCACTAAAATAAAGTTTTTACTGCTCCATCTTCAAAAAGTAACCCGAACTAAGTCGGATATAAATACCATTTTTACAAGCCTGTTTCCATTTGAAATGGGTCACATTGTAGAATAAAATATTATGGATATTAGGAATATATTTTTTCAACGTTTTTGTTGTATATTTAGTTGCAATCAAAATATTACGACCACAGATAAATGAAATGTATTACTATTTTATCTTAACCACTGAAAGCAGCTCTGGGTTTAGATGTGAAATGGTAAAAATATTGTTTAAAAATTAGTAGCACAATTGTAACGAATTATAACGAAATAGTTTCTATGGAAACAAAAAGTGGTACGCATGAATGGATGTATGGAGTCCATAACAAAAATTAGTCTTTCTCTCAACTATCATGTACGTGTATTAATAAGTATAGTCTAAGATCCGAACTAAGATCATCCTGTGCCCATCTGCTTACCGGATGAAAAGTATTTTTCATCGAACACAATATGTAAACAAATATATCTTAAATGGATTGCCTAATGAAATATATTCATGACTACCCTTAATTAAAAATATTGTAATTCATTTTTTTTTCAATATTAGTGGAGATATATGAAGTTAAAAAAAATCATAATGAGTACAATAGTATTCAGGAACAAAGCAGTACACATTTTAAACACTTTTATCACATGACACAGCTGACACAGTCAAGGCACAATTTTAGACCATAAAGCCTTTAGATTGCTGACAAGACATTTTTTATATTTTATAATTTCAGTTTTCAAATATCTAGATTTTATAGAAGTAAATATATGTAGGTACTTGAGCATATCCTTCCTATCAGATATAAAGTTATAGAAAATTTGTAACGATATATGAAATTCATAAATTAAATTTCGTAAAGATGAAAACATTTTGCTTCCCCCTTTAAAAAGCGTTCTATATTTCTTTCGACTCAATTTGTAATTCTTGATTTTCCAGAATGCAATAAACAAGCAAACCTATGTCTTTTCCTTCGTAAGGTTTTCTGTATAACAGTATTTTCCAAATACTTGAAATCCACTTTGTAGTCATAAATTTTAAATAACGATACGGCACGCTGTTTTTTTACATAAATAAGATAAGAGCGGCATTTAGGAATATATTTTTTTCGATATCGGTTTTAGAACTAAAGAGATGTATAATCTAATAGAATTATTCGATTTTCTATTTTTGGAATTTATGAACCCATCTTAATAGTTTTTAGCGCTTGTAACTATCTTTGTCCCAAAAGATAATTTTCTATATGCATATGAGCCCATTTAATGTTTAAAGATGTCAAATAATAAAAAATTGAATGACTCGTAAATACTGGCCCAAAGCTACTAAATTAAATATGAGTTTTCTTCATCTTTTAAATAGTCATAGTAATATGTTTGATATTTTAGTTTTTGAAAAATACGATTACTGTGAAATTTTGAAAAACAATAATTTTTCAGCAATGCCTTAACATAGAGCAACCAAATTTGGCACATGATTTGCGTTTATTTTTATCTTTAATTGGTAAAATATAAATTTGTTGGAAGCCTAAATAAGGGCTTAACTAGAGGTAGGGCG
The DNA here is from genome assembly GCA_037114965.1 of Monochamus alternatus. Classification (NCBI taxonomy): domain Eukaryota; kingdom Metazoa; phylum Arthropoda; class Insecta; order Coleoptera; family Cerambycidae; genus Monochamus; species Monochamus alternatus. The sequence goes on along the minus strand of CM073427.1, from coordinate 92,067,669 downwards.
TCTTGAAAATGATAGTATGTCAATTATTAAATAGTTACTGATAATTTTATTTTACAACTTTTTTATTTTTACATATTTTTAGAAAAAATAACGGTTTTTGAGAAAATCGGGATTTTGTAAAACAGTGTCATTTTGAATCAGTAAAATATACAATTTTACAACGAGTAGGCTATGATTTCATGTTTCATTTTTGACGTTTACAAGAAGAAAGTATCAAGAAAAAGCAGTTTCATTAAATGAGATTCTTTATTTTGTTTTTTTATTAAAAAAAAGAGGAACTTTGCAAACAAAACATTAATAAATTCAACTTTAACCACATGAGCTACCAATATGGTTAAATAGCGTTACAATAACTATTGAAAATGGCCATGCATTTTCTCTAATACATAAATTTATTATCCGACGAAAATTAAGTCTACATATACTGCATTGAGTAACGTACCTTTTTAGGATACCAGAGGTAGAAGTGAAAGATTCTCTTGCTCGTTAAAAAACGCCATTAAATTTATTAGCAAGTGATTTAATCGCGTAGTGATCCTTGTTCTGTCCGACAATTACATCAGTTAATTAATCCCATATATATCAAGCAATTGCTGTTTTGTAGCATTCCTTACCCACTGACATAGAAGTATGAAGGCTTTTGTAAACGCTGATACGTCTACATGAAAAATAAACAACAAACTATTCCAATACTCAAGTTAACGATGATGGTGGCGAAAAAAACAAAAAACATTTTACTGTAAATATTCCAAAAATTTAACAAGTATTACTTTGCAAATACTCCCATGGAACATTTTGCTAATACAAAATTCTGACTGTATATCAGTTTTGGTTCACAGATCTTCTTTAACATAAAGTAATAATATTTTACTAAAAATTTCAACACGCTGTATTTTCGAACAAGAAGCCCTAAACTTATAAGAAATTTTCTGTCGCTTAATAGAATTTATCTATTATTAAAGTTAAACTGCCTTATTAAATATAAATTTCTTCTTAGAACTTTATGATAAATTTCGTTCTACATTTGTTGATAAATTTCGCTCCACTTTTGAATGATAAATTTCGCAACATTTTTTTTATTATGAATTTTGCTCTACATTTGAATGGTAGATTTTACTCCACTTTTGAATAATAAATTTCATTCCACTTTTTAATGACAAATTTCGTTACACTTTTTTATTATGAATTTCGCTCTACATTAGAAAGATACAATTCTGACAGTATATCAGTATATCAGTTATACATATAAATGTCGTTATACTTTTTTTGGTTATGAATTTTGCTGTACATGTGAATGGTAAATTTCGCTCCACTTTAGAATAAATAAATAAATAAATCTTTATTATGAACAGTACACAAAAGGTAGGAATTCAGCAATGCCGTTCTTCTATTCCACGAATAACGAACAAATACTTATATAATAATATTAATAATGATAATATCTCTACCCCTCATTCGAATGCGGGAGAGGGGGCGGCGTATTATTATTAAGCAGGCCGCATTTGCGCCCAAGAGCGACTTACGTTGGTAGGCCCTAACCACCATACACTGCAGGAATGAGGGAAATTTGGAAAACCTCATTAATTAGCCAACATTCTTCCACCCTACCATATCCGCAGAGAGGATACTAATCCTCTCCACGAATATAGCTTATATACAGTCTACCGGCTGCGGGGGTCGAACCCACAGCGACCTGGTCACCTCGATTCAAGTACTAACGTCTTAAAGCGCGCGACCAATTGCAGGTATCCAACTAAATAATTAATACAATATTATGTATCATATTTGCTAAACTAAAAAAATTAAGAAAATATTTTATTCACTACCACAATCAATTTACGTGTAGCAACCATTTTAATATGTTTAATAAACTGAACATATGTCAAGGGAATTTCCTGTAAAACTTTATTGCGTTTGAAATAAACCAATTTTTTACGCTCGGCCCATAACACTTATTTAGACAACGAATAAAAAAATAAAATAAAAAAAAAAGCAATCGAAAGACAAAGTTGTTTTCTAAGTCTGCTGTGTAATATTTTTTTTTTAAATTAGTTTTTAATTGTTTAAATTTAATGAGTAAACTATGCAAGAAATACAATATTTACAATTTATTTACTAAAAAATAAAGGCTTAAATTGAAAATTGGTTACACGAGGGAAGTAAGTCTATCTTTTAGCTTTGCAACGATACCAAAATTATATCGAATTGATAAAAATTACTCAAAATTCTATGCTAAATGCCGAACGTCTACAACTTCAAAAACGAATATATTTTAAATGCTGCAACACGTGTGTTTCACTCAGTGGGATGCGCTTAGAGATTGGTAAATGCGGGCAGGACCGGAGTTCAAAGAAATACATGGTCACATATAATCTATACGTTCTCAGTTGAGACAGGTTTGAATTAATCGATCTTATGGAGTTCGATGTTGATTCTTTTGTTGGCGGTGGTGTCTAAACCTTTCTTGTAGAATACATTTTTTCGTTTAGACCAACACTTCCGGAAATATAAGAAGTTATACTAGAATTCCTTAGGTATGCAATTTTTACATTGCTTATTAAAACAATGTCATTTTTTCCAGTTCCAAATTCAACAAAATTCTCCGCAAATTAAATACGTATTTTCCATATTAAAATATTAAAGAACATAAAACACTGAAATAAATGTAGTCACTATATTTATTTTATATAAAAATGTACCTGTTCTCAAAAATTTGTTCTTCTAATTTTAAAGACGGCAATGTCATAAATATATTAAACGCAATCATAATATATACAATAAAAATGTTTTTCTCATTATGGAAAATATAGATATTTTTAACCCGTCGAATGAATGCGCTGTCCTATTTCTAAAAACATCTTCTGCATCACAAGTATACACACGGCCCACAAAGTTAATTTCTTGAAAAGTGTAACACCGTAAACTGTTTTTAAAAAACTTTTTTATAGTTTCGACTGCATTTGCTATATATAACTACATATCAATAATTAATATAAGTTTGTAATGCACAAATTTGCTGGGCTGACTTTGGAACATTATTTTTTTCGAAAAGGCGTTAAATTATTAAAAATTGGTGCGTACCGTGAGAAGTACTGTAGTTTTTTATATAAGCTGTAAAAAACTACGAACATAAGTAAAATCGTTGATTTACAAGCGCGATGTAACGAAAAACGTAATAATTGTCAAATAATGTCCCAAGCATCGATAATTTGATTTTATTTTTATAAAAGTGGGCCCTACTAAAAAAAGTTGTACAAGTCCATTTTGGATACTAAAAATGTCCTTCTACAAGATGGTTATATTTTCTTAAAAACAAAACGGCATAATTGCTAGCCGATTTTACTCCACTAAATCTAAATATTCTAAATACGTCCACCGTAAAGTCATTGTAGTGAAAGAGCGATAATCTCCGCCTCCAGCCGTAACGTCCGTGCACCCGACCCCGGAGCGCTACCCGAGGAGTGTACAGAGAACGGACTCTTAATCAGTTTATACAAAAATATAAATATAAATAGAAAATTCTACCACATATTTTTGGTTCGGACAGTCTAGTTAAATAAATAGTAATATGGTACATATTCGTCGCAAATAAACCGCACTCAAGAATTTTGAATTCTTTGCATTTTTTTATACTTTGGCAATACAGCAATATTCGATATGTATTAATGAGTTTTAATTTAATATCTTCAATTAGACTATATTTTAGATGGTATAGAGACTTAAGTTTGTAGAATGCCACTTGATAAATTGATAAATTTCGCTACACTTTTTTTTTATTATGAATTTCGCTCTACTTTTGATGATAAATTTCGCTTCGGTTCTGAATTTGAATGTATCATTTAAACCTTTTGCAGTACCTTGATACCGTATAACTGTTTCAATCTTCAGTAAAGTAAGGGTGATATGAATTGTCCCCTCGACCAAAATTGTGTTTTCTTGTGGATGGCTTTTTGCGCCATTCCAAAGGTAATCCTGCTCCCTTATTCCAATATAGTTTATGACTATCCCTTGAAAACAAGCTTAGGATTAAAGTGAACGTCAGTTTAATGTCAGTAGGTACCTATTCTAGATTGGCGTTTTAATCTTTTACAAAATCTCTTATGTATTCGAGTTCGTTATTGTTTAGTTTAGCGCACCCATGTAATTATGTAAATGACGAAGAATATTTACAGAAACGAAGGCAGGAAAGTAATATAATTACTGAGAAATCGTTATTTACATATACAGCATTCATCAACGAATGTGACGAGATTCAACTATAATATGAAAAATGGAGATATCTTCGGATTTACATCGTGAATAAATTTTCGGCATTATTCAATACTTTCATAGTCGACTTTAATTTCTACCTTCTACACTTTTGTATTTGTGGTAAATTAAAATAAAAATCGGTTTAAAGAGTCTGCCCAGAAATACTAAACGTTGTATTCTAAAATTATACAAAAATATTATATTTTCCATTTAATTAGGTTTTTGTGTTCTCTTAAAACTGCCATCCAAAGTATAGTGTATAGTCTGGATGGCATATATGTTTTTTCCCATATCAATGTTACCTATTTATATGAAAGTTGGACAATGAACTTATGTTTGTTTTTTGGATACATAAAATTAGTCCTGAAGAAGTTTTTAAATAAAAACGAAACGTCGACTTTATTTTAAAATCCTATATTATTTGATTTTCCTATACTGACAAATTGTACAGAATTATAGAATATTAAGGATATTAGAAGCTCGGAATTAATAATAAAGTTGTCAATAATTCCCGTCCACACGTTTACTCTGAATTCATATTGAAAATGTCTTATTTCAGTACAGTGTGGATGTTCTCCAGTATAAACGTGTTTGTTATGGTTATTAATAATTCCTGACCTAGCAAAACATGCTTCATCTGTAAATAAAATGTTTTTGCTGAAATTGATATCATGGGCTCTTTGATCTTTTATAAAATTACAAAATGCTAAACATTTTTCAGGGTCAATGGGATTCATGAACCTATTGAATGTGGTACGGATGTAGTAACTGCTCCTTCAAAACATCATGAACTATGGTTTTTGGTATCCCTATTTCATGTCCAATGCGTCTTGCACTAATTCTTGGGTTCTCTTCTATCTTTTCTAGGATTTGTTCCTCCATCTCTATAGTTCTCGTGGTACGTTGACGCCCTTGAACCGCATTCATTTGGTGGAAGGGACCAAATTCGCGAAGTCGCCTTTCGATGTTGGCAAAAGTTTGATGATTTGACACTACTTTGAGTCCATGTCCATGTAGACCCTAACACTTTTGCGGCCATTACCTTGACAAAATCCATACACCAAGAGCATATCTATTTGTTCGGAATATGTATACGTATCCATGATGAAATATTGAAAATTTAGGAACAGAAACAAACACAACAATAACAACAACAAATAAAGTGAGATCTATAGTAACTAAGTAATTGAGCAAGAATAATAAACAGAGCGACTAATTTCAGTAGCTGATTAGATTTGACACACAACTGATAGTTAAAACCAGAGCCAACTTCTGGTACTTCGTTATTTGTTGCAGAACGAATGCTGATATTGTTGACATAAGAAAAATATTTTTTTCTGCCTAAACAACTCATCTGTTCAAAATTCTGAAAGTATAAAAAAAGTTTCTAAATAAAGTCAGCTACTAATAGAAAAAAAACTGAGAGTAATTGTACAGGGGGTTAAATAAATATATGCTTATATTTGCATGATAGATGATTTTTCTTATATTTCTAATGACATTTATATTTCGATATTAAAAATGTATTCTTTTTGTTCTTTATATAAAAATACATGGTTTATGTTTATCACATAATTTATTAAAATTAGTAGATGAAAAAAAAGTATAATTATTATAAAACGTACGGAGCTGAACATTTTTAAAAAAACATTCACTGAGCTCAACTACCGATTTCGTAAAATGCATAAGTTGGAAATGTCGCGGAATCGGCGTCAGTTAAAATTCGTTGCTACGGCAACGGGGATGGATATAGATAGTGCAGGTCGTGAGCCGCTTGGCCTGTTTATACAATTTAGAATAAGTTTTTATGGGGTTAGTCAGCAGTGTCGTTATTTCCGTGTCGATGTTCGATTCTACACATGTTATGAATATTCGAATTTGTCAAAATATATCTATGTTATGGTCCCGTTTGTGTTTTTTTAAATACCGCTATAATACCATGTATTTCTTGCCTAAAATGAGTTTAGACTTATCTGGCTGGTCAAGGCAGCAAGGCAATGGCATAATTCTAGTTTTTCTTTAGTTTAATTTAGTATTTTGCTACAGTTCTGAAAAAAATAAAGATTAATTGAATAAATTCTTACGCCAAAAGGATTGGTCAAGGGATATTTTTGAAATTAAGTTTGCCTAACCAAAAAATCTCACACTGAAAAAGCAGATAAGTAAAACATAACACAAATCACTTCGCGCACTTCCATATTTTTTTACGTTTCGAAAAACTCTCTGTATTCGTTCAATTGTATTAAAAGTAAGTCAAGTTTGACAGTTTAAAATTTGTTTATTTCACAAATTTAGCAAACATTTCAAATGAGAAAAGACTATTGAACTATTACATCATCGATAAGTTTGCAGCTTTAACAAGATCAAAGAATAAATCATATATTTAAAATGTAAACGAGTTTATTAGATAACTTCACGAGTCACCACTCATTTAAAATGATCAAGTCTCTTGGTTGACCAAGTATTCTTAATAGTATATTATGCAACGATCATGTAATGATGGTTATTAATACACGAGCATTAACCGGGATACGTATGGTTTATGCGAGTGTATTAATAACCATTACATGAGAGTTGCATACGCTATTTTTTCTACACCCGATAAATAATCAAAAACCATAAATTTTATATTTTTATTGAACACAATAAGTAACAGTAATTATTCGTATGAACTGCATTTTCTGCTTTCTCCGATATGTGTGGAGGAGTCGATGGTAATTCTTCTATATCGCTGATATCAGACATTTTGATAAATTATCGAAGTAAAGCTAGGTATCTACGAAAATTTAATACGTACTGATTTTGACATCTAAAATAATTACATATAACCTAGGATAAACGTCAAATGCACAGCATGCTTGATTGAAAAATTATGGGTTTCTATTGTTTAAAAATCTGTATCGTAATGAAAAATCTGTATCGTAATGGGTATCATTATGAAACGGATTATAAAATCTGTATCGTAATGAAAAATCTGTATTGTAATGGGTATCATTATGAAACGAATTATGGGCATATAAGTGCATTGTTATAATACGGGTGTAGAAAAAAGTAATTTATTAGATAGGTACATAAAATTATATTCGACAATGTGAGACACTAAATGTATTTTTGTATCGAGTTGAGAGTATTGTTCGCATGCACACGATTATCATAATTGAAGTATATGCTTACAGTAGCATAAGGTAACGAATACACGCGATATTTTAAATTAATTGGAATTGATATAAAAAAAATACGACACACCTTCAAAATATGTAAACTATATTTTGAGTTAATTACTTTTTTATGTATCTGTTAAAAGTAATTTTTTATTCATAGTTTTATTGACGAATACAGGGGTTTTTGAAATGAATATTATAAATGTCAGTATATGTAGAACAAGTCAAAACATGACGCAAATCTTGGTATGGTTTTTTTTTCTCAAACACCTCCTAAGGAGCCTGCCACCCTTGAAAAAGGTGGCCTCGAAATAGTTATTGTTGTCACAAGTATCTAAAATACAGTTTTTTTACGAATCGTTGCTGTTTCCAGACGAGGCAAAGTTGAGTCTGGAATAAACAGATGAGTCTAAAAAAACTTTTTAGGTAGGTACATGTTACAAACAACATTATTTGTTAAAGCTCCCAAAAACACACTCAAACCTCTTATTATTTATTCTTTCCAAGCAGACACAATTGTCTAGTTACATATAACAATTAAGTAATATTTAGAGAATGGTGGGAACAATAATAATACCATAAAAAAAGGAGAGTACAAAAATAAGTATACAACAATATGAGAGAAAAGAATACAAATGCCAGGTGCGAATCATGATACATAAGTTTACTATAATTAAATAGTAAGTAAAGTAAAGTTTCGAATATTGTTATAAAATTTACACGTAGTTGAAAAAAATCAATATTAGGTGCCAATCAAGACATGACAAACAGAGGTGGATTGTAAATAGTTTTAACAATAAGTATACAGGGTGATAATAATAATAATATAATATCTCTACTTCCTCATTATAATCACGAGGACTTGTACGGAAGAGGGGGTGGCATATTATTATTAAGCGCCCAGGAACGACTTAGTCGTACGTTGGTAGACCCTAACCGCCATTGAGTGCAGGAATGAGGGAAACCTGAAAAATCTCATTAATTAGGGGGGTAGTCAAATGTAAACCGATATCAATCTCTCACATGGACCCAAGCTAACATTATTCCACCCTACCATACCCGCAGAGAAGGTGCCAATCCTCTCCACGAATATAGCTGATATACGGTCTACCGGCTGCGGGGCTCGAACCCATACTGGTCTAGCAACATCGATTCAAATACTAACGCCTTAAACCGTGCGACCACTGACCGACTAAATTGACAACTTATCACAACTGATTTACAACTAAACAAATTTGTGAATAGATACGTCATGAAAAATGGAGTCAATATTGTAAAAAAAAATGTAATGTAATACAGTGTTTTTAAGTTATCTAATAATAAGCATTCTCGGGATCACCCCATTCAGAGAGGGTAGAAGGTGTGTTTGAGAAGAAAACTATACTAAATTTTTTGGCACCTTTTGACTTATTCTACATGCAGTGAAAGCTAAATACTTATTACATGCAGTTAAATTTTAAATATTCATTTTAGAAATACCTTGTACATTCATAACATCAAAAGAGAAACTCATCAAAAGGGTCCGTTCTAAATAACTAAACAATTTTTTGACATTTGTCTATAAAACTTTTCTGCTACCTATTTCATATTTTCTTATTTTTTGAGCACCCTGTGCAACAAAATATAAATTTATCCTATAGAAATGCGGTTATTTTGATAATATTTTTTAATAGGAAATAAATTTAAAAAAAATTTAAATCCATGCTGTAATCCGTGAACACACTGCATATATACGTTCCTTTTTAACACGCTTATATTAGCTTCACCTGTATGTATGTATGTATGTATGTATGTAACGGAATCTTTCAGCGTAATTTTCACCAATTTCAAGAAGTCTGATCAGCTTGAAAATTTGCACAGGGGTCAAGGACTGATGACAATACAATTATTTAATAACTTTGTTCTAATATCCTGACTAGGATCATCAGAATAAAAACTATTTAGATTACTTTGCAGGTTAAGTGTATACAATCCATCAGTGTTGTTTCCAAGCAGGCAAGGCAGGGGCAGGGGACTGTAATAGATTCGTGCTCTTGCTTTTCACGTATAGATGGCGACCTGACAGAATTAGTTTTCGGTTTTCGCCTAATTTTAAATTAAAAATTTTTATAAATAAATAAAAATTTGATAATTTATAACAAAATTCAAATAAACATTTTGATTTAAAAAATTTCGAAAAAATACAGAATTCAAAATTAAAAAAAATTCTAAATATAAAATTTTGGAGTTTAAAAAAGTTTTGAAATACAAAATTTTGTAAATAATTTTGGATTGTGGAATTACATGATAAAATCAAATTTAAAAAATTTTAGAAATAAATAAAAATTTGATAATTTATAAAAAAATTCAAATAAAAATTTTTGGAAAAAATTTTCAATTGAAAAATTTTAAAATCCAGAAATTTAGAAAAAATTTCGAAAAAGACATTGAATTTTAAAATTTTGAAGAGCGCAAATTTTCAAATTCAAAGAAATTTTGATTTGAAAATTTTGGCAAGAATTTTGAAGAAAGTTTTGAATCTAAAATTTTGTAAAATTAGAAAGAAAAAAAAAAGATTTTGATACGAGAACGTTGACAAAAATTTTAATTTGCATATTTTATAGAAACAAACAAAAATGAAAAATGAAACTATAACACAAAGAAAGAGGAGACTGGAGAAAAAAAAATGTATAGAAAAACTATATGAAATGGAAAGGTTACGTAAACATGAATGAAATGAATTTAGATTTATTGTCAAATATAAGATATTTTAAAAATTAAGGCTCTTAATTATAATTACTTTTGTTATTATTTTGAGACTAAAAATTAAGAAAATAAATTATAGTTTAAAAAAACTAAAAAAACACGCTTTAATAGTAAACCGAACTAAAAAGTAGAAAATAATTTTGAAGTATCAAGAGTTTGTTACAGCAATAGAAAATTCCGACAATCAATTACGACTAATTAATTGGGAATAAGATTAAATTAGAAATTAAATTATTAATAAAATAATTCAATTATAGTAAAAAAAAGCGTGGGGTGCTTGATATTAAATGTTACCATTATTTCAGTAGTGCAGCTATTTATAAAAATAAAGTCATTATGAAAATATAGTAAATTGCACCCCACGCTTTTTTTTACTATAATTGAATTATTTTATTAATAATTTAATTTCTAATTTAATCTTATTCCCAATTAATTAGTCGTAATTGATTGTCGGAATTTTCTATTGCTGTAACAAACTCTTGATACTTCAAAATTATTTTCTACTTTTTAGTTCGGTTTACTATTAAAGCGTGTTTTTTTAGTTTTTTTAAACTATAATTTATTACATTTAGTTCAGTTAGTTGAGTTTGTTCACAAACCTCTGGTTGTCAATTTGAATAGTCTTTTGAATTTTTGTAGTCAGTTTTATGGTCAATTTTGCCCAAAGTATGTATTTGTATTTATTTCGACATTTCCGTATTCACAGCGTTGATTGTAAATTCACCAGTGAAATAAATAAAGCAACAATCAATATTTGCTCAAATAGCACATTAAATTGTACTGAAAAAGTATAATTTGTTCAAACCGCTAAAGCTATGTTTCATTTAATTTTTTTAATGTCTATAGTCATACTTGGCGTATACTGCTAACAGAATGCATTATGATTTATATGTGTATTTTTATCTACCCACACCTTATTGTACCAACAATCACCTTGATATACATTTTAATCGATGCAAATATATTCTGAAAATTGAGGCTGAAAAATTAAAAGAAAGTGACTACTTTTTGTCAATCATATTGTATACAGGGTGTCGGGGAAAATGTGGGAAATCTCACGGGCGCAGATAGATCATGAAAAATAAAATTTCTATAACTTTTCTTCCTACAGGCTCTCCCTACGGAGATATGTGTCCCTGAAGGACGCCATTTACGAGAAAAAGTTCGACCTATCTTTGCATATTGAACTCTCTTAGGAAGTTTTCCAATAATTTCGTTAAGGTGGTGTAAAGTGAAGTATTACCTACTAACATAATAAACATTGCAAAAAAGTGTGGACTACGTATTTACAAAGTATGACAGAATCAATTAGGGCTAATTTCTAATTTTAAATACTCTAAGATACTATAAAAGACATTATCTAATTAAAAAAATTGTAATTTTTTGGATTAAACATCTTAAAATGAAACTTTCCTGTCGAGAAAAAAAAAATAGAAATTATGGCCCTTTTTAATAAAAATTAAACATGAATTCGTTTATTATTCGTTTTCTCGTAAATGGTTCATTCTATCGACAATAAATAAGAGTACCATTTTTTAGTGTAAAGTTGAAGCTACCCAAATTTATCATACTGGGTGTTAAAATAAGTTGTCAAGCTGAGTCCTCTCTTGGTTAACTAAAAAAGCTAAATGTGTTTCAAGGGCACTATTTTAATAGGTCCTTACTAGTGTCCACCACATTAAATTTTTATTAAATTATATTGAGTACTTAAGTGTTATTCAAGAAAAAACGGTTTCCAGCGGCGTCCTTCAAAAACATATCTCCGTAGGAAGGACCTGTAGAAAAAAATTGTATACGTTTTATATATTTTAATTACCCTGTATACTATGTATACAGGGTAATTAAAAAAGACATGGTAATATTACTAGGACTTATAGAACATTGAAAAATAAGTAGAGTTTGCTTAATAATGATATGTCTTAAAGCCACTAATATTTGAGATACAGGGCGATATACGAATAGTATATGCCATCATATAAAAATATAAATATAAAAGAACTGGCTAATTGGTAAGACCAAAACCATAATCCACACACTATTTAATTCAATACATTCTAATGTTACATTATTATAATTTTCTTATCATGTTATCAAATTTTAATTTTTGAAAAAAGATTTATTAACAAATATAACCTGTTATCGTTCTCGCAGTATGGTTTTCGTGAAGGTAGATCCACTCAAGACGCTATTTTGGCATTAACTAATGAGGTTTACACTACGCTATGGATGAGGGTAATAAGTCATTATGTGTATTAACAGATCTGACAAAAGCTTTGACATCGTCAGTCACAAAATATTATTTGGACGACTAGAAAATAAACAATTATATAAGCAATCTTGAAATAGTTGACTATGGAGTACCTCAAGGCACAGTTTTGGGACCCATACTGTTTACTATATGTGTGAATGAACTATTCGCAGCGGTGGAACCATTATTAGTTACGCAGACGACACAGCTATTTTTTACAAATAATGTTCTTGGGATTTGGCTAAGGTAAAAAGCGATTTATCAGAATCTTGGTTTGACAATATGCTTCTGACTGTTAATTACAAAAAAACTAATTACTTACCTTTTTATTCTGATAAAAGGTCCACGCTAAATTTTGACTTCACTAAAATTCGTAATGAATACTCCACCAATTTGATTGCTTCTAAAACGGAAATAAAATATCTTGGTGTGATAATCATTTAAAATGGAACTGTCATATTTGTTACACAATAAAATAACTGAAATGTATTTTATATAAATTTAAATACATACGTGATTTCCTGTTTATTAAGCAGTTAAAAATCAATCTACCATGCCCTAGTCCAGTCACAAATGACATATGGAATAACAGTTTGGGAAGGAGCTATGAACTGTCATCTTTAGAAATAATTCAAAACTATTTTTTTTTTTAAATTCATGGAAAAGATGTCACTTACCCAAGAAATGAATTATATATTGTTCCGTGTTCGACATAAAACAATTGTTTTTTCTACATGTTAGTTTACAACAATACAAAAATTATAGTCAGCTTGAAAAGCTGTCAAATATTTGTAATACTAGATATAGAAACTATTATATGTACAGAGTACCTAGTAACTATGTATACGATATTATTTCAGCGCGGATATTTGTATTTATTTGGCTCCTAAACTTTTTTATCTCGCTACCTATTAACATGAAAGGTGAATTAAAATTAAATGTATTTAAAAACAAAATTAAATTTTTTTTGATAGAACGTGATAGATTGGAAATACGTAAAAAAATTGATCTAAAAAATGTTTAAGCTTTTCATTCCTCTTTTACGTATAATAGGTAGACTACGTTATTTACCTTTTTGTGTTGCAAACTTGTATTTATGCTTTAACTAGATTTTAGACTTTCAAATTATTTAACACGTACGTTTACGCATTCCTACTCTATTAATATTATCTTGTTACGAGTCCGGTCCTGTTAGGAGCCGCGTATCCCGATCTCTCTACACATCAGTCGTCACTATATTCATGAGGCTAATATAAAATTCCCGAGCACCACGACGCCAAAAAATACTCAAAATTGATTAAAACCTTCGTAACACTATTTTATTGTTTAGTCAATTTCACAAATGTATACTGTATAGCCTGTATCATGGGAAAATTGGATACAATCGAATCTAGTAAATGCAAAATACTTGTACACAACAGCTATTTTTGTCTAAACTGAGAAAGGAAATAATACTCTTTATCGTACATTCATTCCATTAGTTGTATTACCACCGACAATAAGAAAGTTATTTAAAAGCTTTTCTAACTGACTGACATAAACATTATGGGGACAATTAATTATATTTCAGAATCAGAAAGTATACAATTCAGGTAAAGCTTTTCAGTACTAAATTTTCGAATAAAAAAATGAACGTAAAAAACCCTGCGAGAAATTAATACAGAGAATCAAACTTTGTAGAACAATGAAGGAATGAAGATCAGGGTAACAATAGATATGATTAATAGCATTTAAAAGCTGCGAAAAAAAGAAGTTATTGGAGTTATAGCAATATCGCGAGCAACAAAACAATATAAGCGATGTGGCAAATGGTTTAGACGAAGAGGGGTAGAACGAAGTAGGTGAGATAAGAGAAACAATGGTCTGACAGAATATGATAAAAAATTAAATGATTCGAGAAAGGAGACTAAGGTTGAGAGTAATGAGTATTGATTATTTACCTATAGTGTCCTATATACAGGGTAAGACAGATGAAAGATATTGTCAAACGTCTTTAAAAAAAAAGTATTGGAAGATTTACTCAATTGGTAGGCCCTACTTGGAACACTCCTAACTAATTTATTTAAAAAGTTTTTGCTCAGTTCATTGGAGGATTGAATGAGTAAATGAGTTTATTTATAAGAATAACTAAATAAAAGCTATTTCCTCTACTAATGTCAGTATCTAAAAGTATAATTTACAACGCATGTCATTTTAAGACACTGGCGTTAAAAGTAAATGACGTGATTTATTTTTAACGCGGGTGCGAAAATAGAAAATAATTAAGAAATTGTAAATAAAAACAGTATTTATTTACTTAATTGATTGTATAGTTATAGAAACTATAATTAAAATAATTATGTTCAATCTCATAGCTCACAGCTGTAGCAGTAAATTATTTCTATGAAACTTGTACCAGGGTAGAGAACAATGTTATCTATCAAACAATGTCTAAACTTATTTATAAAGCAAAAAAATGTTTTTCAAAACTATTAAATCCTTATTTATCGCCGTCACTGACCTTCTGTCAGCCGCGAGGTTAGGTATATTCCGTCAAAGTCAAAGGTGTCAAAGGTAGTAGGCCACCGCGTTGACACGTGTCATCAGTATACACCGCTTTGAAAAAAAAAATGTATTCACAAAATGTAGATTATTTAATGAGAAACACGATATAGTAGCACAGGGAGGCAGCACCCACCTTACTAATATTTATTTCCAGGATTGATATTTGGAATCACACTTGTCACACTCCCATAAATCAACACCTTATCTGTCATCTAGGCATTTGAAAAATACGAGAAAAATTAAATTTGTGAAAATCAAGTATTGAAAAGTTATTTCAAACTAATCAGAATATCGTACGCAATATTTTTTGACATCTGATGCAGGCGCCATCTGTAAGCCATTAGTGAAAGGTGCACTTCACGCCGATAAATTTTTAAACGTCTTGTGTTGTTGGGAATTAAATTCTGTTAATACCTACTAATAACAGCAACAATATTAACAGGAATTGGTGATGTTTGCATAAAATAATTAGTACTATTTTAAACTATAACATCCCAAGATGTTTACAGTGTTCTGTAAAAATGTTTCTTAGACGCTTAGAATATAATTAATCTGCAATGTTCTTTGGGGTTTTAATTCTGGAGAGTATGGGACTAGCAATACAGTATTCTAGGTTATGTTATTTTAAAACAGATAGTGACTAATTTTAAACGTTTTATAGTAATTAAATAAAGTATTTTATGTCGGGTATGTTAGTGGATAATTATGAAGAATCTGCAAGGAGTGAAAATGTAGTTTTAGCAGTGTGTAACGAAAGAACGAATACAAAATACTACAGCTAACCGGATTAACTGTTATTTATCAGACACTAAGGCATTATTATTAATAAAAATGTTTATTTTTGTCGTTTCCACACTTGAGAATGCTGCAAAAAACGACCGCGTGGTAGTTGACATATCTAACCATCTCAGACGATGATTGATTGTATAGGCGCCGATATTCCGAGGGAAAAGAGGATTTTGCCTCATTTTTTAAACATCGAGCTAGCATTCCGAAATAATTTTTTTATAGTCTTTTAGACCTCCCTGAGGAAGTGGTTAAAATTTTTGTACTTAGTCATAGGTAACCATGTATACACAACTAGTCTCCAAATCTTCGATATTCTTAAATGTTAAGTTGTATAGTTCTTCGCGACGGCAGGTTACATCGAAAGTTATTGCAAGCTTCTGCATGAGATGTTTCATTTCTCGAGAAATTTGTCGATTTGTTCCCTGATTAATAATTTAGATTTTTTGGGTCGATATATTTCGCTTCAATAAGGCAAGAAGCCTGTAATATTTGCTTTTGTCCTAATTTATGTCCATTATCGTCTTGATGATTTCCATATTTTGGACTTTTCTTCAAAGTATACAAAAAGCATTTTTTCATACTTTTGCTTTAACTTCTTAGGCAATAACTCGAAAGTAGCTATGAAATAATATAAGAAACACGTTGATTTGTACTGTTAATAGTGTTTGTAGAAAAAAATAGTGTATGGATATAATATATGCTAAAAGTGATGTTATTTTCCTTCTCATAAAATAAAATGTGGCTTTTAGCACTTACAAATAACTATTTTTTACAATTTTATAATGTCAATGATTGAGATAATATTAGATATTAAATACTTAATTTGCTACTAAGTAATTATACTTTTACAGCTTTTATTATTTTTGTAGACTTTGTTTTCCTTCCAAAAAATTAAGAAAATGAAGGGAGGGATTGATTCCTAGCAAAGTTGGACATAATCTCTACTTCGTTATATAATTAGTGAAGTTCCTGCCTCTCGCAACATTAAAAAAAGTCACTCTGGAAAAATTTATGATCGCCTTAAAGGGAAATTAACTGGAGAGTTTAAAAGTGTTCATTGCCCTTCGCCGGTCTAAAATTACTTTAGAACTGATACGGCTGTTTTTATAGTTTTAATTATTTTGATGGATTATCGTAAAATTAAGGAGAACGAAAGCTCAATAATGGATTAATTATCGCATCGTTACAGCACCGGTTAGAAGACTATTCATAGTCTTTAAAAATATCTTCATAGAGATCAGTTTTGAAGCTTATAAAGGTTATTACTTTCAATTATTGCTTAGTATAATTTTGTGTAATTTTGACTTTCATTATTCTTTATACAGAGTGAGTATTTTTAACATAGAGTTCACAAGGGAACATAAATATCAGAACACTAAAATGGCAATAATGCTAATATGCTTTATATCTTAAGCCGGCCACACATCAAAGAAATGTGAAACAAGAAACATGAAATATATTTCATAAAATAATTAATTATTTTAAATGAGAGTTCTCATATAATAATAATAATAATAATAATAATAATAATAATAATAATAATAATAATAATAATAATAATAATAATAATAATAATAATAATAATAATAATAATAATAATAATAATAGTGCCTTTATTTTACATTACAATTAACGCATATACAATGAACTTATAAAGAGGATGGCGAAGTTCACGTGTTACGTGCTCTTCCACTTAACCATCCATAAAAAAATAAACTAACAAAAAAAAAAAACGTATTGAAAACAAAGAAAATACAAACAGATCTACTACAAAATACTTATGCTAATACAGATATAGTACTCGTATAAGTAATTATCATCATTCGAAGGAGAACTACTGACGTTGGGCTCGCAAATATTTTTTATATTGATGTTTAAAGCAACTAATACTGCATGAACATTTGATGCTCTGGGGAATATCATTGAAAATTTTAACTGCAACATATGAAAATGAATGCTGAAATTGACTTGTGGAATGTTTTGGAATAATATAGAGGGCAGAGTGTCTCGTGGAGCGGGTGTGAACATCGCGCATTTTTGTTAATTTTTCATAAAGGTACGATGGTGACTGTGACGCATTTACTTTATATACTAAGGATGCTATATGTAGGCAAAACCTCTCGTCCAGATTTAACCACTGACTTTTACGAAATTTGTCAGAAATGTGATCGAATTTCCGCAAATTGTAACAATATCTCAAACAAGAATTCTGAATCTTTTGTAAAGTTTGCTTGTTATTTTTTGTTAAAGCAGGCCAATATATTTCATTACAATAGGTGATATATGGCTGAATTAATGAATTACATAAACGAAGTTTTATGTCACTGTTTAAATAATTTTTATGTAAATACAACTGTTTCAGTTTAAAATAAGAACGTTTCACCAAATAATTAACGTGACTAGAAAACCTCATGTCATCATTCAAATAGAGTCCCAAATTCTTACATGTAGTTGTAAGTGTCAATAATTTATTATTAATACGCAAGTCAAAGAACTCACTACTCGCAGCCTCCTTCCGATGTCGACCAAATAACATGACTTGAGTTTTTTGTTCATTAAGATACAGAGAATGAGCACATGAAGTATTGTAAATAATATTTAAATCTTCATTTATTTGTTCCATAGCATGTTCAATGCAATTTAGATTGAAAGAAAAATATAGTTGTGAATCATCCGCATATAAATGTAAATTACAATATTTAAGTTTGTTATGAAAATCCGACTTATACAATATATAAAGTAATGGACCCAATATACTGCCTTGTGGTACACCATTATCTTTTAATCTAAATTGAGAAAAAAATGTATTATTTAAAACAACTCTATGACAACGGTTTTCAAGGTAATTTCTAAAAAAGTTTAAAACAATCTCACTAAAACCAAAATATTTCATTTTTTTATATAATAATTTATGATTAAGCATATCAAATGCTTTACTAAAGTCTAACAAAATAAGACATGTAACTTTTCCATCATCATTTGCATAATATATATCGTCTGTTACCTTTAACAAAGCAGTGGCAGTTCCATGCAACGGTCTAAAACCTGACTGAATAGGTGGTAATATTTGCATTTTATCAACATACTGCCTAAGTTGTTCATCTACAATTTTTTCTAATACCTTAGACAAACTAGGTAAAAACTGGCCGAAAGTGAGATAAATCTGTAGGGTCGCTAATCTTAGGAATAGGAGTAATATTTGACTGCTTCCATGCATTTGGAAAGACACCCGAAGTGAGACATACATTTATTATATAAGTAAAATACTCCGTTAACTCAGGAATCAAACAAGTTATCATTTTAAGATTAATTTCATCAACACCAAGAGCATTACTTTTAAGAGACTCTATTATTTTGTTGACCTTATCACCCGAGACCTCTATAAAATCAAAATGGTTATGACGTATCACAGGATCGGCATACGAATTCATCACTTCTTGCTGAAGAGAAGTCTTTGGGATACTGTCAACAAAATAATTGTTAAAATCATCAGCGTTATAATCTGTAAGCAACTCCCTGTGTGATGTTTTCTTTCCAATATTAAGAAAATTTATCGTTTTCCAAAAATCTTTAGGACAGGTTTTAAATCTATGAGTTAAATACGCTTTCTTTTCTCGGTGTATGGATTGATTTACAAAATTACGAAGTTGTTTGTAATTGAGTCGTGAATCATCTGATTTAGTTTGTTTATACTTATTAAGAGCCTGATCACGTAATTTCATCATTAACTTTATGTTATCTGTTAACCAAGGAGCTGGCGGTTTAGTTATTCTAACTGTTTTATAAGGTGCATGTATGTCAAAAATTCTATGAATATTGCTATTTAAAAAATTAACCATATCATCAACATTGTTGTATGAATAAATCAGAGACCAATTTGTTAACTGAAGATCCCTCAAAAATAATTCATATTTAAAATTAGAAAAATCGCGATATGTTTTAAAAAATTGTTTCATTTTTACTCTATTAATTTTTACAACACAGCTCACAAGATCATGATTCGAGATACCGTCCATATCAAAAACGTCAACTCTATCTACAATGTCTTTATTTGTAGTAAGTAGTAAATCTAAAAGTGTGTGAGTATTGCCTGAATGATGAGTAGTTCGATCAACTAACTGATGGATGCTATAGTTATTCATCAAATCTAAAAATAATTTTCTACCTGGGGAGTCTTTCAACATATCAATGTTGAAATCTCCTCCAAAAATTATCATATCATAGAGAGGTAAATTTGTATTTAAAAAATGTTCTAAATCATCAAGGCAATTTTTTAGATTAGCTTTTGGAGGTCTATATAACGATCCTAAACAAAGTGTTTTACCACTAATCTTAATAGATATCCATATACTCTCTAAGGTAGAATTCATGTCGTTATCTCTTTTCAAAACTCTAAAATTAATATTATTTTTTACATAGAATGCTACACCGCCACCCCTGCTACCACGATCATTCCTTGCAATCTTATAACCCTTAATATTTATCGCATCATTTGTAAGATAATCATTTAACCATGTTTCAGATAATCCCAGAACATCAAATGATTGTTGTTCAATAAAATCAGAAAATATATCAAAACCAGTGCCGCATGAGCCAATATTAAAATGTGAAAATGATATATAATTATTCTTAGACATCGATCCTCCTTTCGAACGGCTCCAAATTTACAAAAACAAAAACTGATAATAGAATATTATAAATGTTGTAATATTAAGGCATTAATAAGTGCAATAAAACTAAATATAGTACCACATTAATGCTTGTACATGTTGCAATATTGATAAATTAATAATTATACTAAAAATAATATAATGCCGCATTAATGATAACATGGCATGTAAAAAAAAAGAAACCTTAAAAATTAGTACACTATTATAAAAAGTATAAGTACATATCAGTACACTTTTTATTAACATTCTTACAGAGAAAAAAGAAAATATCAGAGAAATACGTTTCATGTGAAGTCGTAGAGATGCAAAGCCTTTTCAAACTTGTTGCATGAAATAGGTTATTCTTGTTTCATGTTTCGAGTTATTTCTTGAGCAAACGCAAAGCCACTGGATGACAAAATAAAAGACGATAAAAAATATGGTATTTGTGCTAGTGGTTGAAAAATTAGTGCTTTATAATCACAATTTAGAGAAATATCCTAATCACTGATTATACAGGGTGAACCTTAAATAAGTACAAATATTTAAACCGGCAATTTAGTTTACTGTGTAGAACTTAGACAGGTCACACATCAAAGAAACTAGAAACATGAAACATAAAATATGCAATACGAAATTGTTACTGTGTTACACAAACCGTATAAATCTGTAGTTTCAAGAGAACTTGTACATTTTATGTCAATAACCACCTTTTGCATACTTCCTTGAAATTTAAATTAAAACTATTAAGTTTAGATAGCGTAGTTTTTATAACCAGTGATTAGAATATGTCTCTAAATTGTGATTATAAAGTACTTTTTCAACCACTAGCACAAATATCACATTTTTATCGTCTTTCATTTTGTGTTCCAGTCGCTTTGCGTTTTTTTTTTTTTTCAAGTAATGCAAAATTTCATATTTCTTGGTTCACGTTTTATGTTTCTTTGATGTGTGACTGGCCTTATAGAAACCATTAGCTTAGTTCAGTTTCAGAAAATGCAAAAGTATCTCATATTAACTTTCACTGTATATGTATTGATATTATCATATCCCTTTCCACAAATATTACATGTTTCGTTTCCACTTGTTACTTGCCTTTACCCTTTACCATACTAATGCACCGGTATCTACATGACCTCTTCGCCGACCTCGACTATCAATCCAGTGGGACTGGTGCGGGACATTTCGCCTACTACTTGCTACATCTACCTGTTACCAATGCCTACGACACCATTTTTTTTGCATGCGATTGACACTGCATTTAAATGTTTTACTTTGCGTTTTCTTGATATTGGACGCATACATCAAGCTAGTTATTTTGTTATCCCATGTTTTGTGTTTATTTTGAAAATCTGTTTCATTCACTACAAAACTGCGAAGTACGAAATGGTTAGCACTAATATGTTGTTTGAGGTTATGTGGCGAAAATTAAGTGTAAGGTGTTGTATGAAAATCATAGTTTTTATGGTTTAGAGTAGGTAACCCTTATTTAACCCTTAGTTAATCGTGAAAACTAAGAGCCGTTAGAAAAGCCAATGATATTATAAATTTAAAATGTTTTTGCTAAAATCCGTAGGTGGAAAGCGAATATTATAGGTGTAAGGACTGTAAGGGAGAACCGAGCAGTGCCACCCACTCAAATTTTCTTTATTAACTTGTTTCTATTGTCGCCAGATATGAGAAAATGGATACACTGACATAATTCAGTAATATAAATGCAGAAGGCATTTCATCGGATGAAGTTCTTGCCATTAAAACAACTGAAGTTGAGCCGAAAGGTTATTCCTATCATTTCACTGCTGAAGTACCTGAATAAGCTATAATAATATACAAGGTGAATTTTACACTCCAAATGATTTATCATAATACTATCACTACCACTGAACTCAATGTCAACCTTTTCACTCTTTGGAATATGTGTCATATTTTACTTAATTGCACTGTATTTCAGCGAAAATATTATTTAAATACACAAGACACTAAAAAAAACGCGGCCCATGAAAATAATAAAATAATTTAAATACGTTTTATACGTTAGTGTCATAACTCTAAAAATAAATACGTTAGATATTGTCTTACCACAAATATGTTTTCTTTTCACTTGTACCTTACCCTGCAGTGTCTGTACCAGTATCAACATATTTCATCTCATTCGAGTAAAGTGATGAGCATAATTTCTTTGTCGACCTCACTAAATGTCCGTAAAAATAATAAAATGATTTAAATACATTTTATACGTTAGTGTCATAACTCTGAAGACAAATACATTAAACATTGTCTTACCACAAATATTATATTTTTTAATTTTCATGTGTACCTTGCCCTGCAGCCTGTGCACCGGTATCCCTACGGGCCATTGTACCTATTGCCTACCGCCCGGCCCGTGACACCTGTGCCTACGATACCACAACCCAGCAATTAAAAATATATAGTTGACAAAACTGACAGCTACTTCCAGTATAACCGAAAGTGAAGTGACCTTGAAATAATTTTTGTTAAAAGGTTTGGTTGCCAAATTCAGAAAGCAACGATTCTCTCGATTGTTTTAATGAAGGCGTTGCTGATCTAGTAATTACCTTATGATTATGTAACATCAGCAGTAATTGTCTACTATCTGTGTAGATTCTAATATTTTGCTCACTGTATACATACGGACAATTTATTTACCAGCTATGGTTGCACCTGTTTATTCCGTTTGTACTCTGACATCGGATATGTAGGGATCTAGAATCGATTCCACATCCTGCACCTTCCTTCCTTTTTGATCCGTCTGGAAGATGTTGATTACGTCCTGTATTTTCAACCACCAAATGACGGCCCCATAAGCTGACATTGGTCTCACAATAGCAGTGTATATCCGCATGATTACTTTTGGTTTAATTCCCCAAGTTTTTCCAACGGTCTGCTCAAAGGATATGTACACCTTTTTTAGCCACCTTTCCAACTGAATTGACCTCATCTTCGTCTTCCTGGTGTAGAGAACCATTACTGTCTACCTGGGTTTGTTGGACAGAGCATAGTCTTCTGCACCACTTTTCAATGGTTTTTAGAGCTGTTTGCATTTTTTGAGTAACTAACTTTAGGAGCATGCATTCACAACTGAAGTACAATGGTCGTGACGCTTTGTAACCATTGTGTGTTGATATTATACTAAAAGTATCTAGTCATAACACAAAGTTATCATTATTCACTAAGCTAAATAGTTCAGCTACTGTGTCTGAAGTGTTTTTCTTGTAGGAAACATTGTGTCTGGAATGACCAAGTTCTATCTCGAGAACATTAAACATTACAACATATTATATATGAATTTTATACCTTATTTAATAACAGAAGGGTAAATACTTTTTTATAAGCGTAAATATATTTTTTAAAGCGTGAATTACTCCATCTAATGTATTCGGTAATAATTTCTCCCTTGCTTGCTTTATTAAGGATATTTGAACGCATTTATAAAATTTTATGACCCGGAAAGATTACACCCCTCCTGTTATTTTATTACTAAATATCCTCATACCCTCATAAGGCTGGCCCTATACCAAATTTTTATTGACGTAACGTTTTTCCATTTATTGCAGATTTTGACAGGATTTCAAGTTCCTAAAGGATAAAATCTTAAACTTAGACACATATCACACTTTAGTGGTAGTCACTTTTTAGCACCGCATTTAGTTTCGATTTAAAATATTGTAATTTATACAACTATTATACAAATTGTTATTGATGACAGAATATGGTACATCTACGTCAACATTCAGAACAAAGAATAGTTCAGTACAAACAGAAAGGCATTTCCTCAAAAAAAAAAATCTACACTTATTCGAGTAAAGTGATGAACATTTGGTACCGAGGAATAACCATTACTTTCCAGTTTTATTATCAACATCATCTTGAGCTCGCAATTCAAGGAAACTATTGGGAAGACATCATCCAGAGATTATGTAGCATGACAAACTGCTAATGTAATCTTTACAAAAATAGCTGTTTGAGAGGTCGCTTGAGATTTACTCGACATTTACTATATTCTCTTGATCTTGTATTTTGAACAACTTTCGATGAATCTCTTTTAATAACGACGCCGCGGTTTAAAATTGGCTTGGTGGATTATTTACTTGCAAACCACCGAATTTCTTTAGGCGTGGTATAGAAAAACTAGCAGATTTTTAAGAGGCAATCGAAAACAATTGAAAGCAATAAGAATAAGAAAGAAATAAGTAAATTCTTGTATTAGGACAGCCAGACAGAGGAAAAACGCATTCAACGTTGCCAGACTATGAAACTGTCTGTTTTTTACTGTTTGATCCATCTTCGTTATTGACAAACAAAAATCAAACAAATTAGGATAGATTTAGCTATGGAATGTGCACGTTCATCTCCAATGATATTTTAATAAGTCGGTCCACTTTCTATTTCCCGTCTGGTTTTCCTTCATTCAACATTCTTCTTCCTGTCTACCAACTCAGTATCGATGGCCGGCTACATCAGTTTGTGTAAAAATTTGAGATGTCTTCCGACTAGAAATGGACAGTACTATGATATTACTTAGATTGTAAAGCATTGGGGATATAACCGTCATTATCTATCATGCAGATGTCTGTTGCCTTTATCTCTCTTACATAAAAGCAATGAAAGGACCTGAACTTTGTTTTTTTTAATTTCTAAGAACGAAAACTGAAACGGCATTATCTTAAGTAACATAAAAGCAAAACAAGATTAAAGATAGACGTTGTAAGAAAAATACTTGGAATGAGATGAGTAATTTAAAGTTAACTGCACCGTTATTCGAATTTAAATTTCAAATATGCATGGAACTGACTACATACTTCAATTCATTAAGTTGTCTATAAAAAGAGTTGCATGTAAATGTCGGTTTCTGACTGAAATCGAGGGAAACAAATTGGAACGCGTTGTTTTATCTATTTTATGAATGATTTATATAACGTCGGGCTTCGTCGTAAACAGTACAAACGAATGACGTCAGCAGATTTAGGGGAAATGCAGAATCCGATCAGAATCATGTGTTCAATGAGCAATAGATACACACTTATTTCAAAATATTAAATACGTAAATTGCTACAGGGTTATCTATGACTTTGTACAAATATTTTAAGAGGGGATTGGGAAAAATAAGAATTAAAGGAATTATCTATCAAAATATTTTCAAACTTATTTATAAAGCCAAAAAAATTTTTATTTCCAGGGTTGATTTTAAGAATGTTGTATTGTTTTCTGTTTTCTTACTTGTTTAGATTAATAGCTGCAAAGATTTTTGTACTTGCTGTAGACCTCTCCTTTTCTCGACCGTCCTTTTTGTTTAAAGCAAGGTATCTACTTGGTTCGGCGGTCATGAGCAAGTTGATTACTTACGTCGGGAAAAAACACATAGAATAACAAAAAAAATACACGCAAGTGTATACGAATACATAAAAAACACTGCCACATGTTTACCGCCAAAGCACTATAACAGTTGTTCAATGTAGTTCAAAAAATATTTAGTATATGTTGTGTACTAGGAAAACGTCTTTGGTATCACGCTGCCACACGATAATATGCATTTGTCACACTCCCATAAATCAGCACCTTATCCGTCATCTAGGTATTTGAATTTTTATGGATTTGTAAATACATAAAAAGTACGCGAAAAAATAAATTTGCGAAAAATGAAAAATTATTTCAAACTAGTCAGAGTACCATAACCGTATACAATATTTTTTGACATCTACAGATGACATCTGTAGGCCACTAATGCAAAGTGCACTTCACGGCGATAAATTTTTAAACTTCTTATGTTGTTGGGAAATTAAACTTTCTTAATACTAATAATAGCAACAATATGATCAGTAATCGACGATGTTTGCATAAAATAATTAGTAATATTTTAAACTATAACATCCCAAGATGTTTACAGTGTTCTGTTTCTGTTCGGAGAGTATGCAACTAGTAATGCAGTATTCTAGGTTATGTTATATGTTATGTTAAATCGTTAAGTGACATTTTAAACGATTTATAGTAATTAAATAAAATATTTTATGTTGGATATGTTAGCGGATAATTATGAGGAATCTGTAAGGAGTGAAAATGTAGTTTTGGCAGTATGCAACGAATGAACGAGGAACGAATACAAAATACTGCAGCTAACCAAATTAACTGTTATATGTCAGGTACTTAGGTATTATTATTATTAATACAAATGTTTATTTTTCTCGTTTCTACACTTGACAAGGCTGCAAAAAACGACCGCATGATAGTTGACATATCTAGCCATCTCAGACGATGATTGATTATCATAGGCGCCGCCTTTCTGTAGGAAAAGAGGGTTTTCCCCATTTTTTAAACATTGAAATGATTTTTTTATTGCCTTCTAGACCTCACTGAGCACGTGGTTAAAATTTTTGTACTTAGTCATAGCTAACCCTGTATACAGAGTGTATCTAATATGACGGATTATCTATCAGTGTTCGGATCTTGTCTTGCTTTTTCTTGATTTGGTAAAGCAAAACAAGACAAGACCAAGACAAAACTTGACAGCTCGAATTGTAAGGCAAAACAAGATTTAAAAAACAAGTATTGTGAGACAAAACAAGAAATATTGCTACAACAAGAAATCTTGCAAATATGAGAATATTTAAGTGAATATAAATATTGCTTTTCTGTTGTAGGAATACTTATATATACTTACTTTTTTTAAAGGACATTCAGCATATAAAATTATTTTTAAAGTCAAAGTTTATTGAGTGTAGGTCTACTTTTATTGAAAGATGACAAACAATTCAAATTAAAAAGTTAAACTTGATGAGCTTATTAACGAAACAAGGGGGAAGGCCCTACTCTTTATTCATGTTCACCAAATAAACAAGAAATTGCCGAAAAAAAGCTGCCATATATTTTATACCACACAGTCTTTATACCAAATACAGTCTGAGAAAATTAATTAGAAAATTTACTATAACCATATGATTTCCCTTACATCTTCCATCTTTGTCTACCTCGTATCTCTCATCGCCTGATTCTGTTTGAAAGTAGCTGTTACTTTGCAATTTCTTTGCCAAAGTAAAGATTTGACAGTTGTGAATTTGTTTGAAGTATAATTTGTTGTGTAACCAAGTAGTGACAATAAAATTTGTTTTTCTAAGAGACATATTTCAAGGGTAAGTCAACGTAGAGGTAACAATATATAAAATTTATGACATGAACATTCGTTTGAAGACAACCAAAAACAAAAAGAGCATACCAAGCTTGACTAAAATTGCTTAAACCTTTTATATAATTCAAGGAAAGATTTAATTATGTTACAAAAGATTTATATTCTACATTTACATCACATAATTCATCTATTAAAATTATTTTTGCCAGCGTAATAAAATAGCCATAAATTTTGATATTATTGAATGCGCCCTAAAACCAGTAAAATCTGGAATAAAATAAGTATTAAAAACCGGTATTTATAGAATATTTTATGGAAATATCTTGACTTTTTCCTGCAGAAGTAATGGAATGTGCAGTTTCAAATTCATCCAAGAATTAAAATTATTTACTTTCATTTTTCCCAATGCATCCTGTTAAATTTAGATTTTCAGAAGAACAGGTTGATATCAAAAATATATTAAAATTGCAATTGTATAAATTGGGACAATTAAATTCAAATATGTATCTACAGTTATTGTGACCATTTGATTGAAATAATCATGAAATCGTCACATGTAGTCCATAATAATAGCGATGTAAATGAATAATATTTGAGTAATAAATTGTGGATGTTTCATCAGAAATTAATATGGTATTAATAATTATCGACAGAGAACTGAATTACAAATTACTTCAAGTTATGGCGAATGCGCCAGGATTCAATAGGTATGTCTACAAAAAAATTAATATACAGGGTGAACCACTTTCTAAAGCGGAAACTTTAGAGGCAGACCAGAGAACCACAAAATAATGTCAGTTTGTATTATAAACTACATTCGAAAAATGCTTCGTTACAAACGTGTCAAAATTCTTATCAAAAGTTCCAAATTTATTAATATTTTTAAATCTACTTTAGATATTTAAATGAAATTTGGAACCTTTGAATAGAGAATCTAGATACATATTTTTACGTAAAAATTATTATTTTTCTTCCACCAGTGGCATACGTATGGACAGATCTCCGTATATTTAATGAAAAAAATGGTACGCCTATGTTTTTTTAGAAACAAAAACTATTTCTAGAATCCTTGTTCAATTTACAACAGAAAAAGGCTCCTTACTTTTTTCGTTTGACACACCATTTGCCAGTAAAAAAATAAATTTCTTTAAGCAACTATTCAAACAAATTTTAATCTGTCGCAGTAGGCCAGGAAACAAAAAAGACTACTGTCAGTGTTTTTGCATTTTAAATGACTGTTAATTCAATTGTAATTGTAATCAGGGAATTTAATTTCGAGTTATTGTTAACATTGTTATTGGAGTGTTGTGTAAGCATTAATGCTTTTTTCTAACAACGAATACGCAGATATTCATTTTTACTACGGATTTTGTAATGGAAATGCAGAAGCGGCAGTTCATGAATATCATAGACGCTATTCAAATAGAAGAGTTCCAGATGCTCGCATTTTCATTCATTTTTACTAGACGTGGGGTAACAAATTACCATAATATCCATATTTGGGCACATCAGAATCCTCGAGAAATTCGGCCAATATCATTTCAAAATGAATTTTCCGTAAATGTTTAGTTGGGCGTTATTGATGGTAATGTTTGTGGTCCACATTTCCTACCCCCAAAGTTGAACTCGGAACTGTTCATGGAGTTTCTTAACAATAACCTGCAGGACTACCTAGAGGATTTACCCATTAATTTAAGGTATGAGAGTTGGATACATCTGGATGGAGCTCCCCCGCATTTTGAAATAGCTATAAGAGAATGGCTCAATACCAATTATCCTCAACGATGGATTGGCCGGCTAGGGAGGAATAACATGAATAATGACGTGGTTAATGGTATTGGACCAGTGGCCTGGCCACCCAGGTCACCAGATCTTAATCCGCTAGACTTTTACGTTTGGGGCACTATTAAAGATAAAGTCTACGTTAATCCCGTATTAACAAGGGAAGATTTAATTTTAAGAATTCAGCAATTCTGCAATGATATACTGCGAAATCCGCATGAAATATCTGCTGCAATAAATGCGTTGGTGAGAAGATATCGAAAATGTATTGAGGTTTGTGGACTAGATTTCGAGCAATTTTTTGTGATTTTACCCTTAATTTTCTTTCTTTTTGTTATTGTTGTTGAAAGCCACTAATTAAATTTCTCATTTTCGTTTTTGTTTACTTAATTGTTTTTCAGAAATCATTAGGTAATTTAATTTTTTACTGGCAAACGGTGTGTCAAACGAAAAAAGTAAGGAGCCTTTTTCTGTTGTAAAATGAACAAGGAATCTAGAAATAGTTTTTTTTCTAAAAAAAACATTGGCGTATCATCCGTACGCACGCCACTGGTGGAAGAATAATATTATTTTTTACGTAAAAATATGTATCTAGATTACCTGTTCAAAGGTTCCAAATTTCATTTAAATATCTAAAGTAGTTTTAAAAATATTAATAAATTTGGAATTTTTGATAAAAATTTTTACAGCCCGTATCTTTGTAACGAAGCATTTTTCGAATGTAGTTTATAACACAAACTGATGATCCTCTTTCAAATGTGGACCACCCTGTATATTAATATTGGCAAAAATTATGGAAGACGTGATATTTTATTCTAGCTATAAAAATGGAAATTACATTAGGTATTACTTTTAATGATAGGTACAGAATTAACATTTTTAAAAAAATTTTTCTTAATCGTTATTTAATCAGAAAATACAAATACAAAATTATTTGAAAGTCCTCTACTTTGTTGGGCAAATAAATTCATTTAAGTAAGAATTTTTTAATTATTTGACGATTTTTCCGAACTTTCAAATTAATTAATTTTTGATTTTTATTTTACGCGCATCACCCAATGCCGTTGTAATATTTTATTTACTTGTTCTTATCAATATTAATTTGCAGTTTAAAAAAATACAATAAGTAATTTTATTATGAAATATTAATAAATCTCGCAACAACTTTTTAAATCGGAATATCCGTTTTGCAATATCAAAAACTTTTGTTTTTGCTATGACCACCATCTTTGATTTTCACACTAAGGAAAATGAAAAAACAAGTGAATTCAACCATATAGGTATAGCAGATTTCAATATATTTCAATATTTTTTCTACCAAAAATTAATAATTTAAGTTAGACTGTTATTTTAGTTAAGGCAAACTAGAAATGTCAATGTAGCAAATAATGTAATCTATAAAAATCGGAATAATCAAGTAAAAAATAGCTGATGAATGAAGTATAATTTCACTAGGTTTTAAACGTTGGAAATATTAACAATTTGTTTGTTATTTAAATAATACATAAACATTTTATCAATCATTATAAATAATAATGTCACGTAATTTACCCCGCTCGCACCCAATTCACCGACTGTGGTATAGCGAAACGTTAGATTGCCCCGATCGCCCTACGCGATGCTGGTACACAAACAGGATAATGTCATGTATCGAGGCACGACTAGAAAATTGAGAAGCGACGAGAATCGTTCGAGAAATGGATCTAGAGATGCTAGAAAATACCTGGAATATTCGTTAGGTCTATAAAAGAAGAATAAACGGCCGACTCAGACAGTTGAATTACAGTCTTGAATTAGAGAGTTGTTATTTGGATATTCAGAGCGATTTAGATAGCGATTAATTAAATAGTGTTTAGTTGAATTGTAATTAGTATTCAGTAGTGTAAAAAGTGTTAATAAATATCAGTAAAAAAATTAACTGTTTGTTTTTCTGGTAAAAGAAAAAGTCCGGTTGGGAAACCCGTAACAATAAGTTACATAGACTAAATATTCTAAAAATCAAGCTGCAATGGAAGAACAAATATCTACAATAACTAAGTAATAATTTCAAAATGAAATAGATCCTAAATACCTATGAATTTATATATTTCTTTCTAAATATAAGATTATTAATTGTTAGAGAATCTTTTTCAGATTCCTTTAAATGTGACAAAACCAAGCTATTTTTGTACATATTTTTTTTGTACTGGTTTTCTACGGAGAACATACCTAGTTATTATTTGTTACCATTATCGTTATCTATTTAAAAAGAGTCTGGATTATATTTTGAACACGATGTTCAACTGGTTTTTAAAGAGCTCAAAAGTTCTGTAAATAATCAGAAAAATAAGTTTTTAAGTCGGTTTCAGTATTTTCCACGTAAAGATTAGAAGACAATGACCTGAATTTTAACTAGTTTTGTACATTGTAATTTCAGTAGAAAGCAAAATATGCTCCATATCTGAAGTTGAGAGTTTTCGAAATAATTAGCCTTGTTAGTAAAACAAAAGACAAGTCTAAGTGCCATCTCACTGAAAAACTTGTTTGTCACAGATTTTGCTCTGCAAAATATATGAGTTTTAAAATTAACAAGGTTCCTTTTGTGCTACTATTTGTCAGCAAGTCTCTCTAGACTGTTATGATTGCGTACAAATAATAACGGATTTATTTTTATATTTAAGCGTCTAGTTTAAAAAAAAAGATAAAAACATAAATTCCATACACAGCATATTGCATTTTTCTAGATATACAGGGTGTTCCGCATAAGTAATTTTGCCATATCGATAAAATGGCAATTATTTGGAATTTCTACAAAATATTCTTCCTGATTTAATCGAAGATTTACCGTAGCGGCTTAGAGTTTTGGTTTATGCATGATGGGACACCGCCTCATTTTAGTACTATACTGTTAGAGACTTTTTGAATGTTAAGTTTCCAAATAAATCGTTAGGGCAAGGAAATAATTATCCTCAAAATTAGACACCACGATCGGCAGACCTCAACAAATGTGATTATTTTCTTTGGGGAACATTGAAAGATTTTTTTTATTCCTCGATAATTGAATCCCGAGAAAAGTTGTGGAATTTTATTATGAATAAATATCAAGAGAAAGGATTTGGCCCGCAAAAATTATAAAAGATTCAAGACAAGTTAATGCTCCTAGGAACACCATCAAAGCTCTAATTGATCTAGCTTATAAAACTTATATAGGGAATGTCGAAAGTGAAGTCTAAGTTCTGGTATTTAACTGTCAAATTTTAAAGACAAAGCCTAGTTCTACCTTTTTCATTTCGTCTAAAAACAGTATTAAAATCTTGTTTTACGGTTTAAGTTTTCTAAAATTTTAAAAAGTCTGCACGACATATCATTCTTTTAAAATTTGATCAATGGGAAATAAAGTTTGGTATAATTCTAGGGGTGATTCACCCTCAATGAACACCTTCTAGTGTTTCAATTTACTTGAACTCATAGTCAAAGAAGATTATTATTATGAGCTATCATATATAAATATTTCAAGGAATAAAATACAATGTAATATACAAATAATGAACACATAAACGTTATTCCTAGATATAATTGTTTTATTTTATAAATATTACCTGCAACCTCGTTTACTGATGTCGGGATAACATCGCAGAAAATATCCTCTTTACGTTTGTTTTATATCATTCATTAAACACCAAAACGTTTCTAAGCAATACTTCGACATTCTACTAAAGTTTTGCAAATATCAATTTAATAACTCCTGTCCAAACATTCAAAGGATTGATATGAACAGAACGAAGGGAAAAGCTGAGGTGAGAACAGAATCTCTAGCCTTTATCATTATTTAGATATTATTTCGTATAAGGGCAGAAGTAATTTCGGATTCCATTCCAACAGAAATCGCTCATCGAGAGTATTCTACATGGTAAAATACGCAATGCTAGGCCTCCGGGGACTCTTCTAATTGATCCTCAGAACCGTCAAGAGCCTGACAGTTTATTTATCGACCGAGCTACGTACCCAAATGTATCAATTTTGAATAATCCTCATCTAGATGCTCTCCAACACAAGGGATTTCAGTATTTTAAGCATTCGCTTACATATATTTGTACTGACATATAATGAAACTAGTGTTGGCGTTTCTTATTCGACATGGAAATACTATTAATTATTATTCTGTCAATTATTTTCAGCTTTTCTTACTGATATAATGCACCATCCATATTATTACACTTACAAAATGCTTGATATTATATTTCTTTCAATTCCCGAGTCATAGAAAATTGTCGCCAACCCTACTCCTTGCATTTGGAGCTCCAAACTTTAATCGATCTGACATCACGTCATTAAAGATCGCACACATTATGACTGCACGGATCAGCATGAAGGTTCCATTGTTATTTAATGGAGCATCGCACACCAGACCAGCCCCTACATGGACCGGCACCTGCAACGACCGCCAGTGCAGGTCGTGTCGGAGGCCTACAATTTCTAAGCTTGGTAACGTAAGTTCTCTTCACACAAAAAGTCAGGGATTGGTTTCAAACTATTAGAAATATTTGACCAGTTAAGTTGTGAATCCAAAACCATCTGATTTTCCTCGCTTTTTCCCCGCCTCCGTTTCATACAACATTGTTAAAATAAAAATTTCTTCTTCCGAGCTACACTGAACTACTACTTAAAAAAGTTCAAAGCGTCTGCACAAGTGTGCGAAGTCCTGCAGGTTTGCAGGTCCGTGTTGTGCTAGTCCGTGCAGGTCTATGCAGGCCTAATGTGCGCGATCTTTTATAAGTGAAATATAGATTTGATAGATTAGATTAGAAAAAATATAAATAGAACCTAACTGCAATTGAAAATACAAATTATTAGCTCATTTATTTCACTTAGTGTATACTTTATGATTTGCTGTATTTGTGACAGATTTCAGTTTGATTGACCAAAATATCAGTGACTGGTAACAGTTTTTGTTATGTGTCAGTAATTCCTTCCATCAAAGTGATCACACAATTATCTGCTTCTCAAAGACTTTCATGTAGACATTTGCCAGGGCTGCGATAAAGGTGAAACCATAGCTGATCCTCGTTTGTTTCATATTACTAAATGAAAAAAGGATCATTTTGTATATCTACTAGATTCTCATCTTAACCTTCTACGAACTTTTCCCAAAGATTATTTGCACGGTGTATGGTTGGCAAATTTCTGAATAAGAATGTTTCGTTAAAAATCGGTAGGATATTATCTGGTTACTCTTGATTTTGTTAAAAAAAAGTAGGCGTTAGAGTCAGTAATTCCAAAGCCAATGTGTTGGCTCAGACTTATTAACGATAGATTCACCATATGACCTCGTTGACCCAACGTAGAAGGATTTCAAGACTAAGTTAATCGAATACATTTGGACATGACAATGGAATTGGAAGAAAACATTATTCTGTTCCTAGATGTTCTTGTATAGAAAAGACAATATGGCATTCTAGGAGTTAACGTTTATTGGTAGGTATTTGAATACAAGGACAGGTCAACACGTTACCATGAAATTTAAAGAAGGCTAAGCATTTAATAGACCTGATAAAAAAAATGGAAATGATTTCCATGGGGAGCTACACATCAGATATATCTACAAATACCAACCAGTTGACTTCATTTTCAGTGGGAGAGTTACTTCTGAAGAAAATAGCAATATGTCTCTCGAAACAAACCTAAATCAGTTTCAAAATTGTTCAACCATGGAATTGGTTATTTAATATTGGTGGTTATGGGAGGAGTCATGCAATGAATCACTTGTCTTTATAGTAGCTAGGAAAATAATTATAATACGTAATGTCTAACAATTCAAAAAACTATTAATAGTTCTTTAAAAAATCTACTACCTTTCTTGACATTTCCATTAGCTTAAAATCGTCATGATTGATCACTTCATAACGTTTTCTTTTATTCCAGACAAGGTAAAAAAGAAATACGCCGGCCTGGGTCACACCATCCTGATGGTGCAGCTGGAGCGGAGCAACCAAGGCCTCGGGCTGAGCCTGGCAGGACACAAGGACCGTAACTGTATGGCCGTCTTCGTCTGCGGACTCAACCCCAACGGCGCCGCCTTCAAGACGGGAGGCATCCAGATAGGGGACGAGATTCTTGAGGTCAGTCAGGTCATATATTTTAATAATTAGTAATCTTTAAAATATATTTTTGAAAATCATTTTAAAAAATAATAAGGACTTACACTATAAGTAAACGAAATTAATTCAAGTGAAGAAATATTTTAAATAAATCTATATTCAATAATTTGACCTTTAAATTTAGATTCCATAAGGGTAATTATAACAACACTTGACTGAAATATCCATTTCTTGCTATGACCATAGTCTTTTGCTTTTTAGGTAAGAGGCGTTAAAAGTTACAGGGTGATTCAGTCATAATATTGTTAATTTAAGAAGGTAGAAAAATACGCGACTACAAAAAATTGAATACATATTTAGCCTAAAAAATATAGTTTTAAATCATTATTTAAACCCCCTAATTCAGAGTGTTACTGACCGCTGTGTCCTCTATTCATACAGGTCATAAATAAACGCGGTATCGGCCTGTTTCAATGCTTCAACACCAGGAGCACCGTATTATCGGGAGTTATGGGTTCATTTCCTTCACTAAGTAAAGAGTAGAGTAGAGAGTAAAATTATTTTTTCTATTTTCAGTCTTTATTAGGCCATTCGCATACTTAGTTAAAATTAATGACATGAATATTGCTGTATTTAAAAAAGTGATAAAATAGATCCTGATAATTACCGACAAGTGAGTTTAATGCCTATTTGTCTAAGGTCTTATAAATAATCATAGTGTCCCAAATAATGCAGTTCTCTCATAATCTTTGACCAACATCTCAACATGATTTTATTCCAGGCAGATCTACTACCACCAATCTGCTGCCCTGTTTAAATCATTGGTCCCTTGCATTTGATCGAGAAGATCCTGTGGCCATTCTTTACTTAGATTTTTCCAAATCCTTCCACAAAATTCCCAGATATAGACTATGGTGTGACCCTTTAGGAATTCGAGATGAGCTGAAATCATGGATTTGCAACTATTTATGCAATAGAACTTTTTCTGTGCGTGTTGGATCAGATCATTCATCTTAGCATCAAGTAAGGTCTGGGGTTCCACAAGGCTCGGTTCTTGGACCACTTTTGTTCCTGTTATATTCGACGGATCTTGATGGCCTCATAACTATCCCTCATAGTTTTTATGCCAACGACACAAAATTATATGGAAATCCACTAGAACAGCACAGCACCATTCAAACTAATCTAATAACGATTGATGGTTGGTCTAAAACTTGGTTAACTCCACTGAATTTGAAGAAATGCACCTGGGCAACAAAAATCCTTAATCA
Source organism: Monochamus alternatus (assembly GCA_037114965.1). NCBI lineage: Eukaryota > Metazoa > Arthropoda > Insecta > Coleoptera > Cerambycidae > Monochamus > Monochamus alternatus. Next base: position 92,031,011 of record CM073427.1, on the reverse strand, counting down.
ACTCAACTATTACATTATAGATGAATCCGCAGTTAAAGCAGTAGAGGAACAGAATGACAATAACTACAGATTTTCCTGGTCCACACATATTTACAAAATTACAAAAAAAGCTAATCAAAAATCCTGCACACTATTTAAAGCATTTCAAATTCCAAGCCCTACATTGTTTTTCCATCAATTTAGATCCAACGCATGGCTTGTGGTGGAGTATGCTGGTATCATATGGACACCTCGATTGATTAGAGACATTTACCCACTAGAAAATATTCAGCACAAATGTAGTAGACAAGTGACTAACTCTGTGGAATCATACTTATCATGAGACGCTACAAATCCTAAATCTTCCACTCTTCCGAACGCAGATCGAGAGGCGACACGATTTTCATTTACAAGCCGTTTCAGAATTTTGTCAATCCAAGACATTGGTGCGTAGCTGACATTAAACACGTTGAAACTAGGCAAGGAAAACAAGACATCCATAGGACAGAGCTTTTATTCAAACAGAGTGGTTAACCGATGGAATTAACTACCTAATGATGTTATAACTTCTGGAAGCGTTAACTGTTTCAAACATAAATATGACACATTTAAAAAGAATGAACTTATATGATGTTTCAATTGTAGTTCTGTTTAATCGATTAAGATGTCATACCTATTTTTAATGTTTCAACTTGTTAAATATGTTATAATTGCTTTTGTAATTTGAGCATAATAGATTTTGACCTCTGCTTATCCCTTTAGTTTAATAATAATAATTATGGCTGAATCGCCCTGTACGTATATATTTTTGCTTTTACAGAAATTTCGACTATTTCAAAGTAGTATCACAAAATTTAACTCAAATATCCTAAGAAAATTAATACAGGGTGTAATAGTAATCCTGAAGTTTATAAATATACAAGGTGGTTAATAAAACTTATGCAAGTAAATTTGTGTTATTTTAGTAAGAAAATGTAGTAGTAAAGAAAAAATACTAGAGAGACCAATAAATATGTCGATTGAGCCAAATATACCTTAGTTCAAATATTGACAGTTAAAAATATCCAGGGTTAAATTTATTTCAAATATTTATTCTTTTAGCTTAGAAGTAAGTTTTTTAGTAATTTTCGAAATATTTGCTTTTAAAAGAAAAAGAGTACTTAACTAAAGCGAAATAAACTGAAAATTTTTTGGTCAGACAACATTTCCACAAGAGCTTTCAAAGTACCCTTGACCGCTTTTTTGGAGGTAACAGTTTGTTTGGTTATTTTATATTTTTTTTCAAAAGTTGCAAGACAATCAATTAAACAGAGCAAAATAATTTTAAACAATAACTTGACCCCTGGATTTAATAATCATATCTTGAAATATATAAAAAATAACATAGACATGGATAAATACGTAAATAGATGTTCAGCTTTTGATTGCATTTTTATATAATTTCACGTCAAACTTAATACCAAAAAAAACATTTGAGAAGTGCCGTTACAACGTAAAATGTAAGTAAAGGAAATGTTCCTTGTTAGAGGTAAAAGGGTTGCAAAATTATATGCTTCAGGCTGTTCCTATTCGATTTTAAAATAACGAATTACCCCAAAATTTACCGTTTGCCAATTAAACACTGTGTAAACTTTATTAGAGGCTCGCAAAGGGAAGCATGCCATTTAACAATTTTGAAATTAAGTTGAGGTATAATTTCTAATCGAATTGTGATTATACTTCTGACGTCCTTAATCGAGGTTTTCAAATGAACAAGTATTAAACTTAAACCTTTTAAACACGAAAAATAATTGCTACTATTGTTTATAGGGTCGTCTGCAATCACATTTTTGATTCCTAAAATAGCGGCTGAAAACTGAAAGAGTACATTTTCATTTTCCTTTCATAACGTATATTTTTAAAACAAATGTTAATAGTTGGGTACTCTACACTCTACTAGTGACGTCAAAATTAGAAACAAATTTGAATTTCTCACCCGCAAAAACCCCTGGCTTACAAATTTTAAGTAAATATTTCAATTTTTTAAGAAGTTATCTACAAATAATATGATTGGTGTAGTAATTTTGCTATATTTTATAGATCTGTATTGCAATTTGGAATAATGATCAATTTATTTATTAATTAAACATAACATATTCAACAACCATAACAAATTAATTGTAGTGTTTAATTCAATTTTCATTCGTCGTAAAAGTGGCTATGTTTGCTATTATCGAAAATTAAAAGGTTTTGAATATTATACAAGCTTCACTGTCTAACATATAAACAAATTCTAATAAATTTCAAATCATTGGTCTGATGAAATGTACTCACAAACTACAAAAAGTATACAGGGTGATTCTGAACTTATAAAAAAAAAATGTTGAATGTACAGGGGACGATTACAAATAAGTACCTACCTACAGTTTTGTAAAAAAAAATCAAACAGAACAGTTTGAAAATGATTTAAAAATACACTTCTGCACGGCACTGGAAAACTTGACAAGGCAAGGTATGCGATCGGCGAGCGCACTAAAATCTGAAAGAAATTCTCAAGGAAAGAAATAAATTTCAACGCCTATTTTATACAGCAAATTCAACGGCTTTTGCCATTATTGTTATTAATTATTATTAATAGAATCAATTTGTGGTTTTAATTAATAAAATAGTTGTTCTACGTTCATGCAAAAAACAAAACTTTATTGAACTATATTTAGTGGAAAAAGTGGAAAAACGTTAATACGATAAGTAATCAGAGATTAGAAATCGCCTGTCTAGATACTACGATGTAAATGTTGAAAATACTAGAAAATATTTTTTCTCGGAAATTAAGGATTTTAGAAAAAAATTGTTTACGATATTGTCTCAATTTTCCATGACGCATTTCTCAACTCTTTTTAGATAAGTTTTTAATCACTCTGTAGGTATATTATGGTGCGTGTATTATGGTGATAAGAATTTGTAGCCAAAAGCATAACTTTACTTTTACTACCTAACGTCACATAATACAATATCCATATTTTCGTAGCTCTCCATTGATAACTCCTAAATCGAACCGAATTTTGTTTCTTTTTCATATGGGCGCCATATTGGATTTTATTGTCTGAAGCTATTTATTTGTGGCATAATTTTAGTTTTTCTTTAGTTTTATTGGGTTTTTGCCACACTTCTGGAAAAAAATAAAACTTAATTAAATAAGGCCTTGCGCCAAAAGGATCAGTCTAGGGTTATTTTTGAAACTAAGTTTGCCTAACCAAAATATCTCACAGTGAAAAAAAACAGATAAGTAAAAAATAACAAAAATCACATCACTAACGCACACTTCCGTATTTTTGACGTTTCGAAAAACTCTCGTTCTCAAAATAGTAGTAAAAGTATTAAAGGTATGTCAAGCTTGACAGTTTAAAATTTGTTTATCTACTTCCATAGAGATGTTAAATAATTTTTATTTTATTGTTACTTACTTCTTCTTGATACAACTGTAGCCAACAATGATCAATGTTTACTGAACAGTTTGACACACACTTACCTCCATTCAACAAAATAATCGCGGTCTCTTTTTGTTGCGTTATCTTCCCTCTCTAAAATTTTGCCCGAACCCCATTGAATCAAATGACCGTTTTCCCAAGCGTGTTCGCAAATTTTGGATTTTTCAAATTCCCGTCTTTTTATATAATTTTTATGTTCCTCAACTCTAACATTCATAGGCCGAGACGTTTCTCCAACATAATGTTTATTGCATTCACAAGATAAATGTAAATGCAATTTTTTTGAAATTTGTATATCATTTTTTTTTTGGACGCGTTTTAGACAAAAATGATCGTAAAGTATTAGTTCGAATATTAAATTTATTAACGATTTTTCTTTTATTTGTTTTAAAGTGTTCGTTTTATGTGTAATATTTTTTAATGTTGTTATATCAACAAATTTTGGAGGGTATTCGTTATTTATTAAAACGTTTTTAATAAATTTTAGTTCGTTATTAAAAATATCATTGTTTGATGAAATTAATTTTACTCTACCATATAAACATTTAACAACACCTTTCTTAATATCAATGTGATGGTTAGATCTAAAATTTAAATATCTATTGGTGTGAGTTTGTTTTCTATAAACACTTGTTTCTACAGAATTTTCATGTTTTTTAATTAAAAAACATTCTACAGAATTTTCATGTTTATAGAACATGTCAATGACAATGACTTTGTTTTACTGCAAATCCTGATGATTTTGTATTTTACTTTTATTGACTCCGTTACATTAACATAATTTACAGGTAGGGCGTTTCTATCCTCATACACCTAATTTGAACTTCCTAATTGTATTTCATTCTTTTATTTATATTCCAAGAAAATTGCAGCAATTTTAATCTTCCTTGTGAATAGTACTTCGAAATTTATTTCCATATTTCGAAATTACAGGATAGAGCGTTATTTAATTTAATTCAATCGGCACGTGAATGACAAAATATGATGAAAATAGCGTGTCTGTACCATAAAGAGATATAAAAAGAGATAAATACATAGATAGATAGTAGCTGCGTGTACGGTAAGGATACAAATATCTGATATGTAGGCAATGCATAATTTCAATAGACGATCCTGTTAGTCCATCATACTGATAAGGTCATGCTCTTTGAATTATGCGGATCTGCGAGTCAATTCAACCAAAACGGCAATAATTGACTCGTTTATTCCAACTCGTCCACGTGACAGTATTCGTAATTGAAATTTACAATCAGTCAGTGCAAATATCTATATACTTTCCGAAAGAGGATGATCGATAATGTTAAAATTGATATTAGGTTTAATTTCACAAGCCCTTTTACATTATGTTTGTATCATTAATATAATCACATGTATACAAATATTTAATAACAGAGTAAAAAGTCAAGTACACTGAGGGAAAACCTAGTGGTAGGTAAAAAAATACACTTGGCATAGCAAAAAAACTTGTATAAAATAGAGAACAGATAATCACTTCAAGTGTAGCAGTCAAATCAAGTTTTCTGGCAACCAGTCACAAGTGAACAGGCTAGTACAATCGTTTTCGGAAGACGGAGTGGGCAATAAAACGTTGGTGAGACGAAATGTATACATTTATTTCATTTCGACTTATACCTGCTTATGACAGGTATAACTGGGTGGTAGGTGGCGGACCATCCCGAATTATGCTAGGAAGGACATTTGTAGGAATGCATGTGCGGTGGAAAGATTAGAGTAGTGCAGCTATGTTAGTACTCAATTGTCTACTTCGCCTTCCAAAAACGATTCTATTATAACTGTGGCTACCAACAATGACTGAAATTTCTTGATGGAGTAACTGAACTGTGTTGCTACAGTTATTAAACTTTGAACTAAATGTTTTTCTGATACATTAAAGGACAAGTGAACTATACATTAAAGTCTAGTTGACTGTAATGCAGTAATAATTGAACATACTATATTGATACCCTTTAACTTGTCAGTTAGCTGTAGTTTAGATAGTACAAGTATAAATTTTGGACTTAGGTACTTTAAAGTGCAATGTCATTCCAAAAAGTAAACATATTATGTAATGTATATAATAGAAGTAAGGTATTATTGGAACATAATTTTATATACAGATCACATGCCAAGATGGCACTTTGTACTAGTTATATTTTCTTTGAAAACTAGATCAACATGCATTTTTTTCTGGCAATATGAATATACTACATATATATAGGGTCGGTCAGTGGTCGCGCGGTTTAAGGCGTCAGTACTTGAATCGAGGTGACTAGATCGGAGTTGGTTCGAGCCCAGCTGCCAGTAGACCGTATATAAGCTATATTCGTGGAGAGGTTTGGCGCCCTCTCTGCGGGTATGGTAGGGTGGAAGAATGTTGGCTTGGGTCAATGTGAGAGATTGATACCGGTTGATATTTGACTACTCCCCTAATTAATGAGGTTTTCCAGGTTTCCCTCATTCCTGCACTGAATAGTGGTTAGGGCCTACCAACGTAAGTCGTTCCTGGGCGCAAATGCGGCCTGCTTAATAATAATCGCAAGATAAAGGTATATCCACAATAAAGATACAATAATTACATAACAGTTTATTTTACTATAAAAATAACAGTTTAGATGGAGAATGAATTATGAGTTGTGAAACTAACAAGTTTAAAATATGTTTATTTGGAATCATTTGACAAACTTCACGTAACGATATTGATTAACAATTTCAGTTGTTACCGCGTTGTAAAACAAACACATTTACAACTAATAACTAGGATGGATGTTATGCCGTCAAATACATAACTATTATTACTAGAGACAAACTGATATGTAGGTAAATACAGAAATAGCTCAATTGCTAACGTGAAAACAAAACAGGAAAATAAATTCAAAGTATATACCCACTTGTATAAACACAAAATACATAAATAATTATAAGTCACGGCAAAATGGAAATACACTCAAAAGTTAAATAATAAAAAAGAAATTGAAACATGTCATACCCGCACACGAAATAACAGACAAACAACACGGTGACGTCATAATCATTCTTGAATGAATTGATCTTCATATAAGCGCTTAGAGTTGCATCCCTATGATGCAATAATTTTTAGTATTCCATAGTTCTTAAAATTACCCAAAACACACAAATTATACCGCCTCGAAGTACACACCATAACCACACAGAACTTAATGGCGCCAAATTGAAATAGTTCACAATCCTTCGGTACATTTAGCCTTTATTCGTGACGTATTTGGCGGTGACAAGTGAACAAGTTCACTTATCGCAGCGTGGTACCAATCTGATCCAGTTATGGCAATAATTTACGTTTCAGTAATCATATTTACCAACGACATTACAAGTAAACTAATGTTTTACTAGCAGTGAATTTTAAAATGCAATAAAATACTTTACTAAAATATGTATTCGCTTATATCAGTGGTATACATGTGTAGAAATGTTATTTTACCTGTGGGTAATATTTGAGACACCTACACCAAATAAAAAAATATTTACGGTAATACTTTTTTTAGCAACATAGTTGTCCCAACTTTCGTTTAAGGGAAATCAGTTACAAAATAAATTGTTCTATAGAAAGGTTCTACACAAGATTACTAATATATAATCAATTTTCTTTTCCCGCGGAAATATTTCGTTTTCCGGAAAACTCAAAATTTTCTTATATTATATTTTAACTGAAACGTGCCTGAAAAATTTCTTTTTTAAATGTCTTTATATTACATACTGCTTTAGAAATACAAAATTAATAAAATTACGGCTTTGATTTGATATAAAAATTTTAAAATTTACGGAAAATTTCCATTTTCCTTCGACTTTAGAATAAGGGAAATCTGTTATAGAAATGATAATTAGATAATTTGATTTGACTGCTAATTTGTGCTTTAATGATATATAATTTTGTTTGCGGAAATTTTTTTTAAGAAAATTCATTTACATATTTATGTTTTTTATGGTTTTGTCAATAATCGACGGTTAATAAATATTAGTATTCATGATTTTTGAGTTTTGTGAATAAACGAGTGTTATTCAATTTATAAAAATTAAGTGGATTTGTAGAATTTTTTTAAAATTGAGCGCCCGGTCATATTTTCAGTTGTAGGGCGCGCTCGCTTCGCTCGCGTATATTAATTATATCCACATAGATGTTTGTTATATAAATATAAATGTTAAATAAAAAGCATGTGATTTTGTAAGAATTCTGTATGTATTTACAAGTTAACGTATCTTTTGTGGTAATATTGTAGCGGATATGTCAAAATAATGATTTTTATGTTGAATTATTTGAAAAATCTATTCTAATTTTATACAATTAATGAGTTCATCCATCAGATCTAGACTTTTTTTCTTACAATGGTTTCTCCACAAGTACTCACAGAGTCGGTCTGCAAATTCGTTCGGTGGAATATGTTGATCTTGTAAAAAATTTTTTGCAGCCGACTACGACGACTCGATCCGTTGCGTATGAGTACCGTCTTCAGCAACGAATTTAACACTATGGTTAACAGTCTAATGCCATCAGTGAATCTCTCATACGCTTTCCACATATCCGAATGGATAATAGACCCTTCTCTACATGTTGTTCCAAAACGAGAATTAACGTGCCTGCATCCCTTTTATTATCGGGACAAATTACCATTCTTAAGTCTTCTGAGTTATCGGCAATCTTTCCGAATATCCAGGGACCTTCAACTACACTTCCTCTGTTATATTTTCGTTTACCAAATTTGAATTTTTATGTTCAGAAATACGTTTAGAGAATTCAAAAATAAAAATTGGTCACATTTTTTCGCTTTTCTGCTTTTTTTTCCATATAGGTAATGAAAATGACGCATTTCCGCGGGAAAATTTTGGCGTTCTTGTGTTAAGAAACATGTCTATAATTCACAGCAAAAAATATTTTTTATGTAACTGATTTCCCTTTTTCTAAAGTCCACAAAATTTCTTTTATAATGGAAATGACGCATTTCCGCGGGAAAATTTTAATGTTTCTGTGTTCAGAGAGGCCTCTGAATGATATTTGTTATTTGTTTTTTTTATAGCTGATTTCCCTTAAACGAAAGTTAACCCACATAGTTTACTTTTTCTCAGTGAACATTCATAATTATATATTAACTGGCGCCACCCAGATTTTATTTATTTTGATTCCAAAACTGAAAATATGATATAACTGATACATAAATTGAAAGAATATTCAATTATCTTTTTAACGCCATCTGGTTTTTAAATTTTTTGACGATCAGTTGTCGAGAAATTAAAGGTGAAGTTTTGATGATCAAACTCATTAACTATCTACTTTATTAAATGTTGAAATGCCAACCTCCATGTAGTACTAGAGACACTGCTCAAAATATTCGCTAACATTATCAGTGTCGTAGCTCCTAAAAAAATTATGGTACCTACTTATTTTGTATAAAAGAAAATGTAATTTAAGCTATTCATTTAATCATAAAAAAATTAAAGCACTGAAATGTGACATGTAAAAAATTTTATTAATCATATTATCTATACTTACAATACTTCTGCAATATCATAATCAGGATATGAGCTTTTCGGGATATTCTGGTTCTATGGACTGGCTTGCTAGATCCTTTGCTGATTCAATACGTTTTATTTGATTTTGTGTAAAATTATTCAAAAAATCCACAAGGCCCTGTAAATAATTTAATGCAATCTCAATGGACACGATTTTTCTCTGTAAAATGCAATTCACGTTGTCTGTGCTTCGGAAAATACAGGGTGATTGAAAACTTATTCAAAAAAAAAATCAAAACGGCCAATTCTCAAATGATTTAAAAAATATACTTCTGTACGGCACTGAGAACTAGTTCACTGTAAAATCTGTCCTTGCGCGAGGCAGACCATGCAGTTGGCAAGCGAACCAGCGGAAAAGTAGGTATTATAAAAAAATAAACAGATAAAAAATTGAAAGAATTTCCCAAGGATGATGATGAAATGTGATAACACCTATTTTTATCGGCAAATTCAACAACTTTTGCCGCTATTATTATTATTATTAATTATTGAAATTAACTTGTGGTTTTAATTAATAAAATAATTTTACATACCTCATGTTACAACAACTGTTATATATTTTGTCCACCGACGTGTAAACACATTTGAGAACACAAATATTTCTGGTCCTTGTCCGTTTTGAAAACCAAATTCAGACTGGTACAACTAAGAGCACATCTTCCGGAAGTCCAGGTAGATCATTTCGAAGGAAATTGAGACACTGAACCCCATCCATTCGATTTGGCATCGACAATTTCTGTTCAAACATTTAAAGAAAATTGTTATTGGAAATGAATCACGTTCACTAAATCTAATTCGTAAGGGACAATCCCTTAGTATTAATGTTAGACACCGATATAATTGAGCCTCGTGTATGATACGCTAAACCGCTGAATGGGACATTCCTTGTTCTTGCTGAGCGATTTGCTTGGAATTTACTTCCTTCCTTCCTAACAATTTTTAAAATGTGTTCCTCAGCTGCTGCAGTACGCTCTGAACGTCCTGGACCGCCATCTCTTCCACGATTCTGTTGCAAACTTCCCGTGTCACGTCGGCGTTGCACTACTGCGGTAAAAGTAGCTGCATTTGGCACCTGTCTACCGGGAACTCGTTTTACGTACAAACGAGAAGCTGATAAAGCATTTTGTTTTACTTCACCATAAATTAAAACGATATCCATCAACTCCGAGTTGCTGTACACGTAAGCCATTTTTGACACTTGAAAAATTAATGTTGTAAACACTATTGCAAAAACGTTAATATTAAAATCGGATTTCGGTATTCGGAATCGCCTGCATTCCGATGACACTAGAGGCAGTACAGTAAAAAAAAATTAAATAAAAAAAAGTACTTTCTCAGCCCTATAACTTCTTAAGGAAGTAGAATGGTACTAAAGAAAATTAGAAGCCTTAAAATACGACCAGTTCTTCTATAAACGCTTTCCAGGTTTCGTTTATATTGATAGGTCAAAGCAAAGTTTACAGAATAAATATAAGGTATACCACTCTGTGTCGGCACTTTGATGTTTTGAGATCAAAGCCGTACCGCCGCACGTCCATACTGTCGCAAAAAATGGTCATATACGGACGAGAGACTTAAAAAAGTAGTTTTATTGCAATTGGGAAATATTTATATACGAGAGATATTCCAAAAGTTTGATGTAAGGCAGTGGCGTAGCTAGGCGGGGGGCGAAGCGGCTCCTCGCCCATGACCTCACAATTAAAAGGGCCTCGCGCGAGGCCCCCTTGGGGGTGATTTAAAACCGGACGCCATGAACTCTAAATAGTACGAACCCTAAAAGACCTTACTAAGAATAAGCTTTACCAAGGCTTTACCACACATAATGTAATTAATTTGCACCCTACTGGGTGTGCTCTATCGATAGATTTTTCAGTACTGAAGAGGCTACAAAAAATATTTATTTTTAGCAACCTCATAATTATGAAATTTTCAGATCATCCAGATTTCACTACTTTAACTAATTTTATCATAAATATAAATAAATAATTTTGTAAACAAACTTTCTGATTTTTCACCATTCTTTTCTTGAAAATATACAGGGTGGCATTGAAAAAATTACAATGCATAATATCACGCGATAGAGGACCAAAAAATAATAAAAAAGTTATATACACTAATGTCCGATCGCCTTTTGTTTTCAAGATACAGTATTTAAAAAAATTTTGTAATTTTTTTTTTAATTTCTCCCGATTGTACGAAAATAATTGAACCAAAATTGATGCACACTGTGACCTTGCATGTAACTATTATGTGTCACAATATTCAGTTCATTCAGCATCCAATGGCGGAAGAAAAGGGCCTGGCTGATGCGACTTCGCCCAGGTCTAGATTAGTCCATGCTATTCCACTGATGTAAGGCTGCTTATTGTATAAATAAAATATTTGTAATGTAATAAATATAAATATTATAAAACGATTATAGCTAAATGTATAAAGTTTATAAGTATTTTGTTAGTTAATCTTGGAAGTCGTATATATTGACTGGTAAATTTTAAAATAAAATATATACATGATACAATTAAGTAGCTACTTACATAATTATTGCACACTTTTTTTAATAAATACCAGTACAAAGAACTTACTTGTTCATTCATACAAAAACAATGTTGGTATTGCATTTCGTTATTTTGATTAAGATTTTTAGGAGTCATAAAACTTCCAAATCTGACATCTGCAAAGAGACGATTTTTACTTAGTATGTATACTACACCGGGCATGTCAAATTTCCCGTAAAAAAACGTAAATGTGCTTCAAGAAGGAAAAATACAATTATCTGTTATTTTAAACAAAATGTTCATAAAACCAAAGTTTAAACCAAGAGAAAATCTTTAATTCCGTAAACTTTGATAAAAGTTGTTTATAATTTAAAATAACGCTCAAATACAATCTTTGAAATGAAGATTCTAATTTTTATATCATGACCTATTTCTTTATATTAGTTGATAGAATATAAAATGTATAGCTTGCTTTATCCTTTAGACAATGGAAAAAGAAAAATCACGTCTTGAGGGGCAATTACTCATAATACAATATACCACAGGCATTTTTAGAAGAAAAATAAAATAAACACTAACAGATATTCAAAGTTTTTTGTCTCACACTATATCGGTCGCACACAACACGTTACACTTCTAGCATCGGCCAGCATGCAGGTGCCTGGGTACCGAACGGCCCCCGAGACGGGTGAGGAGAATTGGTAGGGCGGGGCGTATTCGAGAGTGATACAACTTATATATTTATTCTGTAAACTTTGGTCAAAGAAAAAATAACAGATGGTAAGCATGACTATTAGTTTCGATTGCATACATTATAGTTAATGCACAATATACAAATATAATAAAAGTAACCTTCGTCTTATCAGTTCTGATAAAATGAAATATAATAATATTTTGTTGTTATTATATTTTGAGAAGCAGCACTTATGTTCGCAACAGAGTTGTACTCGGTTGATAATATAATGACAGCTAAATTTTAACTGTGAATAAGTATAGACATAAATGTTTATATTTCTTGTACATCTTGTTCTACAATGTATAGCCAAGCCGATGAAAGCCAAATTGGATACGATTTTACCGTCATAAAAACACATAGTGATATTTAAATTGTATACTTTTCTATTTTAAATAAGCACCTCAGAATACCTATAGAAAATAACGTACCTAACATCTTTAGTGAACAGTCGAGTCTAATGTTTTTAAATTTTTTATTTTATTAAAATACACTCCTACCCGTGACCATACGTCCCGCTTTTAAGCTATATATCCCGCTGTCCCCAAAATACTTAAAGAATGTCCCACTTTAACACGAAAATTCATTAATATATGAAAGCATTATTTTTCGATTATGTAAGAGCAAGAGCTAGAATTACTTTTAAACAAAGTTCATACGATAAGTAATAAACTTAAATGGGCAAATAATAATAATAATATTTCCATATGTTTTTAGTAAAATCTTATTAAGATCTTAAAGCATATCTATTAAATAGCAATAAAACTGGAAACCATTTAGGGAAAAATATATACCCTAAATTTGTTATATCAACCATTAAGGCTGTAATGTTCGCAATTTTACAAAGCCGTTTTTAGACGTCCACGGGCTTTCATATTTCTCCTCAATGGAAATTCGTATTAAGATGGAACAAGTTTTAATCAACTAATAAAAGTCTATTTTACTAGACAGCAGAGACATATTTTCAAAAAAAGAAATTAAATCTGAACAATATTTTGGTCGCAATATTGCCCACATTTAGGACTGCGGTGAGACGTTGTTAGGCACTATTATAAAAAAAGAAAGCTGTAGGCTAGTAAATCAGGTCTTCATATAACAGACAATTGCCGCAGATTTTAATTTTTTGCATTTATATTTATGAAATCTGTCCGCCAAGAAGACATGTTTTGCTAAATTTCTGCATACAATTGCCTAACTTACAGGGGCACAAAGTTAAATTTGCCGTTGAAGGTGCTGATGGGCGGAGCCTGATAAAAGCTACACTGTTTGGCCGAACATTATATCCTTAAAAACTGAGCTAACACCAGTAGAAAATCTAACAAAAATATATCTTAAATCTATCCTATAAAACATGTGTTTTATTTTTAAAATAATAATAATTTACCTGCGTCCCGCTCTGTGAAAAAAAACGTTAGTCATACTACACACGCAAGAGTCAAAATATCCAGTGCGGTCCTGTGTACCGCTCAGCTCTCATTGGAAAAATAAAACATATTTATAAACTGATTGACTGGTTCATGAGTAAGCATTGGAAGCGTACGTAATTCCAACAGGTGCTAAAATCTCGTAATAGTAAGTCTAGAATGAGCCCATAAGCCCAAGTTCAATGATCAGTGTAAATTTTACGATATAGCACTGATCGCTCGAAAGATTTTCAGGTGCGTACCATAAATCGCACATTAAAAAATATATAGTTCATAATGCAACTGAAAAATTTTCTTTAAACACTGGAGAAATCTTGTATAGATTTGGACAGCTGTGTCCATGTATCAAGAAAAAAGTATTCAATGAAACTTGAATGCCCTTGTCTTGAGATGGTTTCGTAATTTTTTGTCCTAAAATGATGCAAATATTTATTGTCTTTGATACCAAATATCTAGGTATGCTGAAGAAATATGATTAAAATTCAATAAATATCTAAAATTAAAAATATATTAGCTAAATTTACTGTAGACTTATTTTTTAGCATATCTAGATATTTGGTGTACATTTCTCTAATTGAGTTGAAAAAAATAAACAATGTCAGAATATCGGAAAACAGCCCTTTAAATTTACCGCGTTCAAAAGTTCTTCTACAGGGTGATTTAGAACTTATCTAAAAAAAATTGGGAATAGATACATTATGAAAAATGAAGTTACTATCGTAAAAAGAAATGTAAAAAGTCAAAATCATGATAGTTTCCGAGTAAAAAATTATTGACTATTTAATTTATGGCAATGTGAAAATGCTTTAGCAGAACGGTTTCCCGGTAAGCGCGTGCCAAATACAGCTACTTTTACTGCGGAGTACAGAGAGTGCGAGTGTATGCAAGGCGAAGGAAATTTGAAACCGAATCGTAGAAAAGATGAAGGTGCACGACGTCCACGGTGTATTGCAGCAGTGTGGCGTATCATACACGAAGCTCCATTATAACCGTACTATATACAGCGTGTTCAAGAATTAATAACAAGGGATCGGACGAGGAAGACCGGTACCATGGCCGCCACGATCACCTGACTTTAAATCATTTGGAATTCTTTTTATCGGGATATATAAAAAATGAAGTGTATCGCACCGAAGTGCGTATGTAGGCACATACTATTGATCATTTACGCAAATGTATCGTAGTTGCTTACAATAACATACGAGTTTAAAATGGACAAGAAGCAGAAGCATTTGTGTTAGTTTGTAGAAACTGGGTCAGACGAATCCAAAATTTTAATGTAACATCAGGTATGCCAAACTATTTTATTAATTAAAGCCATACATTAATTCTATTAATAATTAATAACAATAGCGGCAAAAGCAGTTGAATTATAAATAGGTGTTATAAAATATTATTTATTTCTTTTATTGGGATTTTTTCTCTGGTCGCTAATTGCATGCTTTGCCTCCTTATCAAGTTTTACAGTGGATCAGTTTCCAATGCAGAAGTGTATTTTTATATCATTTTCGAATTGCCCTTTCTGATTTTTTTTTTACAAAAAATTTTTTTTTAGATAAATTCGAAATCGCCCTGTGTATTGTTTTGTAAATAAAGGCCGGGACACAATCGAAAAATTTAACTACAAAATATTTAATAATGAAATAGAGAATTCGATAAATATATTTCCACATAGTGACACACAATGGGAAAATAAGATAGTAAATAAGAAATATTTATATCTTATATTTGACCAAGCAAATGTACCATTTCCTCTCCAACTAACCTATTAAATATAAAATACAGAAATAAAAAAGTGAAATTTTAAATAAATTTTGTATTTTTTCTGTAGAAAACTAGTTGAGGACCGCTGACTTTCATACATTTATGAGTCATAGCACTGCAGATTGAACGTGTGGTTCACATTGTTGCCAGTGTTATACAAATGTCTTTGCTTTTCTTGATATTAAACGCATACGTCAAGCTGCTATTTTATTATTTAATATTGTGTGTAGGTACCTTTATTTTTAAAATTTGTTTCACTGATTAAACTGCGAAGTCACTTTATGGTTCTGGATTCGAAATGGTTATTACTGACTCATTTGGGGTTATGTGGTGAAAATTAAATTTAATATGCTGTGTGAAAATCATAGCTTTTCGTTATTTTTCATAAAATAACTTAAGGAAATTGTGTCTTGAATGGCTTTCATTAGACTGATCTATATGACGAACAACACCAGCAGTTACCCTGTATAATATATTATATATTATATTTAATATTTCCATTTCCTTAAGTCATTCATTTTACAGTTGACTAAACTGACATGTAGTTGCATTTTTTAACATACCCAAATTGCAAATCCATTTCGTAATTTAGAAGGCGCATATAAATGCGTATTGACTTGAGTATTTTACGGTAAATTCAATTTACGAACGTGCATCATCATTATTATGCGATATTATCCGCTCATTCATTATAGCAGACGCCTAAAAACGAATAATAATGATAAGCATGTTTCATTTAAATGAGCTGCATTACCTCTTTGGTCGATATGATACAGTAATTTAAATTAATCTTTCCATTTGATGATATTTATACAGAAAGTTATTTATTTTGGAACTAAACGGCGGCTTTATTAACACCACATTGTCTAAAACATTTTATGCGCATGCTGCATTAACTTAACTTAAATTTCTAAGATATAAATCGTAAAGCAACATATTAATTCACCTGAGTAAAGTGGAAAAAAGGAATTGTATTTAAATAGAAAACCCCTAATCGGCCGAAAATAAGCGACGACACTGGCTCGCCGCGTGGATCACCACTGGTGCGTTGCCAAGTTGAATATCCAGAGACAATCCAGGTTCGCTTCGCCAAATTTAACAAGTCAGCGCATTCATTCATTAAAAAAGCAATTCATACAGTAAACAAATGCATTGATTTGAAAAATTGTAGCGTTTCGGCCGTAAATTTCATTATTACACTACGTAGTTTAGTATTTTGTGGTGTGCTGCTTAAGGTACCTATATGATTTGATGTAAGAGAGATACACAATTAACGATAAAAATAACCACCGTTCTAGATAAGCAAATTTATACCACTATAATATCCTGTTCGAAATCGCAACTGATAGTGAGGTATATAGTTAGCATAGCGGTTATTTATTATTTATATTCCATGTGGTTTAGTTGTGAAAATATGACTTTTATTTAAATTTATGAATATCTTTTTGAGCTGTTACAGCAGGTTAGTAAACAATTTATTATTTTTTTATAGGTGAATGGTGTGGTATTACATGGTCGTTGTCATCTAAATGCATCGGCTATTATTAAAGGCCTATCCGGACCAATATTTAAAGTTATAATATTAAGGTAAAATGATACACATGTCTATTTAATTAAAGCGGTAGTGATTTAAATTTCACTCTATCTGCACCTATAAATAATTAATTCATTTAATAATTACATTAATTAAGTATTTATTATATATCATATTATTTATATTGGGAAAGTTTTAATATTTGTTTACTAGTATCAGGGTATGTAACCAGAAATACACGTTTAATATTTAGTTGCCTACCTATATTTTGTTGATTTTGTTGAAATAAGTAATTAGAATAAAGAATAAATTACCTCATAGGTATCTACCCGTACAAACTATTATTTAAAACAGTACCCATTATATAACCTCCAGAATTTAGTCGTTAAATTAATATTCGATTATAATGAGATAATTAAGTCTAAATTTTAAATGTTAAGTCGGTTCTATGCAACTGTTAAGGTTATTATTTTTAACACTCCATTTTGCATTAATTGCTCAAGGTTTAGCCATTTATTTGTTTTACTAATTTTTTTTGCCTCTATTATTATTATTGTTGGCCCGAAAAACGGGTTTTTGTTAACATGAGCGTTTTTCTAAGTATATTTGTGCAGGTTAAGTGTAATGTTGACACTATTGTTTCCTCAATATTTTCTTTTATTGAGGTATTTTCTTGATGACTCAGTAGGTTTGTGTTTATATGTAATGTTTTGTGCATTTTTAGGCGGAAAACTGCCATCGATGACATCGCTGTTAAACCCATCACACAGTTTCCTATTTCGTTGGCAGAGGAGGTGAGTTTCACAGTTTTTCTTTTCTGGAATTTTTCTCAATCACGCAGATGCACGCTTATCTTAAACTCGTCTCGTGATGAATATATATCGTGTTTAAAAAATATCTTGTACCCCCATTACGTATAATTATAAAATTTTGACATAAGCCACCCTACGATTTGATTATTACCGAATACAAAATTGAATTATATGTACTTAATACTTTATTATTTAAATTTTGCACCAAAAACCTGCAGTACGTACTTCAAACTCTTTTTTATTGTATCATTACCACAGATTACATGTATGTAATCTCGTCATTACGTTGTCACTCGATAAATGCATTACAATCATAAGGATAGTGTGAAGAGACACACAGAAGATGGAATTTTCCACTAAAATCATACTTATAAAACTGTTTTGAATATCTACTTAATTAAAAACAAAAAATGTATGATAAAATTACTTGGTTCCAATGATAATTTAAAATCAACGGAAACAAACATAAAATCTTAGTACCACCTCGAATATTGAATTTTACCATAATAAAATAATCGAAAGAAGGACTGTTTTAACACTATTAACCAACTTAAACCTATTCAGCTATTGATGGCTTGTGAAAATAAAAGGGATAATTTTTTTATACCTCTTCAAATTTAATTTTTCAATACTGACATTCTATTTTCAAGTATATTTTGCACATATCGTCACTAACGTATGAAAATTGCCCAAGTCCAAAATAGTACATTTTACAGGAGGGACAAAAAACTTTTTAGAACAAAAACTATTGTTCTACATCAATTTTTTTGTTATTTCGCTTTTATATTAAATTTCTGGAGGTACCAAAAAAAAAACATTTTTCGAATTAAAAAATAATATGAATTTCAACTGATTACCAAAGTACAAGCGTCAGTTCAAAAAAAAATTTTTTCTTCACAAGATGGCTTGAGCTGTTACTCAATTTTGTCAAAAAAAAAGTGGACATAGGAACACCAGAAGAAAATTTAACACCAGAAAAAAATTTAAAATACTGAAAAGATTGAAATTTTGGGAAAGCAATTAAAAGCTGCTAAATTCATTTAATTTTCATACCATATAAAATTTGGACTGACGGTTTCATTCCAAGTAAATGATATATGAAACCCCTTTTGATATATCAGGAATTGTTTTCCCTATTCCACTTTTTAATTTCACAAATTTTGTTTGCCATATTTTTATCAAGAAAGTTCTCTCTTTGAGTATAGAAATTGTTCCCTTAGTAAATATATGGCTCTCACACTAATTCATTATCAAAAAATTACCACTATAATTTTCACCGGTGTTTCTCTTCAAACACAATCAAAATAAATTTGTGTATAAAGTTTTAATAGTTACTATTTTACTAATAGGAGGATAATTCTAAAAAATTATACAATTGAAAATGAGAATGTTAGGAAAGATGTCTATCTAGCATTTTATTCAAGATAAAAAAAATACATAATTTATTTTATAGACATCTATATGATTGTCTAGTGTATTTTTAATATAGAAATTTGAATTGTAAATGGTTGCAAAAGTAGTAGTTTCTTGTAGAAAATATTGTTTATTATAATAGTTTTAAGAGTGTCATTAATTAAAATATACATTTAATTAAAATGCATTTCATCCCTTTGTATTGAACAGGTTAAACATTTTTCATTATTTAGAAGAAAACCGAGATTAAAAATTAAAGTAGATACTTTTACATTTTTTGTCATATTTGCATATTCACTTTATTATATCGTTCGTTATAAATTCAGCTAAGGTTATATTTTCAATGAAACATGTAAATGATAAATGATAATTATGTTTACATAGTGTTTATTCCAAGAAATGTATGATATTTTATTTACCTAATTATCAATTATTACCTCACTCCAATTAAATAGTATTTATTTTCTTTCTTGATATACTATGAAAATAACTTCGTGGAAGGAAACCTCGAAGGAAACATTAAGTCATCAGCATTTCACTTCATGTCATTAACGATGGAAATATTAATTTTTATTGTAAATTAAATTAAATGTTGTGTTGTTGTCATTGAATTGTGGCACCAAAATTTAAAATCCTTTAATACAGCTTCTTCCCATAATTATAATTTGAAGGAAGTTTTCAAGTTTATGGAAACTATTAAACTATTAAGAAAATGTTTCGGCACTTCTATATATCCCGGCAAACTTGTCGCTTCCTTATCTACCTAGATTGAATAATTAGTTATAATGACCGAAGGTCACTGAACAACTATATGTTGATGATAACTTACGGGATTTTCACAGAGCCTATACGAATATAATGCATTTAAGCTTTTTGATACACTCATGCTGCATTGACTCTATTGATGTTAAGTGTGGCATAATCGCTGGGTTTGAAACGGCGATCGGGTTTAAGCCGTGATTGATTTCTTTGGCAGCATGTTTTGCTATGTGTTGTTTGAGGTTGTTTTTGTTTCTGCAGGCCTCCGAAGAACAATTTAGTGCTAGCTATCCAAATGTGCGCACCATCGCTATCAAAAAGGTATGGCCAGCTTTTTTACTCTGTATATACACATTCATTTTATTCGACACTCACGATTTTTTCTTTATTTAAAACAGTGCCTATATGCAGTAATTAACTCGAAATATCTTAGATTATAAAAAAATATATCTGTTCATTTTAAAAAAATATATGTTTCTCAGTAAAAGAAAAAATCTGAAATTCACTCGTATTACAGTTCACATGCCAAAGTCTAGGCGCTACACTAGACACCACATGATTTTATTTTAATAGTAAAACTATTTTTTGCCAAAAATTGATAATCTTTTTTTATGATTCAGAGGAATTGTAGGGCTCTTCTAGAGCTGATCCGTTTTCTATTGCTTTTTCATTTCATCCAAGAAACGAACACAATTTCCATTATGTTTTTGATTTCTAAATTATTAAATAATGTTTTTTGTATTGTGTTAAAGCAGGGAAACCAAAGTTTAGGTATTATGATAATTGAGGGGAAACATGCCGAAGTTGGACAAGGCATATTTATCTCTGACATTCAGGAGGGCAGTTCAGCAGAAAAGGTATACAAATAATGATTTACAAGTACAGTTGCTTCATTTACTTCTGTGAAAATATATTTTTTAATCCTTCAACGTAAATACAGAGTGATTCATTAATCATGGGACAGAGCCAGCAGGTTACTGACTTCAAAATAGAGTGATTCAGCCAAATATGCCTTATCTGAATGTTGCTCGTTTTTGATCCACAGGGTGTCAAAGGTAAAATTTTATTTTCGATATTTGTAAACAACTTTTAAAAAAATCCGAATATGTTCTTACATTTTGGAGATCGAGTATGAAGAAAAGTGGCAGTGTAATGTAGATTAAAAACATCCTTAAATAATTCTCAATATAACCTTGTTATAACTACCTGTCATAAAATCCTCTATAAGAAAAAATTTGCTACATTCATGTATTTAGTTATCGTTTTTCCGATTCTCAATTTAACTGCTTACAGAGTTTCGGGTCCACGAGAACTGACTGAATATCGTACGATCTCAATAAAGTTAACAAAATTACAAAAAAAATACAGAAAATTTCCACTACACCTTCACATACAAAATAGATTTCTTGGATTGTTGTTCACCCCCACACTTGAATTATTACAAATTGTTTTATGCAGATTCTGTACTTTTCTTCATTCAAGATAAATGGTACATATAGAAAAATATTAAATAACACAAAACTCCACACTTCTTTTAAGTAATTTGTTGTTCACTCCTACAGCAGTTCCGAAATCTATCAACAGATGTCAGCCACTTCGTGATTTTCGTCAATTGATTCCCCTACCATTTTTATCTAGAGAAAAACTATTGTTGTGAATGTTGATCTAAAGATAACAGTTTCATCAAACCTTGACAATCTCTTTGTAATTTTGCACATCGCCATCAAGTAACATTTTGCTGTATTTTCAACATAAAAGGCATTTTACCTGAAACCAAAACAGTTTTTACTCAGTGCACTAAATATTTCAAATAGGATTATTTTGAAAACAGTTTCAACTCTTTCAACAAAATATACCTTTTCTACATAAAAAAGGTAGGAGGATTGTTTCAATAGTGAGAATAGATCACTCAGATGCAAAAAAATTCTGTCATTTAAATGAATCTTGATGTGCCATAAGTGACGCCCTCTACTAGTGACGTCAAAATTAGAAACAAATTTGAATTTCCCACCTCAAGAAAACCTGATTTCCAAAATGTATACAAATATTTGGATTTTTTAAAAGTAATTTACAAATATCGAAAATCAAATTATAACTTTGACATCCTGTATGTTTTTAACCATCAACTTGGACTAGGGTAAGTTTGGCTACATCGCATTATTTCGTCATCAGGAATCTACTCTTGCTTTGTATCCTGTTAATTTTGAAACACGCTGTATAATAATTCTTTCAATTAGTATAAATTAAAATTTTATTTTCATATAAATTATTTCACGAATTGATGGAATTTACATTTCCAGAAAATGAGCAACTCTCATTGTAAAAGCATCTGTGCTAAATGCTGTTATGAGTGTGTTATTTTTCTCTAAAGCTATATATGTTTTCTTTGAAGGCTGGCCTAGAAATTGGAGAAATGATATTGGCTGTCAATAAAGATTCTCTAGTTGGTTCCAATTATGATACGGTATGTATGTGCTTGTGACTGATCTGGCTTTGTGGATACTATGTACCCAGTTAAAAATACGGGGTGTTGCTGAAATAATTGCGTTCCTTCAAAGGAACAATGGAGGATGTGAAAGTAAATAATTGTCATAAAGCATTTTATAATCTAGATATCTAGAATGTCATTATTAATAACATCAAATCGCAACGTTTTTTGACAGTTGAAATGTCTCAAACACTTTTAGAGGTTCTCAAAAAGTGTTGGAACAACACTGAGACTGAAATTATTTAAAAAATTAACTATAAATCGATAAAAACTCGAAATACGCAACACCGTTTAAACGGTAACACAATTGGTTCGAATAAGTTTATCACACTCCCACAACACACATTCATTGAAAATCACTGCTAGAAATATGAATTCTGTGCGTGGGGGTTAGCATTCCAGCAATAGTGAGTGTTGTCAAAATTCAGTATTTCATTTCTTGGTAGTATTTGCATGTGAAGATTACTGTACTTGTACAATTTGGTTCTTGTGACATTTGCTACCGAAACAGCAAAAATTTAACTTAAAATTATCTGCAGTCAAAGCCTGCCTAAATATAGAGTGTTTCAAGAGGAGATGTAAAAATATAGTTTAGTATGTTATTCTACGTTTAATTTTAAGCAAAAAATTTCCTATGAACTTAGGTCTGGAAACGCTTTGTTTAGGATATACAGGATGTCAAATTTAAAAAAAATTATTACATTTTCTTTAATAACTCTGGACTACTTTGAGTTAAATCCATGAAATTTTGTATGCGGAGGTTTTTTGGGACGGGAAATTCAAATTTTATGCACAATTGACTGTATCTCCAAGCGGGCGCCATAAGCAACCATTAGGATCCTTTTAAATCGCTTTTTTGTGCCACGGTGTGTCATTTCGGAATAGAAAAACATTTTCTCCTACATTTTCTGTTTAGGATTGAAGTTTCTAGGAGCAACCGTTTCTGTTAAAAACTCATATAAAGATGGTGATGCATGTAAATTATGTATTAGAGTGAACTGAATGTTATTGTCAGGTTTTGTACATTTAGTTTAGAGATTTTATTTTTGCAATTCTCACAAAAAATTCAGGCTGTTTTGATTCAAAACTAATAGTTCTTAGTCTTTAAAGTGTTTTTTAGATGAAAGTAAGGTAGCACTCTAATACATAATTTGCATGCATCATCATCTTTAGATGAGTGTTAACGGAAATGGTTGCTCCTAGAGACTTCAATAAGGTGTACATTTCTTAAGTGGAAAAGGTAGGGGAAAATGTTTTTCTATTCCAAAATGACATACACCGTGGCACAAAAAAGTTGAAGCGATTTGAAAGGATCCTAATGGTCACTTGTGGCGACCTCTTGGAGATATAGCCAATTGTGCATAAAATTTGAATTTCCCATCCCAAGAAACCTTTTATGAATTTAATTCAAAATAGTCGAGAGTTACACTTTGTATACACAATGAATACAAGTTGCTTAATGAAAATTGTTTATTTTTGCATCCTCTATTACCCTTTTGAAGATACTCGCTTGGTTCAGAAACACCTTGTATATGTTTGCATTTATAACAATACATCAAGTGTTACAATGACTGTTTACATTTTTTATTATATTAATTATTAAAAAATTGGTAATCCATTTACCATATATTTCAATGTTTAGAAATAGAGCAGTTATTAAATTTGTTAATAGCATGTAATGCTTTAAAGTGATAAAGCTACCTCATCAGTAAACATATCTGTGTTTGTTTACCGTAGCTAATCTATCTTTACACTGTATCAGTTTGATAGCATTCTTAAGGTAATTCTAATGAAATAATTACTACAACACTGTTATATTTCTGTACTTATGGCTATTTAAATGGAAGAGTATTAGTATTTTTTTATATGTTCTCGTAATTGCTACACATAAATCAATTTCTATGAATTATCTGAAAATTGATATTGTTTTCACAGGCCGCCAATCTGCTGAAAAGAACGGAAGGATTAGTGACTCTAGTGGTATCTAACCCTGGTAAGAAGGAATCCGTTCCATCTCCACTACCTACTCCTACATTACCAGTGAACAATGCAGTGGTGGAGAATAATAAGAATGCTATTTCGAAGCCCGTAACTCTGAAGCCTGTCGCTCCACATTCTCGACCTACTACCCCTGTACCTGGTCAGTATTATTAATTTTGTTAATAAAATATTTAACAAATATTAACTTAAGTATTTTTATTTTTCTTTCAGAGCCAGTCGCCGATCCTCTGACATGCCCAATAGTTCCCGGAAGAGACACAACTATTGAGATCGTTACTGATAATAAAGGTTTGGGAATTTTCTTCATTGGAGGAAAGGATACGCAAATAAATGTAAGTGTGGATATATTTTCAGTTAGTCAATTTATTTAGCACATTTTTTGTGGCTACCTATATTAATTGTATAATTAATTTTAGAATGGAATAGTGCTGGTGGAAATATACCCTGGAGGTACCATTGACAAAGACAGAAGACTGCAACCTGGCGATCAAATTTTAGAAGTTAACGGAGCATCTCTAAAGGATGTTACTAATACAACAGCTTCACAAGCTTTGAGACAAACACTGCCAAAGGTATGTTCATTTATTTGATGTGTAAAATATTTTTCCTTTTTTATTTTCTTATTTATTACGTTTGTTTCTAAGATTGATATTATTTATTCTACATTTCGTGAGATTCTTAATGAAATATTTTATTCTGCAAAAACATACCTCCCTGTACATGCATTTTTTGTCAAGAATGGCTTCTCAAAAAATGTTAAAAAAATACTTTATTTCTAGCTCCTAATTGTGGACGTACTGCATACAGCAATCTGTTTATATAAATTCGCTAGTATGATGTTATTCTACACTAACTATGACTAAGTACAAATATTTTAAGAGGGGCAGAGAAAAATAAGAATTAATGGAATCACTCTTCCAAACTTATGTATAAAAAGAGAAAAATAATTATTTTTATATTAAGTGTTCAAAATCAGTTTTTTTTTTTTTTAATTATTCGAAAGCACCATCAAACACTGATTTGACGCAGGAAATGTAAACAATATTTTTGTCCAACTCACCAAAGTTTTTGCGACTGTAGGTTTATTATTTTTCAATACGTTTTCAATGAAGTTAGTGTCAATGGTGAACTGTGAAAAAAAACTTTTTTTCATGTTTGCATGTTTCTGTTTCCATTTTTTCACGATAGCGTGCTTTTATCAATCGCCATTAAAAAAATTGTAAATTTTGCAATATCTATAGCCATTAAAAAAAGATGTCTTTTCTGACAGTTCACGAGATAGTTATTTTTATACTAAGTGCGCAAAATCAGTGTCAGCGGTGAACAAAAACACGCTATCGTGAGAAAATGGAACAAAAACAAGCAGTCCTCAAAAAAAATTTTTTTTTTCACAGTTTGAGTACTTTTTTATATTCATATAGATACAATTGAGGGTATTCAAAACCGGTTTTTGAAGGTTTACGCGTACCGCATGAGACATGGCACTGGACTACAAACAAACTACTTTCAACTTTGTCAAGAGCTGAATTTAAATTTCATTTGTAGGACACTTTTAGATTCTGTTGAAACTCCTGAATAAAGTGATAGATTTTCCTCAATTGCTTAGTTCATTAATACATTCATACTAAGATTAGAACACGGAACTGTCCATTATTTTATTTTTCATTTCATAGAACAAACTTGATATATTATTCCTATTTCAAGAATGCAAAGAGGGTTTATATATTCAAAGTCATCTTGATATTTCAAGTCAAAGTTGATCAACTTTTAAGAGCAAATTGCAGCAGGTTCTTTGCTTTTCTTTAGTTATTCTTAATTTTGTTTTCACTGTAGCAAAAGTCAATTTAGGTGTTGTATTGTATGATGGTACTGCACTACTGTGATTATTTTTAATTTTAATGGATGTTGGAATTATGATATTATAAACTAATTAATGTTCAATTCATGTTTGTTACATTATTCTCTTTTTTCTTTATTTTTAAGATATTTATTGTGTAAACCGCTGATTAATAAACAAATAAATGTCACTTTTGGCATCGACACTAACTTCAATCAGTGTTTTATGGCGTTTTTGAATGATTTTTTGTCTTGACCTACGGTCTTGACCAAAAATTCACATTTTCACACACCATTAGAAAAACACTGATTTTGCACACTTAATATAAAAAAGCGTACTTAGTTCATTTGAGGCCTTCCTATTTGCTAATAAAGCCTAAACAATGACAAATGGAACGTCATTCCGTTCAAACTATACGGTTTTTTGTACCATTAGGCTCAAGCACATTCAACATTTGCGCATAAAACCGATTCAAACAGTTTCTAAACCGTGCAAAATTTGGATGTTGGAACAAACCCTTATTTATCGGCGACTGTGGTCATCCCTCCACTCAGAGGTTATTTAATAATAATAATAATATAAGTAAGAATATTTATTAATATATTTATTTGGAAAATACGACAACTAGCAACACAATTATGGCAGACGGAAGACTAAATGGCAAATTTCTTGGTTATCTGACAAGATTTTATAATTAATGACTGCGGCGGATACATTTGAAAATTTCTATTATCTATTAGTTTTCCTTTCTCACGATTTTCTTAGAACAAATCGACATTTTATTTAACTGCACGTGGAGTGTGTGCTTTGTTGTTAGTGGGTAATCCTGACAGACCTGTAATGAGTGAAAATGTAGTTTTGACAGCTGACAAATATTACAGCTAACCGGATTAACTGTTACTTAATAAGGTATTATTATTAATAAAAATGTTCATTTTTGTTTCTCCATTTGGCAACGCCATAAAAAAACGACCGCTTGGTAGTTGACAGATCTAAGCCATCTCAGACGATGGTTATCATAGGTGCCGATTTTCCGGAAGAAGAGAGGGTTTCCCTCATTTTTGAAACATCGAGCTAGAATTCTAAAATATTTTTTTTATTGTCTTTTAGGTCTCCCTGAGTACTTAGTCAAAATTTTTGTACTTAGTTATAGTTAACCCTGTATATTTGTCTAAAGATCCATTTACTTTTGCATAAAAAAATATCTTTTTTCTTTGAGAATTAATTTTCAAGGAAATGTAGTTGATTAAAACAAGGTGTAAAATAATTTTCTGTTACTAAATTCAATATAAAAAATTAATATGTACAATTTTTCAAAAACAAGAATAACAACCCTTGAGACTAAGTTTTGAACAAGTTATAGTTTCCAAATATGCGTGTACCCTAGAGTTTATTTAAAAAATATTTAAATTTTATTTTGTACATACATACATTATACACAAATAAAAGTAGACACCCTGTTTATCAGCACAACTGTACTGCACAACTGTAAATCGAGATACGCTGTAGGTACATCATTTAAATTCATAGCCATGTTACAGAATAACTGCCACTAAATGGCCAATGAATAGCTATTTAAAACCTTAATTGTAATTGGCGCACAATTAATTTCTTTAATGTTATTCGATAGTTAATTATTCAAAATAAGAATTGTTAAGGGAAGCCTGGAAAATCTGTAATATATTTATATCTCTTGCAGATGAAAATGAGCATATATAGACCTAACAATATCGAGTATTCTACAATAGAAGTTGACCTAATTAAGAAATCTGGAAAAGGACTAGGATTAAGTGTTGTAGCTAGAAAATCTGGAAAAGGGGTATACATAGCTGATATAGTAAGTAAATTTTGTTAAAAAAATGTTCAAGTTATAATTTAACGAATGTCTCTTGTAATTATGTGTGATTTTTTTATTTTTTACTTTTTATTATTCAGCAACGAAAAAAGACCTTTTTATGACATTAAGACTACACCAATTTTTAAAAATCTAGAGAATGACTCAAAGATAATATAAAAGCACTATTACTACAAAGCGTATAAAATATAAAATCATTGAAGAGCTTAAGCATGATTTTTCTCAGTATTCATATTGTGCTGCTCTTTAAGCACAATGATAACTGTAGATACGATAAAAGCACAATCAAACTGAAGTCCGATGTGTTCTTTGTCTCTGTGTATTGTGTTAAGAAAATTTTTTTTTAGTGTGTGTAAACCGTGTGCATTTGTACTTGATTTAACCAACGATAGGCATGTCAATTGCATAAGTGTAGGCACGGGTTGCTACTTTCAATTTCTATTATTATATCAAATTAAAACATAAATTAATGCAACCGTAAAATATTGATACACAATAACAGTTAAAAATTAGCCAAAATCTGAGTTATAGTAAATGGTCAAAATATTATCATTTTTATTATCATTCTAATGTCCCAAAATTGTCAACAATTGTTATACATAGTGATTCAGTCATAAGGTCATTAATTTTAAGAGGAGATGGGGAAAAATGTGTATAAAACGATGACTGATTAAAAAATTTTTCAAATGTATATATATGCTGAAGAAAAAAATTTCAAATCATTATTTAAATCCGTTTTCGGACTGTCACTGTCCGATTCATACAGCTCCGAAACCAATTTGTTGGCCGCCTGGGTGTAATGTAGCCTAATATTTAAATTTTGGCTAGTATCAGGCATCATAAAGAAGCTTGACTACGTATTATCTATTGTGATAATGACACTTTAAAATGAATTTGGTGGTGTTTTAAAATGCTGGCGTATTTGTCATGACATCTACTCTCAAAGATCATCAAAAACTGTTTTGAGGGAGTGACATTATTCTTGCAATATATGTGTATCTCGAAGTCAAGGGAAGTGTAAATATGCAAACAGCAGTACAATCACAATCCCAGTTAGAATAAATCTGTAAACTGGCGTTATTTAGTGATCTGACATTTTTATTTGATAAATTGCGGTGTGCCATTTTGATTATACATTTTGAAATGCAAATTCAAACAGATAAATACCACAGCTTTATTTATTTCCTTTTAATGAAAGTTGATTTGGGGAAGCGCGAAACTTGTACTTAACCAGAATATTTTGCATGGCCCAGTTAATACCATTGTTAAAAATCTGTTATAAGAAAATTCAGCATACATATATGTATTAATGGATAATAGTCCATAAAAAGAACACAAACATTTAGCTATGATGTTTCACCACTCACTAGGAAATTGTTGTTACGGAGCTCTATATTACTGGGGGTTATGGATTGATTTACTTTCATTTAAAAGATCAAGTAAAAAAATTGTTTTCCAATTTTTTTAGTCTTGCGAATATTTGGTTGAAATTAGTGACTGAATCACTTTGTATACCTATATCCTGAAAACAATAGTTATTATGTAATTAAATTATTTTTATTGTGTTTTTTTTTTTCAAATATTTTTTATATCTGGGCCCCTTTCAAACTGGTACTCCTATGCAGTGTTGCTTTCCTCACGTTTTGCTCGTCATGCTAGTCCAGACGCTAGCAATGAGTCACTCTCTGGATTATCGAAGATTGGGTATCGATTAATATCAAACGATATCATTATTCATTAAGATATTGTGTGTAATTATTTATTTGTAGCATTTTTTGTTACTTTTTTGCTTAATTGGTTATTCCTACCACTGAAATATATAAAAATATTAACAAATAACCTTGTGCTTAATAGATCAATCGAGGGATTGCTTTTTATAAGGGGTTATTTAATAATATTTTGCCAGTGGCAAGAATATCCATTTAAAAAAACGATATTGTTACGGAAGCCCACTTACCTTTTAGTTTTTTAATGTTCCTGTTTACGTTATAATTTATAATTCTTGTGATGCCTTTATATTGACGTTTTCTTGAATAGTCCAGGCTATATTCTATTTAATTTTTGGCGTGTTTTCGATGTCACAGAAACTTCGAGAATCCTAAAAAGATATATAAGCGGTTCGGTATCGCCGCTGAAGTCAGTTTATATTGAGAAGCCGAACGTGAGCGACAAACGTCAAAGTAAAGCGTTGATAGTTGTGAAATTTGTTTGAAGGATATTTCTTGTATAATCAAAAGTGACAATAAAGTTTGTTTGTCTACGTGACATGTTCCCACGCACAGTCTACATTGAGGTTACAATATTGTTTGTTTTGTCCATAGATAAACGGTGGAACAGCCGATCTAGATGGTAGAATAGTTAAAGGTGATCTACTAATTTCTGTTAATGGACAAAACGTAGAGAATTCAACAGGAGAAGAAGCAGGGGCCATATTAAAGACTGTCATGGGTCGAGTTTCCCTTAAGCTGCGTAGATATAAACCTACTACAAGATAATTAATTCATATTACGTAAATCTTTATTCGTTTACTTCTTTAATTTCTCACTGATAACTCAACAGCACTTTTTCCTTACATATTGAATTCTAGAATGGATTCCAAAATACTTTGGATGAATTTTTGTGGCCAACGTTTATTGCAACGGCTTACAGTAAAAAGATACCGAATGCTTTTAATAGGTATTCTCTTGAAATGATAGGAAACATTGAAATCACCCCATAAGTATGCGTAAGATCTGCTCTAGTGTCCCTTGAGAGAGGGCATAAATTTTAAGCCAATATTTCTCAGGTAATAAAAATAATTTATATAATTGTTTGCTCTGAATGCACCGCCTCTAAATATAGGCTTCCACAATTTCAAATATTTGTATATAGGGTGGATCATTAATAATGGGCCATAAGCAGGAGTGACGTCTTTTAGATAAAATATGAAGATATAGGTGTGGAAAAAGGTACAGGATGTAAAAGTGAAAATTATTTTATTTTTTTTTAATAGCTCCAATACCGCTCAACCGATTGTCACCAAATTTGGTAGTAACACAATGTTTAAGAAAACAAATCATAGTTTTTTGTATAAAATCAGGTTAAAACCACTGAAATGTACAATATGGAATGCTCTTAGTTCCACTGCGCATCCATATAAAGTGACAAACCTAGGAGCAGACAAAAGGAGGCACATGAAACTCGGCAAAGAGATACTTCATTGGTTATGTATGTTGGTATGAGAGAGACAATCGTCTGCACGTACGATATGAATTGTGTTCTTAATTTCTCATTATTTTGTTTGTAAATACGTCATTGGGGTATGGTGTGGTTAACCAGTACATTATTTTATCTTGTATCTCGTTAGTGTTATTCTTTGTGTATTTTTGTGGGTGTTGTTGTTGGAGCATGTCGTGTTTTATAAGGGACTGTAAAATTAACCAGCATATTGTCGTTCGAACTGCAAAACCTCGTATTTGCACTTTTGTAAGAAAATGAGTTTTTTGGCTTATTAGAATTGTCGCGCAGTTTGACGAGCATTCCAGTCATCATAATATGAAATTTCATTTCAGTGGTTAAAACTGCTCTAAAAGATTTCTCTTTACATGCAACTTCGACAATGCTAGTGAAATTTATTTTCAGTATTCATTAATCAGTATTGTGATACGACAAATGAATCGAATATTTTATTTTATATTCAGAGTAATTTTTGGAAAAAAATTCAAAATTGCCCATTTCGATGCATTTTCTAATTCTCTTGATAATAGATTTCCTCACATCGAAAATATATTTGGATATTCGTTGTCCCCTATTCAAAAATCAAATATGTAGTTGTTTTTGGTCACTCTTTTCATTTGTCATTTATAAA
This sequence comes from Monochamus alternatus, assembly GCA_037114965.1. NCBI lineage: Eukaryota > Metazoa > Arthropoda > Insecta > Coleoptera > Cerambycidae > Monochamus > Monochamus alternatus. Next base: position 91,999,065 of record CM073427.1, on the reverse strand, counting down.
CCATGTTATGTTGTTTTTTTTTATTCAAGGTGTTAAAATGATTTTCTGAATATAATAACAATAGCATTTTTTACGTCGAGTGTAAGCAAAAATCTTAGGATGGTTTTCTTGAAAACGGTAGGAATTATCAAGTTCAACCTAATCATAATGTTTTGTCAAAAAATTAAAAGAGAATTTATCTTCAGGCATTGCTAATATGGCACCTTCTATGTCCAAACGTAATGTAATACTTAAATTATGATTTATTTTCTTCAAAAATGTTTCTGTACCAAATTTGGTGACAATCGGTTGAGCGGTACTGGAGTTGATACAAAAATCATTTCAACTGTCCATCCTGATCTTTTTCCACAACATTTTACTAAGACATATTTAGCTATATCTTCATATTTTATTTCAAAGATGTTGTTCCTGCTCTGTGGTCCATTATTAATTAATGGTTCACCCTGTATATTCTTAATTTTTCAGAAATGAAGAAAATTCTAAACCATTCTAATAATTCTGAATTGATTCATTTTGTAAGCCATAACTTGTACGCCTATAATTATTTTTGTTGCAAATGTAAATATTTAGGTAAAAAAAAAAATATTTTTTCAATGGAAAATAGTAGGTTAACGGAAATAAATTTATAAATATGAATAAATAAACAATAAAACATGCATTTAAAATTTTTTAAATTCTATCAATGTAATTTCAAGTTGTGTGCTGAAAATTATGGGTGATAGAATTCACCTACAGAGTGCATGACAAATAAAAAAATAACATAACTTGGAGGTTGATTTTAACAAAACTACAAATTTAATTATAAATAATAACTTATTTCTTTAATAACAAAAACTTATGTTTGCATTTGCAGTATGATACTAAGAAAAATATTAAAATTTTCTCAAGTATCGAGAAATTTTAGAAAAAAGTTTAAACCTTGAACACCCAGTATTTCTTAAACCAACGACATTCGTATAAGGCATGATGAGCTCAAACATAATATTTTGGTGTCTAGTGTTGACCCATTCTTTCTGACTCACTCTGTATTTAACCTTTTTACTAATTTTTACCTGAGAAATATCCCCTTCTTAAAGTTGCTTGTGGGACCTGAATATATTAGTAAAAATCATTGCTGTTATAACTTTTAAGTGTTTATGTAATTTTTGAATAGGTTTTCTATTTTTTAGTATTTTGTCACAATAATTGTATTATTTGAAATTTAAAAGAGGCGAACTGGTAGCTGCCAGAAACAGAGTTAAAATGCACATCCCTAGCATTAGCCGGGATTAGCCCAATGTAGACGTTATCATGTAACTACTGTCACAAAATATATAACTAGACTACTGTATTAGTCTAATAACAGCCATACACAGTTCAGTCACAGGTTAAGGTAGTTTGCTTCGCCCGTTGTTCGCACTCACAGTGTTCGCCATTTGAGCTTCGATTGTCGATTCAGTTTTACAAACACGAATACACTTTCACCGTCACATTTGTAGAACTGCTCAGTTCATTGAGAAGAACAAGTTCAGTAAACAACTGTTACACACCTGTTTTCAAGAACCTGTTCTGTTCTTTTCATAACTCTGTCCACACAGAGCCTAGCCCGAGAACAACCAGGGCAGGTAAAAGAATCCCAGCTAATGCTAGGGATGTGCATTTTAACTCTGTTTCTGGCAGCTACCGGTTACCGAGGTCACGGCATAACAACCCGGAAAATCACCATGTATCAAATTACATACATTTTATTTATTAACTTATTATTATTTTAAAATGAAATGAAGAGCAGTTTGCTCATGTATGTTTTAATATATGGTTTAGAATAATATACAGTCAAATTCGGTTATAACAACGTTGAAGGAAATTGAGTATTTTGTCGTTATATCCGAATGTTGCTACATCCGAAATCACTAGAAACGAAATCCGCCATACTTGAAAATGTTGCTTATGGGGTAATTTTATTCGCTATGTTCTGAAGATTGCCTCCTCACAGACATGTCCTATACGTTACTATAATTGTTAATCAATAAATAAAATTTTTATTAGTTGAGCTATTAAGCAATTGTGCAATTTATATTATTTATCGGTACTTGTTCGGTTGCCTTGATTTCGTGCATTTTTGTTGCATTTATTTTATGTCCTAATAAAACCTAGGTATATTAATGTTTATCTAGTCAAATAAGTTATTGTTGTTACTTAATTTATTATCTGTACGTATTTAGTGAAATAGGATACCTGCTTGAATTGTGATAAAACTTATTAAAAACTAGCAGAATGGAATAAGTATACATTAAACCGATGATTTGTAACAAATATTTTATTCTACTTCACGATACGCTCGAGAGTAATTTTGAATGTTTGTTTCATTTAAGAAAGTTACAGAGAACTTTCGAATAATAGATTTAAATTTAATATTTAGAATGGATCGTATAAGAATGCATGTATTATTTATTATTTTAGAATATTTTGCAGATATTTAGGTATTAGTAAATATATTGAACAGACTGTAATAATTTGTATATACTATTGTCTCTTGCAAGAGTTCACTACCTGTACTAAATCTAGGACTATTTTGTAAATAGCGTTATGCAATGTTGCATGCTAGAATTTTAATAAAATTCACTTTATCTCTTGCTATTCCGATGTCTTATTGAACCTAAATATTTCCTAAAATCACCCCTCAATGCTGTAACCCCATGGGTTATTATTTAATTGTTACCAATAGTATCATAACGATCTTATACAGGGTTAACTACGACTAAGTACAAATATTTTAAGAGGGGATAGAAAAAATAAGAATTAACAGAATTTCCTTTCAAAAAATTTCCAAACTTATTTATAAAGCGAAAAAATTTTTTTTTCGATATATTAAATCCTTATTTAACGCCGCTAATGTAAGAATCAGAGTATGCAACCAGCAAGCAACCGTCATGCAGCAGTCGAGTCGATTCGCTGTCATGTTATAATTTAATTCCTGTGTTTACGTTGTAGCTTTGTGTTCTTCTTCAGTTTTTAGTGCCTTATTTTAATTTTAAACGTTTTACAGTTAATAAATAAAGGAATATGTATCGGATGTTTTTTTAGGTTATGGGATAAGACTGCCGCGGGTGTTAAACGTTTTCTGTTATCTATTAGAACCTACCTACTCATCCCTTTCTTCGATTTTGTTATAATACATAGGCATTGTATCTAACTGTACTTACGGGAAGTGGTTAAAATTTTTGTACTTAGTCATAGTTAACCCTGTATATATTAAAAAGGATCAAAATTATCTTTATATTTAATTTAAATTCATCATTAAAATATCATATAGATCATCTAATTGTTTTACTTACTCATCTTTAACTTTATAATCCACGTAATTACCCAATTAAGGCACTTCTTGAATTTATTAAAAAAGATACGCCACATTTCCAAACAATAAATAAAGTGTTAACAAAAATAAAGAAAATAACTGTAACAAACAAATATTAAACTAAATGTGTCCTGGTTGTTCTCAGGTTAGGTTCTGTAGGGACAGACCCCCAAAAGCTTCACCCTGACTCGGCTTTTGTAGAATCATTACTGAAGATGCCGACAGTGAAGAGTGGCGAAACATTTGGAAGCATGGGACGCGACCAGTTACAGAAGCAGCTACTGGACATCTCGGAAGACCACCATTATCCGAGGAACAGTTCCAACCGTAAGAGTCGTATGACCAACAGTATGAGCCGAAATAAATATATGGGCGGACCCAGAGATACCAATAGCGGGTCTGTCCCCACAGAGTCTAGCCTGAGAACAAGCAGAGCAGGTCAAAGAATCCCACTTGAAGCTAGTGATGTGCGCTTTAATTTTGTTATTGGCAGTGACCAGTTACAAAGGTCACATAACAACCCGGAAAATCAGTATATATGAAATAATAGCACTGGCCGTCAAAGCCTAAAAATCACACTATTAAACTAGATACTTTATAAACCTATAATTTGTATACGCCAAATCAAGACTGAGACAGACGCTAAAGTATTAGCCTGTGTGTCGACTCCCAAAAGGGCACTGCGGAGGTACCTCCAGACATTGTTCTATTCCACTCTCTAACAAATGCGAGTGATTTTCTCCCTAATTTCCTTAAGTTTTACTGGTTCTTGACTATTTCCCGTATCTTAGCGGGTTGTACTTGATTATACAAATAATAAAGAGATAATTGACACTATCTATCCTTTTCTAGAACTTCTATGTCTCTACTCATTGCTAGTATTAGAATATTGAATATTCTCTTTCTTTGATGGCACCAAAAGAGGCACCACATGGCTACAAGGGCTTTAAAAATACTTGTTCCTATGTCTCTATTTACGAATAACATTTAATTTACGAAAGTGACCAGTCATTGACCATAAAATACTGATCATTTCGAAAATAAATTATGTATTAAAATACAAAAATACTCGTCAAAGTAACAATGAAATGTTTAGAAATAAAAAAACAATCAAACAACAATAAAGAATAAAAATAGTAGGCAAGTTGAATGGAAAAGTTATTGTTTCTATATAAGTATGACCATACATGATGGATTACATTTTCCTGTTGTTATATAACTAATCTTTGAATAATCATTTGTCATTTAGCGACCACAGTTGCTGGTTTTTAAATAATTGGACATTTAATTATGACTTGTTTTTCAGTAATAAAGCACCCCATGATTCTGCTCCAAAGAAAATTTTATTATTCATGTTGAGAAAAAAAACTGGTTTCTAGGATGCTTTAAATCATATTTTATGATATGAATAAACTGTAGTTTACAATGTAAAGAGAACAAAATAAATGTACATCCTAAAAGCGGTGAAATGTTTTATTAATTTATATACACTCTGTTTCTGTAAATAATTGATATTTGAAATAAGAAAATACCACAAAAAATGCAGGAAGATTTTAAAATTTCCCTGAAATTTTTTTGTTCAGATTCTTTTATTTAAATTATTTAAGAGGTTTATGGTATAATTAAACTGATATGAAAAGAAAAATTACAACACAGCTTTTAATTTCTCTAAGAACGGAACACCCTAGTAAGAAGCAGGAAATTTATGCCAAACTTACATGGAAAAATGATCATGCTTGCTCTCATACTGAAAACTGCTGTTTTATAGACAAATAATCATTCTTTTAATAAGATAATTATGTAAAAAAGAAAATCCACCTGGTTCTTATTAGCGTAAAACCAAACTATAAATCGAATTGCTGAAATGGAATCATATCTTTTTACTGTTGGAAGAAAAATGAGTTATCTATACCTTTTTACTTTGTTCATTATACAGTGTGAAAAATACTAATTTACATCGGTTTAAAGTGTTATACTAATTTTTTAGAGAATTGTATAAGATGTAATGTTTATGTCGTATACAATTTTCTCAATGAGCAGTTGCCATGTAAATAAAATTCGGGAAACTTTATGACAACAGGTGAAAATATGCTTTTTTCGTAAATGACTTACCACCCTTTAATCTGTTATACGCCCTGGAGGAAACTTGTATTATCGGCACAATGCCAAGATAATTTAAACTCACTTAGATTTTTAGTCTCTAAAGACAGCTGTCGATTTATTGAAAAATGCACTCTTAAAAATACCATTATACAAATAGTTTGCTCTTGTTGGGACTATGTGGGATACATTTGTATATCTATTGTCAATTTCTCATAAAAAAAATATGGAGCTATAGTCCCTTTAATAAAAGTAAAATGTTTGTGTGTGTATTACAACTTTGATCTTCATTATGAATATATTTATTATTTGTTGTTTATATAAGAAAATATGTAGAATATCTAGAAATTAAAAACAAGTAACAGTTAAAACGTGTTTAATATACCAAAGTATAAAACAGTTATTACGTATTTATATGTATAATCGGGTACACATTTCAAACAAATTTAACTGAAAGATTTTAAATGCCCACAGAATACTAAGAAAAAATTAATTTTCTCCTTCGTCACCCTCTTCCTCTTCATCAAATTCACCTTCCTCTTCCGCAGTTGCGTCTTGGTATTGTTGATATTCGGACACCAAGTCATTCATGTTACTCTCAGCTTCAGTGAATTCCATTTCATCCATCCCTTCACCCGTATACCAATGCAAGAAAGCCTTACGTCTAAACATAGCTGTAAACTGTTCGGATATTCTCTTAAATAATTCCTGAATACAGGTCGAGTTTCCTATAAAAGTAGATGACATTTTGAGTCCTCTAGGAGGAATGTCGCATACGGCTGTCTTAACGTTATTCGGGATCCACTCCACAAAGTAACTACTGTTCTTATTTTGAATATTCAACATCTGTTCATCTACCTCCTTCATAGACATTCTTCCTCGGAAAATTGCAGCGACTGTTAAATACCTGCCGTGTCTGGGATCGCAGGCTGCCATCATATTCTTTGCATCAAACATTTGCAAAACGAGTTCAGGAACGGTGAGGGCGCGGTATTGTTGACTGCCACGAGATGTTAGGGGAGCAAAACCAGGCATAAAGAAATGTAGACGAGGGAAAGGTACCATATTGACAGCTAACTTCCTTAAATCTGAATTTAACTGTCCTGGAAATCTTAAGCAAGTTGTCACGCCGGACATTGTCGCTGACACAAGATGGTTTAGATCACCGTAAGTAGGAGTTGTTAGCTTGAGAGTTCTAAAGCAAATATCGTAGAGAGCTTCATTGTCGATACAATAAGTTTCATCAGTATTTTCAACCAACTGATGCACTGATAACGTTGCATTGTAGGGTTCTACGACTGTATCAGATACTTTTGGTGAAGGCACCACAGAAAATGTATTCATTATCCTATCTGGGTATTCTTCTCTTATTTTAGAAATAAGCAGGGTTCCTAATCCAGAGCCTGTACCACCTCCTAGTGAATGAGTCAGTTGAAAACCCTGCATGCAGTCACAACCCTCGGCTTCTTTTCGTACTACATCTAAAACAGAATCTACTAATTCCGCTCCTTCTGTATAATGGCCTTTAGCCCAATTATTTCCTGCTCCACTTTGTCCAAACACAAAATTGTCTGGTCTAAAAATTTGACCAAATGGACCCGATCTTACAGAGTCCATTGTTCCAGGCTCCAAGTCAACCAGAACGGCCCTTGGAACGTATTTTCCTCCAGTAGCTTCATTGTAATATACATTTATTCTTTCCAGTTGCAAATCTGAATCTCCGTGATAAGTACCTGTGGGATCTATGCCATGCTCGTCGGAAATAACTTCCCAAAACTAAAAAAGAATTTAATACTTAAGTCTAGAGTTGAATTTATCAAAGAAACTGAATTACTTTTGCACCTATTTGGTTTCCACACTGCCCGGCTTGAATATGAACTATTTCTCGCATTTTACTTTATTTTGTGTAATTTTAATTTAAACAAATACCAAAAATATGGCAAATGTTTATTCTTGTTACTAGGGCCCTAAATTGTTTCAAAACTGCCGCCTCTGCAAAATTCAAACAACTGTCGGATAAATGTGAAGTATGTATTTTGAGCTTTTGCCTAATCACGGAAAATGAACCATGGAGGAAAAGTAAATTTAGAAAGTAGCTCTATGGAACTCAAACTACACTGTAAATTGCTGTAAATGTTTTAGATAGAAAAATTAAATACAAATATTTTATGATTTCATAGAATTTAGAATACTCAACTATTTTGTAGACATTAAATCCTTAATAAACATATGTTTATTTGAAATATACCTAGGTAATTACTCTGATAGTACTCTAAAAGGAAAAAGTGTAAAATCAACTAACATTCAAAGCTTATTTGATTTTCAAATTTAGTTCTAACCTCTATTTATCAAAGAATGTTTTGGACCCATGCATTGGCGCTGTTTTGAACAAAATTATGGCGATTAGACAGTTTTGGCTTCAAAATGTGATATTAAATTTATTTTTATTATTTATTGGTGGAAACGGTTCGAAATTAAATGTGCCGCGAGTGTTGCTTCCAGTATTTAACGACTTTTCCGCTAAATTTATTTTGGAAGCCACAGAAGGAGGATGTTACAAATGGTATGCAATATATAATTAATTTTCTTTCAAAAATACTAACTATTGATTGTAGGAGTACGACAAGAAATGATATTATACAGATAACAGCACTAGATGAAGATGTCGACTTGGAATGCTCGTCGAAAGTTGAAATAAGTACTATTACCAAAGAGGCTGCTAGAAATATCGCTGTAGTATTAGCAGAAGATGTTCATACTAGGCAAACTTTAAGATGTGATGTGATTGTAGACATTATAAATGCTCTCTCAATTTCCACCACTACGAGAGAACTGTTTATGGAAGAAGCTCCAGAAAATTTTGAAGTTACAGCTTATGATGACCAAGGTAATTATTTTATCGCATTTATATGAATTAATTCACTTATATAATATTTCAATAGGCAATGAGTTTTCATCTCTCGAAGGAATAGAATTTGAATGGAATATAGTTCCATTAAGCCTCAACAAAGATGTAGTTTTACGTTATATTACATATAGGGATTCGCCTTATGAAACACCTCCTGCCATTTCTCCTCTAGAAAATGAGGGTAAGAAAGGTTATTCAATTTTACTTGAGGGTGTAAAGAGTGGAGCTGCTAAGGTATTGAAATATTACCATCTAGGTATTTTTTGAAAACTAAATAATGAAATTTTAGGTAACAGTTCGATTGCCTTATCCTGAATACAAACATATTGAAGCAAATGAAGTTCAGTTAATGGTTGTGGCAAATTTGTTGATAACTCCACCAGACGTTTATGTAATGCCAGGAGATGTAGTTCCATTTAAAGTATTTTATGTAAGTCTACTTTTCAACATTTATATATTTTAATAATTTTAAAAGTATTGTTTCAATTTTCAAAGCCAAAGAAATCCATCAGTAGACTGTTTCTAACTCTTACCATTCTTGTTAACGGAGAAAAAAATCCATATTGGAAGGGTGTTTGTCTTGTACCTGGGGGGAAGTCAAGGGTTCGTGCCTTGTGAAACAATTTATCTATTGTGCAAAACTTGCAAAAATATTACTATTTCTAAAAAACTGTTCATTTCACATTTTTTCGTCAATTTGAGAGTTTCAGCCAATGTTGTCAAACACCATCTTTCACAACTTTGCCATTGGCGTTAAATAACTTTTTTACAGTTTTTTTCTTGTACAGGGTATGACTTTAAGGTCGTGCAAAAAATCTGATTTTTCTGACCAAGAATGTCACAATTCTGAAAAGTCTTAAGGTAACGCAAATATCCACTTACCATACTTTCAAATAGAAGTGCGTCCACTGGAGGCAACTCACCCATCTCGTTGCGCTCCGTATGCAGTGGACGCACTTCCATTTGAAAGTATAGTAAGCCGATTTTTACGATGCGATCTGCCCTGACCCACCTAATGGACCTACCTTTAGAAAAATTTTTTTTGTTAAGTTAATACATTAAGACGTTTTTAATTTTTTTTTTTTTTTTTTTTGATATTTTGCGTATATAAGTATAGTAATTTTTAACAAATGTCATATTTTTATTTTAAAAAAATGGTCCTCTATTGAATCAATCATAACAGATTTAAAATGCAATGAGATATCTCTATTTTGCGAAATCTTGCTACAATTTTGATCCCAGTGGTTACCCTGTTGATTATCTCTTCATAAATATTTATTTTTATAAACATTAAAATCTTTTTTTACTTATTTTAAATTCATTACTAGTTAAATAATGGTCGTATGGAAGAAATCGAGTTACCTGACAGTCAGTATTACTTAGAAGCAGAAAATCCTAGCATAGCATCATGTTTCAAAAAATCTGGGAATGTGACAGCTCTTGCAGAAGGGCATACTGGAATTGTATTACGTGACAGAAATGTTGGAGATAGCGATACCATTTTAAAATTGCCTGCAGCGAGCTTACGCGTTGTTCAACCGGAATATATTGTCTTAAGTGTATTACCTCATAAAAATTGGGCCATCCTATTAGGAGATCAGCATGACATTGTAGCAGAAGTTTATTCCAGGTACAACTAATTTTCCTCACGTGACTAAAGCGAAGAACTTATTAATTTCAATTTTTCAGTTCGGACCATAAACTTTACATAGGAAGCTCGGTACAAATGTACATGGACATTTCACCAGAATTTTACGTCACATCACGTACTGCAAACGGTAGTTGGATGAGCGGCTTTGGAATCAAATCCACAGTCGCTGTGGTTCAAGCATCACTGGAAGAAGTTTACAGTGAAAAAACTGGTAGAATAAAATTTCCAAAGCCGATAACTGCGAGAGGTGACCTCATGATATACCCACGCATTACCATTTCACCATCGGAAATTATTCTGCCGTGGGATCCAATTACTAGGCCAAAGTAATTTTTTAACATTTGTTTGTACATTGTAAATCAAAGGTCAAGATCAAAATGCAAAAATGAAATAAAAAAAGTTAAAGATATTTCAAACTGCATAAACATAATAGAGGACATAAAAATAAACAATTTTAATTCAAACTTACATACAAAAATGTCATATTTTTTAGTTAAAAAATTTCTCAGATCAATGAAACAAAAAATTTTAAACCAGTTCTATTGTGTACAGTGCAAAAATAATAGATAAACTACTAAGCATACATTGATATTAGCTAATTCTATAAAAGTTGCTCGAAATTTTTTCCACAAGCTAATAAGTGTGTTCCTAAGCAAAGATGAAAATTGTCTTCTTTTTGCACCGTAATGAGACTGGGTTGTTTTTGGGAGGTAACAAATTAAATACAAATGGCAAACCTTATTTCCATACAAATCTTAGTACGTTAATACCTTAGCTGCTAATTTTTGTCTTGAATAAGGCATTTTGAAAAAGAAAACAATGTAAATCAATCCACAGTTACACTGAAATTAACCTGCATTATAAACAATTCATCAGTTATGTTAAGCTTAGGCCGACCCTGCATCGTCATAAAACTCGATTACTCTCGTGACTTATTCGAAATTTGTAATTTTAATCATTGACAGCAAATTAATAATAATTAAATTAGGAAAAAATTATTCACAATTTTCCTGATAATCTTGAATTATAAATTAGACTTTTTGACAAACACGCATGTTCGTTTCCGCGCATTTGATATGGTTTTTTCACAAGTTCCCAGGTACTTGTCTTTATGCAAATAATTTTGATTGTTGGTTGGTAGGTTGGTTGGTAAATAAAACTTGTGACATTTAAGACAGCTAAATTTTATTTCAAGAATATCAGGAACAATTGTGAATAATTTTGTCCTAATTTAATTTTTATATCAAAATTGCTGCCAATGATTAAAATTACAAATTTCGAACAAACCACGAGAGTAATCGAGTCTTATCAAGAGTATTTGTTTTGTAGTAAATAATTTACTTAATTTAAATTTTATACTGAAAAATCTTTTCTTCCATTGGCGAAGCATTATCAAAGGTGTAATTACTAAAAAACCCAAGTTCCACGCCAATGGAATATCACTCATAATTTTGATATGGGGTTTATTGCAAAATCGCATAAGGCATTTTAAATTTATAACAAAAAAACGATTCCAAATTGCAACTTCAGGGTCGTAAAGCGCCTAAATGGGGCAACTTTGAACTAAGGTAACTTTGGCTAAATCGACTTATTTTGAGCCGCACTGTATCTGGTTGAGCGTTGTAAAAACCTTTTAGGGACACCCTGTATTTAGAATAAATTTGGAAAGAAATTCTATCATTCCTTTCCAGATACGACATTGACTTAGTGGCAAAAGGCGGCGATGGCAGGTTTCTATGGACCAGCAGCGATCATTCGATAGGAGTAGTGAGCCAAACCGGACACGTCCGGACCTACTCAAATGGCTTCTTTGAAGTATCCGCCGTCATGTTACGTAACCACCACAATCGACAATCCGCCAAATTCATTATTTTGCCACCCTCACGATTGGAGATAGTTGAATTTGTGATGGAATCGGAGATTGGCCAACCCGTTTACCTGCACATAGCTCTTTATGCGGAGCAAGAGAGAGATGGTACAACCATTCAGCTACCGTTCACAAAATGCCAGGACCTTCCTTTCCAAATTAAACAAAGCGACCCTAAGTTCAGACAAAATAAATCTTCGACATTAATGCCGGTTGGCATATCGTGCGGAAATATTGCCATGACTGCCTTGGAAGTGGGGACGAGTAAAGTAAGTACACGTATGTATAACTAGAAATTATTGAGACATTAAGCAAAGGTGTGTGTTTTTTTATTGAAACATATAATCAGTAAGTAATATGTTATAAATATATAGTTAGTTATCCAGTCAAGCTTAGGAGTGAAAATAATAGATGGCGATACTCTTTTAAAACCCTAGTCATCCTTTACACTATGGACGGGTGACTTAGATTTTAAAAGAATGTCACCATCTATTAGCATTCCAAAGTTTGACTGGTTGACCAACTATATTATACAAGGTGTTTCCTAATTGTGTGCAGAAAATCCAGAGACGTATTCTATGGTTAAAATTAAGATAATTTTGTTAAATAAGCAGGTACAAGCATTTTATACTTATGAGAATACTAAAAAATTATGCCAAATTCGCCAAAAATTTCTCAAGGTGTAGAAGTTATAAATTTTGAATTGATTTTTTTATCAACTTTGGCAACCTCGTATCTCAGAAACAATATCCATGAGGCCCTATGCTTATTTAATAAAATTACCCTAATTTTATCCATAGAATACAACCCTGGATTTTATGCAAGCAATTAGGAAACACCTTGTATATAAACAAGGTAGATATGAATGGAGAATGTTTCATAAATACTTATACTTTTATAAAGCTTTGTTAGTTATAACTGTTGACCTATGTAATATACTTTTCATCTTTGCTGTCAATATTTTTTAATTTCCTGCAGATAGTCTGTTCTCCATTCCGTACTGAAATTTCATAGTATGTAAAACTTTTCTCAATGTTTCTGCCGATTTTAGAAATTATTTCATTTTCTCCAATAGCTTCCATCACGCATTTCAATTTGACAACTCATTTAAAAAAAAATACACAGTTTGAGTAACATATTTTGCATCTTCATTTACTTCTAGGAAGAAAAAAAAAATGATATTTATTGAGTATAACCCAAAAGGCCATTGACCGAGGTCCTTCAGCCTGTTTAAATACATTTTCAGTTTTACATTATTGTTATGATATGTATAAGATTTATTTTGTTTTTATGTTTTTGGTGCAAACAAAACAAAGAAAAAAGAACAAAAGTTATTGTGTTCTGAGATTGATGAGTTCCTCCTATATTGTTTTTTCTGAAAATCTCCTGCGTCTTGTGACATGTGGGTTTCTTGTTTTGCAGAATGGTCTGAGAATTTCCATGTTTTGTTCATTTTTTGCGAATCTCATGGAGAGGTTATTAATCCATTCAGCGATTTTTGTTATACCGGTGTTACAACCATTCATTGGCGGGGTTGTGCAATGGGTTTCTTGGGTGTCGCATCTACTTCTATTTTTCTACAATCCTTTACACTATGGATGTGTGACTTCGATTTTAAAAAATATCAGGATTATTATCATTCCAAAGTTTGACTAACTATATTCTACTGGATGTTTTCTAATAGTGTGCAGAAAATCCAGGGTTGTATTCAATAGTTAAAATTAAGATAATTTTGTTAAATAAGCAGATACTGTACATAAGCCGCAAATTTTGTTCTATACCTACCGACTTACTAAAAAATTATGCCAACTTTGTCAAAAATTTCTCAAGAGATGTAGAAGTTATGAATTTTAAATAGTTTTTTTTTAATCAACTTTGGCAACCCTGTATCTCGGAAATGACACCTTTGATACCCTATGTTTATTTAACAAAATTACCTTAATTTTAACCAAAAAATACAACCCTCGATTTTATGCAAGCAATTATAGGAAACACCTTGTATATAAACAAGGTAGATATGAATGGAGCACTAATATAGTATATTTTTAAATTTGTGGTTATAGTAGAAAAATGAATACTTACACTCTTAAAAAGCTTTGCTAGGTATAACTTTTCTTTCTTACTGTCAATTTTTTTTTTTTATTTCCTGCAGATAGTCTGTTCTCCATTCCATACTGAAATTTCATAGTATGTAAAACATTTCTGAATATATCTTTGCCTATTTTAGGAATTATTTCATTTTCTCCGATAGTTTTCATCGCCTAATCCAATTTGGCAACTCATTGAAAAAAAAAATACACAGTGATGAATGATATACATATATTGCATCTTCATTTACTTCTATTTTTCTACAACTTCTTGTTTTTTTGGCTTTCACACTTCATGATTTTTGTTTTTTTAAAGTTTGTTAAATGCCTGATTTTGCAATGCCTGTAGAATCTATTAACTCATCATTTGGACCCTATGTTTTTTTCTCTAACTTACATATTTTTGTTTTTATTTGAAGTGATCAAGAATTCCAAAATATAAAGTTTATTGCCCTGTTCTTCACAAATTTGTACTCTTTGTGACACATTGGATTGTAATCCTTAACTTTTTGTAAATGATAGAGATACAATTGACTTTTTGCAGAGTACACCATATGACAATGAGAATCATATTTTATAGCCACAGAAGGATTTTCCCCTATGGAGTGCATTTCTTCCATTTATAACTGCCTCATCCATGAATTATACTTTGGTCATAATTGTCCCCTGTTTTCGGTTTTTTGTGCACACAAACGAAAAATTCTCCATGAGGTTCAATTTTTACCTGCGTACTTCTAGTTAGTATCTTTTGTTTAAAGAGAAAAATGTATTTATTTAAATTTTCATAAACGGCCTATATCTAAAAAATAAATAACATTAACCAAAAACATGTCAAACATAGATTTTTTTTAATGTATCCTTCCAGAACGCAACATAAGCTTAGTTTTCGTTTCCAATACAGTCGAATAAGCAAATAAAAAATGTGTAGGACATACATATTTATCTCTTTACAGGTAACAGTTACCTACTTCCAAGATGGCAGAGCCCTAGAAGATTCTGTAACAGTTAGTGCTTACCAACCCTTGAAGTTATTGGAACCGAAAAGAGACATAGTGCTGGCTGTGGGTACAACTCTTAACTTACTTTATGTTGGCGGTCCAAGGCCTTTCATAGGTAGACCCGGAGATCACCAAAAAGTGGTGGTGAGCGAAGATCCCAATATTGTAACTGCAACTGATGTCACGCAGTTATACACATTGCCTGGAGAGGATTTCAGTGTGGTGGAAGTTCTTTGCCACAAATTGGGTGAAACGGATGTAAAACTGATAATATCTAATTCACCTTCTGCAACCAATTGCAAATCTCCATCTAGCTCGGTGACCACAAGAATTACTTGTGGGAAACCGAGGAAACTTACCCTCCAGCCGGAATTGAAAATAGCAAACATTAATGCCTGCCCGATGGACTTAAGTTCAGGGAACGTGGTAGTTCAAAGCACGAAAAACATCGATTTAGATGTTGCCATCTATGACGACTGTGGAAATAAATTTTTAAATATCTCCAGTTTAAACTTCGACTGGGTAGTAACGCCAAGTAATGGTGCAGATTTTCTAAGCAAAAATGGCGTCTTTCCGAAAAATATCACAATAGGAACTGCTCCAATTGCTCTAAAAAGTTATCAGTCTCTTCAACCCAGCATAGAAGTGGGAAATTTAGAAGTGAACGTCAGCGTTAGCGGTTATAAATTCAGTGTTTTGAAAGCCTACGATATTACTCCTGAATCACCCCCCTTTAAGACTGAGGAAGACAGTGACATTGAGTTGGCACCAATTGCAGCCTCCCTCGACTTGTACTTAGTGAATAATACAGTAATTTCTCCGAATATGGTGACACTTTTTAATCATCCCGGAAATAAACAAGTAGTAACTGTCAAACAAGGCTCGGGTTACTTCGAATTGGCCTTGAGCACAGATGATATCGCTACAGTCAAATACACGGAAAGCTCCAAAGAAATAGAAATTATCCCAATTAAATCAGGAGAGCTCACCGTCCAAGTCATCGATTTGTGCTTGGTATCTAGACCGGCGACCCTAGTCATCAGTGTCGTTTCCGTGGGCATTATAAGGGTGGAGATGGCAGATAAAGTCGAGATTGGAAAGTGTATCTCTTGTATCGTGCGACTATACGATGAAAATGACAATTTGATGGACATTCCTGACCCTAACATGATCGATTTGAGGCCTGCGTTTCAAAACAGCATAGCAAATATAATTAGGGCAGAAATCAATCCGGCTAAACCTTGGGGGATTGGCGAAATACATTTTGTTATTACAGGTGAGTGCGATATTAATGAAAAAATATATATATATATACAGGGTTAACTATGACTAAGTACAAAAATTTAAAAAAAATCTCATATTTTTAAAATCGAGCTGGAAAATGGATGCCTATGACAATCATTGTTGTAGATGGCTTAGATATGTCAACTACTATGCGGTCGTTTTTGTAATGTTGCTAAACGTAGAACTGATGAAAATAAACATTTTTATTAATAATAATACTTTATAGATAACAATTAGTCCAATTAGCTGCAGTATTTTGCATTTGATCTTTGTTCCTTCGTTGCACACTGCCAAAACTATATTTTCACTCATTGCAGGTCCGTCAGAATTATCCACTAACAGAATACACAGTCTGTGGTAAATAATAGACCCATTTATTATAAATAAAATATATTTAATGTAAGGAATACCTACTACTACTACTACTAATAGAAAATTTGAAATGAACTTCCGGCAGTCTTTAATTATAAAATCTTGTATGATTGCCATAGTTCCATTTGACCCTCGACTCAGACAAAAATTAGTCATTAAAACTGAACCAAAACTTAGAATTTTACATTGCTAGATGCATACTTAATGTGGCAGTGTTTTTATGTATTTGTGCGTATTTACATGTGTTTTTTTATTACTGGCAGATAAACATCAGAAAATGTTCATGGCAGTAAAAATGTTTTTGTCAAATTTCAGAAAGGAAACGATAGTTTGTTACGTATATCATATAAAAAAAAAATTACTTTTAAGATACAAAGTTGTAGCTGCATTTGTATTTTTTGTAGTAAAGATATATTTATGGAAAAACAGTTTTTTCAACCTCTAATAATTTTACAATAAAAAAATTCTCTGGAACTTTTCTTGTAATTCTGACCAATTTAATCACAATGTTTAATAGAAATTACAGGTTCCACCATTATGAAATAACACTTAAAACCATTTAACTTAAAGTATTTATTTATTTGTCAAGTCAGGGGCTTTAAAAATTACAATAATGCACAAGACATAATAATCATCTGTACCTCTCATTCTAATCACGAAGCTAGTTCAGGAGTCAGAGACTTGTACAGGAGAGAGGGTGGAATATTATTATTAAGCAGGCCGCATTTGCACCCAGGAATGACTTACGTTGGTAGACCTAATCGGTGAGGGAAACTTGAAAAACCTCATTAATTAGGGGGATGGTCAAATGCCGACCGATATCAATTTCTCACATTTATCTAAGCCAACGTACTTCTATTTCATTCGATGTTGCCAATCCTCTCCACAAGTCTAGTCGATCTACAGTATACCGGTCACGAGATTCGAACCCAAAGGGTTGGCAAACACGATTCAAGTACTAACAAAAGAATTTAATAAAGTAACATCTGGAATAAACGGGACACTGTAGAATATAAAATAATTTTAAAATGTCCCGGAGACCATTAACTATCGAGTTGGATCAAGAAAGAATTTTTTTGTAAGAATTTTGAATACCGTAAAATTTTTTGAAAAATCATTATTTTTTTCTCAAATTTAGCACACTTATTAACAAACTGAGCCTATGAAAAAAAATAATGGTAAATTTTAAATTAAAAGGTAAAAAAAATAAGGAATGAAGTTTAATCTCCATAATATTAATAATTGTAGTTTTAAATATTGGAAACAAATAATGTCACACTTTTGTATCTTACCTAATGAGATTTTGACAATTGGCTCTTTAATTTTGTTTACCCATAATTCAATATTATTTCCAAATTATCACCATACATTTATTGTTTCAAATACTAGATACAAATGGATAATGGTTAAATCAGGACTTCAAGGTGGCCAAAAGTTGCCAAAAATGTGATTAAATCTATTAAGAACGGAAAAATAATACACGGTGTAGAACTAAGTACATCTATCGGCTATTCACTACTCCATGCCGGACTGAAAATGTCACAGTTCCGTGTTTGGAAAAATAATAATATAAATAAAACATAAAATTGAAAATAAATTGGTACGCTTTTACTTTCTGCCATTTGTTTACATTTTAAATAACTTCAATGAATTGCCACATTTTTGGTAATCCGATTTTTAGTCGACATGCACTTATTGGGAATATCTCCGTAACACAGTCGGAATACAGTTTCGTAATGGTGACTGTTGCGATATATCAAGATGAATCACGATCCTAAGTATAACTTACTCAGTTTCTGGACAGCTTGTATAATAAGCTATTTTGTGGTGACTTATCTGTTTCTTCATTTGATGAAAAATAAATATCCCTATCTATATTTTTGTCATAAAACAAATTTTGTAGGTACTGAGGTAGGAGACACAAAACTTGTATTTACCGTAAGTGGTAGTGATGAAGACATCCACAGTGCTCCGTTTGATTTACAAGTTTTTAACCCTCTGAGAATATTTCCGAGAAATGGTACCATTCTTGTCGGTGTCGAATTTCAGTTGTCCATAAAAGGAGGACCGCAACCAAATACCAATATAATATTTACAACCACTTCACCCAAGACCATCCGTAAGTTGCAATCTTCAACGTAAAATTGGAACAATGACGTTCTTATGCATATTTTATTTTTAGGTGTCACCGAAAGAGGCGTCATCACAGGACTTGCATTAGGTTCAACAAAAATTTTAGCCAAGGCTGTTGGAATCCATCCGTCTACAGGGCAAAGTCTAATTTATTCAGAAGTAAGCGTAATTTGAAAATTTCCGTTTGCTTAAGTCGCCTTTACCTGCAGTTTATTTTACAAAAATATTAATTATTTACAATGCTTTCTTTTAAGGATGTTGTAGAACTGAAGGTTGTCGAACTGCAGGCCTTAAAAATTTTGGCGCCTCTAACAAGATTTAGAGTCGGGGCCATGGTACCATTTTGGTGTTGGGGAATTCCAGACATATCTCCATTAATTCTAGGAAGTCTTGAGAATCCCCCCATACTTTTCAGATGGAACGTTGACGACAAACTTTTGGTTGATCTGAGTGGAGTATTTCATCCGATAGGTGTATTCAAACAGAGACCGGCAAGGGTAGCTATCAAGGTTTTCGCCTTGCAACCAGGAAAAACCCGATTATATGTCAACGCGACGGTACCTGGCCGCACAGCTAACAAGTTCAATGTTGACACTGTGATGTTGTCGGCATATCTGGATATCGAGACTATCCAAGAATTCACTCTGGTTGCTCCAGATTTTCCTGGAAGGTCTCTATTAATGGCGCCTTTCTCGGAAATCCAACTTCAAACGAATTTAGATTATACCTCGGCAAAAATTGTTTACATGTAAGTATTTCTAAAGTCCCTATCAGTGTTCGTAAAAGTATATCTAGTCAACCTAGGTTTTCATGATTTAAAACTAATATGTGTGTTAGGTTGGAAACCTTTATGTTGTGGCCAATGCACAATTTTGGCAATTTCAAGACATTCTATAATACAACAGATAGTTTTTTCTAAATTTATAACTTTTTTATTGGTATGAGTCAACTTAGAAGTTTTATCAAGAAAAGTTCAAAAAGATCCTTGGCAACATTTGAAATATTAAAGTGTTTTTTGTAAAACGATGTCCTCTTGAGCAACGATAACCCGATAGTGACATGATGTTTAGCCTCTTGTAATAATAATTTCACATCGTTTAATTTAAAGCTGGTGTTACTTTGTGATACTTAATTTTTTTAATGCCTATTGGATTTAATTTACAATTATGTGGTAGTAAATGAAGTATATTCCTCAAGCTTTGTTAATCTCATTCACTACATACTTAATGTATTGGACAACTTTTAATAATTATTGTGCTGTAGCACGGTCTTGGTATATTCAATAATCTTTGGTTTTAACAACTTCATAATATCTATCTATCCTTCTGCGATGATGGGTAAGCTGTGTTATGCGTCACTGCTCATGGTTTAAAACAGGTTTAAACCATTTTTTAGATATGTCACTTTTCATATCTCCCGTCCTATGTGATTCAAAAACATGAAAACCATTATCGAAGAGTCCCTGTATCGCTTCCAATATGTATTATTATCAATATTTGCCTTTTTCCAGAAGACACCTTTAATCTTGTAGAAAATTCATCTAAAAAATGCTTCTGTCTCATTGCAAATATTTACCATCCTGCAAAACTTTTGACACAGTATGGCCTTCGTTGACCCATATTTCATCCATCAAATATATCGCTTTGCTAGATGCATGAAATTCTCTTAGGTTTTCAGTATTCTCTTCGCATACTACCATTACAGGAATTATGTGCTTGAGCTCTGGTTAGTATATAATATAAAATATTTCATCAAGAAAAAAATAAATAATGACCTCTAAATGGGAATCGGCCTTAAGGGGCTATCGAGTAAATATCCAATCTCAAAATTCAAACATACAATAACCCAAATTCTAAATTATTAATATAGGTTAGCAGGAGACCGTGTACCTTCCAGAGAACTCTTGGCCGATAAATCTGTTACGTCTTCAGATATGATAATATCTATATCTCCTACCGGCCTTTTAAAATCTTACGGCATTCTGGGTCATGCCCTCATAATGGCCATAGCGACAGACGATCAAGGGCAGAAACAACGTTTATCCATCGTCGTCGAAGTGAAAACCATCTATTACATGAACCTGAACGTACTAGCCAATTGGCGCATACATTCGGACAGCCCTCTGAGGACCATTCCCTTGGGTACTGAGTTTCAACTCAGGGCTACATTCCACGACAATCTTGGAAACAAATTTCACGCGGGGCCTAAAGAGTTGAGAGTCAGACCTAGTCGATGCGATCTGGTGAAGGTGGTTGAGAGCAGTGACAACGCTTCCGTTTGGATACATACCAAAAGGCCTGGAAATACGATGTTAAAAGGATGGGCTGAGGGTAAGTTTTTTTTTACATAGTATTTAATAGTGAAAGGTGAACATATTTTGTTGTGACGATTATCTTTACTTGTGAAAATTTCAGATTTTTATAAAGTTACTTTAAATTTATTTTTTTAGTACAGAAGCCAGCGCCTATGCAATATCTTTCTACAATTCCCGGTTTATAACTTTCTAATCTGTTTTAACTTATTTTATAGGAATTCAGAACACCGCTGACTATGTAAAAATTAACGTGGAACAGTCCGTCAGGCCCGCTTTAGACCATTTGACGAGTGGCGACATTATATGCTTGTGGACGCCTGTCGTATCCGAATTTAACACCCCGGGCACTTGGAAAAGCAGCGACAGCTCACTGATGATGATTAATCCAGCACTCGACATCGGATTTGTTGGAAATCGAGAGGGAGTGGTAGTTTTAACACATACCTACCTCCAATCCGCACCCATTCACATCCCAATTTATCCCGTCAGTGAGATAGAATTCTTGGATGACCCAAATTTGATACTGACGAATGGGGAAAAGAAGAGCATTGTCAGGGTGGTGCTGGTTTTGCAGAGCGAAAAGAGCATAGGATTAAAAACAAATAATTTGGTGAGTAGAATTTTGCGACAGAACAAATTTTTGTCATCTACATTTTACTAATTCTTGTTTCGTTTCAGATTCAGGGCTGGAGATGCCGTACGGACGTTCGTAAACTGGTCAGTCCATCAGGTTTCAAATGTTACTTAGAATTTTCCAACGAAACCTCACCCATTAGTATCGATCAAGTTTTTAATGTGACCAACAGTTGGGTTCCGGAGACAGGTATACTTATTAATTTAATTTTATTTATGTACAGTTCTATCAGGTAAACATATCTCTCTTTAATAACAATTTCATTGGAGGATAGTCACTTAAAGATGATAGCGGTCTACGACATTACAGTAAGGATCAGTTAGTTATATGAGGAATAAAATAGTAGTAGTTCAAATGTACCACTTTCTTTAAACATTCCAAGTATTTCTCAAAATGGGAAAAACATTTGCAAGCTTCAGTGAATGTTCTATTTGTGTAAAGAAATTGAGATTAGATATGAGCCCCCTTAAGAAGTTCTAAATGCTTTTATATTAAGAAGTGAAATTTGGCAAGATATTTAGGCTGATGAAACTTCTGGCCGAGTATTTTTTATTCTCTTACTGCAAATATTGCCATCCTGTAAAGCTTTTGACACAGTATGGCCTTCGTTTACTCATATTTCAGCCATCTAATATATTGTTCAGAAGCGCGAAATTCTCTTAGTTTTCAGTATTCTCTTCGCATACTACAATTACAATAGAAATGAAATGATGTATTTTACGCACATCATTGACTTCTATTTTTCCGTTTCTCACGTTTTCACTTTTTTTCTTTGAATTTACTTCTATACTTTTTTATAGCACATTAGAAATTGACAGTTGTCAATAGAAACTGACACTTGCGTCAACAAACTATACATATCAACAACTTCAATTACACCATATTATATTATAACTCCATATTTGCAGCTTCAATTACACTTATATTAGAGAGTAGTAGTTCAAATGTACCACTAACAATCCCAAATATTTCTCAAAATGGGGAAAACATTTGCAAGTTTTATGGAATGTTCTATTTAGGCAGAATGATCCCGCATAAGGGGTAGATAGTACGACCGATTTTAATAGGGTTCCTTCAAATAAAATTTTTTGATATGAACCCCCTTGAGGAGTTCCAAACACTTTGAAATTAAGAAGTGAACTTTCCGAAGATATTAAATATCTAAGAAGTGAAATTTCCCAAGGTATTAAATACCTTGGTAATTTTCATATCTTCTCAAGGTATTTAATACCTTGGGAAATTTTACTTCTTCTGGCCGAGTTTTTTATTCTCTTATCCTGTCATAAGTCATTCAAATGAAGCACCCTCTGTTATCATTCATTACATTTTTTTTGTGGTTCAATTGAAAAACAATCCTTTTTGAATGCCTGTTGAATTTAGAATGTTTCTTCTCTCTTGAAATTTTTTGATAAGTACTACAGTTTTTGAGTAAAAAAATATGGTTCCATACCCTACACACACATAGTTTCTTTTCCAATATCTAATTTACATATCTAGTAGTACAATCTACCCTCAATATTTTTGCACATTATTCGGGATCACCCTGTATATGTCTGTCTACAGAACTAAATTTGTCTGCATGCTCTCCAGAGCGCGTATAGTTATAGAATAGTTTCCATCTTCATTTATGAAAGGTACAACTATGACAGCATTCTACGTTACAAAGGACCAAATAGTTATACATAGAAAAAAAAGAATAGTAGGTCAAATGTACCACTTTATTTAACAATCGCAAGAAAGAAGCATTCATATGCATTATTAAATACTTCTTACTTGCATTTTGCTGTTGAGAAAGAATTTATTTAATTAATTAATTCAATTCTTATACAGGGTAAGTCAATTGAATCTCCCCATGCAATTGCAGAGGGAACTAAAAAAGATAGTGATAGTCTGTAAAAGCATAAAGGATTATAGATGGCTTCAATTTTCTATGTAGACACTACCGTGGCGGTCCAGACATTGAGGTCGCAATGCCCCCACTTTTTTTTTATAAGGAACTCTGATGATGCTAGAATTGCCCTGAAATGCAATTATGACATTACTTATTAAAATATTGCAATTTTTTCGCAACCTCCAATTTAGAAATAGAAATGCCAAAAAACTTTTTTTTTTCCTATTGAATTTTTGATGTAATACTGTAAATTATTTATTTATATTTTAATATTATTACTGAATATAATTTATAAGGGAAAAACAAAAGTAATAACAGCATGTCTTACATAATTCAACTTAAAGATTCATATATAAAAATTTGCGCCACCCTGTATACATTTGTAATTTATTGCCAGTGGTTAATTTCATATCGTATTAAATAGAAATAATTGCAGGTGTAATTCATTTATTACTCGATGTTTATCGATGGCTAACAACTAGCTATAATTTTTTTTTTTTTTTAATAAGCTTTCAAGAGGTAAATATTTAAATATTTTAGGGCAATACGCGTGCGAGTTGATAAACTTGGGTATTCACAATAGCGAAATGGCCGTTTTACAAACAAATGTAACCCTCTGGGCAACCACCGAAGATAACGAAACATATTCCAAACATATAAATATCAAATATTTGCCGAATTTCTTCGTGTTGCCAGAAGTGGAGCTTGCAGAAAACAGTAACGCCGGTCAAATGTTTGTTATTGGCTTACCAGAAGTCTTACAGCAAATACAGGTAAATTTCAATAAAACAGGTGCGTATAGCAACGTTAAGTGTGTAAAATATTTTTAGGTGCACCCAGCAGATAGTAGTATTCTTTTCATCAATCAAGGGAAACAAGTTAACGAAACCGCAATTCAGTACGATGTACAACTGATCGACTACCACTGGAGGTTGGCTAACATGGAAGACGCCATGGGTATTATTGTTTCATCGGCGTTAACTAAGCAGAAACAAAAGGTAAGTGAAAATGTCAATGAAAATTTTGGGTAAATTAAAAAAAACAATTTTAACGATGATATAAAATACGTAATAAAAGTTTGATACCAAAGAATTGATGATTTTACTGGACTGACAAAAATGCATTTGATATTTTTTATAATAAACACATTGTATGGTTTCCACAAATAATTATGTTGTCTAGATGGTAGTGCCAGAAATGCCCAATAGTAATGGCTAGTAGTTTAAGTGTCAATCTACAATATACTAAATTTAATCGTAGAGGAACACTAACATAAATGTTTCTATTGATGAATTCTGAGCTGAACATATTCATGTGTACCGAAATCATACAAATAATCGGCTGTGTATTTGATCTTACAATTAATGTGCAAATGTAAAGGGCCCATACACGGTATGATTGATCTTTCAAATCCGTGGTTTCAGACCAGTCGATACGACGAATCGATACTGTAGGTCAAGATCGTTAATGATTTACTTGATTGAAGACGATATCGGATATCGCAACAAAAACCCATGCAATCATGAATATCGTAACGATGAATCGAAAGTGTATGGCTGTATAGCGATCAACGATTCAATTTGTGCCTCAGTCGGACGCTGAATCAAAGTTATCGCAGCATAGGTAAGGAAAAGAAGTTCGTTTTCCATTTTAATATTATTGTAGGGCATGAATTTAATTATTTGCGCACGTCTTTATCGTTCCGTTTCAAAATAAGTAACTGATCGATCGTAACGACCAATCCTTTCGTGTGTGAGTGGTGAGTTTTGAGCACTCAAACATCACGATAACCTTTCAGATTGATCATAACGACGGATCGTTCCGTGTATGGGGCACTTAATAATAAAGCATAAACAATCTATGTCATTATGTTTTGTACCTCCGTTTTTTTTGACATGATAGTAACGACCCTATTATGATTATTATTTAAATCAAGTTTGATTAACCATAAATTTCTTTGAAAACAGATTTTAATTATTCAACTTCGATTTTCTGTAGAAAATATGCATGCATTTGAAAGCCAAATTATTTATGAGTTGCAAATAGTTATAAACAAATGCAAATTCATTAAAAAATTATAAATTTTTATGTCTGTATTTTCACGAATATTCCTTATTTTTAAAATTAATCATTTGCACTGAAAACGTAATTGCTCAATTGATAAAGCGCTAATATGTTAATATAGGGTAATACAGGGTGAATTAGTCATAATGTCATTAATTTTAACCACATATTTGGAAGGCCTAATAAAGATCTAATTTGACCTTTTAAAAGAGAGCAAATCAACCCATAAGTCCCAGTAACACGACCCTTTTGGTACGCAACAAATTTTCTGTCGAGGAAGCCATATTGCGTTCGAGCTTTGAAGGGTAACAGCGTTGCTACATCAGAACCACTTACATACATAATAATAATATGGTTTAATACTTCAGGGTGTTTATTCAAATCTACAGCCACCATTTTTTCATATCAATGTCGGTCCGGAAATACTTTGTTACTGAGATACATGGTGTTGAAATAGAAATTTTATTTTCCATTTTTTTTTTTTTTAATAACCTGCAAAATATAAATTTTTCTGCACAAAACTGTGTAACGGACTCCACATCAGACGTATTTCCTGGAAAACGGTTGGTTTTGACAATATTTACCAAGACTACCTTTTTTCTGTAGAAAAGATATAAGAATAAGGTTTATTCATAAATAATCCGAAAAGTTTACGGTCAAAAAAATTAGACAAATTGAATTAAATAGCGTACGTTAACGCCCTCTAAGCGCTACATAAAACCTAACACCAAATTCTGTTTTCTCACTCCAAAAAATCCCCGGTTACCCGATTTTGTTGTAAATAAAAAAAAATCGAAAATAAAATTTCTGTTTCAACACTCTGTGGCTCCGTAATGAAGCATTTCCATACTTAATGTTCATATGACCCCTTGTATTTTTTAGGGGTTGTTCGTGGACACCCTGTATATGTGCTTAACGTTTGATGCTTTCAGGCAATACCTTTTCCAATTCTATTTTGTTATACCTGTTTTTTAATTTTTATATTTTTTACTAGTACATAAAACGGTAAATGTGTTGCAGATCATTGTCAAGGTGACCGGCGACATCGATAAACACCTTTGTGGACTTACACGATCCCCCATATTCAGATTCCTACAACATTATAAATATGCGATAGCCATGGCGGCAACCATGTTAATTATTTTCCTTATTACGTTCTACTGTAAGTACAACACGGTTTTTAAACGACTCTGTGCAATATTTATATGTTTTAATTCATTTCAGTCTACTCCAATTACATGCAACCCGTTGTGAACGTCAATGTCCATCCTAGAAGTTCGTTATTATCACCCGGTAGTCCTACAACTAACCGTTGTGCGGCTAATATGTCGGCGAATTTGAGCAGGTTATCGTCTAACATCTCTCCCAGCTCGAGTCGGGTGCCGTCTACCTGCAGTAGGTTCAACTGCAATTGCTCTGCACACAGCAGTAGAGAACCGATCTATGGGGATGCTAGTACTTTCTACACTAGCAGTCCTGAACTACGAAGAAATCGTAGGTGTATGTAAGCGTGGAAGATTTGTTCAAAACTGCCAAATTTGATTTAGTTTTATGTGAAGACTGTAAATATGACTATCATCAGGTTGTTGTACATACTTTTTATACAAATTGAACTTTTGTATTTAAAAGGAATAAAGTTTAATTTTCCTTAATGTGTCGTTAATTCATTTTGCAATAATAAAAACAAAAACACAAGGTGTCTCGAAATTAATGCAACAGAGCAGGAGTAGCTTCCTGACGACAATGAAAATTTTATTTATATTTGCATATACATTTTGTAGATCCAGGATGTTTGGAGGTGAGAAATTCAAATTTGTTTGAATTTAAATTTCTTGCCTCCAAGAACCCACGATCTTTGAATGTATAGGTGGGTATTATTGGAATTTTTCTTGTTTGGCCTTATTTTTTATCAAGAACTTTAACTGGTGCTTCTTACAGACATTTTCTTGAAAACGTTTTACCTGAGATACTTGACGGTGTTCTCTATGCGCTAAGACAAAGAAAGTGGTTTATGTACGACGAGCCTCCTCCACATTTTAGTTTGACTGCTAGTGAATTTTTAAATGATAGATTCGGTAATAACGTGATTGGACTAGGCACTCAAGAACCAGGTCAACCATGGCCACCCAAATCACCCGAGTTGAACCCTATTGATTTTTTTATTTGGGGGCAACCCAAGACATTAGTTTACAAGGTTTACATTTAATCTGAGGAGCACCTACGTCAACAAATTATAGCTGAAATTATCAAAAATAAGTTGACGTCGGCTGAACCTAGCACATTAACAATTTACTTTAAATGTGCCACCTGTGTCATCCTCCCTACAAATTAGAATGCCGTCCTTTTGGGCGCCGATTGCCCACCACAACTCACTTATACTTACCTGATGCGCACTCCGCGGATATCACACTAAGCCTTGTCCTCATGGACGCAAAATTCACGGATTTTTGCACGAATTTTGCAACTTCTGTTTTAATTATTTATGGCGGAAAAATTTCAACTTTTGACAATTGCAATTTGCGAAACTGTCAAACACTATAAATATTATTGCCCCTTTCATTGTTATGTGGTGTTAATAAATTTGTTTTGAGCTTCTGATAATCTACCATGGCAGTTTCACAATGAAAATGATAGAAAATGTTATATGTAGTTGATAAAATTTGTTACAAGTAGATATTTTTCCACCATTAAATAAATCGTGCAAATATTTGTGAATTCCGCATTCAAAAGGACAAAAGGATTTAGAATACATACACACTATTTACTATTGGTTACTAGCACTGTCACTATGACGGTCACATATTAACACTTATTATATCATATCGTACCGCTTTCCGTATTACCTTCATACGCCCTTGTTTCGTCAAAATTTAATATATTCTTCGATCCAGATTCTTATTTTTTAATATTTATTTTAAATAGTTTCTTCGCCATATCACTATTTCGTCCTTTCTATGAGTATACTCTTTTCGATTTCATTTATACGGATTAAGTTTCATCTTGTAAAATATAGCGATAGAATTTTTTTTGTCGAAATCTCATTTGAAAAATACAATCTTCCTTCCGCGAGTTTCACGTACAATTTTGTTAAAGAAATATGTATATATTTCAACATCACTTATACTCATATTTTGATCTCGCGCACTAAACTCTTTATACATGTCATCATCCGATATTCCTCATTTCGATCAAATCACTAATAAAATTAATTACATTCATAATTAAATTAACGAAAAGATATACCCGAAATTTTGCCCGCCCATGATAGCGCTGGAAATGAAACAGTTGGATCCGACAATTCGTCACAGCCAATCAAAAGTCAGCAGCGCATGCGTACTAACGTGTGCTAACTGCAGAGCATGCGTAGCAGAAGCTGTGTAATCGGATATGCTCTCAGAGATATGCGGCACACGATTTTGTAGGAAAAATTTAAGGGCTGCATGTATATTTCTTTGTGGTGACTGTTATAAATTGTGAGCAGGCTTATAACATCAGTCACTCTCTACAATTTTGGAAGTCGGGTATAAATTTTGTCTAGCGGTTTATCTAAAAACCTTTATTTTTGCCCCTCTGGATTTTTGATTTCTACTTAAGAAACACCCTGTATAACTCCTATGGAATGCTATACAAAGTGACCCTAAAATTTTCCGTAGGATCCAAAAATGCAAATAATATACAGGTGTCCCATTTAAAATAACGAATTTGGTGCCGACTTGCGGTATAACCGGAAGTACTAGAGAGTTCTAAATATTTTAATTGTGTTCCCCAGAAATTTTCCAAATTTTAAATTTGTTTGAAACAGTATTTTTTCAGATAACAATCAACGCATTCCCCGATAACATATGCTGTAGTAGAAAGTAGTAGTAGTATCTGTATTGGTGTCAAATATACAGGAATGTATTTACACAAATTATAAAATAGCAATAGCTAAGGTAATATTTTTTATAAAAACTTAATTTAAAGAATACATATCAAGACATTAGGTAAAGTTATAAAATGCAAGGCACGCTCTTTGGAACAAACATGGAAATAATAAAAACCAGAATTAAATTAAATCTATAAACTACTTACTAGTAATTCCTGAATACTATAAAATACTTTGTTTAGAAGATATTGTTTAATCCTGAATTTTAAAGAATATTTATATGTTGGATAGATACAGAAGAGGACTGGTCTGAGAAGCGATCCTTGTGGTACTCCAATATTCATTTCACAACTCGAAACGGTGCTATTATCAACAACATGCTGTTGCCTATTACTAAGAAACGAATCAGTAAACACTGTGTTCTTTGTAAACTCATAGAACTATAGTTTATGTTTAAGTTTAATATATGTCTCTGACCAAGAGCAATTCAAAATTCTTATGAAAAAAATATGCAAAACAAATAGTTTTTCTACAAACATACAGTAGTAAGCAATAGAAGTTTTCCGAAAAATCCTTCACAATAAGATTGCGATCCAGTACTAATTTCTGGTAAACTCAAACTAAGTCAAAATTTATTTACATGATTTATCACCCAACGTTTAATCATTCTTACATCAACAATACGCTGTCTAAAACACTTTTATAATAAATAACCATGGACCTGTGCCATAGACAAACATACAGCCTTAAATAACTATCATCAAGCCACAGATCTCTACCTACTTTAAATTTAAATCTATTAGATCTCCCGCCATTATACGATAGCAAATGGCGACGAAGAGAGAAACGAATATTTGGCACTGTTCTCTTTGTCAGTATTTTCAAATGAAATTTGAAATTGACAAGTGATTTAAAGTGCTCTTTCATATTCTAATTGCAGGTGACTTACAGAACGATCTTTAAAATGTTAAAATTAGAATATAAACAATAAAATAATGAATATTGGTGCTCCACTCGAATGTATTGAAAGATGGGGAATCCCCCAAATAATGGCCTCGGATCGATCCATAGAATGGATCGATTTATCGCATAGGTTTAGTCTTCTGTGGTTTAGATTTCACTGGAGTTGTGTTTGCAATCTAATTAATAATAAAGTTGTAATGTAAAATAGTTATATCAAGATCATTGCAGATTTTTTTTCAGGTAATTATTTACATTAGCGTAAAACTCTCCAATCTTAACAAAAAAATTCCAACCCCTCTATTTCGTGGGTGCTGATCACGAATCTGAAGTCAGATTTCGGCGCTCGCACATGTAATTTTTGAAAAATAAATTTTCGAAATTATAACCTCTATTTGTACATTACATTAGGTTGAAATTGCAATGTACATCTCGGCCCTCTTTGCCTTTTTCATTTCATGACGTCACACTGTTGTTAAAATATGTAGGAGTTATATTGCAATTTCAACCTAATGTAATGTATATATAGAGGTTACAATTTTGAAAAAATTTTTCGAAAACTACATGCGAGCGCCGAAATCTGACTTCAGATTCGTGATCAGCACCCTCGAAAATAGGGGGGTAGAAATTTTTTTGTTAAGATTGGAGAGTTTTACGCTAATGTAAATAATTACCTTTTTTTCATGTTTATAAAAACAGAAAAACAAGACAACTGGTTGGTTACTATTTCATTGTCATTCATCCAATCATAATTGACAATTGTGATGGAAGAAACTGGGAAACTGCATTCTGCACCTTGCACTCCTTGCAGTGGTACGATTTTTTGAGTTCCTCTGATGGGCATGCCTGTAGAGTAGAGCATACCTACGTATTTTGTTATGGCAGTTGGGGATCCACTTGAATAGTACAAAAAGTGTTTTAATTCGCTGACAATTATTAACTTTGTTAAAACCTTTGTTTTAAAAATAAGTTGCGAGTGTAAAGTAATCAACGTCGATCCAAACTACAACATGAATAGTTTTATTCTAGAGTTTAATAAGCTGTCTGTTTCTAAAAAGAAGCAATCAAGAAGGCAAGTTGAAGCTACAAAATTACATGTACCTTCACCGATAAAAGTAGTGATTGATGCTAGTGTATTAAAAATAAATCAGTGTAAACTATCCACTCAACACAAAGATTATATGAAAGTTAACAATGTGCTGACATACATATATCTTGATAGAAATGATGACGAATTCGTTGATATAAGCAATTTACTTGCAAAGTCCAATTTGTATGTTACGGATGTTCGTAAAGTAGATAATCCTTATTTGAAAAAGGCATTCGAGCTGAAAAGGAACTTGCGTTATGGAAGTAAACTCCCTAGAAGACTATTTCACGGTACAAAAGAAAAGTATTTAGACAATATTTGCACTTACAATTTTGACTGGCGTTTAGGTGGAACCGAGAAAGGACACAGACACGGCAAAGGAGTAAACTTTTCTCCTTCAGCTTCCTTTGCTACAATTTTTTGTGACAGAGGTAGGGAAAAAGTAATGATATTAGCCGACGTGTTGATCGACAAGATAAAGCCAGGGAATATAAATACACTTGTACCTCCCAGAAAGTCAGATACGACAAGTGGTCAGAATCAAAAGGTTTTTGTCAAGTTCTACGATAATGAATTTTATCCTACATACGTCATCGATTTTGAAAAGTAATGAATGTGGTGTTTCCATGTCTATTTTTTTTAACTTTGTATACACATATAAATAACTTTTTGAGTTTGTTATTAAAAGTTAAGTTAATAAACCAGATATTTAGTATATTATTCCTAATATCCCCAATCTTTATCATAAAAAAATAAAAATTATCCAAATAAATAAATCAAAATTTTATTGAATAAAAAAAAATAAATACAAATTTCCTTTCATTTAAAGCCAAGTGCACTATAAATACTGGAATTATGACTTATTTAAAATGCATATTTTGAAATTATTGGTGTGCATTATTCCTCGCCGGCACCTTTCTTTGTTTTCTTGGATTTCTTTGAATCTTTTTCCACATCAATAGGTGCTGGCTTAACAAACTTGATTTCCTCTGCGTATTCTTCGGGCATAAACTGTTTCAAAGCAGCTGGCACTCTAATTCCCGTGTCTGTTTGGTGCGTTTCTAAAATAGCACATATTACTCTTGTCGCGGCACACATCGTAGCATTAAGCATGTGCACGTAATCCGTGGCAGCATTCATTTTCTTCGTTTGGCCATATCGCACCAACAATCTTCTAGCTTGGTATTCTAAGCAGTTACTACATGATACCAATTCACGAAATGCTCCAGATCCCGAAAACCATGCCTCTAAATCAAACTTCTTAGCGGCGGCATTGTTTAAAGCTCCAGAGACTATGTTGACGATACGGTAAGGTATTTCTAGTAGTTGGCAGAATTCCTCCGCATTAGCTATCATTTCCTCCATCATTTCCCATGATTTGTTATCAAAGGGAGAGGTAAGGCAAAACTGTTCTACCTGGAAATCAATGATTTTGAATTCCAAATTCATATTAAACAACTGTTTCTGAAATAAGTGTTTTTGTTTTATGGGGTAGATAGAGGACGTGAATTTAAACTAGTTTCAAGCTGTAGTCTAAAGTGCAATGCGTTTTAGAAAACTAAATAAGAATTATTACGCAATTCATATCGACTGCTAATTGATTTACATTGCTTCATTTCAAAATGTCTTATTCAAATAAAAAATTTGCAGATGATATTAATCTTCGTAAAGTGCATATGATTTGAACTGTCGTCTGCTAAATGTCTGTCGAATCACTTGAATTTAAATATAGAATTCTGTAAAGTGCTGTAGTGAGGCGACACCAACGTTAGTCTGGAAACATACACATCGTGCCATAAATATCAAATTTAATATTTGATACTAACACTACAATACCTTATCTTTTAATAGAACTTACTTATTTGAATTAGTTTGCAAACATGTATGTATTTTTTATCTACTATTTTAAAACGTTAATATACGCAGCACAATATTTCATACAAACTTTTCGTGTCTAAATATTTTCATTTTTTTTTACATTTTCGTCATAAGAATACAATACTTGTTATTTTAGGTTGTATCAATTTATAAATTTAAAAATGACACGTAAATAGAAACGTACACCTTAACAAATATTTGACATTTGTCATAATTTCTATGAAACAATTGACGATTACATCATTTATGCTGTAGTGCACTGCCGCACACGGTGAGGCAAACCGGCAATGGTACAGACTAGAAAAAGCATGGCGCCGCGATTTAGCCAACGATCTTTGAATTGACTTTAATGTAGCGTTTCTTTATTGAGAACCGATTTTCCACGTATTATATTAATTTTTGCCATTTATGGTTCCAAGAAATAACAGTCGGGATTTCTCGGACACACAGAAATTAAAAGAAGTACTAAAAATATGGCGGGCCACCATAAATGTATTACCAATCTAAGACTGAGTTTGACTGATTATAGAAGAAAATATCTTTGGTTTATTTACTTATAAGGCTTTTCTAGTTCTCTTGATCTTGTTGATTTTTATTTTTAATTATAAGTAAAATGAGATCCACATTTTCTTACTTTGACCAAAGGCATAAAATATATTAATAAATTGATTTTGAAACAAACAATCGGGTAGTATTTTTCCGAAAATATATATAAAATTTATTATTTCCTAGGATCCCAAGATTTCTAAAGAAATCACAATTGATTGCATCATTAATTTAACGTTTCTTGTAAATATCTGTTTATCATTTTTAAATTTGTACAACTTAAAATAATAAGTATTGTTTTTTATGGTGAAAGTGAACAAATTTTATTAAAACTGTAAAATATAGTATAGGAATGGTATCAGATCAAACATTTTAGTGATTTTTTTTTGTAGTATAAAAAAATAAGCAGGTACTATTAAAAGATAAGTTATCACAGTGTCAAATCAAATGTCAAATTCTGACATTTACGGCTTGATATGTATGTTTCCAAATACTAACACTGGAGTCGCCACACTACAGAATTATAAATTGAAATTCAGCAGATTTGTCAGACAAGTAGGTATTACAAAAGCGTGCAATTTAGTAGATGATATTCAAAACATATAGGTTGCAAACAATAAAACATTAAAAAAGTAGTTCAAATGGCCACCATGAATATTGAATATAAAGGACATCATCTGGCAAATAATATCTAATAGACTATCGAATTGTTTGGCTATCATTTCAGAATCTTCTTCCTGCTCAGAAGCAGATTTTTTAGTTCATGAAAATTATTTCCAACAATTTTTATAAAATATTAATTTATATTTTTTTTTATTAATTTTTGGTGACAGATGTGTCCCTAAAATTTTTACATTTACAGTTTATAAATATTCTGTTCCTCTAATTTAACAATAAACTAGTGTACGATTTTTCAAAATTGGGAATATTTTTTTTCTAAATCTAACTATTCTTCTCAGTCTTTTTTATAATCACCTTGAGTTTTAGATTGTCTCCGTATGTTTTTTAACATGTCTAAAATGTCATAACAATTAATTTCGACAACATTGCACTGCATAATTTTTAGGAATTTGTTTTAATCTTTTGTTATAGTTGCGGCAAGAATTATGACTTAGGTCATACCATCAAATAAATAATTCATTATATTTTCATCAAATTATCTAAGAATCTGCAACTAATAATAAAATTATATACTACACTAAATGTTTGCACTTTATATTGCACTAAATTACAAAAAATGTTGTTTTTAATGTGACAAACTATCGAAAATTATGTTCACAATAAAAACAATTGCATAATGTCAGCCGTGATGTAAGTCCTCTGAATTCTTGCCACAACTATATTAAAGATGTCACCATAAAGTAAAATTTATGAGATATATTACAATTGTCTATTTTTATAAGATATTATCTTATATAACTCGTTCTATTATACCCTTAAAGAAGCACACTCATTTCAGGAACTGAATATCATTGTCAGTAAAATATACTGTAACTATATTTGACCTGAAAATGATTTGTCTAAAGAAATTATTTGCTCACCTTTTCAAACTGATGTACCCTAAAAATTCCTCTAGTATCCCTTCCATGAGAACCAACTTCTTGTCTAAAGCATGTAGATATTCCAGCATAACGGATAGGCAGAGAACTTTCAGGTATCCACTCATCCCTATGGAAGGCAGCGATTGGTTGTTCTGAGGTAGCAATTAGATACTTTTCTTCCACGTCTTTTTCATCGGCTTTTTCACTACCTTTACCGATCACTTTATACAACTCTTCATCAAATTGGGACAATTGAGCCACCTCTTGCATGATCTAAAATGTAATTTCAAGCATTTAATTTTAGTTTATTTTTTCTTTCGTTAATATATAAAAAAAAAAAATCAAGAAAGTACATACAAAATTACTATTTAAAATTATGAGCAATGGATAAACAAAGTATAATTTTACCTCTTTCCTCATAAAAAATGGCGTGTACAGGGGCTTATAACCCTTCTTGTGCAAAATCCTCAAAGACAACTGAATTAATGCATGTTCTAAGAAGACAGCCGGGCCTGTTAAATAATAACCACGTCCTCCTGAAACAACAGCACCCCTCTCAGCATCCATTCCATCAATCATATGGATTAAATCGACATGGGAATATTTTTTTCTTGCACTGCAGTCCCCAAAAGTTCTTTCAACTTTATTATTATCTTCATCGTCATCAACGGGAACAGATTCATGTAAGTGATTGCCTATTTCTTTCAGTGCATAATTTCGTTCTTTTTCTATTTTTAATAACTCGTTATCATTTTTTTCTACAGCATCATCAATTAAAGTACGAACCTATAAACGCAAATACAATAAATTTTCATAATATAAATATATTTTTTTAATTAATACAATATATAGGGCAATTCCTAACATATATGCATAAATTTAACTGCATTTTCTAGACCTCAAAATAAGATTAAAGGGCTATGTACACATGTACAAACATTTCCTTTTCAGCATACAGGGTGTGAAAGGTTTTTAATTAGTATTTCATAAACGTGTAGAGATAAATTAATGAGATTTGGCACAACCCTATAAATTTTTATGCTTTTTGAAAATCTAAAAAGAAATCAATACAGTTTGTCCAGGGGTGGGTAAAACTAGGGGAGTAGTGCTTCAAAAATACCTAAACCTTTTTGTGTATATACTTTTTGATAATTTCATAACAAAACTGAAAACTCTAAAGGATTTTTACATAAAAAATGTACTCATGTTGAAATTCAATGTCGGCAACAGTTTTTTAGAAAAATCGTTTTTATATCTGGGTGCATGCTAAATCTCATTAAAAAAAACAAGAAACAATTTTTACATCAATCAATACTTCTTGTACATATGGATATGTTTACTTCTTAGTTTTTATGAACAAAAAAATTTCATCTGATATTTTTTTTAACTTCAGAGTGAAAATAATGTAGTAAATATTTTACTACATTATTATTTTCACTATTCATCATTATTTGTCCTAAGCTATAATTTCCCAAGATTATGCGTATAAGTTAAGAATCACCCTGTATATGTATGTATGGACTTGGGTATTACTTTATCAATTATTTTCACTTAAAATGTAATAAAGTATACAAACTACCTTTTTAATCTGATTAACCGTTAATGGTTGCAATAGCTCCGAAGTTAAATTTTCCAATTGCGCCGATACACTTTCAGGAACTAATTGATTAGGATCTCCTTGGTTTTCCTTTTTTTTCATTTTTTCCCCAATAGCTTTACTACAGACATTTTTCAATTTGTTCCAGTTATCTGCTTTGTGCCTTAACTGTCTCCATGTGGTATCTTTTTCCACAACAGCATCTACTAATGCAACATCTTTGAATCGTTTCTTTTGGTTTTCCCTGATTTTATCAGGATTTCCACCTTTATCACTTCGGAAAAGATCTAAATCCAACACCATTTTTAATCAATTTGCAACCTAGGCAGCTTGAATTGCTGATGCAATAGGCAATGCAGCAGACGTCGCCGATGACACACGAAAATATTAGGTTAGTTTTTTTGACAAGTATTAGCAATCCGCACCCAGAGTCCGCACCCCTCCTCAACAGCATTCCATTTAAGTTAACCATTATTCATCTGATCTCGAGTTAAGTATGTGGATTGTGGAGTTACCAGTACCATACCACAGCTTAAATAACAATGCTGTGACCATACTGCACGTCGTAAATGGATATAGTATGATCTAGGTAATCTCGATTACAAATACTTTAAGCACCTTTGAATTAGATCACGAATCGCCAACGATTTACAAACTGGGGGATTGCACTAAAACAAGATTATTTTATAAAAAAGGGAGTCTTTTTATACAGTGTGTCCGGAAAGTAATGATAGCTTAAACATAGCTTTCTGTGATCAAATAGAACCGACAAACTTAACTTATTCCAAAAGTGCCTGGTTTGGAAGTTACAGGGCTTCAAGGAAAAAAAATTGTTTTATTGTTATGGGCATAATTAAGAAATGAAACGTCCAATCATGTTAAAATTTGGTATAGTACGTTTTAGATAAGTACAATTGGCAATAGGGAGTCCTCTAACGTATACGGCACAAAAAGTAGTGCCGTATACGTTAGAGGACTCCTGCTCTTGGCGGAAAATTTCAAACGCGTTTTTACCGAAAACGGTGCATCAACATGGAATAGGTTTTTATACAAAATTCATTTCTCCATCATAATTTTCAGTTGTATCAGAATAGGAGCAACAAAAAAGTACAATAAAAATGAGTTACAAAAAAGAAACTGTGAAGAGCGCTCTCTACGATACGCGGCACTACTTAGTACAATGCTCGTCACCTTAAAGTCACCACCTCTTGCGCTGCTCTCATTCTATCGCGCCCCACCACAAATAAGTCCGGACCGCTTTTAAATTCAAACTGGAGTGGGATCTGATGATATGTATGCGTACATGCTATACTATGGCACCAAAAACTGGTGAGACTATGGAGTAGCGATAGATTACTCTGTCTGTTCGTTTATATTTTGTTTCCATTAATTTAAATAATTCTGCAATTACTGAAATTGGTATCGTATATTCAATAGAATAAATAAGGCCAATCAAAAAACTGTTTGCTATTAAAAAATAATAAACTATAGAAAACGAACTCATAAATTAATATGAGCCTGCCTCTCATATATTTTCATTATGACAAAAAAAATGAGACGTAGATGTATATTTTAGTTAAGTAAACGTCGGAGTTACCGAACATTTATAAAATTATTTCTTTTATTCTCTCTCAGTATTCCTTGCAATACGGCATATGTAGATTTCTTTTTCTAATTGGGCCGTTACAAGAAACATTAATCATACGTAAACTTAGTTTAATATAAAATTTGGATTTTCCCTACTGCAATAATTCTTATGTTAGATCATAAATTATTATTGTAATGTCGGAGTTGTTGAAAAAGTCAAAAAACAACTTGACTTTTTTACTATTTTTCTATGTTATGTTAATTATTACAATTAATATATTTTGTGCAGATTTCAAGGTGCATGGTTCATTGATTCATGCAAAATTACAGAAATGTGTACTGTTTCTTTAAATTTTAGTTATATGTTGGTCTTCAATATGCACATAAAAATGGAATAACTCTTTATTTTTGAATGTTTATTGATTTATTAAAAGTTTAGGTGTTTTACAGTACATAATATATTTTCATATATTTTTACTCAATCTCAAAAAATTTTATATTACCCAAATTTTTAAATCATTTATCTCGTAACACTAGCTATATCTAATAATATTAAAGCTAGTTACGGACGGTGAGCTATAATATATATCTGATATATTACAAAAATATCGCTTGTGATTAAAATGCATAGAACGTTACGCACTGACGCTATAATATATATTTATATATATGCCGTTTACTTGTCTGTAGGAATCTCATTACAAAGAAATAAATTATATATTATATTATCGCTCACCGTCCATAACTAGCTTAATAACCATTGAGTTTCCTATAGACAGCAACTGCGTAGCGGAATTTCTTAATTTATATAAATATTAAATATAAAAACAGTCGATATATGTAAGACATCTATGATCCACCCTACTACTGCTGAATAGTGCATTACGCATGCGTGGGATTTAAAAATTTTAACTCTAGTCTCGGAATGCACGGCACAAAAAATTTGACAAAGCACTTGCAGAAACAACAGCCATTCACGCATGCGCTTTAAATGTCACTACCATTTATTAGCCATTGGACAAAACATTTTTGTTTATTACTCGCATTTCTGTTTTAAGTCAGGTTTTTAAATAGGCAAATTTTAATCGTTTGTTGCTGTTGTTAATACGAAACTATGCGTTGCACTAACCAGGAAAAAGCTACAATAATTGCCCTTTGGCAGCAGGGAGATTCAGTTCGTAACATAGGCCGCATTTTAAATAAGGATGTGAGTATCAAAAAGTTCAAATCATATTTAATTACCCGTCATTTCCTTGTACAATTTTATTTAAAATTAAGAAAAAGTATCGGAGCTTAATTTCATTTTTTAATTTTCATTTTAAGTAAGTATATGTATTTATATTAGCTCTTTTCCAACACGGCACCTGACTAGTTTGAAATCTGTCCGAAGCCGTCAGTCAGTTTAATATTAGATACAACTCCGCTACAGAAGTCGGTGAACGATTTGGCTATCCACTTGGGACAGGTTTCCATCCAGTCAGGTGCCGTGTTGGAAAAGAGCTATTAGTGCACTTTAATGTATTGCAATTTTTTTTAGTTTTTTTTTAAGAGAGATAATTTTAAGCGTAGTTAATCATAAAACTACATGTTAGTAATAGAAAAAAAATAGCTTGTGGTTGATGTGCTATTATAGTTTCGGATACTTATAAAAGGTTTAAGACTTGCATATCCTTGAAACTATTATAATAAAATAAAAAATAGAATAACTCATTCAACATGGGTCCAGGTGGAGAATTCGCTGGGGACAAAAACATGCATCTGAAGTGTTTTCTCATGATGACTTTTGTGAAACAGTGCATTCTTGCGATGAATCCTTGGCCAATTTTGAAAACTGTTTTGAATATCCTACAGCCGGAAAACACGTCTGGATTCAGTGATTGCTTTCGTCGATTTGGTGTGTTATACAGGGTGTTATTCAGTATTTATCAAAAAAAATTTTTGAATGTGCAGATGACTTACAAATACAATTTTGTTAAAAAAAATAAAAGAAGGCAGTTAGAAAGTGATTTAAAAATACACTTCCGCACGGCACAGGAAACGGGTCCACTGTAAAACCTGATAAGACAGCAAAGCATGCAATCGGCAACCGGACAAGAATCGAAAGAAATTTCCAAGGAAAGAATTAAATATGTAACATTTTATAACACCTATTTTATACAGCCAATTCAATACTTTTGCTGCTATTGTTGTTAATTATTAATGGAATTCCTTTCTCTCTAATTTATGTTTCGCATTCAATTAATTTTTAATAATCCGTCGGTCTATGGTCCCATATATGATATAGAGACTCTAGACTCTACTGTATATTCATTTATATAAAATAAAATGTATTTTACCGATGATGGCCGCGCAAATTTAAGGATCAATTTACCGACGAACGCGGTAAAGGAGGCATGGCAGTGACAACGATGCGGTTTTAAAAACCATGGCTGTATATGAGTGCATTGTAGGATTTTATTTTCTTGATGCTGACTTGCCGCGACCGCGTCATTACTACAAAATGCCATAGCTGCGTTGATGAATAAATTATTCGATTTCATTTAAAATTATCTAATTTTATGAAACCGTAATACAGGGTGTTTCATAAGTTGCTTTCTCTGACACAGCTTATACTAACAATTAAAAAAAATACTGGAACATGTTCATATGCCTACTCTCGTGTAAGAAAGTTCTCAAATATTTTTATTTCTAAAACTTTTTTCAGTAGGAATGAACTGTTAATTATGTTTTTTGTAACATACATCGCGCTTTGTAAATTTTATTAATGTTTTCACAACTTTATATAAAAAACACTATGCGGAGAGCTGTATTAATTATTGAAAATTTATACATAGCCATATCGAATCAAATATAGTCAAGGTATAAAAAAATGGGTTTAAAAAAAATACTTCACTAGGTGACACCCTCCCGCTGCGGTATATTTGCAGTGAATAGGACAGCGTATTCATTCGGCGATTAGGAGTTTGTCAGAAACATCTAAGGTCGTCGCATTTCTCTCCGTAAAATGATCAATTTTGTAATGTTTTTTTGGTGCACAAATTTCGAAAAATAAAACACGTAGGGCAAAAGTATTATCAAAAATAAAGTTATTGATGTTTTGTTTATCCTTTATTAATATTTAAATTCTCCTGAAATAATATAACACCATTTAAAATGCATTTGTATGACACACATTATTATGCTATTATGACCCCACATTTTAACAATTATTTTCACATACTTATAAACAACAGTGAACAATCTTATATGTAGAACTATGTAAGTTTATGTTATAAAACAATATTTACTTTTACAGTTGAATTTAAAAATACGTTTTTTTAAAAGATTTCTGTAGGACCTAAAAATTTGTTGGTTAGACCGCTTTCTGCCGTTAACATTCCTGTTAACCTATATTATCATTGTGTTAGATATACGAGTACAGGCTGATTCACCGCATAGTTGTAGTGATATATATATATATATATATATATATATATATATATATTTTTGAAAATTTGATACCCTTCATAGTTCAATATGACCTTTTCAACGAAAATATTTTCAAGAAGCTGTCGCTTCCGATTATACCGGATGTCGTCATCAACTTAGTTTTTAAATGGAATGACATAGTTTTTATTCAATTTTCTAGCGTTATTTCAATAAGACTTTCCTATACACATAACCTTTGTCGTTTCCGAGATATTTAAAATATTTCGGAAAATAATAATGTTGTATCGCTTTGTTTGAAATTAGCTATATTGAATGCTATGCAAGTTAAAGAAATAATATTTATTCAAGAAATGGTTGAACCTTTAAGATTTCTAACAATGTGTTACAAGTGGTTTAATTTCATACAAGGTGTTTCATACAAACTGTTAAAACCAAAACTTATAATAAATCTATGGTTAAAACTATTTTATTTTTAAATGGAACTTTGTGCATATTTTTTTATACGGAATTTTATTTTAACTTACTTTCTGTGCAAATTACGATTTTTGTTAAACTTAAGTGAATGTGCCATCTTTTTGCCGAAATAGCTATAAAAACGACAATAATAATTAGATCTATTATCTGTCTGTGTGTTTTCAAAACGTCAAATTATACCTGCACAATTATAGTGGCAAACAATGAACAATATTATTCAAACGATAATGTTCACAATTACCACCAGTAACCGAAAAAGTATGCAGACATTATTATCAAATTATTGAAAGGCAGTCATGAAGTTACGAAACCAGTTGTAAATAACGAAGATAATCGTAATTATTCGAATTAACGAATATGAAAAAACAAAATTATGATTTTTTTAATATTAAATGCACTTCGACTTGGAGATGAAACTTTATAATATTTTTTTATGAGGTACAGAACTTTTGTCTGTTTTTATCACCGTGAGAATAATTCATTCATTCATTGTCATGATTTGTCGTTTTGAAAACACACAGACAGGTAATAGTTCTAATTTTGAGATTCTCCACGAATAAAAAAAATTAAAGCACCAACGCCTTAATAATGACTTTCATTGTTTGCCATTATAACACACAGAGTCCGAATTATTGTCGTTTTCATGTTTCAAATGTAAACCTTTTGGGCTTGGCCAAACAATATCAATAATAGAGATATGTTGAGGCAACATGTTGATGACAGATGGGGCAACGTTCCCAGACAATACTGTGCTTCACTTGTCCATTCAATGGGGCAAAGGCTAAATGATGTAATAGGTTCTGGGGGCTATTACACGAAGTACTGAAAACATTTTTTTTGTCAATCTTTTCTTTGTTTAAATATTTATTTTAATTTAAAAAGGGTACAGCGGAAAAAAAATGAATAATTAATAACCAATTCTACACAAATATAGGTAACGATGCCTGAGGGACAACTACTTATCTGAAAACAATCATACTGACAAAAAGAATTGAGGGCCGATAGATATAGCGTACTTTAAATTAGTCTTATAGGGAAAGATTAATCCGCGAGCGTCTTAAAAACAAGCTCAATTTGTAACCCTAGATCGATAACGTTTTTTAAACCAAAATTTCAATGTTCAATTTAATTTTTATTTGCATTTACTTTTTGCTAACTATTTTATTCAATAAAATCTTCTCAATTGATTTCATCTTTACGTAAATAAAACTAGGAACTTGCTGTATCCTTTGCCATTCATGTATAAATAACCATTCAAAAGTATTTTGTTGTCAAAAGAGTGTTACACCCCACTAGGAGAAAAATCCTAAATACGCCACTGATCAAAACAATCCGTTCCGATTAGTCTAAAAAAAAAGCAACACTTATAAGAACTGAAAAGATTTTGTGGTAGTGTAACGCAACATTATTTTGAGGATTTATTTTACAACAAAAAGCAACATAAACGCGTTGACTCACAATCTGAATGAGACTTAGCTCCTATTATTTTATATTATATTTTTATTCAAGTTCTCCAAGGTCCTCTACAGACTATGCGTGAATTCGCGGTTCGTTACGCGCCATTCGTGATATGCGAGAAATTCGCGAATAGTGTGTAGGGTCTTGTTCGTTAAAAATTCATTCATAAAAACTTACACACTGCACGAATTCCATACAAATCACGCATCGCGAATCGCTAATTCACGCATAGTCTGTAGCGAGCGTAATATAAGGTATTTATATTAACCTTGCTACTCGAATTGGCTTTTCCTCTACTTTCTGGCTACTTTTTCCTTGAGTGGCATTAATCTTATTTCCTCACTTTTTTTTTGAAATCGTTTTTTCTTTCTGTTAGTATATACAATATCTATTAAATATTTATTTATTATTCATAGATCCATATAACTTAATTTATTTAAAAAATAACTAAAAGAAGGTCAAATGTTTTTTAACAAGTCAGTCTGTGAAACTTCATTTTATTTGTATTTTACGACCCTTCATATACTTTGTTAAACATTAATTTCTTCATTAATAAAATATATTTAGAAAATATCAAATGCAACTGTTATTAGATTATTTATTCATAAGAGTTTTTGGTGTCACGGTGTAGTATATCTACAAACCCCACACACACAATGAGAGCCTTCCAACACAACTGGTGGTGACTTTAAGGTAACCAGCATTTTTTGAGGGATTTTAGAGATGGGTTCGGTTTTTTTAAACACTCTGTATTTTTTCCATTATGTAATGTTTTAATAGACCTTTGTTGAAAATTTCTTCAAAATATTTTTTTAGTACCACGAATTTGGAAGGTTTTTAGAGATTGATTCGGTTTTTTAAAAAACCTGTATTTTTTCGTTAATTAGTGTTTTAATAGACCCTCGACAA
Organism: Monochamus alternatus; assembly: GCA_037114965.1. NCBI lineage: Eukaryota > Metazoa > Arthropoda > Insecta > Coleoptera > Cerambycidae > Monochamus > Monochamus alternatus. Next base: position 91,954,094 of record CM073427.1, on the reverse strand, counting down.
ACGTTTCATCAAATTTTTTTTTAATTCCACGAGTTTTTAGAGATTGGTTCGGTTTTTATTAAACGCCTTGTATTTTAAAAGTTGAATCATGTTATCTTTATTCGATATTAAAGGTTTCATTAAAAAAAAAATTAAGTTCCATGAAATTTTATGATTTTTAAAGATTGTTAAGGTTTTTTTAAACACTCTGTATTTTGTTCATTACTTAATGTTCTAATAGACCCTTGTTAGAGGTTTCAACAATATTTTTTTCTTAATTTTGAGTTTTTTTAGCTGCCAAAAGTGTTTCAACACTTTGTATACGAAACGGTCTTTCGCACGTTTGATAACCATCGTGAAGCACAAAAATCAAAAATTTCCTCGAATTTGCAATTTTTATTTTTTCTCGGCAATTTGTATTGTAACACTCTGTCTATTAAGCTTTTTCGAATTTATGACGTTTACGTCTTTTCTTTGTTGAAATATTTATTTTAATTTAAAAATATACATTTTGCATAGTTTGTTAATTTTTAAAGAATTCTTCAATATTATGATTTCACTAAACAAGGATATGTTACATTACTTCTATATTCATAAAATAATAAACATCTATTGAATATAAGAGTTTTTGGTGCCACAGTGTAGTATATCTACAAACCCCACTTCTAGTCCGAAACATTCCGCAGTTGTTTATGGTGGGGCGCGATAGAATGAGAACCTTCCAAAAGGTGGTGACTTTAAGGTGACGAGCATTGTACAAGGTGGCGCAAAAGTTGTACCCCATGCCCGCCATGTTCTTTGGCTATATTTTTTTATGATTGAAAAACTTGATTCTGCTTTTGGATTATCTTTATTTGATGTCTTACATTTCAATGATATCGGCCAAATGGCCGACGCCAGAAGTGGTGACCCGATTTATGGCATTTTCCATCACTCTTGCCTCTCTCTAGCGTAAACAAACAACACACTATGCAGTAACTTTGAGCGGGTGTAATGGCTCTTCGTGGGTTATATGCGGATTTTTGATGCCCCAGAAGCGATAATTTTGCTTATTAACATACCCACAGAGATGGAAATGGGCCTTGTCGCTCATGATGATTTTCGATGAAAAGTTGTCTTCCTCGTGGTGCAGATTCAGGATGGTCTGAATGTAGGTTACACGCGTTTGGCGGTCAACAGCTAATAACTGATGCACTGTCTGCACTTTGTAAGGGAACATCTTCAAGTTAACCAAAATTCTCTGTAAAGACAGCCGATTGATGCCCAATTGCCTGGCACGTCGTCTGGTCAATAATCCGGGGTCATCTGCGACATCTTCAGCCACAGCCGCGATATTCTCAGCAGAACGGCAGCTCCGAGGCCGGCCAGACCTGGCAGCATCTTGTGCAGTCCCATACTCTTCAAGGCGAGCGCCTAAACGTCGTAGTGTTTGTCCAGTTGGTGTCGAACGACCGTCGAAATTCACGCTGCGCCAACACCACCGACGAATTAGTCCGCAAAAATATGGAAACAATTATTCCGCCTTCTTGAGGAGTATAGCGATTCATGTCTTGCTGACCTGTATTTTGTATCTGTTTGCTTCACAAATGTCAAAGCAGAATTGAAATTTGCCGCCATTTGCGAAAATTATAACAACTTTTGCGCCACCTGTTTCTTACTGCACTTCTAAACGAGGCACTTTTGGACAAAGCTATAAGTTTGTCTAAATCGGTTCTATTTGATCACATGAAGCTAATATGTTTAAACTGAGTCCCTTTACTTTCCGGACACCCTGTATACTTTATGTACAGTACAAAAAATACTATAGGATAGAATTTTAAAGAATTTTTGTGCAAGGAATTTGAAAATTATAAGGACAACAAAAGTACTGAAGGTGGAGACGTAAATTTTAAATAAAAACAATTTGAGCTTTAATTTTATATTAAAAATTAAAAAATTAGTATACTGAAAAAATTGTATTTAAGCTAAAGAACTGTTGGCCCATTGCACCACCTCGGTAGGCAAACCAACATACTTTTTTAATGCATCATGTATTTGCCTTGAAGTCACCAACAACTTGAAGAATTGGTATTCTTTTTGATTTTTAGATCCACCTCCACTAATCATGGATATTATCTCTAAATTCTAAAAAAAATCATGAAGATATAACTGATTAAATAGAAAGGTCACTAAAAATAACACTTCATATTAAATTTTCTTTTTGTACAGTGAAATGAATGTTTTAAACCCTATCAGTACAAAGACAAAACATTAAAAATTCTTACACTTAAAACTAAAAATCAACGCTTGAAACTTACCTGAATATGTTCGAAAGCTTTCATAACAACTGGTCTCTGCACACTTTGAATATTGGAATTCGCATTTATAAATTTAATATACCTCGATAAAATCATTTCAAAATTCATTGGTTGATTGTCATATATATCAACATGATGTTTCATAGATATTATAAGACAAAGTTCCAGCACATTCAAATCATGTAGGACTTGTATCATATCATCTTTTTCCATTATGTTTATTTGTTCTTGAATCATATTCACAGACAAATTAGTATCTCTCAATTGAGAGATAATTTTAACCTACAAAAACGTTTCCATTACACAAATTATATGTAAACAAAATTAACAATTAATAGTTTATTTATGTATCTAGAACGAAAAGTGAAGCTTTAAGGTATGAGTAAGTTACTTATTAGGTATTTTTCGTCCCCGATAAATAAAATATTTTATTTCATACTGCATTCAAAGTATAAAATAAATGTCCTAGGACATATAGTTTATCATCCATTTTTCATCCTAAAAAAATTATATGTATAATTTTTTAACAGTATCAAATAAAATAAATTGTATAAACTAATAATTTTACGAGTAAAAATTTAACTTCAAAAAATGATGAAATCACTTTCTTTGTAACTAATACAAGTAGATAAAGTTTAACGTACCAATATGTTCTTCAAAGTTCTTTCGTTTAAATCTATATCTGCCAGTCTTTGAATTACAGCCCTAAATTTTTTATCTACTAAGAGTCCTTTTAAATTTTTGTTCCACTTTTGCTTTAAAGTGTTATTAATATTTTTCATGTCTTTTGGAAGGCTTAAATAATATTCAATTTTTGTTAAGGTGTGTTCCAAACGAGAAATATCGTCACCATCTTCTTTGCAGGGAAATAAGAAATATTGCCTATGTGAAAACCTGGACTTTACTCGTTTTTCTAACAGTTCGATAACATCAAGGCGACATGTGATACCTATAAAAAGTTACTCTTTGTGAATAAAAAACATTTTAAAATAGGCAATATATTACCTAGCACACATATAGGAGTCTGTGCAGATTGCGAAATGTCGAATAAGTTATATAAAAGCGTTTGGTTGTGATGAGCACAGAACAGATCAAATTCATCCAAAATAAAAATTACACTTTTTGATAGATGTTTTTCACCTGCACGTAAACATGCTAATAAATAAGCTAAATTCTCTGCAAAACTTCCAAATACTTTCCCATCTACGGCATTATCTAATTTCATTTGAAACGTAATACTTCTTAAAGCTAAACAATCATCTGTGTGAATTAAACCATGTAACTTCACAAGTATACCGTTATCGTAAAAATTCTTATTTTTTTGCAACTCTGCTAATACATCATTTATTAGCTAAAATATCGTAAAAATAATGAAAACAGCTATATACAGGTAAATTAATATTACGATAGTTTTTCCAGATCCTCTAGGTCCTATCAGCAGTGCTGAATTTGATTCACCATATTGAACAGTTTTCTGTATTAGATCAAATATTTCTTTTCTTTCATTTTCATGACCAATAAAAGTGTTATTATTTAAAATATTGTTCTTTAAATAGTTCCTTATATTTTTTATGTCAGTTTCACTCATTTTTTCATCTATATATTGAGGTTAGTAGTACAAACCTAGAAAAAATATAGACTGCATGTCATATTGCCGGCGACCGGTAATTCATGGCTGCCCTAATAGGTCCAGAATCATTAAAACTTGGGGTGTATTTCGTAATTTGACGGGTCTTACCAGAACCACGGTTTTGGCATTTTCTGGCAACTGAAATTTGTGATTGAATTACACTATCAGAACCGGAGATTTTTTAATCTCTACCCAAACTAACCTAAAAAGTGTGCTAGAAACGATATTCAAACGGATATTCTGAATGAGTAGAGAATATTGGTTCTACTCTGTATTAAGTGGTAATCACAAATTACTGAACTATTAGTGGTAATAGTGGTAATTAGCATCACATAACCTCAAAACGGTATTTTACCGCTAGGAACCAAAGATTATAAGTGGTTCCTATGGTTGCTACTGAACGCAGTGTTGTTAACACGTAGGGAAATTCCCTACTTGTAGGGAAAATTTATCAATAAATCGGTTGGTAGGGAAAATATTCTTATTTTGTAGGGAAAAAACAAAATAATATGCTTAGTAAATACTGTTTTACTATTTAAAAGATAATAAGATTTTATGGATCATTTCTCATATTTGTTTGTAAACAATAACATGCTGCCAACAGCGCTTTATCTTTTATACAAAATTCTAACATTGCTAACCATAGATAAAAGAAATTACTAACTTGGGCAGGCAGCGTAGGGAAATTTATAGTAGAGTAGGGGAATTTCATGCTTCATCGTAGGGAAACAAATTTTAAAAGGTTAACATCACTGACTGAACGTTACCTTTTTCAGTTAACCACGTACCGTAATCTATATATTTTTCAAGACGGTTGATTTACGGAACGGTAAACCTCAACCGTGGTTAAAATATTAGAATTAAAGAATACACCCTCGGTTTTTCTTCCAATTTACCTTGGTTCAGTTGGTTGTATTGTAGCGTGAAGCTCATTTGTTTAGTGTGATTGGTGACATTCTTTAATGACATTTAAAATGACAGCAAGTTAGTTAATTTCATATTGCAATGTAGCCATCATATTTGCACAACCGGCAACATAAAGCAAATAAAATATCTATTTTCTGGACCGTAGAACCCTAGGACACTCGGGACCTGTCACGTGACCTATACCATGAATCGACGCTGTCTATATTTTTTCTAGGTTTGTGGTTAGTAGTTCTTCCGTTTTTATTTTCGTTTCTTCTTCTTCTTTTTGTTTATGGTCTTCGTCCCATGAACATTTAACCAGTTTCACATTTGTTTATTTTCTCTTGACAAGGAAATTCACTGTAAAGTGCATCTGAGATCTGCTGGCTGCTCATATTTCCTTATCTTGTTGTGCATTTTTTTATTTTAAAGGAGTTAGTGGACAAATACAACAAAGGTTATTCACTTCTTCTTCTTGCTCAGGGGCAACAACCGAGCTTTCACGTACCGAAAAGTTTTCTCGTTTATTTTTGTTTACTTTTTATTTCTGCCATAGATTATTTATATACGAATTTCACAACCTACTCTATGCATGGTCACTGGTCCTTGGTCTATAGAACCTAATAAAGACCACAGTATACTAGTATACTGTGATAAGGAATGTGTCGTTCTATGACGTGAAAAATGTCTATTGGCGAAAATCACGAAGTGGCTGACATCAGTCGATAGATTTCGAAACTGCTGTAGGGGGTATTAAACAAATTACTTGTATTTTATATATTTTTAGGTATTAATAATATTGTGTGAAACTAACTACTCTGTGGACAAAAGCCCCAACCAGTGTTGAATTACACCCATAATATCTACCCATATATTCCCTATTATTAGCTTTTGTAACATTTTTTACTGTATTAGAAAGGTATTTTAAGCTAATATAAATCACATGTTTGGTATCAGAGAACATAAATTTTTTGACTTCATTGATAGGAATTGTAGGGACTATAAACTGAAAATCGAAATTGAAAAACCGATAAGAAAAGCACATGAAAGTATGTAGCAAACATTTTTCTATACAGAATTTTACGCCAGGTAAATTTAACAAGGTTATGTTGTGAATATTTAAGGATGTTTTTAAATCTGTATTATAGATTATACTGACAATTTTCTCCAGTACTTAATAAAGTAGTCATGGAGTGGCTGGTGAACTAATAACTAATTTAACAACTTGGGACGGATCACTTTCTATCCCACAGAAAATTATGTACTCGCCTAAAAGATTCTCACCTTCTTTCAGAGGTCGCACATAAAATCCCCCCAAGTAGTCCAGGATATCTTATTGTGTCTCAAACTGAAAGGTACGAGGTTACGAGCACTATTATAGGAATTTGTCTTACATTAAAATAATCTTTTTAATAAGTTCTAAAATATACTTTCTCCTAAAAATTACACTATAAAACACAACATCCCTAGCAAATAAATGCTTTATGATCTTTCGTGGCATTTGTAAACAAATTGTAGATACCCCTATTTCCGACATCTTGAATTTTACAGCGCCATCTAGTGGTTCGTAAATTTCGCGAATTATTTAAACATAAATATTTGGTTTATTCTATATTATTCTGTAATCTGTAGTTTCTGTGCAGTCTGCATCAATATTTTATCTAGGGTCTGCACCACATTTAAGGTTATGTTCATATTGCAAAAGGAAAAGTCGAAAGTTTGGTTTTGGTTTAATCAAGAAAAAAAAATATCTGTGGGTTTAATAAATCTAATAGGTATTTTAGTTGAACATATTTTGTGATATTCAGCTCTTAAAGTTAATTTGTGGTGTCAACAATTACCTTTCCATTAAAATGAAACTAATATTTTATATATATATTTTTGTACAAGCACTGTACTTAGCCAACGGAAATTTGGAAGTTGTACAGGACGATGAATTAATGAATTTAATAAGGACTGAAAAATACGTTGTAGTGTTATTTTCCCGAAAATACTGTGAAACCTGTGATAACTATGCGAATGAATTAACTGCATTAAGAGAAGATTTAGTAGAAACTTTGAATGCATGGGTTGTAAAAGTTGAGGATAGTCAAATGACCAGATTGTATAGTCCGGACCCAGAACCAATATTGGTATTTTTTCGCCATGGCATTCCTTTATTGTATGAAGGACCTCTGAATGATGAATTAATTTTACATACCTTTACGAGTAACAAAGATCCTGTGACAAAGGAATTGACTGATGAAACGTTTGAACATTTGACCCAAGCTGCGACTGGTGCAACTACAGGAGATTGGTTCGTATTGTTTTACACACCAGATTGTGTTGACTGTACTCGACTGCAAGCTCGATGGGAAGCTGTCGGAGCTCAGTTAAAGTCAAGAGTAAATGTTGCCCGAGTGAATAGAGCAACTGCAGGGGCAGCTACAGCAAGGCGTTTTGATGTATTTAATGTTCCAACATTTATATTATTCCGACAAGGCAAAATGTACCGTTATCAAATTCAGAAGTATGATGTAGCATCGCTTGTAGACTTTGCTAAATCCTGGTATAAAAATGTTACACCAGAAAAAGTTCCTGTACCAAAGTCTCCATTTGATGATTTCACAGCAATGATTGCTGACTATTTAAGAGAAAATCCATGGGTGTGGCAAATTGGTTTTGGAACATTTATATTAGGATTATTAGCTTCTTTCTTTACAAGACGGATTCAGAAAGTACCAGAGAAGAAAAAGACAAGTAAAAAAGATAAAAAGGAAAAAACTAAGGACAAATAAACAGAAATATATATAAATTGAAATAGTATGTCAAATCCTAACATTTTTCTATTAGTAGGTACATTTTGTATATTTTTTGTACAATATATAAATAGGAAATATTATTTTTGAATTTAGTTATTACTTATTCCTTTCTATGTTTTTACATAGGCTAATACTTGTTATTTTCATTCAAATTGAAGTCAAAAATAAAGTTTCATTTTATATTTGATAAAATTTAGTAACACAGACATAATTTTTGCTCTGCACTACTACGATTGGATGTATACAAGGTGTCCGGAAATGATGTGTCAATATTCCGGGAAGTAAATGAAAAATTTATGCCACAAAGCCCTATAACATTCTTTCGAACACTCAAAATAGCGGAGTTACAGAGTGTAAAAACAAAAGTAACTATTTTGGGTGTACCGATTTTTTTAAAATTTTATACACTTGCTGTTGCTTTGTTGATGACTATGTCCTACGTTCTTAATTTGATGCATATCCTCTAACGCCAAAGAGCCTAAACTGTCCTTGGCCTTCAAATAATGAGTTTGAACTTTTTTGTTTGAACATTTTTATAAATTTAGATAGAATGTAAATAGAGGCGGCTATTATTTTTTAAAAAAATGTTCTCTTATGTCTCGTTAGAATTATTTTTTGGGAAAAAACGACTTCAAACATTCACGTGCGTTAAGTTTTTTCCCTATACATAGGGATTTTGTATTTTTCATTACGTTTTCTGTTCCCCTCACCTCACACATTTCGAAAGATAAATACATAACACAGATCAGCCAAATTACAACGTGTGGTTGTCATGAGAAAAATAATTTATATAAAAGTATAAATAAGCGTTTGAGCGCAATGAAAGTTAACAAATAATAAAAATATGGAACATATCGCATTTGATCTATAATCGGACCCACGGTCTATTAACTGTATGGTCGGGGTTCTAGTTATGTTTTGTGATCGGGATCATCATGACTGAAAATCATGAAAACTGAGGACTTGTGACAAGTGTATCTCAATATTTAGAGAGCAATGGGCGTGGCGTATTCAGACGAGGTCAGCCGCTAAGTAAGAAATTCAAACTGAATAACAAATGCTAACTGTTAACCGCTGAGTATTTTTGTAAGCCAAGAAAATTTGCTCTTACTTCGTAAGCGAAGCGCTGACGTATTTGTGAGGTTATGTTATTTATTTACACGGTTGTAATTCTAAGTATTTACAATTTTCCAAGTGTTACGCTTTGGAATTTCAATGAATGTTTTGCTCTGGGTTTGCATCTTAGAATATAAATAAATTTGTTTATTACCTATTACATATTTTTTTTATAATTCGCCCTCATTCCTAGACAACCGACAAAAAATATGCAAGGGACTTCTGAATCAAGCTGTAAAAAGTCATAATTTCACCACTGACATTGAGCTATTATAGATTCTTGGAATCAAAATAAAAATGTTAAGATAAAATTACCAAGGTAGATAGAAAATTTTAATTTTTGTTGTACCATAAAGTTAACAACATTTTCTCATATTTTATTTTAAAAAAAGAACAAGAATATGTGATAGTTACATGTAAATGGAACACTATAAGTACATAAAGTGTGACCTACTTGAAACCGAGCCACCCCCATAAGACCTATACTTAATAATGGTCCAATTTCAATTATTTGGCTGAATGTTGTTATCAATAAAAACAGTTATTTTTACTTACTTCGGCGTTTTATTCTATGGAACATTTGATGAAAGCATAACAAAATTTATTATTCTGTGTAATAGATATTATGATCCTAGACAAAATTGATTATGACTTTTCAGTATGACAATGTAAGGTTATGTTACATATATTTTTTCGCAGCTCCGCGGAAAACAATAAGCTGAATCAGCACACTCGAGCACACTATTCGGTTTGTTTAAGCGGCTGATTAACAGCCCTGTTACCATTCTAGCAGCTTTTAGTTAGCGGCTGACCTCGTCTGAATGCGCGCAATGCTTTGTCTTTATTTACAGGAATTTTGTGACGTCATACATAAATGAAGAAAAAATAACGAAAGAATCTTGAATTGTATTCATTTAAAATATTACTGACATTGAGCTAAACAGAAAATTCATCTACTAAAAATTTTATTAACAACTTTAAGAAGAAGTTATACGATCAAACGAACTTGTGAAGTTCGATCGTAATTATATGAAGCGCCTCGTCCTCTAGATTTACTTGTAGTACTTCCCTTAGGTACTAGGTGGCGCCACGTATTTGAAAGATTAAAACTGTAATATCGATGTATACCTACTTTATCGATACAGTCTGCATAACGCGTCATTATTTTAAAGTATTTTAGTGCAATATTTTATTTTTTGGGTAGGGTTAAAATCGGTATTATTTATGAACATATTTTCTCTAGTTGATGATAAATTAGATTATGAAGGGTGGGCCTAGAGGACGAGGCGCTTCATATAATTACGATCGAACTTCACAAGTTCGTTTGATCGTATAATTATATTTCGCGCCTCGTCCTCTAGATTTACTTGTAGATATTTAAAGCCAGAAATATTGCACTGTTATTTAATGTATATTTTATATAATATACATTATTTTCCAGCATTCTTATAAGCAATTTTAGAAGTTGTTTTATTGAAAACTGTTTTTGTAATGTTGCCTACAATAAGACTAGGCTAATGTTTAACGGCGTAATTCATAGTCAGCACTTCACTTAAGTCCGACATTTCATTTAAGGTATATTTAAATAGAATGCTCTTCAATATTTTGTTTCACAATTTAACTTAATGTAAACTTATTAAAGTGTGGTATGAAACTATTAATAAGTTGTTACCCTGAGCCTTGTAAATTGCAAAGCTAAGTGCACGCTTAACGTTATAAGTGTGATCTATGAATTCCATCCTTAGTCTTACGACCACCCTGCGCTTTTCCTTACGCAATAAGAAACACCTTTAGCATGTGCCTATGATATCAATGCATGTCTTATCGAGTGTGCAGAAATAATATTTGTATTCAGGCCGGATGCTCTCAGACAATGTAGTACCTAATTGCCGATTGTTTATTTGCCTTTCTGTAAGGTTCCTTAGAGGTGATAAATAAATAAGGATCCACAACTGGTCAAAACTTTGATGATCTGTCGATATATTCCAACAGGGTGCATGAAGGACATATTTGATTTTCCTCTGTAAAGAATAGTATTTCAGAAAAAAGACTGATATGCCTTAATATTTGACGTCTTAATGCGGTCAGTTATATAAATCTTCTCTCCTTCTCTAGTAAATACAATATTCTCTACTTTAATTACAAATAGAGTTTGCAGTCGCTACACTGTTGCCAGTCAATAATGTGGCGTTATAGAGATAGTTGCGACAATGATTCTTATGCGGGTATGGTAGGGTGGAAGAATGTTAGCTTGAATCAATGTGAGAGATTGATACCGGTTGATATTTGACTACCCCCCTAATTAATGAGGTTTTCCAGGTTTCCCTCATTCCTGCACTGAATAGTGGTTAGGACCTACCAGCTTGCTTAATAATAATATGCCGCCCCCTCTCTCGCACAAGTCTCTCGACTTTTGGACTAATCCCTGTGATTAGAATGAGGGGTAGAGATATTATTATTATTAATCTGAGGGTCCCAAGTAACATACGATACTTTGGTCTAGGTGGACATAGTCTTGACACTCCTTTTAAGCAATCTGAATATTGCTATATTCTTACCTATTTCACTTGGAAATATCGCTTGTGGTTATTGAAAATACCATACTTGTGTTGTCCTGATGTCAACTGACTTTGCAGGAATTCTATTACTTGAAAAGTGTTACCTTCAAAAGGATTGATTGCTTGATTTTGGCAAAACTTCCACCAATATCTCAGGGATGAAATTTTTATTTATTTTTTTTTTTCTTTTTTTGTGGTTGTTGATAACGACTCCAACACTGTTTCGATGGAACTCCTTTTTAGAGAAATGCCTTACCAATAGTTTTCCCACCACTGGAGATAGGTGTTGCCTAATAGATGTAGATAATAATAGAACAGTAGAAGGCTTTAACACGATTGGTTCTGTAACCAATAGTTTTGTAAATAGGGGGTATCCGGGCTGAGGTGTCCACAAAGGTACTATTAAGGTATGCCTTCTGCTTTATCTGTGACAATTTTCTTTAGAACTGGTAAGATTAAAGCGAAAGGAGGGAAAACATAGAAGTTTAGATGATGCCAATAAATTGTAAAGGCATAAATTACAAGATAATTTTGGTCTCTGTGCCTGAAAAATATTTTTCACATTTAAGATTAAGGTTTCAAGCGAATAAATCGAATTCTGGTAATTCCCAATTTATCAATAATATAGACCTTGTTGGTTTAATTCCCATTCTGTTTCTGGAAGTAACAAACAAAAACCTGGATCGGCCTTATTCGAATTTGATGACACAATATTGCCAAATGTTTTTAGTTAAATTGTGTAAATCTGAGAAAAAAAGTAATACGTATAGATTCGTGACGCCACTTTCGCACGAAAAAGAATAATGACGCGTTATGCAGACTGTATCGATAAAGTAGGTATACATCGATATTACAGTTTTAATCTTTCAAATACGTGGCGCCACCTAGTACCTAAGGGAAGTACTACAAGTAAATCTAGAGGACGAGGCGCGAAATATAATTATGTTATTAGTTATTACTAATCCACAGACTAGTGATCACAGTTATGTTATTAGTTATTACTAGACCACAGGCTAGTAATCACAGTCTATTATACAGTCCGGCTTCTTCACGTCGGCTCCTTTGATGTCGAAGTCCTAGATTTCGTTTTTTTAGACGACCAAAAGACGACTACGCATTTAGCCGCGCACATTCGCACGCTCAAGGGGCATGGTGATTTGTCGAGAAATAGAATTTCTCTCACTTCGTCGTGTACATATGAATTTCATTGGTGTTCATTGCGCATTTAGCCGCGATTTAGCCACACCCCGTGGAACCTTTACTCGACGAACTATATAATAAACTGTGCTAGTGATGGTATAAATCAGTAACAGGTACGTTATGTTCCAATTCCTTGTGCATATCTGTTACAAATACTAGTTATTTTATACCTAGTATTTTATTGTTGAGTGTGAAATACTAGTCCAGTGCGAGTGCCCCGACACGGTGTTCTAATGTCTACACAAAAATTATTTTTTGTTAACCAATATCACATTTTATGAATATAAATTTTATTTTTCTTACTTTTTTTGTTAGATAGGTACATATCCAAAACAGAAACGTATTCCTAATTTATTTTATATAGATATTTATTTGAAGAATTTCATTTTTATGTTATTTCTTATACGGTTATTTTATAGTAGGTATAGTTCTAAAGTACTAAGAAACAGTGAAACTAATGATGGTATAAATCAGTATTTTTCAGTAATAGGTACGTTATGTTCCAGTTCCGTGTTACCTGTTACAAATACATTATTTTATACCTAGTATTTTATTGTTGTGTTGAGGCACGGGTCTCCACTGAGTACTGATTACTGAAATACTAGTCCAGTGCGAGTGCCCCGACCCGTTTTCAAATGTCTACACAAAAATTATTTTTTGTTAACCAATGTCATATTTTATGAAGAATATAAATTTTATTTTTACTACTTTTTTTGCTAGATAGGTACATATCCAAAACGGAAACGTATTCCTAATTTATTTTATATAGATTGTATTTGAAGAATGCCATTTTTATGTTATTTCTTATACGGTTATTTTATAGTAGGTATACATATAGTTCTAAAGTACTACGATTTTTTTACTAATTTACCTTGTTATATACCTAAGGGTGGAATTCATAGATCACACTTAAGGTTAAGTGTGCACTTAGCTTTACAAATTACAAGATAAAAATGCAGGGTGAGAACTTACTAATAGTTTCATACCACACTTTAATAAGTTTCCATTAAGTTTAGATATGAAACAAAGTATTGAAGGGCATCTTATTTACATATACATTAAATGAAAAGTCACACTTAAGTGAAGTGCTGACTATGAATTCCGCCCTAAATACTATTATACTACTTTTATAGTGTTGATGAAATTAACAAACACGCGGGAATGTGGGACCAATATCTAGGTTTAATTATTTATTAATAACCCGATCGTCTTCAGTTACTACAAATTATTATCTACCAGTAAAAATAAAACGTAACATTGTCTATCAATCTCAATACTGCCTGCCTATCCAAGTGTTCCAAATATGTATTATTAAAAATTCCAAGTACGAAATACTATGAGTATCGAGTTGAGACGGAGTCCGCCGCGTCGCGTCCAAGTCTAGAGAGGAACTGGGACTTGGAACAGTAACAGCCAAACGTGAAACTAGTATTTTAGACAACTCGTGCCGCCGTACCTGTTACGTTAATACAAATAACTAGTATACCAATCGAGTATCGAGTTGAGCCGGAGTCCGCCGCGTCGCGTAGAAGTCTAGCGAGAGAGGAACTGGGAACAGTGTAACTAGTATTTGAGAAAACTCGTACCTGTTACGTTATGTTATAGGCTCATACCTGTTACCAAATACGTGTTCCTAGTATTTTGTATCATGACTAAGTGAAACTAGTATTTAGAAAACTCGTACCTGTTACGTTATAGGTTCATGCCTGTTACCAAATACGCGGTCCTAGTATTTTGTATTATCACTACCACAGACCACTAACCCTTTGCTAGACTCTGTGTGTTCTGTGACCTGTGGTTAACAGTTAAAAATTCAAAAATTTATTCTAACCTACAATTCATAAAAAGTCAAATGTTTATATTAATTAATAATTACTATTGATTTGACATGGGTAAGAATTATATTAAACTATATTTATAGGAAAATACTATTTTCAGTCATATTACACACTTTTTAAATGCATTTGAGATTTTCCAATATTTTAATTTTAGATTGCAGTCATAGAAAAGTACGTGTTTTATTAGAGGAACTCATAGATTTAAGAAAAAATGCTCCTCAAGATATATCTGATGTTTATGCTCAACGCAACAAAATTCTATTAAAATATTTGAATGGTGCCAAAATAATTCTGTGCGAGAATTATGAATTTAAAGACGATGACATCAAACTGATTGATCCATTTGAAAAGTTAAATATGAAGCAGGTTTATCAAGTAAGGAATTTTCTTTGTTTTTTAATAAATGTTATTTGATTTAGATCAAAGTGAATTCCTATTTTAGGACAATGGGCTGGTAGAAAAAATATACGATCAAATACAATTATTGAAGATTCTTATTATAAAAAAGAACTGTCCTATTTCTAAAATCATTGACGATATATGAAATACAATTATATATTTTAAGGTTTACATTTTTCTTTTAAAATGTAAAAAGTAGTTTCATAATTGTTTAAAAGAAATATAAATGTAATTAAAAATAGTAATTATATTCAAGGGTATTAAAATAGTTTTGAATGTACAAAATGATTTATTTATTTAATAAAATTAGAACTAGTCTATTTATTCCTGAATAGTCTTTAAATGTTTATACATAACTTTCAAACTTGATAATCTCGGGAGAGTTTCCTAAAAAAAAAAGATTGATAGTATGGAAGTTATGAGGTTTACTACTACGAATTTCTATCAACACCAAAATATGTATATATTTATTCACAATATTGACTTTTAGCATGTCTTTATTTTACAATTATTATATTAAAAAAAAACAAACAATAGCTACTCACCAAAAACAGAGGTATCAATTTTTCTTGTGTATGTGTGTCTTTGGTTAATAAACTTAGTACATATATTACTCTATTCTATAAGAAACTGTATCAAGATCATTATTTTCATTAATAGAAAAATATAACTTACTCTGAAGATAACTTCGTTAATAAAAATTGTTTGTACTTCCTCTTGTGGAATGAATACAGTCTTTATTCCTAGTAAATATTTAGTAGTCACTTGATAACCCAGACCTCTAATAGTGATTAAACTTTCTGAAAAAAAGGAGTTACCTATTGTTTCTTTCAACTAGTTTCAAACATACCCTCTTTTACTGAAATAAATAACCTCCACAAATCCAAAAATATTCCTATAAAAATGGCAGTTACAAGTTTTAGATTCAGAATATTTAAAATGAAACTTAACAAATTGCACAGGGCCATTATCACTAAAATAATGCTTCTTCTGCATATTTCAGAATTAAACGATTTAAAAACGGTGATTTTTAATATATTGTCCTTTATTACAATATCTAATTTTATATTAGTACCAAGGGCACTTTTAAAAACTGCAACTTTTTCCTTCTTCTTAATTTTGACCATAGCAGTAGCATGATTTTTTAATATATTATTTAAATATGGAAATAAAGTGGAAACTTTACATTTATATTAATCTATTTATAATTTGAGATATATTTGAGGTTATCATAATCATATAATAAGATGAGATCACAGACGATGATACTCACAAAACATATATGATACTGTTTGAGACTGTGGTTTGAGTACAAGAATCATAAAGTGGATAAATAGAGCAAAAGCTAGAACATGTGTTCAACGTAGACTTGTGCAAGCGTAGGTATGACGTCACAATGTTTGCTTCGTGAAATGTTTACATTTGTTGTGGAACATATTTTCCTGAATTTTATTTTTTTGATGGAGTTGAATCGATATTATTTAATGATGTTTTTTTTAATTGCGTATACTATTGTATTATATTGACTGATACATATCAAGAAGCAGAATAAATATTTTCAACTGCTTCATCAGGGTGAATAATTATGTAGTAATAATTTAGCAAACATGAAGTAACTTTTCACATGATATTTGTGGAGCAAATCATTGACTAAGAAATAGGTACTTGTATGTTCAAATTATAATAATAATAAACAATTTATAGTTATTTGAATAATAACTATATAACTGCTTTTATAAGCTACGTTATCAAACTCAATGGTAATATTTGTTGAAGGTAGGCATATTTAAAATATAAGTTACAGTAATAATACTAATTGTTAAATTGTTTATTGTGTTGGTATTTTGATAATAATAATAAATAAAGAAATGTGATGTGAATGCCAGCCAAATGATTTATTACAATCAATCACCCAATAGTAGAGCATATAAGTACAGCGTTAAAAAACTCATCATAAATTTTAAAACTATAATTTACGAAATTCAGAAATTTAGAATGCAAGATTTTGATTTAATCATAGGATCAATTAGTTTGCTTCAGCTAGAAACATATACACGAGTTTCCTAACGTTTCTGACAAAATAAAGGAAGTGCGACTCTTCGCCTAATTTTAAGATTTAGTTTTTTTTATATTTTATCTAGTGATATTTTATAGGCATTTCTATGGAAACTATTTGTCTTCTTCAAATAAAACCGATCTCTCTAATGATATTATGATAAGCACTATTCCATCTGCAGTAGTTGGAAACGGTTTGAAAATATTTTTTTTTGTAGCAGCTGGAAATGGTTTTAAAACTGGCAGAAATATTCAACTAGTTAAGTTGAGAATGCGTTACTATTGAATTTAACGCAATAAACATTTGTATGGACATTTCTGATAGATTCAAACCGTTTGCATCTGCTGCAAAAACAAACCAAATAATCAAAAGGATTAGTGTGAAAACTAAACTTGTGGGTGTTATTGTTGGAACATGTCATCTTTTATAAGGGACTGTAAAATTAACCAGCATATAGCACGAAATAATTCTTCATATCCAGAATTCAATTTCATTTCAATTCACAATCAGCTAAGCCCCTACTGCTCCGCCATTAGTAGAGGCACAAAACATAATATGGCGCTGATCATGAATAATCCATTCGCGCAGCTTTTAGCGCATTCCAGTCATCATAATAGGTTTGTTCCTACACAGCATCAAACTAGCAGCAAACTGTCACGAGTTTGAGCAAGTTAGCAATTACAGCAGTACCTCGGATTCTAGTAATGATGAGATTTATCACTTTCTTATACGTGACTGACCGAAAAATGAAAAAATTTCTTCAAACAAACTATGCCCCTAACGGTTACTGCTTGAACTAAACGTGTCGTTCCAACAAAGGATTTAGAAACTGATTTCAAACTAGTACATGAATTGCACTTGCGCATTAAAACAGTGCTGTAAACTATCAGTCATTGCTATGTAGGAACAAACCTAATATAAAATTACATTTCAGTGGACTGGGAGCACTGGTTATAAATCTGTAGTGGTAGTACTGATATTAAATGAATTCCCTCTCTTCTGTAATCTCCAATGCCCCTGCCTCGTCGTTAATTTATAACGCGGGTAATGTTTAAATATGTATATTTTATCTAGGGTTCACATTTACTAACAGATTACGCTACACGGACACGAATCAAATCGATATTTTTTATTCATATGTAGTTTAGAGCAAATATAAATTATAATAGTTTTAAAAATGCAGTAACTTCATGTTTAATAACTTATTAATTTGACAAAATTTTTATACTTAGTATAAAATTAAAAATTATGCCACTTTATGCATTGCATTGACGCATGTGTGGTGTTCAGGTGTAACAAAAAATAAGTGCATGTTTACAAAAATTAATTTCAATTTTTCAATCAATCTTGCTGCATATTTTGTAACCAAAAACTTCTGGAAAAAAAAACGTAGTTCAATTGGTATTTATTTTAGAGAAAAGATTGAAACTATTTGGCATTCAGGATTTTTTTCAGGCATGAAACACAAAAATGTGGATATTTTAATTTATTTTACAAGAAACTCCACTGTAGCTAAAGTACAGTTGAATTGGCGTAACAATTTACTTGCGATACAAAAATGTAGGTATATAATTTAATGAGTGTACTGCATCCATAATGTTCTTCTGTTTTGTTAAAGATTACTATTTTTATATCTATATGTAGGTATTATTTCCATTATCGCTATGAATTCTTCTTAGGAAAAAATTACTAGTAAAAACATGACAAAAATATTTATAAAATTACTAGTAAAACTTGTAAAAGCAAAAATCTGATTAAACTATTAAATACCGGATGGTCCATATCTTATTTCCCTTTCAAACTGCTCAGCTTTCAGAGTTCCATCTATACTCTTACAGTCTTTATTAAAAACAGAATAAGCGCTAATTTCACCTTTAGTTTTAGGTCCTGTTCTGGTGTTTAAATATATACCTATTAATCCAGACATAATGAAATAAACTGTCCCAAACTGTAATTTGATAAAAATTAGATAGACCGTTGCCCATAAAATAAAACACAAAGTGTAATAAAAACAGTCCATATATGAGCAACAATTTAGGGTTATGTGATCTTCATCTTCGATACTTAAAGAATCTACATCGGATAAGTTGTCCTTAATAGTTTCCGTGAAATGTTCTTCAACTGACTGTGACTCCAAGAGACATTCTGTCGATTCCTGAAATTGAGTTTGTGATTACATATATCAGTATCATTTTGCATATTTTAGAATTTAAGATAGTATAGATACTTTACATTTGTGATATAGTTTTTCATATGTAATATTACCTCTTTATCTTTATTTATTTCTCTAGAAGCAAAGTATGACGCCAACCTGTTTTTTAAATCTACCTTAAATTTGTTATATTTAGCCTCTCGGTCTTTTTGAGCCCTATACTTTGCTAACTTTTTCTCTACATCATTCATTTTTCATTTTTAAGCATAAATTCAAATAAATATAAAAAAATATAATACACAGTAAAACTTTACTTTTATTTTGACATTTCGAATGTTGACGTTGACGTAGGATATATTTATGACACGTAGTAATACGTCAAAAGGTAGTTTTATGGCTTTTCACATAATACAATTGATGTGTAATACTGGTTGCCTAAATATGCGCAGACATGTCAAAATAAACAAGTTTAAGCGGTTTTATAAATTATTTGAAATTGCCCTTTATTTATATAAATTGATGCATTAAAATATCTACATATATTTTTTAAACAATTTAATTATGTTTAATTTTTTCCTATGTTTGCGTTTCCATCGTAATTTTTCTCATTAAATATAGAAAACAAAATAAATATTATCTAATCCTTATACATAGTATATTTGAGAATTACGTAGCCAAACGTTGTATACCGAAATTCCATATTAATTAATATTTAGTAAAATTTAACGATTATATTTGATTTTTTTTTTAATTTATACGTCAAATGAGAATGTCACATTTAAGAAAGATTTTTGATATATTTTTTTTAGTGCAATTTTGCAAATCTTATTTATATAGTGACTATGATAAAAGCATTCCTTTTTCAGAGTACTACGTAACGTCTACACGTTTAACAACTACTTTTCGCAGTGTTACGAAATTTCAAAGTGATGTTAATAAAAATTGTACTTGCGAAATACGATTCGAAAAGAATATAGTTTATAAAGTGTTCTTCCAATTAAAATATACCAAATTAGTGGATTCCAAAACCAAATTCTTTGTATATGAAGATAATAGGACACAAGATTATACCAAAACTGGGAAGTATTTTGATGTAGTCCAGGGATTTGTTCTTTCGAAACAAAATTCATCTATTTCTGGATATGTAAAAGAATCTTGCTTTTATGGTACCGTTTTCGTGGGTGCTATTACTTACTACGTAGAAGACCTGAGAAATTACCCAGAAATACGTCTTAAGTTCCCAAATCTGAGGAATAATGCTATAATTTTCAAAAATAATTTATTAAGTTTGAATTTATCTCAAAGTCAAGTGGGAAGACAAAGTTCTGTTGAGAAGAAAATTATTGATTTGTCCAATAGAAATGAACGTGAACTGTTTCAAAAAGTAATAGGAGCGGGGTAACGTAACATTATTTAAGACTATAAAAATTAGGAATATGTACTTATAAGCCTAATGATATATATATTACGGTTTAAGCCAACTTGCCTCAATAAAATGTTGATAATAAAAAAGATATAGGGTGTTAAGATTGGAATTTAAAAAGCGAATTTTTCCAATGCTTACATCGTTTTTGAGGAAAATAAATATATGTACTTGTCATTAGTCTTCGTCATTTTCGAGAAAATAGTTTTTCAACAATCAGCTGCGTAGTTCCTTGTACAATATTTTAACGTAGTAGCCACCAATAGTAAGTTAAATTTTAACAATAATTATTAGACAACACTTATGTTGAAGCAATAATTTCTAATGTAAGTCTTGGCTCAATTACTTTACAAAATCGAAGAATTCCGAGACACAATAATATTTCACATTTTCAAATATGAGAAATGATGACTGTTATTTGTCGGCAATTAAATTTCAATAGACGTGCTGGGGAACGAGAATATTTGAGAGGATTTGGAAATAGATTACAATCTGATAATCAACAATTTAAAAAATCTGTTTAGGAATTAAGAGAAAAAAAGACGAAAAATGTATTCATATTGCGGATTATCCACAAACTAATTTAGGACGATTATCTGGAGCTGCAAGAGTTAGTATAGTTAGTATGACTTCCATTTTTAAAACTTTGCATGTTGAAAAATACTATCCGTGCCATTTTACGCCAGTGCAAATTTAATTGCTTGTCGATGTGTTGAAGCACAGTATATAATCAAGTATACTGTGTGTTGAAGCTTCCATTGCAAGGGAATTTTGGTGCCTTCTATGTTAAAATATTGTACAATGAATTGTATGCAGCTGATTGTTGAAGTTATTTTCTCCAAAATTGCCAATTTCTGAGACTATATAATGACAAGTATACCTTTTTTCTTCAAAAACAATGTAGGTTTAAAAGTATTTAATAAAAATGTGATCGTTAGGGTCAAAAAAGTTACACTCATAGTTACGACACAAAAATATGACGAATGTGGCGCCCTCTAGGAAATACATCAAAATAGACAACAGCATAGACAGAGCAATTATTACAAAAAAATCACTTTTTAAATTCCAACTTTGACACCCTGTATCTTTTTTTATCAACATTTTATTAAAATTTTGAAGTGAAAAATCTGGTATGTCTCCATGGGTCGTTACTTACGGACCACCCTCTCTATGTTACTTTCTTTTTGAAATGGGTGTGCACAAGAGCAACCTGAATTTACATTCCCCTTTTCCTTGATGGACCATATGTCAAACGCTATGTATAAAAAAGTCAATATAATATACATATACAATAAAACAACCAGAAAATTATTTATTACTGATAGGAATTAATATGTTAAAGAACAATTTGCCCACTCCAACAGTTTTAATTTGAATGTTTTTAATATGTTACTTATTTATTGAACAACAAACTCGGATACACTTTGTGCGTTTAAACGTATTTAAAACTTCAAAGAGAAAGTAACAATAGTAGTTTTTGTTTGTTATTATAATAAAATATGTTTGTTCCTCTGTGCATTTATTGCTAAATTCAAATTCAATTTGTTTGCAGTAAAGTGTGTACTTTGTTTATTCTGATCGACAATCCTTTCTTAACATTAATCCACAATGGCGATTTGAGTGCAGCTGTGGCATACGTTTTGAATTCCCTAGAAGAAGTAAATGCTATATTTCGCTCTACAGATTTCGACGGTGATGGATTTCCAGACAACATAGGATTTATCATAAAATATTTGGTGGTCATGCAAACTGAAAACAGTCCAATGAACTTATTACCCAAATATACGACGACTGCAATTGATGGTAACAACAATTTCTTTCATCTTTCATTATTATTCAGTTATGCAGTTATACACAAGGGCGCCGTCAGGAGGGGTGGGGGGGAAGGGGTGATGGTTTATTTATTTAGGAGTGTAAACCATCTGCTACATAGCACCAAAGATTTTACCAAGTTATTTTTCATTAAAATTTAGAAAAACTACGTACGCGTTATTTCTGTTGCCCCCTTATTATATTATTTTCTGCCGGCGCCCATGGTTATACAGGGTGTTTCTCAAGTAGAGGTCAAAAATCCAGGAGCGTGTTGTGTGGCTTAAAATAAGTTTTTTTTTTGTTATATAAATCTTATGACAGGTAGTCAAAAATTAAAAAAAAAACAGTTTTTAATGTCTAAACTGCTAAACCAAATTCGGTGTGCTTATTTTTAGTATGACATAGTATATAGGTATGAGACAAAAATTACCAGGTTTAGAAACTTACCAGTGGCGGAGGTGTGGGTATCATTGATCATTATTATTTGCCAAAAAAATATATGTCAGCCTTTATAATATTACAAATAAAATAGGTCATCATATATGCGCCATTGAATTATCTTCACTTTTTATTTCTTTACTTTTTTGTATTCCAAACCAGTTAACAATAAAATTGATTTATTTATATTTCCACAATAAACACTTTTGGTCTGATGCAAGCCTTAATGTTATAACGGAATCTCGATTTCAATATCAGTTTTCTCTGAATGTCTGGGTGGGCATTATTGAAAATGTTCTTGTTGGGTCTTACTTTTTCCAACAACTTTAACCGATGCCTTCTACAGATGACATTTTCTTGAAAACGTTTTACATGAACTACTTGACGATGTTTTCTATATGCGCTGGGACAAGTTTATGCACCACGGAGTTTCCTCAAATTTTAGTTTGACTGCTCATAAATTTTTAAATGAAATATTCAATAATAACGTGATTGGACGAGGCACTCAAGAACCAGGGCAACCTTGTCCACCCGGATCACCCGATATGAATCTTATTGATTTTTTTGTTTGGAAACATCTCAATTAAGGCATTAGTTTACAAGGTTCACGTTGAATCTGAGGACACTTACGTCAACAAATTATAGCTGGTTGTGATGTGATCGTGTGATATGTGATAAAAATGAAGATCTGAAGCATGTATTATGGCAGAAGGTCGTCCTTTGCAACATTTGTTGCTAATTAATTATTTTGTTATTATTTTAAGTAGGTAATGTAATGAGTATCGTAAAAATGCACTTGATCAAATAACTCAATTTTGTTGTTAATCGGTTTGGAATAGAAAAAAGTGTAAAAAACAAAAAGTGAAGATAATACAATGACGCATATGATGACCTATTCTGTTGGTAACATTATGCAGGATAATATATCCTTGACCAATCAATACGGCATTATACGGTACTGATTCCGGTACCTATATTAATAGCCAATCATCAGCCAGAAATGTAATATAGACAATTAATTATATACCTACTCGGTGATGGACTATTAACAAAACAGAATTACTAATCCGTCAGGAAATAGGTTAAAATCTTAATAAATGTGAATATATTAACCATAAACATATTTTTTTAGGTGAAACATATTTGCAAAAATTTTCACAGTTTCCGCTATTGACAGAAGTATGTTTGGGAATAGCTTTCACAGGTCATATATTTAAGAAAAATATATTAGGACTTAGTTACACTGCCGAACCAATGTATAAAAATGTTTTTACGATTCATTTTGGTGGTATTTGTGACAGACCGCATAAAGCTACGCCAAAGAAAAATGCCAATGTGCTTGCTGTAGGGTCTAGGTTCAAAAATGGTAGGTAACTGCGATTTATACGTTTTGTCTCCGAGAAACGCACGTTATTTTATTAATCTATATTATTTAGTTTTTATGTTATTATTTAATAATATAATATGCTTATAGCCTATATCCTTGTTTTGATATTTATTAATAAAATCGCGATATATATTCTTTCATCATACATAAGTAGGTACATGTGTAAATATGTTTTTCTATTTTCCATTTGCAGTGTATGTATTTTCATTTTTGTTTTTAGTATGTAGCTTCTTATAATAGTCCTTGAAAAATGATCAAATGCCTTCCACGCAACAGGGTTGGTTTTAAAATATTCTATATTTTTTTAAAGAATCAATTTATTTGAAGTATATCAGTTAAATTTTTTATTTAGGCCGCATATTACCCCAGTTTCTTTTTGATTTTTGCGTGGCTCACGAGCTTGGACATAGTTTTGGCAGTTATCATGATAATTCTCAAAATTGTAAGGGGCATCTTATGGCACCATATCCACCCAGCAGAATTACACGCAGAGATTTTACATTCTCCAGTTGCAGTAAAGGAGTAATCAAGAAAACGATAATAAGTAGAGGACACTGTTTCGAAAATTATGATGAGGCACAATTTTGTGGGAATGGTAATAATTACAGTGTTTTTAAATGAAGTAGCAAAAATGAGACCACAGATTCCTTAGATATAAATAAACCGATTTAACCTAACATACCTACATCCCAAGTCGCATAATAAAAAAGATACAGGGTGTCAAAGTTAAAATGCCCGTTTTGATATTTGTGCTTTGTTGAAAAATGGTTTCATCAAACCTCGCCGATCTTCTTGAACGTCTCCATAATTTGCCATTCTGAACAACTTTTTCAAGTAATATTTTGTTGTATTTTAAGTAGAAAAGGCACTTTACCTGAAACCAAACCGGTTTTTACTTGGTGCACTGAGCATTTCAAATAGGATTATTTCAAAAATTGTTACTCCTGTCGACTTCAGCAAGGTATATTTTTTTCAAATAAAACGGGTAGGAGAATCGATTGTTTCGATAGTCAGATGGATACACTAAGCCTCATACCACCCACAATGGGTGGTATGTGCACTAAGCCACAAAACATATAACTAGACACTAAGCTGCAAAACAATTCTGTCATTTAAAAGTAACATAGTGTGCCACCAAGTGGAGCCCTCTACTAGTGACGTCAAAATTAGAAACAAATTTGAATTTCTCGCCTGCAAAATCCCCCGATTTACAAATTTTATGTAAATATTTGGATTTCTTAAGAAGTTATTTACAAATATCTCACCCTGTATCTTTTTATTATGCGACTTGGGATATTACGTTAGGTTAAATCGATTTATTTTCACCTAAGGAAACTGTGGTCTCATTTTTGCTATTTCATTTTTAAAACCCCCTGTATATATAATTAGTGATGATCAATCATTTAAAAATCAGTAACTTTTACCGGAAAATGTGACCGGCAGAATTTTAGGTAAATGACTGCCATCACTATACAGGATGTCCCGAAATTAATACAATATAGAGCCACAACATAGATAGATCAGCAACTTCACTCCGCTGTCGGCACTTTGAACAAAATTCAAGTGTGCGATGACCTGCAATGCGCATGCAACCATCAGATCCAAGAGAAATAGAGAATCGGCGATCAGGACCGGAATAAGACCAATTTGTGCAAAAATTGTACTTATTCAACATGATAAAAATTTACATTATAGGTATATTACATCTATCCACATTAAGTAACAATTATAGTTACTGATAGATTTTTGTAATGTTACTACACTATAGGCAAACATAATTTTATAATAACATTTTATATAATCTTTGGGTCCTTAAAACAACCATAAAGGCAAATGACACGGTATAATATTTCACACAGTTTTTTATATGATATTATAATTAAAGTGGTTCACCTCGTTTCATACAAGCAAAATGTGCAGTTTTCTAAATATAAAACTGAAAATTAAAACATGTTCTATTTATATAAAATTCTGAATACATTTTTATGTGAACAATAATATAACCTCCAGTGCATCTTTCCCATGTCTTTTCTATGTTTGCTTAATTTATTGGTTATTGGTTAGAATAACAATAATTATTATTAGTTCTAAATATATAAAAAAAATGCTTATATAATTCTATGCACAATTTTATATACAATTTTATACCGTGTCATACGGTCTTAATTTAAAAAATCAAAGTATTTTCTGTTTATAAAATAAAATAATATAAAATATTCAGTACCCTGTAAATCCGCCAATTTTCTTGATGGACACAACTGGTAAATCTAGACTTTTAGATTTTCAACAATGGTATCAAAGCACAAAGATTTCACATTGCCATTATTTAGCATTTTGAATAATATTTCAAAATTCATTTCAATTTACAGTATTTTCAGCGACAAAGGCCTGAAACCAAAATAGTTTTTACTCGGTGCACTAAATATTTCAAATAGGATTATTTAGAAAACGGTTATTCCTAACGACTCTAACAAGGAATGTCACATAAAAAAGGTAGGAGGATCGACTAAGCCGCAAAAAAGTTCTGCTGTTTAGAATAAGCATGGATGTGTCATAAATGACACCCTCTACTGATGACGTCAAAATTAGAAACAAATTTTAATTTCTCCTCCAAAAAACCCCGATCTCCAAAATGTATGCAAATAGTTGGATTTTTTAAAAGTTATACAAGATATAGAAAATAAAATTATAACTTTGATACCTTATATCTTTTTTGACTAAGGTAAATTTTGCTACATCGTATTATTTTGTCGCCAGGAACCTGCTAATCTTGCTATATGTTGCATTAATTTCGGGACATTATGTCAATTAGGAAAAACTTAAAACCATGTAACTGAAATTTTAGTTTTTGATTTTTATTTTAAGGAATTATCGAAGGAAATGAAACTTGTGACTGTGGCGCAACTTGGGATTGCAATATTTTAGATCCCTGTTGTATTCCTAGAGGTCGACAAGGCTCTTGTAAAGTAAATAAACAAGATGGAGTCGACTGCCATCCTTCACAAGGAATATGCTGCACGTCAGACTGCAAATATAAGAATCTGCTTGATTTTGATCTGGTACGGTTTTATAGTTTGTAACTCATCTACTCTCATCTGTTCACTATAGCGTTATCATATTGACTGTAATATTCTAGGACTGTAATAATTTCGAAAAAAACTGCCCGTGTCAAGAATCGGAATTCTGTAGATGTGGCGTTGGAGCCGAATGTATAAGAGATGTATGCAATAGTGAAGAATGCACCAGAATATCATTAGCAGAATGTAAATGTCCTGAGAACGCTGCCCAGGACAAATGCAGAACTTGCTGCTTATTTAATGGTTCCTGTGTATCATCAGTTGTAGCTTCTGAAAAATTACTCCTTAACAATCGGTCTTTAATAATGATGATGAAGTTATTTGTAAATTTAGACAAAAGACAACACCAAAGCTTTGGATACTATAGACAATTTTGCGATGGTTCTTACTGTGCTGAATTGTACTTCAGAGAAACCAATCCCGGCGATTATTGTTTAATACATGGACAAGTGGGGATTTGCAATAAATCTTTTGCGTGTAGACTTCCTACAGTTAAGAGCAGAGTCTTTCCTAGCTTCCATGTGACTCTTAACAAATGCAGCAAATCGTTGTTTGTACCATCTACTATATATTTTTTGTATATCTTCCTTACTGTACTATTTATCGTTCTTTTTGACTAAATCTACCATATTACTTGCTTAACATTGTTTTAATTTTTTAATTTCACAGAGAAAATTTGCTCAAATAATAAATTTTTTGGCAATAACAAATTTTTAAACTTTTATTGTAACACTACACACTTTAAAATAACGAAATCCACTAAAATGGACTAGACGTAGGTAATTATATTATGTGTACTCTGCCATCAGATACTTATAAAGCTTTTCTAAATGTACATCTACTGATAGAAATATGAGAGAGTATGTCTAATTGTTGATATTACTCTAAGTCAGATTTAAATGTGTGCTAGAAAAAGAGACAAACTCTTATAATAGTATAGTAAATATAATAAATAATGATAAATGCTTAAATTCAGATCTTACGCGTCACCTGCGTAATACATGAGTGCTGCTATGTTATATAAGAAGTACTGCGAGGGACTATTTTTCATATTTCAAAATATGACACTTAGCCCAGAGCCGTCCCTGTATTCGACGTCATTCGTAAACGTGTTTGGACCGCGTTCAACTTCTGCTTGTAGAGCGGGAGTTTTAAGATCTGATATGGAAGAGAATTAGGGATGAATCAGGTGGAAAACCGAATGATACGATTTATACTTTTTTTTTTAAGAAAACTAAGTTATTTATTGCAAGTAGGCAAATAGGTATAAACTGTATTGCATCTATAATTCATTAATAACTTGAATAGGTATTTATTTTATTATTTATCAGGAATTTAGTGCTCGAATTTAGTTCTCGTGACGCTAAATTTTCTTTTATTTATTACCAAATGCCTAATATTTTTGTATTATGAAAAAATTATATAGAAACGAAATTTGTAGTGGTGTAGTACTGTAGTAAGTATATGTGGGCGCTAAATTAAAAAAATTACCTACAGTCGAAATATTAATTTAAAATTGGCGCTTAACATGCGCAGTGCCCTTACGTTTGCCCTTGTGAACTTCATTTGAGCGTTGTTGTGAATTCAATATGGCGATGATTAGTGTTGTGTCCGTTTATGAAAATGAGTCAAAAATATCTTTCTAGGAAAGTAAAAGTTAAACACTGTTTGACATATTAGAAAAATCTCAATGTTTGTAACGGGGCTGAGATGGTATATGTCTATTTACTTAATGTGCACTGTGTACTTTGGATAAGCGTGTTTGCATTTAGTAAATTAGTAAAATTTTCATACAAAGGTTGTGATACATAAATTGTAATTAACGGGTTTTTTCTATAATAATTTTGGTTAGAGATCTGTTACTAAATTTGAACGAAGAAGTAAGTTTCTAAAATTATTGGGATTAAGTAATTAAGTTGACATTAATGTTATGTTTATGATTATATTATGTCAAATTTTATATTTTTTTCTTGCAGGCGGAATGTGGGAAATTTGCCAGTATACTGAAAAGGATTAAAAAATTACAATCATGACGGATACAAGGAGAAGAGTAAAACTTTACGCATTAAATGCAGACAGACAATGGGATGATAGGGGTACGGGTCATGTTTCTTCGTCATATGTAGATCGGTTAAAAGGAATATCACTACTTGTGCGTGCAGAAAGTGATGGGTCGCTACTGTTAGAATCTAAAATTCAACCAGACACTGCCTACCAAAAACAACAAGATACTTTAATTGTGTGGTCAGAAGGTGATAATTTTGATTTAGCGTTAAGTTTTCAGGAAAAATTAGGTTGTGATGAAATTTGGGAAAAAATTTGTCAGGTTCAGGGTAAAGATCCTTCTGTTGAAATTACACAGGATATTGTTGAAGAATCTGAAGATGAGAGGTTCGATGATATGTCAGATTCTGCTCCACCAATTGAATTGCCGAGTTGTGAACTTAGTCGTTTAGAAGATATAAGTGAGTTAATAAGCAATTGTTTAAGTTCCCCGATGAGGAAAGAAAAATTGGCTGCTGCTATAGAAAGTGAAGGTTATATACGAAAACTTATTAATTTGTTTCACATGTGCGAAGATTTAGAGAATACAGAAGGATTACATCATTTATACGATATATTCAAAAACATATTTCTATTAAATAAAAACGTTCTGTTTGAGGTTATGTTTAGTGATGAATTAATTTTCGACGTCGTGGGTTGTTTAGAGTACGATCCTGCTTCTCCAACACCTAAAAGACATCGAGAATATTTACGGCAACAGGCCAAGTTTAGAGAAGCCATTCCCATAAAGAATGCCGAGTTGCTCTCGAAAATTCACCAAACTTTCCGCGTTCAGTATATACAGGATGTAGTCCTCCCAACGCCCTCTGTTTTCGAAGAGAATATGTTATCGACACTAAGTAGTTTTATATTTTTTAATAAAGTTGAAATAGTATCTTTGGTTCAAGAGGATGAGAAATTTTTAACCGAACTTTTTACTATGTTAACCGATTTAAGCACGCCTGATTTTAAGAGAAGGGACTTAGTACTGTTTTTAAAAGAGTTTTGTAATTATTCGCAAAATTTACAGCCACAAGCTAAAGAATCATTTTATAAAACGTTGACAACATTGGGTATCTTGCCAGCGCTGGAAATCACCTTGGCGATGGATGATCAGAAGACCAAGACTGCCTCCATAGACATACTTACATATATTGTTGAGTTTTCACCATCTGTAGTGCGAGAGTATACTCTACAGCAAGCCAGCAACACTGATGAGGTATCATTTTTCTTTAAACATAATTATAGAGTAACACAATGGTAGAACGATAACATCTAATTTTTCTTAAATTAAGCAGTTATTTTACAATCCTCAAAAATATACCACTCGGAGTGCCTTCACATAATATTTAAATGAAATAAAGTAATTAAACAACATCTGAACTTTTCATAATTACAGTAAGTAGAACATTTTGCCATTTGTGCCATTTGAATTATAAAAAATAATAGACATAGAATTTTTTCTTATCTATTGTAAAATCTTTTTATATCAGTTCTGTGGCAATGTACATCTTGTTGATAAAACTGTTTTTTAAAATTAATTATTTTTTTCTCTATTGAGCATGTACGAAAATTATTTCTTATTAATGCGAATTTCATATAGTTGCATATTTGCAAATTGTTAATGATCAATTATGACATTTTCTAAAAAATGGGAGAACCAATGAAAATGATTCTATATCATTGATGCCACTGCCTTTATATATAGGTAGTGTACCTGTGACATATAATACAGTTAAAAAGGTTTTAGAAAGTTGAAAGAATTTCATTAAAAAGTGAAAATTATAAATTGTTATACTAATAATCAAAATGTAATAGTCATATTTTATCCTTAAAAAGTATCTAATTAGATTTATAAACCCTTTTTTGTAATATCCATTAGTATTTTTGAAAAAAATATATACGTGTACACCAAGATTCATAAATTCCATATATTTGCATTGCTATTTTTAAATAGGACATAATTATACATTTATAAATTTAATTATTGTTGAATGCAATGATGCAAAATTTATAAAAACATCTACACCAATATAGTCCTTCATAAACTTCATGTTATATCATTAATTTAAGTGTTATTTGTAGGTTCAATTATACAGGGTTTTTTTGAGCAAAATATTTAGGGGCTGACTGTTCATAAAAATATTGGTACTTCTTAGTACCTTTGAAATTTTTCCAGAAACCCATATTACTGCAAATACATAGTTTTAAAAGTATTCATAACTTTACTCTCAACAAATCGTCGAATATAATAAAAATAAATGTTGAAAGTTGAAACATAATGAAATATTAATATTCTTTTTTTTTATAAATATAAATACCAAATACAATATCTTTGTTTCATGTAGAGGGAAAAAACTACAATAACAAGCAAAAAACTGGGCCACCTAAAATTTTGACAAAATTTATTATTTTATATATTTTTTAATCTTTACTGATTTAGACGTCAAATTGTAGATATTCTTATTGAGCTTGCAATAGGTTAGATAATTTTAGAAAAATATTGGTGCCAACTGATATATAGATGAATGGTAGCGCAAAACAATGTTTTCGGCATTAAACTTAAAATGCCCTGTCCCAAGAAGGTCCACAATAAAATATCGTGAAATACTAAAATCCATTGAATCATTTCGATAAGTCATACTTTTTCAGAAAGTGGCATTTGAAACAAATTGTATTAATGTTTAGATATTTTACAAAAAAAACTATGATAGAAATTGCAACAAGAACTAGCCACATACTGCCAAAATAGTACAAAATTTCTTAGATGTTAGAATTGAACAACTCAATGGACCTGTTTGTAGCATTGATGCCGATATATCATGTTTGAGACGAGTTAGGTAAACTTGCCAGGAGGCAACGTGTAAGAAATATGGGATAACTTGGAGAAGCTCTGTTTAAAGAATGAGAAAGTCTTCCCCACCCAACCATAAGAGATCTAATTCTTGGGACGCCTAGAAGAATAGAATGGCCTCTAATGAAACTGACTTTAAACTCATGTTTTTGTTTTGTTTTAGTTAGTTCTCGTTGCAAATTGAGTCATAAATTTTTTGTAATAAAAAATTTAAAGAAAATAACTTTTAAATGCCACTTTCTAGAGAAGTATGGCAGATATCGAGATGATTCAAAAACCATTTGATATGCAAGAAAATGTGATTTAACCTTTCAGACATTTTACAGTTGTGAGCTTTTTTTTCTAACTTTTCAGGGCATTTTAAATGTAATGTAGAGGACATTGCTTTGTGCCACCATGTATATATCAGCCGACACCAATATTCTTCTAAAATTACCAAACTTATTGTAAACTCAACGAGAACACGTACAACTTGACAAACGAATCGTCTAAATTGATGTAGAAAAAAATATAAAATATATATAAAGTAATAGCCTTTGGCAAAATTTTGGGTGGTCTGGTTTTTTACCTGGTTAGTGTATAAACTGTTGATGTACTCATATTTGTCAATTGTAATAATTTTAATCATTTTAGCTTCAAATCTAATTATATTTATGTTCTTGGTTCCATGTTCTTATAATTTTAGGAAAAATTTTTTTATTACATTTAAAATAAATATATTGTAGTAGTAGATGTAATAATAGTTTGCAATTTAATTAATGTCTTGAATTTATAGGATCAAATGCTACTGAACATTATCATAGAACAAATGATCTGCGATACAGATCCAGAATTAGGGGGTGCAGTGCAATTAATGGGAGTGTTAAGAATACTGTTGGATCCGGAAAATATGCTGGCTTCAGTTAATAAATCCGAAAAAACAGACTTCCTGAACTTCTTTTATAAGCACAGTGTCCAGATCCTTATCGGTAAGCAAGATTTTTGTATGTAAATATCAGCATTTAATATATTGATTGAAACTAGATATTCATCTAAAATTTCTTTTATACAGGGTGTTCCTAAATAAGTGTCGCAACGAAAAACTGTAAATTCCTCTCGAAAAAAGAAACATTTTTTTCCTCTTCCATTTTTATGTCGTGGCTTTCGTTTTCGAGATACACGGTGTCAAAACTATAATTTTTTTTTTAGTTTTTTTCCAATATCTTAGGAACCGTTTGAACTACAGGACTGAGCTTTTGACATATTACCACTATTAATAGTTACTTTTTTGCATCCTTCTCGAATTTATTGGACGTGGTGCAGATTTTTCAAAAAAATAGTTCTCTTGGTTCATTTCTCTAAAGTCAACCGTTTTCAATAAAAATGACTTTCTAACAAACATTTTGTTAACGTTTCGAAAATCTTTTGTAATTATAAAAATACGTAGTAATAATTAACAATTTTAATGAGATTTAACAACAGATAGGATTTTAACTACTTTTTTATCAATTTGGCGAGTAAAATTTACAAAAACTGTTCAAAATTACATTTGCGGACTTCCATGCATGCATTACATCTTCGAATTATGTTTCTTTCTGCCGCTGTGGCTTCACCTATATCGGTCAACTCTTCAATATTATTGACATGGATTTCATATACGATGCATTTCAGATGTTCTCATCCGGCAGTTCGATTCGTCGTTCTCCGGATGTTCTCTTGAGGTCTTGCACTTGGAAAATGTGAGGGTGTCTCATCATACTGTTAATTATTACTACCTATTTTTTGAATTACAAAAGATTTTCGAAACAGCAAAATGTTTGTTTTTGTTCATAGAAAGTAATTTTTATTGAAAACGGTTGACTTTAGAGCAATGAACCAAGAGAAGTATTTTTGTGTAAAAATCATTGACGCTTTAGGATTTGCTGTCAAATGTCAATTTTTTCAGTGGCGTAAAAGTTATGGGGGAAAAATCTTTCCTATACCTTAAAATCTCCACCACTGGCACGTCCAATAAATTCGAGAAGGGTGCAAAAACGTAGCTATTAATAGTGGTAATGTGTTTACAAAAGCTCAGTCCTGCAGTTCAAATGGTTCCTAAGATATTGGAAAAAAACTAAAAAAAAAATAAAGCTTTGACACCGTGTATCTAGAAAACGAAATCCTGGAGAGAAAAATGGAAGAGGAAAAAAATGTTTGGTTTTTTTCAAGAGCAATTTACAGTTTTCCGTTGCAACACTTATTTAGGAACACCCTGTATATGGTCAATAAAATGTTGAAGAAATTGTTTCAATTTACATTTTGTTCCATCTTTTTACTAGTTATGAATAAATTGGTCCAATAAGTTAAAACTAGTTCTATCCAATTTCTTGACCAAATTGTCAAAGCTAGGAAATTTACTACAAAATATGTTTACATGTCCCAATGTAATTTTTCAGCAAATTTGCAAATAAATTTTAAACCATGGAACTAGTCGTAATTTATTGGTTTATGTGACTTAATATTCATTTCAAAGTAACAATTATAGCAACAGTATTTAATATTTCCTCCATTCTTTATATTTTATTTATCCCAGTTGTATTAACTTTTCAAAAGTTTATCCAGATGTATGGTTTGATCTTACTATGTTTGATTTGTATTCTACAATTGACCAGTTTATATGTAAAACCACATCATCAAAATAATGAATTGTTACAATTTTTGACCAGTCAACAATTCATCGGTTTTAGACAAGTTTAACAAAACGGTTCCAGCATCGTCTGCTAAATCGCCTCGCCTTTGCAACACTTGTCTGTCGAATCAGCTGAACTTTAATCTAGCATTCTGTAATGTACTGTACAGTGGCGACATCAATATTAGTATTTGGAAACATAGATATGAGACCGTAAATGTCAGTATTTGACATTTAATATTGGAAGTAATTCGTAAAAATTACGAAGTAGCTGACATCTATTGATAGATTTAGGAACTGCTGTAGAACTGAACAGCAAATTACACGCATAATAAATGTGTGAAGTTTTGTGTATTTAAATATTTTTCTATAGTTTTTTCTGTATAAATAGGACCAGAACAGTTCGAAAAAAGTATAATTTTATAAGAAAAGTACAGAATCTGCATAAGACAATTTGTAATAAATCAGTTTTGGGGGTAAACAATAATCCAAAAAATCGGTTTTGTTATGTGGGTGGATTTTCTATATTTTATTTAGTAATTTTGCAAGTTTTATTGAGATCATACGATAGTTATAAAATGTGTACAAAAAATACACAATCTCGGTAAATCTCTGCTGTTCCCAGTGCTCCTCTTACTGTACTTACTTCTGATATTTCCCTGCATAAATTTCCTGTAGATCTGAAACTGTAAGAGTGGAAAATTAAATTGAGAATCGAAAAACCGATAACAAAACACATGAAAGTATGTAGCAAACATTTTCTTATAGAGGATTTTATGCCAGGTAATTGTAACACGGTTATGTTGTGAATTATTTAAAGATGTTTTTAAATCTGTATTTACAATGTCAATTTTAATATATATTTTATGAAGTGGCTGAACGAAATGAGACGTCTGTAAACACAGGGTTTTGACAACTTGACGCTTCTCACATTTTACTCCAGACAAAATTATGTGCCTCTTCTCACCTTCATTTAGGGGTCGCACATGATCTCCCAAGTAGTCCAAGACATATAAATTTCGAGCCAAACCATTATATCTGAATCTGAAAGTTTATGAAGTTATGAACACACTAGAAATTCATATATGTTTTCTAGCAATTTGTTTTAAAGTTAAAATAATCTTTTTGATAAGTCCTAAAATACACTTTCATCTTTAGATACATAAATACAAAAAATTACCATAAAACACAACTTCCCTGGCAGTTAAAAGCTTTATAATCTTAGCGGCAATTCTAAACAAATCTGGAATTTTACAGCACCATCTAGTGGTTCGCGAATTTTGCGAATAGCACAGTTATACCGTTTGACGAGTAAAGTTCCAATGCTTGCGGCTAAATGCACAATGAACACCATGAAACAGACTAAATAAGCACAGCTGCTGCGATTTAGTAGACGATGGTCTTCTGCAAGGTTTCTTAACATTTTTGTCTTTTTTTTTTTAAATAACGCAAAGTAAAGAACAGTGTGCCAATAAAACAGATTTTCTTGCAGCACCTCTTTTGGAAAACACTGTCCATGACAAACCGCAGAAGGAAGATTACAGAAGTGTGCAGCTCTTGGGGTTAATTCTAGAGCTGCTGTCGTTCTGTGTGGAGCATCACACTTACCACATCAAAAACTGTATACTCAACAAAGATTTGCTTCGTAGAATCTTAGTGTTAATGAAGTCCACCCATAAATTCCTCGTGCTGTGCGCGCTGAGGTTCATGAGGAAGCTGATCGCCTTGAAGGATGAATTCTACAATCGATACATCATAAAAGGCAATCTGTTTGCTCCCGTCGTCGATGCATTTGTGAGAAACAACGGACGTTACAATCTTCTGGACTCTGCCATCATAGAGATGTTTGAATTCATCAAATTGGAAGATATTAAAACTCTGTGTTCACACGTCGTCGAAAACTACGGCAAATGTCTTGATGATATATGCTACGTACAAACTTTTAAGGCTCTAAAGTTGCGCTACGATCAGCATCAGGATAAGTTAAAGGATAGGGAGCGAAACAGTTTAGACGGGTACGTGCTTTGGTACTTTAAAATGTTTCGAGATTATTTATCTGAAATGTATTCCAGTGTCCCGTCGATATTGCGGAACAGCAGGTACAGGCGGGATCAGCGTCAGATGGAGGAGGAGGAAGAAATGTGGTTTAACGAGGACGACGATTTTGATGACAATGACACGGTGTTGCCAGCTACAAATGACATACTTACTAAAAAACTTGACACCGACCTTGAGAGTATAGGGAAGATTATCGAGAAGAAGCAGCCGGAGGCGAATGGTCCTAAGATAAACAACAACTCCTCACAGAAAACAACGGTGCTTAACAACAACGCTAATGCTGCCAGCGGACAACCCACTACTAATGTGGTGTCCAGTAGTGAGAACAAATCTCAGTTATTCAAAAGGGTATGTACATTTTGATTTATTATTGTATCTTTTTCATTTTCAGTAATGTGTGGTTAGAAGCAAAATTCTTCCTTGTGCCATTAAATTTGAAAAACACGTTCAAATTTTTATCTTTAACTTGCGCTTTAAATGTTATTTATGGATTTATGTTTTGCATAGCAAAATTTAAGGTGATTATTGATAAGAAAATAATTTTTCAGGGTGTTAAAGATCTGATGTAAAACTGGTCAATTAATCAGACAACATACCTACTTCTAATTTATTGGCCAATACTGACGATTCATATTTATAAAGCAGTACGAAGTTTAGTTACATTTAAGCGGATCTTTAATGAAAAATTAATTTGTTCAAGATGTCAAAAATATGTTTAATAAATTGTCCTACTTAACTGAGGACAATAGAACTACTTCTAATTTGTTGATCAATTTTAACAAGTTTTAGTGACCACATATTTATACTAGTAGTACCAGTGCTGTTATCATGCTTGATTTTCACACTAAAAGTTTGTAGCCTAAAATTTGGCCAATATATTGTATTATAACAAGGTGCCACATATACAGGTTCGGAAAGTACAAATGTTGCCTCTGGTCTACAATAAGGAAGAAAGGGATACAATTTTATATTGGGTCGGACAGAAATAAATGCTTGCAACATTGCTAGGCTGTGGAAATATCACTGTTTATTAGATATTATTTTGTTGCGAAAACATTTAAATTTGGCAATGATGTATGCAGGCCAGCACCGACATCAGTCGGAGTTGTGTATTAATCAAGACCGCTAGCGTTCAGTAACAGTCTGAAAAGGTGTTTAAATAATGATTTGAATTTTTTTTTTCAGTATATGCATAAAAAAATTTTAATTGCATCTCCATATACAGTGTAACCTCCATAATCCGGACGCTCGCCATGTGCGACATAATTTTTACTTGTTTAAGCCTGTTGTAGCGTCTTTGGCAGCCGAATTCTACGCTACGCGCTGTCTTATACACTAGCGGAAAAATTAAGGGATCAAAAAAAAAAAATTTAAATTTTTTGCGATTCTTCAGGTGGCTGTATCTTTGGTAAAAATGGTCGTATGTGAGTGAAAAAAAAAGCTATTTGAAGCTTGAAGTGTCTAGTTTATGGATCTTGCGATAAAAATTTTTTCCAAGCAACAATTAGCCCAAAATCCTAATGAAAATGGAAAGAAAATTGTTTGAAATTTTTTGCACTCTTATATGGATAGGATAAGTTGTTCCTTTAGCTTCAATTTCTTTTTTTGTCGGCCTCGATACGACCATTCCTCGCTCGCTCTTTGAATGAAAATGCGTCATTTTCTCTTCTCTCAGCAATATCTCAGGAACCAATGGTCGCTCAGAAAATGGGAAGGGGGGTTTCGGTAACTTGGATCCATTCTCTACAATGTTCTGGTATGTTTTTTCAGGAAACAAATTTTTTTTCATTCTTAACATGACTGAAAAATTTCGAAAAACAGGACTTTTTGAGGTCTTTCACAAAATCACGTGCCACATTGAGAATATTGGGAAAATGACTAATGTTAAGTGTGCATTTTATAGGCATCTTATAGACCCTCAAAAGCCCTACAAAGTTTCAACCTGATCCATCAAGCCCGTTTTATTGTTTCATTCGATTGAATTTTGAAGAACCTCCTTTTTTAGAGCTCATAATCTGTAAAAAAAAAAACTAAAAAAATTATTGCGGAAAGCATTTGAAGTCATGAAAAAATTTTTTTTTTGAAAAATTTCGAAACGATTCTCGTTTCAATCTCCATGGTAGTGACCAACTCTCTCGTTTGGCGTCGGCGTGAACAGCGTTTCAGGCAAAACTTTGTTCGTCGGGTTGTGGCTTACGGCAGTGGATCGGTCATGGTTTGGACCGGCGAAATTGGAGGACACCTTCGGTAATTGTACACAGAAATTTGATCGCGAGGTGCTACCAAATGACCAAATTTTAAGGTCAATAATTGTTCTGCCCCGCCGGCAACACCTGAGATCATTTGTTTTGATGCGGGATAACATACGCCCACACACGGCCAATGTCACCAGACGCTTTTTTCAACGATATGACATCACTTTGCTGCCACACCCGCCAATGAGTCCAAATCCAAAAGAGAAATTTTTTTTTCAATTTTTCAAAAATTTTTTTTTTTTAATTTTTGAAAAAAAAAATTTTTCATGACCAAACGCTTTCCGCAATAAAAATGTCGAAAAAAATTTGGAGAAATTTTTTTTTTCATTTTTTTTACAGATTATGAGCTCTAAAGGTAAAAAAACGCGGTCCTTCAATTTTTTAAAAAATTCAATCGAATGGAACAATAAAACGGCTTGATGGTTCAGGTTGAAACTATGTAGGGCTTTTAAGGGTACAATGGCCTATAAGATGCACACTTAACATTAGTCATTTTCCCAGTAATCTCAATGTGGCACGTGATTTTCTGAAACACCTCAAAAAGTCCTGTTTTTCGAAATTTTTCAAAGGCATGTTAATAATGAAAAAAAATTGGTTTGCTGAAAAAACATGCCAGAACATTGTAGAGAATGGATTCAAGTTGAAATTGAAGCTAAATGAACAACTTATCCAATCCATATAGTGGTCAGGTTGCAAAAATTTTTTTTAAGTCCATACACTAAAAATAAGAGTGCAAAAAATTTCGAACAATTTTCTTTTCATGATATTCATTAGGATTTTGCGCTAATTGTTGCTTGGAAAATTTTTTTATCGCAAGATCCATAAACTAGACACTTCAAGCTTCAAATTGCTTTTTTTTTTTCAAGAATCGCAAAAAATTGAAATTTTTTTTGATCCCTTAATTTTTTCCGCTAGTGTATGATTTAAATTTGCGTCAAGTGCACTGGTAGATGTTTATTGTTAAAAACATGTCGAAAACATACAGTGTTAAATTTGCAACAAAAGCATGAAATAATTAGATTGATGGATTCCGGGGAAAGTGTCAGATCAGTTGCCGGTAAATTTAGTATTGGAAAATCTACCGTTTTCCATATCTATAAGAATAAAGCCAACATAAGGGATTATGCAGCTGTTGATGATAGTTTAGGAAAAAGAAAGACTCTAAGGTTAAGTGCATATCTAGTAATGGAAAAAGCCTTTATACATATTGCTGTAAAAAAAGATATCGAGTCAAAAAAATATTACTGATTTTTTTAAGACGGTTTCAAAGTAAGTTACATTTGTTTGTTTAGGTTTTTAATTACAGTAGAATATGTACACACTGTTGACGTTTTTCTATTTAAAGTTTTAAAATATCATTAATTGTTATTTTTTTTTATAAAGTTTTAGTTTTGTGTTGTTTAATAAATGTTTTTTGAATTATTCTGGATTTTACTTGTATCGTAAAATAATTATGCTTTAGCTTATATTCAGTAATCCGGACAAGTCACTTATCCGGACAACCCCCTTACAATTAATTATCCGCATTATAGAGGTTACACTGTACTGTTTTTCTATCTTTGAAAATTATTAATGCAATGACTGAATACCCCCGTAAAAGATAAATAAGGAATGCTACATAATATTTTTAATAATCTGCAATTTTGAGAATATCACTAATCATATATA
The DNA here is from genome assembly GCA_037114965.1 of Monochamus alternatus. Lineage (NCBI taxonomy): Eukaryota > Metazoa > Arthropoda > Insecta > Coleoptera > Cerambycidae > Monochamus > Monochamus alternatus. The sequence goes on along the minus strand of CM073427.1, from coordinate 91,913,500 downwards.
CTACAAAGTGCTACCACTTATCTATTTATATGATACACTAACTATACTTATTTACAGTTTGCCCATTCTTTTTTGTTCCTTGCCATTTTTGTTCCTTCGCTCCATGTTACTCTTCTTTAGGTTTTCCTCTGTCACCCTGTTCCATGTTTTTCCTTTGATTTTCTTTTGTGATGTTTTTGCTAACCACATCTTTTTTCATCTTTCTCCAAACGTACTACGTGTATAAACCAGCTTAATTGTTGTTCCTCGATACTTTCTAGAATAAGTTGTACATTTAACTCTTGCCTTATTAGTTGGTTTCTTATCTTGTTCTTTCTTGTCACTCCTTTTATTGCTCTAAAATATTTCATTTTCATAGCTTGGATTTTACTTTTCGTCCAATTATTTAAATTACAACTTTCACATCCATGTTAGGATTTGGTTTATACACAGTATTAAACATATATCTTCGTTTTCTTCATTATTTTCTTCTTATAAATGTGCGATTTAGTGTATAACTTTCTCCCATTTCCTATTCTGCTGTTCCGTATTTGTTATCTATGTTCACTCCTAAATATTTAGATGCTTGTATTTGTTCTATATTTTGTCCCTCTATTTCGATTTTCATTTTAAGACATTTTTCCTATTGACATCACTCTTGTTTTACTAATATTTATTTTCGAATTCCTCTCGTTTAACGTTTCATTCTATATATTTAAATTTACTTAAATCTTTCTATTTTTGCAATTAAATTATACTCAAAATGTCCTATTAACATTTAACAGAACAATACAAACTTACCCTGTTAGTTCTATATTATTTTTGTGCTTCATTATATTACTGTTATCTCTCAGGGTTTGGTTGATTACGAGGGTGGGGATTCGGACGAGGAAGAGGAGGAGAGCGGAGAAGTCACCAAGAGGCCGAGACTGTCATAGTCGAGTCGACAATCTGCAGGTGAGTACGTTACGAACTCGGGTGACGTGCGACCAAGTGTGATCTCATAGTGAAAGTGTGTGGCGTGAACGGTCAATTATTAAGCCAGCTCTGACTGCAGTAACACGTACTTGCATTGTGAAAACGATGACGTTATTACACCGGGATAGGCAGGGAAGCGTACTTGTCTGTTACAATCTGCATAAGTACATTTCTCTGATGGTTAATTTATAAATGATAAGTGTGTGTGTGTGGGGGAAGCGCCAACGTCATATTCCAGTCCAATATGACTGTGTTACAGAAGCACAACTTTTTTAACTTCCGATTGTATAGAGATATTTGGTTATATTGTACAATTTACAGGTCTTGACTGTCGATAAGTAACACAAATGAGATTCAATTCCATGTATGATTTAATTTTTCATTGCTAACATCAAATTATTAGAAGGTGATGAACGTGTTCCGTCTCCTAAACCAGCCTAATTTTATACGAAAGTATCTAATAGGAAAATTACTTGTAAATAATGTCACATTATATTTATAAAGTCTTCAGCCTCGTTTACGAGACGGAACGGCCGATCGTTTAAGAGAACTAAACCGTTACCGTTTAAATTATAAACATCAAACTTGCGCATCCAAATTATGCAGTTTCACACGAAATAAAGAAAGTAGTAAACCTTATTTTGAGCCAAAAATTCTACAACAATTTGTCAATCGTTTTAAAAAGTTTTAGTGTTGTTAGTGCAAATTATTTTTGTAATTAAAAATATTGAGATATTCATGCCTCTTTCTTTCTTGAAGTAATTGTCTTCGGATTTAAAAATAATTAAACATAACAAAAAAAAAAAAATACTTTTCGGTTATTTGAGATTGATTTTAATTGTAAAAGATCCAAGCATTTATTTAGTCATCAAATATTTTTTTAAATTTAAGTTTTTAGTAAATATGAGGTAGTAAATTAAGTTCGCATACTTGCCACTTTACGCTTGAACTGGCAGCACTGTACAAACAAGTTGGTAATTTTCTTTGATTTTGGTGTCAGTTACTGAGTGGCATTTATTTTTATTGTTGCATGTTTTTGTATGCCATCGAGAGATTGTCAAAACTTGAAGTAGAGCAATGAATAAACAAAATTTCTTGCTAAACTTGGTAATAGTGGAAATGAAATCGGGGATTTGTTAGTCCAAGTTTGTGGGGATAACGCTGTTATAAAAACCAGTGTACAAATGGATTTAGGAAAAGAGAGACAGTGTCATTGACGAGGAGAGATCAGAGTGGTGCATAACAAGCAGAGTTGATGAGGACTTTGAAAAAACCGTGCGTAACTAGATAAGTTTTTTTCTGCTTTAATTGTGCACCATTTTACCGATTTTTTGGCTACTCCATCTCTCTTCATTACCCATACTGTCTCTCTACTGAAAATCGTTTGATCCACTTGTACACTCCCGTTTTCTTCACAGTACTATCCCCACAGATTTGGATAAGCATGTCCCCCTGATTTCACTTCCAGTGTTGCCAAGTTTAAAAAGCAATTTGTTGTTCTATTCCAAGTCCTCACATTCTCGTAGTGGCACAAAAAACCATGCAACAATAGTACGGAACATCATCTAGTACGTATCTTGACAAAACACGACAAACACACATACCAATTTTAAAATCGTTTATTACCTACAAGCCCATTTGTACAGTGTTGCCAACTTAAGTTTAAGGAGGCATACTTTGTATACAAATCGTTCATTTCCTTAAATATTTTAAATTTTAGGTTATTGACTTTTAAAATATTTCTCAATTAAGCGGAATGGCATCCGACAAAGACAATTTACAGAAAAAAGCGCTTCTAGGTAATTTATCAATTTTAGTGAAATTTCGTTTTATTAATGGTGACATTTTTTGTTCAAAATAACACCCTGTCGAAAACTCTTAACGATACATTATTGTGTACTTCACATTAAGTTTTAAAGTGTAATAAATATCCGTCGAGGTTAATTTTATAAATGGACTTGTGTTTTAGGTAAAAATGTTGCAGTAATTTATGCGTTTTTATGGGTTTTGATGTTTGTAATTCGAATGTCAAGGGTAAATGTTAAAAAAAAAAATGTTCATAACTATTAATTTCTATAGAGAACATTGTGAATTTATGTAGGCTAAGTTATAATATCTAGCAGTAGATAGCGTCTAGTATCGAATATATCGTCTAAAACTGTGTGTAGTATCATTGGAGTGCTTAGATTTGTATAATACTTCGTACTGTTAATTGGCACCTACTGTACTGCTGTTAAATCTTTCGACCAAATTATATTATTTACACACCTTATACTTAAATTATTATTTAGACCTTCGCCGTTGTATATTTATTTCTCAATTAAAAAAAAAAAAAATTAAAGGCTGTAAGCGTTGTATAAATTTGTTAATTAAATCAATTAATGTTAGTTGCGTACTTCTATTAGGCGCTTAGCAGTATGAAGTGTCCATTTAGACTAATATAAATACTTTATTCTTAACTATAATTTTGTAATTATTGTGATGAATAAATTTATCTTATTTCTATTCAAATTTTTTGTCTGATACTTTTTTGTCTTGTGCATGTTAAACACAAATTTTAAATAGAGCAATATTTTTACGGCTACTCGACGGGCGCTCGTTTCCGTTGAAACTCGTGCAGAAGTACAAAGATGTTTGGTTTTTATTTTGAAAAACTAGATTATCTAATATTTCTAGCTTTTGCTTATATTTATGATATATCATTTTTTCCATGCATAGTTATACAACGAAATGCGGCACATACATTTTTGTTATAGTAGATGTATCACCTCTAATATCTGAAGGGGTGAGCTGTGATCAGTTTTGATTATACAGGGTGTCTCAATTTGTCGGTATTACACAAATGGATTTTTAAGTGTTAATTTTTTGAAAGAATGTGTTTGTATTGTTTTATCTGCAATTGAAGAAAATGTTGTCTACTGTTTTTTTCTTTTAATTATTAAGGGTTAATTGTCCTCTTTTTGACATTAACTAATAAAAAAATTAAATAATTTTGTGTGATACATATTTCCATTATACTGATTTTTGTACAGGATGTTAATGATAAGTTTGGTCAAATATTATATCTGAAAATTTTACAACCAATCCTTGTATCAAATGTTTATTCTTTTTCAAGTTAGCTGCATGTGAATACACTGAAAGTTTTTGAAGTTAGTTGATTTACATTTTGTGTGACAATACAGTAGAACCTCGATTATCCGGGCCGGCCGGGACCGAATCGTTGCTGGATAATCGAAAACACGGTTAATCGAAATGACGCTCAAACTCACCAATTTTTAAAAAAAAATGAACTTTATTACACATACCTATTAAATAATGTAAAAAGAAAATTAACATTTTTATGTTTGCGTTTTTCATTGACGCCGTGCCGATTCATTTTGTCTGCACGTGAACGGACCAAATGCTAGACTGCGTAAAAGCCGTGTTACACTACAAATAATTTTCAGCAAAATTACGTATAAAATTTTTTTGGTAATTTTTGTTAGAAAAATGCGAATTTTAGTTAATTTTTGAATACTATTATGAATAAAAATTATTCACAGTAAAATTATCTTCATATGTGAGTGTATTAACTCGGTTTATATGGCACCATCAGTTGAGTGATTATATTTTGTGAAATATTGAAGGGCAAGGGCAAATGACAATTATATCAAAATATCGCTATTATAACATAAATATATTATGTTTACACAGCACATCACGAAGTAACTATCACAACTATAGTAATTAGTCCAATTTGCACACTGCGCACTTTCTCGCGCAGATTTACATAAATATTTAGAACATTTTTATGGACATAAATAATGCGTATGCGACAAACATGCAGATTCATCTTTTTTTTCACAGTCATAAACATCGCATCGCACGAATAGTCTGCCGCACGGATCAGCCGCACATGGATAATCGAGGTTCTACTGTACTTGATATTTTAATTAATTTTTATTCTTGAGTTTTTCCTGGTCTATAAGTAAACTAAAACAAACAAAGACAGTAAGTTATATTCTACTTGTAATTACTTTCAATACAAAGTAAAATTGTCGCACGTGATTCACATTTCTACCTTCAAATTAGTAGATCTCTAGCTTAAAACCAGAAATGTTTCCTTGTTCATGAATATTTAGAGAATTATCTAATTATTATTATAAAATTGAATTATTAATTTTCAAAATATTCGTGATCTGGAAATAATAAAGAGTTACAGGGTGTTACAATTTTTTGTTCTGACAACTTACGTCATAAAATATCATTGCTAGAGAACTATAAATTAGTATTGTTTTAAATAGCTAATAATGCATGCATAACAACTCTAATTATCTCAAGACTTGCCAATGTTTTATGAACACTGAACACCTTTTTTCTCAAAAATTGATCGGGCAGTCTAAAAATATCATTAGATTTTAGAAATGTCGAGGGCGTACTTTTCTTTTTCTTAAAAAAAAATATACTGCTCACCTAGTAATCATGTCACTGCAGTATATTTTAAATTCATGAGCGTATATATAAATCATGTTGGAAACATGTCACTGTCGAAATATTATAAAATAATCCTTTTCTGTATTTAAGTTATGGATAAAAAAAAAGAAAAAAGTTATCTAATGATTAAACTTTGAGTAAAAAATTGTTATAATCCCAATTATTTTTGTCGATAGAATATATCCGTGAAGTTTGGCTCAATTTATTGTTAACATCCTGTATAAAACGATTTTCAATACAACAAAAAATTAGAAGTTGTTAAAAAAAAACAAAGCAGATTCAGAATCTGCAAATTTTGTGGAGCTTATATTTCCAAAATAAACGTATTTTAAAGTTATATTTAATAAATAATATTAGAACTTTTTGTTTTGATTTATAGCACATACACAATAATTCAAGAGACACTGTATATTTCATTTGAATTTATTTTATTATTTGAGGGAAGCATTGAATTCTACATCGGTGTGTAAAAGAATAAAAGTTCTGTATTGGTTTTATACAGCCAAAATAGAATAATATAATAAGTGTTCCAATTTCTTTATATTTTAAATTACACTCGTTTTTGTGATATGAACTACAACTTTACTTGAGGAAAATGAAATTTTTATTTTTATAACAGTTCCGCAACTAAAGAACTAAAGTTCGATGGCGCTAGTGAAAATGAAACTGGTCATGTTCGATAATGGGGTATTTCAACCATTGCATTTTTTAGACGATACAGAGATCTTTTTTTTTGCTGAAAAAAATTTGATTGAAACAAAAATGCTAAATAGGAGTTACAAATCTGAGATCTAAAAAGGTCTACATATATATTTGCAAAATATATGTTTGAAATTTGGGGTATTATAAAAGTTAAGGTAATAAAAAATTTTACAACATACCTACTAATTACCATTATTTCTTCCCAAGCTCTTTTTATTCCAATTTGAAATTTGTAATAATTACATTTTTAGTCTATAACAAGTTCAAAGGTAAATATATGTACTCCACGAACACAGAATTTTTCCGCAACAATATTAATATTATTCATTCTAGGGCTTCATTTGATCTACATATAAGCCAGTTATTTATTGAGTTTTACTAATGAAAAAAAAAAAAATAGTAGTTTACAAAAGCACTCAATATCCTGAGATATCGTCAAATGAAATAAAATCTTTTTTTGACATTTTATATTTCGAAAATGGTGCATTTGTGAACCCATATTAACTTTTTTCTTAGAGTGAATCCTTCATTTGCTGACACATATTTTGAAACACCCTGTATAGCCCTGTGTTAGGAAAATTGTGCTTTCAAGGAAAGGTCTACATTTTATATGCTATATGCATTTTTATTTAGCATCGGAATATTACATTATTTTAGATAGGAAGGTTCTAGTCCACCCAAATAACTTTGCAAGCTAAATAACTCGCATAGTGGCAAAATTGTAACACAAATCCAAAGTTTGCAGAATATACATTGCTTCATTCGACTAGGTCCCATACTTCCAGTATCCCCAGCCTATCACACTGATAGGCGTTGGTACATAAATGTAGGCACCGCACCAAGTGAAATAATTTATATTCTGTAAACTTTGAGAGAACCTTATAATTTTAAAACTGCTTTTTTTCACAATCTATCTTTTATAGTAAATATTCATTTAAATTTTTAATTGATTCTAACATTTCATGTTCAAATTAAATTGTAAAAATCGGCAGCTTTAATTCTAATTGGCCCTACTGACTGTTACCTATATATCAATGAAAAAATCATAAACATTGTTATTTTTGTCCTTTTGGTACATCACTATATATTGAGTGATTTTTTAATTTATTCAAATTTACATAGAAATTAAATTAGGTTACTTTCTTCTTAGTAGTGTATGTTAAACTTTCATTTCTCTTTATTGGGTTTCCAGACATAATTAGACCTATGAATGGATGAGTCCGAATATACATGGGTATTCATTAACATGATATTTCTACTTTCTTATCTTTTTTCCTATTCTGTTCAGGACAAAATTATAAAAATTCCAGTTTTAGTAAATTTAATATTTGTTTAAATTTCTAAATAGCTGAAGATATATTGAATAAATTTGAAATAGTTCTTTTCATACTTAGTAGATCTAAAAAATGTCTGCCGACAAGTGCGAAAGGGAAGTATAGGGCAACACAATTTTTAAATGTCGGTAGAAAATAAATGTTGTAACAGGTAACTTATTCTACTATTCATATCAATTTAGATTACCGAAATAGAGTGGTATTAATTAATTAATAATTGCATATCTTGCCAGGTATTCATTTTAAAGGTTGCTCCTCTTTACCCTCAGTGGGCCGAGTCTTGATTTGCTAGACTAACCTCCTTGTTCCCTAAATGAATAATTGCTAAATTGAATGAAATTTATTTAATTTATCTGGTTATACTCTGAAAATATAAGGATATGCTGGATTTACCTAAATTTATTTAAAGAATAATTGCATTAATACACTTCATTCTTGAAATTTTTATTCTCTATTCTTAATATAATACTAACTTGCCCAAACAATTGGCAACACAGCTGGGCTGCTTTTCTGTTGTCGGCAATATAAAACGAACTATGCATGTTTTTAATATTGATAGATATGTAATAAAAAATTTGTAGCTTTCATAAGTGACAGTTGGCGGAGCTGTTTTTTTTTTCACAAAAAAAAAAAAAAAAAAAATAGTGTGTAATATTACAAACAGAATATGTCTTCATATGCTTCACTGCATTCTCTTAGTTTTTTGTCCCACAACATATTTTTTCGTGTTTTTTACTTTTACCGACAAATTTAATTTTTTTTTAATAAATGCTACATACATAATACTACTGTCTGCTATGAGTAACAAGTTAAAACTACAATGAATTAAATACTTTTTTGTTAATTATTTTGGTAAGTATTATAAGTAGTTCAAATTTTGTCTAGAAATTATAAATGATTTATTTTAATTTTGAAGATCTTGTAACTCAAGAACGATGGCTTTGGCATGCTTAACTTTACCTAAATATGTAAATAGTACATATTTTTTAAATTTTATAATATTACCCTGATTCGAAAAAGTCATAATCAAAATATCTGAAATATAAAGGATTACTTTTTACCATTGGCATATAAATTAGGGGGTTCAAATGAGAACAACACCCCTTATTTACATCACTGGCATCAGGTGAAAGAATTTATTGATGTCAAAATATTACCTTACTTTTTACTAAGATCACAGTGTCCTAAGTTTTATAATAAAGAAAATAAAATAAATTTTGATTGTTCTGTATCACAGAAACAAACTGTCATAAAGAAAAGCTTTAGAGAAAATACTTATTATATTTTCACATTTTATCCTTTACCTAAGTTAGGAATGAAAAAGAGGACACCCTGTAGATAGAATAGTAAAAAAGATAAATAGATGATAATCTTATGTAAATACCCCTGTACATTTGAACTACTAAATTGAAATTTCATTCATTTATTCACAAAATATTTCTAAAATGTTTTTAGTTAGCTACAGTTTTTGGTAAATAAAACTACATTTTATATTAATTTTACTGATATATTAATATAGTTATTTATATTATCAATAAACATTAAGAATAATAACTATGCATATTACAAAAAAGCATCTTTATGCAGATAACATTAAGAATATTTTGAATATTCAAATGTAATTTGCCCAGTCTTCATTTTCGACTTACGAAAAATTAAAAAGAGTTTTAAAAATTGTGTTCAATATAAGCACAGATATAGAAAGAAGTATAATACGGTGTACATACTTTTTACTGTTATAATGTGTATGTTCGCTCAAAACAAGTTTTGACAGCAATATTAATCAAACAGTATCATTAATCATTGAATATCAATACATGATTAATATATTTAATATAAGAACAGCATCTAAAATGGTACGTACAACATGAGCGAATGTATTTATTAAAAATTTATTCGAAAGTTGCTCAAATCAGCTCAGTTACCTTTCCAGTTAAAGTGTGAGTACTTACATTATCAAATTTGTGCAACTTTGGAATGGTATACAATTATTTATTGAAAAATGGCAGCCTTATCATATTTTTTATACAAGCCATAAGTTTTCAAAAACAGATCAAAGGCCATTTTCTAACTTTATTTTTCATGTAATAAATGTTTTTAAAAAATGTAAAATAAAAATTGTACTCGTTATATTTAGGTAATAAATATAAGTAAAAAAAATATACAATTCTTATTTTCGTTCTTTGTAGTCAACCACCTCCGTTTTTAAACGTTCTGCCAGGGTTTTACGGATTTGAAGTTGTTGAGGTTCAACATTGGGTTTTTCACCAGTTAGCACAGCTTGAGCAGCTTTTGCTGATCTTGGGCGTTCTCTTGACTTATTCTTGCCATCGTTTTCTGCATTGAGCTGCTTCTTTCTCGCTTCTTTTTTGAGAGCCACTAATTTGTCTCTTTGAGCTCGTAAATATTCCTGCCTCTTTTTTAATTCCAATGCGTCAACCTAGAAAATATTGTAACTTATATTCACTAACAATACCCTAAGGTCATCTTACTTCAGTGGTTTTTTTCTCAATTTGTGGACTTTCATGCGAAGGTGACTGCTTTTTCTCTGTGTCAGTCTTCTCTTCGGGAGGGTCTTCTCTTTTTATTGGTTTTGGTGTTACTATACCAATGGCCTTTTCTGAAAAATAAATTATTTTGTTTTTTTCTTTCAGAGTAGAAAATCAGTAAAGTAAATTAATAAATAAAATGACAGGGTGTTTCAATAAAATATGGCCAAAGCTTGGGTGCAAATTCTTAACCTAAAAATAATAAAATGTAGTCAAATTTACGTTAGTCCAAAAGTTAATATTTTATTATCGATATTTATAAATAACTAGCATAAATTTTGGAGATTGGGTTTCTTAATGGCCAAGAAATTCAAATTTGTTTCTAATTTTGACGTCACTAATAGAGGGCGCCACTTATGGCACATCATGCTTCTTTTAAATGGCAGAACTTTTTTGTGTGTGTCCTTCTAATTATTGAAACAATCGATTCTCCTACATTTTTTTATAAAAAGGTATATATATCTTGTTGACGTCATTCGGTATAAATGTCTTCAAAATAATCCTGTTTGAGATATTCTTAACGACTTCAACAAGGTATACCTTTTCCAGATGAAAAAGGTAGGAGAATCGATTGTTTCAATAGTGAGATGGATACTCTTAGCCGCAAAACAGTTCTGCCATTTAAACGAAGCATGATGTGCCATAAGTGACGCTCTCTACTTGTGACTGCTTTATTTTCCGATATGATAAATTGTAGTAAATAAAACAATTGACTTAACAGTTTCTTTTTTCTCCAAGAATTGTAACAGATTAGACATCAAGGAGGTTTTGAATATGTGGCAGCATTGGCACTGTTGTGTCAGGTTTCTATTTGACCACATACACCAAAACATACTGTGAATGGATTTTTTAGGTCTCTTCTCAGAACATAATATAAAGTTTGAAGCAGTTCTGCGTCGAGATTGACTATCGTTGCTTTGAACACGCACTGTATACCTTCACCGCACTGATAGCTATCAGGATTGATTCGTATTGCAGCTGCCCAAACTAGTTTTCTTAGATCGGTTCCATTTTGAAATACTTTTAAATACACTGAACTTGTCATGTGGGTCCTCAAATAAAAGTCTAGAGGATTAAGGTCTGGGGAACGAACAAGCCAGCGTATAGGTTACTAAAATGATCCTGTTTTGTTTATGCACAAACATGCACAGACAATGAATACTAGATATAATTTATATTATAAAAAACATTCATAATACCAAGTTTGTACAATGCACCAGATGACTTTATTACGTTCGATAATATCGACTCGACTGTTTTGATCTAGTTTTACTAAAATGAACAAGTGATGGACTGTAGTCTTGTTGTATTTATATTACAGGTTGAGGGATATTTAGCAAAATTCCTATTGTTACTTTATTGAGACTTGTACAAAAAACAAATTATGTTAATAAGCCTTCTGTATGGTCTTAATTGTATCTTTCTAATTTCGTAACACAGTTTAGTTATATTGTATTACCATTTTTAGTATGATATGTATTCAAAGAAAAACTTCAAATAAAGATGCATATCAACTAAGAGAAGTGTCCAGTTCAAATAGGTCAATGTAAAGTTATAGGAAAAAATGTTCACTTGAGTTTTTGACATACTTCATATCAAGTCAAATTATTTTCAGTTGTATCTGCTCTGGAAGTAAAAAAAAAACTCTTATCACATCCTTCACGTACAAGTAAATTTGTCAATATTATCCTCAAAAAAATTATAATAATATAATCAAATTATTAGACTATATTAAGGAAAATTGATCAGTTATATATACCTCTAGTTTCTTGCAAAGTCTTTTCTAAAATTTCCTTTTCCTCCAAAATATTTTGAACTTGCAGTGAGGTCGATGGTTCTTCAGTGGAGAATTTTCTAAAAATCACAAATCAAAATAAATTCATACTATAGAACTTTTTAAGAATGTTAGTTACTTTGCAACTTCATTCATGACATCCTTTTCTAGACTTATTTCTGAAGTAGTAGGAATATCCGAACTAGCTTCTTCCTTTGTTTTTGGAATAAAGGACTGTGGGGTAATTCCATATTTCTGTTCGATCAGTTCTAGAGCCTGCAACTGCAATTCAACGTTTTTCTGGGTCATCATTCGTTTGAACATTTCATAGTCATTCGCAGCCCATATTTGTTCAAATATATTCTGAAATGAAACAGTCAAGACTGGAAACATTCAAATGTAAATATTTACGTGGTCAAAGGAAACCTGATACTTCTTTCCCTCTTTACAAGCATTTTCAAATTGTTCAGGGGTAATTCCTATGTCTTCCATAAAATTGCCCAACATAAAATCAACCTGAAACAAGTTTTCATAACCTTCCTTTGTTTGAAGTAGAGCTACTCACCAAGTTCTTAAATTCGTCGAAAACATTTTTGTATTCGTCATTGTCATCAACATTGGGTTCGAAGACTAAAAAACATAATTGATGAACTCATTTAAATATGGATTACAGTCACTTTTACTTAAAGATTTTTCTTCTATAAAGCTTTGCAGTGGGGCATTCCAGATGGGACCATTTAAAAAACAAACGAGGGAATCAAAAACCCAAGAGTTGTCTTCCTCCATAGCAGTTATTAGTACCTTCTTAGTATACTAATTCACAATGTTGTGAGTGTAAGATCTGTGACGAACCAAGTCTGCTAAGTTTATTTGGGGTCATTTTTGTGTACATAGTTGTACTAGTTGCCAGGGGTTACTGGCTATTCACACATTGTAACAAACACATAGATAATTCAAGTTCACCTTTATTTTCATTCGTGCTTTAATTCTCATGTTTATTAATGTCTAGGTATATAAAAAATTGTGATTTGATGCAAGCTCTATATTTTAAAAGGCAAATTAAATTGTTTGTAAATGTTGATGTCTATTAAATGTTCAGAACTGCAGAAAATTGCATATCCATGTTATTTAATTCTTAGAATATAGTAATAGTACTGTATTCAGTTTACAGTAGGTATATGTAAAGGATATACAGAGTGAATCAAATGTAAGTACCATGATCTATTACAAATTGATTGTATGCAATATGATTTTTTTTTATAAAAATTTTGAGAATTGTGGCATTTACATTTAAATCACGTTGAATATGAAATACTTTTCATCTGAGCAAATGTATTTATTTCTAAGTTGTCTTATTTTTTTTTAGGATGAGAACTTGCTGTAATAAGGACTGAGACTATGCATTTAGGTACCTATTTGATTGATCGTGGAAAAAGTCAGTGTTTTATGTTTTATTTGGTACTTGTACTATATTTTTACAGTATAATTTATTATGAATAAAATTATTCAGACTACTTTCTTTGTTTTTTATTTGATTAGTTAAATTGAAAATATATTTCCTAAATTTACAATTGAAGTTTATGTTTTTCTTAATATGAAATACATTTTTTTTTGTTAACAAAAATTTACTTGAAGCAGTTAAGGTAATTATTATAGTCACATACAGGGTGATTCTTAATCTATACACGTAAATTTAATCTGTGTTTTCTAGACTACAAAATATTTGTCCATATAAACATGTATCTTAAAATGTTTAATTTTCTACATACAGGGTGTGAAGGGGTGGGAGTTAGTTCATGATGACGGTTTTTAATTAGTATTTCCCAAACGTTTAGAGATAAATTAATGAAAATTTTCACAATCTCAAGGAATAAAATGATATTAATAGTAATATTCCCTGTAGTAAATAATTTCCTAACGTAATTTTTGTTTGCATTTCACAGCAATATTTTATTATTCATGATTTAGGCATATTATTGGAGCCTACACTATACAGTTCGCAGACCTTATAAAGCAGTTTAAAAGTCTATGACAGTACGTGATCATCATGGTCATACAGTCTACTCTATTCGATTCATCTGAGTAGTACTGGTTGCATAAGCTTGCAAATTCGATTATCCATCCCATTTGAATTTAAAGAATTCGATTCTGAAATTAGCCGATTATACTCGGTACAGTGGATAGTGTAGTACCTTTTTCTATGCTAGTACTCACTACAATGTGATCTAAGAAGCTATAAAAGGCAAAAGCCTCTCAGTCATGTATAAGCACCTTAAGAAAGGGCAATACCCATAGAATATAAAAAAATACCTATAAATAATTTGCAAACCTGGAAAGTTGAAACAATTCTAAATTCTATAGTTGGCAAAACTGCTGTTAGCCAACGAAATGTTGGTTATGAAATATTTGTCAAAAATGAAAGCACTGTGAAAGATTCTTATAACATTTAAAAGGACAATCTCAAAGTGGGTTGCCTGTAATAATTAATTGTAAAAACAAATTTAGTCTACAATCGTGTGATAAATTTATTATTGTGTTCATATATTTTATGTACGGGTACAATTTTGTAGGTTATAAACGAAAACCGGTTATTATTACGCGGTAAATTCAAAAATTTATTATAGAAAAACCATGTCAAAACGCCAGAAGCCAGACCAGAAGCAATTGTTTAATAGTTTGGCAAAGGACTTTCATGAATTAGTTAGTAATAAACAGGTCTTACGGACATCAGTAGAAAATTTTTTAAATAATTTAATTGACGAGATGACATTAGGAATAATTTTTGATTTACACCGTAAATATAAAACAAACGCTTATGATTTGGAAGTAGATGATAGTTGTGAAGAGGACGATTCAGGGGACATTGATATTTTCTCTCAACATAATTTAAAAAAGATTCAAGACTGTAACTGCCCTAATTGTGATAGGGCAGTAGCTGCTACACGTTTTGCACCTCATTTAGAAGCTTGTATGGGAATGGGTAGAATTAGTAGGTCACGTAATGCTTCAAGACGAGTAGCGAACAATAGTAACGATAGAGATAATTCTTATGGAGGAATACCTAGCGATGACGATGATGATGTAGATTGGAATTCTGGAGATCGTAGGAAAAAGAAGAAAGAGAAAAATGGTGGCAAGAAAAATAGAGGTAGTCTTCTTTTAAAATAAATTTTATAAATATGCTGTTGATTTTCTAAAGTATGTTAAATACAAGCTTAAATTGTAAATTTTTAGGCACTCCAAAAAAAATTTTGGAACCAGACCCTATAGAATCAGTGAATATTGACGTTGAGGGGGATGACGACGATTTAACCAATTTAAGAGATATATTACACTTGCAGGACCATTCGAATAGTACGTCTCCAGCAGATTCTGCTTCTAGCTCAGGGTCAATAAAAAAGAAAGATAAGTCAAAAAGTAAAAAAAGTGCTAAAAGAGATCGGACTTCACCCAGTTCGAATACATCACTAGAGTGAAATAATGAAGTATTATTAATTGTGATTCTAATTTAGATCTCTCGTAATTTGTCCAAACTTATATAAATTGTGCAAGTATATTTATATATCATGTTATTACGGATTAGGGGCATATTTTATGAAATATGGATGCATTTCATTATATAGAACTTTTTATTTTTTATTTGTTACGTGTAACTTTACAATGTCGTATACACCATTAACTGTATTATGTGTCAGTTCTTAGATTAAACATATTTATTATGTTTTACTTTTTATATCAAACCTGTTTTCGTACATCAAGTTAAATTATGCAAATATAGAAATCTATATGACAATTTATATATAGTATGCCCTGATTTACAGGCGTACAGACCATTAATATGGTCAATTAAAAAAAAAATAAGTACACTCCTGTGAATTAAAACTAGTTTTCTTCAAAATTGCAAATCAAATTTTTTAAAAATTACAACACAACTTTAATTTTAATTCATTACATCATCCTATTGGTTTAACTTTGTGTTTTTTTATTACTGAGAGATTGAAAAATGTAAATTATTCATGTATCTATATAATTATCCATTTTTTCAACTTTAAAGGGAAAGGAAACAAATTAAAATAATTGGAATGTTAATTAATAGGAAATGTTAGATTTTAAATTGGTATGGGGATATGAAGGAAGATAGATTTTGAGGAAAAAAAAATCAACAAATTTAGGAATTGCACCTTGAGGTAGATATTGTTATCAAATATGCAGTTTCTTAGGACGTATAAAATGTTTCACCTTCATTTAATTTTTACTGTGTTGATGTTCTGTACACTTATAAATCAGGTCACCCTGGAAAGATATCAATATGTAAAAATATATCGTAATCAAAAATGCCTCTAATAGTCGTTGAAACGAGGGTAATTGAATTGAATATATACACAGGGTAAAGAATTTTATTATAGGTATAAGAATTAAATATACAGTTTAATTTCATTTCAGTCCTAAATTTATTTGTTAGCCGTTATTTTAAATGAAGTAACATAAATGGAGGCATTCTCAAATGAAATATATTTATGGTTATTTCAAATTTGATATGCATATTGTTTTTAGTATAAATCAGTTTCTATGTGAAATATTAAGTTTGTAAGATACAAATTTTATCAATCATCCTGTTGCGATTTGCAATGTGGAAAGATAGTGGTTTGGTTTCCTCTGTAAATTCTAATAGAAAAATTACGAAGAATATTTTTTATAAAATACGTAAATGTTTAGATTAGTTGAATGTGCCGCTCTCCAAATATTTTATGTTCCGGTCGGTTAGTTATTTTTATTGCCACTATTGGTAACATTGAAAATTGGAACTAGTGTGGGTATGTGGGGGACATTGATTTTAAAAATTCACATCACAAAACATAGATTCACATTATCGCAATCATGTCTCACATACAAACGTCAGAAGTGGACAATATCAACAATTACATGGGGTTTGATAGGAATAATTAATACATTTTAGAATTGTATTCTCCCGATTTGTTTATTTTAATAAGGAAATGGATAATCGAACATGCAAGGTTATGCAACCAGTACTACTCAAGTGTGTTCAATAGTGTGTTTTGTATAACCATGTACTGTATTGACGGGTTGCATACTGAAATAACATAAACCAATAATCTGATTAAGGGTTAATTTGAATGTGAGTCTGTGAGGATCTGAGGAATATTTTTTACCATAGAAACACATTTTTATTATATACAAGATTTTATTTTTTATAAATAACTTACTTAGACGCCAGTTGAATAAAACTGCACACAAAATTATCACCTAAAGTCTTATAATAGAAATACATAAAACAATCACAAACATATATTGTTTTATCCAAGTGGCATAAATTCTATAAATAAAAAAGTAGCGTTAGACAAACTAATTTATTATACACAACAGTTGAATTGTACAACACACTTTACGTTTTTCTTACATTCAAATCTGGCGACAAGGAGCTGTACTTTTCGTTTGGCAATTCGATATAAATCGGTCGATTATTTGCGGATATGAATCGGTTATCCTGTTCAGCAACTTTTTGAGTATTGATGTTGTTCATCTGTAATAAAATAAATTGCCGAATTAAATAAATAGATAATACATTTATGCCACTAAATAATACATTTATATAACTAAACTTTTATATTACAATATTTCACGGCAAATTTGTTATTTTATATTAAAAAAAGTAAAAGTAACCATTTATTTTTTAATTCTAAAGTCATTTTTTCGGTCTTGCAAACTTATCAATGATGTACTGTACACTGCGCAAGTTCATTTAATCCTACCTCATTTGACATTTTTTCCCAATCTGTAAGTCTGGATTCTGTTGGGTTGCGCAGATAAGTTTAAACTCGTTTTCGAAAAAAAAAAATGGTATTATAATGGTATTTAAGACAAAACATAATCGGGATCATAAAATTTATACATTTCGACAAATTCGAATATAAATATTATTCATAACATGAGAAGAATCGAATGCAAATAACAGTACTGCTGGTCCAATAAAACTTTCTAATTGTTAAACATGTCAATACGCAGGTCACTTATACGCATCGCCGTTGTCATAGCAACCGTCACAAATAAAGCCGTTGAACTGCAGTGGATTTTGACTGATGCCGATTTCGCGAACACTTCATGTTTATACATTGTACACTGAGAAAAAAATTATGAGAAAACTGTTAGACTAACAATAATTTTTCACGGTTATGGTGAACCAAAAAACTACGTCACACCTTTTAAAAACGTCAACAAATATTTGTTAATTCAATAATCCATTATTTTTAGTTCGACATAAAAGTATTGGTTAGAGGTATCTAAAAATGTATTTATTCCATCCACGATGTTGATATTGTTGATTCTATTAGCTGAAATAAAGATTTCAAACAAGAATTACAAAACTGTCCTATATAAACATCATATTGTTAATCTAACGTTACAAATGGTTAAATTTTGTGGTAACAGTTTTTAAATAATGTTATAGTGCGCGCCTATATTCTTGGCTAGATAAATGACTTCGGATGTGTGGATCCGAAAGGGATTATCTCTCTTCACCCACATTATTACTGTAGATCCGGAATATAAAAGAATAACACGTACATGATGGAACAAACTGATTTAATATCAAACATGAGAAATCGTTGAATTAAGAAGTAAGTCATTAACCTTTTTTTTGCCAGTTTAAATAATCGGCGTAATTTTATTTTAATCATCTTTGTTTTATTTCAAGAAAAATGTTCTTGTGGCAACAATCAAAAACTTGACATCAAGAAAACTGTTATTTCAAGAGTTTGTCTTTTCTCAGTGTTTGAAATCGGTACTCGAGCACGGTAGAGTAATTATTGTTTGTTTTTGTGTCTACTGATTTTGATAAATTATGCTATAAACATAAAACATGTATTTTTTTTCTAAAAAACAAACATAAGACATTTTTAAGATCGAAATTTAAATTACAAAATTTGTATTAGATTAAAAATTATGTTACGTACAACCGGCGACTTTAGGCGAAGCAACCTACCTTTCTTCTGTATAAAATAACCAACAACGTGAGAATACAAATAACAAAGGTCGAGGCTGCTGCGATGACAATCAAAGCTGTGTGGTATGGGGCTACGACTGACACGGGGGACTGAGAAACAATTTCCCTTTGTTCTAGAGCTATGATTTTATCCACTTGCTTCGGATCCTGCGAAAACAACTTATGCGTTACCCTGGAGCGAGTAATATCAGCTGTAAGGCCTGGTAGTCGCTGCTGCATTACCTAAAAAAATCATTATTATCATTAAATTATTATTTATAGTATGAAATTCCTAAAATGTGTTGTATCAAAAACTTACCATTTGCTCCAATTTGTAGGCAACATCGACTTTGTTACTTCCAATTAGAGAAAATCTTATATACAAAGCATCCGGTAGGATTTCAGTCTTGATACCATCACTGTTTATGTTACCATTTAAGTTCTTGATTATTTTTGTGATCTGATTCACCACTGGCTGAGCGATGATATCGTCAAATTCTCCACGAAAACCGAGGGTTACTTCTGCTTTCTCCACCGGTGTTGTGGCTGAAACATTATTAAATTGTAGAAAAAAATAGTAGCTTATACAGGGCGATTCAGTGATAATGTCGTTAATTTTAAGAGAATATATGAAAAAATGAGTATAATACGAATAAGTGATTTAAAATAAATGCATATTTACGCCGGAAATAGTTATTTATGGAACAAGTACAAAAAGTAAGTGTTTATTGCATGTGACATCGAGTGCAATAAGCACTTTTTGTACGAGTTGCATACAATATTTTTTCTACGTTCATGCAGAAACCAAAAAATGTTTTATTTAGATGACACTAAGTGTAGGAAAATATGACGTCGATTTGAACGTTTATGTTTGTCATGATGACAAAACGCTGTAGTAGAATGACAGATGAATGCATTAAATATTTTAATGCACTAGTGCATTAAAGAACCACTTTTTCCACTAAATTAGTTCAATAAACTTTTTTTTTGCACGAACGTAAAAAATATTTATGCAACAAGGACAAAAAGTAAGTGTTTATTGCATGCGACGCGAAATTGTCCAACGAGGCCGTCAGGCCGAGTAGGACAACACCCTTTTTAGACTGTTACTGACCACTGGCGGAAATTCAACTCGGTGTCGGCCTAACGCGACGTTGCCAAATTTAAATATTTTCCCATATTACCTACTTACTGTAATTAATAATATAAATTATTTTTTGCAACTAACATATTAAGCTGCAACATAAAAAATATTTAATATTGAAATTACAAAAATTCAACGAATCAAAACCAACCATTCACATTTCATTACATAAATAGTCAAATAAAATCCAATACTCACTAGGTTAAATTATTAAGAAAAGCTGAAACGTTTTTTATATTTCAATACAGACAGTAATAAAAAAACCTTCGAGGTATCAACAAAAAACAGTCCGATTCAGTGATCACAATCCCGTAATTGGAGTCTTGACCTACGGTATTTAAGTAATAATAATAACTTTGTTTTTAATGTCTACCCAATGGCAAGTGCTGCAGAGCTGCAGAACCGCTAAAATAGAAACAAACAGTAATTAAATTTGCATTTTTATAAAAACCCAGTGTAATCAATGGCTAATTATGAGAATTTTATAATAAATGCCAACCGCAGTAATCAGCGCCGACATGAGATGGGCTGTAATCAGCATACTCAGCACAACTATAAGTTGGCAGATCAAATTCTCGTTTAATACGACGTTACCGGCGGAATAACTCGAACATCGTTCGGGACCGTTTACCTATGTAGCCTAGCCCGCCTTCGATATGGAACAGATGTATGAAGCCCGAGTTCTCTCCCTTCTTCATCTATCAATCATTATTTTCGCGTGGTAGAGGGTGCTGAATTTCGTGTGTTTGTGTCGCCAGTGTAGTTTATAATTATTAATAAAATTTGCTTATTGCCTAAATCAAAATGCAATTCAATTTGGTTAAAGTGAAGTAGTGAACGATTGCGTTTGTCTTCTGCTGAACAGAGCCGTCGAAAAATTTTTAAAAGACATTTTAATAGACTGATCTTGAGTAATGGATTTGATTCTGATTCATAATCAAATGCGATTTGCATTATTTGGGAATATCAACATACGAGCTCAACTTGATTCTGCTTTCAAGACCATAACGAAAAGGTGACACAAAATAGCTATGTTTTATACAAATTTATTTACTGTATTAAATTTTGCGGAGCTTTCGAACTTGAATTACGAGGGCACGATGAATGAATTTTACGTTAGAACTTGACAAAACGCTTAATGAATACCTTAAAAATGCAACAATTTTTAAAGGTACTTTGCATTTGCATGCAAACAAGAAGTTTGTCATTAGAAAAAATCTATCACTCCATTCAACGAACACGTTGCTTGATATGAATGTGATTCTGGCACCGCTGCTGGACTTTAATACAGGGTGTTAAAAAAAAAAAAATATTTCAAGAGATAATAGTATGAACCAAAATAAGCAGAAAAGTCTTAATAAACATGGGTCCGCAAAGTAACGGTTGCGGATATATGGACCACTATTCGTTTTTCAAACATTTTATTTTATTAGGAATAAACCGACAAAAGAAGCTTTTAACAAACAAAAAACAAAGTTACAGAAGATGTTCAAAGTGCCCTCCGTCCATTTCCAAGCAGGCACGACATCTTCGTCTCAACGATATTCGAACTCTTGCGAAAACACCCTCCTTGGTTTGGATTTCTTGACACTTTTGATTAATCTGTAGCTGCAGCTCTTGCAGGCTATTTACAGGAGTACCATACACTAATGTCTTCAAATATCCCCAAACAAAGAAATCTAGAGAGTTCAGATCAGGCGATCTTGGAGGCCATAAAACAGATCCGGACCTTCCTACCCATCTAGGTGGAAAAGTTTGGTGTAATGCTCTCTAACGGCCATGGAAAAATGAGCTGGAGCACCATCATGCTGGAACACCATTTGTTTCCTCTGATTCAAAGGAATGTCTTCCAAAAAATCATACAGTGTGTTCTGCAGAGAGTTGAGGTAAGCAGCGCCTGCTAATCGGTTTGGTAAAACAACAGGACCTAGAAACCTGTCACCTACAATACCCATCCAAATGTTTAATGAAAAACGTGAGCATGAGGATTTTCGTCGGCCCAAATATGCGTATTGTGAAAATTAAACACTCCATTTCTTGTGAACCCGGCCTCATCAGCAAAAAGAATATTTGCAAGAAAACGAGGGTCTTCAGCATCATGACCAGCGGCAAAAAACCAAACGTGCTTGATCATTTATTGGGTTTAAGATCTGTACTCATTGCACATGGCATGGATAAAGCAGTTGCTCGTGAAGGATTCTCCAAACAAGAGGAACACTAATTCCTACCTCGGCTGATATTCTCCGCACACTCGTACCTGGATTCTACTCTACCAGTGCTAGAATTTCTCCTTCTGCTCTAGGAGTGGATACCGACCTTGCGGATAAATGGCACTGTTTACTCAAGGAACCAGTATCACACAATCTTTGGTGAATTCTTCCAAACATGCGTTGTGAAGGAATCTAGTTATTTGGATAAGCGTCAACATAAAGACGTCGCGCTTCGGTGGCGTTCCCATTAGCACGACCATACATGAAATGCATGTCTGTTAATTCTGCGTTAGAGTAACCAGCCATAGCGAAAGAAAACTTGTGCACTGAGAACAACTGTCAAATACGTACTGTTTATTTCACTAAACGCCAACCAACTATTATAAGAAAATACACAAAGTTTTTGCAAAATGAAAAAGGGGCTAAAAAATATAAAACATTCCATATCTCCGCAACCGTTACTATGCGGATCCATGTTTATTGAGATTTTTCTGCTTATTTTGGTTCATACTACCTCCTTAAATATTGTACACTTTTTTTTTAACACCCTATATAGCTTCAATACTCGTACGCGTCAACAGAATTTGTAGTTTACAGGGAACGTAGCGTTACCGATTGCTATAGGGTGACTTTCGAAAGGTCCAGTAAAATTTTTTTTTTCATTTTTTATCTATTAAGCCTTCCGAATACGTAGTTAAAATTAATTACATTATGACTGAATCACCCTGTATATAGGTATTTCTTATGTATCCATGTTTTTGTAAATTTTATTTAAAACAGTGTTCACAACATAAATATTTCCAACTTAACACGTATATTGCATGAACTTGAGCCTGTAAACTAATAGGAATTTTGGGAGACATCCATCATTAGATCGTGTCAATATCTGACAATAATTGTTTTTGTCTAGACACAAGTGTGATAAGCGATTGAGCAGTCATAATTTCGATATATGATGGCTCAGGTTGGAAACTTGTATGTTGCTGGGAGTGTACAATCTATTGCAATAATTATGACACTCTTAAATGGATTTAGCAATTTGTTTTGCACTGCTGAGGTATTCGTAATGAAATCTGCTTTTAACTTTAACTTTAGTTCTTAGTTGACAGAGCTTTTAGTAGTTCAAAAACTGTTTTGAGGCAGTGTCATTATTATTGCAATATATTGTACATTCTGGTTGATTGCTGGAATCATTGCCGGTAGCTTTTTTATTGTTTGAAAATCTTACAGCATAATTGTTCTCCTTTCATGAACGTGTTCGTATTTGGTAACTGGTTCCCCGCCTCATCTACACACCAACAAGTCTCCTCTTCGCACTGAGTGGGTAAAAATTTGCCATCAGAGTCACAATGGCCTCCCAATGCTTCACATCTACTAGCTGGAGGTACTTCCCAATCCATCAAGGTACCATCGTTTAGGTCTTTAGGTTCCTCTTCATCGTCGAGGGTTCCAATTTGCATCATTAGTTCTTCAAGTACTAAAATTTCGGTTGCATTCAAAAGATTAATTCGAAAACGGAGGATATTACTACTACAGGGTGATTTTTTAGTTGAGGAAAAATACAGACATTTTTTAAATAACTCTTTTCAAGAAACTACAAAATAAAAAAAAGTAGTTCTCTAAATTTTAAGACAATATTGTCAGTCTTGTCTTTTTTTGAATACGAAAATGATTATTCATGTTTTTATCGAAAGTACCTACATCAATTTTGTGTGTGTCATGGTATGTTACTGCGAATTAGATAGATAGATAGAGAGATTGATACATTTATTTCGTCTTAGAACATACGGAAAAATTACATAAAAGCAATAAAAACTGCACATTGTAGAACCGTAATATGTGTATACGACTACATATGTATAATGTATACTTTACCAACAGTTAGTATAAATTAGAATGGTTTGTGTCTTTTTATTGTTTATGCCTAAATTGTTGAATTGAGTCACGCTTCTAACAATAATAGTAAACGTGATTTGAGATTTATGGGAGTGTAGTTAAAATGTCACAAGGCATTGTGATTCTACACCGAATAGAATTTTGCAATGGGGAAGCTGCATGGATTTTATATTGGTTTGCAATGTATTACAGAGTAATCTTTCAAACATATGTCTAGCAGCAATAATCACATAACAATTAAAATATTAACATTAATAAATTGCCATAGAATGTCAACAAAACCACGTGGCCGAAAACGCAATATCATTGGTGTGGCGTCACACGCCGTTCAGCGCGGTTTGCTTCCATGGACACAAGTGTAGATTATGATGTTGGTGATGTAATCAGGCGTTTGTTCACGCTCATAGACTGTAACTAACCTAACCTAACCTAACCTAATTACCACTACTTACTACCTTTATGGAGAGAAGTACTACCATACCACGGATTACAACTTTAAAATCACCCTGTGATTACAAATTTTGCTCCACTTTCAGTAATTGTCTTACCCAAATCTGCATCGCTTATGGTATCCGACCGGTCGCTAGCTCTATTTCTGGCTTGTCTAAAATTGCATTGTGGTTCAGCTCCTCTCGTAAGGGTACCTTTGAGTGGTTCCCCTTGTGGACTTACACACCAGCAAACACCAACGTGCTCTAGGCATTGCACGGCTTGCCAGGCTCCTGTGGTTGGTTCACATCGAGGAGCGAACGTCGGTTTTTTATATCGCTCGGCAGCTCTTTGGTTTTTCTCTCTCAGTCGTTCGCATTGGCTCAGAACTGAAAAATTTTTTGCTAGTGAAGAAGAATTTTCATAATGAAATATTTAACATGTTTTTTGCATATTTCGTCATCTATTTTTTATCGTAGGATAATCGATATTTAGATGTTCTCACACCTAGAAGGTTAGGAAGTATTTCTTACCTGGACATACAGTGTTGCACATGCTTTCCGTGTGGAAATTGTTATGATTTCCTTGACATCCTTTGAAGGTAAACTGTTCACATTTATTGGTTCGAGAATTGAAGTAGTATCTTGTAAGGTTACGTGAAATTTCATCTCCTATACAATGTCCTTTGTCGAGAGGTTCAAAACAAACATCTCCTGCAAGATGATTTGACGCTTAAAATTGTTTACATGGATGCTAAATGTTAAGCATGTCTTATAGATGCTTTATTTCCTTTTTTCATTCAACATAATCTTTATATCAAATATTACAATTTCTTTTAACAATACTCACGTGGTTTAGGACAACACACCGCATACTCTCCCACTGGACTAAGTTGACATTTATGGGACGAAGGACAATTCTCAAGTTCCGGACCACAGGTCACCAGTTCATCACTACTTCCTAGTTTAAGAGGTTCTCCGTTCTGACACGGGTTCTCTTTTTTGGGCAAACACATAGGCACTGTTGGACAAGGCCAATCTACGCATTCAACAGAAACCAACCTACAGGTTTCTCCTTCGCCTCGACAAGATATCTGGGAGCAGGGATCAAGACAGGTGCAAGTGCGGCAACCCTTTCCATCGAGTTGGAAACCGTGTTCACAGTCTTGGGCACATTTGTACAAAGGACACTCATTTGATCTTGGTGGAGGTTCACAAGAGAGCCCTTTGGTGTCGTTGGTGCGCGTTTGGGAGACTTCAAAGCCTCGAAAGTCGACACACCAACACTCTCTGGTACCTGGATTGCATTGTTTGGTCTCATAGCTGCCGTCGTCTTTGCATTTAGGAATGTAGACCTTGCCTGCAGGTATGCCCGACTCGTGAGCTTGATGTTGAGCCAGTGTCCTTTGATGCTGACAACCTGATAAATGATAATTTAAAAAGTAAGTAAGAAACTTCAAATGAAACTCGATATGAGTATATTATGTGGCTTTACCAGTTAGAAGTAATGGTTCAATGCATTGGGTTCCACAACCATTAGAACAGCACCTCAAGGTACCATTACAAGCCATGTCAGAATTACATTCAAAGTCGCAAGACGTTGTGGTGGCTGGAACTAGATACGGGCACTGTCCCACTTTCTTTGGTAGACCTAGAAATAATTAAAACTTAAGTAAAACTCTTTAAATATTTTCTTAATAGAAGATTTGGAAACTAAAGTTAATTTGGAGGACTTAACAACTGTGTTACTTACAAGATGGCACTGGAGGACAGTAGTGATCCTTACAGCTAACTTCGACAAGCTGACACTGTTCGTCATCTTTACAATTCACACTTGAGCAAGGATCCCTGCACTGGCACAGAGGACATCCTGTATCTTCAGATAGAATAAAGCCGTATTCGCACCCCATCCTGCAAGTGATATCTAAACAACCCATGGTTTGTCTTAGCTCTTCACAATTCTTCGTAGCATTTCCTTCACTTCTTGTTCTGGGAATCTCAGTTCCAAAGTTATCCGCACACCAACATTCACCGTCAGAACATTGAGTCGCGACGTAGTTTCCTTCGGAATCGCAGCTTGGTGTCGGAAGGGCTAGGGTCATGCCGTCCCTTGTGCCTTCCATGTTCTCGGAAAATTCGTGGAGATATTCGCACACTAAACATAAATAATGAGTTTCTGATTGACTTTTTCCATACTATTTGGGTCAATGTATTTCCAAAATGTAGAAAGCATATTTTTAATTTCTTTCATATAAAACGTATATGTATTTTCCATAGTGATATCAGTAATATCATTGAAAGGCACGAATACCTTTAATAAGTACCTAATTCCATATTCATTATCTGAATACGACCTAAAAGAGCATAGAAGCGTAGAAGTACTGGCATGGGTACTAAAAGATTGAGCGGTCAATATGAGGAAACAAGATGGAGCAGAATTCAAACTTTTAAAGGATAATACTATAATGACTATATTATTATGATTGATCCATTTATTAGCATATTATTTTAAACTGTCCGCAATGCAATTAGATCCATATAAACGTAAATTCAGGTTCGTTAAATTTGTCAGAAGTAAACCGAATAATATTATTCTAGGATGAATATAGCCCTAAATGTCTTATGCGTAGATTCACCATATTGCTGGATATCTCTTCGATTGTTTGCAAATCGAGAAAAATAACGATGGCTCTTCAACAAATTGCATTGAATATAATCCGGTGTTGCAAGTAAAACTTGCCAAGTTTGTTCAAAAAGCTGCACAATTAGTTAATGGTTGATTTCCAATAGTGAAAGTCAAAACTGCCCTGTACGCTTCTTTCATAACTGATATCAAAACGAGGCGGACATATTACCTTAACACGGCTGTTCTTAAAACCTAATCGACCGACCTGGAAACCGGAAACGATAATTGATACGACAATATCACTATTGAAAAAAGTACTATTAATAGAAGGACTAAGTCGTCTGCTGAGTATATCGGCCTGAATGCAAAGGACAAAAAGATAACAAACCATTCGAACAGGTTATCTGTTGTTAGCGAACTGGCAAAAAATGGTGTGCAAGAACAACAATTGCTGGAAATTTATGGTCATAAAATCCATTCAAATTCTATAAAACCATACTTAAACATCGACCAAAAACACCACAATAAGATCATAAACACTATGCGTGGTAATAAAAAATAGCCAGCTAATGTTGCGTTAAATTTTAATAACTGTACCTTTACCACCTCTACTTTTAATAAATAAATAGTTTTGTTGTGACTTATTTTACTTTTTTGTGAAAAAAAATCTCATGGATGCGAAATTTGCGCGAATTATTTACGGGAAAAGTCTCAACTTTTAGTGAATTTCACATTTTCTACTATTTTCATCATAAAACTGTCATTGACTTTCATGATAGATTATCAAACCTATCAACCCCAAATAATGATGAAAATAGCAATAATATTATTGTTTTACAAAATTCGCTAATAATTGAGACTTTCCTGCTATTAATAATTTAAATTAAGAAGAGCTGCGTTTTGTATACGTATAGGTAATTACGGTTAACTATTTTGTTGTTAAAAATAATGTGATTGTGAATGTAATGTAATTGCGAATTGAGTTAATGGGATGACCTGCTTCTTTACACCCTGTACATAGAATTTGAGAAAAAGAACTAACACATTCAACACCTATATTTCGCACCTGGTCTATAAAACGAATAACTTACTGCTCTGTGGTCTCACTTCAGTTTGGCTGTAATCCTCAGAGGACTCAGCCGTCATTTCGTCCTCGAGGCTAGGGCAACAGACTGCTTGTGTAGAACCAGGTACGGCTGTGCATGCATAAGCTGCCGGACAAATGGTACCATCTTCCGAACGTAGAGCACAAGCTACTGGAGCTCCACTGAGGTCGTCGGTTAAGGGTGTGCCAGTGTCGCAGGGGTTGGCGTAAACTGCCTTTGGTCGACCTGGACAGGATAATATTTATAAATTTCTTTTCGTTGTTTGAGTCTCGATGATCCTTGACTTATATATAGAGTGATTAGAGGGAACCCCCAATATTCGAAAGGGGTGTTTAGGGGGCAAAAGTGAACAAAAAGTGATTAGGCTTTTTTCGACATATGGTCGAATATCAACTGAGTTGAGAGCAATGAAAATATTTTTATTGCTATTTTTGCGAAACCTGTTATTATTTGATATTTTATTTTGAGTAGGTCATGCATTCTAAACCAAACTCACATTAGCGATTACTAATTATCACATTTATTTTGTGATTTAAACACTTATTTTATAACTGTCGTATTTAATTTTGTATGTGCGTTCGTTTAGTCGGTATTGTACACACTTAATTTCGTAATGCCTACCGCATTTAGTTGACGAGAATAAACTGATATTATTTTTATTTATGGGTATTGCAACGATAGCGCTAATCGTAGAGATGTTGAATATCGACGTCGCTTCTCGAACAGTAGAGTGCCAGACAGAAATGTATTCCAGACAGTCTTCAACAATGCATGTGAAACTGGAATGTTTCCCAGTGTGAGAATTACATTTGAGAGGCAAACTGGTCCTGGTCTAGCAGTGGAAGAAGAAATTTTAAATATGGTAGAACGTAGCTCGGATGTAAGTACAAGATACAAAGCTCATTGCAACCCGTCTCTAAATTAATCAAATTACGAAATGAGGTCATTCATAAAAATGGTTTAAAAGAAGAATCTTCAGGACGGTGATAATGATTTGCGGTTGCATTTTTGCAATTAGATAAATGCAAACCATACGCTTTACAAATACATTTTTTTCACTGATGAGGCTCAATTCACTGACGATGGAGTAAATAACTGTCACAATGTGCATCGTTGGTCAGATGAAAATCCGCATGCCGCAGTGAAAAGTAATTTTCAGCATTGGATATTAGGTAAAACGTACTTTCAGCATGATGGTGCTCCTGCCCATTTTAGTCGTGTTGTGTTGTCATCTTAACAGTAGGTTTCCACAACGTTGGATGGGCCGAGGTGGTTTCCAAAATTGGCCACCAAAGTTACCAGATTTGAATCCCCTTGATTACTGCCTTAGGGGATGGTTTAAATCATTGGTATATGCAAGAAAAGTGAACACAAGAGAGGATTGTCAATTGTGCAGTACTTATAAGAGAAAATCGCCGTGCATTCCAACGAGCTACCCGTGCAATCTACAAACGAGCTAATGCATGCATCGAGGAAGACGGTGGTACATTTGAAAATTTAATTCATTAATTTCGGTTTATTAGACCTTTAATTAAAGTTATAACTATAATACCTACAGAATAAACACTTTTCTCTACTGATTCATTACAATATAATTAGCTCGGTTAAAAATATTTTCATTGCCATCGCAGTAACCGTCGATATTTAACCATATGTTTATTAGGCTTTTTTGTTCACTTTTACCCCCTGAACATCCCTTTCGAATATTGGGGGCTCCCCCAACCACCCTGTATAATATTTAAAAAACAAATAAGACCACTGTTTTTGTTTTAAATTTAAGGCAACATGCTAATATGTTACAAATGTCAAATTCCAGACACTGAAAAAATATGGCTCATAATAGTAATGAATGCCATTTATTGGGTAAAAGTTTATTAAATAAATGATTCTACTTGATAATAACTTACACTTGTTGGTTAGTTTATGACTGTATTTGTTGAATCAATGTATTGGCATGTATTCTATTAATAAATATTATTATATTAACCAATATAAAATGTGATTAAAGCAACGAATTTTGCATTATTCAATGAATGTTAAACATGTCATTGAATATATACACACACATCACAATTAAAATTGAGTAACTGGAAACCTCTATAAATTTTGAACGAAAAGGCTTGATAATATATTTTCAAAATATCAATCAATATATGTTAGTCGAAGCATTAGCTCACGGTGTAATAATTGTTTCCTGGAATTCCGTGTTTACAAAATATCGGTATCGCCGAGTCGCGATGGAGGTGTCTACTGGCCTACTGCTATGTAGAACGAATCGTGTCTGTGATTTTTCAGTCCGGCGGAAAAATTATTTCGGCAAAATATAAATGATGCCGGGAAAAATATAACAACGAAGTTTTCTATAAAAATTCATAGGAAAATCAAATTATTTAAGAAAAAAATCGAAACATATGTTTTGCGAGTATTAAACATATGTTTAATATCAGATGTTTTATACAATATTCTCACTATAACAGAGGGTTATTGTATTAATAAATAAGATAATTGAAATAATACAATTATCATAAATTCAATAACCTATTATTAATGAACGAAATCATTGAATAATGTATTGATCTCGCTGAATCAATAAAATAGATGATTGTAATTTTAAGGTAAGATCATTGAAATAATCAACAAATATTTATCACATTAAGGAACTTAATCATTGGTTTCAATGAACTCATCTTCGTTACTACAATATATATTTTGTAGTTTAATAAACAACTCAACTAATGTACACGTACAATATAATGCAATAATAATGACACTTTCTCAAAATAATTTAGTGGTGAATTAAATTTTTGACGAACTTTTTGTTAGATTTAATACTTTTGCTTAATTCAGAAAAATATACCAATAGTACATTTTTTTGCAAAATACAATGCTAATCTCAGCCCGGTAATCAATATTTTTTTATGTGTTTGCTGATATATCTTCTTAATAATAAATGCAAATTCTTCCATCTCAAATAATAAATAGTTAAATAGAAACAATATGGCGATTACTGTGTACCTAAGATATTTACTTAATAACGCTCGTCTCATAGCAACCACAGACAACTTGATGAAATTATTATTGTCCATGTACAAAATTATAAATAGCTTTGCTTGATATTATGATAAAGTTAAAATTGATCAGCGAAAAAATTATGTGTTTAACTTGGCAGTAAAATAGATTTAATGTCTTGCCTGCTTTAATACCAGACGCGGCATTAAATCTTGTACTTTACTGCCTAGTTAAACAAATAACTATTACCCTTGAGTATTTACACCAAGAGAGTCAATCCTTAATAAAGACCTAAATAGTTATCATAATTCCTGTTAGATGTCGTACTGTGTAACAATACGCATTTATTCAAACGAAGGAAATAAAGCACTACTATTTTAATCTGCAAAAAAACTGCGAAGGCGTTTCGAGGGCGTGGCCGCGTGACCCTTTTTCATATACCTGCCTAAATAATGAGATTGTGACAATATATTTATATTCGAGCCACAGATCATAAAGTTTGAAACATAAGCAGTTTATTTTATTGCGTTAGAGAAGTAAGAATATGAGTTGTAAATTAATAAAAAAAAAACAGAAAAATAAGATTGTTAAAAGAGTTTTCAGCGATATGCCAAAATTTACATTTTCTGTTTTATTTCCTTTATACATATTAAGATTATTCAAATGAATTCGACATACCTACTATAAAGAGACATATAGAACTGCAGATTATCGTGTGGGTTTCTCTTACTGCATAAGATGCATTATTATTTTGCGAAAAATTCATTAGTAAACATCCTAAAACACCAAGTATCTTTTTTCAATGTTTGATCTAAGTATAATTTTGTGATGGTGTGAAATAAATATTATTTTGTAGTCTTTTTGAAAAGTAATTTTTAAATTAAAATTAAATTTAAATTAATTTAAAAATTCAAATAATTTAACATTTGCGCACGCAAATTTAAATAAATTTACATGCGCTAATGTTTCTAGTAAAAATAATTTGTGAACTTTACAGGCCTCATCAGAAAAGAATGTGTTTCAAAATTTATTTATTATTTTAAGTATTATATAGGGAGAACGATTAATAATGTGTCAGAGTAGGAATGACAGTTTTGGAGCAAAATATGAAGATATAGCTAAATATGCCTTAGTAAAATGTTGCTGTGGAAAAAGATACAGGTTTACATAATTTTGTTCGTTTTTTTTAATAACTAGGATCGCTCAACCAATTGTCATCAAATTTGGTAGGGAAACATATTTTAAGAAAAGCAATCATAATCTATGTAGTAGGTACCTATTAAAACAGATAGACCATTGCCAAGATGATGACAATTTCTATCTTATTTTTTGTTAACGAAATTGCTACCGTTTTCCAGAAAACTGATCTAAAACAACCAAATGTATTTTTCGACGTGAGGAAATCTCTTAGGAGCATTAAAAAATTGCCATATTGAAAATTTGCTGTAATTAGCTGTAATAATTAGTTTAATTAATTAAGACATGTAGAAGTAGAGAGAGTTTGCTCAAGGACTAAGTTGTTTTTACTGCTCTGTTGTTATTTTTGTCAATAAAAGTAAATATGTAGATAATTTTTTTTTCAAATATGACTTTTTTTCCAAAGTTACTCTGGACATTTAAAAAAAATAAACGACTCATTGATACCTACTAATTTTTTTGAATTAAATTTCAATAGTATTTTTGAAGTCGCGTGTAAGTAGAAACCTTTATGGCAGTTTTTTCGAAATTGGTATAAATTATCAAGTTCTACTCTACCAAGTGTAGAAATCTATGTTTTTGCGTAGAAATGATGTTCGGATACAATTTTGTAGTCAACCGAATCAAAATGTTTTGTCAACACAAAATAAGAGAAAAATTCATTATTAGCCATTGTTAGTGCGGCGCCCTTTATTAGCAAAACTGATTTAATACTTAAATTATTTTTATTTTTCTCAAAAAATATTTCCCTACCAAATTTAGTGACAATCAGTTGAGAGATACTCGCGTTAATACAAAAAAAGAAACCGCAAATAAAAATATTTCAACTTTGACACCTTATATCTTTTTCCACAGAAATATTTTACGAAGATATATTTAGCTATATCTTCCCTTATTAATGGCCCACCCTGTATATTTTTATCGACACGTATTGAATGACTTCTTCACATGAATTTACCAAAGCTGGAGGAGTATGATAAAAGTGTTATCTGGCGGTTAATATATTTTAAGCTTTGACTTTCATTGATACGCGAAAGTGAATATGAACTGGATAACTGCACTTCTGTAATTTTTTTTTATTAAAAATCGTGATGAATTTACTATAATTAATTATCAGAATTCAAAATCTATCATTATAGTCGATTTTCGCCTTGCGCGGAAAAGTTTTATTCCTGGAATGTTTCATCTAGTTTTATTACCATTTATTTCCTGCCTGCTTCCTCAAGACTAACACATTCACTTAATAATAAATTAAACAGTAATCCTATCGAATGTCATTAAAGTTATGAATTTTAAGTACATACAAGCTTTTGAAATAACAATGACACTCTCTCAAAACAGTTTTTGAACTTCTCGAAGTTCTGAGTAGAAACTCATTATATTGGTAAGTGAAACAACTAATTACTAATGTTAAAAGTTGAAAGTAGATTTCATTACAAATACGTCAGCAGTTTAAAAGAAATAGCAAAATTCAATTTAAAGAATGTCATTATTATTGTAAACGATTGTACATAACATAATATGTATGAACCAATCATCTTCGATGGGAGGAGCTTTCAAAATTATATATCCAAATTCATGTCATTTTAGTACCTAATATTGCGCCATCTATTAGCAAATAGCCCAAGCGTAAACGTTCTTTTTGAGTTCGTTTCCCATTACGCAAGAGTTGGTTTCCCATTCAGGCCAACAAGGTCTCCCATTAGATTGACTCGTCTTAGTGTATATAGTCAAGGCTATTACTTATAGACATTATTGGTTCGGCGAGTGTGGTAAGTATGTACTATTTAATATTTGTTCAAATAAGGGAATATTAAAATTGAAATTATAAACATCGCCGCATTATTTCCATTAAGCAAAATTTGAGCTACTAAAACTTACAAACTGGCAGAGATGGACATAAGAAATCAGTGCAAGAGGATTCCTTAACATTGACACATTCTTCATCTTCCGGACACATGTATCCATCGCAAGGATCGTCGCACTTACACGTGTGACATCCATCTTCGTCCAGTTTAAATCCGTACTCACAGATCTGAGCGCATTCCATTTGCTCACATTCTTCCCCATTCTTATTCAGACTGCGGCCCACGGATTCAGGGCGGGCTGAAAATTTTATTCAGCAATTTTTTTATTTGAGAAACTATTTGAAATATTTACCGTCTACCAGAGAACAATTAACGTTTTCTGCAGGTCCCATGGATCCTCTCAGTTTCCTTCCCAGTCTGTCAACGCACCAACAGACTAGTCCATTTCGACTACACTGTCTGGTTTCGAATTGGCCGTCAGTGGAACACATGGGGATGTATCCCCTTCCAACCCTTTCATTGACCGCTAAAATCTCGGTTAGGGCGCGTTGGTGCCAACATTCTGGAAAATATTTTGGCAAGTTATAATTCTGGGAATAGGATAATCGGAATCGGAATCGGTTCTTGCTGTGTTGGAATAGGGCATCTGCACGTGACGTCACGATTTTCAAGGTCGTTGTTTGGAGGATAAACAAAAGTATAACCTTATATTTATTCCAATAGGGCAATCCAACGAACTGTCAAATCACTTTAAAAATGGCGGCTGTAGGACAAACAACTCGACATATGGCAAGCAGAAATTTGTGCTTTTGTGTAGAACTTTTAGTTATTGGTCTGTGTGAAGAACTGTGTGTTTTGCTCATTATATTTTATACCTATTTCGGAATACCAAGTATAATTCAGACTATCATAATGGTTTCCTTGGTATTTCGAAATAGGTATAAAATATAATGAGCCAAACACACAGTTCTACACAAAATCACAAATTTCTGCTTGTCATATGTCGAGTTGTTTGTCCTACAGCCGCCATTTTTAAAGTGATTTGACAGTTCGTTGGATTGCCTTATTTATTATTAAATATTTGAGTGTTATTTGTATTATAAAATGCCTAATTATTGTATGGTATACTCGCGTCAAGAATTCAGACGTCTTACGTCACGGCTGACGTTACAGATTTGTTTTTATTGTCAACGTAATTTTCGATATTTGGTTGCGTTAACAACAACCATTTTTTGCAATTTAGTGCAATATATAATGCAAACTTTTAGTGTAGTATATAGTTTTATTACTATCAGTGGCAGTTTCTTAAATATTTTGATGAAAATATAATGAATTATTCATTTGTTCGTATGACGTAAGTCGTCTGAATTCTTGTTGCAAGTATAGTAAACTGTGGCAGTAATTCTGCAAGGGACAATGTTAGTTTCTTCAGAATTCGACAGACATAAACAATTTAACCAGTTTAGCATCTGAGAGGCGAAAGGCTTGGATGAATAGTTTAAAAAGAGCTGACCTTGCAGAGTCCAAAATTAAATTTGGAAGAATATGTTCAAAACATAAAAGAGCAAAAATTATACATTTATTATACTATAGGGAAACCTGCAAATTTGCACGAGCAAAATAATCCGGATTGGATCCTCACTGTGAATATGAGTTATACATCTGCTACTTCAACAAAAGAATCAAGAAAAGATAGATATGAGGCGAGAAAAAGAGGTTTGAAAAAATAAATCATATCAATTTTCCGTGGCTGTGCAAACGCCACAGCAGCATATGTATTGATTGTATTTAGTGGCAACCTATTTCAGAACTAAATTTTTATTTATTCTTATTTTGTGGATACGTACTTTTGGAAAACTTTGTTTAAAACTGGCACATATTTCTGCTATTTACGAATTCAAATGTTTTCAGTAATATTTTTTTTTGTGAAAAGTTAATATTTTATATAAAATCTTGTAGAATGAATACCATATCGGAGTACCATTTTTTAGTTATAAATAAATATTTCTTTTGTAGGTAATTTAGATTATTTGAAATGAAACTGTTTTAGCATGTTGTATATGCATACCTATATACATAATATGCGTAGGTACATTTTCAGTGAGAAAAATTATTTTCTAAGCCTTTAATATGCTTTAAGGGCGCCGTATTCTTGAAATAATGTTTTGTACAAATACAAGTAATTTCAGAACTGAATAATATAGAATTTAGCAAATAACAAGAATGTTATCTCATACCACCTGCGAATATTTAAATGTACCGAAGTAAAATCAATACATAACGTCAGAAAACGATCTATCCAGCAAATTTTTAGGTACCTACTGAAATCTTTCAAAATACGTATTTGTTTAAATAGATGTAAGTATTGTTATAACATAAACTTACATAGTTCTGCATATAAGATTGTTCACGTTTGTTGATAAGTATCTGAAAATAATTGTTAAAATGTGGGGTTAGAATAGCGAAATAATGTGTATCATACAAATGTTTTTTAAAAGTTATTATATTATTTGAGGAGAGTTTAAACAGTAAAAGTGGATAAACAAAATATCAGTAATTTTATTTTTGATATTACTTTTGCTCTACTTGTTTTATTTTTCGAGATTTTAGTACCTAAAGAACCACAAATTTGATGTATGTGTATAAGCACTTTTATTATATAACAAATAATTTACAGTATTTGGATATAAAGTTTTAGGAAAATCTTCTTTATTACCAGATTGAATGTGTATGGATCTATTCCAATTTCACTTATTTTATGTCTATATCTATCAGCACTTTCAGTGTATAATAATATTCACTATACATGACTATATAAATGAAGGAATATTGTAGCCACAAAAAAACGAAAAATAATAACAACAATAAACTATAACCAGAACACAACCACTTAAGATAACGTGAAAACATATAATAAATAAATAGTAATAAATACATTTGAGGTTATGATCGCTGTTTGTTTATCCTCCAAGCCAGTAGCCACGCCTACTTTGATCACGTGCCGCAGATGCTCTATAAACCCATAAAGTATAGTTAGTTAACCGGCCTTAGTTGTGGACCATGTTGGCTAGATGGCGGGACTATAATATGTGCAAAATCTCTTAAACGAGCCTTAAGCAAGTCAGTAAAAAGTCAGCCTGACTTTGTTTTTAAAATAAAGTCAGTCTGACTTTGTTTACCGGCTTCTCTAGAGTTCGTATACGTTCGTTCCATAACCATAACGAACCTATGTTTGACATTAACTTAACTACCATCTACCAAAGTCTGTATATTTTATTTATAAATATATTAGACAGATATTCAAATTTCGATTAAAAAAAAATCCTTATATATAATTTGTCGTAAGCATGGTTTATTTATTTTTGGTGAAAATGAATGTGCCTGAAAGAATTATTAAGGAATCTAGCGATTTCAAAAACTTAAAAAATAGATAATAAAATTGGGCAGAAGAAGCTCTCTTAATTAACTATCTACTAGATTCAATCGGAATACATTTGGGCAAATTGGTCTATGTTAAAAAGTTATTTAGACATCAAAGAAAGTTTCAAGGTTCGAGGTTTGTTTTTTACTTAAAATTATATGGTAAAATGTGACGTTTAGTTGACATTTGTAGATTTCTAAATGTTAATTGCATTTCTTAAACGAAAGAATGAGCGTTATATTCCAAAAAAGGCCAAGGTTTTAACTGAAAAAGAAATTGAACGCTATGGAAATCCAGCGAAATTCCCACGAACTATGCCGATGATTCCATTAATAACAAAATCGAAATGTCGAGGAAATTATTTCCTAGTAAAGACTCTGGGTGCATTCCACTAAGCGATCGCAACGCCCAGAACGACCAATGAGTCGTTCCACAAAGCGACCACAGGCGTTACAATTGGGCTTGCAACGTCATGAGACGTCAAGAGTTGACGTCATCGCAAACGACCGCTTCGAGCTCACAACGCCCACGGTCTTGTGGTGGGTCAACACATAATTTGTCATAAATTGCGGGAAAAGTCAAATAAACTATTTAAATGTCAAGTCTAAGATCTATGGTTGAGATGGAGAAAATAAGTTTATATAACTGTGAAACAGACACTGTTATTGAGATCGAGGTCCCAGTTGCTCAGGCAATACGTGCAAGAGATGGTATGTAATTCAGTTATGCTTTCATATTTAATTTTTTTATCAGTATTTATTTTTCTTACAGATATTGCCTTCGCAACAGATTTAATGAATGCTGCTTTACATGCAAATTCTTTTTCTGGTGAATCTACTGAAAGGGCATTCGAAGAGGAAATAAGACACGACACGGAGGTTATTGGGACTGAACTTTAATATTCATTTTAAGACCTAAATAATTAATATATTTTACTGAAATATGTATATGTAATTAATGTATGGAACATATGCAGCTTAGAATTATATATTCATACATTACATTACAATTTAACTTTTTTTACCTAGAATATATAAAAATTATATATTACCTTTTCTACCTAACCGTCAAACCATCTGTCAAAATAATAACTGACAAATATAAACAAACATGGATCCCAACTCTGTTCCATTAGGATTCAAATCACATCCGTGAACAAGGCGCACAAGAGCAGTTTTAACCTAGTGGAACGGGTAAAATTGCGATGGTCGTTCTGGGCATTGCGATCGCTTAGTGGAATGCACCCTCTATAAATGCTATTCCGTTGTCTTCTGCTTCAGCAGTCTTTGCACCAGAAGAAAAAAATTTTGTGTTACCGGAAGAAATAACAGTTGAACAGGAAATATCAGTTGAACAATGATTTTTAACACATATGGTACAAATAAAACAGTATTCTCTAATGTAAATAAGTAATCCTACTAACTTGTAAAATTGACAGTTAACCTGAAAAAATTTTACTAGTAGCTTGTAAACTTTATTGATTTCACAGATGTTTTGAATTGAGACGATCAGAAATTTGATTGGGATGATTATACAGAAAATATATAAAAAGATGCTCAACTACTATTACAACATAGCCATATTTATGGGTCTAATCATTTTTAGCGGCTAATTTAGCCTTCCGTTATTTTATATGAAGGATTTTCCTCGAATGGATCTATTGTTATCCACACGATATTTTATAAGCGCAATATCTTAGACGCAGCCGTTGTAGTTTGGTATATAATTAATAATCTCCTTTTTGAAACAACTCATTTACTATTACTGATGAACTCATCAAATACGAGTCAATGTACCTGCGAGGAGGTATTATGTCGAAATATGCAAAAACATACGGGATCTTCCTTACAAAATAAGTTAACATTGGTGCAAATGCTATTCTAGTGTGACTTATTAATAATTATTTGCTAAAAATCGTATCAGTGTTATAAAATATAGATTAAATGTTTTCTGGGAGAAAAAAGCAATACCTTCCTTGAAACGTCGAAATGCAGGATGTTGCAAAATTAATTAAAAAAATCGTATTAACCGTAAACGTAGGCCACTACTGTTTTTGAAATAGTAGGTGACGTATTATTATTTTCTAGTAATATCATTTGTACAGAGTTTTTGAAGATATCTAAATCATTTAAATATTGTGCATTCAATATTCAATTCAGAAAGAAAACCTCTACAGAGAGATATTAATAGGTGACACGCACTTCGTAGTTGCTGTAGGTGATGATAATACTCCTACAAGTAGAGATAACGTTGTTTGGACTAATAAATATTGCTTACAAGCTCCCCGACATTAAACAAACAATTAATGTTCTATGAGCGTCGCAGCAACTATCATGGCTACTTCAAAGTAATTACAACTTTGAAGTTACATTTTAGTAACATGAGTTAGTCACTGCTACGATTATTTGCTACTTTCAAATACTGAAAACTTAAAGTTCATCCGACTGATAACTTAAGATGTCTCCAAAACGAGGAAAGTTACTTAGAAGTCATATAACTGTAAGTAACCAAGAGTAGTGGAAAATACCTAAACTTTATTGTATGAAGTTATTTATACAACAAAGTAGTAAATTTGGTGGCGGCTACTTAATAGTTACTCTTTGAAGGTTATTTGTTACTTGTTCTAGTTGGTTTAGTCCTCCGATTTTTGTACTGCGACTAAATTGATTATCTTTTTATGAGCAAACAACTTCTGTATTTTATCTTTTAACATTTAATTTCGTTTTTTATATTTTTAACTATTTAGATATATTTAGACTATATGTACTTAAAAATATAAATTAAAGCATCTATTAGCTAGTTAAAAGTGAAACAAAAAGGCGCAGTGAGGTGCCGCATATTTACTAGACTGTTTGGGCTCTGTTTAGTCCGCCCGTGCCTGTAATCAAAGAGTAGATGGTGTCTATATAAAATAAATCCCAGACTGTTTTGTCTTATTCAACGTATTTGTTTACTTGTGGTATAAGATTGTATAACCTACGTAATGTTTCTTGCGTATTTTAAGATTGTAAATGTGTTTTTCTCGGAAACCGTTGCTACAAGCGACTTCAATAGGTTAACCTTTCTTAACTATAAAAGAATGGGGAAGAGATTTTTCTAGTACAAAATAATATACAGGGTGGAACAAAAAAGTTGTAACGGTTTAAATGGTTCGAAATCGTCGCCGGTGGCGCCCTGTAGAAGATATACCAAAATGGTCAATAAAATTGAATTTGCCATCCCAAGAAACTGGATACAAAATTTCGTAAAATTAACGTGAAACAGTCGAAAGTTATTAAAGAAAACCCGAGTCCCCTGTACCTTCATATTTTTTTTAGATAAGTTAGTATAATATCCAGCTCTGACCACTCTGTACAAAACCTCGAAGGAATCGACCCCGTTGGTTCCATTAGATTTCTTTGTTATCAGAACAAAGCAATTCTTTACTGATTAGCAATTACAAAGACGATAAATATGATTGCCAAGCCTCATCAACATGGCGTGTTGTAAATAACAAAGTCGACATCGTCATTCGCGTCGTGTCTAGAAACTGATATGGCATATCTGTGTGCAATCGACTCCTTTATTTGTATTACATAAGTTCGTGCAAAAACTGCAAATGTCGGGAATCGTTCGCGGCGATTAATTTACCTGTCACATTCTTGGGATGAATGCACGACGAGCCGCACTTCTCCGTACGGCAGCACTTCTGGACCGAGGGGCACTCCAAGTCGTGAGTGCACATGGGGCCGCAATCGGAGGTCTCTTCTGCTTCCGCGGGACAGGTGCCCGTTTTTTGGATTTTCAGGGAGGCGGGGCAGCAGACGCCGTAATCGTTTCCTGCGAAGAAAAATAAATAAGTTCATAAATTGTGGTAGGACTGAAGTGAAATTTAGTTAATCTTGTCTTGCTTGCCAAGACACGACTTGACAGCTCGGATTGCAAGACAAGAACAGAAAAAAAGTCTTGCAAGACAATACGAGAAATATTGCTACGGCAAGACGTCCTGCAAATATAAGAAGGGGGTAATATTTCAGTGAACATTAGCTGAAAAAATATATATTGTATTTCTATTGTAGGTAGGTCAGTAGTCGCGCGGTTTAGGCCCGGCGCAAAATGAGGCGCAGCTTGGCGAGTCACGGCGAGTTTTTGTGAATCTAAGTAATAATATAGTCAGCGGTCGAAATAGTGGACAGTGACTAATAGATAATATAAAAACACTATTACTATTAAGCGTATAATATTTTTATAAGAGATTACACATTATTTACCTCATTATTACTTGTCGCTATTATGCACAACGATACTATACTCACATTTACGGCACCATGATAAAGACTCAGTTAAACTGAAGCCCGATGTATTCTCTATCTCTGTTTATTGCATCGTGGAAAACAATATTTTGGTGTGTGTAAACCGTGAACGTTAGTACGTGGCTTTACCGAGGTTAGAACGCCATTAGAATATGCGTACGTTGGGGGATTTGCTGCTATTCGCGGGGTGTTATTTCTATAGTTACAATAAATTATTGCAACCGTGAAGTTAACAAATAACAGTTAAAAATGGATCAAAATGCCAGTTCTAGTAAAAGGTCTGTTAGTAATCGACATAACCTATGTAACGGACAATTGATAATAATAAAAAACGTATACGAAGGAATTCGAGCGCGAAACTCTAACATAAGTGTTAGTGAAGCTGTTGATATGTTTAGTTCGTTAACACAAGTGTCAGTTTCTAGTGTATATCGTGCTATAAAAAAGAGTGTGGAAGTAAATCCAAAGAAGAAAAAAATAGAAACACGATGAAGGAAAACAACAGAAGTCGATGATGACGTAAAATACTCCATTCGCAGGAAAATTCATGAATTCTTTTTCAGAAATGAAATACCGACGATAAAAAACATTCAAGCTACGATAGCTGAAGATGAGGACATGACTCAATTATCGGACAAAGTTCTTATAAGAACAATGCATAACATGAATTTTTGGTTTTTAAA
The DNA here is from genome assembly GCA_037114965.1 of Monochamus alternatus. NCBI lineage: Eukaryota > Metazoa > Arthropoda > Insecta > Coleoptera > Cerambycidae > Monochamus > Monochamus alternatus. The sequence goes on along the minus strand of CM073427.1, from coordinate 91,870,891 downwards.
ACGAAATCGTAAAAGCATGCTCGTTGAAATAGATGAAATTGGGAAGGAGGAGCAACGTATGTGGGTTCTAGATACAACAGTAGATGTTTTGATAGACCCACTCATTATCCATTTAGGAGAAGATGATTCAAGTGACAGTGATAGCAACATCTCTACTGATAGTGACAATTAAATACAATGAAGTGATACCTTTGCTATATAGTGGCAGTAAGGCAAAAGTGTTACAGTGAAGATTAAATTGTGATAGTGAAGTGAATATGTGGCAGTGATGTGAAAGTGTGATAATGAAATAAAAGTGTTATGTTATAGTGAAGTGGATGTGACACCGAAGTGATCGTCTGGTTATTTTAATAAATAGTGAACATACAGTGATAGTGAAGTTTGTTATGATTCTGACGTAATGCGTATTAATTTAGTGACAATGATTTAAATTTTGAAATATTCTTATTATTTTTATTATCTAACGTCTCAAAATTGATAAAAACCGTTATATCACTGTTTCTACTCTAAAAATAATGGATATTATGTAATACAATTATTTTTGTATATTTTTACGCCTATGAAATGTTCCTCCCCGCACGCTTCGCCCGTCGCGCTTGTCTACTTAGCTAGCGATTAGTCACTGTCCACAATTTCGACCGCTGACTATAGTTATTGAGCATATTTCTTCGCAGCGTGATGACGCAGTTTTGGCTCAACGTGATCCTGCGGAACGCAGTGTAGTTGCCGCAGTTTTAGAAATCACCGTGCGTGATTGAAAACAGAAAAATTAATCGAAGCCGTGCGAATTCGACAAGTTTTGTACGATACAAGCCATGTAGACTACATGAGAACAAAATCGTCACCAAATTCTTTAGCTAAGGCAAATTCTCCATGAGTTTTTGTTTTTTTCAAGTACAAACTTCTCACTGACTTTTTATTACTACGCATATGGGTGATACACGATGCCATTTCGGATTCAAATTCGTCTTCTGAATCAGATTCAGAACTTTATTGAGAATCAATGAGTGCAGTAGTCATTTTTCAGTAATGTGGCCTGCCTGAGAAGTGAAAACTGTAGCTAGCAGTTTCCTCCCGCAGAAAATTCGCCGTGACGGACACTGCCTCATCTCACCAAGCTGCGTCTCATTTTGCGCCGGGTCTTAAGGCTTACGGTGAGCGCTCGATCCAAAGGGATATAGTTTTCGCTCAGAAACTCCTCAGCGAAAAATGATAAAAATATGCGGTTTTTTTTAATAGACTACACATATTATTTTACGTCGACGCTGTGTTTTGAAATTTTGAAAATATGCAAAATTCATTTAAAAAAAATTAACTTTACACTTTTTCAAAATTTCAAAACACAGCGTCGACGTAAAATAATATTTATAGCCTATTAAAAAAAAACCGCATATTTTTATCATTATCCGTTAAGGAGTTACTCAGCGAAAACTATGGATTTGTTCCAACACAGCAAGAATCGATTCCGAACCGTCCAGAATTAGTCAGTCAGTTCAGTTGTTAATGTACTCTCGGCAAATGCGACATAAGACGGTATTGGTCAAACATTTCCTACGGTTCTGAACCAGTTCTCGACGGTTGTTGGAGCAGACCTTATATATCGTTTGATAGAGCACTCACTGTAAGCCTTAAGGGCGCCGTCACCGTGTATTAGCAGTGTAGTCTTTAAGACAATAAGATTTCCAACCCTAGACAGATACTGCTACCTAGTAATAGCTAAACTATTTAAGGTGGCCATATTTGTGGCCCAAAATAGTAGAATGTCGATGTAATTTTAAAGTTAGGAATTTTAAACCCTGTTAAAGTTACCAAAAAGAATTATACATTATTGGATACTAGAAAGTTCAACTTAGGTAGTGATAGTATTTATATTGCCAAAATATATACTTAAAATATTTGTTGAAAGTGGATCTTTTTATGGATTTTTACATATACTTCAACAATGAATTTTTCACATTTTAAAATCAAAATAAGAAAAATGAACACAAATCTTTCCTAAGTTTATCCTTTAAGGGTATTTTGCTGCAGTTAAAAAAAAGTGTTGACTTTTTTGTAGAAGAGAAAGATAAACTTAAAATTATATATGTCGACATCATAGAGAAAGACAAATATAGAACGCGTTTAGACGAGTGCGCATCCATATTTTCAGCAATTACATAGGCGCCGCCATATATGTTTTGGTGGCTGCCATTTTGAGCCACGTTTACGTTTACGTTGTTTGTTTAGTGTGTGTATTTACATTCTACATTTAATAAATGTTTGTTGTTTATTCTGTCCTAATTTGTGTTTAGGTTCTATTATTGTCATATTAATTAAGTGTTATTAAAGACTTTTCATCCATTTCATAGCGTAGTACCTACTTAATAATATGTATATATAATATGTTGTTCTTTTTTTTTTAGATCGAGGTAAATTAATGGTTTATTATTGGCATTGTTTAACTAATACTGTGTATACAAAGAATCATGTTTATTTGTTTCTAATTTTGAGCAGAACATGGCTTGTACTGTTCCCAGATGTAAGAAAGTTAACTTATTAAACAATCCGGAAAGTGGTAAGTATAACATTCCACAGGTAAATAATTTAAACTTAGAGATCTTGTTTGTATGACACATTAAATTCAGTAATAAGTATTTCTTACTGCATGTAGTTTTACTATTAGTTAATAACAATATCACTAAAAAATTGCAAATGTTTTATTTCTGAGGAAGCATATTTAAGACTAATTTACTTCGCAGGTTTCCTAAATGTGAACGCTTGAAATTTTTTAAGGAAATAATAGGTGTTCCAGAGTTACAATGGTGCCAAAGATATATTTGTTCTGACATTTTTTTGGACACCGATTTTTACCCAAGTGAAAAACTGAACTGAACTGAAAAAAATTGCAATGCAGTCAAGAAATTTAGTCCAAATCGAAGATTGTGAGGCATCAAGTGATACTTCTTAACCTTTCAAAAGTAAATATGATTTGGCTTCGAATGAAAATTACCATAAAATATTAAGAACTAGGTACTTTAATTTCCGTTATCATATCTTTTTAAAACTATTTTATTTGATTTGATAATTATAAATTAAGTGCAAGTACTCCTAGCAGAACTGCGATATCTTCTCTAGACAAAAAATTGACAAATTTGTCAAGTCCTACTGCATCTAGTGCCGCAAAAACTCGCTCCATCAGAAAAAGGAAACATTTAAGTAGGTATCGGTAGTTATATTTATTTATAGTTAATGTTAGGTATATGATATTGATATTTTTTTTAGAAAACCTGTCGTAACTGAGTCATCTTCTGATACATCGAACAGCACAAATCAAAAGAGAGTAGCATTCGTTTAATTTCTACATAATTATAGGTATATTTTTTACATTTATTAAAAAAAACCAATACTTTATTGGAATGACTATATTTTATTTCTATTTTAGTTTCAAGCCCAGGAAAGGAATAAAAAAAGTGAGGTAAAAGATACATATATTTTTCTTTTCTTTTCAGGTAAGCAAGCGTTTATTTGTACTTAACAAAATTGAATATTACCTACGTAACGGATGAATCAGTGAAGTAAAAGAAAAGCTCTAAATATAATGTGATTTTGTTTCTAAATATATGTAATAAATTTTTCTTTCAAGTTATATAAAATCCAAAACCTTTTAAAATTGACTGGTAAGCACATCGATCTGTTGTATCATCGGAAAAACAATGGGTATGAATGTTTGTTTACGATTTGTCTGATTGTTATGTTTGGCCGCGTTTGCCATGGAAACGTGGCCCAAAATGGCAGCCATTATATGACGCTAGTTCGCGCATCCTCCAAGCACATTCTATATTTGTCTTTATCTATGATCGATAGTATGTATGATCATGTAATAGTTTAGCTATTCCTATATAGCAGTATCTGTCAAGGGTTACTATTTTGTGACTACTCTGCTAATACACGGTGACGGCGCCCTTAAGCCTTAAGTAAACCGCGCCGATCAGCGCGGAAATATGCTTTCATTGTGTTTGTACCCTGATATAATTAATATGGACGTAAATTGATAAATAAATCTATTCAATTTTACAAATAATAAGGTATTAATAAATTATATATTGAGTTTTACCTTTTTGTACCAAGCATTGGTAGAGGGGTGGACACTGTGGTTTTCCTGGATCATTCCCACACAGAAAAGGACGAATTGTGTCACTAATACGAAGTGGATCTCCAACAGGGCAAATGTTGTCTAAGCTACGACCACGTTTACCTAAAATAGAGAGTTTGTATTTTTAATCTGTCATTGTCAATACCATTATTATTTAAAAACAATAAACAAGTTAGTAATAATACCATTTGGTAACAAAAAAACTAGATCATGTTTTGATTAAAATGCATGGATACTGTAAAATATCCTTTATTTTCCTCTATCTACACCTCGTGAGCATTCGAAATATGTTCTTGCTGTCGCTCGCGCATTGATCAAGTGCATTATTACAGCTTAAATTACTTAAATATTAGCCGTCATTTTATTTAATATTGTGTACCTGTTGTCAAATTAATGTGTTCAAAAAAAGATTAAGTTTTAATAATGGGTTATGAACAACTAAATGCTGAAATGGCCATAAATGTAATATGGTATTGCAGATGGAAATGGTACTGAGGCTAGACGAGTTTATATGGAAAAATTTTCAAAGCATCCAACTCCAAAACCAAAAATGTTCAGAAATGTTTTTCAATGTCTTTTGGAGTCAGGTTCATTTCAGGAACGTCCAACTCCTGTAAGACTTTTGAGTGATAGAACGCCTGAGTTGGAAGAAGCTATTCTACGCGAAATTGAAAAGAACCCAAATACTAGGAAGATCGCTGCAAATCTTAATGTGAATCATAAATTAATGTGGTCCATTCTGAAGCATCAACAGTTATATCCGTATCACATACAAAAGAAACCTTACTGCCGCAACAAAATGTTGTCTTTACCGCTGGCATATTGTTTACCGACGAAGTTAATTTTTCCATCTACAATAAATACGTTTGATCTGATAAAAACCCTAATGCCATAAGGGAATCTCGATTTCAACATCCGTTTTCTTTGAAAGTATGGGTGGGTATTATTGGAAATTTTTTTGTTGGAACAGACATTTACCTGAACTACTTGACGATGTTCCCTATACGCTAAGACAAAGAATGTGGTTTATGCACGACGGAGCTCCCCTTGATTTTAGTTTGACTGCTCGTGAATTTATAAATGAAAGATCTAGTAACAACGTGATTGGATGAATCACTCAAGAACCAGGTCAACCTTGGCCACCTAGATCACCCGATATGAACCTTATTGATTTTCTTGTTTGGGGACATCTCAAGACATTAATTTATAAGGTTCACATTGAATCTGAGGAGCACTTACGTTAACAAATTATAGCTGGTTGTGATGTGATAAGAGCTACTCCTGGAATTTTTGCACGTGTTTGAGCTGCAATTTCAAGAAGATCTGAAACATGTATTTTGGCTGAAGGTGGCCATTTTCAACATTTGTTACAATAAATCATAGTAAAGTAATTCCATTGTTAATTCATTTTATTATTATTTTAAGTAATATAATGAGTATCTCAAAATGCACTTGATCAAATAAATCAATTTTGCTGTAAATCGGTTTGAAATACAAAAAAGTGTAAAGAAAGAAAAAGTGAAGATAATACAATGGCGTCAATGTAATATTATACAAGGTGATATTTTGATATTTTTTTTGGCAAATAATGACCGATGATGCCACACCTGGTAAGTTTCTAAAACTGGCAATTTTTTGTTTCATACCTACTATCATACTAAATATACACACTAAATTTGGTTAAATCATCTGCAGCGAACTTGGCTGATAATTAAAATATGATAGTGAAAGATATACTACAGCGTACGTAAATCTAAACAAATGAAGGTGATGAACTGTCCAACACACTCCTGATGTTACAAGGGAGAAGCCATGCCTTGAAACGCCCTGCGCTATTTACTTCCATTCATTTTAATTTCATATTTAAATTTTGACATTAAAGAATACAATATGAGGCACGTGGATGATCCTCCCATCCGTGCGATGGTAATTTTAGATAAACTCATCCTTAAAAGGAGTACTTTGTGGTGCCGTTCTTCGAGAATGAAGACGTAGTGTTGCACCAATCTTCCCGTAACCTTGCAGCAGAGCGATGATATTTCGATTAAATGTGAAATACCACCAGTGAAAGTTGGCATTAATTGTCTTTACGTTGTGCCAGTAGAAAAGAGCACGTAAATACCACGAGGATCGAGGAGTGGCTGACTCACGTCGGTGTTATGGGAAGCGTTCTAACGTTTTGCCTCCTCGAGTGCCAGTTCGTTAAAGTTCATGGACTTCGGTTGGGATTACTTTACACGTGATACAGGGTGTTCATAAAATTAACAATGTTGTTTTTGCGTACAAATTATTATCCATGTAGGGTATCTTAGGTCGATCTAAGTAACTTCAAGCATATTTAAAAAATCATATTTATCTTAATATTTTTGATTTGATTTTCGGTAGAAAGAAATGTCTAAATGCGCGTGTTATACATGGTGTTCTACAAACTCTATGACAAATTTTAGCAGATGGTAGATTAATTGATTTCTAACATTTTTTCTTATATGGACATAGGTACGATTCATTTTTATTTAGAAGTTATAAGCATTATAAAAAATATAATTTCATATTTCAATCAAAGTAAGAGTAACCTGATAAATAAAAATGATGGTTGCTATAACAATAATTATTATTTGTGTTTAAACTTTAAAAATTAGTTAACCATTATTAACTAAATTGACAAATCGTAAGATTATAAAAGTTGCTCAAATTGTCCACCCTCGGCTTGGTGCAAGCCTCACATGGGCAAACTAAAGATTCCTTTACTCGACGGATGAAATTTGGATCATTTCGTATCTGGTTAACTGAATCTTGAATTCTTTCAAGCAGCTGCTAATGGGTAGTGATTTTAATATTGGAGACAAGCAGATTCACATGTCTCTATAAATAAAAATCTAAAGGTTTTAGATCTGGGGAACTCGGTGGCCATGCTATTGGACCTTGTTGATCTATGCCTTTATTCGGAAAATGATTATTTAACCAAGCAGTTACTTTTTTTAAACAGTTTTAAACTCTGTATCATCAATGCAACCAAAAAGGTTGTTTTCCAAGAAAGTTCTATACAAATCTGCATTTAAACGATCATTTAAAACAAGTACAAGCAGTAAATTATTGTTGAAAATTCTACCCCAAACGTTGACACTGAGATGTTGGTGAAATCGTCTTGATCTAATTGCATGCGGATTTTCTCAACACCCTTCATCAGATTATATGACAAGCTAAATTAATATATCGTTCTGTACATGTTGTTGAAGTAACTAGCGACCAAATTCTAATCGTTGAAGAGCATCTCCAGCACATGCTGCAATGTACAAGAATGATATAATTCTGTGTATATATGTTTTATTTTATTAATAAATTTAGCTAGACTTATTTTTACTTTAAATATTTATTGAGTATAACCTTGTCTACAGAACTGTTTCTTAACGCATATCTAGATATTTGATATCAAAGTATATCATTCCACTATAGGAATAGAAATTGTAGCAAAATTAGCTTAAATACATTTTCAATACAGTAAAAAATAAAGTTGTCATTCCTCATAAAATCTCGTCTATCTAGAAAACACTCTTTTGAGAGGGGCGCTTTCAAATATTTAAATTTGAAAATCAGGCAAAAAGCTAAAATATCTGCAAAAAAAACTTACAAGTTGGCACTGGAGGACAGGGTGGATCGGCACAGGCGAGTTCTTCCAGGTGGCACTCCAAGGCGTTAGGGCATTTGACGTCATCGCAAGGGTCTCTGCATCGGCACAGAGGGCAACCATCTTCAGAGAGGGCGAATCCATGAGGACAGAACATTCTGCACGTGTGATCGGCGCACGGCTTGGGCGCTGTAACAAGGAATTTCATGAATAACGCAGTTGCGATGGGCGTCCATTTGTTATTAGAATGGATAGTGTTCTGTTGTGGAATAAAACGTGACTCAGCTGATTGGAGGTCTCTCAATGGGAGTGCATCTACGTGTAAGAGTGGAATATTTTAGACGCTTTGCTATTTATTTGTAAATCTACATTGAAAAAAATATATTAGGCATAAAATGCATTAAGAGAAATCGACCTATAAGGATTTTTTTTCTAAAATAATTTACATCGTGGCTGGAATTTCTTTTATTAGTGGTAGAATATATAATACATCAAATATAATAAAAATTCTTTTTTTAAGACGATTTTGCTACCTCAAGTCAATGTTTGGCTATAAAAACAAAAACTGTATCGAATATCAAACTAATTGGTTTAGGTACTGTTCCTCAAATTAGTTAAAAGTTATTACTTTTGTTCACCCTTTAAGGGTGCCATATTCTCTTGAAATAGTGTTTTCTACAAATAAAAATAATTTAAGACATTTAAGATTAGAATAATATAAAACTTAACAGAAATGTTATCTCATGTCACCTGCAAATATTCAAAGACGTATATATGTATAACGACAAAAAGCGGTCTAACCAACAAATTTTTAGGTATAGAAATCTTTCAAATTCGTATTTTTTCAATATAAATATTGTTATAATATAAACATACATAGTTCTGCATATAACATTTTTCTGTAAGTATGTAAAAATTATTGTTAAAATGTAGGGTTAGAACAGTAAATAATGTGCGTCTTACAAACGCGTTTTAAAAGTTATTTTATTTGAGGAGAATTTAAATAGTAAAAGTGGATAAACAAAACATTAATAATTTTATTGTTGATATAATTTTTGTTGTATGTATCCTTACATATGGTAGAGTGTTAATAAATAATATTGCATCGAGTCTAGTAAACAATTAACTTTAATAATTATTATTACGATGACGCAATCAACAAATGTGTCATGTGTCACTCACTATTAATGTTGTGTATTTCACTTACCTACCTAAGTACTTAATAATTTAATTTTGCATGTAGTGCATATTTTCTTTTCTTATTTATATACAGTAAAGATACATTCTGTACAGCGTGATTCACTATACGTATACACTACTTTGTTGACAATGTTTCAAAATGTATTTTTTCAAATAATTTTAATTTATATGTAAATTTAGATTTTTAATTTTGATTTCATTTAAAAAAGGAGGCCACCCGAAGAAGCAATCTTTGAATGCAGAAATAGGTCAGATCTCATCTATTGTGTATTGTATGCTATAGGTACCTACTTATGTCAAAAAGTTAAATTGAACTTTAAAAATAGCTATAGACTAATTTACAGTGTATATATGGAATTGTTTCTTTAGTAGGTACCAACATAGGTATGATTTTTATAATAGAAATTGTAGGAAAATTGATTTGAATCAGCTTAAGTAGGTACCTTTACAATAAAATTAAAAAATTGCGAAAGATAATAATAAAAAAATATATAGATGTAACATAGGTATGTTCAATGCTGGTCGAAGCATTATAGTTTGCAGAGTAATTAGTTTAGTTACACACAAAATTATTGATGCCCACGAAAATAAATAAAAAAGCATAAAAACGACACCCTTATAAAAATTATTAGCGATATTACTTGGTGGATTGACAGATCAAGAGTGTGAAATAACACACCACAACGCACCGAATGTTACAAATGTAATGGAAAATTACTACTTATGAATATACATTTAATTCATAGTAAAACCACAGTATAGGGAGACCAGTAGAAACACTCGAGCCGAAATAATAAGTCGCACATAGCAGCTCGCGCATCCATTTCAAGCTGCAGAGACCTCAGTTTACATCCAACTCTGGTAGTGCGAACATCGGTTATACAGAGCCGTATTAAAGCAATATTTCGAGTATGATCGAGGAACGAGTCGCTGCGCAACAGTTAAAAGGTTAAATATAGCATCTATAAATAGTAATTTAAGTTTCTTTAAATTTCCTAAAGACATAAGTAATAAGTAATCTATAATATACTGTACAAACCATAAATGATATTTTACTCCTATTGCCTTACCTATTAACTTATTTCTGAAGTATAACAATGGCATATAAATACCTGAAGTTTAAAATATACATATTTATATTTTTCACAAATACAAATTTTTATTTTAGAGCAAAGTTCTGTGCAGAGGTTTCTAATAGAAAAGATTTATTAAAAAAGCTGCTCAGGATTAGTAATAGTTCATACAAACTATGTCAAATACATTTTTAAAATTATATGTTTTCTAACGATTCGCGCAATAGATTACGCAAAGAGGCCGTTCCAACGTTTCCTGCACAAGACGGCTCATCTTCGAATTATGTAGATGATCATATTTCTTGTAGTCACTATAATGAGAGTAAGTTTCAAAACAAAATAATAAAATACATTTTTTTTCTAAATTTACATTTTACTGCACTTTTATCTCCAATTTAACAATTTTCAAAGTTAAGTAAACATAATTTTTCTGTTCTGAAAAATACTTGTCTTCTGGTTTACGTAGATCATTTAAGACAAAAAAAATCATATTATAATAAATTATTTGTCCACTAAACTTCAAACGTCAAATTTTAAATTTAAAAAAATCCCAAAAAATGTAATTATCACTAATAACAAAAAAAGTAAGTAAATAAATAAAAATGTTTTGTAGTGCAATAATATATATTTTAAACTCTTTTTTTTTTTAAAAAAAGAGTCCGAAGAAGTAAATCGAATTTTCACACTGTATGTTAATAGCAGTAAATGGTATATAATACATGTTGAATTGCCCATTTATAACTGTATAATGAATTATTACATAATGTGGATAGATATAACGTAAACTTTCATGTGGAATAACTACGCTTTCACGCGCAAATAAAAAATTCTTATTCCGGTCCTGCTCACCGATTCTGCAAATTCTATCGGATGCGCTATCGCACTCACATTTAGAGGTCACCGCAGAAAACTGAAAGCAGTTCAAAGTGCCGACAACGGAGTGAAACTACTGGTCTACCTATGCTGAATGTTGTAAATGCACGGTATTCACATGGAGATTCTTATTCTTCCAGTATGGATTTGGTATTTTTTACACTAATATATGACGTGAACAACGTGTACATTTACAATAATTTAATTCAGTGCATAGGTACCTAGTTTAGTAAACTGACTAAAAAGTTATTCAACGTTACTAAACGAATTGTGTTATAATTTCAACACAACCGGTGTGAACTGTGTGTTTTAATATTCAGTTGTGTTGATCTGGAGTGAAAATTCACTTAAAATTTTTAACGGTGTATGTATTTAAATATATTTAAGTAAATGTGATTTTTGTTTTGTATCGAACTATTCACAAAAAAATATATATAATAATTGAGCATGGGTATATATTAAGAAAAATCCTTAGGATTGGCAATTCCTAAACAAATGCATGTTTATGCACATGTATTTTTAAATTAATGTAGGTATTTCTACTGCTGTTTCTGATAATATTTGCAAGAATGTGAGGGTTACCTTCTTATGTGTTCATTGAGGTCACCAGAAATATGCAGGTACTATAACATTTTAGATATACCTAAATAAATAGACAAAGAAACAAATCGTAATTAACGAATACGACTTTAATTAATAGTATTAGGTACTACATTTAGATACCTAGTACCTACTCATCTATTTAACGAGATAAATAACGTCCTAGATATTATAGTATATTATTTAACGAGCGGTAATGCAGGTCATAACTCACGCAGATGAAGTTTTATCAAGTGAGTTATGACCATTACCGCAAGTTGAATACTATACTTTATCTACGACTATAACAATAAATACTAAGATACAAGTATCGAGAAAGAAAATTGATTTGAAAACGTCAAAATTATTTTGTTAAAATATCAAATGACATTAGTCCCCTCAATGATAATAATTGACAGTTCCGCTTACTGAGAGGCGCTGGCAATTTAATAATTTTAAAATCTTTTAATTATTCATTCCTTTCCACTTGTTAAAAATTCTTTCCATTTTATACCAATGGAACGTATTTATCGGCTTCAAAATGTCCAAGAATTTACTGCGTACACTATTTACATACCGAATTATCATTGTAGAAGCCCAACGTGAGTTATAATAGCTCACTATAAAAACTCACGTTATTTGTTTATTGATACTATTAATTGCTCAAAAGCAGTTGAATAATTAATATATAAATTAATAGGAGTAGATAAAAAATATTATCGAATGTGGGTTAAGTAAGTAGGTAGGTATATCTACTATTACTAAATGTTAGCATTTCTAGAATTATTCACTTAAATGTCCTTAACTTTGTTGTATACTTAATGCATGATGGTAATGTATGTACATATATGTACTATTTATTTTTTTCTGAGTTTCCGGTTTATTCTGTCATCGAGGTCACTGAAAATGGTTTTAGCCGTGACAGAACTACCTATATGCCATTTTATTCATGCGGTTACATTAAACTAACATATTTCTATTTATTAATCCCTAAGGTTAATAATTTTATTCATGTAGGTAAGTATAGATATAGTATCTCTGGTTCATTTAAAATTTTAATTTGTTTCCGGATTAGTATATATTTTTTTAAAATGATTCACCTACCTAATTTGATATCAAATTTATGTATTAATTCAAGATAAGTATTTTTAGGACAAGATATTTAAGAAACATTTTCTTTCGATAAATATTTATTAGAAATTATGTTTTAACTACCTAATAGATATTTAATTAGTCTACAAGCTTAAATATAAATTTGCTTTGACTTTTGTTACCTATACCTACTTATTAGAAAAATTACGAAGAAAATATCAACTAATTTATTCAAACAGATCTTTGCAGAAATAGAAACACTATATTATTTAAATTGTTGGCTGTTACTACAAAATCATTAGTTATAGATATACAGAAAACAGATTGCGCTGGATCAAGTATATTATTTGGTATTCCTGTTTAAGGAAGTATAGGTAGTAATATTTTCCCTATTTAGAACAAATCATCAAAGGAAAACATCTAAAAATAATCTCTCAACATTAAAATATATATTTGTCACCAAACATAATAAATAGATAGGTACATTTCTACCGAGGATAAGGTGCAGGATCATGTCTGACATTATGATTATTATAACATATAACACCAGAACTGAGTGCCGTTCAAGTAAATTTCTTATATATAGAACAAATAAATTAAAAGTATTAAACCGATTTGAACAGCAAATTTGTGATTATCACATTTTACTAACTGAAGAAAAAGCATTGGAACATGTGAATATTTGGGCAGATGCATTGGTAACGTAAGTGAATATTTTTTACATCAAACGTAAATAATATCAAATAAAATAATATTGTATAGGTATGTACCTAGTTATATGTCTTGGTAATCTCAGTTTTCCAAATCCTCTTTTTTTAACAGTTTTGTTTACAAACTAATTATCTGGGCATAATATCACACAGCATAGGCATAATAATGATAACAACAAGTTTAATTTACTGTATATAACAATAAGGTTTAATTTATTGTAACATCCGGTTGAAACGGTGGCCGGCAAGTAGGAATATGTCGAAATCAAACTAGCTGACTAAAGTGAAAGCTTAGAAGACTCACATTAGTTCGATGGAATGAGTGTCTTGCATGTCTTTAAAATTGATGTTAGATATGAGAAGTAGTTTGACCTTTCACGTAATTTTCACCGAGTCATAACCTTCTGAAACGAATTTCGTAACATTAACATTCTTAATATACAGGGTGGTATACTATTTTTAGCAAACTTCAAAAACTAATACATCATAAAAAAATAATATTAGTTTGCTTAATAAACTATACCCGACAAATGCTTATTTTTTGAGATATACCCATGAAGTTTCACCCATAATATTTTTATAAATAATTTTGCGCTGTGCGTGTGATCTTTGGAGAATTTTTAAATTTTTTAGTGGTGGAGAAAATAAGGGTTTCCATTGCTTTAGTAAAAAATATTAGTACGCCACTGGCATTTTAAAAACACTATTTTTTAGATTCTCCATTTAATTTGTGACAAACAATTATTTCTAAGTTTTTCGTAACTACTACCATTTTCAAGTAAAATTAATTTACTTACTTAATTAAAAATTTTTCTTTTAATATCCAAAATAGAAGGCCATACCATTAATTGCATATTCTTTGGACAAAAATAATGCAACTTTCCTTACGTCCCTGTATACACGGTGTTAATTTTACATTTTATAAAATTTAGAATTATCCATTTTGTTTTAATTAGCAAATATTCTTTCAGCAAGTATTACGATTTGCTAAGTTGCCAAAGTATTGTAATAATGGGTATATCCACAAAATTTCAGTTCTTTTGAAAATGATGAATGATAGATTTATGGGCACTACAAATTGCCGTTTTCTCCAAAACAGAGCATTTAAACAAAAAATTACAAAAGAGATAAAATGATCAGAAGAAAATTCTGCGTTTGAAATTTCAACAAAATATGGGTATCTAAATTTTGTATTTTTAATAACACATTTTCTAGTAAGCTAACTCGATGTTATTTATATACATAAAGATATGATATTTTACCTTATCTTTGAATATCTGTTAAATTATAGTTTTTTTGTATTTTTTATAATTGTACCGCTTGCTTAAATAACATTTATTCCAAAACATTAATTTTCAATGCTGTTCTATAAATATATTATATTGGCATTACTACTATAAATAAAACATTATAGAAATATTCTACAGAAGACTCAGCGTTGTTCTATTTGGCATATACAAATATCTACATCTTGGTGAGGGCTATGCATTTATTATTTTATTTGAATTTTAGCTAAATTTATTCGACGTACGTACGACAACATACAAAAATTTAAAATGTATCATACTCTTTTATGAATGCCCTGAATAATAATAGACTAAGTGGGGGACAATTCGAATTGACAATTTCAATGTTATTTTTTATGTGTGTAATGGTTTTCCACAAACAATTTAAAATATATCAAATGACAGTATTAACATTGACAAATTCTTAAAAAAATGAGTGCTCAGGGCTACACTGGAATAAAACTCAAAGTGATGCATATTTATTCGGTTACAAAAATGATGGTTAAAAATAAATATATATTTTAACTTTTAATACAATTAAAATTGTCAGTTATATCGGGTATTTCATTCATCAGTCACTGAAACTTGGAATGTATAAAGAAATAATCGGAAGAGTATATGCCACATTTTTATTTATTTTTATCAGTAAGGCTGAATACAATTTTCGAGATTTTTGCCTAAAAGACATACTAACCTATACTGAAATTTTCAGTTGGATTGTATTGGCAATGGCGGTATCATAATTTTAGCGATTCTTTCTAGGTAGGTACCTATGCTTTTTTGTGCAGAATGTGTGCTGGAAAAATTATTTGGATGAAAAATAGACAAGATTATAAATCTAAAGGCATTACATATAACTAATGTCCTCTGTGTCATTTGATAAAACTACCATGTTAATCACGATCAGCAAGACTATTTAGAACTACATACAAAATTCTATTAAAATTGGCATAGAGATTTAGGAGATATTTGCAAGAAAACAAGATTTTAGGAAATAAAATTTGTGAAAACAAAAAAAATCACAGTTCAAATAATTTCTCAAGTTGACTTATGCGTCCATTTTTCCTAGTATTTAAAAATCACTCTGTATAAGAAGGCAATATTTTGCTCACTTAGGACCCTCTGAAATAGTTGGTTTGCTACAGCTCTGCATTTTAGTCTACACGGAAAGAAAACTATACTCATATCAAAATTAGTACACTTATTCCAACGCTAGCTTAGTTTCACGATTCCTCAAGTATAGAAATACTTTATTAACTGATCAATTTATTCTTGTATAATAAGATTATACATTCTTCATTTAATAATTAAAATGACTTGACATCAAGAAAGCTACCTAGCGCCTACTATACTTAAATAAGATAAAGTTATATTTGTTTAAAGAATTGTTTTGTTTTATTTAGAGAATATGAATTACTTGAGTCAACAATTGTTATTCTCAAAACAAAGTTATATTTTCTTTATTTTAATTTTTATGTGATTTGAAAGAATTTTTAAATAAAATAAATAATAACATTGCATTAAGAAAAAATAAAACTGGAGTACATAATTAGTATTCTTGCCTTAAATATATATTGATTTTTTTTCTAGAGTAGTATTTAATTATTTATATAATGCGGGTTACATAAAACAGATGCCTATAAATTAAATATACAGCAAACTGCCAAAGTCATGTATCAGAGGCACACCAGACATATGGCATACCTTTCGAGTTAGTTAGTTCTCCTCAGTTCAGTATTTCATTGGTGAGACAATGAACAATGAATGAATCCGACAGAAGAGAACCTGAGTAGACGTGATGCAACATGCATATATACAGGCTGTATCACAAAAGAGAGCCACTCCCATATATCTCGTTTAATATGCGAGACACGTCCAAAATCTTTAATTGTTTTTTGTTGCATTTTTGGAGGCCTTTATGTTCGTAAAAACAAATTTGAGATCCATGGCCAACTTTATGAGTAATAACAAAAAAACCTGTAAAGTGCCCAAACTTTAAGGCTGTCTAACTTTTTTATTTTAAGAGATAGAGAAAACTTATTGGTAATAAATTTTTATTGCAAAATTGATACCTTCCACCTGATATAAACAGATTTTTGAAATATCGTATGTGGTTCGCTGCGCCCTCTAGGCGAATAAAAATTTTTTTTATTGAAGCAGGCTATGGCCACAAAAAATTGCCAGTTTTTTTGCCAGTCTTTCATGCAATATACTACATTTTGCCCTTATTTTTCGTATTTATTACATTTTTTTCAATTTTAGTTAAAAAAATGTATCTAAACATTTTCGTGTTGCTCAAGATAATGTAGAACCTGTTTTAAAGACGCCAATTGCAAAAAAATAATAAACAGAATGTACTTTTTTATGCAAAATACAGATTTTCTTATAATATTATTTTATTACATTGTCTGTGTCAAAATAATTTTAAAGACCCAATTGCTTCTAATGTGAAAACTAATAAAATGATATTATAAGATAATCTGTATTTTACATAAAAAAGTACATTCTGTTTATTATTTTTTTACAGTTGGCGTCTTTAAAACAGGTTCTACATTATCTTGAGCAACACGAAAATATTTAGGTACATTTTTTTTAATTAAAATTGAAAAGAATATAATAAATACAAAAGAAAAGGGCAATATGTAGTATATTGCATGAAATACGAAAATACAGTCAATTTTTTGTGACCATAGCCTGCTTCAATAAAAAAAAATTTTATCCGCCTAGAGAGCGTAGCGAAAATCTGTTTATATTAGGTGGAAGGTATCAATTTTGCAATAAAAATTTATTACCAATAAGTTTTCTCTATCTCTTAAAATAAAAAAGTTAGACAGCCTTAAAGTTTGGGTACTTTACAGGTTTTTTTGTTATTACTCATAAAGTTGGCCATGGATCTCAAATTTGTTGTTACGAGCATAAAGGCCTCCAAAAATGCAACAAAAAATAATTAAAGATTTTTGACGTGTCTCGCATATTAAGCGAGATACATGGGAGTGGCGTTCTTATGTGATACAGCCTGTATATATAATATATAATTTAAGGAAGAATAACCTATTCTATATTTAATAAATTATATTTATATTTTATCAAAAAAATATTCTTTAAGTAGATCCTAAATTGAGTGTAATTTTAAAAAAGAAAATTGTTCAATTAAGTATAAGAATGCTTGAATCTCAAGAATATGTAAATATTTATATCAGTATACTTTATGACTGAATTAATATTTGAATGAAGTTAAATATAGATCAGATTTCTTTCCGTGTATATAATACCTGTTAGCTGTAATTCTGTTTCCGTAATTGTAAAAAGTGCGAAATGAAGCAACACTTTACTATCAAAATGTAAATTGAGGCTGAAATCAAATAAATACTTCATAATCTCCATAACTAGACCATCACTAATGAATGATGACTGCAAAAATAAAGCATTTCAACTGCATAATTAATAAGCTTCCGTGCCTCTCTCTTTAATTATTTATTAGTACTTTTATTTCGTTCACACCGGGCTTAAATAGAGCCATTATGAGACGGACGTTTAACTCTACCATGACCCGATTTGCGAGATTGCGCTTCACAATCAACTATATGCATTTAGTTCAGTACAGTTAAATGGTTGTAATGCTTAGTACTGAATCGGTTTGAAACCAGATGAAAAAATGTTAATAGAAGCTATTTTCACATGTCATAATTGCAGTAATTATAGTGCTGATTATATCTACGACGGTGCAACCTACATTACACTGTTTAGTCATGTATTATTATAGCCATTATACTTTTTTTGTAGAAAATGGGAATGTAATTGTTTAATATATTACTGGAAAACCAGACTCTAGCATTGTAGCAAACACTTGTTGATTGTAACAAAAAGGCTTACTATTTTTACCAAGTGTTCATATTATACAGGATGAGTCAGAAGTAACTGTGAAAAATTTAACTGAAAATTTT
The DNA here is from genome assembly GCA_037114965.1 of Monochamus alternatus. NCBI lineage: Eukaryota > Metazoa > Arthropoda > Insecta > Coleoptera > Cerambycidae > Monochamus > Monochamus alternatus. The sequence continues at coordinate 91,852,377 of CM073427.1, read as the reverse complement.
GCAACCTATATTACACTGTTTAGTCATGTATTATTACAGCCATTATACTTTTTTGTAGCAAATGCGAATGTAATTGTTTAATATACAGTATGCGCCAAAAGTATGGAATAAATTCAATAAAAACGAAACAATTATTTTTTGGGAATCCTCGAACAGGTCGATTTTTAATTTAAAAAATACATATTTTAGCGTAAAATGCGATTTTCAAATGTCATTTGTTTTCGAGTAATGACGTTATCGATTTTTTTTAATGGCAACACCATATTTTTTTATAATTAAATTAAATGTTCGAATTGCCAAAGTGTACATTAATAAACCACGTAATTTAGAAGAACTTCAAAATCGCATTAGGGACGAAATACGCAGAGTTACCCCAGAATTCATTCATAATGTGCAAGAAGAATTTCTTCACAGACTTGCGCATTGTCAAGAAGTTGGTGGATGGCAATTCGAACATTTAATTTAAGTATAAAATTTAATCAATTATATTTTATTTTACATACCTCAGAATTGTTACTTTTTTATGGATAAAATTTACGTTTTCTAACATTCAATCGTCATTTACTCGAAAACTTTCCTATGTAAGAGCGCAAAATTTTAAGTACTGTCTGATAGAGAATTAAACGATCTTTCAGAATCAAGGAAAAATATATGGTGCTGCCATTTAAAAAAAATCGATGACGTCATTACTCGAAAACAAATGACATTTGAAAATCGCATTTTACGCTAAAATATGTATTTTTTAAATTAAAAATCGACCTGTTCGAGGATTTTTCCCAAAAAATAATTGTTTCGTTTTTATTGAATTTATTCCATACTTTTGGCGCATACTGTATTACTGGCACACCAGACTCTAGCATTGTAGGAAACACTTGTTGAATGTAACTAAAAAAGCTTCTTTACTAACCAAGTGTTCAGTCATATTATACAGCGTGAGTCAGAAGTAAGTGTGAAAAATTTAACTGAAGATATGTCTCGCCAAAACAAAGTTTTAAATAAATTTTTGTTCTAGCGTGCTTCCTTACAAGTATACAGGGTGTTGAAATGTAGGAAAATAAAATCATCATTACACGGAAAAGAAGTTATACTAATATCAAAATTAATATATTCCAACGCTAACTTAGTTCCACTATTCACTGATTATTTGTATTAATATCATCTATAAATATTATTAGTTCGCACTATAGACGCATTTAAAATTTTCAAGTATGACATTTATTACAAAATATTGATAATTTTAATTAGTGCAAATCTATAAACCTTATAATTAAAGAAAGAATATCCTATTCTATAATTAATATTTTATTTTAAAAAATTTTACGTTTAGTTCACAGTTAAACACTATTTGAAAGTAGTTCCCTTTATTCGATCTGTGTGCAATATACGAAAATAGAAACTTATTCTCTATACATATGGAATTTTCTATTTTAATTTAAATGATATTTAAATAAAACTATATATGCATGAAGAATAGTATAGGCAGTTCTCCAACTGGCTTAATAGATGTTAATATTGTTTTGTTGAAATACAGCTATATAAATTAAAATATAGAGTTCTCTGAAGAGGTAGTTTAGCAATTATATACAATTTAACAAATTCACTAAGAGTTTATTGATTCATTTTACTCCCACGTTTTGAAGTCAGGGATAGCATCCGGTCTTGTAATGTGAAATATTTCCAGAATATCAATTTCTTATTAAAACATATTTGTGATCGTTTTGTATGTGAATATAAACATATCAACTATAGGTTTGTTGATTTCTGTTTTGAAAAGAGAATTGGGACGGATTGGATTTTGAATCTATCAAATTTCAAGTCGTTGTTTAACTGTTAGACAGTAGTCAATATACAGGGTGATTCATAACTTACAGATACATGTTCAATTATAAATGTGGAAAAAATATTTATTTTCCAAAATCATCAAAAGCATGAGAACATGTGTATTCAGTGTATGATTAGCTATAACGAGTGTGAAGAAATTATTTTTTTAAATAGTTTTAATAATTTTACTTTTAATGTAACATCGAATATTATTTTAAAATAATATAAATAACGGATATAATTTAGTGTAAGAGAAATGGTAAGGAAAACTGTAATAGTCAACTTTCTGAGGAAAATAAAGTGACATTGCATTTTACCATCTTCTTCTACAAATGTTGATAAATAAGATTACTTTGATCATTGACAAAATAATTGTCTGGAAATAATAATCCATAACGTCTTATATTTGCATGAAACCCTGAGCAATTTTAACAGTTTCATTATGCTTTAGTATCGCTAGAAGATTTGTTTACTTGTCGTATACAGGGTGAGTCAGTTTTTTGTAGACAAACTTTAACAGAAGATAGAATACATGTTTTTAAGAAGAAAAGTTCATATAAACATATGTCGTAGAAGACGTCGTTTCTGAGATACAGGGTGATGAATATAATTTTTTGTTCTCGAATTTTGATTATAACTTATAAAGGAATGCCTAGATTTTTATCATATTTGGGGAATAATGCCTATTAATTAAGGGGCATAAAATAAGCGATAAGAATGTTCAAAAACTTGCGCAGTGGCGGAGTGAAGGGGGTGCTCAACCCCTTTCTTAAACAGAACTTCTACGCCAATGACTATTTAAAAAAAAATGTTATTTTCATTATCTACATGCAGTTTACCAAAATAATGTACCTTCTTCTGTTTCTAAATTCCTGTGCGTTTCCGAATTATTTTGATTTTTACTATTTGGTGGTACTAAATTAAGTAATTTATTTATTATCAATTATTGGCTAAATATTTAATTGTTTTAACGAAATCTACCCAAATATGGTTGGTTAAGGATTCTTAATAGTCGAAATCTCTTATTGTTTATCTCTTTCCAATGTAGTTAAAATAAATATTTGTTATATCAAGCCATACTCAAATACAAGACTTTTATAAGTTGAAATCTGTTTATTGCAACTAAATTACAAAAAAAATTACATTAAATGAACATTGATGTTAATGATTATGGAGAAAATTTTTGAATTTATAACAATATTTAATTAACGGTTGTGGAATTAATAACAATTGTTAGCAATAACACATCTAAAACTTGTTTATAGGAATTCTTCTTAAAAACGTGTTAAAGTTTGTCTACAAAAAAACTGACTCACCCTGTATAAAGATTTGCAGTCTCTGCTCTATGCTTTCTTTGTTTGTCTTCTATATTGGCAGAGGGTCTTAGGCCACGTTAACTAATAGATCATATTATAATGCGGATAATTTTGTATTAAATATTTCAACATAAATAGTTTTTTTGGCGATTCCACCAAAAAATTAAATGCGCTCTATCTTACACACTCCACATATTTATTCTACTTCCAGTTTGTTTAAGTATTGAAAGTTAAAAAAAAGCATACCTATTTCACTACAATACGTTTCTGTGAAAATGAACGCGTTTATATTTTAATTTTAAATCTATTTTTTTATTTAATCAAAAAATAATTCGTCATATTATACAAGGTGTTCCAGAATGATGTTCAAATATTTTACCAGTGCATTCCACAAGCCATTTCAGGGGGGGATCTTCATATAAAATTTTTCAATTTGGGTCCTCCCTGTTGATATATTCGAGTCTCAAAATGGCGTAAAAAATAGTTTTTTAATTTTTCCTTAAAAAAAGTTGCGCTTAGATATTTTGGTACACATTATCAGCTAGTCAAAAACTATTTTGTGGTGGTGTCTATTTCTTAGCTTATGTTTCTGGAGGGAGGGAATAAACAACCCCTAGATTTATTTCTTTCAGAACTTTTTTCTTCAATGGCCGATTTCAACAAAACTTTTTTTTTAAATACTTCACCTAATTTTACTACTTTTTTCCCTCGTAATTTTTTCATATAACCAACAGTTTGCGCGGAACCAAATAAAAATAACTTTCCTTACTCTAAACATCTTTTCGTCACCGGTTACTGATAACTATAGCAGGCGGTTGCTATGATGATGTTTCTCTGTTGTCTTATGAAACAAATCAGTCTTGATAGTTTTTGCAAATATTTGTAAACAACTGACTCTTTCGTACAAATATTAGCGAATAAATTGATAGAATCTGCATACGGCAGGATTGGCAACAATTATAGGAATACCTTTGTGTAGAAATATTTGCAAAAATTGTCAATTATAGACCTAATAGCGATTTGTTTTACAAGACAACAGAGAAACATCAACATAGCAACCGCCTACTGCGGTTATCAGTAACCGGTGATGATAAGATGTTTAGAGTAAGGAAAAGTATTTTTATTTTTTTCCGCGCAAACTGTTGGTTGTATGAAAAAATTACAAGAGGGAAAAAAGTAGTTTTGTTGAAATCGGGTATTGCAGAAAAAAGATCTGGAAGAAAGAAATCTAGGGGTTGTTTATTCCCGCCAAGGAGTAGATACCACCACAAAATAGCTTATGACTAGCTGATATTGTGTACCGAAATTGAAATTTCTAAGCGTAACCGATTTTAAGGAAAAATAAAAAAACTATTTTCCGCCACTTTGAAACTCGAATATTTCAACAGAAAGGACCCAAATTGAAAAATTTCATATGAAGATCCCCCCTAAAATCACTTCTGGAATACACTGGTAAAATATTTGACCATCATTCTGGAACACCCTATATATAAGTGAAATGCACATTAAATCCACACTTTCTTTTATTAATATGTACTTATATATTTCTACATTAGTATTCATCTTTAAAAGTGATAAATTGCTGTTTAATTTATTACTCTACATGCAACAAAATTAATACCGTCCTTTATTTATATATTTATTTTAAGATTTACAACCTTGAGACAAATAATGAAAAAAATTATACGAGTTCGTTAAAGTGGTTAAGCGTGACATTACGCGTTGTAATTCGGAAATTCCGAAATGAAATCGTTAGTCAGTCATTCATAGTGTGGATCACATCATTTATTTATTAGAACAAGGACAATTTGATTTAAACACATAGTTTGTTAGCAATTATCTAAATATCATTTTTAAAATTAATTTGTTATCTATGCAAAAAAGTCGCAGAGGAAATATTAATGTCCATTTATTTTAATACTGTTTCGAATTTTGCCTTCATGTTTATGCTATATCCGAGACTATACCTTACTTAATAAAATATCATTGACTTTTCTGATACTGTTTTCTGCAATTAATATACCATAATTTCCATATCTATTATCTAAATATAGGTTATATATAATAAGAATATACAATTATTGTATTATTGATTCTTCAATAAATTTACCTACATAACTCTCTAAGATTGTATGAAATATTATATAATTTCCAATTTTTAGTTATTGTTTAAGATATGGACAAAGCAAATATTAAAAGAAGTAGAATAAAAAAAGCACATATAACACGAAATTTTTTTATACATTTTCTCAAAAAATAAACCTTGTTTGCCAATCTTTCTTCAATTAAATGTATTTTTGCAAAAGTTATTAGAAAAAAACAAAAAAGAATTTAACACTCTATATTTCGATTACCCATAATTTTTGAAATAGCACAAATATAGCCCAATTGCAATATTTTTTACTTAGATATAGTGTTATGTGTCCCATTACTTAAGGTTCTCCCTACTAATCTTCATACTGGTTTAGTATCGGAGAACTAAATTATTACGTTAAAAAATGTGGAGAATTTTAATATCTCTTACCTGTGCAGTTCACTAAAGCTGCAGCAGGTGCCCGGGTTCCTGCCAATTCAAAACCTGCTTCGTCCACGCACCAGCAGGAACTTATGATTTCGTTGTCACATTGGATGGGTTCGAAACCGCCCATCTTGTTGCATCTTGGCATGCGAATGCTTTTGGCGTCCACGCCCAGGGATTTGGCTCTTCTTGAGGCTGCCTTTCTCAGTGTTTGGCATCCTGCAAGAAGAATTTCAAATAATCAAGTTAACAAGTCTACTTTTAGTACCTAATCTGCTTATTTCTTATAAAATGTAGATGACTTTTGAGCTTGATTTTAGTTTATATCAAATCACCACGTTCAAGCAATACATGGTGCTTTACAATTCAATGAACATAGAAAAGGTGCGTGTAGAGAACTCCAAAACAAGTTGATTTTTTATATAATTTTTTTCTCATCCAAAAAACTCGATATTTCGGCAATATAGAACAACCAAAGTTTGTAAATATACAGGGTGTCTCATAATTAACTGCCAACCCTAAACAGGCCGATTCTATGATCAAAACTAAGTAAAAAAGTTCATATAAACATGGGTCCGAAAATGCTTCCTAAAGGCACATGGACCCATTGAAGAGGGAGGAATGGAAATAATTTTTTTGCACGTCTCCATAATTTGCCATTCTGAACAATTTTTTCAAGTAACATTTTGCTATATTTTCAGCAGAAAAGGCACTTTACCTAAAACCAAAACAGTTTTTACTCGGTGCACTGAGCATTTCAAATAGGATTATTTCAAAAATGATTACGCCTACCGACTTCAGCAAAGTATACCTTTTTCAAATAAAACAGGAAAATCGATTGTTTCGATAGTCAGATGGATACACTAAGCTGCAAAAAAGTTACACACGCAAAATACCAAGGGACCCCCGTACCCACCCCAATAGACCTTGTGGAAATAAATGAATTAGTCCATCAAACTGCTCATCAAAATTTAGCTGTGTATACCAAATTTCATTCATTTATCGCAACGCAATTGAGAGATATTGCAAAAAAATGATTTCCATTCCTCCCTCTTCAATGGGTCCCTGTGCCCTTAGGAAGCATTTTCGGACCCATGTTTATATGAACTTTTTTACTTAGTTTTAATCATAGAATCAGCTTGTTCAGGGTTGGCAGCTAATTATGAGACGTATTTATTTTATTGACGTTTTTAGTTGGGAGAAACTCGATGTGGCCGGCATCTCTAAAACGGGGGTTTAGGGGTGGTCCACTCTTAAAATTTTAGCATAGCGTGAATGTGACGTACAAATGGCTGCATTGATTAGTAGTATTATTTCTGCTAATATTATTGGTTGTGGTACCTGTAAATAGTTGTTTCGTGCAGACTTTCCCACATGGAGCTTTGCAACACACCGAGTCCAAGGAACAGTCATCATCTTCACTGCACGATTCTGCTCGAAACGGACATTCTGTCAGTATTGGACACTTCGAACTGGTTTCTGATACTTCGTCTGTAACTAAAAATGTTATGTTAATATGTCATGCGAAAATTAAAACCAGAAACTTGCTAAAGACGCTGATAAAGGTTCGATGAATGATTTATGGAAATAGTTGAGAATCTGAATATTATGATTCATTAATTTAACTCATATATAATTTTCAACCTCACAAGTTTTTATTTGATCGTTTTCCATTCAAAATTCATAATTGAAAGGCCATGGTAATTTGATAGCAGTTATTTATTCGTGATGTCACATATTTTTGTATATCAAGGTTTAACACGTTCACCTCATATCATAGTTGTAGTTGTAATTATTAAAAAAAAAATAAATGTGGAAACAGAATAAGTTTTGAATGCGTTGTTGAAGCCAATTTTCATTATAATTGGCTTTATTAGTTGCGCTAACATCAGGAAGTATAAAGCAACAATAGTAAAAATTGTTAAATCTAGTGGTAATTGTATTAACTATTAATGTAGTTAGGTAGATAGAAATGTTTATTTTGTTAAAATGCACAGTTTTCTGCTCAAAGTGGGTGTTTACCAGCACACAAAACATTTCACACGCCTATCCTATAACTATTCACTGATTTCAAAGAATCTGACATGAAAAAAAAATTACAACACAAACATTCTCCGGTGTCAGCAATTGAACCTAGACCTTATACCAGTTACGGCAATATTAAAATTTTTCCGAAATATTATTTGCTTTTCTAAATTTGTCAAATGAACCACCAATGTCAAACTTGAAAGTAAGGTGAACTGACAGTTCTGAATTGCATGTTATGCGTGCCAAAATATTGTTAATGTTTTCAGTAAAAAGTTTATTAAAATATTGTTAATAGTCGTAGACAATAGATTTTACTTATATATTATTGCTGAAATTCACTCGGGTGATTTAACTTTCACCTTCGTGAATTACAGCCATCATTATATGCTTGTTGAATAATGTACTTTAAAAAGCTATAATAACAGCCGAAAAATTCAAGGAAAACAATGAGTAAAATATGTTTGTACTTTAGGTAGACATTAAAATTAATTATTGTAATATTGATCAGTTCTCGAGAAGTTAAAGGTGAAAAATTCAGATCAAATTCTCTAATCACTAATTTTACTTGTACTATAAGGAGAATCTCTTTGACCATTGATTTTATATAAAATATTGTTAGATAATCTGGAAAAGTACCATTTTTCATAGATGAATGTATATGACAATTATGATAATTCGATCAAATGGCTTTTCTTTATAAGTACAAGGTGATTTAGAACTAATCTAAAAAAAATTGTTGAATGTACAGATGACAAGTACAAATTTTGTAAAAACACTCAAAAGAGATAGTTCAAAAATGATTTAAAAATACGCAGAAATGTCTTTTTAAACTATGGCACTGGAAACTGGCCCATTGTAAAACCTGTCAAGGCAAAGCATGTAATCGGCGATCAGACAAAATAAAGAAAGAAATAGATAACATTTTATAACACCTATTTTTACAGCAAATTCATCTGCTTTTGCCGCTGTTATTAATTACTACTTAGAGGATATCGAAAAACTGAAACAAGTATTTCTTGACTAATTTTTTCACAGGGATTTCAGTTTTTTTACCAATTTGAATTAAAAAAAATAAACGAGCATCGCATTATAGCCTTATATTCTTTATAATAAAAAAATATAAGTGGACAATCCAAATGTAATATAAAGAATGCATGTTTTAGTTTTCTAATATTTTTGGGTAGTAAAGCTACAGCTAAATCTACCTTTTTCACACGATTACTCTGTATAAAGGGGTTATTGAAAATGTTAATTCTCCTAGTAATGTGTTACTGAAAATATTTTCAGATTTTTCATTTGGATATTTATATAGAAAAGGAAAAGTATACTTCTGAACAGAGTTAACTCAAATATCCTGATCTATATAAATTTACTGAATATCACATACATACTTCTTTGTTGAATGATAAGAAAACGAAGACTTTGTCAGCATGTAAATATAGGTATTGCCTTATCTTTGGAAATTATAACATTTACGTAAAATTGACTACGGAAATAACATCAAATATGTAAATATAATATATCTCCTGTCTACGTAAGCATCTAAATAAATATTAGGCATTAACATTTAAAATAATATGCAGTAAAAATGTATGGGTAATATTGTTCAAGAATCAGTTACAGACAATTTATGATTATAGTGTTGATTTAAATTTGCTGATTCCTACGTTTTTCAAAATTATAAAGGATTACCTTTTATTGTATATAAAATAAACGTCAATAGTTATTTTGTGTTTACATTAAACAATCTAGTAGTAGTTACTATGGTAGTGGGCATGGTAATTAAAATTCGATGCCCAATATTATTGGGAAATATTTCCACTGATTACTTTAATCATAATAAGACATTCGAATGTGTTTGTTAAGCTTTAATAAAAAATTGTTGTTTGTAACATGTACATACCTAAAAAATTTTTTGGACTCATCTGCTATTCCAGACTGAGAAACTGTATTTGCAACACAATTAAATATTTTGTTTTACTAGTAAAAAAATTAACTATTTTGTTATAAATACAGTTTTTTGGACTCATCTGCCATTCCATTATATATAACTGTATTCTAGGTACTTATAACAAAATAGTTATCTTTGTTACATGATATACAATTTTTTCGAACTTATCTTCTATTCCATGTATCTTATAAACTATATTTTAGATACTGGTAACAAAATAGTTATTTTTCTTACAAGTATCTATAAAATACAATTTCTCGAACAAATCGTTTCTGCCTGGAATAGCAAATGAGTCCAAAACCAATACTTTTTTGTTAAACCTCCCAAAAAAGTGAATTCAAACCTCTTATTATACATATATGATGTATGAGCAAATATTTCTCGAAAATAATGAGCTTCAGATTTTAATTACTATACAACCATAGTAACTATATTGTCTAATGTAAACACAAAATGACTATTGACGTTATTTTATATAAAATAAAGTTGTCATGACAACTTTTTGGGATTGAATTAAACACGTAGAATAAAAGTAATATCAAAAATACAATTTTTTTTTGTTTTTGTTTATTTATTGTTACAATTGTTACTAGGGTAGTTCCGGGTGAGATGACCCTGCGGGTGAGATGACTCGCTCGTTCATTTTCTAAAGTTTTTAAACTTCCCGCTATTGTTGGCAGTGTACCGAAAGCTGTTACCAAGCCCCATCGCGCATAACATTTCTGTAGCGTCAACTAAGAAATTAGGTAAGTTATGCATGGTAATAAAATTCTATACCCTCAGATATTTTCTGCTTATTGTTTAACTTGTCATTAAATTACATTTTATCAAATAAAAATTACTGTTCCTTAATATAATATGTTGATATAGTATTTAGAGGTTAGGAATACATTCGTGTCTTGACACATGATCGAACTGTTATTCAGAAAAATAAGTGGGTCATTTCTCCCACACTTTCGGGTTAGATGGCTCTGTATTTTAAGGGATAGATGGCTCGCCATAAACATTTATTGTTTATTTTTTACAGAGTTATGTCGACTGAATATAAAAGAAAACATGATAAATCAAGAAGGTTATGGACACAAGAAACGCTTTCAAATGCGGTAGAAGCAGTTGAAAGTGGCAGAATGGGTGTGCATGCTGCGTCCAGAAACTTTGGGATTGCAGCTCCTACATTAAGGAGGAGAATGAAAAACAATGACGTATCTGAGAAAAAATTGGGACCGCATACATTGCTAGGAGCAGAGAACGAAATTAAGCTTAACGCTCACATAAAGAAAATGCAAAAGTACTTGCACCAACACGTGAAAATGTTAGATCGATGGCATTTCATTTGGCTGAATTAGCATATATCAGCACTAATTTATTCCTAAAATGGTTCAAGACCCATTTTACACCTAGAAAACCAAGTGGAAAGATACTCCTCATTTTGGATGGGCACTCGACCCACTGCAACTCTGTAGAGATGCTAGAATATGCAGATGAATGTGGAATAATATTACTGTGCCTTCCCAGTCATACTACCCAGTTTTTACAACATCTAAATCGAGGGGTTTTCAAAAGTTTCTAGTCACATTTTGCTAAAGCTTGTAACTTTTTTATCAAGACAAATCCTACCAGAAACATTAATAGGATGATATTCGGGCAACTATTATCAGATGCTTGGTCGAAATCAGCTACTGTGGCGAATGGAATTTCATCTTTTAGAGCAACTGGTATCCATCCGTTCAACCCCGATGCCATTCCAGATTATGCTTTTTTGAATGAAAATCGACCTGAAAAACGTCAACCCAAGAAACAACGTGCTTTAGAAAATGTGAATGAATATCTCATTGCTGGTTGTTCACATCAAGTAACTAATGAAGTGACTCCGATAAAAAACACACTAAGCACGATGCTTAACAAAATTAATCCTATTCCGAGTACGTCAAGTGCAGTTGAACAAACAAGGAAACGTGGAAAACAAGTAGCAGCACTGTTGACCTCGTCTGACAACATTGAAAAAAGAAAAAATGTCGAAAAAAGAAAACTTGATTTGGCAAAATCTAAAGCAGCCAAAGTAGAAAAACGTGCTGAAACATCATGCAGACCCAAACCTAAAACAGTTATGAATGTTTCATCGTCGGATGAAAGTATTTCCGATTTTACTTACCAGTAAACCGATGACAGCCCTGAAGATGATGATAGCGCTGAATGCACGGGATGTGGAGAGCATTACTTCTCTACATCGAAACAAGACGATTGGGTTAAATGTTTAAATTGCGAAAAATGGTTTCATGAATGATGTTCAAAATTTGTTAACCTCTGTGATTATTGCGGAAGAGTTTTAGCTCTGAGAAAAAAATAGTTACAACCCAATTTTTGACAAAACATATTTTTTTCATGTAGGTCATAACAACCTGAATAATGAGTCATCTCACCCGGACAATCCGGGATAGATGGCTCTATGCATGAGCTGCATTTAATTTTTTTTATGAAAAAATGTATTACTTTTTTTGTATTTTACATTGGCATTTTGATTTACTATTATATTTACTTTTGCAAATAAATTTATATTTTGGATTATTGCTTAAATTTACAGTTTTGTGGTTTTTTTAAAAAAGGTGGGCCATCTGTCCTGGAATTACCCTATATTAAATTTTAATCAAATAAAATACTAACTTTTAAAAAGCGTTACACACGTTATTTTGCTATTCTAACTCCAATTCCCAATTTAACAATTATTTTCACATACTTATAAACAAAAGTGAACGATCTTATATGCAGAACTATATAAGTTTATGATAGGTATAACAATATTTACATCGATAGTTAAATATAAAAAATACGCATTTGAAGGATTTCTGTACCTAAAAATGTATTGGTTAGACCGCTTCCTATCGTTATATATTAGTTTTACTTCGGTACCTTTGAATATTCGCAGGTCGCATGAGATAACATTCCTGTTATTTGCTAAGATCTATATTATTCAGTTCTTAAATGCCTACAATTCTTTGTATTTGTGGAAAACACTATTTCAAGAATAAGGCGCCCTTAATTAACTTCTTAGACAATCTCACTTTGTTAGTAGCTTGGCGTATTATTTTCTACACCTTACGAAACTGGCTCTTCAAATCGAGTTACTGGAAAAAGTGAAAACCACTCCAATCAAGCTTTACCTTGTCCTGCGACGACCAACAAAAATAACCTGAATATGTTTGAGAGAAATTTGCTAGTATATTAAATATAGTTTGACCTCGAAATACACAAACATAATTATTTAAAGCCAGCAAATCCAAAGTGTCGGCGTGTGTGTCGCAGCCGTAACCGTTAGCGGCAGAGTATGTCAGGAAATAAAAGAGGATACCAAAGCAAGCCGGTACTTGCATCGGGCAAACTGGCACTAGGTCACTGAGTCACCACGCCGACGGATCGAAGCCTACCAGGAACTGAACTTATTCAAGCAAGAAAAGTAAAACGCTATGTGCAGTCCAGTAGCCATTATGCATTATTTTATCATGCACGGTCTTATCTGATGCAGCGATATGTGCGAGAAGTTAATGGTCTTGGAGTTATGCAAAATATCATTTGAAATACCACTTCATTGATAGCCAAAGATTATATTCTAACGTTTCTTTTGAGATGCTATACATTGAAAAAATAATTTATGTAAATTTAACATGATTATTATTTGCATTTTTATGCCCATAACCATCATGATAATTTTACTTGTGATATGTAAAGTTACTAATGCTCTGTAAAATTTCAATGCAATTAAACAGATAATGCTACATATATTATCTGTTTAATTAGTTAAATAGAACCGATTTAGACAAACTTAACTTGGCCCAAAAGTCCCTTGTTCAGAAGTTCAGGGTTTCAAAGAAAAAAATTGTTTTCTTGTTATGGGCATAATTAACAAACGAAACGTCCAATCATATTGAAATTTGGTACAGTTATGTTTTAGATAATTGCAAGCATTGCGAAAGAGTAAGTAGTGCCGCTTATCGTAGAGGGCGCTCTTGGCAGTTTTTTTAACTCATTTTTGTTGGTCCTATTCTAATGCGCTTAACTGAAAATTATGAGAAAAAATCAAATTTACTATATGTAACCGTAGCGGATAATTAAAATATACATTTAAAAATGTCATAAACTTTAACATTTATACAGGGCGATACAACTTTTTTTTCCTAAATTAAAGATACGAATGGCCCATATCTCCGCCACTGGTTGATCAAAGTGCTTGATATTTTCACATTTTATGACATCTTAACAAAAAACACTGTGTACCAAGTATGGTTTAAATATCTCTATTACTTTAGTAATTATACCAAAAAATAAAATTTTTTTCTTGAATTTTTAACACCCTGTATCTTCCTTATAAAGCCCCAAAATTATAACTATTTTATAATAAGCTGCCATTATTTTTCAAAGTTTTACTTATCCTCGAAGTTTGTTCATTAAAAGCTGAATCACTCTGTATATATTTATAGAGATACTATTATTATTATTATTATTTTGATAATTTTGATATTTATTAAGATGACAAGTTCCTATATAATTTTTTCCTACAGGCCCTTCTTACGGAGACATGTATCCCTGAGGGACGCCGCTGAAAATCGTTTTTTCTGAATAACTTTTAAAGTACTTAATATAATTTAATAAAAATTTAATGTGATGAACAGTAGTAAGGACCTTTTTTAAATAGTGTCCTTGAAATATATTTAGTTTACCAGGGGCGGACTAAGCTTTGCAACATAATGACTAAATTTTTAACACTCTGTATGATAAAGACTAAAATAATTAATCTGGGTAGCTTCAACTGTAGACTAAAAAAGCTACTCTTGTTTATTATATAATAAAATAATCCGTTTATGGGAAAAAGTTCGACCTGCACGTTGAACCCTCTCATGAAGGTTTTCAATAATTTCATTAAAGTGCCCCCTGGGACACCACTACGTTTTTTTAAATTTGTATTTTTTCGGATTAAACATCTTAAAATGAAACTTTCTGTTATCTGAATGACTTTCGTATCCCACTTTGTTGTCGTGAAAAAAAATAGAAACCATGGTCTTTTTTATTAAAAATAAAATATGAATTCGTGTATTATTATTTTTCTCGTAAGCGGTTCGACGATCAGTTTAGACTTATTTCTTTGAAAATTATATAAAAAAAATAATTTAATAATGCCAACATATTTCTTTAACCGTGTGTTCATTCTTGTGTAAGTTTATTAAATATAAAACATGACATATTATTGCTGAAATATAAGTATGAGCACTGTATTACTTTTTGCCATATGAATAATCCAGTCTGTGCGTCAGTGGTTTATTGTTTGAAACCACTTACCCGTGGTACCACCAATGCACAGCTCTTATTGCAGATGAAAGACAGTGTTGTGGTTTACATAATCAGGAGCAGAAAGATTGTTGCAACTTGATTGCTACAGTCACTTCATTGAATAAACAGGTTTAAAATTTCATTGTGTAACGTATAATTCTAATATTAACCATATATGAGTAACCATAAATTTATAATTGAATAAAATTAGCAAATAAGAAGAAATTAATTGAGAGCAGTTAAAAATATTCTTAACTGCTACCTATACATTGCATTTTTTTAACTAATTCTGTGGATAGTACCAAAAATAAAGTTTTCACCTTTGCTTCGGGTTCAACCAATTATTGGCTTTCTTTAATTTATGTCGGTAATTTTATTATTTCAACATAAATCGTATTTGTCTTATAAATACTAAAAATTGCAACAATGAAATTAAATCTTGATACCTACCGTTTTTTCTACGGAGTTGATCCTAAAATTAGAAATGTTTCTTAGTACAACCAGCTTGAATGGAGTTTAAAAAGCACTGTATTGTAGTATTTTATAACACAATGAAGGCGTTGATGTTGTATGCTTACATTATTTGTACTTAGAAGCATTACTAACAGTAACATCAACGTCGAAACACAATCGAAGAATGTGTATGGGTCTAGTTCTAGCTCTAGAACGGAAACAATACATTTCTGCTGCAGCATTGTACAAGCCGAAAGGCAACATATTAATTTCAATAATTCTTGTCACGCACTGAAAATGGTAAAAATCAAATATAAAAGGTGTAATCTCACACAAACCAAATAAGAAACTTTTAAGAATATTTGTTTTTGCTTAGTAAATATTTGCTAACGAATAGGCACATATTTTACGTAGTTGTTTGAGATCTACCAAATTATAATAAATTTGAAATGTTTACATTTAAAAGTAATTGGCAAATTAACTGCATCAGACTCATTATTATTTAAATTAATTAAAGTTTTAATTACTGCTTTACACCACTTGCCTGCTTGTCGCATAAAACCGGTGAAGGTTGAACACCGAAGGTTTATGGAGTAATTTCACGAGGGGTACATACTTTTACGTAACAGTAGAATCGTAATTAATATACGAGTTTAGAAAGCGTGACGAAGATCAGAGGAAGCCAATTACTCACTTTTCTAATACACTTTTGCGTTATACTTGTATACGTTAAAAAATGTATGTATAATTTAACAATTTCTCGGTTCCGTTTTAATTGATCCACAGGAAGCTAAATTTAATGAACCGGCAACTCTTAGTTAAATGTTAAAAGACAGGAAGAAAATCGCATTAGTCATTACGGCGTTTATTACTTCACTTTTACTTTATAAGCATTACGTTGGGTGCTTAGTTGATCATTGAATTCTAATTGTAAGAGGCTTCATGGGGTTATACATCATTCCTGCTAGGTGTATCAGATAGCGTGGTGTAATTTCATATCAAAAAGTGTCATCGCTCTTCACGTGTTGGCAACATAGTAATGAAAATAATATAAAGACAAATCTGTTCTATTTACAGCACACTGATAAAAATGGGTTGGAAATTTCCATGGTTTGTTATGCTCTTTTTACATAATTTTTACTGGTAATTTTTAATTTATATAAAAAAATTGAATGAACTCTTACAAATAAAATTGCAAAAAATAAAAAGGGCAGCCCCAAAATGAAGTTAAAAATATATTTCTGTGTCGGAGACCGGTTCGGCGGCAAAGCGTAGTAAAAAATGAACGGACAAAACATTGAAAAAATTTACCAAGAAATTTTATAACACCTATTTTATTTCGGTAAATTCAACTGTTTTTGTAGCTATTGTTATTATTAATTAAGAAAGTTAATTTGTGGTTTTAATTAATAAAATAATTTGACATACTCGTATCTGATGCTACAATAATTGTTCAAAATTGTTGGAAATGATTCCGTGGAATTGTGTGCGGATTTTCAAAATTCCAAGTCTTATGAATGTTTTACATTCCATTCCGTGTAAAAATAACTCATCTGTAACTAACACGTCAGCTGTAAATCTGGGATTCGGAGCATTTTGTTGCAGCAACTATTCACAAAATCCAATTCATAAGTAATAATCCCTTGGTATTAATGCTTTAATACGCTGTATATGGTCCGGATATAATTGGGTCTGTATGATATGCCACACTGTTGATTGGGACATTCCTTGTACTTGTTGAGCTATTTGCCTGGTACTTATTCGGGGATTCTTTTCAACAATCTCTAAAATGTGTTCCTCAGCTGGACACACCGGACCTCCATCTCTCCCACAATTCGGTTGCAAAGGAAAATGTTAAAAATAGCCGATTTTTGGCTTATCCGAGGGAACGCATAAATCATAAAAAAATCAATTGATTATTGTTAATTAACATTAGAAATGGCCCAGAAATACGTCAGATAGCTGGGGAAATGTCGCTATTACCCCTAAACCTATATAAACTACCCTTAAATAGCTTTAAATGGATATTCATTAATTATTGTTATAAAATTCGTGTAAAATGAAAAAAATGCTTGAAAATGATTTGAACAGACAGTATGTCAATATAAAAAGTGATAAATGACTGTAAAAGTGCCCATTCAATGGCGAAATAGCGCCAATTGTTCTCACTTTGCGAGCGTGTATTGAAAAAATGGTAATTTATCCTTGCGCCCATTTACAGGTCGCAATAGTATAAATGAACCTTAAAAGTGATTTAAGCATTTTTTTCATTCTAAACGAATTTTACAACAATAAATAATGATTATCTATTTTAAGCTATTTAAAGGCAGTTTATATAGATTTAGGGGTGCAATTAATATTTCCCCACTTACTTAATGTAGTATCAGTTTTTGCATTTTTTGACAGTAATTTATAATTTTTTTCTAGCAATAGGCGTTCCCTTGAACATTTAAGCATTATCTATTTTTGATGTCGAAGTAAGCTCACCATTAGTTTTTGAAAGTCGTTTTTTTAATTTTTAGGGGTGGAATGGATATTTTTACAGTTATTTATCACTTTTTATATTGACATACTGTCTGTTCAAATCATTTTCAAGCATTTTTTTCATTTTACACGAATTTTATAACAATAATTAATGATTATCCATTTAAAGCTATTTAAGGGTAGTTTATATAGGTTTAGGGGTAGTAGCGACATTTCCCCAGCTATCTGACGTATTTCTGGGCCATTTCTAATGTTAATTAATAATAATCAATTGATTTTTTTATGATTTATGCGTTCCCCCGGATAAGCCAAAAATCGGCTATTTTTAACATTGTCCTTTCCCATGTCACGCCCGCGTTATACTACATCGGTAAAAGTAGTACTATTTGACACACACACGTACAGACGAGAAGCTGTTGTAGTATTTTATCTTATCTCACCATAAATTAAAACGATATCCGTCAATATCGAGTTGCTATACACGTAAGAAATTTTTTACAACTGAACAATTAATGTAAACACTATCGCAAAAACGTTAGCAGTTAAAACGCGGATAGATTGCATTCCGATGACTCTCGAGACTATAGTAACCCAGCGATGTAAAAGATGAAACTACTACAACTTCAATAATTTTTTTCTCGGAGACTATAAAGATTTTACAAATTTTTTTTTACGATATTGTCTCCATCTTTCCATTGATTCCCAATTTTTTTTAGATAAGTTGTGAATCACCCTGTATATTAAGGAAAAATCAAGTATGTTTTTACGTAATAAAATTAGGAAATTTCAATAATAATATGATAATACAATGTATTTTTTTGGAACTATTACCGTTTACTCAATTGATTATGGCATTTACAGAATTTTTCATATGATTTGAACCAATAATGTTAGTTACAGAAAATTGTAGTTATAAAGGTAAGTATATATAAAATATAAGAAAATTTAAGTTATGTCCTCAATAAAATTACATATATTTTACAATTACAACCTGAAATTATAATGTATAAATGAATACAAATTGTAATAGCGTAATAGTTGTAAAATTACATAACAATATCGAATTTTATCCATGTTTATTTCCATAATATTACACTGTATTTATTTCATTTACAAAATTATTATGTAATTTAACATAAATTTACACCAGTCACAAATTGGTAACGTAAAATTATGTGAAATTACAGACAAATTTTTATCAGTGTACAGCACCATCAGTTACTGAATGGAGGAAACCAGTTAGTAATGTTACGAACGTAACAAAAATTATGTATATATAAATATAAAAGTACTAAAATACATATAGATTAAACATTTTTTTTAAATTCTTAGAAAAAGACATATCTATGGGTTAAAAGTAAAAAATAAAAATTAGTCCTTCCAGTTGTGGCTTAAAAAATTCTTTTAATATGTGAAATATTGTCAAGAAAGAAAAAATATTCACAGAACATCTCCAAATGAGTATCAAACATTGCTTACAATGGTGAAACCTAATAAATTTGTTTCCGTAGCAGGAAAGTTGTTATGAAAACGCCGTGAAGCTAGATCATTAATATTGAACCGTCTGAGCAAAGTATCTTGAGGTATTCCTTGGATAGGAAAACAATTATCAAATTTAAACCATAAGTACTTCACATATTTACATTTAATTTTCTTTATAAATTATAGATGTGAATTTCAAACAAGGAAAGCATATTGTAATTTAGGGATGACAAATACGTTGAACAGTAATGAAACTGCTTTAATTACTCTCAATTGTTGAGTTTCAAAAAATGAAATCAAGATTTCTGTATGCCTTGTGTTGAATGTTATTGATATGTTCTATACAATTTAATTTAACATCAAATGCTACTCCAAGATCTTTGAAACTGTTACATTTCTTTATTAAATTATTATCCACTGTATAGTTATTTATAATATGTAAAATACACCGAGTTACACTTGGAGAAGTTTTAATATAATAGATTCATAGTGCAGCAAAGAATTATATCCATATTTAACTGAAGCAAAATACAGTCACTCAAGTCTTTCACAGATAAATATAGCTTCAAATCATGGACATAGTGATATCGTTTATAAAGATTAAAAACAATAAGGGACCGAGAACTGACCCTTAAGGAACTCCAGCAGTAGATTTAATATCTATCAAATGTATACTTAAAGTACTTAAATATTTGTTTCTAATGAAATACTCTCTGGATTAGATATGGATTTTAAAGTTGGTAATACCCACATAATGTGCAGTGTTATGAGGGTAGATAAAATATTTAGATTAATTTTATCATTATGTTCTTGAACTAAAATTTTAATAAATTACTTACCTCTTCTAGCTATGGCGATCGAAATAGATACTAGAATTAATCCAAAAATTAATTTCCAACGAATTATCATGTTTGAGACATCTGTAAAAAAAGAAAATGGGTATAGAATTACATATACAAAAAGTCTCTTAGATGCTTTTGCAATAATAATGACACTCCCTCAAAACAGTTTTTGAACTTCTGGACGTTCTGAGTAGAAATATAATTAAATCTCTATTGGTGAATGAAATAACTAAGAACTAATGTTAAAAGTTGAAAATAGATTTCGTTACAAATACGCCAGCAGTTGAAAATAAATTGCAAAATTCATTTTAAAGTGTCATTATTATAAACGATTGTAATAAAATAAAATATTTCTTTGTTAAAGTTTCCAAAAAATGCATTCGAATCTAATGATTAATATGATCAAAGCAAATATGTCTTAAAAGTAGTGAATTTCGGAATTTAATTACAATGCCACATACTGACTAGACTGTTTGTGTATAATATTTTGAAATTGAGTCCGAAAAAGACTCAATTTAGGAACTCAAATGAATTAATAAAATAGTTATTTTTGGGAGCATATTTACGAATATATTTTTCTTCATAATTATGGAACATTTTTTTTGCAGGAAAATAAGCAAAATTGTATTTACACCATTTTTTACTTAAAATAAAAATAATTTAGCTTGCTGTCGGAATACCTAATTGAAATAGTTATAAATAAGCTTCTGCAGATATTAATTTTCCAATTTAAAATAAGTTCCATTTATAAGCACATCTGGTTTAAGGTCGTGAAACCACAAATATACATGCAAAGCCTCATCATCGAGATATTTTTTACAGGTTTATAGAATTTAACGTAATAAATAATTTTGCTTGCCTGCGAAATACGTCAAACTACAAATATCAATGCAAAGCCTCGTCATGGAGATATTTTTTACAGGTTTCTAGAATTTAACATAATATTGGGCAAACATCAGAACCTAGTCTTGTAGAACTAGAAATGTTATGGTAATGATGAATCTGTTAGTGTAAAAACATGTTCTTTAATAAACTCCAAAGTCATTTCAGAGTAAGAAATGTTATTAACTACGAAATGGTAATTTTATTGCAGCAAAAATTTATATTGAACTAGGTTATCTCTTATGTATTATGATATTGACTACTTGTATAAGTATCTATGGTTGATATGATACTTCAAAGTAGCAACAATAAAATATTAATCCAATCTCTTGCTCTAGGAATTATTTTTTTATACAGGGTGTTTCCTAATTACCTGCAGAAAATCCGGGGGCCTATGGTCAAAATTAAGATATGTATATCAGTACTACAGGCCTAGTGGCCCTTGGCTACGAGTTCTTTCACTCTCCTCCATTTTACTCTATCTTTCGCCTCCTTTTCCCAGTCGGTAACTTCTATCTCTCCTAAATCTTGACTTCTTGTCTTGACTGACTTCTTCTAACCATTTCTTTCTAGGTCGTCCTCTTGTTCTTCTCCCTCTTTCTCCTCTGTCCTCAGATATTCGGGCTATATGACCCAGCCATCTGGCTCTTTGCATTTTTACAACCTGTACAATATTCGGTTCTTTGAACAACTCTTCTAATTTTTCATTTGTCCGTCTTCTAAATTCACCATTCTCTTTTACTCCTCCATAGATCTTCCTTAGAATTTTACGCTCCCATATTTCAAGTTTCATTTCCTTCCTTTTTGTTCATTGCTCATGTTTCACAAGCATAGGTAACTGTGGGTCTTACTACTGTTTGATACATTCTTATATTTGTAGCTCTTTGTATATTTTTTGCCTTTAAAATCCGTGATAACCCTCCTGCAGCTTTATTTCCTTTTGCTAATCGTTTTTCTATCTCTTTTTCTTCTTCTCCTTTTCATGTTAGTGTTACTCCTAAATATTCCATTTGTTGTACTTTTTCTATTATGTACTTTTTATTTCCTATACAATTTATGGCCAGGTTAGTAGTTCCATTTCCATTACTATCGTTCATTACCATATATGTAGTTTTATTTTCGTTAATTCTTAATCCATATTCTTTTGCTTTTTTTTCTAGTCATCTAAATATAGTTACTATATCTTTTTTGGACCTCGTCATTAGGACTACGTCATCGGCATAAGCCAAACACTGGTGTCCATTACCAAACACCAAACCTCTTGTCTCTATACCACTTTCCCTCAGTATCATTTCCTGGACTAGGTTGAAAATAACTGTGGACAACGGGTCACCTTGTCGCAGGCCCCTCTTTAAATTCCTCAGATATCACAGCTTCCATTGTTACTTTATTCTTGGTTACCCTAATAGTCATTTCCACCAATTTTCTCAACTTGCTTGGAATCCCCAATTTTATCATTGTCTTATACAAGCTTTTCCTTCTAATTGTGTCATACGCCTGTTTATAATCTATGAATAACATATGCAAACTTAGATTATGCTCGTAGGTACCTCAAAAAAATTAGATAATTTTGTTAAATAAGCATCAGAGGCGTCGTTTCTGAGATATAGGGTTCCAAAACTGATAAGAAAATCAAATTTGTCTTTAAACAGCTACAGATTGAATATAATATGCAGAGAGAAAAAATATGAGAATACAATGAAAACCAATTTTGTTTCCACAAGGGGGATATACTTTTTCCTATGGAAAAAGTCAAATAGTACCTACCCATAACTCCGTCACTGAGCCCTTAAGTAAGCTGCATTATTATTATAAATAAACATTTGTATAGAAAAAAATATATAAAAGACTAAAATACAACTTAAATTATTCAACAACTATACAAATTTAGCAAATTTATATTATTTCTATAATGTATACATATTACAAATTTAGTTATAAAACATGTAAGTATAGCGTATTCAGTTATTTTGTAATTTTTACACAAACGAAATGCAGAATTTTTAATATTAAATTAAATTGAATACCAATAATACTAATACATGTGAAAAAGAAGTACACGTTTGTGTTAAAATAGCTATTTATGTAACAAGTTGCGAAAAGAGTGTGAAGATTTTTTTTGGATATTTTTATGCTTTAATTTGTATTTTTTAAACATTCGAAAAGTGGGCAGGCAATCTGCATCTAAGACATTGTTTAATGTCAAGATTCTGTCAAGTTCAAATGTCGCGCATCGCTCTATTTTACGATCTTACAAAATTTTACGAAAAAATCTCCGAAAAATGAATGATAATCATATGAGTCTTTGGATATTGAACAAGCTGCTGATGCTGCGCTATCCACATTAGTGCTAGAAAAATCGAAAAATTTATACGAAAACTGGGTCAAAAAAAACATATTGAGGATTTTACAGAATTTTACCTGAATAAAAACGTAGATATTAGCAAATTTAGCAACAGACCTAACTGCATTTTTAAAAAGAAAGTTTTCAAATATCAGCCAACTCTGGAAACAGAACACTTTATGAAACAAGCCGAGCATAAAGAATTGTTAGCCAAAGTTGTTTTAAATTTTAAGTATTTAGAGCATGTAGGGAAGAAACCACAATTTTGACAGTAGATGCATAAGAGATTGTCAGTCATTTATTAGTGTCAAAATTCCGAACACAAAGAATCGTTTTTTATATATTTTTAGGTATTAATAATATTGTGTGAAACTAACTACTCAGTGGACAAAAGCCCCAACCTGCGTTGAATTACACCCACAATATCTACCCATATATTCCCCATTATTAGCTTTTGTAACATTTCTTTTACTGTGTTAGAAAGGTATTTTAAGTTATATGTATGTTCTCTGATACCAAACATCTAAGTATGCTAATGAACAATTCCACAGACAAAGCCATTATTGAATAGCAATAATTATCTAAAGAAAATAATGAAACACTCTATAAATATCTAACTTCACTTTTTGGCAGTGGAAACACGACAAATTCAACCACAATAGATGAGATCTCACCAAAAAGTGAAGTTAGGTATTTATAGAGTGTTTCATTAGCAGGTTAGTAGTAAATTAGATTATTTTCTTTAGATAATTATTGAATAGAGCTTTGTCTGTGGAACTGTTCATTAACATACCTAGATGTTTGGTGTCAGAGAACATACATATGGCTTCATTGATAGGAATTGTAGGAGATTTGATTTATATTAGTTTAAAATACCTTTCTAAAATAGTAAAAAAAAAATGTTACAAAAGCTAATAATAAGGAATATATGGGTAGATATTGTGGGTGTAATTCAACGCAGATTGGGGCTTTTGTCCACTGAGTAGTTAGTTTCATACAATATTATTAATACCTAAAAATATATAAAAACTTTTATATAAAAGGTGAACATTTTTCAAGTAGGTATTGTCATATTTAATTCATTGACAGGATGTCACTTTTAGTCATTGTCGATATTTAACTTCAAATAATTTTAATTTTTATAATAATTTTTATAGTTAGATATTTGATTCAACTTAAAGGAGACCACCTGAAGAAGCAATCCTAAAAATGCAGAAATAGGTCAGATCTCATCTATTGTGATTGAATTTGTCATGTTCTCACTGCCAAAAAGTGAAGTTAGATATTTATAGAGTGTTTCATTAGCAGGTTAGTAGTAAATTAGATTATTTTCTTTAGATAATTATTGAATAGAGCTTTGTCTGTGGAATTGTTCATTAGCATACCTAGATGTTTGATATCAGAGAACATACATATGACTTCATTGATAGGAATTATAGGATATTTGATATATATTAGCTTAAAATACCTTTCTAAAACAGTAAACAAAGAATCATATTCCAAAAATATTTACGATTACTGAGGGATAAATAGATGGTATCAACTTTTTAGATATATTTCGTAAGCACTCAAAACTTCGTCCACTCAATACGACACATCAGCGATTGTTCTTGACATATCGAAATAAAAATTGCTGTACCCTGCCAGTTGGAATCAATACAATTGGAGGTATGCGGATTCTCCAACGCCAATGTCGCCGAGGGTTATATTGAACAGAAAAATGAAATAACAAAATGAATTATAGGTCAGCAAGATACACCAAATAAAAAATAAAAAAATAAAGTTCACGTAGAAGCAGAAGTTAGCAGTATTGCCACTACTAGCAATTTATTCATTCCCACTACCAGTACTTGCATTGTTGTTAGAGAAGAGAAGCTGGATGCCTTTAGTATTCATTTTAACAATTTACATAATTGTATCTTTTAAATTTATAATAAATAAACATTTTTGTTTTTAATGTTTCATTTTTAAGCACTAGTGCCTAAGAGTGTCATTTCGAAATTCTAATCGATATAAAAAATTGCCAATTTCGAAACGCTTTCATAAAACATATATTTTTAGAGTTCTAAAGAAGATTACTTTAATGTAATTATTCAGCCATACAAGAAATTTACTCTTGTTAACAGTCAAAGCATTCGTAAATTTATCAAATTATCAAATTATCAATCTAAATCTTAAGATGTTGATTTTAACATGCAGAGAAAATGTATCATTGATCTCCAACAGAAACAATGTATACAACCGCTATCTATAATAGATGGAGAAAGCTGGAATAGCAAACCAGCTTTCATTTATTAACGTATACGTTGGCTGAGTATGCGGTGATGATCCAATCCAGACCGTACTAGGTAGATGTAGGTGTTTCTTTCATTATCAATCATTAAAATTACTCACCCATCCCACTTGATTTGCGTTGTTTCTTGGCGCGCCAATTGAATTTCAATGACTTATTTGACTGTTGCATTACCACACTGAATTTTGCAACTATCTTTCGTAATATAGGTACAACTATAAGAAGATTCTGCAAATGTTGCGTAAACAATGTTTTCAATTTTGTAATCATAAATAAAATTCAATAAAATAAGAAATTAAAAACGGTTTTTCGACTTTTAAATCTTTAATCCATACACTGAAAAAATGATTTATGAAAATTTACCATGATTATTATTGACTCTTTTATGTCCATTATCTTGGTAATTTTATCTACAATTTGTAAAGTTACTAATGTTCTGTAAAATGTTAATGTAAAACACATAACACATAACTTTTTATAAAGAGTGACATTTTTCGATAAAGTCAAAAACAAAAGACTTTCTCCTCTTCAACTCCATCCGTGGACACACTGTAGGTATATACATAGGTATACCTACTTATTTATACAGAGTATTTCAAAATGAACCGGCATTCTGACGAGAAATTTCTATAAACACCAGTCCGTAAATGTTTCGTTACCAAGATAAAAAAAAGCTATCAAAAGATTAGTACGAGTATATTGTTATATTAGCATCAAAAGTGTCACTTTTGTGGCGAGCAAATTTTGTATTTGCCAAGCGAAGCGTAGCGTAACCGAACGAATGCAAACTTGAGAGACAAAAAAGACTTTTAATCCAAATAAAACATATTATTTTTTCTCGAACTGAAATCTCCCTTTTAATTATTGTGTGGTTTGAAAATATTCAAACCAACACAATACATCGACGTAGTGTATACTTTGGCAAACATTAATCGCCATATTGTTAATCATTTGTGGCTGTTTGTGGTTCAATTTGCTAAAAAGTCTGTAAAAATGGAATCTGATGAAAATTTAGGTGTACTTGAGGAGACTGGAGTGTGTGAAAGAGGTTCATTGAATCTTCTTCCAAAGAAATCTCGAGAAATATATTAATGTGTCTACAAACATTTTATGGATCGGTGCAAAGAAAAAACAAAAAGTTGTATAAAATTACCATAACTAATATGGTAAATATTATGTAAATATGAATAATTTCTTTGAAATTTTACAGACATTTTTAGAGTGTATTTTTGAGGACTTAAAATTATTCTAAATTGATAACAAAATAGCAAATTAAGTTCAACACATAGTACCATATACCTAATTTTACTAACTCATGAAATTATCTTACAGTTCTCATAAAATTAGAGTACAGTTTCTAAATTAATCCTAAGTAATTACTTAGTGAACTATTTAAGAAATATACAGTTAAATTTTAGATTATATTTGACTTACAAGTACATTCCGAGTATAATATCATCTTTTATTAACATAATATCCGATTTTATGCGATTAAAGCGTAAAATTTGTTATATAAGAGACCCAGAAGCCGGTATTATAACCGTTAGAAGCTGATGTTACGGTACCTGTAATCTATATTTTATATGGGACTAGGTAAATGAGAAGCGAGAAATTTTGCATTTAATGCAGTTTTGAAATCGGTATTTTCCAATATGTCCTTAAACTTAAAACTACAAAAAAAGGATAGATAAAGGGAAAATTGATTAAGAGAAAACTATGTACAGGGTGCCGCAAATTTCCATTCGAAAACTTTAAGAGACACGAAAATGCTTAAATTTTGGCAAATTTGCCCAATTTCGTACTCAATCAAAAATAGTTAAAAAGAGTCCGAATACTTTTCTATCGCAATGTTCAATAACATATATATATATATAACAAATGCCTCACATATCTGTCTTTAGAAAGACGAACTATTGCCAAATCTGCAATAAATATTCAAGTCCATATTTAAAAAATAAAGATGATTATGGTCCCAAAGAATAGGAACGTTAAGAATAAATACCGTTTTGTAGAAAAGAAAATCTCGTAATAGAAATCCAATTAGTTTAAAAAATATCTTTAAAAAAATTCTGAAAAAAATTAAAACCAATGTATGAACTTGTCTCTTTGAATGCTCTAGAAAGTAGATCAAGAATTTAAAGTTAAATGATGTGATATTCATATTGTTAATAATTGTGAGAACTGAGGACAGAGAAGAGAAAATCAAATAAGTTATTCACATGCTGCTCATAAAAGTATTTAGCGGCCAATGTTTTGAGAACAGGTACAGGACATTAAATTAAGGTAAGAAAATCAAGGAGAGCACGACTTAATTATTTGGTTAGTTAATAAAACTCTTATTAGCTATTATAATCAGTAAATTAGACCTGAAAAATAAACGAAATCTTGTCAAATGTATGTACTGGACACCCACGAGTAGATAATGAATTTTTAGTATAATTTATTTCCATTTTAATTGTAAATGCATGCTTAAATCCTTTACCACTTCTTTCTAATAGTAGTTCACATTCCGCCAATTCATTATGTACTACACAAGAAGAAGGCTGTACTAATATCAAGATTACTACACATATGCCAGCGCTAGCTTAGTTTCAGTATTCCTCAAATATAGTAATACTTTATTGAAAGATTCAAACTTATTCTTGTATAACATCATATATTTTTTACTTAAAAATAAAAATTACTTAAATTAAGAAAACTACTATACTTAATGAGATAAAGTTATGTTTGTTTAAAGAATTGTTTTGTTTTATTTAGATAATAGACTTATTTGAGTCAACAATTGTTATTCTCAAAATAAAGTTATGTCTCCTTTATTTAAAGTTTTAAGGTATTTGAAATCGTTACTGTTAATATTTGAAATAATTTGGAATAAAATAAATAAAAACATTGCTATAAGAAAAAATAAAACTGAAGTTCATAATTAGTATTTTAGTATTCTTGCTATACTGTATTTCTGTTTAGAGTAGTTACTACTTTACCCACCTTATATTAAATAATTAAAAACTACTCACTCAGTAGTATTTAATTATATATACATATAAGGAAAGAAAGTCTTATAGCAAAATGTCTGTCATTCATTAGCGGCACACCAGACATATATCGCTGAGCTTAGTTCTTCTCAGTACCTATGCCATTGGAGCCGAGTGCCATTTTAAGAAAGAAAAGTGTTGAATTAAGTATAAGAATGCTTCAAACAAATCAAGAATATATAAATACAGTATGCGCCAAAAGTATGGAATAAATTCAATAAAAACGAAACAATTATTTTTTGGGAAAAATCCTCGAACAGGTCGATTTTTAATTTAAAAAATACATATTTTAGCGTAAAATGCGATTTTCAAATGTCATTTGTTTTCGAGTAATGACGTCATCGATTTTTTTTTAAATGGCAACACCATATTTTTTCCGTGATTCTGAAAGATCCTTTAATTCTATATCAGACAGTACTAAAATTTTGTCTTCTTACATAGGAAAGTTTTCGAGTAAATCACGATTGAACATTAGAAAACGTAAATTTTATCTATAAAAAAGTAACAATTCTGAGGTATGTAAAATAAAATACAATTGATTAAATTTTATACTTAAATTAAATGTTCGAATTGCCATCCACCAACTTCTTGACAATGAGCAAATCTGTGAAGAAATTCTTCTTGCACATTATGAATGATTTCTGGGGTAACTCTGCGTATTTCGTCCCGAATGCGATTTTGAAGTTCTTCTAAATTACCTGGTTTATTAATATACACTTTTGACTTCAAGTATCCCCTTAAAAAATAGTCAAGAGGTGTAAGATCTGGCGATCTTGCAGGCCATTCTATCGGTCCGCGTCTGCCGATCCACCTCCCAGGAAAACAGTTGTCCAAAAAATCTCATACAGGGCGCGCATAGTGCGGAGGTGCACCGTCTTGCTGAAACCATAAGGTATCGTCAGGAATGTCAGGGTCATTATCGTTAGGAAAAATTACTGCAAGGGCTGGAATAAGGTCATTTTCTAGAAACTCTAAATATCTTTGTCCTGTAAGGGTTCCTTCAAAGAAGAAAGGCCCTACTATTCTGTCGTCAACTATTCCAGCCCATACATTTAGTTTCTGAGGGTGTTGGGTATGTGCCTCTGTCATTCAATGAGGATTTTCCCGACTCCAATATCTGCAAGTTTGACGGTTTACTGTACTATTCAGACAAAATGTTGCCTCATCTGAAAAAAGTATTTGCCGGTGTAAATTTCTATTTCCTTGACATAAATCCATTAGAATTTCGCAAAAGTGTAAGCGGCGATAGGGATCATCTTCATTCAGTTCTTGCACAAGTTGAATTTTGTAGGGATGATATTTTTCTTTCCTCAAGATACGTAGCACTGTGCTCTGACTGGTGTCAATGTTTAATGCAACCAATCGTGAAGAATTATGAGGATTATCCACCATACTTATCAAAATGTTCTGTTTCTGATTTTCATTAATGCTTGGACGTCCAGGTTTTGGAATATTTACAACATTGCCAGTTTCTCCAAATTTAGACGCTACCTTACTGACTGTTGATTGGCTGATAGGGCAATCTGGATATTTTTCATTAAATAAATCGCAAACTTCCTGCTGAGTTCTAGTCATATTCCCGCATCCGATAAGAATTATAATTTCAATTCTTTGAGTAACAGTTAAATGTGCCATAATACTTTAAATTGAATAATAATTTCTATGTCTTTACAATACTTATTAGAAAGTCGGTGTGACAATGACACTTTGCAAAGATTTTCACCTACGTGATCCATAAAAGAACTATGGAATTCGAAAAACTAAACTTGATAACGTTTTTACTTTATTATGTTAGTTGATTTACGTTTTCTAACATTCAATCGTCATTTACTCGAAAACTTTTCCATGTAAGAGGGCAAAATTTTAGTACTGTCTGATAGAGAATTAAACGATCTTTCAGAATCAAGGAAAAAAACATGGTGTTGCCATTTAAAACAAAATCGATGACGTCATTACTCGAAAACAAATGACATTTGAAAATCGCATTTTACGCTAAAATATGTATTTTTTAAATTAAAAATCGACCTGTTCGAGAATTTTTCCCAAAAAATAATTGTTTCGTTTTTATTGAATTTATTCCATACTTTTGGCGCATACTGTATATCAAATATACTTACTATTACTGAAATAATACATATACATTTCAAAGAAGTTTAAAATTTGAATTATACTTAAATACAGATTAGATTTTTTCCATGCAGATGCATTTCGTAGTTCAACAAGGATTAGAAGAAAAATATTATTTCCTTCTTACCGACGAGAGTTTCGTCTATCTGTACTAAAAATTTGCGCTTTACTAATGATCTACAGCTACACTAGAATCATCAATTTTTCTTACAAGATAAAAATATAAACATTTTATAAGTGCCTTTTTGTATACCTAATTTTTCAATGTATTAGCATTTAACCTATTTTTTTTTGTAAGAAAGAGCCTGTGTCGACACTGTAAACAATTCAGAAGCACCAAATAAAGTAATTCTTGGAACATTTTCTACTAATTAGAGAACAGAGGGAATGCACTTTCCTTACGAGAAAGTTGGTATTAATAGTGCAGCATTAATTTAGATTATTGCTGCCATATGCCATAGGTAGGTATATCAATGAATTACGTGCATTTAAAAAAATATATTTATATAAGGAAAGTTTTGCCGACTATATTCTACAAAACACTATTAAAATTGTAATCAAATATAAGTATAAAACGCATTTTCGTATAATTTTACAAAGAAATGTCTTGCTTTCATAAAGAAATTTTAATATTGTCGTTGTATTGAATTCTACAATTTATATCTGCTTCTGCGTTGGTAATAGAAAGTAGTAAGTAGATGGCGAAATTTTAGAAAAATATTGAGAGTTCTGAGACATGTGCAGGAAGAGTTCTCTTATATTAGGTAGGTGAAAAATTTAAATGTATTTATTGGTTGGCCGTTGAGAATTCTTAATCATAATTTCCATCAGCAGAAATTCATAGCTTCGTTTCCAAAATGAAGAAAGATATTTTAAAAAATGTTTATAAATGAAAGATTCATTACTCTATTTAGGTCTTAGTTAAGCAAATCACTGAAAAATTATTTATCTCTCCTGACCTTTCAATATATACAGGGTGTCGGGAAAAATGGGGGAAATCTCTCGGGTGTAGATACAACATGAAAAAATAAGATGAAAAATTTCTATAATTTTTGACAAATTTTAAAGTTTGATCTATGTTCGCTTGTTAAACCCTTTTACGAAGTTTTTCAATAATTTTGTTAAGGTGCCTCCTGGGGCACCACTGCGTTTTTTACTTTTGTATTTTTTCGGATTAAACATCTTAAAATGAAACTTTCCTGTTGTTTGAATGACTTTCGCACTTTGTTGTCGAGAAAAAATAGGAATCATGGCTCTTGTTATTAAAAATAAAATATGAATTCGTTTATTATTCTTTTTCTTGTAAACGGTATTCACTGCTCTATTTAGGTTCTAATTAATCAAAAATAAGTGAAAAATTGTTTCTCTCCTAACCTTTCAATATATATATTTATTCATCTATCTCAAAATTTACTTACATAATACTATCCAGAAAGAGACGATCCTAAACCAGGATAGATAAAAGCACTGTAACGATCGGTAACAAGCACTAGGAGCTGTTCGTCAGCAGTGACAGTTCAACACGCGACGCGAAAATATATTGGAGATCGTGGCGGACGCAGTCAGACTGAATCGTTTTATGAGCCCCAGAGGTTCAGAGCATACTGACCGACTTTCGAAAGAGGTATTCCCAAACTCTCGGTGAGAGTAGACTCGCGTCACGAGGCTTACCACCAAGTGGCTGCATCCGGGAGACCTCTTCGCAGAGCTCGTCGTCGGATTCAGCAGAAGAAGGTGGATTAGAAACTTTGTTTGGAATCCTGGCAGTTGTTTAGGATCAGCATTATATTTACTTACGAATAATCATTGCTATTTATTTTTTGTTATATATTTTATAGTTTTATACACACAATACAAAATACTGTAGTGTACTACAACTAAAAGTAATTTCAAAAAAGATTATTTATTATGTATTTGAACAATAAAAAATTCTCACACTGGCAATTATACAGGGTGTCTCAGAACTTATCTAAAAAAAAAAATTGGAAAAATACCTCATGAAAAATGGAGTCAATATCGTAAAAAAATTGTTTGTAAAATCTTTATAGTTTCCGAGAAAAAAATTATTGAATCTCTAGTATACAGGGTGATTCATTAAGAATGGGCAATCTCTGAACTGGAGATACTACACATCAAAATATGGCGATTGAGCCAAATATGCCCAAATCGTGGAAGAGATGGAGGTCCAGGGCGCCCACGGCGTATTGCAGCAGTGTGGTATATCACACACAAGGCTCAATTATATCTGTATCATGTACAACGTGTCCAAGCATTAGTACCAAGGGATTGTACGAGGAGAACCGGTGCCATGGCCGCCCTGATTTTCTGACTTTAAATCATTTGAATTCATTTTTTTGGGGATATTTAAAATAATTAAGCATATTGCACCAAAGTGGACATTACTGATGATTTACGCAAACGTATCATAGCTGCTACCAATAATTTACAAGTTCAAAACGGACATGAAGTAGAAACAATTGTGTTAGTTTGTAGAAACTGGCTAAGGCGAGCCCAACATTTTGTTGTAACATCAGATATGTCAAACTATTTTAATAATCAAAACCACACCATAATTCTATTAAGTATTATTAAGAATAGCGGCTTAAGAAGTTGAATTTGCTGTATAAAAATAGGTGTTGTAAAATGTTTTGTCCGGTGGCCGATTATACGCCTTATTAGGTTTTACAGTGGACCAGTTTCCAGTACCGTGCGGATCTGTATTATGAAAACATTTTTGAACTGCTCTTTTTGATTTTATTATTACAAAACTGTATTTGTAAGAGTGCCCTATATATTAAAAAAGTTCTAAATCACCCTGTATACGTTGCGCATAAAAAATAAAGGTGAACACTTAACATTTGGATGGAAGATGGAGAGATAGAAGTTTTGAGGCCTACGAGCATTTAAATGGGGAACCCGAAAATTTAATTTATCTACAATGTCGACAATCAATTTTATTGTGAATGAGTTAATGTAGAATCATTGAGAATAACATCTTTCTGCGATCATGTACTTTTTCACACCATTTTTCGTGGCAAAAATGGCATTTTCCACACTAGTGCGGTAAAGTGCATTTTCTGCACCATTTTTGTTACATTATACAGTAGGCCTATAGTATAGTTGTGACAATGCTTGTGTCCAACGTAGGATGCAGGCAGCATTAGCGAAAAAGGTTGCGCTACATTTTTCTCAAGGTGCTTCTGAGTAACGCTCGATGTAGTTTCCATCTAACAGTAAAACTGCTGCAACGCTGAATTACGCTGGACACACAAGTAATCATCGATAAAAATTCCTGCCGTTTCTATAACTACGTGCAGTTTTGATTATTAATATTTTTTTACACAAGCTTTAAAATTTTCAATCAGTTCAGTTTGAAGCTTGAGTTTGATTTGTTTTTCATTTCTTTTCGTCGTAAACTACGCAAAATGAGTGAAGAGTCTCTCAATGATGTTCCGACAGAGATATTGGAAGACCGTATTAATTCCTGCAAAATCAAGAATTCGTTATGAACAAGAGCTTGTTGCCTTCGATTAATGGCGCATGGAGGAAAACACTTCATCTTAAAAAAAGAGGTATTTTTGGCCTATTTCTACGATATTGCAAACGTAACTCTCCGTCAATTATGTGGTCGAATTATTTGATGTTCAAACTATGCTTCAAAGTAAAGAAGAACATTGATTTTGGAAAATACCTCAAGCTAATGGCATTTTCGAAGAAATAAAATATTGGTTACAAGCCAAAAAAATCAAAGATATTAGAAAAAAAAAGAAATGAAGAAAAAAGAATGACCAAAGTAGCCACGATATTTGGAATTACCGGTGCCTCTCTCCGTAAATAACTAGCCCTCATCACTGAAGTTACAAGGTAATCCTGTGGCACATACTTTGTCAACAGTGAATTCCACGACTGAAAAACGTCTTCAAGCCGCTGTTGCCTTAGCACTGAATTTACAAAATGCCACAAATTGTACATTTAATTTTAATGTTTTTGGTTAATATATTCTATTAGTTTAAATAACTACTTATTAGTTACTCGTTAATGTTATAAATTGGAAATTAAAATAGACTGTTTCGCCTGATTAGAATTGTCATGAAAAATATTGTACATAACACGTGCGGAAAGTGTCAAGAGTATCACTTCCCACACTTGTTAGGTAAATAAGTATTACGCCTCTGCTCAAGTACTAAGATGGACAATCTTGTCAGAAGCTCCTCCCGTAGAACGTCAACTTGTGAACAAACGGAATCTGCTTTGTAGCATAATAATTTCAGAAATTATATTTAGGTTTCCACAGAAGAGAACAATATTTATGTTTTGACCGGACAAAAGCAAAATTATTCTCAAAATATTCAATATTAGAAAATATTTAATACACACAACGTCAAAACTCTTGGACTCCCTCTCATTCTTGTTAAAGAAATCTTTTTGTCAGAAAAACCAAATACATTTATAAAAGTATATTGTTTTCTGGACCTTTTTTTGTAAAAAGAATATGATCGACAAACTAAAAATTAAAAACCAGCAAATGTATGACATTCTTGACCAAATTTATTAAATTAAAAAGAAGTAACAAATCAAGTTCTCTACTTGACTAATAGTCGGTATGACCTCCACCACGTTCCAATAGCAAATATTGACACATCTGTGCATTGTGATAATCAAGGGGCTAACGATCTCTTGCGGAATATTGTTCCACTCCTCTTCTGCCGCCACAGCTAACTCATCTGCAGTCTGAGGTAATATGATTATGAATGGTTCTAGCAAGGCAATCCCACATGTTTTTAATATGATACATGTCAAGCGAGTTGGCTGGCCAATCTAATCTATTGATATGTCCTGCTTCGAGTGTCTCTCGAACCCTACTTACGGAAGCTCACCTACCTTTTTAGTTTGTTAATTATGTTCCTGTTTACGTTAGAATTTATAATTTTTGTGATGCCTTTATTTTGACGTTTTCTGGAACATTTTCGACCACATTCTATTTGATTCTCGAGACCGAAAACTTCTAGAACCCTAATAACCTATATAAGCGGATCAATTTCGCCGCTGGAGTCGGTTTATATTGAGCAGTCGTGCGCGAATAACTGAAACGTCAAAGTAAAGAGTTTGACAGTTGTGAAATTTGTTCGAAGGATATTAATCAAGAGTGACAACTATTTACATTATAATTGGTCATTGTAGGATTCCTGCATTTACTATAAGAACCCACATCCACACAATTATTTTTTCTAATTATCGATTTAGATCTAAATGAATGTTTCATCCTACAATAAAGTTTCTTCATCTACGTGACGTGTTTCTACGCTAAGGCAATTTCGAGGTTACAATATTACATTTTGAAATATTCATCTGAAGTTTAATTCACAGTCTTGAGAAGTCATTATTTTAAGTAATTTTAGATCTTCAGCATATAATAAGCAGTTGACCTCAATATCGGGTATAATATCATATATGTAATATGTTAAATAGTAAAGGTATAGATCCCTTTCGGACACCAGATGTTACTGGATAATCAATAGATTTGAAACCAGATACAGTTGAAAATCAATGTTAAACTTGAAATTATACAGGGTTAACTATGACTAAGTACAAAAATTTTAACCACGTGCTCATGGAGCCCTAAAAGGGTTATTCCAGAATTTTAGCTTTTTTCCTATGGAAAGTCGGCGCCTATGATGAGTATAGACTGAGATGGCTTATGGGTTAGATACATAGTTGGCATTACATCTGTCAACAACTACCATGCGGTCGTTTGCAATATTTCTAAATGCAGAAACGACAATAATTAACATTCTTATTAGTAATAATACCTGATGGGTAGGTAACAGTTAATCCAGTTACCTCCAGTATTTTGCATTCGTTTTTCATTATTTGGTTACAAACTGGTAAAACTACATTTTCACTCACTACCGATAAACACACTTCCCGCAGGTACAGTTGTTAGATACAATGCCTATGTATTATAACAAAATCGAAGAAAGGGGTGGTAGGTAGGTTCTAATAGATAACAGAAAACGTTTAACACCCGCGGCAGTCTTGTCCCATAACCTAGAAAAACAAAACGGCGAACTATATTCTGAGAAAATATCTGTATCCGACACATATTTCTTTATTTATTAACTATAAAATGTTTTAAATTAAAATAAGGCACTAAAAACTGAAGAAGAACACAAAACTACAACTACACAGGAATTAAATTATAACATGACAGCGAACCGACTCGACTGGACCGACTGCCGACTGTGGCCGACTGTTGCATGACGGTTGCTTCCTGGTTGCATACTCTGATTCTCGCATTGGCGGCGTTAAATAAGGATTTAATATAATATCGAAAACAATTTTTTTTCGCTTTATAAATAAGTTTGGAAATTTTTTGAAAGGAAATTCTGTTAATTCTTATTTTTTTCTATCCCCTCTTAAAATATTTGTACTTAGTCATAGTTAACCCTGTATTATTTAAATAATATAAGAAAAAATGTTTGACTCAGCTACCATCATCTGCCAAGGTTTGTCATAGAGCCTGTAGAATTCTCTATATACAGATATATGGTTCAGTAAGAAGCAAATTTGTGTATAATTATCTATAATTGATGTATCATTTTTCAGCATAACCAAAAAATCCTTAAATAGAATCAGTGGAGCATCAAGCATTTTGATTGGTAAGGGTAATATGACTCATTCCTAATTTGTTAAAATGTTGTTTATTATAAAAAATAAAGAACAGCTCGTATTTAAAGAAAAAAAATACAGTTAATATATCTCTATACAAAAACAAATAAAAATATCTCATAAACAAAAGCAATTATTTAATAACAAATGTAGTCCTTTCATTTTGTGAATAAATAATCATTATTATAAATTCCGTTATACATTGTTGCCATTTGATGAAATAGTAAAGGATCTGGGGGTAGAAAGGAAGGGGCAATTATCCTGATTTCTGTCTCCCTCTTTGGATATGCCCAATAAAATACATGATTATATAGCTACAGATTATACAGAATAGATTCTACATGTCAAAATAAAAAAAACTCATATGTTGTTATGTGATTTTTATTTATAAGAATTGTTTTCATGCTACATTTAAGCATCTAATTTGAAAATGTTACATCATTTGTATTTAAAAACAGTTCTAAAATACTACTCCATTTTTCCAGTTACATATTACCAATTTCAATATATATAGAAGTTTTCTTATTTCAAATAGAACAATCTGTATTTTTTGCTTTAACTTGCTCAAAATAAAATTCCTACTTCCTAATATTCTAGACTTTGACGTCTTTTGAGATTTTTGCCACATTTTCTGGTTTTTGTCGTTTAAGTATAAAATATGCTACACTATGCTTTATTTTCGGCTCTTTCCGAAAATGCAACATGTTTCATTTAAAATAACGAAGTTTACGGCTACTTCCGGTATTTCCGGAAGTAGCCAAAAGTTTAAAATAATTTCTTTAAAATACTCGTATGTGAAATATCCTGTAAAGAAATTTTCAAATCTATATCTCACTTGGTTCTCTATATTTACTTTATTCTAGTAACTCTGTAGTTATAGATAATTACTGTAAGTGCGCAATTATTTCCAGTAATGTTAGTAAGAATTAATAGTTTGTTTGAAAATAATATATTAGAAATGCATTTGTTTATATAGAGAATATAGTTCTCATTCAATTCAGATCTGATTAAAATATAGCAGGTATAGGCAACACATATTACATAAATACCAAATTCATTTTGAAGCGTGATAGGTGTATACTCAGGGTAAAGAAAAGTTTACAGATAATTCTAGAGCAGATTCTATATTCAAAAACACGAAAAAAATTCCTATAAATTTAGGTCCGCAATTGCTTCGTTTTTGAAATACACTAACTGCCAAAAAAATTTTGCAAAGTAAAACACAATATCCTTCTCTTTATTTTTTTTATATGTCTGTTTATATAATTTCCCTTTATTTTAATTAAGCATTATTTATCATTAATTCTTATACTTTCAGTTTACTGTATTATTAAATTAATATAAAAATATTCGTCAATTTTTTTTATCAAAAAGCAAAGGCATAACTTCATTTGATGACGTTTAAGGCGTCGGTACTTGAATCGAGGTGACTAGATTGCTGTGGGTTCAACCCCCGCAGCCAGTAGACCATATACATCCTAAGCTATATTCGTGGAGAGGAATGGTACCCTCTTTGCGAATATGGTAGGAAGAATGTTGGCTTGGGTCAATGTGAGAGATTGATACCGGTTAACATTTGACCCCCCTAATTAATGAAGCTTTCCAAGGTTCCCTCATTCCTGCACTGAATGGTGGTTAGGGCTTACCAACATAAGTCGTTCCTGAGCGCAAATGCGGCCTACTTAATAATAACATGCCGCCCCCTCTCTCGCACAAGTCTTCGACTTCTGGGCTAATATTTGTGATTAGAATGAGGGGAGAGATATTATTATTATGAATTTATATATTTGAAATAAAGTAAAAATTACATTAAAAAATGTCATTACATTATTATTACACTATTTATTATTCACAATATTTTAATATTTAAAAAGCTGTAGGTACTATAAATGATTTACTACATTGTACTTGCTTGTATATATTGCTAACATTATACTAAATAATTTCAGATACGGTACAGAAATAAAACACACGCACAATAAAACTGTTTTTTTAATTTTTAAAAATTACAATATTTTTTAATATTAAAGCAACCTTTTGTGAAAATATAAATATTATTTTTCTTCTTGTATTATATATTTGTTTGGGACTAATATCTATATTTTTGGTAAAATGTTTGTTTGTGACCCTGATATAACTTCTCCGTTTTTTTTAGCTGGTCAATAGGTGAAGTTTTGTTCTGCCGCAGAACAAAACTTTTTCTCGCATCTGCACCTTTATTATTTTTAATATTAGTATGATTAAAACGTCAAAATTTATCCTGAAGATGTTGAAATAATACAACAAAACATCAACGATTATAAAATGAGTGTTTTTGTTTTCCTATTGACCTATAATACAGCTAAAAAACAGAGAATATATATTTTTAATAGGTTCTGTTTTTCCCACTACAGGGTGTTTCGCATAAGACCCGATACAAAGCAGGTGCATGTGGGGGGTCCTAAAATATTGCAAATTAATCAAATATCAAACATACCTATATATTGAAGCAATACAAGGTGTTCATTGAGGGTGAGCCATCCCTGAAATTATATCAAACATTTTTTCCGTTGATTCAATTTAAAAAGAATGATAGTATCCCGCGCATAATTCATTTTAACTTTTTTACTCTTGCCAAATTTTAAAACATTAAGGTTTTTAAGCTGAAAAAAATCATTAATTAAAACAAGATTTAATGCTTATAAGAAGAAATCAAAAAGTCAGTAGTAGGTTTTGTCTTTAAAATTTGACAGTTAGTAAAAAACTATAAAATATAATAGTGTGTAACTGTGTTTCTTGATAATTCAATTTCTCGAGA
Source organism: Monochamus alternatus (assembly GCA_037114965.1). Taxonomy (NCBI): domain Eukaryota; kingdom Metazoa; phylum Arthropoda; class Insecta; order Coleoptera; family Cerambycidae; genus Monochamus; species Monochamus alternatus. Next base: position 91,812,019 of record CM073427.1, on the reverse strand, counting down.
TAAACGTTTATCACTTATTTGCGGTTCATCTTCAACTGTTTGCAAAACATTTTCTTCATATTGTGCCCTTATTACACTAGGATGTTCTCAGATATTATGGAAAAATTTTCCTGCCTCTCGAGCCCATTTTTCAGCATTAGAAAATGTTTCTCTATGGGGAATCGCTCGACTTGGAAATCTCCTAAGATATTCTTCCACACTTCTACAGTTTCCTTCACAGAAATCTGGTACATGTTTACTTGTTCGCTGAATATTAATTTTCCAGCCATTTTCAACAACAAACATTAGCAGAAATGAAATAATTCTATTACTAACTGCAAAATTTTAGATAAAGACAAAGGCGACTATTGACTTTTTGATTTCTTCTGATTTAAATTCTGCGCAGGATATTATCATTATTTTTAAATTCGGTCAATGGAAAAAATAACTCACCATCAATGACTCATCAAATTTACTAGATCACATAGTTAAAGAAGGCCAATAATAAACTTAAATCATGTACCAAATTTGGTTATTTCTAGTTTGAAGGTCTTAAACTCCGCCTGTGTAATTTTCTATATAGGTATGTTTAGTTAAACAACAATATTTTGGGACCACCTACTTGCTCTGTATGCTGCACACCTGTATATTGAACAACATTTTTCACACCCCTGCTTGAAATAGTATATCCATGCATCTTTTACTGTTATGTTTAATGGAAACTTTTAGCGCTTCATCTAAATCACAAATTTTCTGTTTGCAAGACATAAGCGCTTTAAGAGCTTTTGATAAATCTCTTTTGCATGCCATAATTATAGGGGATTCTTGTTTGTTATTGTGGCAATTCACATCTGCTTTATGTTTTAGTAATAAACGAATAATTTGCTTATTGTTTCTCCTAACAGCATGGTGTAAGGCAGTCCATTGGTTGTAATCACATACGTTTACTTCGGCATTGTTAGCTAACAGTAATTTGACGATGTAGATATGACCCCAGCTACTGGCTTTCATCAGTGGTGTTTTTCCATGATCGTCTCTATAGTTTACAGTGACCTTCCATTCTAACAGCTGTTTTACACAACTCAAGAATCCTTTTGAAGCTGCGTAGTGCAAAGCGGTTTTATTGTTATTATTATAATGATTAACGTTAGCACCACCACCTTTCAGGACTGTAGCAGCATCGACGTTGCTGAATATCACACTTATCACAAAGGGTGTGTTACCATTATAGCATTCAGAGTCAATGTCGATATCAGGAAAATTTTGGATAATCTGTTTTATCCATTTCACATGGCCTCGACGAGCAAGGAAATACAAATGGCTTTGACCTTCCAAATTCTTTTTATTTAAGAATTCTGCATCCAAGTCGACTTTACCAAAGAAGTATTCTAGAATGTAATTATTTTTTTTATTGCATGCAAGGTGCAATGGAGTGTTTCCTTGTTTATCTACACCCCATTCCTTCAAACAGTGCTCCTTTGTTAGTATTTTTATAGCCTCTAGATTTTCGGAAGTAACCGCCAAGTGAAGTAAGCTCATTTCGGTCTGCCCAATCTGAAATTACAAATAAATTATTATGCACGAAATTTTGTAATGGGTGTCCCACTGGGAATTGTGTCGATCGTTATCTAGGAAAATACTTATCCGAAATATTTGGCAGTTCCTGAAAATGGCTCTGTTTCGTTTTCATTTGGCCACCCTGTATAGATATTTACATTACAAGCTGTCAAAGCTTACTTTTAGATGCAAGGTATGCAAATATCCGAGGCGAAGAGAAGCATAGCTGAGGCTATCCTCGAAAATCTCATTTATCAAGGATGATATATCAAAGTTTTTGTTAGAAGCTCGTGATGACATATATTTAATGAAAAGAGTAGTAGCGATTTTTGAAGTAGCTGGGGCATGCTGAACTGAAGCTATATAATCTAAAAATGACGGACGTGGAGTATTAAAATTGTGTCATGTTAGTGCAGATTCTTATTACAAAAAATAATGTGCAAAGAAGATTTGTAGTAATAGACGATTGGTTAACATTTGTTAATCGTAATATGCACCTTCAACAAAAAAGGCTCAAGATGAACGCTTCTTTTATCGGTATGAGCGTGGCAGATGTGTAAATCAGGTGGCTGGAAAGCATTCAATTTCAAAAAATCCGTACGACATAGCTAAATTTCTTAAAATTTCAAACTAAAACCAGTACACTGGCCACACGTTTCGAAGAACGTGCTCTACATTACTAGTAACATCCAACGTGCCCCAGGTGAGGACATTTTAGATATGAAAAGGCACTGGGGATGTCGTCAGGGTAGCGGAAGGAGGTAGCAGAGGTAACAGATTCAGTGACCCATAAAATAGAACTTGCTAATAAAATCATACCTGAAAAATTGATATCTATTCAGCACAACAAACATTTCAAGTGATGTTGTTTTAGAACAGGATTTCAATCAACATTTGCCGTTACATCTTTCAGGAACATACAACAATGGTAATTTTACATTTAATTTCCACTCTAAATAAACATTTGACATTAATAATTTGACTTGTTTTTTCGTCACCCAGAGCACGAAAGTTTTCCATACTTAGCAACAAAACTTAGCATGTTTTACTTTCGCTTGCCTCTTTAAAATAAAAATTATTTAGCGGGGCGAATGAAAATTTTCTAGTTGTGTACGCCCCAGGGACTTTACTATGTTGACAAATTTTCAAATATTTCAGATCAGTATTTTCCTAGACAACCATTGACGTAGTGTCCGGTGGGATACCCTGTATAATTTTTATAGAGAAAAACTAATACAAATCAAAATTATATGAACAGTTACAAAAATAGATATACAGGGTGACCCATTAAGAATGGAAACACTCGTGTACAAAAGTTGTTTATGGACTGATTTGATCCGGGTTTCTTTTAACAGATATACTTCCAAAATCCATCTTGATACAAAATTTGAAGACGAAATTTTGATTTCGATTTTTATTAAAAAATTTGACTACACCACTGGATTTAGGAGCTCCTCGAATGCATTTGTATTAATTTCTGCTAAAAAAAGTTTGTCCCTAAGTTATGGCAATATCCGCATCACCAGTGTTTGCCGTTGTCGGTGAACCTATTCTTTTATAAAAACCGAATAGAACCCAAAGAGAAATAAAATTAAATAACTTAAACACTGGTGTAATAATTATTAATAAGAACCATAAAAACCAGTACACAAAAACAAAAATTACTCTAAATAAAGTCTAAATAAAGTCGTTCGTCAGTAGCAGAGAAAGATGGAAGCGATACAGTTTACATTCAAACAGGTCTCCAAGTACTTCTCAGAAGTGTTAAAGAAATTATACTGCCACCAGACATATACCTGTTTCGAGCTATTTGTATAACCCAACAGTAGGGACCATGAGCAAGCGTTCTACATCGCAGTAGAAAGCATTGAAATCTATACTCGCGTCAAGAATTCAGACGTCTTACGTCACGACTGACGTTACACATTTGTTTTTATTGTCAACGTAATTTTCGATATTTGGTCGCGTTGAAAACAATAATTTTTTGCAATTTAGTGCAATATATAATGTAAACATTTAGTGTAGCATATAGTTTTATTACTATCAGTTGCAGTTTCTTAAATATTTTGATAAAAATATAATGAATTATTCATTTGTTCGTATGACGTAAGTCGTCTGAATTCTTGTCGCGAGTATAGCAACCTTTATCGCAATTTGGAAATGAAATTCCGTGTTTGCAACATATTTGTTATCGTCGAATTGTGATAGAGGTCGCTAGCTTTTAATCGCTTTTACTGCGATGTAGATCACTAAATGTAGCTATGCTACTTGCATTACACTTTGACCTTGTTCAAGTTTATTTAGATGTAGAGGATAAGACTTTTTAGAGATATAATCAATATACTTCACCTTTACATTATTTAGTCCCTCCACATCCAGTGCAAGAAGTATGTTGTTGTATCTATTCTTTATGCTGTGGAATAATAAGCAGTACTTCATTTCCTCCGACAGCAATGAATTAGCTATATCATTTTGTATATGTAACAATGTATCCAATTCTAATAGTGATCCTGACAACATCGCGTAATCAAAACAGTTCATTTGAAGAAAGTCATCTCTTTGCAAAATGCACTTTTTGCATGCTGAAACACTATTTTCTGATATGCACTTAATTACGTATGTATTTAACTCATCGGGTGGTTTTATCAGTTCTACGGGCAAGAACAAAATGTTATCGCCGTCTCGCATTATTTCGGAATGCTCATCTAGATTTCTTAATTTACTTGTATCCATCGTAATTCCAGTATCAAAGTAACTTCCGTAGGCAGAGAATAAATGGAAAATAGATCTCCCCAAAAAATCGGTCTTAGAAACATGATCTTCTTCACTTATTAATTGTATGACTTTACTTTGTTCCTTGTTAACGATGGCGGAATGAAGTGGCAGTTGTTTTGTTATCATATTATCAATAAATAAGCGGACAGTGGTTAGCTCTTTCAAGTATAGCATTCGAAAGATGGTAGTCATATCAGAAGGGGTGTTTCCCTTCATCTGTTTCTTTACTGTATGTAATATCCAACGTGCAGCTAAAAATTCAGCGTACGTCGTGTGACTAAATATTGGTATACCATCTTTTCCAAATCCTGTTACGAAAAAATCTTTGGGGTAGTCATTTTTAAAAATGCGCACATCTTCATCAAATTCTTCCAAGTCAAAAACATTTTTTAAAGCTTCATCCCTAAAGAATACCTTCAAAGCTAGTTTACATGCAGTTCTAATATACCATTCCTTCCGTATTCCATAATCGTTATCGACTTTTAAATTTATAAACTTTTCGTATATATCATGAATATACCATTCATGTTCTTTCAAATTATTCTCTGGATTCAAAAAAATCTCTGTTAACATCATAATTTGTTGCCATGTACCTATAAAAGAATCTTCAAACATGTGCCTTACGTTGTCTATTGCTTTCATGATACCTTTAATATCATTTTTATCTTTATTCTTTTGGTTTAGATACTTCTCAATAAATTTTCTTTGATTTCTTTTATTCAATTCTGTAAGTTCCATAGAGAGTACACCAAAAACCTTTTCAAATTCCAATTTCAAATGTGGTCTGGCCACAATCCAAATTTTAAATCCCTCTTTGCTGGCTGATTTAAATAGGTCTAATAAACCTGGTTCGCAAACTTCTTCATAGTCGTCTACTAACCATATGATTTGTTCTTTTAGTTCACTATAAAGTGATGTTAAAAAAGTATGAAACTGTTCACTTAGGTTAGCAGTATGACAGTTGTAGGAGAAATTAATAAGTTCCTCTACTGTTTTAAGTTTTTTGATGGTAGCACTATGTTCTTTTAGATTCATGTGGATTACCCAGTGCTTTGATGACAATTGTGAATTTATAAAACTGAGAAATGTAGATTTTCCCATACCAGCGTTATTACAAATTAGATTTACATTACAATTTTTAAAGATATTCGTGATAGACGTGTCTTTCTCAAGGTGATACGTTAAATATGGCCTTAGAATTTCAACTGATCCATTCGTCTGCATTAGTAGAAAAGAATCAAGATTCAAGTATTCAAGTATGAAGTAAGTACGATGGCTGGATAGATCCTGTATAAAATTTGTATATGCACTCGTAAATGGAATTTGTGTTGTAATAATATGATGAGGTTTTTCGTACAATTCATCATAAGACAGAATAAGATCAACGATATTTATACTTGTATGATTCTTTATTTTTGCATTCCATGGAAAATTAAATATGAAGAACACACATTCATCCTCATTAAAAACATTGCTTTTTAGTACTGGAACCTTTACTTGACGATTAATGTAGTATGTGGGTAATTCATTTCCTCTACCAACTACACATTTTTTATGTAATAAATCAATATATACGTCGACAGATATTTCTTTCATAATGTTGGTGCCATATTTGATTATATTGCTGTACTTGATTAGATTATATAAATCAATATCTGTTTTGCCCTGGAATGAAATCATCAGCTTTCTCGAATAATTAATATATATTTCATCTTCAATGTCATTAAAATTCTGAAATACTTTTATTGTATCGAGAAAGTTTAGACTTTGTTTCTTAATATTGAACACAACTGAATATATATTTAGTGCAGGCAACAATTTACTTATGAAACTATTAAATAGTCTATTAGATGTTGTAAGGAAAAGAGGAACTCTTCGTTGAATAATCATAAATATGTATAGAAGTCGGATAGTGATACTCTCATTGTAAAATGAAAGTGTATCACTATTTGTAGTAAAGGAAGATGACAATTTATCTTTTACATGTTTAGGTATAAGTTGATCCCAATCTGTAAATTCTATCCTTAAATCGTTAGAAAAATTTTGTATTTCGTGAAAAATTTCGTTCCATATCAACACTGACGAAGTTTTTTGGGCAATCACTGTTACATCGAATTTATTGAGAATGTTGTTTAAGACTGATTCATTTATTTCTTCAAGAGGATGGGGTGGTATAAAATCTGAGATAAGTATGTCCAGCAACTTCACCTTTACATCAAGTTTCCAAAGCTTCATACAATTGTCTTTCTCTACCCATGTATAAAAAAAGTTTACTATGATCTTAGCAGTATCATCATTTATTGCCAACAAACTCCGAATTTCATTGTTTATTGATTCAATATCTACCTGTTCTGTGTAAAAGTAAAATTGATTTATAAAGTTTGGGTTATATTTTTTACTTTTATTCGTAATCGTTAATATGCTATTTGGGTTTGATGAAGTATTTATAAATTTGAAAGAATCTGTACGAGAAAACCCTATATTTTCATTTACTATCTCTTGATTAACCGTACAATTATTGAAGAGTATGAAGAACATTTCTGTTTCACTGGAAATTTCATGCGTTTCCAAAAAATCTTTGCCTTGCTTGATCTTGAAATAGGCCTCTTCATACTTCTTCAAACCCAGTTTGTTGTCAGTGCTGTCTAATTTCTCTGCTACCACGGGACGTTTTCTTTCCTCATCTTTATGTTTTATCTGCATCATGAACAACTTTTTTTCTCCATTGCTGTGTTCTGTAAAAAGTATTATGTCGTCAAATTTGTCCACTTCTCGTGGATTGGAAAGAATCCAGAAATCCTTGACATCTTTATCTAAAAGGCATTTTAAAGCGATTAAGGCAAGCACTTTTCTTTCGTAATGCTTGCCGTGTATTCCTGACTCATTCCTCTTTTTAGATCTCTGGAACAAAATGTCATAAAAATAAAAAAAAGAAAATTTAGCTTACTTATCTTATGATTAAAATCAACAGCCTTTTAGATAATAATTTTTATGTTTGTATTTGTTTAGTGACAAATATTTTGTAGTGTATTCGATAATAACTTTCATGAATTTTGCTTAGATTTCTTTAAATGTTGCTATTTCTTTGTTAAGTTCGTATATAGTGTGTCCCAAAAAAATTTTCTAAATCTTTTTATTATATATTTTTTACTTCATCAATGTAATGAATAATTCATTAGTTTCATAATAAATCTATTTTTCTTCAAATTTTCTGTAAGATATTTTTGTTTCTAATTGGTCTCCTAATACAAATAGTACACTCAGTGAATGGTATACAGGGTGGCCACTTTTACGACGCCAAGGAGAGGGATCCTGGATACGGCAATAGAGTGGTTTATATTAGGAAAAGTTGCACATTTTTATGCCTTTTAATTGTATGAAAAGAAATAACAGATATTTTGTGAGAAAAGTGCATTTTTTTCCGTTCATAACATTTTTATTTTTGAAGTAAATGTTATATGAAATTTAATACTCTTACATTGTTCGCCATAAGCTTTCCATGAAAGTGGACTAGATTCCCAAATATTCCTAGTCAACTTTTCATTTCCTTATGGCTGATTTTGATATCATCTAAGGGAGAGAAAAAAAATGAATTTCCACCTCCATTGGAAAGCTTATGTCGAACAAAATAAGGATATTAAAATTTCATATTATTTGTGTGTATAATGTATCGGAAAAAATAAAATAAGGAAATGTTTAGTGAAACTTATTTAATGTATTATATACATTTTTTTACTCGATAAGCTGCAATAGCAATTCCATACCTTATCACCCGCTCGATAGTTTTTTGGACAATTTGAACAAAATGTTATTGATTTGTTAGTCCATTTTTGTATTTCAACGTGTAAATTAAAAACCAAAAATAAGATAATACCTTAACCGAGACCCATCCAATCGAAATTTTAATGACGATTGGATATGGGACAGAAATCGAACACAGACTAAAGCCGTTCGTTTGTTTGCTGAAGTTCATCCAATTAATCGAAGTACGATTAGCAAAATCGAAACTCTATATTGGGAGTAGGGTCATGCGAAAGATCCTCCTCGACAAAACCCTTTAAAAATATAGGAAGAAACCTGGTTGAACATGTTGTTGGAAGATGAAGAAAATCCTGTGCAAAACTTGCACAAGTTTATTGAAGATGATTCTAATGATCATAAACTCGACTTTTGCGAATTAATTATAGCTTATATCGGTGGTGAGCAGACTGCTTCAGAATTGATACTTCTGATGAAGCTGCGCTCACATTAGATAAGCACGACAATCAGAAGAACTGCCGTTATTGGGCTGACAAAAATTCCCACCATATTCAAAAAACAAACGTTTGGGTTGGAATTATTAGAGATCGTATAGTAGGTCCTGTTTTTTTCAATAAAAATGTAACCGGACAAACATACCTAACTATGCTCCAAGATGAATTGGTTCCTGCTTTAACGGTTTTAGTTTCCAATAATTTGGATTCCGATTTATTTTTTTATTTTGCTCAAAATGTACAGACCTATCTCAGTGAGTGACTAGTAAGATCACCCGACCTTACCCCATTAGATTTTTTTATAAGGATATGTAAAAAATAAGGTGTGTGCTACTAAACCTAATGACATCACCGACCTTCAACAAAGAAGCAAGGAAATTAGGCAAGTAATGACGGAAGTATTACAAACTGTTTGGAATTCTTTTTATTATCGATTAGAGTATTGTCAGCAGCAAGGTGGAGAACACTGACATTTTTTGTATTAAAGAAGTTTCAGTAAACATTTCCTTATTTTATTTATTTCCGACACATTGCTTACAAAAAGTAACAAAACAATACGTAATTGTATTTGCAATTGAGAAAATTTTAAAATAAAAAATTTATCAATTTATCCCTGCATTAAAAAATTTGAGTGTTGCTGCAACCTCCATATAATTTAAAAAAATAAACAAACCTTTTTGTAACGTGACCCGTTGAAAATAAAAATTGACGTGTTTAAGGAACTTTGCGACAAGCTTTATTTATTAAGTTACAAAATTTGTTCCAGTTTCACTTTCAGTACACTTTCCACTCGGTATACATACTGGGGCTGTGAATCCCGGGATTCCGAAAATTCAGGATACAGGGATTCTGCGAATTTTCAGCCCCAAAAATCCCGGGATACCGCCAGCTTGGTTCCCAGTAATTTCGGGTTTAACCTTGTCAATTTTATAGATACGTTGCAGTCTAATGTGAAATACGAGGCCGCATAATTATTAATTAATACACAGATATTATATTTAATTTAGTGACCACGACTAAATTGGACATTGATCTCATTTTTAAAAAGTAATAACTGCTTTACAGTCTAATAGATATTTTTAATACGGCTCTGTTCAGTGCTTAAAAGCAAAGTCTGAGAGATTCTATGCAGCCATTTCAGCCAGGTACAAGTACAAATAAAAAAATTTCGTTACGTTCTACTTTAACCAAAGAAATGGAATTATATAAAAATGGTATATTCTACGATTTTTTTTATTATCAATTTCACCTACAAGTGTAAAATCGGAGAAGGTCTTGTCGACGTAGTCCACCAAAATTCGTTCGAGTTTAAATCCAAATGTGCTGAATGAATTAGTTTTCTTATATATTTTTTCCAAAATTTGTATAATATATGATTATTTTTATTAATTATAATTAACGTTTTTTTTTTATATTTATCATTCTGTTATTTTTAAATAAATAAAACTTAAAATAATATTAATTTTTCATAATATACTTATCGACATTGTCGACAGCAATCCATCCTGGAATTCGGGATTATACATTTCTAATCCCGAAATCCCGGGATCGAAATTTTTTCCGGGATTGACGGCCAAATACATACATATACAGGGTAACCCTTTTTTTCTACGGAAAGTCGGCGCCTATGATAAGCATTGACTGAGATGCCTTAGATCCATAGATAAAACTTAGATCCGTCAATAATGTCAACTACCATGCGGTCGTCTTTTTGCAGCGTTTCTAAATGCAGAAACAACAAAAATTAACATTCTTATTAGTAATAATACCTGGATAGGTAACAGTTAATCCAGATAGCATTCGTTTTTCATTGTTTCATTACAAACTGGTAAAACTATATTTACACTCATTAGGTACAACTACTCACTACCGATAAAACACACTTCCCGTAGATACAGTTAAATAAAATGCCTATTTATTATAAGAAAATCGGACGAAAGGGGTATGGGTGGTACTAATAGGTAGGTAATAGAAAACTTTTAGTGGCAGTCTTATCCCATAACCTAGAAAAACAAACTGGCGAACTACATTGTGGAAAAATATCTGTACCCGACACATATTCCTTTATTTAATAACTATAAAACGTTTAAAATTAAAAGAAGACACTAAAAATTGAAGAAGAACACAAAAATACAACGTAAACACAGGAATTGAATTGTGACATGACAGCGACACCAACAGTTGCTTGCTGGTTGCCTACTCTGATAGTCGCACTGGCAGCGTTAAATAAGGATTTAATACAATATCGAAAAAACATTTTTTTCGCTTTATAAATAAGTTTGAAATTTTTTTGAAAGGAGATTCCGTTAATTCTTATTCTGTACCCTCTTAAAATTTGTACTTAGTTATAGTTACCCTGTATACAAGTACATACATTAATAATAAAAAGTATATACTTTTAAAAAACGAATGTAATAAATCACTAGAACATATCGGATACCTGTACTTCACCGAACTCATGTGAAATTAGAATTAATTGTACTTACATTTGGACGGCTGTTGCTTGACATTTCAACGCTGATCTGGTAATATTAATATTAATTCATTGAACTCTCACTTTTGAATCACAGTAATTTTCACTAAAACTAACTAAATACCTAATTAAAACTTCAAGTTACGATTAAGTACGGCCTACAGTAATGAAGAGAGGAGAAAGGGGTATCAAGTATTTATCAGTAAATGTTTTGCTCATTTGAGTACAGGGGCGTAATAGCTAAAATTTACTCAAAATTTCTTCAGTGCGTTCTCATGATCAATTGGTTAAACAAATAGAGCTATTATTATGCATTGCCACTCAGCGATGCACACTAAGATAGAATTCTATTTTGTGACGTAATAAACATAAGCAAAATATATTTGTATAATATTTTATCGTAAATCTCACCGGGCAAATGGAAGAAGTATTGCGTTATGTCATTATGTACCAATATTGTATATAGCGCCTTATAAAAAATATTTCATCGTGCCAAAGAAATGAAAAGAAAAATGTGGTGCAGCGCGATGAAGCGCGACGAAATAAGGTTTAAGAAATAATTAAAATGTAAAGTTGTAAAGAATCAATTTAACTTTTCCAGTAAACTACCAGAATGTATAAAGGGTGTTTAGAAAATTAATGGTAAAGCAAACCTTTTTTTTTCATTTATTGTATTTAGCGCTTCATTCCGATTCCAAATAACATGCAGTTCATGTTTGCTCCTACCATTCACGAGACGTAGAATGTTATTTGAGGCATTTATTAAATTTTACTATCTGACTTCACTAATTAAGCCTTTATTATTTTGAAAAAATGATAAACAAAAGTGATAAATATGGATTTTTTAAATATTTAAGGATAAATTAAATCAATAGGAATAGCAGTAAGAAATTAATTTAAAAAAATGTTAAATCATTATTCATTACTTTTCTTTATTATTTTTCATATTAAAGCAACCCTATGTCTGGACGTAACCAACAGCATCGTCGCCGTAATTTTTATGAGCGTATCTATATAGTAAACAAAGAAATAAGTTACGTTTAACAATATAGTAAATACACCACATCACCACTAGTAATTATGATAATGTTAGAAACGGAAAATGATAGACATCTGCTTCCTTTGGCTCTCCGTATTTGCTGCACTAATGAAGTTGGAATTAGCACCAATAAATATCACAAGTATAAAATTAAATGACTTGTGGCATATTAAAAATAATCGCCCTGTTACACTTACACAAAACCCGCTTCTATGATATCGCATTTTCGGCCATATAGCTTTGTTTACATTCCATAGCAATTTATTAATGTTAATATTTTAATTATTATTTGATTATTGCCGTCAGACACATGTTCTGACCTTTCAATATATTTGACAGATCACCCTGTAGTACATTTTAAACCAATATAAAATTCATCTATCATTCGAACTGTAAAATTTTGCACTACAGTTGCATTTCTTCCTTGGTGATTAAAACACTCGCTCACAAAACAGAAAATTCCGAGTTCAGGCGAGTTGATTATTACAATTCTGATTCACATTTTATCCATGTCTTGTTGTCAAGTTTGTGGTTCAAGTATCTTCATTCCTTACTTTATTTTTACGTTACAAAATGGTAAAGAATAACTACTATCTATATATTACAGTATTACCTATGATGTTACAAATATTTCTTTCTATACGTTATTAATATTATTTCCAGGGCTGGGTCCATACCTGATCATGTATCGTGTTTATTATATTACATATCTTATCTATCTTATCTACACCGATAACATTTATCGAGATGACTCGGATGAGGATAGCTTTTCCTAAGGTAAGTAGAGTAACTAATATAAATAAACTTGTTAATTAGCCACGCCTAGTTCTTATCTATAGATTAAATAGCGCTTTAAGTAAACAAAAAGGAAGGTAAATCAATTGATTTCCATGAATCAATACTGGCCAAAATAAAGTTTACTTTATCAATTATAGACTTTAAAGTGCAATGGTTATAATAATTCAATTAATAGAGGAAATATTAACGTGCACAGATCACACATTTTACAAAGTGTTTTTAAGTTGTTAATACAGGGTATCCCAACGAAAATTTGGCCCCCCCTATAATTGGAAAACCGAATAATATTTCAAAATTCTCCGAGACCCGTCGATTTTTGTTCTTGGGGGGAGATTTTTTGACAGTCAAGCCAACTCGATATGTTCATCCCCCTAATGCCTGGCAACCCCAACTTAAAAATTTCATATGCAACTGCCCAACTTGTGGCACATCATTTTAAAGCCCTTTTCATTGCGAATACAGTGACGTACCGTTTTTAGAAATCGGTTGAGATTTGACAGAATTATTGGTTACAAACGAAAAGATGACGAACCAACTTACGCGTAGTAATTTCTACACAAATGCCCACCACTAATAAGTTTTTCATCTACTACACATGACCGTATTACCTAATTGTTATTGATGTATCTATCAGTTTACAAAAAAGTCAGAAATGAAATAAAAAAGCCAGCTCTAAGGACCAGGATTGAAAAATACATGAAAATCCCACTTTTGCGACTGGTACGTCCGAAATATGATTTTCCGGCCCCAATGGGCCATTTTCCCGGACCCAAATTGGGAATTTCAGCTGACCAAAAACTTTTCATACCCAGTCTCAGGTCCAGAATTGAAAACACACGAATATACCACAGTCGCGACCGCGACCTCCAAAACAGGATTTTCCCGCCCCAAGGGGTCATTTTCCCGGACCGAAACCCGGAATTTCAGTTGGCCATAAACTTTTCGGGCACAAATCCGGCTTTAGCTCCAAAATTCAGCGTCGACTTCACCTTATCCCGGGAACCGCATTTCAGGCCATTTTCGGCCCCTGGGGCCAATTCCAGACGTGTAGGCCCAATTCTGAGCTCGGGATAGGATTCAGCGTCGAAAAATACATGGGAATACATATGTCACTCTCTTGTGTATGAACTTTTTTTTTTGTGGGGGCTGTGTAATCTATTGATTACAAGTTAAATATAAAGATAACATTTTCTTCGTGTAATTTGAATATATATGTATATATGTGAAAAATGTTTGACCAACACCGTCTTACGCCGCATTCGCCGAGAGTACATTAACAACTGAACTGACTAACTAGTTCTGGACGGTTCGGTCTCGGAATCGATTCTTGCTGTGTTGGATGTGAGTGTTAAAAGTGTTTTTTTAAGGCACGCATGTAAAAGTTCGCTGCGCTCATTCTGCAATTTACATCAGTGCCTTAAAAATACTTTTAACAGAAATATCATACAATATTTTTACTACAAACAGCATTGGAAAGAATTAAACCGGGTAGAAATAAGTTAAGTTAAGTAGCATCGTAGGCACTATAACAAATTTTCGAAGTGGGCCCTTGTCAATGATATATAGTAACCATGGTGGCAACCATTGTTGTATTCATCATTTACGAAAAGTTTGAAACCTTTGGATTTGTCAAACGTTGTGTCTCTTTGCTCTTAAATATATAAAGAAAATATGGAAAAGAACAATCCATTTAAAGAAATCGATGAAGCGGTCAACCGAGCTATTTTGGACTTATTAAGAAAATCCCAGATTCAATATGAAATTGCATACAAATAAGTTTGTGAAGTGGTGTGAAGAAAAAGGTGTTCCTGGAAAATATACTGAAAATGTATTTTTGACTATTCTTTACTATTTTGAGGAGAAATCGAAGGTTTGGAAATCTTCATCTATATGGTCTAATTATTCTATGATTAAAGCTATGTTACAAATAAATAACGACATAGATATCAGCAAACATTTTTAAAATCATTGCGTTTCTGAAGCGTCAAGGAAAAGGTTATCAACCCAAAAAATCAAAGATCTTGACCAGAGACCAAATTAAATAGTGCGCACCGGATGACGAGTATCTTTTGATGAAAGTAGCTACTATTTTGGGAATATTTGGTGCCTACTGCAGAAAGGAGCTTTGCCAGTTGTCTCTCGACAACTTGGAAATTGTGGGCACTTACAGTTCAATATTGGTTAAGATCTCAGATACCAAAACCAAAGTTCCACGAAATTTCACTATCGTTGAAGAATTTTATTTGGATTTTTACCGGAGATACATGGCTCTTCCAGCAAATGTGGGACATCGGAGACTTTTCCTAAAGTATGTGAAAGGCAAGTGTGCGAAAAACCCTGTGGGAATAAATACGTCTGGAAAATTTCCTGCTGCTATTGCTAAATTTCAGCAACTTCCAAATTGTAACCTTTATACTGGACATTGTTCTCGGCGTACGTCGGCAAGCTTATTAGCGGATAGTGGAGCAAATTTAACGACAATTAAGCGGCATAGGGGATGGAAATCTTCAACAGTCGCCGAGGGATACATCGAAGATTCGTTGGAAAGTAAAAATTTGATTGCCGAAAACTGCTTTTAGTGCCATCAATATCAGCGGATTCTGCTCAAACGTCAACTAGGAATGCGGTCGTTTCAGTTGATAGTGGTAGAATTGTGGAAGGATTTATAAGTATTAATTCCATTTTTGAAGAAGTCTGTAGGATACCGTCCTAAGAAATTTTTATCCTTCAGAAATTTGACAAATTTTTAATTGAAGTTCAAGATGATAAATATTTAATGCTAATTTTTAACTTTATACTTGTGTTCTGTTATAGTAGTAGTAGTAGTTCTGTTACAGTATTTGGCATTGCAGGAGCATGCCGCACTAAATGATACCTATTAATGACATGAATTTTAATATAACTGTGAAAATTCTCGATAGCAAGACATACAAACCTCGATCATTTGTAATAAACGGTAAAAGTATACCTACGTTTTAATTTTGAAGTGTATCGCAAATATGCGTTCCTTCATCCCCAGTCTACCAGTCACACCAGATTTTTTATAAAATATTATAACAGAAAATGTTCAGTTCAATCTGTTGGTGTAAATACTTTTAGTAAAATATCAAGTAATATCGCAAAATATTTAAATATTAAAAAACCCAATGAGATACACAGGACACTTCGCAAATCTTCTGCAACATTCGGGGGCAGACATGTTAACAATAAAACGTCGTGGAGGATGAAAATTTTCAACTGTAGCTGAGGGCTACATTGAGGAGTCAGTCTTTAAAAAAACTGAAATAACAGTTTAAATTCTGGAAGGTGAACCAAGTACCAGTATCGGGAACTTCACAATAATCCGAAAAAGAGAAGTGAAGAATTTGAGACCTCTCCAAGCAAAAACGAAAACAAAATTCAAAAAATTTACGGAATTGAATTTTGTCCATCAGTTACCACAGAAAATTGCTTTAACTACGATATTAAAATTGAAATTAACTCAAAAAGTAGTTTTATAAAATTAACTTTAGTTTAAACTGTTCATATGCTGCCCTCTCAGTGACTATCTGCATCTATCACTCCAATTTACAAGACTGGCGATAAGTTAGACCACACAAACTATCGACCGATTAGTTTGGTGTGCATATGCTCCAAAATTATGAAGAGAATAATTGTGCAAGCTTTGCTCCCTTTCCTACTTGAAAACAATATCATTCCGCAAGTTCAACATGGTTTTGTTTCTGGGCGGTCGACTGTCACTAATCTATTACAATCATTAAATGTCTGGACTCAGCTGCTTGATGCTCATCAACCCGTTGACATTATATACCTTGATTTTCCCAAAGCATTTGATTGAGTACCTAAACTGAACTCTTCTGAAGCTAGAGTATTGTGGAATTCATGGTCGACTGCTTGAATGGATAGGTGCATTTCTGACCAACAGAAAATTTAGGATTAGAGTGAACTGCTATTTCTCAAACTGCTACGACGTTCTTTCAGGAGTGCTCCAAGGATCCGTGTTGGGATCAATTCTTTCCCTTATTTACATTGCAGACACTCATAACATAATTAATGCCCATCACATGTTCTATGCAGACGATAGCAAGCTCTATGGAAATTCCATCTTGGATCACGCTGTTCTACAGGCTGATCTAACAGCAATTAATACTTGGAATTAATACTTGGTGTACCATATGATCCTTACCACTGATGAACATAGATAAATGTACAGTTCTTCATATCGGTCATAACAATCCGCATTTCTCTTATCCTCTGTCATCTGGCTTAATAACAGCAGTGGAAAAGCAATGTGATTTGGGTATTGTTATTAATTCCAAGTTGAGTTGATCAGACCATACGTGGTTAAAAGAGCTAACATACTTGCTAAGAAAATGCTAACCTTGCTTTGTACCTTCGCTTTTACAAAACATATATTCGGCCACGTCTAGAGTATGGTATATCGGTTTGGTGTCCATATCTAGTCAAACACATTATGGGATTGGAAAAAGTTCTAAGAAATGCCACATAGATGATTCCAGTGTATCAAAATTTATCAGATCTTCTACCTTCTACGTCTGTTGAAACTTCCCTTCCTCTCGAAGAGACGAGAAAGAGGTGACCGCATTCAGTTATATCGTTCTACTCACAATCTTTTCTCCGTCGACATGTTTTGATTATTTGTTTTAAATGAGGATATACGCTTGAGAAGGCATTCTATGAAACTTCTGCACGAAAAATACAATACAACGGTTAGACAGCAGTTTTTAACGAACAGAACGTTTCATCATTGGAATTCTTTGCCTGATGACATCGTAAGTGTCTCATCTCTAAATGCCTTCAAGAAGAAGTTCGATCGTTTTGTGTCTAGTGTGTTAATTTAGTAGTTCTTTTTGTTATTGTTTAATTATTTGTTTACTTATGTACTATTACTTACTAGTATACTCAACTATTTCTCTTTGGTATGCATTGTATTTCTTAGAATAAGTTTTCTACTTTTGGGAATACTAGATTTTTCTCTGTCCTTCTTATCTTATAAAATAATAATAATAATAATAATAATAATAATAATAATAATAATAATAATAATAATAATAATAGTAAGTAAATGTTTATTGACCACTCATACATACAGATACACGTACATTTGTAGTCATAACTAGGTATAGATTCAAAGTATAAATCTAATCTATAATGCACACATTAAAATCGTCACAAAAAAATACAATAAAAGACAAGTAATGTAGGTAAAATGTAAAATACACATACGAATTGTCAGTAAAAGAAAGTCACATACAGAATAAAAAATATAAAATACAATGAAAATGGCTGTCTACTGGGCGAAAGCCAAAAACTCTTCCACACTATAAAAACAGTGGTCTAATAGAAACGCTTTCGAAAATTTATAAAACTGAGAGGTGGACATATTAGCGACCTGGAGATTTCTGTGTATAGAGATGAACTTATTGTACACCTTTATGTCCACCTTGTTGGTCTGCGTGTCGATAATATAATAATAATAATGCTCGTCATAAAAAATGAAGATGATGGCTTAGGCGATTTTTGTAATAATATGAACGGATCTAAACTAATGTTGTTTATTGAATGAATAATAGTTGCACAAATATTGACAAAATGGGTATTAAAATCATCTGACGTAAGCTGAGTAGAAACCGGAACCTTACTAGGTCTTCTTTCATTATTTACTAGTTTCCAGACAGCCTTATTTTTGTCAGCTGCAGACATTATTTCTCGCGTATAAGCAAGACGTTTTTCTTGTTTCAAGGAATGTTTATAATTACTACGATAATGAACATAAGTGTCCCAATCAGCATGAAGACCAGTAATGTTGTAACGGTGCCGTAGGTGAAACATTTCACTACGCATATCCCGAAGTCGCCGGTTGAACCACTTAAACCTAAATTTAGGAGGGTGATCGGGGATCCTCACATATGGAAAGCATTCGTCAACCTGTGAGACCAACAAGTCAATCAGTGTAGATGCAAGAAAGTTTGAATCTAACATGCCTTCAAAATCGGGCCAGTTTTTGGACTCATTTCTCAGCTTGTTTGAGAATTTAATAATTTTTTTCTCGGTAACGTTTCTACTCATTTTCCAATCATTAACAAAGTGAGTGGATGATTGAAATTTAAGTAAGAAAATATAGACAGCTTTATGGTCAGATATATGAGGATCACATACACCTGTCGATATAGTATCCGTAGATAAATTTGTTACAATATTGTCAAGACAAGAACTACTATATGCGGTAACTCTGGTGGGTTCATCAATACAGTGTCGTAAATCAAACATGGAAAATATATTAGAAATATCATTGATAGCAGATACACAACTTCCAAGATTCAAGTTTATATCCCCAGCAATTATAATACTCTTGAAATTATTATATAAAAAATTTAACAAATCAATTAGGTTTTGCTTAAAAATATTGATATTTCCAGATGATGAAGATCGGTACACCGATACTACGACACAATTCTGATTGATAATCTGAACGCCACAGAACTCCGCATGAACAGGAGTACAATATGGACTAAGATCTAAAGTCTTAAGTTGTAAATTGCAAGAGCAATAATAATAATAATAATAATAATAATAATAATAATAATAATAATAATAATAATCCACTTGCTCCAATGCCTTGCGGTGGCCGACCCCATAGTGAGGTGTATTGAACAACTCATGCCGCTCTGGAGGACCCGCTTTACCATAACATCGGCTAATGCAAGGGTCCAGACAGAGCCGGTTTTGTTCAAAAGGGGAGTGTTCCAGGGAGATTCTCTGAGTCCCCTCTTGTTTTGCATCTCACTGCTGCCATTATCCGTTGCACTTCGTCGTACCCGGGGTTACAACTGCGGTACCCCAGGAGACCGGAGGCATAAGGTCACCCATTTGTTCTATATGGATGACCTTAAACTCTATGCCTCCGGAGAGAGGGATTTAAATCAGTCCCTCAGAGTGGTACAGGAGTACACGCAGGCGGTTGGGATGGAGTTCGGGCTGGACAAATGTGCACTGGTTCATCTCAAGAGAGGACGATGCGGTGCATACGGAGAGGACGCCCAGCTCATAGACGGAAGCATCTTCCACCATCTAGATGCCGGAGAGTCGTACACCTATTTGGGTGTCCCACAGCGGGGCACTCATGAGGTGGCAACGGTGAAAAACGCTCTCCGCGGCAGGTATCGGCACCGCCTCCGACAAATCTGGTCTTCGGAGCTGTCGGGTAAGAACAAGGTGAGTGCCACAAATATGCTTGCCGTTCCGATCCTTCTCTACTCCTTTGGAGTAGTGAAATGGACACAAGAAGAGCTGAGGCAACTCGATGTAGGGACCCGCAAAATGATGCATCTCCATCAGAGTTTGCATCCAAGATCGTCCGTTTCGCGGTTATACTTCCCAAGAAATCGGGGAGGCCGTGGACTCTTGAGTTTGGAGTGTCTCCAGGGCAGAGTGGTTTTGGAGGAAGCCTGTAAAATCATCAGGAGCTCGGATCCCCTTCTCTGCATGGTCCAAGACCATGAAGCAGCAGGGATAGGAGCGTTTGTATATAAGGCAGCGAGAAGAGCAGCCAATGAACTTGGTCTCGTGTTCGATACTGAGCGGGAAAATCCAGACTCTGTCACCGAGTGGGACCCTGCTCAGTTAAAAGCCCAAATTAAAGCTGCAGAGACGCGTCACCTTCTGCAGCTACATAAGGATAAGCCAATGCATGGTCTCTTCTACCGTCATCTAGAGGGGCTTGGCTTATCTGAAAAGCTGACCTTCGCTTTTTTGAGGTCAGCGGGGCTGAACTCTGAGACCGAGGGGTTCATAATGGCTTGCCAAGATGGTGTAATTAATACTCTCGTCTATCGTAGTCGTGTCTTGGGTATCGAGGTTCCTGATACCAGATGCAGGGCCTGCCGCCAGGCGCCGGAGACGCTTATGCATCTCCTGTCGGCCTGTCCGGTATATGCGGCCACAGCGTATATCCAAAGACACGATTCAGCCTTACGGGTGTTGTATTATCATTTACGACACTCGTATGAGATAGACGAGACGCCAGTGCTGCCTTATGCTCCGGGGGATATAGAATCCGTTGTGGGGAATGAGAAGTGCCGAATTTATTGGAACTATTCATTCCCCACCCTCAGGCAAATTCAAGCCAATAAGCCTGATGTAGTCCTCCTCGACCACCAACTTAGGACGATGTTTGTGATTGAGTTCTCGGCTCCCGCAGAGAACAACATCGTCCTAAAAGAGGAGGAAAAACGGAGGAAGTATCGAGATCTTCTCTCCGAGCTCCGCAGGCTGTATCCAGACCACTCTGTTAAGATTGTGGTGCTCATTATAGGCGTCCTGGGTGGAATGAGACATACGTTGCTTTCTGACTTAAAGATCATACCGGCTTGCCGAAATTCGGCAGAGATCTTAGCCGGCAGAATGCAGAAGGCAATCGTCCTTGGTTCGCTACGTCTACTCAGAACGCACGATTTACGGGCGCAATGATTACTGACTCCACGGAGTGGAGAGTGGTCATTGCTTGACTCTTCAGAACATCTCCGAATGTGTCGGAGCTTCGGAAGGTGTTACTGGAAAAAAAAAAAAAAAAAAAAAAAAAATAATAATAATAATAATAATAATAATAATAATAATAATAATAATAATAATAATAATAATAATAATAATAATAATAATAATAATAATAATAATAATAATTTTAGAACCATTCTAAGAATTAGTAATATATCTTTTATTGTAAAATAATCTTCAATAAAATTCGAAATAAAAACAAACATAATTAGATCGTAGAAAAAATGAGTGTGCAATATGTGCAAAAAGCGTATTTGTTGCATTTCATGCATCGTGCATCAACAAAACACACTTCTTACACTAATTGCACAAATAATTATTTATTAACAGTCTGGTAGAAATTTACAAGAAGTTGTTTTAAAATTAGGTTTCCTTATAATACATATATTAAACTTATAAATTAGATAGTAATGCCTGCTTGGAACAGTATATCCACACATTCTAAATTTTTTTTCCTAATCGATATTCTTAATGCATTTTTTTTACCATAAGTTATGTCCTGGGTCAGAAGCAGTTTAACTATTTTTGAATAATTGTATTTGCAGGCGATTGTTAAAGGAGATTCCCTATTTCTATTGACACAATTTACACTTACTTTGTATCTTAATAATAACGCAACAATTTCGATGTTGTTTCTCCTAACTGCGTGATGTAAGGCGGTCCATTTATTATTATCGCGCAAATTCGCATTAGCTTTATTTTTTAAAAGCAATGAAGCAACATTTGTGTGACCCCAAGTACTAGCTTTCATCAGTGATGTCATGCCATAATCGTCTTGTTCGTTTATGGCAATGCCCCACTCTAAAAGTTTTACTACGCATTTCAAGAATCCTTTAGAAGCTGCATAATGTAAGGCTGTTATATTCTTGTTGTTACTATGCGTAACATTAGCTCCATGAGATCGTAGAACTGTAGCAACTTGGATGTTGTTGAATATAATGCTTGTTACGAAAGGTGTGTTACCATTAGAAGACACAGAGTCAATTTCAATTTTAGGAAATTCTTTAATAATTCTTTTAATATATTTCGTGTGTCCTCGACGTGCGAGCATATGCAAATGACTTTCACCTTTCAGATTCTTTTTGTTCAAAAAATCTACATTAACGAGCAGTTGGTTAAAGAAGTAGTCTAAAAGTAAGCCATCTTTTTGGTCGCAAGCGATATGAAATGGTGTGTTTCCTTCTTCATCAACTCCCCAGTCATCCAAGCAGTGTTCCTTTGTCAGTTTCTCTATAGCGTCTGTGTTTTTTGCAGTAACTGCTAAGTGGAACAAACTCATTTTAGAATGTCCAACCTGAAAGTATAAAGGATAACTGATGATGTTATAATAGTTATTTATGGACAAGGTGCCTCAAACTTGCTGGTATGGACGTACTGTGAGGATAAAAAGAATTTAAATAAAATTTTGGTCACGTGATGTTAAATGGGATGAAGTATGCTCAATTTTCAATTAAAAGTAATATCTTTGGGATTTGACATAAACGACTAATGACATCATCAATCATATTTTTAGGTGGTATATCTTTTGACACCTTTTAGGATGATATTGCTTATAACTTTCTCTAATAAAAGCTTATCAGAAAAAAGGAAACTTTTTAATAGGAAAAATATGTGGGTATGTTTCTGGAAAAAATATAATTGACAACGTCATTAGTCGTTTCCGTCAAATCCCAAAGACAATATTATCGATTGAAAATGGAGCTACCACATCCAATTTAACACCGCGTGCCCCAAATTTTATTTAAATTTTTTGTATCCTCATAGAAGATCCATTCTGTCGAGTTTGAGGCACCCTGTCCCAAGAGTATTTACAGATGTCGCCCTACACATCTCCCAATACCCGCATACTAGTACTTTATTTAATATAAAAAAAATCCGATTCAATTTGATTTTAATAAAATTTTCAACCGGAATTTCAGAAAAGAACTATTCTGCGGACTAATGCCTAATGTGCGCTAATGTCCCGACCAGCATTGAATGGCACCTAGAAAACCTATAGTAAACAGCTAGAGTCATTCGTTAGTAGTCATATATCGGTTTTGAGCTTATTAGCATCAGTATGACATAGACGAATCTGATTAATAATCCTAGCTGTCCTAGTCTGTCTAACCCGACAGAAGAGGCCATGAGTACGTGGTGTAGAGCAAGCTACATCTATCAGCTATTCGCTATTCCATGCCGGACTGACAAGCCACATACGCGAAGCGTTCTACATGCAGTAGACACCACTGAAACCGAAATAGTAAATTTGTTATTTTTTTAAATACCGTCTTATAGTTCTATGAAATTACTATGCTACAATAAATGATATATTTACCTTTAGATTATTCAATCCCTTTACGTCCAATGTAGTAAGTATATTTTTGTATTTATTTTGTATGCTGTGAAATAGCAAACAATATTTTCTTTCTTCTGTTAGTATTAGTGGTGAAGCTGCTACATCATTTCTCAAATGCAGTAAAGCATCTAATTCCAAGAGAGACCCTGAAAGCAACGCATAATCGGTAGAATTCAATTTGAGCAAAATGTCTTCCCTTACAGTCTCCATTATTTTTTCAATAAAAGAAAGTTTTGACAAATACTGAGTTATATCTGCATTTAATTCAACTGGTTTCACTGGTTCTATGGGCTTCAACAAAATATCTTCACCATTTTTAATTATTTCGGAATGCACATCTAAATTTCTCACGAACTCTTTATTTGTTGATGTAATTCCAACATCAAAATAACTCCCATAGCTAGATAATAGATGAAAGATAGTCCTTCCCAGCAAATCAGTCTTTGTAAAATTATTGGGGTGAATAGTCAAAGTTTTGATTTTATCTTCTTCTTTATTGATAATAGAAGAATGAAGTGGTAAATTCTTCGTCAACATATTATCGAAAAATAGACGGATACCGGTCAGTTCCTTCAAAAATAACATTTCAAGAACGTGAGATGTATTGAAAGGTGTTTCTCCCTTTAACTGTTTTTTTACCGTGTGTAACACCCAACGAGCTGCTAAAAATTCAGCATATGTTCTGTGGCTAAAAATTGGAACATCATTTTCAGCAAATCCTATAATAAAAAAATCTTTCGCATAATTATTTTTAAAGACTTGAACATCTTCATTAAATTCTTCTATATCAAAAACAAGTTTTAAAGCATTATTTGTAAAGAAAACTTTTAAAGCCATCTTTGATATTGTTCTGATATACAAACTGTCACTGATGCCTTTCAATTTTATAAATTGTTCATATATGTCATGGATATGCCACCCCTGTTCTCGCCATTTATTCTCATGATTTAAACAAATTTCTACTAACATCATAGTTTGTTGACATGTTCCTATAAACGAATCTTCTAGTAAATTCCTTATGTTGTCTACAGCTTCTATAATATTTTTAATATCATCTTCATTTTTATTTTTTTGTTCCAAATATTTTTTTATGAACATTTCTTGATCTTCCTTATTAAATTCTGTAAGTTCCATAGAAAGAGCACCAAAAACATTTTCAAATTCCAGTTTCAAATGTGGCCTTGCGACAATCCAAATTCTAAATCCCTGTTTCATGGCCAATTTAAATAGTTCCAATAAATTTGGCTCATTGATTTCTTCGTAGTCATCTATCAACCATACGGTTTTATGATGCAGCTTCCTATAAAGTGGTTCAAAAAAATGATGGAAATTTTCATTTAGTCCTTCGGTATGACATTTATAAGAAAAACTGATAAGTTCATCGATCGTTTTAATTTTTTTTATTGCGACACTATATTTTTTTAAGTCGATGTGGACTATCCATTGATCCGATGAAAATTTTGAATGAATATAATTCAAAAATGTTGATTTTCCCATTCCTGCATTGTTACAAATTATATTAATTTCACAATTCCTGTAGATCTCAACGAGTTCTGTGTCTTTTTTAGAAACGTATTCCAAATATGACCTCAACATTTCTACAGAACTATTTGTATGCAATAGTATAATGTAATCTCCATGTATATACTTAAGTAAATAATATGGACGATTTTTTGAAAGTCGCTCTATTCTTCTCAAATAATCGTTATTAAATTCATCAGATACTGTAATAATGTTGCAAGGTCTTCCTAAAATTTCATAAAATTCTTGAGCTGATTCGTAATGTTCCAGATTTATGCTTTTATAGTTTTTAAACTTTGCTCTCTTAGGAAATGTAAAAATGAAAAACATAAAGTCATTTTCTGTAAGAACTTGTTGGTTTAATACTGGAATACTCATTTGGCGATTAATATAATACGAAGGGAGGTTACTTGGTTCGCCAATAATACATCTGTTTTGTAATAATTCGATATAGTTGTCTACCGTGATTCGCTGTTGTGCTAGGGAATTATATTTAAGTAAACTATATAAGTCAATGTCGGCTTTACCTTGAAATGAAATTTCTAGTTTCTTTGAATATTTTGAATATACTTTCTCCTCAATATCAATAAAATCTCGGAACACCTTCGTTTCAGTCACAAAGCTTAAATCATCTTCGTAAACTTTAAAAACAACTGAATATATATCGAGTGCACATTGTAACTTGCTTTTAAAGCTGTCAAATAATCTGTTAGTTGATTTAATGAAAAAAGGTACTTTTCGCTCTATAACTAAAAACATGTATACGAGTCTTTTAGAAATATTTCCCCCATTCATCATTAAAGTTCCATTATTTTGAATATATGAGGATAGTTTATCTTCGATTTGCTTTGGTACACACTCATCCCATGCTATGTCTAGACCATTACAGAAACGATTTATTTCAAGAGAAATTTCCTTCCATATGAAAATTGATGAATTTTCTTTAGTGATTAGTGTAATATCGAACTTATTGATCATGCCATTTAGAACTGACTCATTAATAGTGTCAAAACAGCGAGGTGGAACATAATCCCCCCAAAGCACGTTTAGTAACTTCACCTTCAAATCAAATTTCCAAAGTTTAGTGCAATAATCTTTTGGTTCTACCCATGTATAAAAAAAGTTTACTATTACTTTAACAGTCTCGTCATCTATCCCCAATAAACTTCCTATTTCGTTGTTTATAGATTCTTCATCTAATTGTTGTGTGTAAAAATGAAATTGATCTATAAATTTTTGATCGTATTTTCCCGTTTTGTTAGTAATTCTTAAGACATTGTTTGGATGTGATGAAGTGTCGATAAACTTAAACGATTCTGTAGAGGAGAAACCTATATTATCATTTAAAATTTCTTGATTCACCTCACAATTATTAAAGAGTATAAAAATCATTTGCGTTTTACTGCAAATTTCGTGCGCTTCTAAAAAATCTGTGTCTTGTTTAATTTTGGAAAAAGCTTTTTCATACATTTTTAATCCGAGCTTACTGTCAGCGCCGTCCAGTTTTTCTGCTACTACAGGGTGCTTCTTTCCATCGACTTTGTGTTTTACCTGAATCATGAACAATCTTTTTTCTGCGTTGCGGTGTTTTGTCAAAAGAATTATGTCATCGAACTTGTCCACCTCAGATGGATTAGAAAGAATCCAGAAATCCTCTACGTCTTCATCTAAAAGGCATTTTAAGGCAATTAAAGTAAGCACTTTCCTCTCGTAATGTTTTCCGTGTATTCCGGACTCATTCCTTGGTTTTGATCTCTGAAACAAAGAGTAATTAAAATAAAAGTGGCGGTAAAATTTGTAAAGGTATACTTTCTTTTTATTATAAATTGATATATTTCTCATATTACTACACATTTTCCCAATTATTTAAAAGAATAATAAAAAGTGTAGGATCGGATCGATAGTACTTCCTCAGCAACGAACAATTTTATGGAAGTTAAAAAATTTAAGGGATTTCTGTCATATGTTTTTTAATAATAATAATACAATTATTTGTGGCTCATACAACTATAAATATAAAAACCTACTATAAATAATAATAAAAGAACAATAATTCAAACAAGATGAAATCAACAAAATGTAATTAACAGTTAATAACAACCAGATAATGTTAAACGAGCTACCAAGAGATGCAAATACTCTCTAATGAATCACTATGTATATTACAGTTACAAGCAATTTTATTATAAAGGCCACACATCAAAGATATAGGAGATTTCGTTTAAATGTTTGTGCGAGAGGTAACACAGTAAAACAGCGCTTGGTGTGTAGAGTTTATGCGGAGTGTCAAAAAATGTATTTTCAGTTCAGTACAATCAATTTTTTACTGTATTATAAGTTAATATAAATATAAATAAATCAAACTTAGGATATTTATAGAGTGTTTTCATTAAACCAGGTTAGTAAATTTAGCTAGATTATTTTTTAAAATAATTACTGAATAGAGCTTTGTCTGTGGAATTGTTCATTGGCATACCTAGATGTTTGGTATCAGAGAGCATACATATGACTTGATAGGAGCTGTGGGAGATTTGT
Organism: Monochamus alternatus; assembly: GCA_037114965.1. Classification (NCBI taxonomy): domain Eukaryota; kingdom Metazoa; phylum Arthropoda; class Insecta; order Coleoptera; family Cerambycidae; genus Monochamus; species Monochamus alternatus. The sequence continues at coordinate 91,784,177 of CM073427.1, read as the reverse complement.
TTTCTATTAGCTTAAAATACCTTTCTAACCCTATTCAAGTTTAGATCCCACAAGACCACAAAACAGGGTTTTGAAGGTGTTTGTATTTGAAAAGTCCCGACAATTGCGACAAATGAAGCCATGCGATTTAAAGGACTAGACACAATATTATTGATACAATGGATAACAGTAATAAGTTTACTGTCTAAATATATAACCAAATCCTTAAATACATCAACCCTACCAACGGGACTATCGACAATGGAGTTTTCATAAATAGGAAAGCTAATAATAGCGAGTGTCAGTCCTTGCATTTAGAAATTTTAAGTTTCATATTTTTAGTCCACATGCATTTCAAAGAGCCGGCAACGGAGTTACCTTATGTACTATAACTAATGAACTGGATGTAACTTACAAAGAAATTTAAATTTAGTAAACTCCTGGTGTACTGTTAATAAATTACCCCATAACGCAGCGAAATGTAATGCTATGTCGTTCAGTCGCCAACTAAAGCAGATTTCGTATGACTACATGTCAGACGGATCTAGTCTTCTTCGGCCTGCTGTAATAAAAGACTTAGGAGCTTACTTTGATCCAAAGCTTTTTTTTATTCAACACATTAATTATATAGTTAAGAGTGTTTACAAAAACCTAGGTTTTATCGGGCGGAATATGGCAGGTTTTCAGAACATGGACACTCTTAAATTGTTATATGGTGCATTTGTTAGATCTATGCTGGAATATGCGTCTTTGGTTTGGTTTCCTGTTTATTCTGACCATGTATCGTGTTTAGAGCAAGTATAACGTCGATTTTTTAAGTTAGCTGTGCTTACACTTGACGGTCATTACCCGCCAAGAGGTTCCCTACAAGAGGCATTTTTTGACCGCTTCAATATGTGCAGTCTTTTACTTAGACGAAAAATGTATTCTGTAATTTTCCTATTCAAGATTCTTAACAATATTATACATTCGGAGAATCTATTAAATTATACATTCGGAGAATCTATTAGAAATGATAAATTTTCATATTCTACGATTGAATACGAGACATAAGCATCTCTTTCAATTATAAAATTACAGATCTAACTTGTATAGAGTCGCTCCCGTTTATCAGATGTGTGCTAATTACCTGGAAATTGAATCACAGTTGGATGTATTCTGTTCAACTACCACTCACATAAAGAACTTATTTAATGTACATTTTTAATTTTATTTTATTGACTTTTGTTGATAACTTATTTTTTCACTATTATTTATTTCTCGATGTTTGCTTTTAATCATTTACTTTAAACTCTTATGTATGTTTGTATATTGTGTATATTATGTAATTTTGTTACTGTTGTTTTTGTCGCTTTTCTTTTGTATTTTAACATTTAGGTGCTGATTTCATGATGATTTTCTCTCTTATCCTGCAATTGGGCTTCGGCCCGTTGGATATTGTAGCAAAATAAATAAATAAATAAAGAAACAAACAAACGAACGATCGAACGAACGAACAAACGAACGAACGAACGAACGAACGAGCGAACGAACGAACGAACGAACGAACGAACGAACGAACAAACGAACGAACGAACGAACGAACGAACGAACAAACAAACAAACAAACAAATAAATAAACCTATGCTGAGCATTTTGTTCATTTAAATTTATTAGTTTCAAATGATTTAAAAAAACTGCTGAAGTTATGATATAGATTTAAAACCACTGTACACTTTAGACGTTCTAAGATCTAGTACAGATACGTAAAATTAACGAAATACTCGTATATTCTTATCATTTATCACAACTGATAAAGACAAATCCTATTGGATGTTATGTACAAACAAATTCTGCCCTTTTTCGCCCCGACTGTTACATGACGTCATATTGTATTTTTATATTTGTAAATAAAATAGTAATAATATAAGAAGTACACAAAATGTAGCAAGCTGGCCACTAGATTCCGTTTTTGCAAATATAAGAAGAATTTAATATGTTGGGCAATAAGACACAAACAAAAGAAATGATATTGCATAGCAGTGCAGTTTTTTTATTTTTAAAGTGAAATTTGTGATTTTTTCTTATAGTCGTTCTCAACTAGCCGAGAAACTAAATATCATACTTGTATCGTTCACGTTTATCGCTAAATCTAAATACGTACTTCCCCGAAAGCATCTAAAAATAGAACAAATAATATTACCTTTTGACGCTTGCCTTCTGACATTTTCTAAGGTTTCCTTACTAATAGTTAAATTTGTCTGGTGTGGCACTAAACTTTTAAATTTCAGTCACAACATCTAAAATTAAAAATTAATACTGCAAATTGTGATTAACTGCAAACTAATGAAGCTCGAGGAAATATATAAATATAATACTAAATGCTTATCTGCAAATGACCAGTTCACTTGGATACAGAGGTGTATTCAGTGTCACAGTGGAATTATTAAAAATAGAAGAAAATATATTTATGTTCTCCCGTATTATATTACATATTTCTTTATAGTCTAGCACCACAAGAATTGTGATATATTTCAATAAAATCTCTTTCTGTTTATACAGTTTTCAGGAGTGATATGTCAGCTGTACTAAATATGTATATTAAAAATAGTAAACGGATATAATACGTACACTAAATAGAAGATGCGATAGATATTTTTAAAATGCCGTTTATTATTTTTTCCATATTGCTTTCTATCATCTCAATTGTATTTAAATCATTTATAGTAAATTCATAAATTGATTAAAAATGTGTAAGGGTGGTTAAGATTAAACAAAATCTTGTTTATATAATTAATTTTCAAAATTCTTCCATGTGTAGTATATTCTGATTCACAGTATTCATATTAATGTTCTCTTATTTTTTCTAGAAATGTTCAGAAGCAATATAATAATTATTGGGTTTCCATTATCTCAATGATATTTGAACCATATTAGAAATAAAGTTGCAAGGTCAGTACCATGTGAGAGTGACTAATATACAATAATAAAATATCCATTTGTTTATGTATAGATAATTCATAAAAAAACCTCCCATGTGTTATTTAGTACATTCTGATTTAAATATTAATATACTCGCGACAAGAATTCAGACGACTTACGTCATACGAACAAATGAATAATTCATTATATTTTCATCAAAAAGTGCCTCGTTTAGAAGTTACAGGGCTTCAAAGAAAAAAATTGTTTTCTTGTTATGGGCATAATTAATAAACGAAACGGCCAATCATGTTCAAATTTGGTACAGTTATGTTTTAGATAAGTGCAAGCATTGTGAAGTAGTACGTAGTGCCGCATATCGTAGAGGGCGCTCTTGGTAGTTTTTTGCAATTCATTTTTATCGTATCTTTTTTGTTGGTCCTAATCTGATACACTTGACTGAAAATTATTATGGAGAAATTAATTTTGCGTAGAAAAGCTACACTTGTTCCATGTTGATAAAATGCACCGTTTTCGGTAAAAACGCTTTTCAAATGCGTTTCGCACATGAAAATAGAAATAAATTTTCTAATTCGATCAAGTTACCACTTGTCAAACTGACGTTGATACGCTTAATTTAGATAAAATTTGATCAAAAGCCTGTCAGATTCATATTAATTATTGTACTGAGTTAGTAATTATCGTTGTGTAGTTGTGTTAAGTGTAAATATAATGTGTAAATAATTTCAAATTATTAGTATTATTTTGTCAAATTTTGAACCTCGACATAAACAGTTTTCCAACACAGAATAGATATGATTACTGTTTATTGTCATAATCAATTTAATGGAGGAGCTGCAGAAAGAAGGTACAGATACATGGATGCTTTTATACGCAAAATGAATTTCTTTATCATGATTTTTCGTCAAGCGTATCAGAATAGGACTGACAAAAAAGATACGATAAAAATGAGTTACAAAAAAACTGCCAAGAGCGCCCCCCTACGATATGCAGCACTACTGACTCCTTCGCAATGCTTGTACTTATTTAAAACATAACTGTACCAAATTTCAACATGATTGGACGTTTCGTTTCTTAATTATACCCATAACAAGAAAACAATTTTTTTTGAAGCCCTGTAACTTCTAAATGAAGCACTTTTGGACTAAGCTAAATTTGTCTAAATCGGTTCTATTTGATCACAGGAAGCTATGTTCAAGCTGGGTCCTATTACTTTCCGGACACCCTGTATAAACCAATAAAATAATATTTTTAAAATTCCACTTAAAAACAAACGTATTTGGAGAAAATTAATGGGGAAGTTGCATACATTTTATATTGATTTGAAATGTATTACAGGGTAATCTTTCAAACAAATTGAAAAGTGAGCACATATGTCTGGCGACAATAATCACATAATAATAATAAAATATTAATATTAATAATTTACCATAGAATGAACAAAACCACGTGGCCGACGTGGTGTGACGTTACACGCCGTTCAGCGCGGTTTGTTTCCGTGGATACAGTTGCAGGTTACGGTGTTGCTGATGTAAACAAGAGTTTGTTTAATGTATTTTTGCGTTTCTGTGGTATTTGTAGGTCATAGACACATAGTATAAATACTGTGTAGGTAATGCCATAATTATTACTGGTGATGTTACGGTATTGGTAAACGTAACTTATTCCTTTATTATAAAATAGAATCGCTCGTGACAATTACGGTGACAAAGCTATTGGGTTCCTAAGTACCACATAGATGGTGTTTGTTACTTGAGGTAATTATAAAATTTTGCTATCTGATTTCACATTAAACTACTTATTTTAATTTGAAAAATAATAAGTAACAGTAATGAATAATGATATTTAACATGTCTTATTTTCGCTACTTACAACTGATTTAATTTCTCCTTAAATATTTTTAAAAAATCCTTATTTATTACTTTCGTTTATTATGTTTTCAGAATAAAACAGATAATTTAATATAGTGAAGTCAGATTAGAGAGTGATAACATTCTACATCACGTAAATGGTAGGAGCAAATACAGAACAAGTTATTTGGAATCGGAATGAAACGCTGAATACAGTAAATGAGAAAAAATGCAAGTTTGCTTTACTATTGATTTTCTAAACGCCATGTAGACATTCTGGTAGCTTAATAAAAAAGTTTAATCGATTTTTTACATTTAAATTTTTCGATGAACTTAAACCTACATGTATTTCTAATTCCAATTAAACTTACATTCACTTACCAATAAACAATGTTGCAATGCTTCCTTTCGTCGTACTTCATCGCCCTACACCAAATTTTTCTTTTGAGATGCGCTTTCTGTGCCCATTTTACGTGTCTATTTTGCAGCTTTATTCAGTAGCAATGTCTATTTAACACAATAAATATATGTACTGCGTTGTCCTAAAGCATGAAAATAATATACTAATATGAACTAAAGTACACTGCTGTATTTAGGTATTGTATACGTGCGAACGGCGTCTGACGTCATAGGTTTACTTTGTAGTGGGGCCCGTTTTATGGGGGCGTGGCCAGACTAAATTTTTAAATACCGTTTCTAGGCTTATTTTTCCACGAAATTGTATAGGACAAACGCCATTTCGATTAAAATAATACATTATTTTTTCTGCATGTATTTGAAAAAATCATGCAACCTTTCAATGAAGATTAAGCCAAAATATAGGTCTACCGTGAGTTGATTATCCAACAACATATACGATTCATTCGTTTTACCTTCACACAGAGAAGACATTTCCCTTTTCAACATGTCGATGGCGAGTGACAATGAATTGAAAGAAGAAAAATAAAACAATTTATACTATTAGCCATAGCATTATCAAATGCACAAACGTGAACAACACTAAAAATAAGTAGTACATGCAACGCGTATATAACTTAAGAGATGTACAATCTATTGCAATAATAATGGCAGTCCCTATAAACAGTTTTTGAGCTACTGGAAGTTCTGAGTAGAAATTTCATGAGATATCTATTGGTGAGTGGATAATTAAGAACTAATGTTAAAAGTTGAAAGTAGATTTCAATAGGGAGCAATTCAAAATAAATAGCCAAATTTGCTTTAAAGTGTGCCATTATTATTGCAATAGATTGAACGTGTGTCTATAACCGACTTAAGGCGCCCTTAAAATTGTTTAAATTTCTTAATAAAAAGTGTTCTTTTTTATATTTCTCTTAGAGCATTCGAAGAAAAATAGATGTAATGAAAGATAGCATATTCTACAATAGTGTTAACTGTACTATTTTTTTCATACAAATAGCCTTAAAATTACCTACATATTTGGAGATATATATCAATAAAAATTTGGACTATTTCAAAATAAAATGCGCCTCAACATTTTATGTATATGTCATAGGCAAACCTCGAAGCTCCGGCGCTACTAGGTTGGACTAGTCAATCCTCAGGTATGACTTGAAGTTTTAGTCAAAGCCCAGATCAATGAAATGTTTCGACCTCTGACTAAAGAATTTTCGTCAAACCTAGGATAGATTAATTTGATCAGGCAAACGTCTAAACTCAATGTCATGAGATCGAGGTTTGACCAGTCAAACTTCAATTAGGTATTAGAATGTCTTAGTTTGTTAGATTAGGTATTAATAAAACGACATTTTTAATTTTAATGTTTTCTGTTTTAATCATATGTAACAAAAATAAAAAATTAGTCTTTATTCTTACATGGTGAGGAATTATGACATTTAGAATTGCACAATACGTTAAATCTGCTCATACATCTGTTTATTTCTTATGTGAAATGAACACTTATCTTTATTCAAATTAGTAATTCTCTGTTTAAACTTTACTTTTAAAGCTTTTTCGTCCACGTTTTCAGTAACAACACTGTTTGAATCACTCATCTTTAATCATACACACCTGCACGTTCAATGTCCAAAAATGAAATGAGAAAATAATTTATCGGGATCAGGATAAACCTGTTTAAACCTGTTAGAGTACAGTCCCTACAGAGTACAGATCGACGTTTGTCCAAGTCTGCAAGTCACTTCTAGGATCGTCAAAGCCCGAAACAGATTATTTTACTTGGACGTTTGACTGAAAAGTTAGGAATTTCTAGGTTTGACTAAAATACTTTAATTAAAGGTCGAAATTGGAATTTATTTCGGGGTTTGACCGAAAGCTATGGTCAAACCTAAGATAAACCAGTCATTCCGGGAAGAAACTGCATATCGACCTTCGACTATGACATATATACAAATTGAATTCATAACATGCTCCGATTTTGAGCATTTCCCTAAATTTTCATGTGAAATGATTAGAATATAACATATTATAGTCAAGAAGAAAACTCCTGATATAGTTGAGCAAATGTAAAAATGAAGGTATAATGGCCTATATCAAGATACAAAGCTTAATAGGTTTTCTAATTTATTTGTAATTCATCTAAAGCTAGATAGCAAAATTTGTCATTTATAATTTCTATGCCCGAGTACAAACCTGGTATGTATCCTGTTTTCTACAATTATCTACACTGATAATGCTAATACCGATTTCTCAAAATTGGTTCAATACAAATAAACTTTGCTTAAGGTAAGTGATAATAATAAATTATATAATACGTGACTGATGCGACACTGCAAATAAGTTTATTTTTTTGATCTTTGATATCGAAAAATGAGTAAGTACGTACGTATTTTAGTATAACCATTGAATACAAAGTAGGATTTCTTACACAATGGTTTACGTAATGAGGCAACCAGTAATACGCTGAAGTACGTTTAGTTGCCACCTAATTGATGTTGAAAACTAATATTGATATAATATTAAGTTGCTGTTCTTTGAGTACAGACTTATTCATATGAACTATATAACACTTTATAGGTTTTCGTGATATCAGCTTGACAATTTTATAAGAAACATCTTATTGCCGATTGTCCTCATATGACAAGTTTTGTGCGTTATAGCACAGAATATATAGCTAACGCACTTAGCTATATATTCTGTGGTTATAGTCATTTTGAGGCTTTGACGACTGATGCTATCATTTGATCTATAGTAGTTTTTCCGGATTGTTATACCTAGGCAAATGGACACTGTCGGTAACAGAATTAGTGTATATCCCAGTCTTAGCTGGGATTCTTTGATCTATCCTTGTCGTTCTCGGACTAAGCTCTGTGGGGGAGGCGGGCCCTCTTTTAAGTTGTATATTCTAATAAAGAATTTTAAAACAAATAAATAAAACATTAAATAAGTAGGTATGTATATAGCTAACTACTATATAATAGAAGTTTTAAGAAAATTTAATTAAATCGACGGACGCAATGTCTAGTATAAAGATGAGAATCTGTTTATTTCAGCAATATTGGCAGGCATCTTAGCAAATGTGGTTAATGAAAATTCTTGAATGATTAGTGTTCACTGGAAGAAGAACTATATACGTTTTTTAATAGATAAAATATAATGTTCAGTAATAACGAAAGTTTGCTGCACATTATTTTTTGTTTTTTATATTTTCAGGTATTAACAATATTGTGTGAAACTAACTACTCTGTGGACTAAAGCCCCAACCAGCGTTGAATTACACCCACAATATCTATTCTTTATTAGATAACACTAAGTGTAGGAAAATGACGTCGATTTGAACGTTTATGTTTGTCATGATGACACACAAATACTGTAGTAGAATGACAGATGAATGCAATAAACATTTTATTGCACTAGTGCAATAAAGAACCACGTTTTCCACTAAGTATAGTTCAATAAAGTTTTATTTTTTGCATGAACGTAGAAAAATAACTATTAAAAGCTTGTAACTAAGCGATTGTGAATAAAATAGTATACATACCACATGGGAAGGATCATTCCAGCCACGGCTTTTAGCGGCTCTAATAAAGCCTGGGCTATAATGATCTACTTCCCCTCTAGGTATGTAATGTACTATTATGCCCCTGCTGTTCATTATCACCTTCAATATGGCACTAACATTTTTCATCAAACCATCTCAAGAAACGATTGTAAGAAAATTTGTACTGTTGGTTTGATTTACTAACTCGAAATTCATTTTCTTTTTTACTTGTCCATGTCACGATATTTCAAGTTACTACAAACGATCGAACTTTTATTACTTTAGTAACAATAAACTTCATGGATAATTGAATTTCAAATTGATATTTTATGAATTTAATGCTGTTTGTGAAAAAAAATTGTGTATGACACTAAAATGTCAACGTGCGTTAAATTATTGACACGTAAATTTTATACATCTTGATATACACACTGTTTCTTTGCAGTGTAAAATTCTTTTCAAACTGCCCCTTTAATTTTCATCATAGAATCTGTTGGTGACTTTTTATGATCTGTTTCCGTGCATACAACCTTGTAAGAGGATATTTTAAGACCATTTGTTATTCTCATATGGGTCAATACTTGATTGTTTAACCTTTAGTACGATAAATGATATGAACTATTATTCATTGAAGTGACTGTACACATAAATAATTTGATTTTTTGAAATATTTTTATTTGTTTGCATAAATTTATCAGTTGTTACAAGTCTATGTTTGTTTGGTAGTGCGCTACAGTTTGAGTTCTCCTTTGTTATAAAATATACTATTACCTTAAAGATAAATTTAATGTCGTTTACGCAGTACAAGGCGCAAAGTTAAAATTATTGACCGATTTATATTCAAGATAGAGTTTTAAAATAGGTATAAACTCATGCGTTACTGTTCCTTTTCCTTTTAAACAAAGCTATTTCGAGTAACATTGCAGAAAAATTTAAGCAAATTTAAAAATTTTTTGTATGGCAAGGTATGTAGCAAATAAGTCACACCTACTTATGTGCATTCTGGAGAAGAATTAATATGGGTTATATAATCTGCCTCCTGCAGGAAATTTTAAGGCGAAATAAAGATAATAAACCTGCACTAATTAGTTGCATTTGTTCATGTTAAGTTTAAAAGAAAAACATAATAGACTTAAAAGAAGAAGACGGAAAAGTTTAAATGAACTCTTTCTACAGGGAATAGATAATAATTGTTTATGAGTAGTAGTAGTTAGTAGTATAAAAAATCCAACAGAAGTAACTACATACTTATCATTGACCATACAATAAAACTTGAAATCGAAAAACATGTCGAAATAAGGTCAATATAGTTCTACACTGGACATTCTATATTAATTGAGTTATTGAACACACCTATACTAATTGACCACTATGTAAGATTAACACTAATTAAATAAATGTTGGCCTTTCTTACAGAGGCACGTTTTATTGCTTTGGAAAAACCAACCTAAAATTTCTTCGCTTCTGTATATACAGCGTGACCCTGAAGTAATGATCCATCTATCCTACTAAATTTTTTACGTCAAAGTAAAGTCCAACTTAACAAAGTGTTGATAATAAAAGAGATACAGGATTTCTCAGTTGGAATTTAAAAATGAATTTTGGTAATAATTATAAAGTCTTTGAATGCATTAACTTAAAAAAATGTGGCAACGTATGTTTCTGGGTAAGAGAAGTCATAATAATTATCGATTTCCAAGTATTTTCCAGATTGCGTCACATACGCCATGTTTATGATGTAAATATACACGTACATTTTCACAGATAATATATTTGCTTCTTTTGATAAAAAATCTTAAACCTACACCTTATTTTCTCGAAAAAAGTATACTTGAGATTAACCTGACCAATCCGCTGTACATTACAGGGTATAACGTAGCATATGTCGACGTTACATTTAAAGATTAGTTAACCTAATTATTGTTGAAAACGTTGACTCTAAAACATGGTCTTGATCTAATTGCATGAGGATTTTATATCGTTCAGAATAGTCCATCCCTAGTAAAATACACTTGATTAGATCACATGATAAGTGAAATAAATCATTTTGTGCATGTTGTTGAAATAACCAGCGACAAAATTCTAATCAGCGAGAAGCATCTCCAGAATATAACGCCTGCTGATGAAACGGATGTAACATTTTTCTGTTTAATACACGCCATATAAAATTCGATGATAAATGAAGATTGCTTGCTATACGCTCAACAGTAATTGAAGGGTTGTCACTGACAACATCTATTATATCTTCTTCATGTTGCACATTCACTTCAGTACGACGAATTGAATTTTTTGGAGCGGGGTTTTCTTCTTCTCGAAGTCTACGAAATTATGTATATTTGAGTATCTTTGTTGATATTTTTGGGCTGCTTGTCTGGCGTTCTCATTAGAATACCCATATACAAATACAATATACAGAGTGTCTGTGAAAGGTTGGGAAATTTCGGAGCTGGAGATACTGGTGACCAAAAAAAGTCGATTGAGCCTTATCCGAATGTTTTGCTGGTTTCAAAAATACAGGGTGTTCAATGCTAGAATTTTATTTGGAAATATCTCAGTAACTTAGAAACCTGTTGGAGTATTAAAAAAAATTGGCACAATTATGTTTTTTTGGCACGGCAAATAAGAATTTTTAACTAATTTTGACGTCACTAGCAGTGGGCGCCACTTATGGTACATCACATTATAGAAACAATCGATTCTCCTACCTGTTGTATCTGAAAAAGGTATACCCTGTTGAAGTCGTTAGGAGTAACAGTTTTCGAAATAATCCTATTTGAAATAAGTACACTATAATGTTACAGAAATAAACATGAAATTCCTTATTATGGTATTTGATTTAACAACTATTATGCTAAATCCATCCATCGTAAATTTGCATCACTATAATTTGTATTGATTTATACGTCGTAATTTTTAGATTGGAATTGTAAAATATAGATATTTAATTTTACTGAGCAGATAATTTAAATTTTCTTATATTTAATATATACTTAGCTTTATAACTAGCATATGCATAGAGAAGACTTTTTCAATAAATATCAATGTGTAAAAAAAAATAATGGACAATATGCACAATGCACATGTTAAAAAACTGTATATATCAAAGAGTTCATCAATCAGTTTCAATATTCTCATTTTGTTTAACCTGAACAGAAGCTAATTTAAAAATGTATTAATATTATTCTTGTAGACATATAGAGTGTGCCGACAAATAAAGCTGAAAAGAGGTTTTTTTACCTTTAATGCCATGGAAAACAGCTGCTGCTGCTTATTAAAATGTACAGAAGTACATGTTTAAGTGTGCCAATATAATTTACTTTTATTAACAAATTATTACATACAGTATAGATTTTATTAATAGAATTCAATAATAAATACTCTATGCGAGTCACACTTTTGTTTCTATATAGTTAAGGCCTTGTCAGGAGCAGAAATAACTTCTCTGTAGGTAGATTTGTTTCGTGGAATTTGTCCATCTATCCTCTAAATGTCCTCTGTAAAAGTGTATTGTTCATCCATCATCTAAAAATGTACTGCAATATAGGAATTTTATTAAAGATAAAAGAATTTTATTTTGAAATATCTCAATTACTTTGAAACCTGTCGCAGTATTATAAAAAAATTGGCACAATTATGTTTTTTGGCACGGCAAATAAGAATTTTTAACTAATTTTGCCGTCACTAGTAGAGGGCGTCACTTATGAAACAACATGTTTCTTTTAAATGGCAGAACTTTTTTGCTGTTTAGTGTATGCATCTGTCTATTGAAACAATCGATTCTCCTACCTGTTATATTTGACAAAGGTATACCTTGTTGAAGTCGTTAGGAGTAACCATTTTTGAAATAATCGTATTTGAAATATTCAATGCAGCGATTGAAAACTGTTATCGTTTCAGGTAAAGTGCCTTTTCTACTGAAAATACAGCAAAATGCTACTTGAAAAAGTTCTTCAGAACAGTAAATTATGGAGACGTGCAAAATTTCAAAAAGATCGGCCTGCTTTGATAAAATCTTTGTGCTTTGTTGAAAAATGGTTTCAAAATCAAACCTCACCGATCTTCTTGAACGTCCCTGTAATTTACCGTTTTGAACAACTTTTTCAAGTAACATTTTACTGCATTTTCAGTAGAAAAGGCACTTTACCTGAAACGAACAGTTTTCAATCGGTGCACTGAATATTTCAAATAAGATTATTTCGAAATCTGTTACTCCTAACGACTTCAACAGGGTCTACCTTTTTCAGATACAACAGGTAGGAGAATCGATCGTTTCTATAGTCAGATGGATACACTAAGCTGCAAAAAAGGTTTGCCATTTAAAAGAAATGTGATGTGCCATAAGTGGCGCCCTCTACTAGTGACGTCAAAATTAGTTAAAAATTCTTATTTGCCATGCAAAAAACATAATTGTGTCATTTTTTTAATACTCCGGCAGGTTTCAAAGTTATTGAGATATTTCAAAATAAAATTCTAGCATTGAACGCCCTGTATTTTTGAAACCAATAACATTCGGATGAGGCATATTTGGCTCAATCGACTTTTTTTGGTCACCAGTATCTCCAGCTCCGAGATTTCCCAACCTTTCACAGACACCCTGTATTCAGTTGTAAATAAATGCAGCTTGTATTTAGCACTTTAATGCTAAGTATCAAATGAATAAACAAAATGACATAAATAATAAATTTTGTTATAGTAACCATCAATTTGTATTTATCAGGCTACTTTGACTGAAATATGAAATTATATTTTTAAAATGCTTGTAATTAAGCAAAAACGAATCGGACTCATATTCATATTAGAAAAAATGTTTGAAATTAACCCAGCTACCATCTGTTTGTCATAGAGCTTGTGGAACACCCTATATATAAGGATAAAATATTATTTCATGGTAAATTATCAAGAAATTCACTATTCATGCAATGTTTTTAAAATTGATCTTTTAGTTCTTTTCCGTAGCTTCAGAGAGTCGTTTTGAACTAGTTTGTGGATTATTCGCAATCTGAACTATGTTATTTCATCTTCCTGGTCAAGTGTAATAATTTTTGCTCGACTTAAATTATCCACATGCATTTTCACATTATCAAGTTAACACTTTAAAAGACTTTATAATTACTACGAAACTTGAATTTTCAAATTCAAACTTTGATAAACTGTATTTTTATATTATGTAAAAAATATAGCATGTCTATATGTATCTTTTTTTCGGGCCACCCTTTCATCTTTTAGAATTGCCCAGCAGTAATATAAAATTAATATTTTTTTACTCGTCCAGTCATATTTCTGTCAAAACTAAGGCCAGACAATTCAATCTGGAATTAGCGTAGGCATAACCAAAAGAATTCCAGTTCGTCGTCGATTCGCATTGTCTAATGGGTTTTATACTAGACTCTAGCGTAACCTCAACTTACCTGAGCCCCACTACGAATAGGTAGAAGGCGCAGGATGGCGATGGTAAACCGGAGGCCACAGACATGCTTCAGATTGAGTCCGCTGACCGTCGGTGAAGTCACATAATAAAATTTACAACCTCAGTTATGTGAACTACATGGTGTGCTATTTTTTCGTTGTTGCCATCTTCAGAGACTGCAGTGGATTACAGTGATAAGTGTTCCAGTGTACAGACCTACAATGACACGCAAATATTTAGTGATCTTCTTGGGATATGCAGTGGTGTTAGTGCTGAGGAGTGTTGTGGCCGAAGAATGTTCGCAGGATATTTCTAACGAAAACTGCAGTTTAACGACACATAACAATGGTGAGATCTGAAACTATCTTCGCTCAATTTGTTACGTGATCAAGCTTAGAATGAAAACAAAACAATTGCTTACGTATCTGCAAAATTATAGTCAGTTCTTTTCATGCGGTACCAAAAAGTATAGTCTGACTTAAGTGTCTATGTTCCTTTCTATTTGGTGGTAAAAAAAAACATTACTTATTACATAAGATATATATGTACTACACTTGGCTGCATGTTATGTTGTTATAGATAAATCTACTACCTAGCTCTGTCTTTATTAATCTGATTGATTGAATTGGTATTATATGTTTAGTGTTCATAGGAGATCTTAAACAAATACAGATAAATTAATATTTACAACACACCAGTGCTACCTGTTTTCAATATTTTCTAAAAACTTTCTTTGCTAATGAAGCAAATGCCAAAGCTAGTGAAAGTATTGAATGTACAGTCAATTATCATATTTCTCTGCTGATTAATAATGCAAAGCTTAAATAAATTGAAACTTTCAGTTCCAAAATCTCATCTAATATACATTATACTTTATTCGAACGTTAAAAATGTTTACGTTATATGAAAACTAAAACAGAGTTGAGAATAATGAATGTGTTTGATTTGTTTATTTAAATTTGAATACATATAATTTATCAGGGACAGGAACCAAAAATTGATTCTCTGCTTTAAGGTCGTCATAGAGTTTGAGTTGAGTTAAAGGAAAATGGAGTGTAAATGTTGTAAAAAAATGTTCAGATTATGTTTGAATAAACCAAAGGACTTCCAACAACTTAATATTATTTGCATTCAAAATTATTAATAATTTTTAAATTATGTAAAAACAAGTATTCTTCCATTTGAATTCCAGTTTCTATCTTGCATACATTTTAAAAAACATAAACCTGTTTTATTAAATAGTCTTTTTCTACTAAGTTAGAAATACAATAAATAATCATTTGATGTCACGTGTTAATTATTTATCTGGTATTTTCAATGACTTTCACCAGGTGTGAATGGAAGAACTTGTAGTTGTGTCTTTTATCACTTTTTCCTATTAACACCAAATTAGCAGCTTTAACATAAACATGAAACGTTTTCTCTTGTTAGTTATTTAAAATTTAACAGATATAAAGCATAGACAAATTTTGAACGAAAATCATTTTTTTTATAAACCACTAAACATTATAGAGGTTACTGGCCTAAGAATACTATGGATCATTGTATGATAATACAAAATGTATAGTCACACCGAAATTGATGTATCATAATTTATTAATAAGTTTTTTCCTACCATCTCATTAATTTAAATTGTGCAGACTTTTGGGATATTGTATGATATTTTAATAGCGCTGTTCAAGTAACAATGCAAAAACAGTTTAATGGCCTACTTATGTGTTAACAAACCATATTCTAATAATTTTGGTGTTACGTTTAAATTATTTCGATAAAATGAGTAGTTTAGATGTTATCCTGAAAAATAAAACTCCTTTCTTCTTGATATCTAGGAGGTCATCAAAATATTCCATTCATTATGATGTGTACATAAAGTGATTTATTGTTCATTAAATACCATATTAGAGTATATTGAGTTATTTCTACATTTCTATTTGGCAACTTAGTAAGTATTTCAAAAGATCGTTGAAAGGTGCACAGTTGTTTTGGATCTTTTCACGTATCTTTCGATTTCATGCCAGATGTTGATTTTTTACGGTCCTCACGACTTAAATGCCACTAAATAATGTTAAATGCACTTCACTTATCACTGGACTTGCTACAAGCAGTTTCCAACATAAGATATTGAAACAAACTATTTGTCTTAAGTGATTCTGAACAGTACAAGTACTATGTACAGGTCAACAAGCTTTACTTTGATCTGTTGGTAAACCAGACTTCTTGTCTGGTTCATATTATACTCATTAAAAGTGTTAATTCGTTATAAATTTGAGAATAAGTACTTTAACTTTGTCGTGTTACTAATTCAGGTATAAACTTTTTGTTTTAGCCAGAAATGGAAAAGAAAAATGATATTTCGAGGAGTTAGGCTATAAATGAAACAATCAGGGTGTCCAATAAGATTCAAAGTGACTTCGTTACTTACTTAGAACTTTATAAACATGGTTTGTCTACTTTGTAAAAGCGAATAGTCAAATTTAAACGTGGATTGTATTTAAACCTTTGTGTGTTTTCTTAGAAAAAGTTTGTTGATAAACTTTCTAAAAATTAGGGAAATTAATCTTAACACGTTTAAGTATGGAGGGAGCGCATTCGCCAAAACAGAGGACAGCCGTTTAGTATGTAATAAAAAAGGTGTAAGAAATGAAGACATTTGCTAACAAGAACACAACCTTTAGAAAATATTAAAAGACCGGAGGGTTCATAAAGCTCAATATTTATATAATTTATTCAAATCTTAGAAGCTAATTTCAAGTTACGGCATAAGAAGGAAACGCAATGTTTCTATTAGATAGCTCGGTATGCCATGAGAAAACAATTGTCCTTAGTTTCCATAGCAACCGTAAATATAGATCAATTGTCAAACTATACGTTCGAATATCAGTTAAAGTCTAAAGTGCAAATATCTTCATTTCTTAAACCATTTTTTTTTGGCTCCCTGCATATGTAAACGTGTTAAGATTAATTTCCCTAATTTTTAAAATGCTTATCAAGAAACATTCCCTAAGAACTGAAAGAGAATTTCTTAAGTAAGTTTTTAATAATATCTGAATAAATCTACAAACAAAGGTTTAAATAAAATCCAAGTTTAAATTTAATTCTTCGCTTTTACAAAGTAGAAAAACCATGTCTATGAATTTCTAGGTAAGTAACGGAGCCACTCTGGATTTTATTGGTTAAGTCACTTAAATAATCTATTCATTCCTAATAAGAAAAGTATAAAAATGTTTGTTATAATATGGTTTGTTTTTCTTCTACAATTCAATAATTATAGAAAAGCAAGGTTAAATTAAAAAATTAATTATCACAAATAATAATAATAATAATAATAATAATAATAATAATAATAATAATAATAATAATAATAATAATAATAATAATAATAATAATAATAATATCTCTACCCCTCATTCTAATCACAGAGATTAGCCCAGAAGTCGGAGACTTGTGCGGGAGAGGGGGCGGCATATTATTATTAAGCAGGCCGCATTTGCGGTCAGGAACGACTTACGTTGGTAGGCCCTAACCACTATTCAGTGCAGGAATGAGGGAAACCTGGAAAACCTCATTAATTAGGGGGGTAGTCTAATATCAACCGGTATCAATCTCTCACATTGACCCAAGCCAACATTCTTCCACCCTACCATACCCGCAGAGAGGGCGCCAAACCTCTCCACCAATATAGCTTATATACGGTCTACCGGCAGCTGGGCTCGAACCAACACCGATCAGTCACCTCGATTCAAGTACTGACGCCTTAAACCGCGCGACCACTGACCGACCCAAATATTGTAACACTTGGTGTATAGGTATGTTTGTTTCAATCGACTCAAAATCACGTATTCTATCACCTCCTAAAATTATTGTAAAGAGTTGCATGACACCCGTATATTGTACTGTATGTATAATTCTGGTTTTACAATTCTAATAATACTATCAAAGTACATTGGTTGGTATTTTATCTAAATATTATTTCTAATTCTCAAATTATTTCATAGCATTTGTGAAATAAACCTAGAATATATCTGGAACTGCCAAAACTTTTGAAGAATTAAATCAATGTTAAAGAAAAATAAAGTGACACTAACGGAAACAGAGATTTGAATTTTTTTCCGTGTATCATTTTTTAATTTTTCTTTCCATCTCTATTCTTTGTCAGTAATGATACCAAATCAAAATATTGCTGTTTCTGCATTACATTCGAAAACTACATGAGAAATTAAGTTTTCGTTTGCAGTTCGCAGGTAGAAAATTGATTGAAGATCAAAATTGCTACCCTGGCATGTTTGGGTCTGACCTTTTGTAAACCACAATTGTACTCGTATCTTCATTGCTGTACGTTATGACTTAAAAATAAGATTTTAAAATGAACACAGTTCTGTCCACATGAATGAAAGTGCAATAAAAATATTTGCATAAAAAATAGAGTAGATTTCTAACAGGGATTCCTAATAATTAAATATAATTAGAATTATTCTAGTTTTAAGCTGATATAACGAACAATAAGCATGCTAGTTTTGCAAGTGGAACAATAGGCCTCTGGGAGATTTGTATGATAATAAATGTTACTTTATTATACTGTTGTTACATACGTCTTTCCAGCTTTTGCGGTACAGGTCTTCTTCCTTGCTATAATAAAGAATAATAGTTCAAGAAGTCAAAGAGCAAAGTAACGGTTTTAATTTACATCACAGTTATTATCATGTTGTGGCAACATTACGATAAAATTTATTATTTTACCAGAAATTAAAGTAATGCTTAACAGTAAATATACAGGGTGTCCCTTAAGTGCTTGTCACTTCTTGAAGAGGTTTTTGGATCATTTTAGGCATAAGGAAACAGTATTTTTTAGATACATGGCGTCAAAATTTATTACATTTAATTAAATATATCTAAAGATATTTGGCTTTAATTGATGAAACTGAATATCAAGACTAATACACTTATTCCAACGCTAGCTTAGTTTCACCGTTCCTCAAGTATGGTAATACTATAATTAATTAATATTTTAACAAAATCTTATTCTAAATAAATCTGAAAAATCATTGTAAGATAGAAAAGTGTTGAATAAAGTATAAGAATGCTTGGATGTCAATACAATATGTAAATATTTATATCAAATCTAGTTTATTACTGAATTAATACATATACCTACACTTGAGTGAAGTTTAAAATGTTAGGTACATTATTGTACTTATTTTTTTTCTGTGCAAATGAATTGGTATGAAAATATATCAACTAGTAGCTATGCTAACAGGTAGTCAGGAATATCTTACATGTTAGTAATTACTTAGAAATGAATGTACATATACCTATTTATTTAATCCTTAATATTATTATTAAGAAAAAGGAAGGTGCCTTTTACTTTAAAATGGTACAGTTTTGAGTAATATTTATTTAAAATTCTTGATTTCACAAGAAAAATGTGCACCTGAGATTTTAAATAGGGCATAGTTGAGTTAATAATATTTTTGGATTTCTGGTAGTTTTGTGTTAAAATTTGTTTTTCTACCAAAAAATCCCTATTAATTTAAAAAAATATTAACTCAATAATTTGGTCTAAAATTAATATTACGCATATATAGATTTATAAACCACCGCATATATAAGTACTAAATCCTAACAAAATGGAAGAAAAGTGATTTTTCCAACTTGATTATTTTAAACTAAAAGTTAAGGAGATTGAGTTCCTTGATAGTTTCAGCTTAGATGAAACTGAAAATAAGAATCGGCATTTCCCGACAATATTTCTATCTATTAGTTAAAACAATAAATGTATTCACAGAAAATTATTTGCTGGAATGTAGTTTGCGTTACCACAAGTAATAGATGCTGAGATATACAATTTTCCCAACACGTCTACAAAATAAATATGGTATAAACACTGTTTAAAACAGATAATTACTTGTAAACAATAAACAGCTATCAATTACCGAAACTGATTGTTATTTGCCCTCGACTTCCCGTTATATAAGGTTGTAATAACTGTGAACGCTATACGTTCAACTTTCATTCTTTTTTTTTGCATATATAGAACACCAGGTACAGTCAAACACGTTAAAACCAAGGTTCTACTTTCAGAGTTTATTAATATTCAAAGAAATTATTTCGTCTATACAGTATACGCCTAAAGTATGGAATAAATTCAATAAAAACGAAACAATTTTTTTTTGGGACAAATCCTCGAACAGGTCGATTTTTAATTTAAAAAATACATATTTTAGCGTAAAATGCGATTTTTAAATGTCATTTGTTTTCGAGTAATGACGTCATCGATTTTTTTTAAATGGCAACACCATATTTTTTTCCTTGATTCTGAAAGATCGTTTAATTCTCTATCAGACAGTACTAAAATTTTGCTCTCTTACATAGGAAAGTTTTCGAGTAAATGACAATTGAATGTTAGAAAACGTAAATCAATTAAAATAAAGCAAAAACGTTATCAAGTTTAGTTTTTCGAATTCCATAGTTCTTTTATGGATCACGTAGGTGAAAATCTTTGCAAAGTGTCATTGTCACACCGACTTTCTAATAAGTATTGTAAACGATATAGAAATTATTATTCAATTTAAAGTATTATGGCACTGTTACTCAAAGAATTGAAATTTTAATTCTTATCGGATGCGGGAATATCACTAGAACCTAGAACTCATCAGGAAGTTTGCGATTTATTTAATGAAAAATATCCAGATCGCCCTATCAGCCAATCAACAGTCAGTAAGGTAGAGTCTAAATTTAGAGAAACTTGCAATATTGTAAATATTCCAAAACCTGGACGTCCAAGCATTAATGAAAATCAGAAACAGAACATTTTGATAAGATTGGTTGCATTAAACAATGACACTAGTCAGAGCACAGTGCTACGTATCTTGAGGAAGGAAAAATATCATCCCTACAAAATTCAACTTGTGCAGGAACTCAATGAAGATGATCCCGATCGCCGCTTACACTTTTGCGAAATTCTAATGGATTTATGTCAAGGAAATAAAAATTTACACCGGCAAATACTTTTTTCAGATGACGCCACATTTTGTCTGAATGGTACAGTAAACCGACAAACTTGCAAATATTGGAGTCGGGAAAATCCTCATTGGATGGCAGAGGCACATACCCAACACCCTCAGAAATTAAATGTGTGGGCTGGAATAGTTGACGACAGAATAGTAGGGCCTTTCTTCTTTGAAGGAACCCTTACAGGACAAAGAGTTTCTAGAAAATAACCTTGTTCCAGCCCTTGCAGTAATTTTTCCTAACGATAATGACCCTGACATTCCTGACGATACCATATGGTTTCAGCAAGATGGTGCACCTCCGCACTATGCGCGCCCTGTACGAGATTTTTTGGACAACTGTTTTCCTGGGAGGTGGATCGGCAGACGCGGACCGATAGAATGGCCTGCAAGATCGCCAGATTATAGGGATACTTGAAGTCAAAAGTGTACATTAATAAACCACGTAATTTAGAAGAACTTCAAAATCGCATTCGGGACGAAATACGCAGAGTTACCCCAGAAATCATTCATAATGTACAAGAAGAATTTCTTCACAGACTTGCGCATTGTCAAGAAGTTGGTGGATGGCAATTCGAACATTTAATTTAAGTATAAAATTTAATCAATTGTATTTTATTTTACATACCTCAGAATTATTACTTTTTTATGGATAAAATTTACGTTTTCTAACATTCAATCGTCATTTACTCGAAAACTTTCCTATGTAAGAGGGAAAAATTTTAGTACTGTCTGATAGAGAATTAAACGATCTTTCAGAATCAAGGAAAAAAATAAGGTGTTGCCATTTAAAAAAAAATCGATGACGTCATTACTCGAAAACTAATGACATTTGAAAATCGCATTTTACGCTAAAATATGTATTTTTTAAATTAAAAATCGACCTGTTCGAGGATTTTTCCCAAAAAATAATTGTTTCGTTTTTATTGAATTTATTGCATACTTTTGTAGCATACTGTATATCAAAAATATTTAACTATATGCAGAACTAGCTAAGTCTGAATATACTCTCAAATGATTATTGTTTTAATTCTCTAAAAAAGTAATAATTAAGGGCATTGCTCTCTATTTAGAATAAAATACTCGAGAATAAACAAAAATATATTTTTATATATCACCAACTAAATGGCCAGCACGTTCACCTGATTTAACCCCTATAGATTTTTCTTGTGGGGCTACTTAAAATTGCGTGTCTACTTTTGGTAAATAAATAATCTATAAACCTATAACTACTGATTAGGTAGAACTGAAATACAACATATCATCCAGGAAATTTTGAACACCTTAAAAATTTCTGTTATAAATAAACCCTAATAGTAGTGGATACCGTAAAAAAACTGTAAGGCATTCATATTTGTTAAAAAATGGGGGTGCAATTTTAAAAAATATGTAAAATCATAGACCTAACATAAAACTGGGAAAAATGCATGTTTACGTCAATATCACTATCCGGTATACAGGGTCACAACTTATCCACAAAAATTTGGGAATAGATGCGTCATGAACAATGGAGTCAATATCATATTTTTAAAAATCTTTATAGTTTTAAATACAGCTACTTTCACCAAGGTAGTGCAACGCGGGCCTGTCACGGGAAATTTATAACCGAATTGTGGAAGAGATGAAGGTCCAGGGCGTTCATGACGTATTGCAGCAGCTGAGAATCACATTTTAGAGAGTGTTGAAGAGAATTTCCAAATTATTACCAGATAAATCGCTCAGCAAGTACAATAAATGTCTCAATCAACAGTGTGGCGTATTATACACGAGGTCCAATAATTATATCTATACCATGTACAGAGTGTCCAAGCATTAATATTGCCAATCAATTGACAGATGAAATTATTTATAAACGGAATGGGATGTACAATATTCATAATACTCATATTTGAGACTGAAAATTTTCACACGATTTACCGGAATAATTTCCACACACAACGCTCTTACTTAAATGTTTGGGCAGGATGTGATTGGGGTGATCGCTTGACTGGAACATTCATATTACCAAATCGATAGGATGGGGTTCAGTATCTCGACCTCCTTCGAAATGATCTGCCTGGACTTCTGGAATATGTGCTCTTAGCTATTCTTGCACGATGGTGCTCCTCATCATTTTCGAAAAAATGTTCGAGAGTACCAAATGAAGTTCAAGGGGTACGATACACTGGACGAGGAGGACCGGTTGATTTTTTTTCTCCTGTACATTCAATATAATATATTCCATCCGAAATCAAGAATTCGGTAGTGGAATTAGTTCCATAACCTGCCCCATGACCTGCTAATTCCTCTACTGAATTTATTTTTTTGAATTAGTTTCAGAATCATCCTGTATAGGTGTGCAGAATTGTTTCTAGACAAAAATATTTTAATTGGTGTTTATCGCACTTTTGAAATTTTATATATCCATTAGCATTAATCGGTTCAGTGAATTAAGGTTTTACAAATTATCATTTTAGGAGCGCGGTTAACCACGCTTATTATTGAAATTATTATTATTAACGTTACCAATAAATTAATAATTTACAGCAAATTGTTCTAGTAAAGGAAAGTTCCAGGAATGTGGCCGCCAGCAACAGCCGTCGAATGGCTGCTGTACAATTTCATGTGGCCTTAAAATCTGAATTAAAGAATGTATAACTGCTCACAGTTACTCTCGACTGTCTTATTCGAGTAAACGTTTCGCTTTGTTTGCTTCTGAACGATATAGGTATGATTTAATTATCAGTTCTTTTTTTGTGACCGTCACTCCGCCTGCAACCCAATTCTCAGTTTTATGGGGTTCGAAAACAATTCATAAAATCTGCAGTATGTTGAAAAATAACCTGTAGAAAGTAGAAAGCTTTAAGACTGACGCTCTTACCTTGAATATTAATACTTCAGTAATTGTACGGACAATTTTATGACACGTTTAAGCACGCTTTTCTGTCTATATAAAATCGTCAAACATGGCTATTAAAAGTAGATCTTTAACGTTAGTTCAACTAATTAAAACGGTATACTTACTATAGAAAGGAATGTTAATAGCTGTTACTTTTAATGCTATTGTGAAAAGGTTGTACTAGCATTGAATAATAAATATGTAATCTTTGGATAGACATGTTTAAAATCATTACAGTTTTCTGTAATTTTTTTAAATAACGTTTCATTATTGTATCAGAACTGTATTATGTACATATACAGGGTGATTCAGAACTTCGGAATCCGGAAAAAAAATTGGGAACGTTACATACATGTAAAAATATGATAATGCAAAAAATATACGCGTTCTGAAAACTATTTAAAAATATTTAATTGTACGCCTCTAGAATTTCGTCTACTGTAATGGATTGACAATGCTAATTCCACAAATTCTGCACATTCAAATTACAGAAAGAATTACTAAGGCTGAAGTAGCAAGTTGTGACCTTAGTAAAGCATTTGATAGTGTACAACATGACATATTATTGAACAAATTGAGCAGATATCGTGTAAGAGGAAATGTTTTGGAATTAGTAAAATCCTATTTAGAAAATAGAAAACAATATGTCTTATTGGAAGGATGTAAATCACAAGTGGAAAATGTAACGTGTGGCGTGCCCCAGGGATCCATCCCTGGGCCCGCATTATTCGTCATTTATATTAACGATATACCTTCGAATTTTACATGTGAGAATACAATATTGTTTGCTGATGATACCAGCTTTTTGAATGTCGCATGTAAAACGACAGAACTTATCCAAAAAACAGATGGTATACTACAGGAGGCTACAGATTGGTTTAATGCCAACAAATTAAAAATGAATGCCAATAAAACACGACGGTTAGTTTTTGAAACTAAAAGCGATTGTCAGAGCACTTTGAAAAATTTTTGGGGATATACTTTGACCACAGCCTAAAATTTACTAAACTATACAAGAACTAGACAAGAAGTTATCTCAATCTACATTCACCTTAAGACGTCTGATGAGGATCGCTACTCCAGAAGTCGCCAGATCAGCATATTATGCTTCATTCCACAGCCATCATGTGTATGGAATATTGGCATGGGGCCATTCACATGAAACAAAAAAAGGGTTTATCAAACAAAAATGTGCAGTGCGAATCTTAGCAAAAGCAGAGCAAAGTGCAAGTTGAAAACAGTGCTTCATAAATCAACGTATACCTTCTACTCTATTTACATACTTACTTGTTTAACACATATTCATGATAACAAACAACTGTATGTGCTAAATAATAATTTTCATAACCACAATACTAGAATGGCTCAGAATATAATGATTCCATACCATAGATTAAATACTAGTCAATGCAGTACAAATTACTTAGCTATAAAAATGTATAACAAGTTACCTGAATGGTACAAAAACCTTAATGCTAAAAATTTTAAGAAAAAAATCAAGGATAAACTGTTAGGTGCATTAATGAATATTTCTGTGATACTTTATTTATTTTTAACTTCATATTAATCTGTTTTATGTTGATTTTAACAACCTTGCTCTCATTAATTGTCTTGTTTATTTTAGTCTATAGTTTTAAATGTACTTATAGCTACTAAGTTTTATACCCAGCGACATGTTAGTTGCTAAGTATTCTACAAATATTTATGTACACCAAAAATTTGTACTGCTGACATTCCATGTAATTTCTTGACGGAAATAAACTAAACTGAAACTGAAACTAACGATGTCACATATGGCACGAAAAGAACTTTTGATTAAACTGATTAAGATAGATAGATCTGACTAAAGTAACGTGTGAATGAATAAAATTTTATTACACTAATTTTGAAGAAGAATTGTGGTACTCGATTATTATTAGAAACATGAAAATTTATGAAAAATTAGCACATATCTGGTCGAAATTTTGCCCCTCGACTTATATGGGCGCGGTTATCCACTTTTGCCGTACTAAAGTAAATATTCATCGACATACAATTTACGGATTTTCAGCATTTTGCTGCAATAACCACCCACAAAACCTAACTCGTAATGGATAATCCACTGGTAATAGTACTTGAACACGCTGGATATGATATGGATATAACTGAGCTTTATATAGTAAGCGCCACATCGCTGATTGGGATACTCCAGGCACCTGTCTATCTGTCTCGTACTTATTCGCGAATTTTCACGAACCACATTCAACACTTGTTCTTCAGCTGCTAAAATACGTTAAGGTTGCCCGGAGCCACCATCTCGTCCACGATATGCACGTAAATTATCAGTATCACGTCCACGTTGTATACTGCCGTAAAAGCTTTATGATTTGACGTCTATAGATCGGAAAACCGATCCGTACACAAGCGCGAAGCTGCTAATGCATTTTGGCTAACTTCACCACATATAAGGCTCATGTCCATTAACTCAGCGTTGTTGTACACATGAGCCATTTTGAAATTTTAAAGATTGACACTTCTACGATAAATAAAACAGCACTAGTGATCTCGTTCGTTTACCACCTAGAGAGCATATCCCCACTTAAGTTCTGAATCTCCTTGTATAGAAAAATGTATTTATGGACATTATACCATTGGATTGTTTTCGTTTCGATAGCAATCTGTTCCAGAACGATTCAAAATAAATGAGCATTTCATTAATATAAATTGCTAAGCTATCTGGATGACAATTTAGAACTGTTTTAAGATCACCTACTTGATGTTCTGTGACGATTTTATCCCTTTAATTTTCAATAAAATATGTATTTTAATTGATTATTTCAAAAATTAAGAAAAAAGTACATACATATATAAAAATTAGAGAACGTATGTTTATCTGTTTTTTTTGTAACACTCTCGGCCCAATAAAAGTTGTGAATAATGTATGCTGAAAAGAATACGTTAATTAGAAACTAATTAACTGCGTATACTATAAAATTTTCTCATGTATCAGTTTTAAACTTGATACAAACACGTTTTGTTTGCCTACTTTCATTTAGGGTATAGTATAACATTATTTTCTAGTGAATGTACGATATTCGTTACAATATAAAAATTACTAGTAAAAGATATGGAATAACTCACTAGATATGTAGTGCATGAAAAATATTTTTTATTTAATGTTTATTTGAATTGCAATATTCCACAGTATGTGGACATCTAGATCTTAAGGAACGAACGAATCCTTAAAGACAATGACTAGTAAATTTAGTGTCTTAATCTATAGAAGAATAGTAAGTTCTATTTGAGGTACCATTGGGGAGATTTTAAAACTATGGGTGAAGAAGCTCTGCTAACGTTGTAACAAATGGAATACCAGAATCGCTTCAAAAAATACAAACTCCAATTATATACATCTACTCGTAAATCTAAGAGTACACTGATAACAATTTGTCTGTAATTTATGTAAAATTACATAATAAATTTGAAAATGAAATAAATACACAGAAATAAACGTGGATAAAATTCCATATTAAATTTCCGTCACTATAATTTGTATTGATTTATACATTGTAATTTTTAGGTTGGAATTTTACTTAGATAATTAAAACTTTATTATATTTTTATACATTTACCTTTATAACCAACATTGAAAAATATGCATAGGGAAAACTTTTTCAATAACAAATATTATTTCACATATATGACTAAATATCAATGTGTAAGAAATTGAACAATATGCACATGTTAAAAAATTGATATACCAAAGAGTGTAACAGGTGCCAGTAGCATATTATTTTTGTAGCCATATCGAGAGTGTGTTGACAGATGCAGTTGGAAAGAGGGAAGCATTCTTACTTTTGTGTATGTCATGGAAAAAAGTCTGCTTGTTAAAGTGTACAAAAGTACAGGTTTAAGTTGGTTAGAAATCAATAATGAATACACTATGCGATTCACATTTCTATGCCCAAATAGTTAAGAATCCCCTGTGAGGAGCAGAAATGTAGGAAGATTTTTTTCGTGGATTTTGTCCATCCATCCTCTAAATATGAATTATCCATCCTTCTCTGTAAAAGTGTATTGTTCATCCATCATCTAAAACTGTATTGCAATGTAGGTATTTCATTTTCATAAGAAAATATGTTATGTATATATTTTCGCTGAAAATACTACATAATTCTTGAAAGAACTTGTAGATGTTTAACTAGAATTTTAGTTACAGTAAATTTATAATCAAGGTAAAGAAATTACTATTTTTACTGTTACAAAGACACAAGTATGTTGTTTGAAATGAATGTTGTATGATTTTGAGACATGTAATGGCGTAGTTTTAATGCAAACATCTAAACAACGTACCGTTTTAGTTTTTATGATATTTATGAATTCTATAATATTTAACACAAGCTGCAAGTGCACACGTAAAAACATGTTTGCCTCCTACACGTTAATACAACTAAAATGTGTTAGGTTAGAGGTTACGTTGATGTTCCCTTGCACACGTGCAACAAAAATCAAATGAAAACTTCTGTAAAACTTCATAATAAATTGAGTAAAAGTAAATAGTCATTCTAGTACATTGTATTACCACGCTATTTCTAAAATTTCCTAATTTTATTACATAAAAACACATTCACTTGATTATTTCTTAATATAAAATGTAAATTAAAAATTTTCAGTAAATATTATGTAAAAAGAGCATAACAAAATATGGAAATTTCCACCTATTTTTATCAGGGTAGATCTAGAGCAATGTTTACCAAGGATAGATACTAAAATTATACATTAAAATTGTTGACAAGCAGAATGTGGTTTTGGAAAACAATAATATTATAAGATTTAGCTTAGTGTTTGAAAAATGTTTGTTTCTAACCCCATAACTTATGCCAGTGAGTGTACTTATTCAAGACCACAGCCAATAGTTTAATTATAAATACGTCCACAGGCCGTGCCCATTAGAAGAATTCCAAACGGTCTACATTTATGAACTATAAAATTATAGTTGCAAGAATAATTACGGTGAGTTATCTGACAGTCGCAATTGAAAATGTGAAAATATTGTAGATCTGGAGCCGTTTCTAGAGACTTTTTTCTTGGTCGTGGTTATACGCATTCAATAAAGAACGCCTTCGTCATTATAACTAATTAAAAAGTTATGCAATTAATATTCTCTTAATTGATTGTCGTTAGCTGCTATCAGATTTCTCGGGGTGAATTTTAAGTAAGTGCAAATTTTACGTTATAAAATATAGTGGCAGAAGTAATTGTAAGTCATTTGAAATAAGGGATGTGACAAACCCGTTTTAGTAAATTTTGAAAGGGTAATTATTTCCTGTTCTTGAAGAATCTCAAAGTTCTTAGACAGAAACGTTACTCTTAGTCTGTTAGTAGTAGTTTTATACTCTCTATTTTAAGACCTCGTAGTTCAAATTCATAGTAGAGCTAGAGAGTAGAGTTCCGTTATTTTAAATTTCTTTTATGCGGTTATGATTATAAGTATAAACAATCAAAATCTGTAGTTGCTTTTAAGAAAAAGTAGTGTTTTTGTATAACCTATAAGTTGCCCAGTTTCTGACCACCAGTTTGATAGAACCAAGTTCATGGTCAACAAAACACAAATACTATATTTTTAAATAAATTTGTGTTATAAAGTCTTAATGAACAAATTTGTCATTTTATTGAACCACTTTAAAATATATTTAAAACTGCAAGTTTTATAGAAATAGTAAATTAAATTATTACTCCTGTATACACAAAATATAAAACACTAGTATTCACAAACAGGGAGAAAATTTAAAAAATTGAGTTCATATGATTACAGGGTGTAACAAAATAGCAGGTTATTCCATTAACTGCGTATTTTGGCGATAAAATATGACGATTTAACGCTAATTACCTTACATACCTGTACCTTTCGGAGCCAGACTCATTTCAGAAAGATCCAATTCCTGGAAGACCTTTGAGTAGAACGCTTTAGTTGAAAGAAGCTATCCTACACGAAATTGAAGAAGACCCAAATACTAGTATTAGTAAGATTGCTGCAAATCTAAATGTGAATCATAAATTAGTTTTGTTCGTTTTGAAGGGTTATACCCCTACCATATACAAAGGATTAAAGTCTTACTGCCGCAAGACTATCCTGCTCGCTTACAATTTTGCTACTGGATGTTGCAAAAAATTGAACAAAATATTGTCTTTATCACTGGCATATTGTTTACCGCCGAATCTAATTTTTCCAGAGATGTTGTAGCAAACTACCACAATAAACATGTTTGTTCTGATGAAAACCGTAATGTCATAATAGAGTCTTGGTTTCAACATCAGTTATCTTTGAATATATGGGTGGGAATTATTGGAAATTTTCTTGTTGGACCTTACTTTTTACCAAGAACTTTAACCGGCGCCTCCTGCAGACACTTATTCGAAAACGTTTTACCTGAACTACTAGACGATGCTAAGATAAATAATGTGGTTTATGCACGACGGGGTTCCCACACATTTTAGTTTGAGTGCTCGTGAATTTTTAAATGAAAGATTCGGTAATTACGTGAGTGAACGAGGCATTCAAGAACCAGGTCTACCTTGGCCAAGTAGATCACCCGATATGAACTCCTCTGATTTTTTTGTTTGGAGGCATCTCAATAAATGAGTTTACAAGGTTGAATTTGAGGAGCACTTACGCCGATAAATTATAACTGGTTGTGATATGATAAGAGCTCCTCCTGGAATTTTTGCACGTGTTTGAGCTGCAATTTCAAGAAGATCTGAAGCACGTATTTTGGCTGAAGGTGGATATTTCCATTATTTGTTATCATAGTAAAGTAATTCCATTGTTAATTTATTATTTTGCTATTATTTTAAGTAATGTAATGAGTATCGTAAAAATACATTTGATCAAATAAAATCAATTTTGTTGTTAATCGGTTTGAAATACAAAAAAGTGTAAAGAAAAAAGGGGAAGATAATACAATGGCGCATATGATGATCTATTTTATTTGTAATATTATACAGGGTGATAATTTTCTTTTGGCAAATAATAATCGATGATACCCATACTTCACTGGTAAGTTTTTAAAGCTGGTAATTTTTTGTTTCATACCTACTGTCATACTAAATATATCGAATTTGGTTAAATTATCTAAAACGGTTTTGAAATTAAGAACTGTTTTCTTATAATTTTTGACATGCTGTGGCTGGACAATGGCTGTCCTAAGACTTCACATTTATATAACAAAAAATCCTTGTTTGGCCACAAAATACGCCCCTAAATTTTTTATCTCTACTTAAGAAACACCCTGTATATTAGTAGTAGTATTTAAAGAATACCTACACTAAACTGTGAATAAAATTTACACAAACGATGTAACGATTTCTTAAATTGTTTGAAAAGGCATGTACTATCACGACGAAGTGAAGAATCCTTGGATCAAATCACGTTTTATTGCCGCTTCGCGCAATTTATTATTATCCCTCTCCGTTCCTGCTACATAAATAATTTATAAACATACTAACTGGTATACATGACGACTCTTAGTGCGTAACTAACAGTGAAAAATTGTTATTTTAATATATTAATAACTGTTCTCATACATACAGATTCAAAGACTCATTAATTCGACACTAGAACAAGAAAAAATTACTAGGGTATAAATTACCGTTACACAGCATTGCTAATACTGACGTAGGTATTTCGATTTTAAAAAGTACACCGATAAAAATAGGTGGAAATGTCCATGTTTCGTTATGCTTTTTTACATAATATTTACTGAAAAATAAGGAAGGAATAAATTAATTTTACGTATTTTTACTTAATAAATTTAGAAAATTTCATTGTTACAACTTTTTCAAGTAACATTTTACTGTATTTGCAGTAGAAAAGGCACTTTACCTGAAACGATAACAGTTTTCAATCGCTGCACTGAATATTTCAAATACGATTGTTTCAAAAATGGTTACTCCTAACGACTTCAACAAGGTATACCTTTGTCAAATATAACAGGTAGGAGAATCGATTGTTTCAATAGACAGATATGGATACACTAAACAGCAAAAAAGTTCTGCCATTTAAAAGAAACATGCTGTTTCATAAGTGACGCCCTCTACTAGTGACGGCAAAATTAGTTAAAAATTCTTATTTGCCGTGCCAAAAAACATAATTGTGCCAATTTTTTTTAATACTGCGACAGGTTTCAAAGTAATTGAGATATTTCAAAATAAAATTCTTTTATCTTTAATAAAATTCCTATATTGCAGTACATTTTTAGATGATGGATGAACAATACACTTTTACAGAGGACATTTAGATGATAGATGGACAAATTCCACGAAACAAATCTACCTAAACAGAAGTTATTTCTGCTCCTGAAAAGGCCTTAACTATATAGAAACAAAAGTGTGACTCGCATAGAGTATTTATTATTGAATTCTATTAATAAAATCTATACTGTATCTAATAATTTGTTAATAAAAGTAAATTATATTGACTCACTTAAACATGTACTTCTGTACATTTTAATAAGCAGCAGCAGCTGTTTTCCATGGCATTAAAGGAAAAAAAACCTCT
The DNA here is from genome assembly GCA_037114965.1 of Monochamus alternatus. Taxonomy (NCBI): domain Eukaryota; kingdom Metazoa; phylum Arthropoda; class Insecta; order Coleoptera; family Cerambycidae; genus Monochamus; species Monochamus alternatus. The sequence continues at coordinate 91,751,646 of CM073427.1, read as the reverse complement.
TTTCAGCTTCATTTGTCGGCACACTCTATATGTCTAATACATTAATACATTTTTAAATTAGCTTCTGTTCAGGTTAAACAAAATGAGAATATTGAAACTGATTGATGAACTCTTTGATATATACAGTTTTTAAACATGTGCATTGTGCATATTGTCCATTATTTATGTTTTTTACACATTGATTTTTAGTCATATATGTGAAACAATATTAATTATTGCAAAAGTCTTCTCTATGCATATGCTAGTTATAAAGCTAAGTACATATAAAATATAAGAAAATTTAAATTATCTGCTCAGTAAAACTAAATATCTATATTTTACAATTCCAATTTAAAAATTACGATGTATAAATCAATACAAATTATAGTGATGCAAATTTACGATGGATGGATTTAGCATAATAGTTGTTAAATCAAATACCATAATAAGGAATTTTATCCATGTTTATTTCTGTAATATTATAGTGTACTTATTTCATTTGCAAAGTTATTATGTAATTTTACATAACTGTGTGCTGGTCACAAACTGTCAACGTAAAGTTATGTGAAAATACAGACAAAATTTTATCAGTGATCTTCAGAGGCTAATATCTTTTCAACGGTACATCCCAGAAAAAAATTTTACACAACAAAGCAGCATATTTTAAGATCCTCTCTCCACATGTGCCTGATCTGTCTCGGTAGAGTTATGAAACACCCAGTATATTTCATAAATAATTTATGGATAATTTTATTAAACAAAATATCTGATAAATTTTTATCAGTGTATATTCAGTTCCACAGAAGACGTCAGAATGACAGTGTAAGATCAAGCAGCATTATTTACATATTTGGATGAACCAAGAAAACATTTACCGATAATTCATGATAATCCACCAGTCAAACAAGTATTCATAAAATTTAATACGCACCTACCATCACCTGCTGAGGTAGACCATCTTATTTTTTTATTTTGCGACTTCGAAAAGACATGCCATAAGTGACCTAAATTCAGGAGACTGGTTATATATAATAACATGTGATAAATTCGACTTTCATAATATGCCCGCCTATGTGGCATATATTTTATTGGATCTTATTTGTTAGTTTTTTTATTGTTGCTTATTTATTGCAACACAGTTGGTATATCGGTCTATGAATATGCATGTGATAATGTTTAGTATCATTTAGTGGATTATATAAGATATTTTATCTAAATATGTAATCAATAAATATATGTATTGATTATAAAAAAAGTGATTAAACAATAGACACTGAAAACATATGGAAAGTTTTAATTTAAATGCACAGAATGATTCAAAAATACTAGAAAAATAAGTATAAAATTTATATAAGAAAGGACAATGTTAAAAATAGCCAATTTTTGGCTTATCCGGGGGAACGCATAAATCATAAAAAAATCAATTGATTATTATTAATTAAGATTAGAAATGGCCCAGAAATACGTCAGATAGCTGGGGAAATGTCGCTAATACCCCTAAACCTATATAAACTACCCTTAAATAGCTTTCAATGGATAATCATTAATTATTGTTATAAAATTCGTGTAAAATGAAAAAAAATGCTTGAAAATGATTTGAACAGACAGTATGTCAATATAAAAAGTGATAAATGACGCCTTTCAATGGCGAAATAGCGCCAATTGTTTTCACTTTGCGAGCGCGTACTGAAAAAATGGCTATTTATCCTTGCGCCCATTTTTCAGGTCGCAATAGTATAAATGAACCTTAAAAGTGATTTAAACATTTTTTTCATTCTAAACGAATTTTACAACAATAAATAATGATTATCTATTTTAAGCTATTTAAAGGCAGTTTATATAGATTTAGGGGTGCAATTAATATTTCCATGTACTCTAGTATCAGTTTTTGCATTTTTTGACAGTAATCAATAATTTTTTTCTAGCAATAGGCGTTTTCTTGAACATTTAAGCATTATCTATTTTTGATGTCGAAGTAAGCTGACCATTAGCTTTTGAAAGTCGTTTTTTTAATTTTTAGGGGTGGAATGGACATTTTTACAGTTATTTATCACTTTTTATATTGACATACCGTCTGTTCAAATCATTTTCAAGCATTTTTTTCATTTTACACGAATTTTATAACAATAATTAATGATTATCCATTTAAAGCTATTTAAGGGTAGTTTATATAGGTTTAGGGGTAGTAGCGACATTTCCCCAGCTATCTGACGTATTTCTGGGCCATTTCTAATGTTAATTAACAATAATCAATTGATTTTTTTATGATTTATGCGTTCCCCCGGATAAGCCAAAAATCTGCTATTTTTAACATTGTCCTTTGACTAGTATTCTATTATTTTTTATATTATAATTTTTAAAAGTCCCGAGGAACCAAAATTGAGTCCAATTGGAGTATAGTTTGCAGCAGTTTTGTCAAGTACCAGAAAATACAGGTTGTCCCACATAAGAACCAACTCAGAGCAGGTGCATGTGAAATCAAAATTAGAAACACATGAATTTTGCCTCCAAAATGTATGCTAATATTTGGATTTTTTAAAGTTATTTACAAATACCGAAAATAAAATTTTAGCTTACATCCTGTATATCACCATCAACTTTTGACTTAGGTAAGTTTGGCTACAATGCATTATTTTGTCGTCAAGCATCTACTTTTGCTCCTTGTTGCACTAATTTCGCTTCACCTTGTATATCTACACATATATTTTGTTGCATTTTCGGTATTTACTTAAGCTTCCAAATTGAGGATCTTTCATACTTTGAAGATAAATTTGTCTACTATATTTTTAGTACTACTATTAAGTAACATCTATGACAGATTTAAGTTTACTTTTACTATACCTACAGTAATTCCAGTCAATGACCCTAAGCTCAATACAATAGCTCTTTATTTCTTAATTAGCTATTCAACAGGTACCTACCAAACCATTTTGTTATTGTTAAATGGAGCTGGAGAAACATTCTTTTATATATAGATGAATAGACAGTATTACTTCAGATCTTAAAAAATAATCTACATTAAGCAATTTAAACATAGTGTACAGTGTTTTTCAATTTCAATATTGACTAGGCTCTTAGATATCCTTGGAGAATGTGTTACGATGAAGAAATTAAAAATCCGTAGCCTATAAGTTTGTTCGAAGTGATGTTTCCAGAAATCATTTTTTACTAAAAATCTGGCATTTTCACTTAAAAATCCCAAATTTTATGGAGCTGTTTTGTCTATAACTTTCTTATTAATCCTAGAAATTACTGAAATTAAAAATAATATATATATATTTTGGTATCTAGGTGGATTTGAAGTTAAATAAAACGTATAGATTAGAACAAAAGATAGATAAAAGTAGAAACTAATAAACGTAAGAGATCTTCTAGATAACCAAACTTAAATATTTTTTCTATTTTAGTAATTATAAGGTTTTGAGAAATACAGTCTTGCATTAAAAAAGTTTTATTGAAATCGTACAGCTCTATTATCAAATTTTAGATCAAATTTAAACATACTGTGGGTATAAAAGTTGCAACAATATTAATAATTACTGTACTATATTATTAAAAGTATAATTATACTTAAAATTAGAACCAGATAAAAGACTGCAGCTCCGCAGTTTGCTCAACCAGTCAGGAGTAAGGGTATAGAATACAGAAATGTTGTGTTAAGTTTACACAAAATGGTGTACTTTTACCATTCACTGTAAAAAATAATTACAGTAAAAATAGATGGCAATTTATTTACCACTTATTATTGCTGTAATTTTCTTATCGATTGTGACTTTACAAATAAAATGTAAAATTACGTTGTAAATTTATTTTGCGGTGTAATTTTAGATTTTACAGTACAAAAAGTATTTTTACAATGTAACTTGCACAATTACTTGTAAAATTGCAGAGTAACTTTACAGGCAGTTGTATAGTTACATTGTAATAATACATTTTATATTATGACTACAATGTATTTTTTTTATTTATTGTACAGGATGATCCAATTTGGACAATTAGGTATAGAAGGTTTCTTCTATTTTCCGAAAAGGCAGAAAAAAGTAGCCAATATATTTGGAGCTTAATTTTTGAGAAAAATTGAATAGTAAGAATCTCATTTCGATATTTTGATTTGTTTAAGAGATACCTACATGATGTTTTTAAATTTTGGTCGTTTTCTATGGTAACTTTTCTAGTTATTATATTAATATTTATACATTGTAAAGACAATTTTTTCTGTGTGTAGTATCTACTGGCTTGAGATTTTTTTTTATAACTTATAGTTTTCCGTTACTATAACAAACATATATATTTTTAAATGAAACATCATACATCTATAACAAACCTAATCAAGATATCGAAATGAAATTTTCGTTATTCAATTTATCTCAAAAAATATTCCCGTGACATTTGGACTATATTTTCGAAGAATAAAATAAATCTCCTAAAAGTGTCGAAACTGACCTAACCCGTACAGTCAATTTTAGAAAAACTTACTTTAAAAACATCTTGTTTACAACACTCGAATTCACTAACAGTGTTTTGACATAGATACCTAAAAAAATCTGAACAGTGATTAATTTATACCTAATAGATTAATATGCCTACATGAGAAAAATTAAAATATCGTAAGGAATTAACGATTGTTACTTACCTTAAGTAACATATCAGACTTTTCCGTGAGATAGCATCACTGCATCAGAATGTTACTTCAAATGAAAAATGTACTCATATTAAGCAACCTACTTAACATGAATGCCAATTGCTTCTAATGTTAACAAACACCCTTAACAGTAATACTGAATTTTTGATATGATATCCCCAGTGAAGTCAAACATTTCCGAAGCAAAATATTCGTTTTCTATATGTTTTTCAAAAAATGAAGTACTTTGGAATTTATGATTCATTTAGATTGAAAATATTACTTATTTGTATTATAGTCGCTATGTACTCAGCAGAATAATAATTCCATAGAAAGTTTACGGTTTTGTTGTATATTGACAGTTTTCTTGTAAAATTACAAGCGTCAGTGTCATATCATCATTATTTTTAGAATTATTTTAAGACAATTATAACGATATTCTTACGAAGTATATTTGTAAAGTTACTGGCCTTTTTTTCAGTGTTGGTACATTTTGTGTAAAATGTACAAAAAGGCCATGATATGTAAAATTATTAACACGAAAATTTTACACATCTTAAATCACACTGGAAAATTTCACTTACACAACTTCTTTTTACAGTGTTTAGTACTACCCATACAAACAGAACTTTTTCCAGAAAACCGATTGATTCTAAAAAACTAATGCGAAAATTTGTATATCTAAATAGGTACCCAGTTTTATTATTTTTCTACACAATTTCACTATCAAAATGAAGGCTTTTTATATTCCATTAGTACAGTTTTAGTATTTCTTAAGATAATATTATTATGTTAAATACCAAATGAATGCAGTAGTCAAATTATTTTAGATACTATAAGTCTAGTAACTTAAACCCTATATTGATGGCGTTCTTATATACTTTGCACAGCAACAACAAAGACAATTTAAAAAAACAAATCAAATCAATTAAATTTGCATATACTTACCTACTTATTTATTAAGTTTCTAAAGTTTTATTTAAAAATGGATTACAATTAAAAATTGTGAGTAAAACTGGTCTATAATTTATAAACATTTCAGTCAATTTGCAGATATAAGTTTATTTTATAAATTTATGGAGCGTTCAATTATTTGAATTGAAGACCCGAGTGCAAGAGTCAGGCAACTCCATTTTTGGCTAAAGTCGACTTAAGTACATATCTGGATTCTAAATAATCCTATACATAATTCGGTGCAAGAACGAGGTAGATCCGATGAATAGTAAACCCATGGCAATACATTTTGGAGCTACCGGTTTTTACGTTAGGTGTATAAACCAGGCAACTCCGGATCTTCCTGGTTTTTGCACTGTTTTCAATAATTCAGGCATTAACAGATAGATGGCTCCATAATATGACTGGTTCAAATGCACTTTACCGTTATTCCTTATTTTTAGTTTAGCATTGGTCGTTGTTATAAGAGGTTGCGCAAAATTAAATGCTTAAAATATGTCTATTATACCATAGTCCCTTGCTTATTAAGGCTAAAAAGTTGAAAAATATATTGACTTTAGCTCAAGAATATGTCGCTAAACGAGACTGATTTTTATGCTAACCTGGTCATGGAGTCTAATCAGATTGTATGTGAAGAATCCACTTCTGTGACCGATGTAAGTGAATAAATTTATTTGTTACATACACTGTAAAAAATAATTACAGTTAAAATAGATGGCAATTTATTTACCACTCATTATTGCTGTAATTTTCTTATCGATTGTGACTTTACAAATAAAATGTAAAATTACGTTGTAAATTTATTTTATGGTGTAATTTTAGGTTTTGACATTGTAATATTACTTTGTGATTTTACAATACAAAAAGTATTTTTACAATGTAACTTCCACAATTACTTATAAAATTACAAAGTAACTTTACAGGCAGTTGTATAGTTACATTGTAATAATACATTTTATATTATGACTACAATGTAATTTTTTTTTATTTATTGTACAGGATGGTCCAATTTGGGCACTTAGGTATAGAAGGTTTCTTCTATTTTCCGAAAGAACAGAAAAAAATAGCCAAGATATTTAGAGCTTAATTTCTGAGAAAAGTTGAATAGCGAGAATCACATTTCGATATTTTGATTTGTTTAAGAAATACCTACTTGATATTTTTAAATTTTGGTCGTTTTCTACTTATCATATTAATATTTATACATTGTAAAGACATTTTTTCTCTATGTGTTGAGGAATATTTTTTTTATAACTTCTAGTTTTCCGCTGCTATATGTTTTAATGAAACATCATACGTATGTAACATGGGGCATCATAGAAAAGGCCTAAAATTAAAAAAATGCTATATAAAAACTAATCAAGATATCGAAATGAAATTTTCGTTATTCAATTTTTCTCAAAAATATTGCCGTGACATTTGTACTATCTTTTCGAAGAATAAAAGAAACCTCTTAAAAGTGTCGAAACTGACCTAACTCGTACACAGGACATCTTGTTTACAACATTCGAATTCACTAACAGTGCTTTAACATACCTAGATCCCTAAAAAATCTGAATAGGAATTCATTTATAACTAATAGATATATATGCCTACATGAGAAAAATTTAAATATCGTAAGGAATTAACGATTGTTACTTACCTTAAGTAACATATCAGGCTTTTCCGTGAGTTTCTCAATAGCATCACTGCATCAGAATGTTATTTCAAAAGAAAAATATACTCATATTAAGTAACCTAAGTAACATGAATGTCAATTGCTTCTAATGTTAACAAATACACATAATAGTAATATTGAATTTTTGATATGATATCCCCAGTGAAGTCAAACATTTTCGAACCAATAGATTTGTGTTCTATATGCTTTTCAGATGTATATACAAAAAAATAAGTACTTTGGAATTTATGACTCATTTAGTTGAAAATAATACTTATTTCTATTATAGCCTTGATGTATACCTTAAAATCAGCAGAATAATCCTCTTTAAATTTATAATTAAAATTTTTGGACAAATTATGTAAAAAACATTTGTTACACAAAACCGTACTTTTCCTAACTGATTATATAAATAGCTATTTTGTACTCCGATTACGGCTCAGTTAGCTAATTAGTAGTTACAGCTTTATTATATCTTATATCTAAGTGCCCTTTGCTTATTTTTTAGCTTATAAATACATGTACATACAGGTACTGAAGTAATAAAATATTATGGTTTTACAGCAATTTTTTATTAAAATTTGGTACCTGCACATTTAGGTTATTTGTATAAAACACTTAACTTTATACAAGACATATAACAATGTAAAAATATATTCGTAGAACTAAACTAAACGAAATCTATGATCTTATACTAACTATTACAAAGTAATATTAATTATATAAATGTGCATAGAGAATAAGTAGATACCCAGAACTGAAATCATGTTAATCCTCTCCTGTTCATCAAATAAGTATAAAATATAATATAATAGAAAATATATAATAGAAAATATTATATTTTTATATATTATGTAAGATGAACAAAACAACAGTGGGGTACCCAATTTTTGTAGATGCAATGTTTCTTTGTTTCAATAATTATGTATAACTTACATACCTATTAGTTCTTAATCTCATTGAGGTTATGTTTAAACAAGCACTAGACAAAACTATTTATAGTACTAAAAACACTGACTTATCACTCTAGATATGTTTATATTGCTAGTCACTACTCACTAAATTAATTATGTAAGTACTAGGTACACGCTGCATTCATCGAAATGAAGCAAGAATAATGAGGCGTCGCCACCCAACGCTCTCAACGGTTAAGTTAGGTTAGCGCGTTTTAAACCTTCACATACACATTAGGCATATTTTTACAGTCAATTATATAGCAAATTTGGTATTTTCAGTAATTTTACAGTGTAAAAATGGATTTCACATTGTTAATTGTAAATGTATTACAATATATTCTATAAATGTACAAATTATATTATAATTACATAGGAAGTTTACGGTTTTATTGTATATTGGCAGTTTTCTTGTAAAATTACAAGTGTCAGTGTAATATCATCATTATTTTTAGAATTATTTTAAGACAATTATAAGGATATTCTTACAAAGTAAATTTGTAAAGTTACTGACCTTTTTTTCAGTGTAAGTTTGTTTCATTTGTTGCTCCCAATATTCTGCAATTTCGGTGCAAGAACCAAGCAGATCCATTTTTTTAAATGTTTTTTTTTAAAATTTTTTGGAAAATAACAGATATCACAAATTTTCCTCAGAAGTGGAAAGATTGTATAATAATATTTTCTGCGTAGAAAAAATTTCAGTAATTTATTAATAAAATTAAAGGATTTGTATAGTTTTTTGCATTTTTCCAAAACTTTGTAAAACTGGAGTTGCCTGGTTCTTGCACTCGGGTCTTCAATTGAATTATTAAAAAGTGATGTCAACGTTGGATGAGACAGGAAACCTTTTATTTATCCTTTACTTACGTGTAGATACAACTGCTTAGGTATATCATTTCTAAGGTATTTACAGTTCATAAGTAAATACACGGAGCTGTAGTCTATGTTTGTTTAGTCGTCGAAAGTGTGGAGAAAAGCTTACGTCACTTACATAGGCAAGAAAAAGAGAAAAGTCGTCTTGCTAATTATGACTTTATTTAGGAATTCAGAGTACAGCCCACTGTATTTATATAATAAACTTTCTTCGATTCCTGGGCAATACTAAATTTTACTGTACTTTCGAAGGCATCTGGGTTATTCGTTAGCTGATGCTGTAATTAATGCAAATAAAATGTAATGTGTTTGACAATGAGTATCTATGAAAACGTTGTAAATACTTTCGTACAAGTTCTTTTAACAACTTTCGAATTTTATTTAACTATTCTGATATAACTGATTAAAAACGTTATTCTTACAGAAATTACATTTTTATTTTTAAGTAAATATACACGGAAAGTATGTAATTACTACCTTCCAAATTTCAAAGACCTTATAATATTATAGGAGTGCATTGCATCAATAATTTTCTATTAAAGATTGTCTTATTATTTATACATACTAAGTAGATATATCTAATATACTGTAAAAAAACAATAATTTTCAAGAATAAATTAAACAAGGTTAAGAGAAAATTTAAATAGTGAACAAAAAAAAAATTAAATCAAAGAAATCAAAATTTAATAAGACTCAATTTAAATCAAAATATAACTTTTAAATAAACAGAATTTAATTTAAAAAAAGATAATAAAATATGTAAAGACAAATTAAAATTGGATTTGAGAGAAAAATTAAGTACCTAATAAAATGAACATAAGAATTTAAGAACTGTCAGACGAGGCTGAAGTAGGAACAAGGTGATTGGCTAGAAGAAGCAGATTAGGAAGAATTTATAATTGAGGATAGGTGAGCAGTAATTCATGCTCCAAAAGCAAAAAGCATAAATTCCAGGAACATAGGAACTAATCTAATGTGAGTACATTAAAAATATATATATCAAGATAGACTTTTATGTACAATTAAAAAAAGCTTAACTAACAAACAAAGTGAAATAAAAAACTATTAAATTTGAACTATGCAAGCATAATGAAAAACTTTGAATTGGAATCTAAATATAAAGTAATAAAATCCTAGGATAAATTAGTTTACGGAATTTTGTAAATTTAATATTTAAAGATTATATAAATAATTTTGTTCAAAATTTAAAAGATAAAAACCACAGTGGTATTCTGGAAGTAGAGTTTTAGATAATATTAATCTTTAATAATTTGATTTGTCAAATGTTGATAAATAATATAATTGTTAAATTGGGAATAATTGAGTTTTATTATTATAAAAAAATAAAGATTCATTTAAAGAAAATAACATTTAGAACCGCCAATTGAGATATGAGTTTCTCAAGCTCTGTGAAAATAAAAATAAAAAATTATTGAACTTGTTTAATTTAAAGAATTTATTTCAAATAAAAAAAATTGTAAATAAAAGGCGCTCAACCATTAGATATATAATAAAATACATATTTAAGAAAAACTGAAGATCCATAAAACAAGTATTGCTGTAAATAAAGTAGATATACAAGGTAAGTTAAAAATAATTAGATATTTTGTAGTTATAGGTACCAAACAAAAAACAAACAAAAATTAAAATAACTAAAGTAGGGTATTTTCACCGGTTCTGAGTCTCCCCCCACCACTTTCCTCTTTGAAATGACCTTTGCGGTAACGTATTTGATGACCTTCAATGACATTGAAGGTCACATCAGTTGGTAAATTTTATTTGATCTCTACCGATTGGAGGTCATATCAGTTGGTAACTTTTATTTTGACCCTCCATCAATTGAAGGTTACATCAGTTGGTAAGTTTTATTTGAACTTGAAAAACCTTGCTCGATGTTGTAATACTAGAGTCTACAGCGCATGCTCAACTCTTATCTCATCATGAATATAAAGGAATGAGTAGGTAGATAGAAAACTCATTTGTGAATAACGTGTTGACCGAGAGTAACATAAAATAAAAAAAAAAGATGTATTTATGCAGTGTCTGTGGTAAAAGTTTTACACGCAGTGATAATTTGCGTCGTCATGAAAGGCAGTCTTGTACGCCCATAAGTGTAGATGAACCTGAGTCAAAACGGGTTAAATTAGATCATGATGGTCAATCGCCCGAAATTGTAACAGTTAAATGTTGTAATAAGGATATACCCCGCACTCAAATACATGCACATCGTAGGACATTGGAACATCGAACAATGTCATGTACTCCTAAATCTGATGGTGTACAAATTATTAATACAGCATTTAAGTGTAGAATAATAAGCTACAGAGTTCATAGTGAAGAGAAACTTACAGACTTTGATGAATTTTTCAATCGAGTGAAAGCTAAAATAATAAGTTTGCTGGAGGATGTCATAAGGGTCCATAAATCCATAAAAGTGAACATGGAAACTTTTGCCAATTTTATATTGCAAACTCGCGAGACCTCAGATGTGAAAGCATTTAATAGTTGCAATAGAACTCTCGACGAGTCTGTGGACTTGGATGATGTTTACCAGGAATTTGTAGATACGATGAAATCTCAAACATCTGAATTTGAGGAGAAAGATTCTGGTAAGTAAATCTTATTAGAGGAGAAATTAATTTTCTTTATTCATATAAAAAATATTGTTACAGGTTGGGCCATCGAGGAAATATTGTATATGGAGGTAAATGTGAATAAAAATAGTCCTCTGTGCGGCTCCTCTTATATAAAATTGCCGAAGTTTGTGGAAAATAAGAAAGCGGTAGTAAATATAAAGAATCAGGATGAGTGTTGCTTTGCATGGGCAATAACTGCAGCCTTATATCCACCGAGAGGTCCAGTGCATGAGATGTCATCATATCCACATTTTTCTTCCGTTTTAAATTTGGTAGGTATGGAATTTCCAGTTAAATTAAAGGATATTTCAAAATTCGAATCAATGAACGATATATCTGTTAACGTATACGGTTTGGAAAGTGCATTTGAAAAGAATAAGTTAAAATACGAAATCGTTGGACCTTTGCGTTATGCATCAAAAAAATTGAGGTATCATGTGAATCTGTTATTTATTACTAAGGAGTGTAGCCAAAATCATCATTGTGTTAAGGAATGTGCAATAAGCCATTATTGCTGGATTAAGGATTTGTCGAGGTTGGTTTCTAATCAGATTTCTAATAATGAACATAAGAAGTTTTTTTGTGATGGTTGTATGTCTTACTTTGGTTCTGAAACTTTGCTTTTACAACATCAAAAGCGAGACTGCAATCATATTTATACCACTGTACCTAGTTTAGAATTGCGTGTCGATAAGTTTGGAAAAAGTGTTCCTGAAAACATATTAAAATTTGAAAATATTGAAAAACAGTTGAAGGTGCCATTTGTAGTATATGCCGACTTTGAATCTATATTGAAACCTATGGATACATGTGAACCCAACCCCGAAAAATCATATACATGTAAGACTTTCAGCCATGAGCCATATTCATTTGCGTATTTGATAAAGTGTTCTTTCGATGACTCTCTCTCAAAATTAGTTTTTTACAGGGGGGATAATGTCGCAAAGGAATTTGTACAGCGTTTAGAGGGAGATTTAAGGGAAATTTATAATAATTATTTGAAGAACATAGTTCCAATGACCCACTTATCTGAGGATGAGGAGCGTGACTTTGAAAATGCTGTTGTTTGCAGTATATGTGAAAAACCGTTTGAAAGGTTTCATGTTAAAGTTAGGGATCACTGTCATCTAACCGGGAAAAAGAGACAAGGAGCCGCTCACATGGGTTGCAATCTAAATTATAAAATATCGAACTTTATTCCAATTATATTACATAACATGTCGGGGTACGATGCTCATTTGTTCGTGCGTGAATTGTGCTCAAATAAGGATAAAATTGACGTGATAGCCCAAAGTAAAGAAAAATACATTTCATTTACAAAACACCTTTATATGCATGATTATGTTGGAAGTGATGGTAAAGTAAAGAAAAGTTTTCTAAAGATGAGATTTATCGACAGTTTCAAATTTTTATCCACATCTTTAGAAAATTTATCTGCAACTTTGAATGAAACTCAATTCGATGAAACCCTTAAATACTTTCCAGATAAGGAACATTTCAACCTAATAAGGCAAAAAGGTGTTTTTCCATATAGTTATTTGACGAGCTTAGACAAACTGAATACCCCATATTTACCGTGCAAAGAAGAATTTTACGATAAATTAAATGAAGAACATATATCAGATAAGGAATATGCAAGGGCACAAAAAACATGGGAAACGTTTAATTGTAGAAATTTGGGTGAATATTCCGACATTTATTTAAAATCAGACGTGTTCATATTATGCGATGTATTTGAAAACTTTCGAAAAATCTCCCTGAATACATATAAGTTAGATCCTGCACAATATTATACGGCTCCCGGACTTGCATGGGATGCCATGTTGAGATTAACAAAAATAGAATTGGAACTTTTGACGGACGCTACAATGATACAGTTCTTCAAGAAGGGTATACGCGGTGGAATAAGTCAATGTTCTGGAAGGAAACATGTTGCTAATAATATATACCTTCCAAATTATAATCCAAGTGAACCTTCATCGTTTATTACATATTTGGATGCCACGAATCTCTACGGACACAGCATGTCGCAATATTTACCAACGGGTGGATTTTCGTGGCTAACAGAAGATGAAATTTCAAATTTTAACGTTATGGACATTCCCGATGAAGGAGTTTACGGTTATGCGTTGGAAGTGGATATAGAATATTCTAAATTTTTACATGACATACACTCGGATTTACCCTTTTTAGCGGAGAATATAATACCACCCGGAGCTAAATCAAAAGTTCCAAAATTGATTCCAAATTTAAATAATAAATATAATTATATCATACACTTTAGAAATTTAAAACAAGCAGTGATAAATGGTTTGAAGGTAACAAAAATACATCGCATAATTAAATTTAATCAAACTCCTTGGCTGAAAGTTTACATCGATCTTAACACTAAAATGAGAAATGCTGCTTCAAATAAATTCGAAAAAGACTTTTATAAACTCATGAACAATGCCGTTTATGGGAAAACAATGGAAAATATTGACAATAGAAAAGATATCAAATTGATAACTCATTGGGAAAAAGTTCAAAAGTCGTTTGGCGCAAACACATTAATCGCTCGACCAAATTTTAAATCGTGTACTATATTTTCAGAAGACTTCGTGGCCATACATATGGGTAAATTAAAAGTTCATTATAACAAACCTCTCTACCTAGGCTTTTCTATTTTGGAACTATCTAAAACCGTGTTATATTCTTTTTTCTATAACACCATAAAAAGTAATTTTGGTGATAAAGCTTCACTATTGTATACGGATACAGACTCCTTAATTATTAAAATTTACACTGATGATTTTTATAATTTTATGAAATCAAATATTGATTGTTTCGATACATCTAATTATAAACAAGATAATAAGTTTGGTATTCCCGTATCTGATTCAATATTGGGTAATTTCAAGGATGAATTTCCTTCAGATCCTATAATGGAATTTTATGGTACCGGTGCTAAAGCTTATTATGTGAAATCCGTGAGTAATGAATTAAAAAAAGCTAAAGGGGTAAAGAAATCTGTTATAAAGAATCAGTTGACCATTAATGATTATAAGAAAATCGTAGATCAAGGTGGTTTAATTTTTAGAAAAATGAACTCTTTCCGAAGCGAGTTACATGACATTTATACAGAATTAAAAAACAAAGTAGCTCTTTCTCATTATGATGATAAGCGTTTCATTATTCCCAACACTGTATTAACATTACCCTGGGGTCACGATGATATTAGGTACTACCAAACCGAATACGATAAAAATTTCGATTGGTTCGTAAACGTCATAAGTCAAACGATTGGAATAGATGGAGACAATAATTTAAAATTATTAATTCAGGCTCTAGAAGAAATAATTGAATAACTGGAAATTTTATATCTAAACAATAGTATAAGTATACAAAGTATTGTACTTATTGTAAACTTGTTTGTATATTTGTTAACCTAAAAAAAAAATAAAGAATAATATTCGTCCATTATGAATTGTTGTATATTTATTTCTATTTTATTTACCCACAATTTTATTTAGGAGTTAATAGTATCACAAAACCTCATTTCTTCCGCATATACAATTTATATTTATAAAATGTGTTGGTATTATTTATTTAATTTTCATATAATACTGTCTATTGAATTTACTTTTAGAATAAAAACTCTCAACCATTCTTCCTAAAATAAAGCATGTCAAAAATTAAAGAGAAATTACATGAAAATCAACATTAAGAATCTTAACATAATTATTTGAGAATTTTTAATATATAGCAACATATCAGATTTAATATACTTTTCAACACTACGCCACAGAGTTTATGTTTTATTCTTGATTGTTCCGAAAAATTCTCGAATATTCAATCCGCCCATCCAGTGAAATATGAACACTGGAGTGATGAGTCATTTATTTTATTTGTTCTCGAAAAATCTGCTGAGAAGGTATTCACCAACATTCTAGAACATCATCGACTCAGTTAAGCATGAGCAGTGTAATAGGTAGCGGTAGATAATCATTTATTCTTGCCTGCTTTCTCTCTCGAAAATTCGATAACAGGCACAAGTTCTGGTATATTCTACAGTATTACAGAATAGGCGGTGGTAGGAGGTGGTGGGAGGGTTCACAGAGTATAAAATGGAGCCGTCCTCACGAGGGGTCAACCAGTCTTTCTGTGTAGTTCGAAGTGAAGACATCAGTGAAAAAGTAAAGTGAAAAGTGAAAAAAATGGGCAGAACAAGTACGGTACCAAGGAAAACTCCGACGAGTTCTAAGAAGAAGGTGGTTAGTGTAGGCAAACCAATGCCTCAGATGGGGGCGGCGGCTGGGGGGCGGGAGGCCGAAGGCCGACCCGCGAACGAGCGAGCGAAGCGAGCGAGTGAGCCCGCCCACCAGCCGCCGCCCCCATCCCCCCCGCACCCATCGCCGCACCCACGCACTCATATTGGGGGCGGCGCCGCAGGCGCCGCCCCCCAAGTCAACTCCTTGCAGGCACCGCCGGCCGCAGGCCGGCATTTTGAAATTATCGGAGTGATAATTAAAGAGGCAGCGGCGGCGCCGCAGGCGCCGTCCCCTAGCAAATCTTCCGCAAAAGCCGCCGGCCTTCGGCCGGCGCGTTCGGAATGGTGAGACGGAATGCAGCCGGTCGAAGGCCGGCACGTTGGAATAATCGAAGTGACAACTAAAGGTCACCCCTACGTTGACCGATACCATAAAATGATCGGACGGCAGAACCACTGGATAAATAAAAAGTTTTGTGAAAATTACCTACGCATCAGTAGTTTGTTAGAACTTTATGGTTTGGATACATATCAATATCAAACAAAATCTAATATTAGTTGCAATAAGTTTAATTTCAAATTTATTACAACAGAGTAATAATTAAATAAATACACATATCACATTTTTTATTTACAATAAATTAAACCATCTTCAAAATTAAAAATATTCTAAGCAGTGTTCAAAATCAGAGAAAAAAGTGTACAACATTTTGTTTTATTTCTTTTGTGTTAGTACATAAAAATTAAACATTTGTGAAATATTTCTCAGCATTTAATAACTAGTGGTACAGATATTAATTTTTTAATTTATATTTAAATATACTATATAATACGCATAAATAATTACTTATAAAATATTTTAATGCATTTCTTCCTCCATCTCATCATCACTCCGCACTTCAGGATCGTTGCCGATATCCCGCTCTACATCTCCAAACACCTGAGCTAGATTATTCAACCACTCTTCTAAGTGACCTAATCGAATAAAAAATTATTTTAAGAACTACATCCAATTGTTGCAACTTTCTTACCATCTAGCAGATCCATACTTAAATTGTCCGGTGTTGAATCTCCGGACGATGTGGTAGAATCAGGCAGCGGGTTCTCCTCCTCATTTTCATCACCATATATACTGATGGTGCTGTCACTCCACGACGGAGAAGATGGCCTAACGGGTGAGTGAAACGGGAATGTGGTGGAGTCAGCCTCAGCAATTTCTACCTCTGGTGCTGTTCTACTCTCCATGTTTCTTCTTTGTTTTGTTGCGAGATACTGACTTGAATATTTGAGATTCTTATTTATATGTTCTAGTCAAGTGGAGAGGGTAAATATGTACGTTATTTAATGATTATACATATATTTACTTTTGTTTAAGTAGACTAGATTGTATCCAATTATCAAGATCAACACAGTTTTGCAAACTACACACACATTTATTAATGCAATGATATAAACAATATGGAATAGTTTTATTAAATATTGGAGGTGATTCAACCACTTCATCGCAATTTAAGTTCTCAACGTTTATTATATCCTGATGAGATATAGGTTGTATGTCATTTAATTTCTGTCGGAGAAATGTTTCTTTCTGATGTCCTTTTACATATACTATTCTTATGTTACAATCCACTATATGTTTATATAATATATCATTCAACATTTCATAATTTACATAGCCATCATCATATTTTAATCCATGATGAAACCATTTTAAATATGTGGCTTGTCTTTTTAATTTGATATCTAATGAACTGTATGGAACTTCTGGTTTTAACAGATAATGACCAACGCATTTGTCACTAATAAATGTAATCTCCTTTGGAGAAAATTCGGGTATATTATAACCTTGTAAGTCAACCACAATAAACTTCATTTTAAATCCTACGACACTGTACTTTCCACTTTGATGGTTTAGATACAATTGAAAGTAATGTAACACTTGTGTTTCCTTATATTTATAAAAAAAAAGTATTATGGGACGCTATATATATATATATATATATATATATATATATATATATTGAAAGAAAAATTATAGTTTCAATTCATCTATTTATTTAATATTTACAATGTTAAACTATATATATATTACTATAAGTAAATACTTACATTATCTAAAAACTATAACTTACAACTAATCGCTAAAATTATTCAGTTTTTGTCTTTTTCACTTTTCACATAATTGCAGATGACACAAGTCCTTGTTAACCGCACTTGTTCTAGAGGTAGCCGACATGATGAACAGTAAAGCGAACATTCTTCATATTTCGACGTTGTGTGGCAATCATAATGCGTATGTTCATATTCTTCCACACCCGAAAGCCGCACCAACTCCATATAGCACCTGTGGCAAAATTTGTAATCCGTCTCCGGGTCTGTGCTAACGAGTACCATAGAATATGTGTAGCAGTACTGTTGGTTTTTATTAACAACGTCGCCGTTCCGAACTTCGTGGGACCTCATCAATATTTGATCGGGCTCATCGGAGCAATCTTCGACGATGCCCTCGTCCACATATTCAGCTACCTACATAAAAATATTTCATATATTGTTGTTATATTTTAAAAAATATATATTTACCTCTTCTTCGTCATCTGCAGCTTCAACGACCTCTTCATTGCCCGCATCACCCTCATCCACCTCACCTTCATCGTTCTGCTCGTGTTCATTTACTTCATCCACATTATCTTGAAGAAGTTCGCCATCTGCATCTTCAACCACCTGACCTTCATCATCATTTACTTGGTCCACATTATCCACATTATCTTCTTCGATAAGTGGTATACCCCAGGCTTCCTGTTTCACAAAATTTCACAAAATTAGTTTATCAATAAAAAAGACATTTAATAATATTTACCTCCTGCTCCATAGCAGCTAGCTCCTCTAAGAGATCCCAATTAACAAACCCTAAACGAGCCATTATAACTGATTTTTACAAGTACGCAAGTTTTAGTAAAAAGCTGTAGACAACAACTAATCTCTATCCTACCTCCTCTCGGGTTATATAGCGTTTCAGTTGTGACGTCACAGATCACATCATGATGTCAAGGTCATCTAGAATATTTCTCAATCGTATGGAATGTTTAGAAGTCACATGAAGGTTATGCATATATAACTATAAGGGTTTGTGGATTTAGGAGGAGTTCATTCTTTTTTAGACATCTCAAATAGTGAACAAGTATTTAAAAAAAATGCCATTTCCAAAAGAATGGGACTCAAAGGTGAAAGTGCAAGTGATTCCTTTTAAAGTGATGAATTTGTATACATGCCACAATTGTTATTGTATGGTACACAAAAAACTTATTAATGATTGTACAGGACTTTGTAATGAATGTTCAAAAGAAAATCGAGTAACCGTAAAAACAGTGGAAACGGATAAATGCAATAAATGTCAGAAATTGAAATACACCAATTTTGGAATTGTTAGGAACCGTTGTGAAAGCTGCAGCATTGAAGATCATCCCCTGAAGGAACGGTGTGGTATATGTATGGTATATAAAGAAGATTGTTGGAACAGAGTCTGCGCTGCTGACAGAGAGGATACATTTTTATGTGAACAAACAGGACATTTATTCGCTAATAAAAATAAACATTTCAAACGTTGCTTTTGCTTAACAAATCATCAACAAATATTGCGAAATGAATTGTTTGACAGATAAAACACTATAATTGTATACAATAAAAATATTTTGTTTAAGCTAGTCTCTTTTTTTACTATTGTCCTCTCAAATTAATTTTATAAAAATATAAATGACAAGCATTTTGTTTCTTTTATCATTTACTACTATCCTCAAATTCCTATTTTATATAAGTACAAAAAAAAATAAAACACATCAAATATACTCATACGTTTATTATTATCATATGATAAACATTTTATTACAATCATTCTATACAATATACATATATAGTTACATTTTATCAACATTAAATATCTCCATTGGTTTGTTGAAATGATTAAAACATTGTCCAGTTGTCATTTTAAATGATATACCATTATTATTCACTTTTAGACCAAGTCTGTTTTATTGATCCACGAATTTTGGGATGCGGGAAGACCAAGCCACTTACAAAATAATCTATCACCCTTCCTCTTCAAAATTTTCTCCACCAAATATACTTCCGGAAACTTTGTTTTCTGTAATTCCCACTCATAAAAACATCCTTTGATTGGCTGGCCATACATATCTTCTATCATGTATGTTGTCGGATTTGTTACGTTTATTTTTACAACTTTAAACAGTTCAGTAGAATAATTTGCTGTATATCCCTTCTCGAACACGTTTTTGTATTTGCTTATACGTACTATATCCCCTATATTGAATTTTTGCTTCAAAGCAACTTTTGGATAATTATAAACGTTTAATACAGTTGTTCGTTTTACATCGATAGGTTTCATTCTTGTAGTACGATGAACTTTGTTGTTATATGAATTTATAATCTTAGGTAATATATCAATCCACTTATAATTACCTCTAGCAGAAAACTCTTTATATATCCAATTTTTCAAAGTTCTAATTACACGTTCTACAATTGCTGCTTTTTTTGTACTAAATGTGGAATAATGATTTATGTTGTACTGACGCATTAGTTTTGAGAACTCTTGATTGTAAAACTCGAGCCCTTGATCGCTCTGTAAATTTTTTGGGGAATAACCAGCTTCACGAAGAACATTTTTCATTGCAACAGAAACTTCGACAGCGTTTTTTTTCTTTAACGGTTTGGCCCAAACATATTTAGAATAACAATCAATTACTATGAGTATATATCGATAACCTTTATTTTTGGTTGCAAAATCTTGCATTTCAGCCAAATCAATTTGCCACAAATCTGCAAAATTTTTTATTATGGTTCTTCTCCTTCTAAAATTTTTTCGGACCGGTTTATGTAATTCATTGATAATTTGTCGTTTTGTATCACTAATAAACATATTGTATTCCTCCCTTGTATTCAAACTTTGTAATACGATGATACATGTACATGTATGTGTTGCAATATTCTCTTTTACAATGATCGTTCCTGACAAATGGCACCCTCTTATGATTCAACTGGTTTTGACCATATAGATGGAAATACTAATCTACCTGTATCTTCCGGGGGATGATGTTTCGCAATAAGTTGCTCAACTTTTTCTATATCTAGTGCAAAATCTGACAAATCTTGTAGTAACTTATTATGAGATTCCCAATATTTGTCTTTGTCACTTTTTAATTTATCCAAATCAATTTTCATATCACTTATCGTTTCATCCATCTTAATTTTAATATTTTGAAATATTTTTGTTACCTCATCCACAATTTCATTTCTCTCCCTTTTTATGTAAGCTACCAAGTTATCGGTTATGAGATTGGCTGATTGTTGTACAGCGGAAAGGATATCAATTTTACAGGTATCCATAAGTAAATTAACATAGTTTAATGTTGTTCCATCCTTTTCATCTGTTGGATCACCAATATTTTTTAATTGTTTGCCTTGAATATCATAATGTTTGTCATTGGTAAGTTTGAAACCGACGCCTTGCGGACCACGATGACCTACACAACCACTCTTTTTTCGACGTCCAAATTTGTCAATGGAGCCCATTATTCCTTTGTGTTCAAATTACAATTGATAAGAAATAAACTAGTATCTGCTTTATATATTTATCAATCATGAAATAAATGTAATCAATATTCCTCTAATACACAATACCTTCCTCCCTTAGTTCGTCTATTATGGACAATATTTCATTTTCGTGACCTGAATGACCAGCCATTTTAGAACTCCATAATAATCTTAAGCGATCAATTAATTCTTTGGGTTTATTCCAATATATGTAGTCCACCTTTTTACCAGTATAGATTTTTCTCGTAGGTATTATACCCGAACCTTTCATGGATCGAGTTCTCATTCTGCGATGCAACAGCGGTTTTATGACTTCTATATACTTTTTCGTTTTGCTATAGTTATAACCAGATGTTACATCATAGTTTTTGTATGCTGCATTAGTTATATTTAATATTTCAGCAAATATATTTTTATTTTCATCGCTAACCCCATTTCCATCACTATTAAGAGCCGGGGGAAGTTTTAAAAATAGCAAATCGTATAACTGCGGATTTCCTTTATACGTTCGAAGTATTTTATTATTTCTTGAAAAGGAAATATTTTTCCCATGAAATCGAACTTCGGCATTACCCATGGATAGTTTTCCACTATCGGTATCAACACGAACCCCGTACTTGGTATCGTATGCAGGATCGCCGATTCTCACTCCTTCAATATAATTTGAAACAATATTTGGTAATTTTTCAGCATCACCACTATACATAGCAGGACTTGAAGCTGTTGTTATTGATGATGGTGGTGTTTCTATAAAAGAAGGGTTTTTCATTATTGTTTGGTCTTCCTCAAATTTGGGTGTTTCAACCGTACTAGCACTGCAGGTGGTAACTTTTTTAGGGGGTGTTGCTAAATACTGCTGTGAGGCATAAAATTTACGATTTGTATCCTTAGTTGTTTCAGAAATAGTTTTTAATGGCTTCGTCAGTGGTTCATATATTTTTTCCAATGCAGCTTGATTTTCAACATGTCTATTTTTTATATAATTGAATTTCTTTCGAACAGAATCAGTTGCTTCTATTAATTTCCTTTTTAAATCTATTTCACTAATATTATTTGCGTCCTTATCAACTTCGACCTTCTTCATTTTTTGATGTGTACCCATCGCCACTTCCTTCACAATTAATGTAAAAAATCGTATGCATTATGGATATATGTAACTATCTAAACCTTTCCTATATCTACCTTCATGTATTTCACTATCTTTATCAATAACCAGAAATCCATATTTATCTAACCAGCATTTTGCACACATATCCAGAAACTGTTTGAAAGTAACATCCGGCGACACATGATCTTGAAATATATGATGTAAATTCATTTCGTCTTGCTTGAACATAACTATAAAATTCGAATTGTCTCTAATTAGTTGTTTTGGCACTCTAGAATATGTTTGAGCCAAATAAAAACTATCTATAGATTTATGTCGACCCATACTAAAATATGATCTAATAATATCTTGTTTCTCACATATAACATCATCAAATATAAAAACCGAGTTCGACTTGGCGTCAGAGGGTTCAACGATTTCAACATTATTGTTAAATGTATAAAATCCTAATCCATCAATGGGATTTAAAATCTTTCGAAGATATTCATATTTTGGTTGATACAATGATTTGGAGTATAAATAAATGTTAGCAAAACGTAAACCATGCGGATGTGTAATAAGTGATATCATAACATTGGTTTTCCCACAGTTCGAAGGGCCAATCACCAGACCTCGAATTGTTGAAGGTAGTAGCGGTCCATGGCGTCTGTTGTTAATATTTACACCACTTCCTACACGTTCATCGAAATTATCCACTACAAACGTCGCCTTTTGTTTTACAATCCGCATTGTTTGAGTGTCGGATACTATATAAATAGAAATGAACTGTATACATAATATTTAATTGGCAGTTAGCTTTCTTGGTATTGCGATTCTATAATCTAATAGAATATCAAACAAATATAATTACATTTGTTTATTACCTTTTTGCTCATTTTAATGCCGTTCGTCAGCGAATCTAGACGTAAAGTGTTAAATTCACGAAAAGGAAGGGGATTTATAAATTCTTTAATAAATAAACTACCGTTTGAATTACATTTGCCTGGAGGATATCAGTATTGTGGTCCTGGCACAAAATATCAAAAAAGGATATCAAGAGGTGATCCGGGTATTAATCCTCTCGATCAGGCTTGTAAGGCACATGACGGTGCTTATGAAGATTATAAAGATTTACCAACACGTCATAAAGCAGACTACGAATTAGAGCAACGCGCCTGGCAAAGAGTCAAATCCAAAGACGCTAATTTTAAAGAAAAGGCAGCTGCTTGGTTAGTTACAAACATCATGAAAGCAAAGCGACGTCTAGGTATGGGTTGTAAATCTAAATCCATTCCGAGAAAGAAAATAAACAAAAAGAAGAATATTAAGAAAAATATAGTTAGCTTTGGTGGTGGTATTGTTCATAAAGTACGAGATGAAATACGTAAAGCTGGTGGTAAACGATTTGTTTCTGGTAATGCACGAAAAGCAACCCAATTCGCTTTACAGGCAGCACGAAGATTTGTGAGAACATCAGGGGGTAAAAGAAATATTCGCACTCCCCGAATTATACCTATTCCGAAGGTTGGTGGAATATTACCCCTAATTCCTATTTTTGCAGGACTATCGGCATTAGGAAGTTTAGCCGGTGGAGCTGCAGGTCTATATAAGACTATTAGTGATGTGAAAAATGCTAATCAACGATTATCTGAAGAAGTACGTCACAATAAAAAAATGGAATCTGTAGCCCTTGGGAAAAAAGATGAAGGTTTGTATTTAAAACCATATCGAACTGGATTAGGACTTTATCTGAAATCAAATAATTCAAAAAACTTCTAAACTCCCTACCTCGAAGACCTCTCAGCGATAACGATATTAGATATTATGCTAGTATTTTAAAAATCCCATATTTTCGAGGTGTATTCATGCGAGATGAACTTCCTGAAAGTGGCGCCCGACATAATGAATCAGCTGTTTTGAACTTAGACAGCTTAAATGGTCTGGGAACCCATTGGGTGGCATACAAGAAAATTGGTAATATTGTTAATTACTACGATAGCTTTGGAGACCTTCCGCCACCTAAGGAACTTATAAAATATTTACATATAAAACCAAACCCACAGCTCAAAATTTACTATAATTACGATCGTGAACAGAAGTTCAATACAGTCTGGTGTGGGCATTTGTGTTTATCATTTCTTACTAACAATGGAATTTCCAACGTGTCCAAAAGAAGAGCGTGACAAAATTAAAAGGATGGCTAATTCATTACGAGTTTTTTCCAAATATAGAACGCTTACAAAATTGACAAAGGAACAATTAGCAGATTTTCCTAAAGAGGTAATGATCACCTGTGCTCCACATGAAATCGCATGGGTATGGGATAAATTACCTGAACATCTAAAAAGCGACATTGATATATTGAAATATCAATACTGTTTGGAACATTACAGTGACGACAATACATCGCAATCTACTGATGTGAATGATGGGCCTGTTCCACGAAAATTTCTATGTTGTTATTGCAATGTACGTGATATTACAGTGGCATCTGAAAATAGGCTTAGTGGAAGAGCTAATATAGTACCATCAATTTCAAGGCAGGAGATACGTCTAAATTGCTGCTGTAAACAACAATAAAATATTGTGCTAACAACTTATATACGTCAGTCATGTCTCGTACATTCACATTGTCAGGGCAATCTAGCGTACTAAGCAGCGACTATTACCCTCCACTTGATTTAGATACAAATAGTCGATATGGGTTAGGATTACATGGATTCTATTCCTACAATTCCATATTAAATGTTGATGAGAAAAATAATATTTTTGGTTTCAAAATTAAGAACAAATCACCTTCAACTTTTATCCAATTACCACCAGGTGCATATGAAGTAGATGAAATGAACAGAACAATTCAAAATATTTTGGAATCTATTATAAAACATAATAGTAAGGACAACAGTTTTGTTATTGATAAATACTTTACATTAAGAGCTAACAATAACACTCTAAAATGTGAAATTTTATCCAAATATGACATCGACTTTTCTAATGAATATTCATTAGCAAGCATAGTAGGATTCGAAAGAAAAATATATCCTGCAAATATTTTACACGAATCTACTCTACCAGTGGACATCATGAAAGTTAGAATAATTCGTGTTGATTGCAATATCACTTCCGGAGCCTATGTGAATGGGGAAGAAGCACACACACTATATGAATTTGATATAGATGTTGAACCTGGTTTCAAACTTTCCAAGGAACCACAGAATATTATTTATATGCCTGTAACACCGGAAGGGCGTCAGTTTATCCATAACATTACATTGCGAATATTGGATGATAATGGTAGTCTGGTAGATTTTCGAGGTGAAAAAATTATTGTGAAACTGGAACTAAAGAAATTATACTAAAACAACAATATATAATGGGTTTCTGTTTTAATCATAGAAAACAGTCATCATCTCTACCATCTACAAAAAGTGATAAAATTTCGGACACACACCAAAACAAATCTATTCTACGAAAGAACGTTAAACAATCAACATCTAAGCTGTCAGCTAGAGATCGTATTTTCCTTCAGTCAATTGGATTGAAAGTAAAACCTTAATATTTATAATTATGGCATCAACCAGTGCAAAGTTGGATGTGTTCGATGAACCCTTGTTTGATAATTCATTAGTTAGTCTACATGAACACACCTACAAACCATATGGATCACCATACTATAGAAATTCGGATGAAATACGAATTCCTATTCATTTCCAAGATCTTATTCTTGATATTGCAGAAAGTTACATATATATAGAAGGTAAATTTACCCCTAGCGATCTCACTAAAGTATGTTACTTATCCAACAATGCATTAGCATTCCTCTTCGATGAGATTCGTTATGAAATGGGTGGAGAACAAGTGACTGTTATTCGAAAACCAGGTGTAACTACTACAATGAAAACTATGGTTTCATGGGGTCAAACACAATTAAAACCACTTTTATCGTATGGATGGGGTTTAACAGAAGAAAACCAGGATATTTTGGATAACAACAGTCATATATTTAGTGGAAAATTACCTCTAAAATATCTTATGGGCTTTGCTGAAGATTATACCAGGGGCATCCTCAATGCCAAACAAGAACTTATATTGATAATTGCCCGATCTTTTAAGAATTGTTACATTGGAGAAGTTGACGCCGATATTGAGATAAATAAAATCGAATGGAAAATAAGACACATCATCCCTGAAGATAGACAGAAACTGAAATTGTTAAATCGCATTAATAAAGGTGGTGCTCATGCTACAGTTAAGATGGCGTATCGTATGTGGGATCTATATGAACTCCCTACATTACGAAAAACTGCCTCTGATATTTGGGCTATAAAAACAACTAACAGTTTAGAAAGACCTCGATATATCATTATCGGTTTCCAAAGTACTGATAGCTCTGATAACAGAAGCAAAAATGTTACTCGATTCAGTCATGCAGACATAAGTAATATTCGTCTATATTTAAATTCAGAAGTATATCCTTATGAACGTTGGAATTTAGACTTTGGGAAGAAATTAGATTCTGCAGCTTACTATGCGTACGAAAATTTTCAACGCTGTTTCTATGATAAAGACAATCATGAACCGATGATGGATATTGGAGAATTCCGAAAAAACCCGCTATTTGTTATCGACTGTTCACATCAACAAGACGCCATGAAGACATCCACTGTAGATATAAAGCTAGAATTTGAAACCCGAAAGAAAAACTTTCCTGAAAATACACGAGTGTATGCATTGATAATTCACGATGCTTATATGTCTTACAATGCTTTGGATGGCTCTGTACATACCGGATTTAAGTAATCTAATGAATATCTTAGAAATCCCAATATATTTTTTTTAGTTTTTGTATTTTTTATTATATATAACTGTATTTAATATGATGTATTTTTATATATGTTCTTTTTTCTGTATTTATATAAGAAATAAGTTTACAATAAAAGTATAAAATCATAATTTTATTTTATTTATATCACAACAGAAAGACAAAAATAATTATTATGATATAATTTATTAATATAATACACTATTTATATAATAATCATAAAATAATATATAAATTACATACAAATTTAATATTATGTTTGACAAACGTCATCGTCATCGTTATCTTGGTCGTCATCACCATTTTTTTGAGGTGCTAGCTTGTATTTTACAACAACTGCATATGGCAGAAAATCGAGCAAATCAAAACAAAGAAAACTTTTTAATCCTATTTCCACCATTTTCTCACAAAATTCGTCCAAATTTAAAGTTCCACTTAAATAATCATCACATATTGAAGCACCACGACGATACATTTTATAATTTTCTTCCAACATTTTTGTCTTTTCAACGGAAAAGTAGTAGTCCATATCATAATTACAAGCATTCATACGATCCATTGCTATACAGTCTAACTCATTGCTCATTCTTTTGACTGCTGACTGAGTGTCGACAGCTTCGGTCCAATTTTGGCTAGCATATTGCATCCACATATTTGCTAATAGTTTCTATAAAAATAAAAAAGAAATTGAAGTCAGAAAGGATATTACACTAAAATATATATATCCATACCATTACCTATTTTACTTATAGGATAAAATGAAGAACAACCTTATATGATAATGACTAGATAGTGTAAATAATTACATAATTATGAAACTAAATTATACTACTCTATACAACATATTTATTACTACTAGATATTTATAAATTAACAAAATTACAAATAAATTTAATTTATAATTCCAAATTTTATCAATGCTTTACATTTAGCATCTTTAAAGGTAGGTTCACTTTGACCTATATAAGTTATCGTATACTTTTCCCAAGAAGAATTCATTTTCTCCAAACTGCCTTGTGATATATGTTCTGTAACTCTCTTTGGTAAGAAACACTTGAAATCTGAATTATCCTTTTGATCAAAAAGTACAGCTAAAATGCACTTTCCATAACGTGAATTGACGAAAGACAGTTTTTTAATCAAATAAGGTGTATTAATATCCAATGAGGCAATTGATCTCCGAGCAATATCATTAAAATCGCCATTAATATTGCTATTAATTTTATTTAAATCATCAATTGATAATGCCATTTTTTTTGTTTAAAATTTTTTTAAATTCTAAATAATATCTAGTTAGCAATAAACACAGTAATTGTTCTCACTTTAAAAGATTTTGCCACAAAACAACACAAAAATTTACACTACTGTAGACACTAACTGTTAGGTTGATACCAAACGAAATATGATTCTCTATTTTGCTCTCCTCTCTTATATAGTAAATCCCTTCCATTATACTTCGTACGTCACACTGCCTTTTGTATACATACTCCACTAACTATAAACATTATAGAGGTCAATTAATGTGCATATAATATCCAATCGGTAGAGGTTAAATAAATGTCACATCATTTAGTACTGATATGACCTCCAATCGGTAGAGGTCAAATAAAATTTACCAACTGATGTGACCTTCAATGTCATTGAAGGTCATCAAATACGTTACCGCAAAGGTCATTTCAAAGAGGAAAGTGGTGGGGGGAGACTCAGAACCGGTGAAAATACCCTACTAACTAAAATTAAAAGAATTTTTTTTTCTCATAATATTGTTAAACAATTCAAATATAATATAAAATTGTCAGGTAAAACGAAAAAAGTTAAAAAATAAATAAATAAACAAACAAATAAAATAAAATAATATTATATAAATATATTATAATACCTACCAATAAAATTTGTCGAATTATTAAATTCTAATTCCTTATTGCGTTTAGTCAGATAT
Source organism: Monochamus alternatus (assembly GCA_037114965.1). Taxonomy (NCBI): domain Eukaryota; kingdom Metazoa; phylum Arthropoda; class Insecta; order Coleoptera; family Cerambycidae; genus Monochamus; species Monochamus alternatus. The sequence goes on along the minus strand of CM073427.1, from coordinate 91,722,272 downwards.
ATAAGCCCTTAAAATTACGGCACTCATATTCAGGACACCTTGTATATTTGCCAATATAAGTAACATGTTAATGTGTAAAGTCTGAATCTTTAATGATATAAATACCACCGAAATATGTACAACTTACACACAACATTTGTTACACTGCTTGATATGCTGAGAAATGTGTAAAAATTCATACAATCCTGTGTGGACCTCGATTAACACAGGTTTGTGTTTTTCTTTTGTGTTAAAATGTGTAACAATTTTTTTGCAGTGTGTAAATTATTAGTGGCCTTAAACGTTGGTTGATCTATTTTAATTTTTTATTTGGACAAAATGCTTGTTATAGTCATATATGCACGTTTGTATCATCACTGTAAAACCTAAAATTTAATGACGTACTGCGCAAAATTGAATTTGCGGACATAATCTCCAAATAAAATAAAATTATAAAGCAAAAAAAAAAATAAAAGGCTTTTTATTTCTGGCCGCAAGACAAACCGATTTTAGAACTTTGGTAATTTAACAAAAACTGCACCGGTTGCAGCACGGTTAGTTCTTTCTTTAGCTAATCAAATTAATATTAACAGACGTATCGAATTATTCTTATTTAATTATTGATTTCTGCTAAATGTTTTGTTTTTACAGGATTCCTATTAATTTAAAATTATTATTTTTTCAAATTCTAAGTAAATTTTGCAAGTTTGGTTTATAACAAATTGCGTTATTCACCATAAAAAAATTAAGGAATCAATGTTCATATTATTATCTATGCAGATAGGGTTGGATTGGGTATAGTCGTACATTTTAGAGACAATGTAATTTTCAAGTCTGATGCAATTTTGAAGTATAGATGAAATAAATAATACACTTTATGTTTTGACCTGTGTTAATAGAATATTTTTACTTATACACTGAGGGAAATATCTTTCAGCTTTAGTATAAATTGCCCGCATTAAGGCTGGTTTTGCAGTAACCGAATAAGCTGTAAACCATTTCTCTGCTTCACTCTTCGACAGAATGACTTACATTTTTTAATTAATTTTAATAATTATCTATAACTTCATAACTTCCTCACGTTAGAATTTTAATATAAAAATAATAATTTCTAAGATACAGTTCGATAGTAAAAATTATGTTTTTTGACAATAATTACTCAAAATGTCCACCTTAACTTTGATGCATTTATCTACGCGTTTATTAAAATATTATCTTATTTCATGTATATAAGCAATTATTGTCAAAATTACATATTTTTTTTAATAATGTTTACAATTTTACTGTTCATTACAATTATTATTAATATACTTATTCTAAATAAATCATTGTTTTTGACATTTCTAAATTATTTTAGTTATAAGGATTTTGTGTAAAGAAAGTTGGAAAATAAGAATTTGATACCAAAGATAATATGTCGTTGGTAACAAACATGCGATCGTGAAAAATTAAATATTTTTATGCGCAAAATCAGTGTTTTGTTAATGGCATGTGAAAATGTGTATTTTTGGTCAAGATCGTAAGTCGAGTCAAAAAATCATTCGAAAGTATTAGTATACTGTAGATTTATTATACTTCAATAGTTTTTTTCTTAAGTTAGTGTCAATGTCAAAAGTGACATGATCGTGAAAACACTACCCGAACCGCGAAAAGCTTTTTTATCCAACTGTCACAAAACTATGACTGCAAGTAGTCTCTAAAGTTAACATTTTCCTTACTGAGAAAAAAAATGGTATTTTAGCAACAAAAGTATTCACTTTTAATGTTAGGAGCTAGTTGACACTTTTAATCCTTAGATCAAATGTTTTAATCAGAGCACAAACTAATAATTAAATGAGGGATTTCAGCTAGAGAAAAAATAGCATATTTTATTCGAATTAACAGTGTCTTTTTTGTCTCACAGTTTTGCATCCGCTCAGCTACGCTGCCTCGCAAATACAAAATTCGTTCGCCACAAAATGACACCTTTAATCCTAACATAACAATGTACTATTTTTCCACAATTCGGGTATTTTTTTAACGATCAATCATGTCACCTTTGATATTGACTTCAGATAAAAACGTATTGAAAAATAGTATACGTGCAGTGGACAGATGGATAAAAATTATTGTTTATATTTCGTGTGCGAAATCAGTGTTTTATGTCGCTTTTGAATGATTTTTTGTCTAGACCTATGGTCTCGACCAAAAATACATATTCTCACGCGCCATAAAAAACACACATATAAACATAACTATTTTTTCATGATCGCGTGTTTTTGTTCCAATTTTTTCACAATAGCGTGTTTTTTTTTCATTACTAAAAAATGGCTAATTTTGCATATCTATAGCCATTCAAAAAGTCGTCTTTTTTTGACAGTTGGGCAAAAATCGGTTATCTTAGGAAAACATTTTTATTGGTCTATTTCCCTCAGTATACGTCGTAGAATGTTAGATTAATTATTGACCCCACAGTGTAGTTTTGCCTTCCATGTATAATTTTAGTGACATTTATCGTTTCTAGATTTGCGATTTTAATATTAAAGATTACAACAATTATATTTACATATGGATGTATATCTTCAAGATTTATTCCTTGATTGTATATTAACAATATTTAAGGATTTTGTGAATTCTGATTGTTGCCTTGGGTGTTCAGTCGATGTTTGAAACTGAACTTTCCCACATCGAAGTTCGATTTTGCTCTCATAACAAATTTGCATAGTCGTGGCCTTTATTTAGTTAAAAGTTACATTTGCATGTTATATAAATTTTGTGAAAAATGAAGAAATGTCTATCCTTAAACATTTAAGTAAAATAATATCTACGAAACCTGCAGCATACCATTTTTTCATACAAATGATCTACCTAAATCAAAACATATTTGTTTATGTGTAGAGATATGCTTAAAAAATATAAAATAACGCAATTCTACATAAAAAGTGTACTCTTGTTTAGCTCCCTAACTTTATCGGTTTCTGAGTTATTTGCATTTAAAGATATCAATCTATTTTGTGGTGATTTTCTTTCAGGCGCTGATATAGCTATTTCTTTTCTTAGTAGACTTATGTCAAATTTTCATGGCAATAAATATTAGCGTATTTTGCGTGCATATCATTATTTGTTATTCCTGTAATTATTGAGAAATTTCAGAATAAAACCCTGTATTGCTTAAACCAGCCATATTCGAATAAGACATGATGAGCTCAAACATAATATTTTGGTGTCTAGTATCTCCAGTTTGGCGTTGACCCATTCTTTCTGTCTCATCCTATATAAATTTTGTGTTACTGAAAAATAAATAAATGTCTATCCTTAAATATTTAAGTAAAATAATATTTACAAAACCTGCAGTATACTCGTTTTCATACAAAGAAATTCAGTTTGTTCCAAAGGTCGAGATGTAAGAAACTAAACATTAGAAAAGGAGTGTCTATACAGAGAAATTCTAGCTAACACTTTGGCTCTTTTATTTGCCTTTTCACTTTCTAATGTTTATGAACAGCAAACTTATATCTGCTTGTGGTCGTATATTCAAAAGACATTTTAGAATTTTTTTTATAACATTACGTACTGCGCTTGTATTGATTTCCAATGTCTATGAATTAACAATATCGACGAAAGGCACTTTTTGCATGAAGCTATAGGAAACAATTGTTATAAATGCAAATTAGTTCAGTGGAGCGGATCTGTAAAATCGGATCAAAGTGTTATGTAAATGATACCTACACTGCAAATTTTGTGAAAAATATATTTAAGTAGTGAAACACATGTGCTTGACTTACCAATAATTTTCTTTATACATAATTTATCAGACATATTGCTGTCACGAACATATACAGGGTGGCTACTACAAAACGCCCAAATTTATTCAAACCGCACAATTAATTTAGGAGACCTTAAGTTAGCACAACATGCACTCAGAGAAATTTTTTAGTTGACATTCACAAAACGTTGTGCATTGAAATTTGTAGTAACTAATTATCTTGTACATTTATTTTCACTAGTTGCTAAACATGTTTTGTTTTTATCATTTTGGGTAGTTTTGTATCAAATTTATATACACATATTTTTATGTTTTTGAACTTCATTAAGGTATTTCTATAGTTATATATGATAATTTTGGAAATATTCTACTGCTGAGAAGGCAATATCTTCAACTGAATTAAAAATTTGATTTTATAATTACCCTTGGTCGGTACAATGTCTTAAAAATTAAAGTTTTGTAGCTTATAATTCTATTATGATTTTAATTAATATTTCAGTAACTCTGATATACAGGTTGTCCAGAATATAAATGTCTTTGTTTTTCTGTATGATAAATTGTACCAAATAAAATATATCCGATTAAATTTTTTTTTATGGCCAACGGTAACAAAATTATGACAGCAAACAGATCTTGCATATGTGGCAACGTCACATATACACTATGTCAGGTTGTACATAAATTAATTATAGATTAGTATCCTTAAACATACATTGTGAATGGCTTTCTTAGAGCTCTTATCATAACACAGTGTGAATTAGTTATGTGTTCAAAATGACTTATGTTGTTTGAGAAAAGCGTTTACCGTTTAAAAGTTTTGTAACTAGAGAGTTTTGCTCAAATTCACTATAAATTAACATGTCACGCAGCTGGTCATGGTTACTATAAATTGTTCGATTTTTGTTTATGTACACGCACAAATGTCAAGCAAGCACTTATACGGAAAAACGAAACGCACTAGCGCACTAGCCACAATACTACTATAACTAATAATACTTTTAGGTTAGGCTGATCAGTTGCAATTTTGTCGCATTTTGTAGTAAGTTATGGTTTTAAGGATTTTTTTGCAAAACTTCAATTGTTTACTTCGTTAATAAAACAAATTACGTTACTGGAGCTTTTATTTAGCCTTAGTTGTACATTCATTTGTAATTTCGTAACACAGTTTTGTATTTTACTGCAGTTGCATTTTTATTTTTCACGGGGAAAATGAAATCGCTGTTGACGACCTGGGTCTCGCCGATTGTCATCAGTAACCAGCCCAATTCTGGTTTCGTCTGTAAATAAGACGCACCGCCACTGGCATAAAAACCGATTCCTATGCTCTCGCGCCCACTAGAGACGGGTAGCACGATGCCTCGGAAGTAGAGTGGGAACCCGTAATGGTCTTCTAGCACGTAAATATAACATGGGAAACGTACCTTGAAAATGGGCCCTGAAAGCTGAAGCTGAAGATGTCCGGTGTTTACGAGCATATTGCATCAAATACCGAACCTCCCTTTCATTAGATACTCGAGGGCGTGTCCTACGTGGTCTGTTTTCCAGTGTATCAAATTTTTCATATCTGTGTACTATTCATACAACAAATGATCTAGGTATGTCCAACATGTTCGATATTTAATGATTAGAATGTCCTGAATCATGTAAAGCAGTCATTCTTGTTTTTATATATTTTTAGGTATTAATAATATTGTGTGAAACTAACTACTCAGTGGACAAAAGCCCCAACCTGCGTTGAATTACACCCACGATATCTACCCATATATTCCTTATTGTTAGCTTTTGTAACATTTTTTTACTGTTTTAGAAAGGTATTTTAAGCTAATATAAATCGAATCTCCTACAATTCCTATCAATGAAGTCATATGTATGTTCTCTGATACCAAACATCTAGGTATGCTAATGAACAATTCCACAGACAAAGCTCTATTCAATAATTATCTAAAGAAAATAATCTAATTTACTCACTCTATAAAAATCTAACTTCACTTTTTTGGCAGTGGGAACACGACAAATTCAACCACAATATATGAGATCTGACCTATTTCTGCATTTTTAGGATTGCTTCTTCAGGTAAACGCAAAAATTTTACGTCCTGGCATTATAATGTAGAAAAACTCAAAGCAACACTTGGCAGAATACACTGCCAAACTGACCAGATTTGTAAAAACATTGGTAATAAAGTAAAGGTTCATGGTCTGCAATTTTTTATTGTATTTTTTGTCTCTAAGTACTTGTACTTTTTTACCACATTAATAAAAACCACTACGTTTAATAGAAGCATTTTATATACAGGGGTCTAAGACTTTTGATGTTGTGTGTAGATGTTATAAAATGTTACTTACTTCTTTTCCTGAAAATTTTTAAAATTATTTTTATCGCCGATTGCATGTTTTGCCTTGTCAGGTTTTGCAGTGAACCAGTTTCCAGTGCCGTGGGATGTATTTTTAAATAATTTTCGAACTACCCTTTTTGATTTATTTTTTACAAAATTGTATTTGTAGAGTTCTCTGCACATTTAAAAATTTTTTGGCTCACCCTGATTCCAGACGCCCCGTATATTTGAAAATATTATTTCCTTGTGTCAGTGGTTAACAGTTTTCTATAGATAAACATAAGAAATTGTTTATTGTTTTAAGCAGGTTCAGAAAAACAAAGACCGTTAGACTGCTCGCAGCAAACAGTTACTACATTAATTTTACTAGTTAGAAATGAACGCGACAGACAACGAGAACAACAAACAAAGGCATTTCTTGCGGGGAACTTTATGGCAGCCCTGCGAATGCAAATGGGTTCAGCGAAGCGGATCTGTATGGTTCGAAACTGTTATGTAACAAAACCAGACGCCTAATTTGGCGCAACGGTACGTTTCTTGCAAAGAGAAAATAACAAATTAGCGACGGCTAACTGCGAATGTCTGTCGATTGATTGCAATCGTGGCTGCATTTTTTACATGCTGCCGTTTAAAAAGGATTTCAAACTACACATAAAATCTGGTTACCTTCAGAAACGATTGGGCAAATTTCTGTTATGAAAGCAGATAAATTCTACTGCGTTGAAAAATGTGCGCTTGTAAGGTCGCGTTTCGTCGACTGGATATGTTTTCTCGTATAAAATGTCACTACATATGGGACAGTAAATGTCATTATTTGTAATACTTTTTCTTTTCGTATTTTCTAACAAATACTAACAATTACTTAGTAAACAAAACAAGAAAACATTCTCAATGTGCTGCCCTTAAAATATAAAGACACATGGTCAAGTAATAATACTATTTACAAGCCATAACAGTATTGTTAAGTATTTGAATAGCTTTCTATATTAATTTTTAAAGTGGTAAAAATTTGAATATTTATTCTTGATACAACTGAATATTATAAATTATTAGGTAAATAAAGGAAAAGTGTCCAATTTAAGTATACAACTCAATATATGTTTAAAAGGGTAATATTTCAACCTAGTCTAGAATTGTAATATTTTTCTGAAATCTCTATTAAAATTTTCGAATTGATATTCTCGAATGTTGCATTCTAAAATTTTTAGTAGAATTTGCAACGAGTGGTTTCAGGCACTCAATTTTAGATGTCGTATGCGAGAAAACGTAAAACATCTATCGTCTGTCATCCCTGTATTAAATAAATATCACAAATTGGTCGTAATAGAAGAAATATTTTATAAAAGATGTCATGCGTTTGATTTAGAGTAAAAATGGTTAGATTATTGTCTAGTAAAAGTTGAAGTATATACAACTAAAAACACTAAGCTTGTAATTGTATTTTAGGTATTAATTGCCTTAAACTATCAAATTGTATAATATATAATTGTAATATGATATAATATAAATCTGGTTGTTAGATTCCAATGAAAATTTTTAAAATATATTTTATTGTTTTGCATAATATTTTTGTATAATAGTACATTATACTATAAGGGAGAGAAATGCGTTATTTTGGCAGAGGTACAATTTGAAGCCCGAGGGCTACAATGCACCGAGGGCAAAATAGCATCTCTTCCGAATGGCATATACTATTTTTTCCACGGTCTCATTAACTTATAAACACATATTTTGTCATTATGAAGTAAGTAGCACTAGAATTATTGTATTCAGATTTGAGCATTTATTTAGTAGTCGTGGAGTTATTGGCATAACTACAAAATAAACAAACAAAAAGAATTGTCAAATTAAGGTGCTAGTTTGGTTTAGTTTAAAGTTTGTTTAGTGCACAATGAATAATTGTTAGTCGGAAGAGATTGTGGAGGCTGCAAATATTGCAATAAGCAATTTGCTGCCTACGAAGTCAAGATCTTTATACGATATAGCCTATAATCGGTTCAAAAAGTGGTGCGCCGAGAAAAATGTTCAAGTATACAGCGATAATGTTTTGTTAGCATACTTCAATGAAAATGCAAAGAATAACAAGTCTTCCACATTATGGGTGCAATATTCTATGGTTAAGTCATGCTTGATAATTTACGACAACATAGATATAAGCAAATTCCCCAAGCTGATCGCATTTTTGAAAAGAACCGGTGGCGGATATCCAGCGAAAAAATCGAAAATATTGACAAAGGGTGAAATCGACCGTTTTCTATTAAGTGCAGATGACAAAGAATTCTTAATGATTAAGGTAAGATTACTTTTGTTGTTAGGTATTTCAATTATTAAGTATTTTGATTTTTTACAGGTTGGATTAATTCTGGGGATTGCCGGAGCTTGTCGAACTAATGAACTAGTCAATTTAACTGTAGATGATATTGAGGATGTGGGCTCTTCCTTGATTGTAAAAATTCTAAACACTAAGACAAAGATTCCACGAACCTTTCTGGTTACCGATGTGGGAAATATGCTTGAATTGTTTCGAAAATACCTGTCCCTTCGTCTTCCCCACGTCAAGCATAAGCGTCTTTTTTTGTACTACAAAGCAGGAAAATGTAGTTCGCAGCCAGTTGGCAATAATACCATGGGAAAAATTCCGAGTGTAGTAGCTTCGTATTTAAAATTACCTGATGCTGCATGTTATATTGGTCACTGCTTACGAAGATCTTCAGCGACATTACTGGCAGATGCTGGTGTGGATATCACGACAATAAAGCGTCATGCTGGTTGGAAATCAACGACAGTCGCTGAGGGTTATGTCGAGAACTCTATTGGAAATAAGACCAAAATTGCTAATCAGGTTTTAGTAGGTACCACTAGTAGCGCAATCACAAAAACTGTAAATGTAAGCGAAAGTAATATTCCTTCCAATATTAATTTTGAAAATTGTATAAATGTAACATTTAATTTAAATGTCAATAAATAATTTCAATGTAATCTTGTTTTTGCATGAAAAACGTTCTCCATAATGTAAACTCCCTTGGGAGCATTATACTCCCTTGGGAATAATCGACTACTTCCGTTTTAATTTTGATGTCATAGAAACTGATTTCGGTTGAAAACAATATTAAACAATACGTCTCTACACTTTGTGTATTATTTTTATAGCATTTATAGTGTGGTGAGTTTCCTTTCTGAGCTCTGTTTTATGTTGCACTACAGTGCGGTACACATTCAATGATACCTCCTTTACATTTCATTTATGCTATTCTGAAACTATAAGTATTTTTGCTAACTTAACGTTTCATTTATGTCAAATTAGATATAATTTGTTTAAAAAAATTACACCCCTCATTGACAATTGATGTGAGGCTCATATTGTAAGTCGGCGCTTTGCGAGTATGTAATCACAAAGATTGCTATGCAAAACATAACAATAATATGACATTATACATTATGTATATATTATTATACATACATATGTATTATATTATTATACATATGACATTATCTGTCATCAGGAATTGTTAATTAATTATATAGATTTGCAACAGTACTTACCATTTGTCAAAATATGGAAGAATATTCAAGTGAAGAATACGCTGATATCATTTTTGTATACGGATATTGTCATGGTCGTGCTCGAGAAGCAGAAGAGAATATCAGAGAATGTTTCCAAATCGTCGGCGTCATCCCTCTTTCGGCGTATTTATAAGAACCTTTAGAAGACTGCGACAAAGAGGTTCTGTGCAAGTAAGAAAAAATCGAGAAGGTAGAGGATATCGTAATATTCAACAGTACGAGGAAAATATTATCGAACGGGTAGTTGATACTCCTGAATTGAGTGTGAGACAAATCGGACGCGAATTACAAATACCCCACGTATCTGTATGGAGGGTCCTTCATCAAGAGCTGCTACATCCATATCATTACCAGCAAGTGCAACATTTAGTAGAAGGTGACAACCTTCAACGATTACAATTTTACAACTGGATCCTCCAAAATTTGACGGAAGATCCACTATTTTTACAAAATATTATTTGGAGCGATGAAAGCCTTTTTCCTAAAAATGGACTGAATAATTTTAGAAACTTACATCAATGGTCATTACAAAATCCCCATTTAACAAGAAGAAGGGCCTTTCAGCGCAGATTTAAGATTAATATGTGGGGAGTAATTTTTCGAAACAAATTATTTCTTTTTGAAATAAATGGTATACTGAATGTGCAAAGATATTTAGAATTGCTACAGAATTCCACACATGAAATTCTAGACGAGGTGCCCTTAAATGAAAGACAATACGTTTATTTCCAACAGGATGGTGCACCTCCGCACAATGCAAGAGATGTTAGTGCATGGTTAACGGAAAACTATGGACATAGGTGGATAGGAAATAGAGGACCAATACATTGGCCACCGCGATCCCCAGACCTTAATCCAATTGATTTTATTGTATGGGGTCATATGAAACAGCTTGTTGCGCAAGATGAAAATGATCTCAGAGAAAGAATCCACGATGCTGCAGATGCAATAAATAATACAGAAGGGATTATGTTTGATGTCTATCAGACGATGGGTCGGCGATGCAGAGCATGTATAAGAGCCAATGGGGGTTATTTTGAACATGTTATTTAATATTGTTTTATGTTAGTGTTATTTGTTATGTTGTTATTTACAGTTTTGTATTATTACTTAAAATTGTAAAAACCGTACCTACAAACTATTACCTATTATTAGCATCTAAGATACAGCAATAAGAAAAAGAATATTTCATTGTTTGCTGTTAACATTTTTATATGAAACGTTCCATTTTAATTTAATACATAATATTATAGTAATATTACTTTGAAATGTATTGCTATCATTACGAAACTAAATGCTTTATCAGAAGAACGGCCTCCCACATTATTGAGATTTTCGACAGAACGAGACACTTAACCGATTTCAAATAAGTATAATGCCAAATTGTCTAAGGAATCTAAACATTTACCCCAAATAAGTATTAGGTCATTGGCGTAGAAGTTGGGGCAAAAAATCTCGCTACCATACCCGTTTCTACGCCACTGACCTACAAAAAGTTTGTAAATTTTGCAGTAAATTATAGATATTTGAATCAAATTGTTACAACCATACCAGATATATCATAAATAATATGATGTAAAAAACCGACCAATACGGCCCTGTAGAGCGAAAACGGTGAGACATAAAACCTTGGTTTATAAGGCAATTCTTAATTACTTATTGAGTTCTATCTGTGGTTAAAATTTGATTCACTCGAACTGAAACACCCTGTATATAAATACTTTTCGATACCTGTCTAAATCACCATGGATTTAACATCGTTGCCAAATCTTATTACACAATATAATTTGCGAATGGTGGCATTATTTTCTATGACTTCTCGAGAATATGTATTTTCTAAATCATGCGACAATTTGTATAACATTTGTCGTACTCAACAATAATTGTCAGCAGAGATTCGAGACCCAGGAATATATCACAGTCAAAAGGAGGTGATAATGTAATATCAACAGAATATACCGTTCTTCTTGCTAACCAAATTTGTTTTTCAAGTCAATTAATTTTTTATCTCCAAACATGAAACATATTTCAATAAAATAAGAAATATACAAAATATAAAAACTACTAGATAATTATAGGCGTTTCGTTGGCTTTATTACAACATCTTCAGGACTCTTGAGGTCTTGAGGATATTGTAATAAAGACAACTAGTTAGTTAGTTACAGGAACATTCTTAACCACTGATATAAAATATCTTGTGTTACTTGGGAGTAGACACCATTCAAAGCTATCGATTTCTATCCCGATTGGGCGATGACAATATTTTGTAAATATAACATCATCGTTCTTGTTGGAAAATCAATTTGTTTGTATTTTTCAAATTAAATGCCTAATTTTTATTTCCAAACATAAAACCTGAATAAAAATATATTTCAGTAAAATAATGGTACGTAAAATGTAGAAACTACTGGATAATTATACATATATAAAATGTGCAGATAATGAGCTTCGTGTTTGTTGTTTTTGCAGAAGATTTTTTTGTTTCTCGCTATTAACGAGAGAATAATATTATGTATAATAGAACAGTGCAGTATAAAAATAGTAAAAAATGTATAAAAACTGAATACATACATTTCTACACAATAGAATACGAGAAAGAAATACAAATTTGGTTTTGACTATTTTCAGAAACCATTTTTGTAGAAAAGTCAATTATTATTTTGCACATAATTCCAAGAGCGTATTAATAGCAATAACATTTAAATTCTTCGTTCCAGGTTTTACAGAAATATTTAAGTGAATTATAAAACAATAATTAGCTGTTAGAATTATCATTTAGCTATGCCATTGACCTGAAACATCTAACGAACTGACTTCGATGTACCACTTCCCACACATTTTCTATCAGCGATGAATCTGCGATTTTGATTCTCCTATCGAGATCTACATTTTAATTAAGCATACAATTTTAATGGCAGCTGATATATTCTAACAGTATCTTGTAAGAGCATAGCATTTTTAATTTTTATTGTCGATATTAGGAATAAAGTCAACTAAACTAGTCAACTGCTGAATAATGAAACCACTCGAATGATTGTGTAGATATATTATTTTTTGTACTTGTTAAGCAATACCTACAGCCCATTAAGCTGTACCTGTTTCTTTAATATCAAAAATTTAATTGAAAAACTACTAGAAATACTTTAATAAATTGTAGCTGAATTTTTTCATTGCACCAAAATTACGTAATGGCAGTCAACAAAATTGTATTTTAAATGCAATATACCAGTAATTAAAAAATAAACATGAATATTTAAGGTTGCTACAGACTATGCGTGAATTCGCGAATAGTGTGTAGGGTCTTATTCGCTAAAAATCCATTTATAAAAACCCTACACACGATGCACGAATTCCTTACAAACAATGCATCGCGCATCGTGAATCGCGAATTCACGTCTGTAGCGGGCCTTAGTTGAAACGCGAAATCGATTAACAATTTTTGCAGCAAATTGTGCAGGATATTATAAAAAACTACACATTCAAGTTTTATGCGATAATGATTCATAAACAAATGATTATTTTCACAAGGTTTTACTATAATTACCGGAAGAGTTCTAAATTTTTTGAACAGTAATATCTATACAAGAAAAGATACTATGTGTACTACATGCCATGTAGTAAAATTATTATCTTGAACGTACTTCATCTTTTATCAGCTTCATCGATCAGTTTTACACTAGTCTAAAATAATAACCCAAACCTACAAGTCCAATGGTGTCTCCTACAAAATTAATTTGTTTTGAAAATCCACTGTAAGATTTTTAAAACAGCCACGTTTCCTTCAATATTGTATTAGAATTAAATGCAGTAAGATTTGTTTTCCTGGCAAACTACATTAAAGGTTGTGAGGTTACTCAATTTTAATTACTGACATATAACATGCACGTTAAAGGGTGTTTCAATTCAGGTTCAAGAGAACGTGGAATTGTGGCCCACGAACTGATCCTTGAAGAATGCTGGAATTGGTTTCGACTGAAATTGATTGGAAATTGTTTTGCAATAGATAAAAAGTGAAGGAATCAAAAAAGGAGCTAGGTCTAATCGATCAAAACTTTCAGTATAAATGACGTATATCGACCTCCGTAATCTGAATGCGTCTCGATTATTACGTCAGACACATAAGATTTGTAGGTGTTGATTTGCTATTTTGAATTGTATTTCTCAAACATTTGGCAAATATTGGTGCATACTCTGCAAAAAAATTAACATAATTTCACTCGAATTAGTTAATCTGTCTGCTTACATCTGATGATTTATCTTATTCAGAACACATATTTTTTTCCTTGCCGACGTTTCGGTGTTATTTTTACTTGATCTTCAGGGCTCTACAATATAAAAGAACAAAAATGTTTTTTAAAAATAAACTAATTAAACAGTTAAAATATAAAATAAAAATTTTGTCAATAAACACAATTCAATTTTTACAAAATTTCAAAACAAATACATATCCATAAAATATTTAGTTCTGATTCTGTCACAATTACAATAATAAAAAAACAGATTAAAAGACAAAGACAAAAATAAAAAACAGATTATTATAATTTTTCTACTACATTTTTGTACTTTTATATTGTAGAGCCCTGAAGATGGTGTAAAAATAACAACGAAACGTCGGCAAGGAAATAAATATAGTGTTCTTTTATTTTTGGTCTTTATCCCACTAAAAAAACCACTTGAATAAATAATTGAATTATAATTCAGAAGCAAACCGGAACATAATTAGCAATCTAAAAATGTAGGTGAGCTTCCGTATCAATATAAACTATTTTCAGAATTATGGTGTTACAATAATAATAAGGAAAAAGATATTTTACTTGAACAGCAAATGAACAACAACCAAGTTTTCTTACAAAATTGGTAGTAATACGTAGTTTAATAAGGGACTTACACACTAATAATGTTCTAGTAAATTATAAACAACGAAACAACAAATATTAAACAAAGTTGTTCTTAGGCACTGCATAATAGCTCAAGAAAACTAACTGGTAGTAATCTGAACATATCAATTTTCTTTCTCTAAAATTACAAGAAAATCAGAATACCAAGCAATTTCAAACGTCAAAGTGAACTCGTAATATTTTTAAGAGTTATAGTCCTAATTAGTTTTAGCTGTATCAGCAATATTTGTTATAGTTAGGTAAGTGCTTACCATTTTCTTTAATCAAGCCTCAATTTAAATGTTCTGCATTTGAACACAGCGACCGAGAGACAACTGAACACAACAACGCTACACGACCAACATGGCGTAGTGACGTGTTGGAACAGCTGATATACAGTAGTTGCGCAATTCTGCTCTACCATGTCTTATTAGTATAATTTCTAAAATTTTAATTAAATTAAGTAACAAAGTTCTAACTTATAGTGGTTTGGTAAAATTATCATCAGAGGAGTAGTCTTAATAAGAAAATATTCTTTATTGTTTTAAAGTTAATTTTAAAACCAAAAACCAGTAATCTTTATTTGTGTTACCACCTGTTATAAAATAAAAACCCTGCATACTTTTGAACCGACTTCTGAGTTAAGTATTCTTCTTGCTGCTTGATTTGTAAAACTGTGTCTAGCAAGGGATAAATAAAAAAAAATTGTATAAATAAGGTAAGATAAAAAGATAAAAAAAAATTAAAGCGAAAGGTTTGTATTAAAAAAGTATAACTTAAACGCAACATACACTCATAAAACATAATACATAAAAGGATCAAGGCGCCCAACAAAAATTAATATTCAAATTTTGACATTAAATACATAATAAAATATTTAAAAAATAAAATTAAAAAAATAAATAATAAAAATAATTTAATTAAAATAAAAACATACAACACACATTAAATATTACAATATATTATAATTACTCTCAAGGTTTAAAACTTCTTACAATGAGAAATGTGTTGAAATAAAATAATAAATAAAATGTCAAAGCAAGAAATACGAATAGAAACTGCAGGTAGATTACAGCAAGCAGTTAAAAAAATCAGCGATCAGTAAAGAAAGAAACCATTTCCAAAGCGATATTCATGGCTTTGTTATGCCTTGTGCATATTAGGAAAAATAAAATTCTAAATTAATGATCGATAGATTATATGAAGCAATTAAGCGAGGTCATACGTGCGGATTGAAGTGAAATTCCTTAGAAAGTGCGAGGTACTAGTTTTTTAAAGCAACATTGTTAATTGATGACGAAGGTTGCTCGAAGAAAGTTGTAGGACGTTTGGATGTATACGATATATGAATCAGATAAACTTGAGTTATTTGAAAGTGCCATGAAAGTATATTAATGCATTCTACAAAGGTGTTATCACAATATACCGGATTAGTTTAGCGTAGAAGTGTGGAAGAGTTAAAAATGAACGTGATTTTCACAAAGAAGAGTAGGATATTCTGAACTCTGAATTGAATTTTACTAAAATAATTGTTATTATTTGTTTAGCAGTATAATCATTAGTTACAATACAAAATATAAAATAAAATTTACAAAGTACTAAATTTAGCAGATACAAAATAATTCAAGTTATATGATAAATATAGTCATAGATGAAGTGTTCTCACACCATAAAAAGTGTAAGTAAATTCTCAGAAGAAAATTTCTAAACATTAGAATTAATAATATCGTAAAATTACATCAAGTATGAAATATCACTAAATTAGAGATAATTTGCGTTAGATATATGAAATTTATAACACATAAGCAAATTTCAAAGAAAAATATTACATATTGCGACAAGTTACAGCATACCAAATCAGAAAAACACTATAAATCAAGTCTTTTTGTTTTTTTCTTTTTAAGCGAGTAATCGCAGGAGAATTTTCTTCTATGGTGTGCATGATATTATCTTTGATTTCGGAGGGTTGGGTCATGGTATGGTTTTGTGTTTGTTATTTTGAGTTATTTAATCCATGCTATTGAAATATTTTGACGAGTTTCTCCATATTGGATTTTATTAATTTGAAATTGCGGCATTTTTCTGTCTTAACAAGCAGAATTGAATCCCAAAAGACCAGTTTTCAGCATCAACATTTTCTGTGTCTTACAAGAGTCGTTTCATCTATCCGAGAACACGCTGTATATTAATCACCTACATTCAATATGTTCAAAGCAAGGAAAGTCTAAAGACGAGTTTAGGACAAAAGACACAAATTATAACATATCGAAGATTTCTAATGAGTTGTTTGCGTGCGTTTGGCATTTATTCTCAGTGTTTAGCCTCGATAAACGATATAAGAGTTCTCTCATTAAAGTCACACATTCTCTGTAATTTTTTGCATTGCTTTAAACATTACAAGCATATAATTTTTAAAATTAATTGTCTAAGCCACTCAAATGTTACAGGTATAAACTATACTATAGTAAGAAACTGCAGAAATTGCCTTCAAGTGGATAGTTTGATGCAATTACTATGATTGCAAGATCATACACCACGTCTTTAACGTTCATCGCAAATATCCAGCGAAATTATTGCGGAACTTTATTATTATCAATAACGGTATCAATATACACGGTGTTATAAATTAGTAGAGCAAGCCGTTAACCACACATTCTTTGGACCAAAATAATGGAACTTTTCTTATACTATTTTTCATTTTGGAGTTCCATTTTCAAAATACATATTATATATTTACTGATAGCTCCGGTAGTTTTAGAAATATTTGTTTGAAATTTGGCACATGTTTTTATCTTAAGTGTCAGCACGCTTTATGTGTATTCTTAGTTTAAAATATCAAAGCATGAACGGAGAAAAGAGGGATTCTAGTTAGTATCTAGTGTGTGTGTGTTTTTATTCTATTTTTTTTTACTTTTATAAGATTCTGATTTGAAGCTCGGTTTACGAGATATTGTAACTTTTTTCATGTGCTAGGTGTGACACAAAGTAAATATTGCTAAGTGTTAGATGGTCATTTCCATATTATTCAGTGAACTGAAATAAATACACCACTCAAGTAGCAGCAAACAGTAAAAAAGAACAAAAATTTAACTAAATGTTTAATATAGATACCACTTTTACCTTCACCTAGGGATCTTTTAATTAGAGATTAACGAATATTCTAGAAAACATGTAGTTTTAGCCTAAAGTGCTCTCCATCTTGTACAATTCGTTCCCTTAGCTGTTGTTTACTTAGTATTGGAACCATATGAAAGAAATTCTTCATCAATTCTAATGTATTTTTTTTACAAAACTCTTTCATTGACTGGGTTTGTTTCTGGCGATTTGTCAAAATATGTGGTTTCAACTTGATAGTGCTCCTCTGTATTTTCCTAAGGATTGATAAAGGACAGCTGGTATATGTTAAATGGCCATCCAATTCCCAAAATTTCAACCTGTGGGACTTTAGTTTCTGTTTCTGTTTTTATGAAAGATTTCGATAATATGGAACAACAGCTAAGAGAACGAATTGTATAAGGTGGAGAACACTTTAGGCTGAAACCACATATTTTCCAGAATACTCGTTAATTTCTAATTAAAATAATTTCAGGATATTCATACAACCCCCTTCTTCCCCGTTCACACTTTGATTTTCTAGACAAATATTTTACAGAAAGTGTGCCGACTGAATATAAAAATATGTGGCAAATATCAAACAAATATGTCTAAAATCACCGGAGCTATCAATAAAAATCATATTTAAAATTAAACAGTAAAGTCTTTGTCTTGCAATTTTCCAAGACTCTTACATATGATTTTTACGATATTTTTACATACAAATGGTAACAGCTAATGTTCACTTTTTAAATCTTGTCCTTATGCGACTAAGGCAAGACCAAGAAAAAGCAAGACAATATTGCCAACATTAAAAGCAATTACATTTGTGTAGTTTTGTAGTTGTGTGCTTGTGAAACTAGACTAAAGATCTGGTCAATAAAGATATCAGAAAAATGTATGTGTGTAAGCAAGTACAAGATGAAGTAGAATAGGCGGCGAAGACAAAGTTAGAAAAAATTATTGAAGAAAAGTTTACCGTACAAACGTTTCCTAGCCAGAGACTTTTGCCTAGACTCGCCTTAAATTAACATGTCATGCAGTTGGTTATGTTTACTATAAATTGTTCCATTTTTGTTTATGTACATTCGCAAACATCAAAGAAAAACTCGAGAAAAATGAAACGCACTAGCTATGTGCACCACTATGACTAACATTACTTTCATGTTATCAGCAGCAGCCTGACACTGCAAAGTTGTCGAACGTTACAGTTTCTTGGAAACTCGGTTTACTTCATTAATACTGATCCAAAAAACAAATTACGTTACAGGTGGTTTTACTTAATCTTAATTGCACCTTAGTTTGTAATTTTATAACATAGTTCTGCAAATTACTGCAGTTGTATTTTCATTTTTGGAATGTATTTGTAGACAAACTATTTATTTTAGACATTTTTTTCCTACAAACTTTTTATTGCTTTTGATCAAACCCTTAAAATTACGGCACTCATATTCCGGACGCCCTGTATAATCAGTGCAACTAACTGCTTTTCAAATTAATATTAATATATTAGCGCTATATAGGAATTCTGTATTTATACAATCATGCTGATTTAATAAAATTCATATAATTTAACTTGTTCTTGATAACTTCTATTCAATACCTAATGCCTCAATTTAGAAATCATTTAATTTGATCAAGAGAAAAGTTATATATTAGTTGTATTATTACCGTGCATTGTATATTTCTGTGCTTTTTTACATCCTTCACAAATGTAAAACAATATATGCATATATTATATGAACGTATTCTATAAGTTTTTGGTTGGTATTAGTCCACTCTTTAGTTATTATATACCTAGTTAACTGTTGTATGGAGAGCTAAGACACGTTAATAGCTTACTCTCCCGCAGTGACCTTTATTTCTTAGAAATGTTGTTACATATTGTTGTATGCCTACGAAGTCATAACATAAAAATTTATGGGCTTACGAAGGTTTTAACTAAGGAAAACTTTAAATAAACGAGACTCGCAAGTCGAATATAGATTGAGAAAAGTTATGCAAATTTTAAAGATATCTTTCCTTGAATATTGCTGTGTGGCACAGTTAAAATAATTTATTTTAACTGTTTCAAGGTCGACTTGGCTAATGCAAATATTTTAAAAGAGAGGTTAAATATAATAGAACTGTTCTACCCACTAGAAGCGTGTGGAAATGTGACAAAACATGTTTTATAAAAAAATTTAAATTTCCTAGTAACCTGTGAAGGTGAACGAGTATTCTTTTCGAAACGTCAATATCGCTAGACATTACTTATAGCATCTACTCTGAAAATCATTTACCTGACAATCAAAATAGGCTGAAAATGTTGTGATTAGTAATAATTATTTAGCAAGCTTAAATGTGCATAAAACTGAATTTATACAGTAAAAAAATCGATCCCTAATTTATTCAATAATGTACCAATAAGTATATTACATACCGAGGTGGAAAGTGTTTCGTTCTTGTCGAGAGAAAAGGAACCATTTCTCGAGACAAGAATGAAACTTTTCACCTAGGTTTGTATATTATTTTATTTACCGCCTTATCTTTTAAATGTAAGATATATAACCAGATTACAGATAGAAAAACGTCAAGTTGGCATTTTGATGATTAGTATGCTACTAAAAAAGTGAAACATACAAACTTACATTAGTTGCATTTTTGATAGATTATCATCAAAAAAGAATTTTCGAAGACAATGATGCAGAAGAAATTATTTGTACTCTTTCTCAACTGAGAGAAGCCGCTGAAAGTTTGGAAAAAGATTTGTTACATATGAAGAGTCGTGCAACGCACGACGAAAAATGTATGATGTTTTCAAGAGTTGTTGCTAGCAAAAAGGTGTTCAGATAACTGTTTCTGAAACTATTATGCTGGCATATTTTAGCGAAATTGCCAAAATCAAAAAACCGTCAACCCTTTGGTTCATTTACTTAATGTTGCGTACTTCTTTAAATATTGAAGATAAAGTGGATATCTCCAAAGTTATTGATATTTTTTAAACAAAAAGTTCTATAATATGTATCCAAAAAATTAAGCACTTTCTCCAGTGAGAACATTGGTACGTTTTTGAAGAATGCACCTGATATGCTACCTATAAAAATTGCAATCATAATTGGTGTATCAGGTGCATGTCGAAGTGACATACAAGTACACATATTTTAAAATTAATCGAAGGCTGCTTCAAAATAACTAATAATTTTCCAAAAAAACTTTATTCTTAAAAAATCTGAAAGGAATATAGTGCCACAAGCGTTTGGAATGGTCTAATATTATCAGAAAGTTTGAGAAGAATGGGTAACAAATTTGATATTAGAACACAGTTTTTCAGATAACTAATACGATAGCTTTTATCAAAAATACGGTCAAAAAATGATATATAAAATTCAAAATATTGCATCTACAACATACCTTGTGAATGCAATAAACTTTATGTTGGACAAACATCTCAGCCTATGAATGTTAAATTTGAGGAACATAAAAATAATATAAAAAGACTGGAATTTGAAAAATAAAAAATTTGTGAACAGGCTTAGGAAAACAGCGATTTCATTCAATGGAGTTCGGGAAAAATTTTAGTGGGAGGATAATGCAACAAAAAAGGAAATTAAGAGACCGCAGTTATTTTGTTGAACAGAAATAACTATGTGTCAAACTCTTCAGTAAATATTGATCATTGTTGGCTACAGTTGTATCAAGAAGAAGTAAGTAGTAATAAAATAAATATTAATTAACATCTCTATGCAAGCAGATAAACAAATTTTAAACTGTCAAAGTTGACTTTTAATACATTTGCAATTTTTCAGAACGAACACAGAGAGTTTTTCAAAATGACAAAAAATACGGATGTGAATGGTGATGTGATTTTTGTTATTTTTTATTTATCTGGTTTTTCAGTGTGAAATTTTTTGGTTAGACAAACTTAGTTTCGAAAATAATCTTGAATGATCTTTTTGGCGCAAGAATTTATTCATAGAATATTTACTTTTTCAGAAATGTGGCAAAATACCTAATTAAACTAAAGAAAAACTGTTAAATAGCTGTAGATACTGTTGTACTGTTACTCATACTGTTGTATATACTTTACTTTTAACATTTTTTATTTTAAAATAGTTTAACAAAAATATCAAATCCTGTAAAAGTAGTAGTTATATTTTTCCTTAACAATTTTGCCATACTATTCTTAGAAACAGTTTTTTTTCACCACAGTTCTCCGTGATTAACCTTTTATTTCTCCATACTATGACTTTCCACTCAAATATCTGACATTGGCTGAAGGATCGTCAACGGCACAACATTCCTATTCATCTCCTAATTCTGGTTTCGCAACGTACTTACACTGGGGATATTCCAAACCTGCAATGACTCTTACTACCAGAAAATCTTGGGCAGGTACCTGTTTTGTGGGTCAGCACAGCTAACCTCCATTCATCTCTCAGTTAACGTCTTATGCCCAGATATATCTTTGTTATTTATGGTTTCTAATACGCAGAACAAAGGACATTGGAATACAAGCTTTTGCGAGTGTCAGCAAGACAGTGAGGATGAAATTGCATTACTGCCAACAGTTTTTTAGTTAAAATCTGGAAGTTCATGACGCATATATTTAATTTGAATTTCGTGACAAACTAAAACTTTGATTTCAAGTGATCACATGATGCAATGTCCAAAACCGCTTTGTTTTTAAGATACTGGGTGTTGAAATTTTAAAGAAAATATAACATTTTCATAATTTTTCTGAATACATTCTAATCTCACACTGCATATATAGGGATTTTGAACATTCAGCCATTGTTTGTGATTCTTAAAAAAGGTTTTAAGAAAAAATATATTTTACGTTCTATTCGGAAAACAAATTATTATTATTTTATGAGTTTTTTTACGAAAAATTCACGTCACTGTGAAAACCTTGTAAAAAATATTAAAGTAAAAATGTTTATATTTTATTAGAGATAGAAGCAGAACTTTTTATATTTACATTGCATATAAAATGGAATTTAAAAAAATGATCACACTGATTCAAACAAACACTCAGTATAGGTACGACAGTTTTTCATTTACTATTAAAATACCTGAAACAAAAGTGCCATATTCATAAAATAATAGTAAATATACTTTAGAAGTTCAAATTTTCTAATTGTTTTGATGGTCTAAATTCCTTAACGTTTCTTGGCGTTTCTTTTATGAGGAATTACACTTTTAGTAAACTATAATACCAAAGTTTACAGCATATTTATTCTGTAAACTTTGATAGTACTGAAATTAAATCATTTTCTTTAACTTTAGGAGGAAAATGCGTTAGAGGACATGGCTTCAAATTGAAAGATCATAAATTGTACGTTTCTACTTTGTATTTTACATGGCGAAAAATAATAAATTACATAAAATCAAGTCTTACTAGTTTCTAAAGAAAATTCTGATGGGTGTGTTAACGTTTATAATATCGCACAAAATTTTGTCATTATGCAGATGGCGTGTAAAATTTAGGAAACATTATTAGGAAACATAACAGACAAAAACGTGTTGTTCTGCAGACGTCAGTAAAATTATAGTTTTTAATGCATGCTGTCAGCGTGTAATATGTCATTTTAAGGCACTGGTGTTAAAAGTAATTTACTTTTAGCATTGGTACTGAAAGTAAATTACGGGATTTACCTTCAATACTGGTGCCAAAACATAAATCAATTAAAAAAAATCAAAGAAATATTTATTTATTTAATTAAATCTACAGTTAGAGAAACTATAATTAACATAAGTAATTCCATGGATAATCTCATTAGTAGCTGTAGCAGTAATTATTCCTATCACCAACCACCATTGCTCTCTACCAGGATGTCCCAATGTCCCAATGTGTGGGACAAAATTTGGCCTACGATGATCTTCTTTCTTTGTAACGAGCCTTCTATATAACCCACCGCTACTGTATTGGACTATCATCCACCATGTCCCATTATAATAAGATTAGCATCAGAGTCTGCTAAAAAATTGACCGAAGATCGTCGGAAGCGATGTCCAGTATAAAAAGGTGAGAATCAGGCAAATTTAGAAATTCAGCAGTATCGGTAGGCAGCTTAACAGATGTATTGATTCCAACTGGAGTAATGGCACATTTATTCTTAATATATTTTATGAAAATTCTTGAATGATTGGTGTGTTCGCTGGAGGAAGGTCTATGCGCTTTTTATAATAGTTCAAATATAATGCAACAAGCTTGTTGCATATTGGTTTTTGTGTCTGATATATGCACAATTGTACAATTCTATGCGAAGATAGGCTCCAAATATACCGAAAATTATGGTAGCCTACTGCATGACATTGCCTCTCACTGGGGTGCTTTATTACCGTGAGTCTCCTTGCCTGTGGAGGGAATAGGACTGTGGAGTAAATAAGGGGGGGGGGGTGTTATTTGAGGTTCCGTTTAGGATCAAATCGACTGTTTATGATCTATACTTACTGGGGCCGAAAACCGGCCTTAGAGGCTCCTCCTCCTTTGTCGACTTCTTCTATGTTCAGTACTTTCGACTTTTTCGGTCGATAATTTTTCGCTTCAAAAAAAAAACAACAAAGCTTGTAATATTTGCATCATATATTCATCATTGCTTTCACCATGAACTAATTCCCTCCTTAGTCACCTTTAGCATAACATAAAGAACTATTTTTTATTAAATTGCCTTTAAGACCAGCTATGAATTCGTTGAAAACAGAGTACAAAAACGGCGCTGTTATGAAGTATCTCCATAATAAATTTTAATGAAAACATTTTAATAAAAACTTTTTTTACCTGATCGATTAATTTCATTCATTTGTAGAACATTTGGTATTACAACAACATCAATAAAATAAAAGTAGTAACAACCTCTAATTGCATAGTTAACTGCAACACGACTAAAATGTCGTAAAAACTGTTTGAGTAGTTAAATTAGCATTTTTATTTGGTAGATATTGCCTACAAGTGACGTCTTGATGATTCTGTTTTCGTAAGCAAGATGATGACTTAGTCATTCGCACCGAGTCCGTTATATGATGATTCAAAAACACAGCGTCCAACCTTGGCGGTAAAGCAATTCTTAGAAATTATAGAAATGCGATTGGCAGGAAAGAACTTTCTTACTCAAGTAACTGTAGACAGTTTTTGTCCATTGTTTTACGAATTAAATTGAGGAAAAGGAAGTTGACGGTTGATGATACCTTTTTATGAAAATAGAGATCTGTATATTTAATAACAACAATAAAACTTTGAGGTAAATATTTTTGAAATTTTACTTTCATTATTTAAAGTTGTGCACTTTTGGCTGGTTTTAAAATCTATTAATAAAACCTTTGAGGCTAATTCCAATAATTTGTTCTTTGATATGCGCGATAATTTATATGTTTCAATTTGAAAAATGCAATAAAATACTATCATATTTTTTTGAAAAAATTATTACATTGGGGAGAAAAAAATACAGGGAACGCGTACAATATGGCAAATTGGGTATTTGTATATTATTGAAATAATATTATGAACTGGTTAATTTGGTAATAAACTATATATGTCTGTAATATATACAGGGTAGCTTAAATTGATATGTATTTGAGGGTAAAGTATGGTTTTGCCATAGATAGAACAAATCAGATGGACAAATCCTGGACTCATTTGATACACAGTGATTTTCCGGGTTGTTATGCCGTAACCTCGGTAACTATTCGCTGCCAGAAACAGAATTAAAGTGCAAATCCCTAGCCTTAGTCGGGATTCTTTTACCTGCCGTGGTTGTTCTCGGGCTAGGCTCTGCGGGGACAAACCTGGTGTCTCTGGGTCCGTCCATATATTGATTTCGGTTCCTATTGTTGGTATTACGACTGCTACGGTCGGCACGGTTACCTAAAGAACAACACAGATTTGATTATTTTACGAAGAGAAATATGGCGACCTTAAACATTGTTTAAAAACAATGAAAATCCACGTCTTATATTGGACCTACATTGTAGATTTATATATTCTTTTATTTAATTAACTTGTGAATGTAATGGAAACAGGATTTTCTTAACCATTTCCTCTACATAATCTGTCGTTTAGAGATTAATATATAAATGCATTTATCTGTATTAAGTGTTAATATTTGCACTTTGTGACTAATTTATACACTCATTCCTATATAGTTACGTCACGTGCAGAAATATTTATAGGTCGTTCAGATATATAATAGATACTTTTTTAACCACTTTGTCTTTCTTGTAATATAGAAACAAATTATTTATATGCGATATCGTCACTATCGTCAGTTGAGTTTTAGCCATTTAAAAATGTTCATTTTTCTCCGCATACTTAGCCTTGAGCGTTTGACACGAAGGCAGCCACTTCTCTAAGAAGTGGTGAAATTCGTTAAAAACATGAGTCATGCGTCTTGTACGTATATATTTGTTCCGCCTCTCCTTAAGAAACGACTGTGTTCCAACTATAAACGGCTACACTGATATTTTATTCAATAGAGTTCTTAACATTCATAATCTCCATTAGCATGTAGGTCGATGTAAGTATCTGTTTGAGACACTAAAATGTATGCAAAAATGTCTGGAGTGGCGTTATTATCATACGCGATTGTAACTAATTAAGATATAGGTACTCTCAAGGCATATGAATAATTTTATGCATACTTAGGAACGTGATTTGATGTTTAATAAATAGCGACGTGTTTAGAATTAGTTTAAAGATAGAATAGAAACGATTTATTGTGTAAAGATGTCATTCTTCCACTCCACCTATGATATATAGAATACAGAAAGTCTACATATAAAAATACGAGGAGAAAACAAAAAGAAAACACGTATAAAGATAGGGTAAATCTAGAAGAGATGGCGCAAAAAATTTTGTAGGTAAAATATATTTTTTTGGTAAGAGAAATAACTAATATTGTTTCATAATAACTAACTACTCTCTTGTATCCTTTACACACTTTATTTTAAAATGATATATTACAATATATTAAAAAAATATAACATATTTGTCTGTAAGTGGGTAATCTCTCCCTTACCATAAAGGATAGACGGCTTGCTAAGCCAGGTGAGATGGCGTACTTATATATTATTTATATTTAAGACAAATCAACAATTTTCCTATTATTTTATGATATTTTACATTCAACACTTATTACACTTTCGTCACTGTATGCCATTATATCAGACTACATCTTCAATTTCTTCGTCAGAAGATTCGAATTCTATTTTACTTGTCTGTATTTTATGGGTCTTATAGGTTCACTAATTTTGATTAATAATAAATTAAGAAATTCACTCTTATATGCTTTTATGACTCTTTATCTCAATGGTAGGTTCAAAACAGGATTAATATTGATTATTCAGATAAACTTTACTAATAATTTTGATAACTTCAATTTATGAATGAGATTTTCAATTTTTAACTAATTTACTTTTATTTAAAATATTAAAATTTTTACAATTTGATTGATTGAATATTCCTACTCCACCTAAATCCTGCAAATACGAAATACAAAGTTTGTTATAGATTTTTCTTCTAAAAGTCCTTATTCATTCAATTTAACCTCCCTCTCACTTCATATTGTGTCTTTCCTTTTTATGGATGTCCACTCCTTTTCTAATTCCTTATTCTGTAGTTCATCTTCTAGTGGCTGCTCCTCGTATCGTCCTTGTCAATCCGTCATCCGTGAATTAATTTTGAATAGTAATGTTCTCAGGATATGCTATGATCTGAAATAGAATTTGAATAACTTGCCTAATATTAATTGTTTAATGCCTTTTATCCTTAAGTTGGTCTTCTTTATTTCTTATATAGTTTTGGTAACTGTTTGACTGCTTTTTCCTGTTATATTTTCAATTTTTAATTTCAATTTTCAATAGATATCTTCTTATTTCTCCTTTTATAGACGTGTTTATAATTTTTTCTCATACAAGCTTCTCTATTTATTTTCTAGTCCCATTATTCCGTTTCCTCTATAACCCTTTTTTTATTTTATTCAATGCACCCTTATTTCTACTTTACATTCCCTTCAATCAATCAAATTATTTTTTGACATTTTATAACATTTACCTATCATCTACTTAAATATCTTTTGAACTTTAAAAAAAAACTTTTATTTTCATATTCTATTTCCTTCCTTTTACCTTTCATTCAATCTTCGCTTTAATTTCACTCTAATTTTAAAAATTAGTATATTTATACCAATATGAAGGTATTTGTTTAATAAGTTAGGAGCCATATATGAATATAACCCCTCAAATTTTGATATTACATGTTAAGGAATCGCTATGGAAGAAAGAGTAAGTAAACTTGGCTGCAGTAATCAATTTAGTGGTTTAGTCAAGTTGATCACGTAGATGATACATAGATTTAAGCCAAAATCTTTTGGTTACTTGGTTAACATGAATAAATTAATTAAATAATTAAATAAATAATTAAAATATCCAACTATAATTATGGATAAATAACAATATCTATTCTAATGTTATTTATGTGCAAACATATGCAATCAATAAAGCAGCAGAAAAGTATCATCACTAGTCACTACTTTAATCTTTGCTACATAAATCTGTTACTTGTTTGTTATAATTGTTACTTCTGTTCTATCACAACTTCTTGACACAGAGTTTTTATTCTACTTCATACTTTTTTCGGCAGAATTCCAATTCTTCACCTCTACCTGCTTGTACCTCCATTCCTCCTAATAAGAAATGTGTAATATCTACAACACAGTGAGTTATTGTTACACAATGTGTTCTGACTCACACGTATTTAGAAGTATTTAACCAAAAATTGTGTTTTTAAACTCATTATTTATTATGTTCTTAAGCATATTAAATATTAAAATAATAATGTTTAAAATTTTGTAAAAATTATTTATTTAACGATAGCACTTATACAATTATGTTCCTAAACGCTTATAAATTAAACTGATTGAATACATTTTGCATAATAGAATTATATAAGAACATTTATTACAGATGTTAAAAATACATTTCTATCTAGATGTTGAAAATAGGCATATATAAGCAAATTTAAATTCAATTATTTTGCAGAACACGGTATTTAAAATCTTGTTTATAAATTAATATTATTTTGTTTTTTAATACATTCAAAGGTTTTGTCATAATAGCTAATTAGCTTGGCTTAGAGAGAATAATTATGCTTGAAGGCAACATTTTTTTCCGATATAATTACTAATTGTTGCAAACAAATCATTTAAGGAAAATTTAATATCTTTCAACGATTGTTCAGTTTCAGAAAGATATATCCACTCAGTGGAATAAAATATGAATGTGCAGATTATGAAGAATATTTAAAAGTACTATAAGAGTGTGGATGTACGGTATTTTAGAAAATTTATGGGTAAAAGTAGATGAACGTAAGATTCTAAAAATGTAATACGTATTCGGTTTTGAGTTGGGTGTCAAAATAAATTTTATATTCCAATAAACACGCACATACAGTACAAAGACATTTATAATGTCCAAACGCCATTAGAAAATAACAAGCCTTTTTCACGTACATTCCACTTAAAAATGTCCAGGCAAACCAGTACTAATACTAGATGTATTAGCCAGGATCCGGAATGGTTTGAAACTGTTAGCAAAATTACAAATTTGTTTTCAGTAAACATCGTGCAAGAAGCAGTTATACGAACGTTTTTGACACTTTGGAACCAGTCTGGATTCCTTTGCTTGAACAGACCTATTAATATAAAACGATTATTTTTAGGAATATTATGCTTTATGTAACTATTACGTTTCTAAATAATGTTTAAACTAGGTTTTCAGTTAACGTAAATTAAATCTGGAAAAAGGTTTATGGGACGTGTTCTTCCAACCTTTTTGTTAGATCCTTATATTTTAATTTTAACGTCCACGAAAATTTTAACAAATTTATTTTACACCGTTTTCTCATAATTTCTTTTGAATCTTCATGTTCCACCATTATCATTGTGATCTCGGTTATTATTGGTGATAGATAAATGAAAAAGATTAACATAAAAATTATGAACCTTCTTTTTATCAACAATAATTAATTATATTATTATACCTACAAGAAATAACAATAAACAATTAAAAATATATATTTCAAGTACGTAACTTAATGCAAATCGTAGGTAGAAAAAAGTTAAGTTAAGAAATACAAATTTTTATAGCATATCAGTAGGTAGTAATTTATTAAACGAATACATAAAAATACAAAAATTAAAACAAATAGCAGACTCTTTCGCAAGATATTAATTTACTGGATTTACACATAAAATCTCAAATTTAATATACTTAATGGCTGCAGTTCTTTAAATATAGTTATTAATTAAGAAGACTAAATAATTAATAAATAAAAGATAAATTGGAATCCAAATGAATTATGTAGTAAGAACTTCATAATTCGTCGAGTGCTTAACCCGTAGTCAACTTTCATATTAAATTCTTCGTAAGTTTTAAGTGGGAAATAATATTTGTTTGTTTTTAAGATTTATAATAGTTAGATTATTAGGTAATATATATTACTAAAAGCCTCATCCTCATTTACCTGAAGATATACAGTATGCGCCAAAAGTATGGAATAAATTCAATAAAAACGAAACAATTGTTTTTTGGGAAAAATCCTCGAACAGGTCGATTTTTAATTTAAAAAATACATATTTTAGCGTAAAATGCGATTTTCAAATGTCATTTGTTTTCGAGTAATGACGTCATCGATTTTTTTTTAAATGGCAACACCATATTTTTTTTCCTTGATTCTGAAAGATCGTTTAATTCTCTATCAGACAGTACTAAAATTTTGCCCTCTTACATAGGAAAGTTTTCGAGTAAATGACGATTGAATGTTAGAAAACGTAAATTTTATCCATAAAAAGTAACAATTCTGAGGTATGTAAAATAAAATACAATTGATTAAATTTTATACTTAAATTAAATGTGAAGAAATTTTTCTTGCACATTATGAATGATTTCTGGGGTAACTCTGCGTATTTCGTCCCGAATGCGATTTTGAAGTTCTTCTAAATTACGTGGTTTATTAATTTACACTTTTGACTAACTGGCAAAGATGTATCATCTTTGCCAGTTATGTGCAGTTACTTGTTCTAAGGAATTTTTTAACAAAATTTTTACGTCACTAAATTTAAACGTCGTATTATTTCGCGCTACATTTCCCTTTACCTGCGCCCAGACTAATTCGATTGGGTTAAGTTCACAGTGATAAGGTGGTAACCGTAGTACCGTTATTTGGCGATTTGTTGCCATTTCATCGATAACATATTTTTTCTGATCTTTATTAAGATTGACAAATGTCAAAAGTTCCTTTTTCACCATATTTGTTTCAAAAGAAATGTTTTTTCCGGATAACCATTGAATTATATCGGTTTTCCTCCAAGTAGTCGTAGGCGTCCGCTCGGTCTGCCGTGAATGGTAACTGGCATTAT
Source organism: Monochamus alternatus (assembly GCA_037114965.1). Taxonomy (NCBI): domain Eukaryota; kingdom Metazoa; phylum Arthropoda; class Insecta; order Coleoptera; family Cerambycidae; genus Monochamus; species Monochamus alternatus. The sequence goes on along the minus strand of CM073427.1, from coordinate 91,691,285 downwards.
CCATGACAATTACATACCCCGGAGGAATAACATCCAACATCTGTGTAAAATACTCTTCAAAAACATCTGCGTTTATGTCTTCGTGATAGTCACCTGTATTTTTAGATTCAAATAAAATTAAACCGCCATCTACAAAACCACTGGCACTACCTATATGTGTCACTATTAATCTTCGCCCTTTACCTGAGGGTGCCTTGAACCCTGTTGAAAGTCCATCCAAAAATGCTTGTCGAAAACTTATTTAACATTTTTATCTTGCCATACTTTTGTTACAGTATATCCCTCGTTGACCCAAGTTTCGTCTAGATAATAAATATTCCTCCCTTCGTCATATAATTTTCTAATTGATTTTAAGTAGGATTTTCGCCAACCATCATCTTTATCGATAAGAACTGACTTCCTGTTCTGCTTTTCCCAGCAAAATTCAACTCTCGTAAGACGGCCCATAATTTGCTTCTACTGATTTTTGGCAAATCGTTGTCCTCTGAAAGTTCACTTAAAATTTAGTTTAGCGTTGGTTTTTCTTTTTAAAAATAAAATGAGTGTACTTTTCTGCGAATGACATTTTTGAAGAAATCATCTATAACGACTTTTACCTGCCTCCCTGTAGATGATTTTGGGGGATTTACAGTATCTTGTTCATTTTTTGTTTCCTTTAAAAGTCTGTAGATAGTCGATTTTCCAATCCCTGTCATTTTGAAACATTTTTCCACGATGTCGTCAACACTGTTGGTAGGATTTTGGTATTTCAATGCATTAAATACATTTAATATAATAATCTTCACATTCTGAGACAGTGCAAATCTTTTTGCGTGTTTAGCAGGTACGTAATCTGATAAGCTCGACATTTTACCCAAACAATATTATATCCACTGGCACAATAGTCACTAAACACAAGTCGAATTTTACTCTACTGCACTAGCACGTCTTCGTATATTCAGCTCTAAGACTGGATTGATCTGTCATAATATTAGTGTTACCCGATAATTACCTGAAACGAAATATTACCACGCCCATGGCCGGTTCTTATCTCGGAGTTTTATTACTCTCTTTCATTTCCAAACAGACTATAGGAAAACATTATTAAATTCGCACAAGGAACACGCTTCTTTTTTTTGACATGTTGTAATGTTACACTCTGTATAAACAATATTAATCTAGAAGAGGAATTAATACGAAATACTGGAACCGAGAAGTTTAGCACAATCTGAAAAGTAAATACAAATAATTACCTAACGTACTGCAAGAATAATTACAATGGATATATATATATATATATATATATATATATATATATATATATATATATATATATATATATATATATATATATATACATAAATCCCGCTAAACCTTTAAGTAATAAGACGTCTCATACGATATAGAATATATTAATCCATCTACAGTTAACAGACGTGTACCTATGCGAGCAGTGTGTGAGCCATAGTCTTGCAACAAACAGTCCGCGCTGACAGTACAATGGTGAGTTCGATGCTGGGTACAGACATCATCTTTCACCTTGGCGAGACTTTCACTGCTGAATATTTGCATGCAGACCCTTTTTACCTGTTTCTAGAAAGGATTCACGGTATAAGTACGCACAGCATCAGATGTTATCGCGTAACCTGATTTGACGGAAACATTTCATAACTTACTTTCAACGATTTTCTTTAACAATAGCTAACCTACCTTGTCAATAAGAATGTAGATAGCAACAAAGCACCAAAAGTATCCGTGTTTTTCTTGATTTGGATGATTCGAAATGTTTTTGATCTTGAGTAATATTAATAAGTTGACAGCCATAGTTTCACCAGTGTCTCTACTGCCTAATATTCGTGCAAATTGAGTTACTTATTGAATAAGTGTTTTAAATAGCATTTAATACGTGTTTTAATAGCAGTTCCAACGTTTAATAAGTCTTAAGTGGATAAAAAGGAATTTAAGCACGAATGCAATACAACGTTTTATCCCTAATCACATCACAATCATATAATAAATTTAATAATAATATATTCGAAGAACTTGATATGCTTTAGTACTCAATGAAACACAAATTTAATATTGCAAGGAAAATCCAAAGAAAATATAACTGTTCTTTACAAGAACAGACATCTGTAACTTGCGCAAATTCTTCACAAATTTCGGAAAATATTATGCATTCCAAAAATAATGGTAACAATGCTAAAAGGGTTGTTATTAACGGAAAGGAAGTTAAATGTGATAAAAGGAAAAACGAAATGGGTATTACTATAAATGTAATAAGTAAATAAATTAAATTTTATTTATTATAGGTTAGGTTAGGTTAGGTTAGGTAATTTTATTTATTATAGGTACTATTTTTTTTATTAGGTATTCTACTAGTGAAATAAAGTTACTTTGTTCCACTAGTGGATAAAGTAGATATCACTTATTTACTTAGATGGTCCATATGTATAAGTCCGATTATAATTGTGGATAAAATAATTGATTAAACCAACCGATGTCGTTGTTTAAGCTGCTATGAGTTTTCAATTGTTGTCCTGTGGCCTAAGTAACTAGCCTTAGCTAGAAATCTTATTATTGATTCTAAGGCTGCTACGAACGAAATCGATACTCAAATAACAGATTCATGCATGGACGATATAAGTATCTGCATCGAAAAAATAATTTTGTGCCTGTAAAAAAAATGTTGTTTAATGGAAATAAAATATTTTTTTGTATAGGGCCAAACAAACATTTATTTCCTGATACCAAATAATTTTTATGAAAAAGCAAAAATACAGTTTTTTGTGTAAATTAAAAAACATTATTTCCCTTTCAATGGTACGCTTCTGGTGTTGATTTAGTTATATTTTATGATAAAACAATATTTGTAAGTAAAGTTATTTCAAAAATTTGTTTTCCAATTAAACATGTGCTTATTTAAGTCAACCTATTTCTAAGGAATTTCAGGAAACACCTGCATACTAATGTCCTGACCAGCATTGAATTACACCTGAAAAATCTATAGCAAATAGTCAACATAAACCGGTTTCGAGCTCATTTGCGCTCATCAATACGCCACAGGTGAATTAACTGACTAAGCCTGGCTGCTCATATCTTTCAAACCCGACATGCCTGAGAACGCGAAATATAGCGTAGCTACATCTAGCGCCCACCTATTGGCAATTATTTTTTGTTTATAGGAAACAATTCGAATTTTTCCTTTCGCCTTATTTCGACGATACGACTATATTAAGAAATTGAGTTTTTTAATTTATGGCTTCTCAATAGATTATAACGTAATAAAACTTTATTGAAAAACTTTACAAAAAGAATTAAATTACATATTTTTCTTTTCCACATCCCTTAATTAAAAATACGCATTTTTGAATTAAATAAACGCATTATTTGTTTCTAAATGCACATTCATTTCAATCAAATAATATGTTTTATTTGAAAACGTTATTTTTATACCGATTTGAACAAATTGTTTAGGGAAATGCTAAAAACATATTTGTTTGAAAAACAATTTATAAAAGCATAAGATAGAATAACTATTTGTTTCCGTTAGGTAACCAAATACTCGTCAAAACAATGAAATTATTTTACCAAATCAATCAATTTATTTGTGACAAAAAAGTGAAATCATTACACCAAAAAATGTTGGTTTTCCGAGAATAAGTTATGTTTAAATATATTGAATTGTTTGCTGAAAATTTGTTTTTGTTTTGGTATGATTTTGTGATTTGTTTACACACAGAGGGATAAATGTATTTAAAATTTTACTCCATTCACTATTTGGATATTTTGAATTAATATATCTTCCAATTATTTGGAATTTCCTAGAGGACGACATACCACGACAAGTAAATGTTTTGTAAAACTGAAACACAACACATTCTTAGGTCATGAACACCTCTTTTGTGTATTAATTGTGCATATAAATTGACAATATGGGAGGTAAATGAACCCTTCTCGTTGGTTGGGCATAAGAATAGCGTAGACTTTCGATGAGCTTGCCCAACGGTGCGGCTACTTATGGTTAACTAATTAATAATGTTCCAGAAAGATCATCGGTCTGTCTGAAGGAATAAGGATAATGATAAAAGTCGATTGAAAAGAAAGAAGTTAGCAACAATGGCAAGACTATATGAAGCTTATTTTAGACCTAAAAATCAACATATACAGGGTGTTTCTAAAAGAGGCTTGCAAACTTCTACTGTGTATAGAACTCATTAATATAAGCTAAAAAGTTATTATTATATCGTGTGGTTTAAAAATGCGCCCTTAGGACCCCTTATACACCCTTAATAATAATACAAATGAAACTATTTTTTATGAAACGTACATAACTTTTTTTCAAGTCATAGCTGTCCCATTTAGGGGAGTAAAAAAGTCTTTTTTACAATATTTTCGACAAATTGGCAACAGTTTTCGAGGAAATTGAGTTTCAAAATTACTATTATTAACCTCAAACTTAATTTACTCAGAAGCCATCGCCAGTATCGATTTAAACAAAAACATTTTTTTTTCTAAAAAATATTAATGTGTTTCAAGGTTATTTGAAGGTCAACTTTTGTTTTTTGATGATAATGCAATTTCTGTAAGATGATTCAAATGGTTGAGTCAATTGTAGAGATTGCGATCAAGTTCATTTGAAGGTCAACTTTTTTTTTTTATAATAATGCAATTTTTTGCCCTCATATTCTGAAAGATCTAGAAATTTCTCATTTGGATACACGATTGAGTAATTTTTACGGTCAATTTCAAGGTCATAATGGTATAATTTTCCTTTTGAACTTTCATGTTGGTATTAGGAAATGGTATCTATAAGAGCTGCTTGAGTTATCTAAGAGCAAAATCTGCCGATCTTAGATTTGACCTTGAATGTCATATTCAAGAATATGGCAATTTTTTATTCCGTATACAGTTGATCGACAATTGCAATTTCTGTAAGATGATTCAAATGGTTGAGTCAATTGTAGAGATTGCGATCAAGGTCATTTGAAGGTCAATTTTTCTTTTTTATAATAATGCAATTTTTTGCCCGCATATTCTGAAAGATCTAAAAATTTCTCATTTGGATACACGATTGAGTCATTTTTACGGTCATTTTCAAGGTCAAAATGGTATAATTTTCCTTTTGAACTTTCATGTTGGTATTAGGAAATGATATCTATAAGAGCTGCTTGAGTCATCTGAGAGCAAAATATTAGGAATACTTCAATACATGAAAACAATAACGTAAACTCTATAGAGAATTAAAAAGATCTGTGATATCTGCAGTCAATATGAAACTATGGAAATTTAAAAAATATATATATCTTCTGACTCAGCTACCAGCATAGTGACTGTAGTAGCAACTAAGTGAGTAATATACAAATAAATAACAGTTGTACTATCTCAAGAACACAACCTTGCATTATCACAAACTCTAAACGTTTTAAAGAAGTAGAAATAGAATTTTGAATGTGTTTAGATAAATTTAACTTATGATAAAAATATACACCTAAATCTTTAGTCATGCTTCTACGTGATAAAGCTTATTCACTTCAATATAATATTTTTATTTTAAAAAGACAACTTATTGCAGGTTATACAGAGGTTGAGATTATTATCAAATAATGAAAATGAAGTAGTGGTACTAGATAGCATCCTTGAAGGGTGCCTGATGCAATTGCGTCAACATCCACTTTGAAACCATTGCAGATGACATTATTATAACTATGAGTAGTTGACCGTCTTTAAAATTGTAAAGAAATTATTTACATTTACATACTATTTACCATATCAGTTAATTTTACAAATATTAAAGAAATCTACAATATTAGATAAAATAATACCTATAGCGTGTACCTAACAGTCCTGTTATCCACAGAATATATTGCAATAGTTCTATTTCATTTTAGCAGCAAATCGTGTAGTCATGTAATTTGATAAAAATTACCAATATTCTGTATTTTTACATTGCTAGTAATGGTGACACATTTATACGCATGCGTTCCGTTTCAGTAATGGTCGGCTTATCTATATAATCATGTGCGTTATACCTAAGTATATCCGCTTTATTTAATTACACTGGGTGTTCCCTCTAAGACTTTCAGTGCGAATATCTCAGAAACCATCATAGCCAGTGCGACGAAATTTGGTATGCAGACACTAGATGGCGCGTAGAATCTGATGATATAAGAAAAATATATGTATATGTGAGATATAAGTGGTCTGCTTAGTCACTCAGTTTATATGTGAAAATACATATGAAGGAACAGCCAGTTCAATTGTCGGTCATCTCATGTATGGCATACAATGAGGGCTAACAAGCCCGAAACCGATATATGTGGTGGTGGTGTGACCGACAAGGGTTCTTGGCTGTTCACACAAATACTGCAGGAGTAGTTCAATATTGGTCGCGGCATTAGTCCGCGGAGTAGTTGTTTCCTGCAGTAAATGAATAATTACATTCAAATTTTACAAGGAATTAGTAAATTTACATATTATGTACGAGTAGATATACGTATTTTGCATGATAAAAATAAATAAAATTGTTGTGTTTATTTACAATAAAATTTTACAGTGCATGTGAGTAATTCCATATAAAATAGTCTGAAAATAAAAAAAATTGTTGCCGACCCATTTTAGATTTTGGTGTAACTTTGAAAAACTCTCTACTCTAGGGTTCCAAACAACAAAATTTACACGAGTTTGATTTTTACAATATATATTTAAATAAAGACTCTAAAAAATTGCTATTTTCGAACTTTATTAATTTTTGCTGTCAAATTTTTTTGTTTGAAGATATTTGAATGATCAAGACGGAATTCAGAGGCGGAAAGATAATAGTTTCAGTGTAAATGAAGATAATTGGCTCGGACGATCCCTTTGAATAATAGCAGCGTGCTGAAAATGAGTCATTTTTTGTGAATTTCATTCGACTCTAGCGTCTTAACTGTTGAGAGTTAAAAATTCATGCTCCGCGGGAATTAAGTATACATATCATAGACAAAATTCAGCCACAAGTGAGTAGCCCACTGTTTATAGAAGAAAACTTTACTTGAAGTTTTGAAATTTTTAAAAATCCCAATATTCAGGCTATGAAACGAGCGTGTTGACTGCGAGACAAAAATCTGATACTCACAGAATCTACTGTTCTTACCTTCACCTTTAAATGACTATATCATATGTTTTGTTATTTTCATGTTTAGTGCGTGTACGAGCCGTTTTTTTACAGCAAAAATCTAGACGTTTTTACTAACGAATTAAAATTACTTACCACCAAAAATAATTATAAATATGAAAAATATTTCAAGTTTTAATAAAGTTATGGATATTTAGGGTGTAAAATTGTTTCTGGAAGTAATTATCATGGAAAATGACAGTAACTGTAAACAATTTTTCAACGAGAAAATTATTTTTTATTCAACAATTTACAGTTTGGTTTTATAATATTAACAATATCATAATTATCGGAAGCTGAATATTTCCGCGCTTGTAATTTATTTTGAGAAATTGGTATAAAGCTATGATATGATCTCGTATTTTTAATTGTATTTTTATTTATAAATCTTTCAGATAAAAATGTTTCAGCAACTTCTACGTCCTGGCTCGATACAAAAAACAATTTTATACCAGAAATGTTCTTCGAACAAAAGTCGTACATTGCGACTGGAGTTAAAATATGATCATCGGTAGTTCGCTGCAAGCTTGCTCTCCTTACGTTCCTTTTGATTGTACCACCTGCTCCATCGCATGGACTTGTACCATGAGAAGTGGCAAAGAAATGCCACTTTGCCTTTAATCCAAAATCCGCTTCATGATAACATATATTTATAAAAATTAGCTTATCTCTATACGTATGCGTAAAAATATATAAAAATTCTATAGATAAGACGGAATTTTTATAGAAAAAAAAAATAAATAAGATAAAAACTACTAGTTATTTAGAAAAAAATATTGAGTTGATTTTTGCTGTAACAAAAACGGCTCGTACTTGCACTAAATATGTAGTCATTTAAAGTTGAAGGTAAAAACAGTGGATTCTGTGAGTATCAGATTTTTATCTCGCAGTCAACACGCTCGTTTCATAGCCTGATAATTGGGATTTTTAAAAATTTCAAAACTTCAAGCAAAGTTTTCTTCTATAAAGAGTGGGCTACTCAGGTCAACTTTTGGCTGAATTTTGTCTATGATATGTATACTTAATTCCAGCGGAGCATGAATTTTTAACTCTCAACAGTTAAGACGCTAGAGTCGATTGAAATTCACAAAAAATTACTAAAAAACACTCATTTTCAGCACGCTGATATTATTCAAAGGGATCGTCCTAGCCAATTATCTTCATTTACACTGAAACTATTATCTTTCCCACTCTGAATTCCGTCTTGATCATTCAAATATCTTCACACAGAAAAATTTGACAGCAAAAATTAATAAAGCTTGAAAATAGCAATTTTTAAGAGTCTTTATTTAAATAGGCGGAAACAAGCGCTTGTAAAAATCAAACTCGTGTAAATTTTGTTGTTTGGGACCCTAGAGAAGAGATTTTCAAAGTTACACCAAAATCTAAAATGGGTCGGTTTTGCCAATTAGACGATTTCAAATGGAATGACCCATTAGTAACTTCACAAATTGTAGGTAAAATTACCATGATAGCTATCGACAGAAAAAGACAAATAATATTCATTATATACATAAATCATTTTTTCAGCGAATGTGATCTATCCTTTGAAAAATCATTTTAAAATATTTTAATTCCGAATAAGAAATTGTTCATTATTATAAATTCCCACGCAAGTTGAACTTGGTAAAAGAAGCACTAAGGGTGACGTATTGAAACTAGAACTACCTTCAAATGAATCAGTTGCCAAATACCTTGAAAAAGCCATATAAAATAATCGGCTGGTCACACCTTCTCCAATGTATACTACCCAGGAAGTTGACGTAAAGAAACAGGTTGGCCTCTGTCTAATCTCTATTCACATTCGACTGCGTCCTGCAAGTGTACAAGTTGGCGTGCAGAATTATTTTCGCATTTTCGATAATAATAAAAAAGAAACCTAACCCAACCCCGTCAAGGTCGGTTGCCATAAAAATTAGACGTCATGTTTAATTCTGCAATATCAAGTAGAACAGTGTTGCATAGGGGGCATTGTCTGAATTCCGAACAAAAGATTTGCGGAGATTATCTGCAGAGATTACCCTCGGTTTGTATTTTTTACACATGACATACTCTGCAATTATGTCGAGTTGAATGAACAGAAATAAACTGTGTAAATAATATACAATAATTGCTTCATTTATAGTAGTTTCATTCATTTTGAAGGTGATTCTCAATGAATACACAATATATTGTTTTCAATGAATTCAAAGCTGCAACTTATCCTCAATGCATGACAAAATAGGTTAGGATAGATATCCAATTACATAAATATAGAAAAATGAATCATACATTTATATTATTAAGATACAAACTTAAACAATATTAACATCTACAATTCAATTTAAAAAATATGTATTTTCAAACATTTCTGTACCTAAAAATTTGTTGGTTAGACTGCTTTTTGCCGTTATATATTCGTTTTACTTCGGTATGCTTGAATATTCGTAGGTGGATAACATTCCTGTTATTTATTAAGTTCTATATTATTCAGTTCTTAAATGTCTAAAATTATTTGTATCTATAAAAAGAGTAGTTAGTTTCTAGGTTAAGATCCAATATTACTTCCAAATATTTAAAAATGTTAGATTTCTCTTGTATAGTTCCATTTAAAGATAATTAAAACAATAAAGAAGTTTATTTCCAATGGAATAAAATATTTCTACAGTGTAATAAATCGCATTCAACAAAAATAATTGATAAATTGGTATATAAATTTTGAAATCACGGACAAAAAATAGTTGTTGCAATGAAGGTTTGGTTAAGATATCATTTATAAAAAAGTTACTTGAAAAAGTTGTTCAGAACGGTAAATTATGGAGACGTGCAAAATTCCAAAAGGCCTGCTTTGATAAAATTATTCTGCTTTGTTGAAAAATGGTTTCAAAATCAAACCCCGCCGATCTTCTTGAAATTTTGCACGTCCTCATAATTTACTGTTCTGAATAACTTTTTCAAATAACAATTTGCTGTATTTTCAGTAGAAAAGGCACTTTACCTGAAACGATAATACACTGTACACTATACACTAACCTGCAAAAAGTTCTGCCATTTAAAAGAAATGTGATGTGCCATAAGTGGCGCCCTCTACTAGTGACGTCAAAATTAGTTAAAAATTCTTATTTGTCGTGCCAAAAAACATAATTGTGCCAATTCTTTTTTTTTAATACTCCGACAGGTTTCAAAATAAAATTCTAGCATTGAGCGCCCTGTATTTTTGAAACCAGCAACATTCGGATAAGGCATATTTGGCTCAATCGACTTTTTTGGTCACTAGTATCTCCAGCTCCGAGATTTCCCAACCTTTCACAGACACCCTGTATATATATATATATATATATATATATATATATATATATATATATATATATAAATTGTTTCCAGGAACTTCATTAATTTTTTAGTTTTGTTATTGTTAAAACCTCAAAATTTATTTGAAACGAACACGACGTTGGGTTTTTCTTCAATATTGGTTGAACTTATATTTTTCGTAACTAATCTGCATATTTTAAATTCATATTATTTATAATTTTATCATTAAGTTAAACATAAAATATATCACAAGCCTCATTAATATTTCAGATATTATATTGTACTCCAGTCATTTTGTTACAACATATTGTGCAAGTATTGATAAGGAATTACGTATAATAAATTCAAAATGTAATTCCAAAATTAAAAAATATGTAGAAAACATTTTCTTTAAAGTTAAAAATTTTCAGCAGGAATATCCATTTACATTTTATTTTTTCATTGTTTGCTGTAGAGAACGAAAGTATATGCATATTTTGTTATCACCATTATTATCTTATACTTCTTTCCTTTAATTCAGTTCCTATCACCTAGAAAAAAATTAGACTTTATATTTGAATTAGTTAAAATAAATAAAAAAGCTCTATTTAAATTTGAAAGCAATGTAATTATAAACCATTAAACTTTTGATTGCTATTTAACCTTTAAACAAAAAAAAATCTACAGTTTATTTTTATATCATAAAGGTGTGTTGGCATCTAGCAACAACTTCTGTTGTGAACCCACGCGGAATTGTTTTGTATTTCTGTTTACCTTAACTTCATTACGTGATTATCTATTGGATATTACTAATACCAAGTACCAAGAGAATATTTCATATGCGTTATTTTTTATTGGACCTTGATATAACTAAGTAGATAGTTTTCCCAATTTACAGAATCATTTATACAACGACATCTGTTTAAATTTGGAGATTCCTAATAATTTGATTTGATACACCACTATAAATTTTAAGAAAATCCAATACCGCTTCTGAAGTATGAATTCTTATAATTACTTTATGACTCATTCTAAGAAATGTAAAAATTGACAAACACAAGAACAACTAAAAGTACTGACTTTGATGCAGTTCATTTATACAATGTGTTCCAAAATAATGAAACAAAATAGTTGTTTTCTAATTGAAATTAAAAAAAAATCACTGAAATAGGTCGTTAAAATAAATAGGGCACTTTATATTTCATAGTATAAACAGATAGCCCTTTTTTATTACAGTAGTTATAATATTGAGAAGATAAATAAAAACCATGGAGTACACTATTACTACTTTTTATTTAATTGCATTGCATAATACTCAGTTCGGTATTCAAATTCATTAATTACATCTTGAATAATAGTATTGTGATAATTCATTTCTTAACATGATTTTTCAATCCTTCGATAGTGTCTGTTCTGTTCCCACACACTTTGCTTTTGAGATAACCCCAAAATAAATCTAGTGGGGTTAAGACGGGAGAATGTGGTGGCCATTCAAGCTCCCACTTCTGCCGTTCATCGATTTGATGACACGTCATTAAGGTAATATCCTACATTGACGCGAGAATTTAGTGGGGTTTTATCACCAGCAAGTATATACAGAAAAAAAAAACAATCTTTATATAAGTATATTAATACATTTAAAATTGTATTTGTATTAATTCAGTAATAAAGTAGGTATATTTGATATAAATATTTACATATTCTTAGCAGGTGTACAGGTGGACCACCATGTTCAGCATGTGGCCACAAGATGTAGTTACATATTGCATCACGTCTACTCAGGTTCCCTTCTGTCGGATAAGTTGTGGGTTGCCTCACGTACTGCATACTGAGGAGAGCCAACAAGCTCGAAAGCGGTGTATGTCTGGTGTGTCGCTAATGAATGACTGATAGTGTGCTATAAGTATTTCAGGTGTTTGTATATATTTATTTTATGTTTTTATGTTTTCTGTGACCTATACAAATAAGTAAATACTACTCTACTCTAGAAAGGAATACAATATATAAGGTGTTTGAAGTTTGACTGACATAATTAGGCGATAGTATATATAAAAATAAACAAAAAAAGTCATATAACATGATGTGCAAAAGTTCAGTTAATTTAGAAATCTCTGTAATTTTCTGCATAGAGTATTATAAAATGCAATGTTTACTACCTTCGTTATTTAGTTTTAGTTAGAATAATATATTTCTTAATCAATAAGATTCGATGAAGTTGCGCAATATGACAATAAAGAGGATGAATCGCACTTGTATACTTGATTAAGAAAAAAATTTTTTACATTTTTTGATAACTGTAACAAAAAGTAGGTATATTCTTAGGTATAACCTGGAATTTTGTTCCATTATTTTGGGATACACTGGATAACAGAAATTTAAATAAAATCTAATCAGGGATTGTGAAGATTTCTATTGTTATACGTTACCTGAAAGAAAATTATCTCAAAACTCGATTAAATTTAATATAAATTAATTAAATCTAAAATTAATAACAACAAGGGTACCTACTGGTGTACCTAAAGCAGCTATACTTATCTAAAAAAAATTTATTTGGATTTACAGGGGACTTTTAAAAATACAATTATGTAAAAAAATTAAAAAAAGGCAATTCAAAAATTATTTATAACGGCACTGGAAACTGGTGCACTGTAAAACCTGATAAGGTAAAGCATACAATAGACGACCGGGAGAAAAATTGAAAGTAATTTGCAAGGAAAGAAATAAATTACATTTTATAACACCTATTTTATACAGCAAATTCTACTACTACTTCTACTACTTTTGCTGCTATTTTTATTATTTATTAACAGAATAAATTTGTGGTTTTAATCAATAAAATAGTTTGACATACCTAATGTTACAACAAAATTTTGAGCATGTCATACCCAGTTTTTACAAACTAGCACAAATATTTCTATTTCTTGTTCGTTTTGAACTTGTAAGCTATTGGCAGCAGTTATAATATGTAAGCGTCAATCATCAATTGTGCCCACTTCGGTGCAATATACTTTATTTTTAAATCTCCCTACATAAAGAAGTCTAAAGGATTTAAAGTGAGAAGATCGTGGCGGTCATAGTACCGGTTGTCCTCGTCCAATCCCTTGGTATTAATGCTTGGACACGCTGTAGATGGTACGGATATAATTGAGCTACGTGTATGATCCGCCACACTGCTGCAATACGCCGTGGATGACCGGGACGTCCATTTCTTCCACGATCCAGTTGCAAATTCCCCGTGTGACGCCTGCGTTTGCACTACAGTTGCACTCAATGCATACCGTTGTGAAAGTAGCTGTATTTTGCACATGTTTACCGGTAAATCGTTCTGCTAAATCATTTTCACTTCACCATAAATTAAAACGATATCCATCAATTGCGAGTTGCTGTACACGTAAGCCATGTTTGACATTTGAAAAATTAATGTAAATACCCATATAAAAAAAAAAAATTAATACGATAATAATCGGATAATTTTTTTCTCGGAAACTATAAGGATTTTACAATTTTTTTTACGGTATTGACTCCATTTTTCATGACGAACCTATTCCCATTTCTTTTAGATAACTTCTGAATAATAATAACAATAATAATAATAATAATAATAATAATAATAATAATAATAATAATAATAATAATAATAATAATAATAATAATAATAATAATAATAATAATAATAATAATAATAATAATAATAATAATAATAATAATAATAATAATAATAATAATAATAATAATAATAAAAATGTGTCTTTATTAACATTCAAACTATATCTAAACGAAATGCATACATGATAAAGAAGCATAAATATATACATATTTAACTTAAATTGGTAACATAAGATTTGACCTGTTTTTTCAGAACTTGGCAACTAGAAGCAGACTTAATAGCAGAGGGGAGTTTATTATAAATTTTAACGGCATTATAACTAAATGACCTTTGAAATTGAGCAGTACTATGACGTGGGACAGTGTACAGATCACAAAATCTAGTAGATCGGTCATGCTGACCTTTAACAAGTTTACCAAAAAGATATTTAGGAGAACCCAATTTATTAATTTTGTAGACAAAAGACGCCATATGAACCATATAACGCTCATTAAGTTTTAACCATTTGGATTGCTCATACTTATCATGTGATCAAATATTCTAACACAATACGCAAATCTTAAACAAGTGTTCTGAAGCCTCTGAAGACTTTCCTTGTCCTTATTTAATATAGCAGGCCAATAAACTATATCAGAGTAGGCTACATAACTAAGAATTAAGGTATCACACAACTTTAATTTGACATTAGTGCTAAGAACTTCTTTAAAAAGATAAAGTGTTTGCAATTTCCAGTAAGACTTCTGAATCAAATTGGACACATGTTTCTGAAATCTGAGGTCAGTATCAAGGTAGATACCTAAATCCCGGCAACCCGTAGACGAAACTAAAGCTTTACCATTTAGGGCAATATTAAGATTAGGGTAATTAACTATGTCATCCCGACGCGATCCAAAAATTAGTAACTCAGTCTTTTTCTCATCCAAAACTAAACCATGAGCATTAGACACAGTAGAGATAATATTTAAATCGGAGTTGATATGCTCCAATGTACAATCAATGTCCGAGATGGAAAAATTATAAAATATTTGATAACCATCAGCATATTGATGCGACTTAGAACATTGGAAAAATGTCGAGAAGTCAGCAGTATAAACTGAAAACAAAAGCGGGCCCAAAATGCTTCCCTGAGGCACACCTCTGTATATTTCAGAAATATCAGAAAATGATTCACCTAAACAAATTTTTTGGCCCCTCGCAGAAAGATAATTTGAAAAAAAACGTAACAACTAAATCACTAGCGCCAAAATATTTAAGCTTTAAACATAATGTAGAAGGTACTAGTGCAACGAAGGCTTTACTATAATCAAGAAGCACTAAAAAGGTATTTTTGTGATTATCCCTGGCTCTATATAGCTCATCTGTAACATCTATCAAGGCAGTAGCTGTACTATGATTAACACGAAATCCAGATTGAGTTGAAGGCAAGTGTTGTTATTATTTAAAAAATTGGAAAGCTACTCGTGAACTATTTTTTCAAGAATTCTCAAGAATCACCTTGTATATCCCAGCACTCCAGTATCTTACTTTATAATTAGTAAATTAATCTGAAGAGAGAAAATGTGGAAAAAGTAATAAAAATGTGACACGGATAACATTGACTCCGGTAACTATAAAACAAAAGTAAAGCTGCTTGATTGCAGTTTTACCGACTGGAAATCAAGAAAGTTCGATTGAAGAATGTTATTACGTTTCACCAGTTTTAATTTACAGTGTCGCAAAGAGAATAAAACAGGTGAATTTTATGGACTTCATCGTGACGGCGGCAGTATCGTAAATGTTCGATTAATTTTATACTCATTACCAACAACAAAGGCAACGCTTTATGGCTTAGTTTGTTTCCGATTTTACAGTTTATTAATTTTTTCACACGAGAACAAAGAGAATATGGCACAAAATCTGAACTTCAAGATGAAAATAAGTTGAACTAAGCTCAATATTATAATGATAATGAATTATATTCACATCGATACGAGATATGGTCTAACCTCTAAGCAAAGCTGAAGATAATAATTACGCAGCATTACAGATTAATTCATTTTGTTGTTGGCGAAGAAACTTTTCAAACCGTAACCTAGCCGTACGAACGGCCCCAAATATTATCGGAGATAGTTCCACACCAAATATTAATAGATAACTCTTGCTGAAAATGTACTTCTCTTGGCAGATGAGGATTTTGTAGTTCCCAAAAATGACTATTTCTCCAATTAAAAATACCTCGGGTAAATGTGTTTTCGTCCGTAAATAATATTTTATTATAAAATATTGGGTCATCATTTTGTTGTTGGCGAAGAAACTGTCTAAACCGTAACCTAGCTATAGAGGTTCTTGTGGTGTTAAATGTTGAACTGAAGTAAAATGACAAGGATACAATTTTTCTTTGTGGAATATTCTACTGACTGATGCCAGTAGCTGCCGAAATTTGACGTGTGCACTAAAAACATCATCTTCTTGGCCCGCTGTTAATATTCGGTCTTGGAACGTCTCTTTTCGGTCCATACGTTTTTAAAATATAGCAAAAATATTTTTTCAACTCTAACACCCTGTAGAATGAAAAGGAGCAACAATTGAATAAGACATGTTGGGCTCAATCGCTTTATTTTGACGTTAACAATCTGCCCTTAAGCTATGTATCATAATTAATGACTCATCCTGTATATAAACTTCAATGGTCGTTGATTGTAATACGACAGAACAACATTTTTTAATTTTGCTCTAAAAATATATTAGCTAGAGACTAATTTTTTGATACACATATTTGTTCATTTGAATATAATATTTATGAAATATATTAAGAAAATTGCATACAGCGTTATTAAATGATTTTATACATACAGTAGACACTCATTGCTAATTGCTGCTATTAAACAATTTATACAAATATTAATACTTGAACATAATGAAAATATGTACATACTTGCGTTTTCTTAGACAGTTCTGATTCAGGTCAGGAAGATACACAGGTTTTGTTAAAATACTTATCCTCATTCGCCATCTGGTAAGTTACTGTTAGGCTTAGATATTTTGCTCAATACACAGCTACTAACAAAATTAACAGAATTTAGGATAATTTACTAATTTATAATTTATTAAACGCTCTCTAACGGCATGCACTTACAGGTTCTGCCATATCTCCATGCTGCTACTGAATTAATGTTAATAAAAAAATTACGATTCTATGGCGCTCACCTGTTTCCCGATGTTTAATTTAAATTTACAAGGAAGAAATCTAGGAAAATATGAAAGGTTAACTGAGAGTTGACAATTTGAAGACGATATATGAATAACTTTATTTTAGATGGGATATATGGATAATTATATTTATCCCGTAGACAACACAATAAGTTTTTTAGTTTAGTTTAACATTAGGAATGACAATGGCGAACCTATACAACGTGTCTCTAAAAGGTCTATGCAGAACATTAGCACGAATTCCTTAGGCTAAAATATCAAAAGTTCAAAAGTTGATAACTGCCGAAATACAGGGTGTCAAATATATTATTTTGTAAATATTTTTTGTATATTTTTTGGAATATTAGCATGATTCGCATGAAATTTGGATTTAGGTTTTTTTAGAATGAGAACTGGAGATATGCGAGCAGTTTTGGGAGCAGAGGTATATCATTAATTAGGATAACTATGTTCATTGCCTATGTGTCAGAAGTGTGCTTGGTGGCAAATTATGTATTTTTTTTTTTTGGAATAAGGACAAAGAAAGCAAAGGGAATATTTACCAACAATGCTTCTTAGCGAAGCGCAAAGCGGTGACACACATTACTGATTTGAAAATTATAGTAACATATTCAAATGTAAACAGCAAACCGGAACCGAGCAATTGTGGTTTTTATCTTGGGCTGGAATCTTACAAATTTACATTACCAGCTCAACCGGAAACCCTTAAAGGAAGTCTGTTTTGGCGGGACTACTTGTAATGCATGGTAAAATAATTTGTGGCACGAGTTGCCCTTCTTTGTTAAAAGAAAAGGGACCTGGCAGTTTCAGTTGGAGAAGGAATGATGTCATACATGCTTATAATTTTAATAATCGTCTGAGTCACAGTGATGGTTATTATAGCTTAAAAAATATTGAAAGTTCGTAATAAGATATTTAGTTTATATTGCCATAGTCTTTCTCCCTTTTTGAGAAAACATCGATCTATGCAAATGTCTATTTTGACTTTGATGGATGGTCACTTTTTTCATCGTGTACAAATGAAGCTTCGTAATTATAGCAACGATGTTTGTACCTGAGAAATATCTATCACTATAAATCTAGTTCTAATTTGCACGTTATTGTTTGCACTGAAATATATAATTTTCAATACAGACTCTTCTCAAAGCAAAAATACACACATACACATTTTGTTTCCGTAAGAGCAATATAATGTTTTATAGCTTTACCTATAAAAAAATTATAAACATTTATTGTTTTATTGACCTTTTGGTAGTATGTAAACAACATTTAATAGCGGAATTAATACAGTATGTCATTAATAAGACAGATGCAAGTAGTATGTTGATTGTAGATATGCATCGAATTCAAAATATGTGTTTCATGTAATTATTGTAACTTTTAGCAACCAAGGTTTACAAAAACGTAAAAACGTCCACTATGTTACTAAATAATTTATTTCTCCTGTTTCCGAATGAGGCGGCTAGAGGATGTCTCGAAAGACAGCCGTTAACCGAGAAACGGTTCAGACCGTAGCAGCTGTAATCCCAACAACAGGAATCATTATACGGACGAGTTCAATGATACTGATAGCTGATGCGCTCTCACAGAGCCTAGTCCGAGAACAACAAAGCATGTCAAAGATTACCAGCTAAGGCTAGTAATGTGCACGTTAATTATGTTACTATATAATATTGTTGGTGTAACAATATTCAAAATATTGTCCAGTTTAACAAAACCAAACTGTTGGACATACAATAATATTATTATTAAGTGGAACTTATAGATAGTATAATAAGGTTACATCAAAAATATTATTGTAGAACTAAATATTTGCAATACATATAATAGGCGTTTTCGCAAATTGACCCGCTACATACCGGTGTGTACCGATAGCGTTCGAAAATACACATTCAGTTACCGTACCCACATTCGAAAATTAAACCGGGCACACCCGATACATGCACCGGCTACCTTGTGGATCGCGTTAAGGCGGGTATCCATTTGTTGCAAAATCACGTATCGTATCAACGTATCGTATCAGTGGAGACAGGCAATCGTTGCATAGTAACGTATCAAAATAGGTAAAAAAAAACGCAACGGACTTGATCGTTAAATTGTCGGTTTTTTGCCGACGCATCAAAGAAATGATACGATACGAGACAGGCACAGTATGGACGGACGTTTTTTGTTTGTTGACAGAACTGGTCGTTGTATATTTCGCTTTTTAAAAGATCAGCCATTAAACTTGTTCCACTATATTGCTCCCTGGTAGCGTACAACTTTGACATCTACCAACGCAGTGGTTTGCGTCTTTGTTTCTCTTGCTGCAGAGAATAGTGAATAAAAATATAACCACCCAAACCGTATCCCTTCCGTTCGCGCAATTGATAGATACGCAGTGAATCTGGGCTGAAAAAAAAACTGACTCGTTGCAGCGTATCATACCAAAATGAAACGATACGCTGATACGATACGTTGATACGATACATGATTTTGCAACAAATGGATACCCGCCTTTAAAGTGTCGATCCATTGGAATATCCTGCTAAACATAACCTATAGTTAGGTCTTGTCAGTCCTGTCATTTATATTTTTATATTTGAAGTAATATCTATACTTACCATCATAATCATAATGATACACTACCTTTTCCATGTATTGCTTTATGGCTACTCGGCGGCGTCTTTTAGTTTTATTTTTTGTGCTAACATAATTGTTAGCAATACTATATGTAATGTAATAATATAGATAAGATAGATTAAGATAAAATCGTCTTCATTATCACTATCGAGTGCTTGCAGCAATACAGACGTGATCATTTTAATTATCAATTTAATGCTTATGCTCTTACCTACCTAGTAATAGTTACAGCACAAAATATACAGTAAATGTACAGGTTAGTTTTAGTATGTTCGTACCCAGAGACTACTGTAGTGGTTGCAGGTCGCAGTGATGCATATACCTTGATGTCTTTTGTTAAGTTAGGTTCGTTTAGTGAAAATTTTGAAAGAACCGCCTTGAATTATAACCGTATGCACTAACTCCGTTTGGAAATTTGAATGTACCGGTTAGTAACGGATGAATTATTGATGTTTACCGGACGGTAGATTAATGTATCTACCACTCCAATTATCGAAAACGCCTATTGTTTTAGTTTATATAACAACTGAGACCAGTAGTTACGATAAACATAAATTTTTCTGAAAAACTAAGTTGCGCTAACCTGAACTAATTTTTGATGGTGTAGTAATTAATAAGTAAAATAGCAGTATGTGTCACTAGTTCAAGATTTAGGCAATTAAAAAAATTTACACAAGGTATCTCAAAATTAACCTACCAAATTTGACTGTAGATTCAACTATCAAAAATAAGAAAAAAACATAAGTAGCAGAACGCTTTGTAAGGAAGCTATGGCTCCTTAAAAGAAGAGTCGTCCAGAGTGTGTTTTTTCTAAATATTTAAAAAATATAATTCAAAAGATAAAACCATAAATATTGAACTGAGTATTATCATTAAACAACAAATAAATTGTTTCAAAAATAATTTTGCACGTTGAGTTATAGGCGTGGCAAATTGGCAAGATTTTAGGGGCAAATATTGTTCTTTTTTTTTGTATCTCGAGATTTTCGCCGTCAGACCAAAAACTTTGGCAAATTTTACGCGAAAAAGGTACTTATATTTCAGTTCGACTGTTTCGTTTTTGAATATTTAAAAATTCTATGACACCACAAAAGTTTAAGATGGAAAATATAAATAATCAAAATATCCGTAGTAGGCTGTGAGAAAATACTGTCGGCTTAACCCTCCTTCTGAGAACAATGTAGTGTTGCTGGCAACATCCCCACCACCAGCTTAATTTCAGTGAAATAAAGAGTTAATTAAGTTGGTTTTGTTTTTGTTGGTTATGTTATGTACAAATGTTGCTCCTCTGGATAGTTGAAGTCGGAAATTATGTACTTCACTCGACTTTAACAACGAGTACAATTAATTTCATTGGCTGAAAGTCACGTGACTTAGTGTTGCTGGCAACACTACGTCGTTCTCTGAAGGTGGCTTAATACGACACATCTTAAAGGTGTTATACAAACGTTTTAAAGTATTAAAATACTATGAAAGTGCATATCAGTAATGCAATTATTTGTAAATTTTTGAAATTTAATATAGCTTATTAATACCTCAAAAATCCACAGCCTACTAGGGAAAATTGAACTGCTTGCATCATATTTAATATTTTTATTGTATGTCACAAAATGTATAGATTAATATTATTCGAAAATAAAACAATTTTTTAATATGATGCTGAAAATGGCGGATATGAAAAAAAGAAAACAATATTTACTCAATTACCCCCCCAGTTTCGCACGCATATTATTAATTATGCGAAATTGTTTTTAGGACATTAGAATCGCAATGTAGTTTTGATTTAACTTTCAAATTCGAATACTTTATTGGAATTATTTGGAAAGAGTTCAATTTTGGTGTCTTCCTTTAAGGGGTCATAGCTCCGTAAGGGGGCGTTTACCGATGTTTTTTTCATTTTTTTTCTAGTTTTTGATCGTCGAATTCGCAGTCAGTTTTTGTGCATATAGCTTTTTCCTTCCGTTTCACTCTGACACGTGCCGCTGCGTTCCGACATTTTTTAGTTGAGCGGAACTGAGATGAGCTCACCGGAACGAGTATTTTATGATGCTATTCATTATATGCATGAGTCTCCAATTTACTATCCCCAGTCCATTTGTACTGATCCTGAAGATTCCAAAAAAATTAAATGTTCCAACGGCTAAAGTACTACTGATTCCAACATCATTTTCTATAACTGCAATCATTATTGATAAAAATCATTGTTTGTAAGGTAATGATGACATTATGGCATATGATGACGGTTTGTCATCGTTTATCTCGATGACAGCATCGATAGTGTCGGCACCAGATTATTTCTAGTGAAATGATAGGTAACCATAATTTAATTTATTTATTGTTATAAAAATATTTCAAGTAGTTTAGAAATTAAACAAGTAAAATTGATTATTATTTTCTAAATTTTGATCACTCTGCAATAGGGTAATTTGGGCAAACCTTAAATTACAATATTTGGCTAATTTTAAACTTGTTAACTAACAGCTGATGTCGTCTGATAGCGTGAGGATTGTGGTTGCTACACAATAATGATCTCTTGTAAAGTAGACCTACACTTCCACAAGATACAGGCATGTGACCTTATATTTTTTGCTTTTTTTGCAAATGCTGTGCCAACCATTTGCAGTTATCAACAGATGTAAATAATACAATAAATCTTTAAAGGGCCTGCATTTGCCTGTTGTTTTTAAAACAATGTTATTGGCATAATGATTTTAAATAATGTTATACCAATAACATTCATAATATAATGGTGGAATATTATAATTTAATTAAGAACCAATGTTGATTCAGTTTCATAAAAATATATTTTTCATAAAGACAAATCCAATGTTATGCCAATATTTGTAACCAGTGACACAGATAGTTATTTTCATGAGCATAATATTCTAATATTGGTTTCATATAGTTTTTGAAACATTGGTTCACTAAATAATACCATTAATGTATCAATAATGGTAAATTCTTACAAATATTTGGTCATTGTTTAAACAAATACTGGTCCATCAAATATGTGGGGTGATAATTTCTATAATTATGAGTTCCAATTCTAATTCGTTTACTAGGAGCATATCAGAATACACTTGTTCATTTTTTAACCAATATTTTACCCATTTAGAACGTTCCCGCTTTATTTTTGGTTCTTAATACATTAGAACAACGGCAACTTCTATTAAAACAAGATGATTTTCCGAGATTATGTCTATGACTATGACACTAGTAATGTGTATGCCGTAGTACGGAATATTGGCCTTCCGCGAACCCGGTTGATGTATGCTCACCTTTATATTTTCATGCCTGATCCTCCTCTACCATGTACCAAACTTTGTAGCCTCTTTTTAAACATTCTCTATTTTACAAGACCGTTGATTATATCTGTCACATACAGGGTATTAAAACAGAGTGTAAAATATTTCAGGAGGTAATAGTATGAACCAAAATAAGCAGAAAAGTCTTAATAAACATGGGTCCGCAAACGGTTGCGGAGATATGGACCACTATTCGTTTTTCAAACATTTTATTTTATTAGGAATAAACCGACAAAGGAAGCTTTTAACAAACAAAAAACAAAGTTACAGAAGATGTTCAAAGTGCCCTCGGTCCATTCCCAAGCAGGCACGACATCTTCATCTCAACGATATTCGAACTCTTTCGAAAACACCCTCCTTGGTTTGGATTTCTCGACACTTTTGATTAATCCGTAGCTGCAGCTCTTCCAGGCTATTTACAGGAGTACCATACAATAATATCTTCAAATATCCCTAAACGAAGAAATCTAGAGGGTTCAGATCAGGCAATCTTGGAGGCCATAAAACAGGTCCGGCCCTTCCTACCCATCTATGTGGAAAAGTTTGGTGTAAATGCTCTCTAACGGTCATGGAAAAATGAGCTGGAGCACCATCATGCTGGACCCACATTTCTTGCCTCTGATTCAAAGGAATGTCTTCCAAAAACTCATACAGTGTGTTCTGCAGAAAGTTGAGGTAAGCAGCGCCTGTTAATCGGTTTGGTAAAACAACATGACCTAGAAACCTGTCACCTACAATACCCATCCAAATGTTTAATGAAAAACGTGCGTGATGTCCAGATTCTATTAGAGCATGAGGATTTTCGTCGACCCAAATATGCGTATTGTGAAAATTAAACACTCCATTTCTTGTGAACCCGGCCTCATCAGTAAAAAGAATGTTTGCAAGAGAACGAGGGTCTTCAGCATCATGACGTAGAAACCAGCGGCAAAAAACCAAACGTGTTTGATGATCATTTATTGGATTTAAGGCCTGTACTCGTTGCACACGGTATGGATAAAGCAGTTGCTCGTGAAGAATTCTCCAAACAAGAGGACCACTAATTCCTACCTCGGCTGATATTCTCCGTACACTCGTACCTGGATTCTGCTTTACCAGTGCTAGAATTTCTTCTTCTGCTCTAGGAGTGGATACCGACCTTGGTCTTCCGGATAAATGGAACTGTTTGCTCAAGGAACCGGTATCACGCAATTATTGGTGAATTCTTCCAAACATGCGTTGTGAAGGAATCTGGCGATTTGGATAAGCGTCAACTTAAAGACTTCGCGCTTCGGTGGCGTTCCCATTTGCACGACCATACATGAAATGCATGTCTGTTAATTCTGCGTTAGAGTAGAAAAGAAAGAAAAAAAACTTGTGTACTGAGAACAACTGTCAAATACGAAGTGTTTATTTCACTAAACATCAACCAACTATTATAAGAAAATACACAACGTTTTTTGCAAAATAAAAACAGGGGCTAAAAAACATAAAACATTCCATATCTCCTCAACCGTTACTTTGCAGACCCATGTTTATTGAGACTTTTCTGCTTATTTTGGTTCATACTATTACCTCCTTAAATATTTTACACTTCTTTTTTTTTAACACCCTGTATTACAGAACCTTATTAAAGATAAGCTTGAGAGCTATTCCGCATTCTAAAAACCCAAACTGCGATGGCGTAATTGTATCACTAATTTGTCGTTATAAAATTGTTGTCTGGAAAACGACGTGGGTTTTATGGAACAACCAACTTTACACAATCGACTGCGACACATGCCTACATTTATTTTAGAAGGTAATTAATTATTTTGTGAAACTCTGGGTTTCAATATTTAAGTATGACGCGCTGTTAAGAACAGGCTCCCAATCAGGTCACGACACAATCCACTTGGTTCAGTTTCGGCTCAGAATGAGATTTCACATTATAAATTAATAACTGGTTTGTGTATGTATTTGCTGATAAAAATAATAATTCTGCTCAACGTGTTCACCGCTGCAACGCTTAAATAATAGTAATCAGTTGGAAAAAATGCATACTGCGATCGCGAAAGCGAATTCTTTACGTGTTTTGGTGTTTCTCTTAATTGTTAGTATTTCATCGATCGCTTTACGGAGCACTTTCGGAATTTGTGACAAAATCAATCCGCAACGATTCGGTACGGGTTCTGTATTGAATTTTGTGAATAAAATAATTACGTTATGTGCATACTAATACCGAGTGGCACCTTCTATTTCGGAATTAACAATGATTGAATGACACACATTTAAAAATACTTTCAGTATCAATAAAATACATTCCTCGGTGACCTGGCAAAAATTGTAAACCTAAGTATTAAATATTACCAAATTACTGTTTAAATTTTAACTGTTACTTACTTCATATACATAACATAAAACTGCCATTTCTCACCTTTCCAATCCGTTACATTTTTCTTTCTTAGATGTGTTGTAACTGCCTCTTTCCATCGCTTCCTTGGTCTACCTCTTTTTTTCTTAAAGCGAGATTTATTTCCCAGTTGTTCCTTACTTTTTCCATTGGTCTTTCATCTTCCATTCGTTCTAGCTGCCATAACCACTGCACTCTTCTGGATATCACACTGTCAGCCTTAAGACTATTTTGTACATTCTAAAGTTTACTCCCTTGGACAAATTTTTTAAATAATTTTCAAGCGGTTGATTGCTGTCGAGCATCTGTTTGATTTTATTATTATCCAATTAATTTCTTGGTCTTCGTCACACTTAATTGTTACAAGCTAACCAAATGCTCATATTTTTCAATCCATTATTTCTGTGATGTGCTCCCAATTTGAAATTTATATCTTTTGTTGCTTTATTGCAACAACCACAGTTATTATAGGGCCGCACTTCAATTTTTTGTATACATAAATAAGAAACTGAATAATTGAAATTTCAACTTTGTCTGAGGCAGGGCAAATCTGCTAAATCCTACACTGACCTAAAATGAAAGGAAATACCAATGACCAATCGAAGTGACGGTCATATTGATTTCATACTGGCATTGTATTTTATGAATTAACTCTCATAATTCTAAGGAAGTAGATTTTAAACTAGGTAAATTTAATTTGTCGGTTGGTATGCGGAAATGCAGTGAAATAAGCAGTGGAAATCGTAAAATTCCTTTTTCTTTCAAAGAATATTATCAATGCTTTACCTACATTATGTTCATTGCAACATTCTTATTTACCTAAGTTACAATACGAAAGAAATCAAGTGTAAAATTAAAGGTAGCAAGTAGTATGCATATTTTTCCTTTTCTTTGTTTGAAACATTGCATCCTCTTTATTTATAGATTATTTATACAATTTTAAAACTGTAGTAGTATTTTTTTAATTCTTAAATTTGTGATCTATAGTGGTTAGAGTTGTCAATACTATTATTTTCTTAGTATATGGATCGTACTGATGATAAATAAAATAATTATTAAAAGTTGTTCAGAATAATAATTTTATATACAGGTTGTCTCACATAAGAGGGCCACTCCCATATGTCTCGCTTAATGTGCGAGATACATAAAAAATCTTTAAATGTTTTTTGTTGCATTTTTGGAGGCCTCGTTAAAACAAATTTGAGATCCATGGCCAACTTTATGAGTAATAACAAAAAACCTGGAAAGTGCCCAAACTGTAAGGCTGTCTAACTTTTTTATTTTAAGAGACATAGAAAACTTATTGGTAATCAATTTTTATTGCAAAAGATTTTTGACGTGTCTCGCATATTAAGGGAGATACGTGGGAGTGGCCTTCTTATGTGAGACAGTCTGTATATGAATTGATTAGTAAAAATTATGTAACAAGAATAACGTTTTGAGAAGAACTGGACATATTGTCATGAACGAGTTGTAAAAACCCGGAATGTACTATTCCTATTGCTGATCAACCACATAAACAGAAACAGAAGTTAAGTGTCCTTTTTTATCTAAATATTATAATGATGTTATGGCTACACAGGTCTTTTTATTTTTTTACGTGACCGGAATTATACTTGAAACAGGGCGAGCAAATACTAAAACAAACCATTTTTGACTACCTACACACATAATTTATAATTTCTATAAAAAATATTACCTGTGTTGAACTAGTAATGCAGTGGCAAAGTGCAGAGGTCTTTCAACTTTCTTGAGCGTATATACGCAAACTGTTACATACTATTTTATCTCATATAACGATATAATAAACACGTAATCTATTATGGAAGCAACTATAAAGAAAATTGTTATTCGTTCAAGAATTACATATTTAAATGCGGAATGATAAAAAGTTTAACTATGGACACTGATTATTTAATATTAACAGAGTTTCAATTATCTTTACAATATGCATAGCTATAGAAACATATATCAAATTTTATACTTTTAATTAATACTTGTTCGATTATATCTCTAGTGACCCAATAATGTCCACGTCATTTTGTCGATGATTATCTTCATACATACAGTATGCGCCAAAAGTATGGAATAAATTCAATAAAAACGAAACAATTATTTTTTGGGAAAAATCCTCGAACAGGTCGATTTTTAATTTAAAAAATTCATATTTTAGCGTAAAATGCGATTTTCAAATGTCATTTGTTTTCGAGTAATGACGTCATCGATTTTTTTTAAATGGCAACACCATATTTTTTCTTTGATTCTGAAAGATCGTTTAATTCTCTATCAGACAGTACTAAAATTTTGCCCTCTTACATAGGAAAGTTTTCGAGTAAATGACGATTGAATGTTAGAAAACGTAAATTTTATCCATAAAAAAGTAACAATTCTGAGGTATGTAAAATAAAATACAATTGATTAAATTTTTTACTTAAATTAAATGTTCGAATTGCCATCCACCAACTTCTTGACAATGCGCAAGTCTGTGAAGAAATTCTTCTTGCACATTATGAATGATTTCTGGGGTAACTCTGCGTATTTCGTCCCGAATGCGATTTTGAAGTTCTTCTAAATTACGTGGTTTATTAATGTATACTTTTGACTTCAAGTATCCCCATAAAAAATAGTCAAGAGGTGTAAGATCTGGCGATCTTGCAGGCCATTCTATCGGTCCGCGTCTGCCGATCCACCTCCCAGTTGTCCAAAAAATCTCGTACAGGGCGCGCATAGTGCGGAGGTGCACCATCTTGCTGAAACCATATGGTATCGTCAGGAATGTCAGGGTCATTATCGTTAGGAAAAATTACTGCTGTAACAAGATCATTTTCTAGAAACTCTAAATATGTTTGTCCTGTAAGGGTTCCTTCAAAGAAGAAAGGCCCTACTATTCTGTCGTCAACTATTCCAGCCCACACATTTAATTTCTGAGGGTGCCTCTGCCATCCAATGAGGATTTTTCCGACTCCAATATCTGCAAGTTTGACGGTTTACTGTACCATTCAGACAAAATGTGGACTCATCTGAAAAAAGTATTTGCCGGTGTAAATTTCTATTTCCTTGACATAAATCCATTAGAATTTCGCAAAAGTGTAAGCGGCGATCGGGATCATCTTCATTGAGTTCCTGCACAAGTTGAATTTTGTAGGGATGATATTTTTCCTTCCTCAAGATACGTAGCACTGTACTCTGACTAGTGTCATTGTTTAATACAACCAATCGTGAAGAATTATGAGGATTATCTACCATACTTATCAAAATGTTCTGTTTCTGATTTTCATTAATGCTTGGACGTCCAGGTTTTGGAATATTTACAACATTGCCAGTTTCTCTAAATTTAGACTCTACCTTACTGACTGTTGATTGGCTGATAGGGCGATCTGGATATTTTTCATTAAATAAATCGCAAACTTCCTGCTGCGTTCCAGTCATATTCCCGCATCCGATAAGAATTAAAATTTCAATTCTTTGAGCAACAGTTAAATGTGCCATAATACTTTAAATTGAATAATAATTTCTATGTCGCTTACAATACTTATTAGAAAGTCGGCGTGACAATGACACTTTGCAAAGATTTTCACCTACGTGATCCATAAAAGAACTATGGAATTCGAAAAACTAAACTTGATAACGTTTTTGCTTTATTTTAATTGATTTACGTTTTCTAACATTCAATCATCATTTAGTACTGTCTGATATAGAATCAAACGATCTTTCAGAATCAAGGAAAAAGATATGGTGTTGCCATTTAAAAAAAATCGATGACGTCATTACTCAAAAACAAATGACATTTGAAAATCGCATTTTACGCTAAAATATGTATTTTTTAAATTAAAAATCGACCTGTTAGAGGATTTTTTCCAAAAAATAATTGTTTCGTTTTTATTGAATTTATTCCATACTTTTGGCGCATACTGTATATGTTCCTTAATTGTTTAATAAGGCTCATTCAAAAATAAGTAATAATGTCTATGTATGTTTTGTATTTATGTTAAACAAACATTAATCGTCATTTAGCATAACTTATAACCTAAACAATACAGTTCACAAACCATTTTGATAAAAATTCATTCTCTATCAAGTGAAAGTAGTCAAAACTAAATAAATCACTTAGGCTCTAATGGACTATTTAAATCTTCTAAAGATGCATATCTAAATATAAAGAAATGTATGACAATTATTGTGAAAACTTCTTGCAGCAATGCTTTCATCAAGCAAGCTTTCAGTTGCTATACTTGCAAATCAGGAACTAGTTTAAATTTAATACTAGTTCTCATAATACGCATTGTTCAAGCTTGTAAAAGTAGAATGTAAATATTTATGTCTACCACCAGTATTTTAGAGCCCATTTTTTTATTCCCACATATCTTAATCTTGTCGAATTGTTTGTACCTTCACCGTAGTGTTCCTATTAATGAAATGATCACAGTGTTTAAATACGTAAATCGTTTACACGGAAAATTTGTCTGCACCATATTTTAACGCCCCTCGAGAAATTCTATTAAAAATAAGTGAAGGATTTGAAAATAACAACTACCCAAAAAAAAAGACATTGGTTAGATAGTTGAGAATTTATATTTCTTGATGAGTTATTACTATGAAACTGTTCAAGAAGGTTGGTTTTGTAGGAATTCTGAATCGGTTCAGAATATACAAGGTGTTACAAATTAGTAGATCAAACTGTTAACCACACGTTTTTTGGACCAACATAATTGCACTTTTCTTATGGTATTTTTCATTATGGAGCTCCATTTTCAACATACAGGGTGTCACAAAACTGATTTTTATTGATAGCTCCGACGATTTCAGAAATATTTGTTTGAAATTTGGCACATATTTTTATCTTAAGCCGGCACACTTTCTGTGTAATTTTGGTCTAAAATATCAAAGTAAGAATGGATAAAAGGAGAATTGTAGTACCCACGGACACCACCCATTATTTTTAGTACGCCTATGGTTCCAAAATATTTTTTAGATAGAACCTGTTTTTATTTTACTCTTTTGACTCTTATAAGATTTTCATGTGAGGTTCGGTTAACGAGATATTGCAAGTTTTTTGCATGTAAATACACTAAGTTTTCAGTATTGATACCACCTTCTCCTTCACTTGGGACTCTTTTAATTAGTGATTAAAAAATATGTGATTTCAACCTAAAGTGCTCTCCATCTTGTACACTTCGTTGCCTTAGCTGTTGTTTGTCTATTATTGGAACCATATAAAATAAATCTCTCATCAATTCTAATGTGTTTTTTATTACAAATCATTGACTTGATTATTTGCCTCTGGCATTTGTCCAAATATGGATTTCAACTTGACGGTGCTTCTCTACATTATGATCAAAATGTTCAGAACCATTGAAATAAAATCGTTCCAATGGATTGGTAGAGGACAACTTGCATATGTTAAATGGCCATCCCGTTAACTCGACCTCAATCCGTTGGATTTTTGTTTCTCGGGTTTCAGGAAAGATTTCATTTATATGGTTCTCATACTAACTAAACAAGCCAAGAGAACGAATTATACCAGGAAAGCTCTTTAGGATAAAATCACATATTTTCCAGAATATTCGTTAATCTACAGGGTGTCTGGGAAAGGTTGGGAAATCTCGGAGCTGGAGATATTGGTGACCAAAAAAAGTCGATTGAGCTAAATATGCCTTATTCTAATGTTGCTGGTTTTAAAAATACAGGGCGTTCAATGCTAGAATTTTATTTGGAAATATCTTAATAACTTTGAAAAAAAATTGGCATAATTATGTTTTTTGCCACGGCAAATAAGAATTTTTAACTAATTTGAATATATATTTGAATTGCAATAATCGATT
Organism: Monochamus alternatus; assembly: GCA_037114965.1. Taxonomy (NCBI): domain Eukaryota; kingdom Metazoa; phylum Arthropoda; class Insecta; order Coleoptera; family Cerambycidae; genus Monochamus; species Monochamus alternatus. The sequence goes on along the minus strand of CM073427.1, from coordinate 91,659,964 downwards.
CTCCTACCTGTTATATCTAATAAAGGTATACGTTGTTGAAGTCGTTAGGAGTAACCATTTTTGAAATATTCAATGCAGTGATTGAAAATTGTTATCGTTTTAGGTAAAGTGACTTTTCTACTGAAAATACAGCCAATGTTACTTGAGAAAGTTGTTCAGAACGGTAAATTATGAAGACGTGCAAAATTTCAAATAGATCGGTCTGCTTTGATAAAATCTGTGTGCTTTGTTGAAAAATGGTTTCAAAATTAAACCTCGCCGATCTTCTTGAAATTTTGCACGTCCCCATAATTTACCGTTCCGAACAAGTAACATTTTGCTGTATTTTCAGTAGCAAAGGCACTTTACCTGAAACGATAACAGTTTTCAATCGGTGCACTGAATATTTCAAATAGGATTATTTCGAAAACTATTACTCCTAACGACTTTAACAAGGTATACCTTTTTCAGATACAACAGGTAGGAGAGTCGATTGTTTCTATAGTCAGATGGATACAATAAACTGCAAAAAAGTTCTGCCATTTAAAAGAAATGTGATGTGCCATAAGTGGCGCCCTCTACTAGTGACGTCAAAATTAGTTAAAAATTCTTATTTGCCGTGCCAAAAAACATAATTGTGCCAATTTTTTTTAATACTCCGGCAGGTTTCAAAGTTACTAAAATATTTCAAAATAAAATTCTAGCATTGAACGCCCTGTATTTTTGAAACCAGCAACATTCGAATAAGGCATATTTGGTTCAATCGACTTTTTTTGGTCACCAGTATCTGCAGCTCCGAGATTTCCCAACCTTTCACAGACACCCTGTATAATTAAAATAACCCGTTAGGTGAAGGTGGTACTTTAATTGAGTTATTTTTTATTGTTTTACTCTTTGCTGTTAGTTATGCCGTTTGATTATTTTAATTTACTGAATAAAATGGAAATTACCATTTAATACTTAGCGATATTTACCTTGTACTAGGTGTACATTAAAAAAAGTTGTAATATCTCGTAAGTCGAGCCTCAAATCAAAATCTCATAAGGGTGTAAAATTGAATAAAAACACGTTTTATCTAAAAAAAAATTCTGAAACCATAGGCCTACTAAAAAAATTGGATGGTCCGTGAGTAGTATAACCCCCCTTTTCATACTTTGATATTTTGGACCAAAATTACGCAGAAAGTGTGCCGACTTAATATAAAAATATGTGTAAAATTTCAAACAAATATCTCTAAAATCACCGGAGCTATCAATGATAATCAATTTTAAAATTTTAATTATGACACCCTGCATTTTGAAAATGGGGCTCTAAAATGAAAAGCAGCATAAGAAAAGCCACATTATTTTGGTCCAAAGAATATGTGGTTAGCGGCTTGACCTACTAATTTGCAACACCCTATAGTTCTGATTTAATTCGGAGAGAACCCCAGATAGTGCTCGATTTGAAAACTAAAGACAAAGCTAGGTATAATTAATACAACAATCACGTAACATTTCAGTAGAAATGTTACCTGAGTCTTTCAAAGTTCCGATTTTACCCGAAAAAGCGGCGATAAGGCCTCAAGCCGACGGTCGAATCCCAGCCAGGTAACTGGATAGCAGACGTGAGAGTAATACTTAATGAATGCTTCAGGCTGACGAAACTTGTTGCAATGCGGATAAACAACACCTTAACATCAGAAAATCACCTGGAGACTACGCTATTAACCCGTATATCATCTCTCCTACATTAGCAACGAAATTACCGCGTTGCGTTACGTTCTGCCACATAAACAAAACTAAACGGCATCGCTTTGTACACCCTGTCGAGAGTATGTGTTACAATGCCATTTTCTTTCTAACGTGCCTCTCTCTTTCGCGTGTTCGGGTGGCACTTGTCCCTTATTCTGAAATGTGTACAAGGTGAGTAAGTAACTCAAATTGTCCCCGCGCTGTGGTCTTAAAAATGATACAGTTGATTAAGCTAATAATAAATCTTTCTCTTTCTAATGCAAACGTGATATCTGATATTGGAAGTTTGAAACGTTTCAAAGCCTTCAATCTTATTCGACTTCGGCAAAATGCGGCTCGTATATATGTTGTATCCTCCGCACATTATCTTTTTACTTGTTGATTAGACTGCAGAATCCTCGACGTGATATCAGTAAATGACATGCAGTTCATATATGAAATCGTGTGAATCGACAAGATGTACCTGGACAAGGATGATTGAATTTATTGTATTACCGTTTGGTTTGGCGTAATGCAGCAGCAGAGATTAATGATTTTCGTTCTAGGACTAGAACTAGACCCATACACACTCACCGATTTTGTTTCAATATTAATATTGTCATTGGAATCAGGATTCCAGAAATAATATTAGTAAATAACAAGCAATTTATATGCTCAAATGTGTGAAACGTCAATAATTGCAGTACTTAGAGGGGTATTATTGCTTTTTGGTTTGTGCAACACTGTAGCAGAAATTCCGTTTCGGTTCACAAATCTGGTTTTCTAATGATGCAGAGGGTTATAAAATCATACGTATTACAGAAAATGGTCTGATTATTGATAACGTATTAATTTTTCTTTAAGGAATCGCAGATCGTATTTTTCTATCTATATCATTCATTCTCTTATGTAGGTAAAATATTAACAATCATTACTGAATACGAAACTGATTCTTGTATATACAATCGTTTGCAATACTAGTAACGCTCTTTAAAACGAATTTTGCGATTTATTTTGCCTATGCATTTTTAATGAACTCTACTTTCAAATTTTAACATTAGTTCTTAGTTGTTTCACTCGCTAATAAATATTTAATTAAATTTCTACTCAGAAGTTCAAAAACTGTTTTAAGAGAATGGCATTATTATTTCAAAAGCATGTACATAGTATGTCCTTTGGGTGCTAGAATATATGTAGGAGAAAGCTGAAGTTGTTTCTGTTGTTTAAATAATTCGAATACAGTTATGATACTACATATGACACTTGTAACATTTTCCCATACATCCATGCTGGAATATCGCTTATATTAATATGTTTTGATCTATTAGAATTAGTCTTAAAAATATTTGTATAAATTAAAAATTTATAAGGCTGTACCAATGCCACTATAAACTTTAACGAAGTAACAAACCGGTTGGTACTGATTTAAATTGTTATTTCTAGTAACAGTAATAATTCTATGTAGCAGCAATGTTGAATCATAGGTTGCATATTTAAGTATAGAAAATGAAAGTTAAAAAATGGATAACAGGATGTACCATTATCCTTTCATTTATCGTAGTATATTTCGAATGAGAAAGGACCATTATCAATTCATTGTTCACATACAACGCGTGCTGTGATTAGATTAGTTCAGGGTAGGCTTTAGATATTTTGCTGTCCCGGTAGAGTACACTCTTATTGTTATAAATATTATTATAAGATAAAGGTGTAATACAATTTCAAGAAAACAAATAAAAACTACACATTTGTTGTTTTATGCAGTATAGTAAGACAGGGCCGGTTTAAATTTTATTCTCTTTTATAAAATGCTTTTTATCTTCATAATCTCAAAATAGTTCAAAAATAGTATGATAGTTATATTTCATAAGGATTTTAATATTATTTTCATTTTAGTGCCAAGAATGTATAAATTACTAGGTTACTTTACAAAATAGGCTCTGGAAAGATTTTAAATTGGTACTAATAAAGTAACAAGATGTTTAATAATTTTAAACTTGTTACCTGTTTTCGAAAATTAACACTGAATTTTTTTTTCAGAAATTGAGTCATTATCACTACCACAGACCCATGAAGTTACGACGCAAATTCCGGAACTAATGACGACATTAAATATGTCAACCCAAGACTCAGTAGAAACTACTATTAGGCCGGTAGAACCCGTCTCAACAACCTCAACCTCAACGGAGACTTCGTCGGCTTCTAATTCAACGGAATTATCAATGATGAATTCAACCGAAGTTCCAATCTCTAGCTCAACAGAAACAGATATGTTAAATTCAACAGAGACTGTAACTGTAAATTTAATGGAGGTTTCAGACTCAAATTCAACAGGGGTCTCAATCTCAAATTCAACGGAAGTTTCATCCTCAAACTTAACAGAGATGCCAATCTTAAATTCAACAGAGATTTCAACCCCAAATTCAACGGAAATTCTTATCGCTGATTCCACAGAGATTCCTAGTCCACGTTCGATGGATATTCCAGTATCAAATTCGATGGAAAATCCAAGCTTAAATTCAACGGAAATCACTACTTCACATTCTATTGACACTCTGACTTCAAATCTAGTCGAAATTCCAAGTTTCAATTCAACAGAAACCACAATTTCACAATCAACGGAGATTCCAACATCAAATTCAACAGAAGTTTTACCTTTAGAGTCAACAGAGCCCTCGAATTCGATGGAATCCTCTACCTCTAGTTTAATGGAGAGTTCATCTCCAAGTTTATCAGAAAATTTAACCTTAAATTCTTCTGAAACTCCTGTATCAAATTCTCTAGAGACTGCTACCTCAAACTTAATGGATATTACTACTTTAACTCCCTCTGAAACTTCAACTGCCGTAGAAAATACGTTTAGGCCGGTTGTATTCCCTCCATCACCACCAGTCTCAAACTCAACGGAGAACCCGACTTTTAATTCATTAGAAATTTCTACCTCAAATTCAATAGAGCCTTCAACAAATGTATCAGAGACTACTACTTCAAATTCGGTGGAAATGTCAACCTTAAATTTGTCAGAATCCTCAACGTCTCACGTAATGGAGACTACGATGTCCGCTTTCTCACACGTAATGGAAGCTTCAACTTCAAGGTCGTCAGATGACTCAACCTCAAATTTTATAGACAGTTCTACAGAAATTTCAATCGACAACTCAGCGGACAGTTCATCTGACCATTTAATAGAAACTTCAACGGATATGTCCACAACGGAAAAGTTGACGGAGAGCTCGACGGAAAATCCAACTGAAAATGCGTTGAACGAGGAAACCACTACTTTCACCACTACTAACGCAGTTGATGAACCAAAAGGTAGAGCACTGAATTTCTCAGTGGAAGAAGAAAATACAAGCAATGTATTGTCAAATATGTCCAATCACCATGATGATGATGATGACTCGAATCTAAGCGATGTTACGATACACGATGACGATCATTTTAATTTAGATGTGGATTCGTTAGATCCGAAGATATTGGCTCCTAAGAATCAAATTCACAATTTTTCTCTGAGTAAGTACATATATAAATGAGTAATATATTTCATTTTTTTAATAGTGTTTTAAAAAGTTGTACATTTAATAACTAATTTGAGTTAGGAAAAGTATTCATATATTGTCTTACTTAACTTAAATCATGTTTTATTATTATTATACATTTTAACTGAAACTTTTTTACAATTGGTTATAGAAAGCTCTGTGCATGTATTTGATGAAGTAGAGGCCGAGTTTGTATTTATATTGATCTCTCTTTGATCCAATATTTTTGAGGCTACTTGAAGTTTTTGTTGAACGAATTCCTCTTATATCTTTCTGCCACGTTCGTTACTTTCCATCCACCCGCATCGTGGCAGATGTTTTCCGGAAATAGTGACCGGTGTAAGAAATCCCCCATAGAATGTATGCCAACGCATCGTCTTGTACATTTTCCATTTCTATATCCTAGGGAGAATCTTGAATGCACAATTGGTGACGAACGAAAAGAGCAATGTTTTCGAAACATTTCAATAAAATCAACTTCTTCGATGTTCCCGTTAGAAATAGTAAATTCTCTTCTCATGTTCATCTGTGTTTAGAATCTCTATCAATATATATTCTCCCATGTTTTTTATATGTTCAAATTGAAGAAATGTTAGTTCTTCACGGTGACATGCTCCACTGATACCAATAATCAACACTATCTAAAATAATTTCAGTATTTGGAGAAGTGTGAAAAGTACTCTTTGCCTTCATCATCAAATAGGTTTTATTATATGATCTTTTCAAAAATTTCTCAGCTTCTGATTTTCTTAAAACTAGACTTCTTAAATCTACCTATTTACGTTGAAGGAAAGCTATTAAACTTGGAATTTTTTTTAAATCAATATTTCTTTCACTGACAATGTTGTTCTTATGATAGAGTAAAGACTCCACAGCGTAAAACTCTGGTATACTCTGTTTTTTTTTGTTCAAAATAGGCTAGTAGAATTGCCTCAACTACTCCCTTTTGATGACTCCAATTTTCAAATAAGCCATACGCTTTTTCATATTTATCTTTGGATTTTGTCGACAATAATGATGAATGGCAATTTTTGATGATTCTTCTATATCATACTCCATAGTATCGCTTTAAGCAGAAGATCCTGATATTTTTCATAAATCACTGACACTAATGTTAAACAAAACCTAATAAACAAACTCGTTTCTATATCAACATTCCCTCAGGATTCTTGATTCACAGTTTTGAAATTCATAATTTTTAATAAAAAATTATGATAACTATAGTTATTTGAGCTCTTTTCAAAAGTGAGAATATGAAAAATAAACGTGCCTAGAATTGATTAAAATACTGAAGAACTAAATCACACATTAGACGTTCATAATATAAAATTTTGTTAAATTTGTAATAGAGCTGGTCTTTAGCTTCAATTCTGTCCATCAGGGTGTCCCTAAAATAAGTGCGCTTGTTCAAAATAATGAATGACATAAAATAAATAAGCAAGTTCAGGTTGAAAAGTCAAATAAAAAAAGGGAATCTAGCCCTAATTGGAAATCTTTGATCTGCTATTGCTGTTCTCGGGTTAGGCTCTTTGGGAGCAAATCCGTTATCATTACCCCTGGATTCCGGTTTTTCCGAAATCACTACAAAAAATGCTGACAGTAAAGAACGGCGAAAAATTTAGAAGCATGGGAATCAACCAGTTGCTAAAGCCATAACTGGATGTCTCGGATGACCACCGTTACACGAGGAACCGTTCCGACCATAGTATCAATAGTAGCAACTGAAATCAACGTATGGGCGGGGTACTAATAGCTGACTCGCCTCCGCAGAGCCTAGTTTAAGAACAACAAGGGCAGTTTAAAGATTAATTTTGATACTGGCAGCGACTAGTTACGGCATAATTCGAAAAACCATAATAGGCCAAATTATACTACAAACAAACAGAAAATTATGTACGTGGCAAATTTTGTACATGGTAATTTTAAGGACATTGCTTGGCAACGTTTTTTGCGTCAAGATGTTTACTTTCACACAGTCTTTAGAGACTGTCGGTTTGAAAGCGTCGAAATACAGTTATTTAATAAAGTAGATAATTATAATTTACAGTAAATACTAAATACACAGACAATTTAAGATCAGATATTTGATTTTTACCTAGCGTTCTTTCTTCCCTTCTTCTGGTGTGCTGCAAGATCGTAATGTATGACCAGTTTCGGCTTTGCTTTTCAGTAACGATTTCCTTGATATTGCATAAACGATTGATGTTGGCTAATGATTTCAGCTATCAGTACACAAGAATAAATCAAATATCATTATGACCAAGGGACAGAGAAACTTAAATAAAATATATAAAAAAAGTTGTATTCCAATTATTGTAAAGTGTCATATAACGGATAACTTGAGTAAATCTGATTAGAATAATTAATTTCCGATTTTCTTCATTTATTATTACTCTGTTGGCGATATCGTCTACCATGACCGTTTGTAGAAAATTAAGGTAAGGTAGTAACCGTTCTATTAATCAAATATTATTATTAGCACGACAGACACAAAATTCATATAAAACATTATAAGGATTCTTTTTTGTCTTGAAAATTAACAATATTCACTGTAAAGAGCTAGTATTTACAGATACATGTTGAATTAAATTTCTCGAGTTCAAAAATTAATTGAAATCGACAGTTTCAGGATGTAATAGAAATTATATATCTTGTATATTTAACAAATATTTGAACTTCTTAATCTTACGTCAAATAGCTACTTATTATCCAACTCATGTTATTCTCAAAGCAATAAAATACTTAAAAATATGTTAGGGAATTCCCACCATATGACTAAACGTATACTGATAATTATAAGTTGTTTTTGAACATTCAAATATTGATGCTTTTCGTAGCATCAATATGTTTAAAAACGTAACAATAGTTCATTTTTTCATGTCCAAATTTATTTTAACCTACTCCTAACTTTAGATATCTAAATTTTTCGTGATATATATTTAAATTACATAAAAGTTTGTTTACTTTTTAACATAACAGACAGGGCGTTCAGTAAAGAATTGGTCATACTTTAAAGAAAGAACTTACCATTTTGCTTTCTTAAGAAATTAAAAGTTTGATCTAACTGATTTTGGAATTAAATGTACAGGGCGTTCTGAGCTTCTGTGGCACTATATTATATCTTTCAGATTTTTTTAAAGGATAGATTGTTTTAAAAAAGACATACTTCTTGAATGTTACCAAAATGCACCATCTTAAAGAAAGCTGCATTTAACGTATTTGTTAAGCTTGGAAATCTTGGAATAAGTTTGGAATAAATACATTCTAACAAATTTATGACTTCAAAAAGTTATTGCAGTTAGTAATGTCGTTCTTATAAAATAACCACTTATGCCTAAAAGCAATAGTACAAACAAAATATTTATTTTTGAAATATACTAAGGTAGGCTGATTTAAATCACATTATTTTTGTCATGGAAGCTAGCCATAAAGTATGGTCTATTCTTTACTGAACATCCTATATACATTACATGTTAGCAGCGTTAACATTAAAAACATGTAACATTAAATTATTTAACACGTAATAATGTTTTTTTTACGCCAAAGTCGTCGATTTTAACGTAACGTAACGTTTATCAACCAATAACACATTGATACAGTGTTGCCAACCTGAGAAAATTTGCTTATATAGCAGAGATTTACAGAATTATAGTATTTCGGTATAAATAATCATTTAAGGCATACAAAAAAATATACCTTCTTATTGTATGTATAATTGATTCTACAAATATTTTAATAAAAAATTATAGGTACTTTTATTATTATTTTATAAATAAAACAATTGATCATATATTGTTCTGTTGCTATTGCAAAAATAGTAAATACCTACATAGTAAATGTAAAAATAAGTAAATAAAAAACCAAAATACATATTTTTATGCACAAAATAACTGATTATATCACTTGTTGCAATTGCAGAAATATCAAATAATAAGAAAACAAAAACAAATAAGTACAAATGAAAAATAAAAAAAATTTGATGAATGATGAAGTATAGAGCATAATAGACCACGGAAATTTTGTTTCTCTGTCCAAATTTGATCAGCCAGTTACGTTATTCACTTATAAAACGCATCAATAGTGTTGTAGAAAATATTCCAAAATTATGGCAAAAATGTGTTCTATATTGCGTATGCCACAGCAGATAGCATTTTGTATGTAATTAAAGCATATTCGCTATAATTATAGTAATGGTTGTCAACGCTGCGTGGATAATACCTTTGTTTATATATTTAATAAACAAAGGTATTTTTAGGTACATGTATACGCTTAAAATACGTGTTAGTTTATTGGTAAGGTATCAATCAATTAATTCTAAAGATTTTCCTAAAAACAGTCATAAAGAATATTGTTTGATAATTGGATTTATTGTGTTTTTTAATCCCCTTATTATTTTCCTCCTTTTTAGGTGTGTGTGAAAAAGGTGGGTTGACGTACGAAAACGGTGAAAAATTAGAATTAGGCTGTGAGTCAGTCTGCACCTGTAGGGACGGTAAAATGGATTGTATGGACAGGTGTACGGGTCCGTATTTCAGAAGGGGAAAAAAAATCGAAGACCCGCTTTGTAGCGCCAAGGAAGTTGAGGATCCCTGTTGTTCTATTTTAGTGTGCGCAGGAGATACAGGTAATAATCACATTAATTGTATACAGGGTGTTCTGAATATAAGTGCATATAGTAAAGGGGCTTGCACACCTGACCAGAACCAACAAAGAAACTCTTATAAAAAAAATATCTAAAACGAATAGTTTTTCTACAAATACATTTAAAAAATATGAACACAACTGCAATAAAATGCAAAATTGTGTTACAAAATCACAAACTAAGGTGTATAACTATAATGTCGTTTACTTTTATTTATCAAATTACGTAAGTAATATTAATATATCAGATCAACATGGTTTTTGTGAAGGACGGTCTAATGTCACAAATCTTTGTTGAAAAACGCAATTTATTATATATCGCACTAGGCAAGTAGATTGATCTAAGTACTAATCTTATTATCGTATTTTATTCATACCTACCGGATAGATCGCAGCAGTATTGGCAATACCGTGGTTATCAGTCCCAGAAATATCCACAGAAGTCAGGTGTTCCACAGGGATCTATTCTTGGTCCCTTATTGTTTATTTTGTTCATTAACGACATTACTGCTGGCCTGAATATAAACGTTCTAATGTATGCTGATAATGTTAAGATCCTTTCTAATATTGAGTCATACACCGATTGTAATTAATTGCAGTAAAATCTAAATCTTATTAATTTGTGAGGTGTGAGGTCCTGTAAATGTTGCCAAGTGCAATGTAATATTGTCGCAAGTCGCGTGTGCTGCTTTACTTCTACAAGTTGGACAATATTACTTTTAATAGGACTGCAACTATAAGCGATTTCGGTGTCACCTATGATTCGAGACTATTCTCATAATCAAAAAACTGTAGTAGTAATGCATATAAAACTCATGGATTTATATTAAGGAATATAAAAGAATTTGAATGCTCTTAAATTTCTCTTTATTATGTTTGTCAGATTTAAACTGGAGTATTCATCTATTGTATGGAAACCTATATATGCAGTACTTACCACGGTAATTGAAAGGGTGCAAAGGCGCTTCTTTAAATTTATAGTTTTTTCTTTGAATAGTGTATATTCATTGTACACCTTACAGTTATTTCTTGGAAAAGTTTAGCATGAGCAGTTTAGAAAACAAGAGGAGTATGACATCTGTACTGCTTCTATTTAAATTGTCCACAATAAAGTTAAATGTTCGTCTTTGATAGAATTTCGTGTGTCTAGATTTAATAACAGAAACAGTGGACTATTCTACATTAAGAACTATAAAACTAATATATATATATGAGCAATCTCCTACATATCACATTATAAATAGTCACTCACTAATAGAGTTTCAATTAGATATGTTTGTTTGTACAATTATTGACATAAAAAAGTTTTTAACTTCTGAATTTATGTTTGTTATTTGCTTTTAATGTGTACATTTCATAGTTTGTTTTATTATACACAGCATATGTTTGTAATGTGCCCTATATACACGATTTTAATTATTTTGCATTCTTTATTAGCTTTTATTTTTACACAAAATTTTATATATTTATTTTTCCACGGTCGGGAGTAGAAATCAGTTTCTATGACATCAAAATTAAAACAGAAGTATACTCGCGTCAAGAATTCAGACGTCTTACGTCACGGCTGACGTTACACATTTGTTTTTATTGTCAACGTAATTTTCGATATTTGGTCGTGTTAAAAACAATCATTTTTTGCAATTTAGTACAATATATAATGCAAACTTTTAGTGTAATATATAGCTGTATTACTATCAGTTGCAGTTTCTTATATATTTTGATGAAAATATAATGAATTATTCATTTGTTCGTATGACGTAAGTCGTCTGAATTCTTGTCGCGAGTATAGTCGATTATTCCCAAGGGAGCATAATGCTCTCGAGGGAGTTTACATTATGGAGAACGTTTTTCATGCAAAAAAAAGATAACATTGAAATTATTTATTGACATTTAAATGAAATGTTACATTTGTACAATTTTCAAAATTAATATTATAAGGAATATTACTTTCGCTTACATTTACAGTTTTTGTGATTGCGCTAGTAGTGGTACCTACTAAAACCTGATTAGCAATTTTGGTCTTATTTTCAATGGAGTTCTCGACATAACCCTCAGCGACTGTCGTTGATTTCCAACCAGCATGACGCTTTATTGTCGTGATATCCACACCAGCATCTGCCAGTAATGTCACTGAAGATTTTCGTAAGCAGTGACCAGTATAACATGCAGCATCAGGTAATTTTAAATACGAAGCTACTACACTCGGAATTTTTCCCATGGTATTCTTGCCAACTGGCTGCGAACTACATTTTCCTGCTTTGTAGTACAAAAAAGGCGCTTATGCTTGACGTGGGGAGGACGAAGGGACAGGTATTTTTAAAACAATTCAAGCATATTTCCCACATCGGTAAACAGAAAGATTCGTGGAATCTTTGTCTTAGTGTTTGGAATTTTTACAATCAAGGAAGAGCCTACATCCTCAATATCATCTACAGTTAAATTGACATTAGTTCGACAAGCTCCGGCAATCCCCAGAATTAATCCAACCTATAAAAAATCAAAATACTTAATAATTGAAATACCTAACAACAAAAGTAATCTTACCTTAATCATTAAGAATTCTTTGACATCTGCACTTGATAGAAAACGGTCGATTTCACCCTTTGTCAATATTTTCGATTTTTTCGCTTAATATCCGTCACCGGTTCTTTTCAAAAATGCGATCAGCTTGGGGAATTTGCTTATATCTATGTTGTCGTAAATTATCAAGCATCACTTAATCATAGAATATTGCGCCCATAATGTGGATGACTTGTAATTCTTTGCATTTTCACTGAAGTATGCCAACAAAACATTCTCGCTGTATACTTGAACATTTTTCTCTTCGCACCACTTTTTGAACCGATTGTAGGCTATATCGTGTAAAGATCTTGACTTCGTAGGCAGCAAATAGCTTATTGCAATATTTGCAGTCTCCACAATCTCTTCCGACTCACAATTATTCATTGTGCACTAAACAAAATTTAAACTAAACCAAACTAGCACCTTAATTTTACAATTCTTTTTGTTTGTTTATTTTGTAGTTATGACAATAACTCAGCGACTACTAAATAAATGCTCAAATCCGAATACAATAATTCTGGTGCTACTTATTTCATAATGACAAAATATGTGTTTTTAAGTTAATGAGACCGTGGAAAAAATAGTATATACCATTCGGGAGAGATGCTATTTTGTCCTCGGTGCATTGTAGCCCTCGGGCTTCGCCCTCGGGCTTGAAATTGCACCTCTGTCAAAATAACGCATTTCTCTCCCTTATAGTATAATGTACTATTGTACATTCTTAGGAGTATTTTAGTTTGTTATGTTTTGTCTTTTTAATGAAATAAATATATAAATCATGTTTACTAACGAATATTTTCAAAATAATTTTTATTGGGTTAGAAGAAGTACTATCCACAATACTAAACTTAAACAATAAAAATAATTTTCTAATCGTAATAAATAATCTAGTTATATTAGTGATGTAAATTACTGCAACAGTAAAACATTTTTTATAGTCTTTTGTTTTGCTATAATAAATAATTTTTAATGACAAGTCATAACAGTAAGATATATTTTTGTGTACCAGAAAACTAGTACTGCAATTGCAACAATAAATTGTTTTCTCCTGTGTTTTCTCAATGTAATTGTAATATTTTTTTATAGAGACTGAGCCGCTGGAAATTTGTTCCTTTGAAAATAAAACGTACAATAGGGGAGATACATTTGACAAAGGTTGTACTGAAGCTTGCACTTGCGAAGTAGCCGGAAAAATCACTTGTAAACCAAGGTTTGTAATAATTTATTTCGCTGATTACTACTAATTTATGATAATGAATTCATATTAAACGTTTCAGGTGTCCTCCAGTAACTAAAACTTCAGACAGATGTGTAGAAGTACCAGACCCCAACGACTTCTGCTGCTTGAAGGTCCTATGCGATGTCACGTTAGATGAACATGACACAGAAAAGGAAGAGGAAAGAGGAAAACCTAAGCTATTGTCAGCTAGGTATGTTAATATGACAGCCATCTTACTTACGTTTGACTCAGTAATGAAATTTGACGATCAAGAAAATCTACCTATAGTGGAGGTAAGCAATGACAAAAACAATTGGAAGTACTACAAACTGTTGCCTGGAGGCATAGTTTTTGTGAAAGACAGGGTCAAGTACCTAAAAATTGAAAACACTGATGACATAGTAGAAGTCGAAGATAGCGAACTGGCATCTCCAGTACACCCTGAGCTGGATTCCCATACAGAATCTGACCTAGCTCTACAGTTTGATAACGTACATGATCTACAATTCTCTGTAACCTCAACGGACAATTCGGTACATTGTTTCTACAAAAACAAAATGTTCAAAGACGGGGAAGAGTATAATGATGACTGCGACTCCCTATGCAAATGCCAAAAGGGTGAAATGAAGTGTTTAAAAATGCAATGTCCGACATACTTCGGTGTGGACGTTCTAGATCCTGGTTGCATCGAATGGGAAACTATACCACCAGATTTCGTTCCTTCCCACCCAAATTGTTGTCCAGAGAAAGTCCACTGTAAAAATAACGGATCTTGTGAATACGAAGGAAAAATGTATAAGAACTGGGATCTTATACCTAGCGACGTGACGGGGTGCGAGAAGAAATGTTACTGTGAAATGGGAACTGTGGAATGCCAAAATATTTGCCCTGCTGTCACAGCACTTCCGCCTCCAACGCTGGACTGTCCACCAAGTTTTGCAATGGTCGGTCACGTACCAGACGATGACTGTTGTAAGTACTGGATCTGCAACCCAGAGGCTCATATACCAGGTGAGATTTATTCAACAGACATCCATTATATTTGTTCAGCAATATAAGGGTTTTGGTTAAATAATCGTTTCATTTTAAATACATACAGGATGGATTTTAAATGTGTACATACACTTTAACTACACGTACAGTCCGTGATGAGTTTAGTGAAAGTCATTTTTTAAATATAAAAATAATTATTGATATAGGTACAGGCTTAAGTATGACTAAGTACAAATATTTTAAGAGGATACAGAAAAATAAGAATTGACGGAATTGTCTTTCAAAAAATTTCCAAACCATATTTATAAAATGTTTTTTTTTCAAAACTATATTGAACCCTTATTTATCGACAACTATGGCCGTCCATCAGCCGCGAGGTTATATTTCGCATAAGTTAAAGGTAGTGACAAGGCACCGCGTTGTCACGTGTATCGATTTAAAACGCTTTTTTTTTAAAAACTTGTATTTACAAAATGTACGAACAGATCATTATAATTAAATGAGAAACACGATATGGTAGCACCGTGAATAGCACCTACCTTACTGATATTTATTTCCAGGATTGATATTTGAAAATATTTCAAAAATGTTGAACCATTTTCTCATTTATTTGTATTAAAACTCATCATTGCAAAGATTTTTGTACTTGCTGAGGACCTCTTGGTTTCCCCCGATTATTCTTTTTGTTTAAAGCAAGATACTCAGCTCGACGACCAAGAGTAGATGGATCAACTCCGTCGGGAACAAAAAACAAGCAAATGCACACAAATGCATAAAAATACTGCCTCACGCATACAAAGTACTACAGCACTTGCAGCAGTTGTTCAATGTGGTTCAAAAAGGATTTGACATATTTTGTCTATTTGAAAAACGTCTTAAGTATTATGCTGCCACACGATAATATGCACTTGTCGCACTTCTCATAAATCATATCCGTTGTCTCGGCGTTTGAATACACGTTTGTATACAAAAAAAACCGCAAATAACAAATACTGAAAAACGGTTTGCGATATTTTGTCTTTGTTAGATAGCAGTCGCCATCTGTAGATGGCACTAGTCTTAAATTTTTAAAATGCTCGAGTTCTTGGAGAAAATGCTAATAATGGTAACAATATTAACAACAATCGACGATATTTATATAAAATAATTAGTATTATTTTAAGCTGCAACTTCTCGAGACGTTTTCAGTGTTGTGTAAAACCCTTTTTTGACCAATGTTCTTTGGCAAACCGACATTTAACGTTTGAAGAGTACCACAATCAGCAATACAACAGCTTCAGGCGGAAGACTGAAAGTCATAATTGAAACCCTATGTGTTTACGTTTGTGTTTTGCTTCAGTTTTTAGTGACTGTTATATAAGTTTCAAAGCTTTATCTTAGTTACTTAAAGGAATTTGTGTCGAATACAGATATTTCTCAAATATGGTAGCTGTTCTCAGCATAGGGTAGCTGTGCGCGGTTTGTTCTAGAGTCGAGGACAAACTAGCAGAACTACGGTTATCATACAAGATTTTATAATTAAAGACTGCTGTGGATGCATTCCAAGTTTTCTATTAGTAGGTATTAAATTTGGATACATAGGCATTTTGTTAACTGTACGCGCGAATATTCTGCTGTGTAATTCTAACGAGTCTGTAAGTCTCTCAAGAAAGTGTAGTTTTGGCAGTTTGCAACAAAGGAACGAAAGATAAATGCAAAATACTAACGGCTACCTGTTTTCTATCATGTATTAACAAAAACTATTATTTTCGTCGTTTCTACATTTGACAATGCTATAAAAATGACCGCATGATAGTTGACAGATCTAAGCTATTTCGAACAACGGCCCCGATTTTTCGGAGGAAAAGAGAGTTTGTCCCATTTTCTAAACATTCTATAGAATTCTGAAATATATTGGGCCTTCTTAAGCACCTGGTTAGACTTTGTGTACTTAATCATACTTAACTCTGTAAAAAATGTTTAAAAAGAAATTTAACCCTTTATAAATAAACACATTTTAAACATATTTTGAACCACTAATATGAGGTGGAATTTAAGATACATACTGGTTCTACAATATACGTTTAACAATCTTTCCATGCACATGTACACTACACAAAGAATTCATTTAGTTTAATTAAATTTCATTAAATTGACACATTGAAAATCTATCCCCTAATTGCTTGATTGCATGTGTATTTCACTGAGATAGATTATTATAAATTTCACTTTTACGGATTTATTATTTTACTTTGAAGGAATGTTACGAGTAACAGAGAGTATGTATGTAAAAAGTGTTTTTATATTTTAGTATTTACATTGTATTATAATATTTATTATTAATGCGTACAATTAATTTTATTTTTCGTGCTTTTGTGTATACAGAGTGCACTGATATGTTTAGTTACACTAACACAATAGACTACACACACAATGGGACAAGGACAGACTATATCCACTCTTGTTGTAAATATTTCGGCTGAACAGTAGAGGGATAGAGTAGTAGACTGGTGTCGAAATTGATGGGAGTGGATTTTGACTAAACTTTATTTCAGAAACAGTACACAGTCAAACGGAAAGTGACGTTAAAGGACAAACACCTCACAACTCGACTGACGATAACGTGGGTCCATTTGCGCCAAAAAGTCCATCCAAAGTGCTGGGTCCATTAGCGGTTTATGTTAATGGGGATAACGACCAAGCAGTTGTAAATAATTCCTTGAATGTACCGCATAAACCTAAAATTAGTCCAAATGAAAATCCGTTTTATCATAAGAAACAATACTCACAAAATCCTCACAAATCTTCTGCTTCGAAACCTACTTCTCCAAAAGATAAATTGAATGATCACTTAGACTCATCTTATCTAGGCCCTTTTAATCCTAACGGCGATAAAATGAACTCCAAGCCAACAAAAGATACACGAAATAAGCTAGCAAATAAAGATCATTCTGTATTTGTAACTTCCCCACCGCATACTTTCGCTGATAACGTGTACAACGAACAGGAACATTATGTTCCAAATTACTATAATCCACCATCACCAGCTTTACCATTTGATCATTCTCCTAGCCATGTCAATATTCACAGTCACAGTAGCCCTGAAGAAATCCTTCAGTTTATTCATCAGCATCCAGAAATAGGTAATTACCCATCCGGTTCTGTATTAGAATTCCATAACATTGTCCCACACGATAATGTGAAACAGCCATTTGGTAATCAAGGCTTACAATCGGTAACTAAACCGAAAATTCATTTGGTGCCGTACATAGTTCCCCAAAATGCCGACGGTCAACCGATATACGACAATCTACCTCCCGGTTTATCCTTAGAGGAAATATTACAAGAGTTTCAAAAAAATACCCAAGCTGTCCAGAACAATCCTCTTGCTTTTCTTCCACCTCCACAGCAGTCTATGAACAATGGACCTGTGTTACATCCACTGCAGAATGGACTTTTATTACATAACAAACATAACTCCACAAATCCAGGTTAGTTAATTGTTGGAAACTCCAACGTAGTTTTATTATTATCAAATTTTAATATACAGGGTATATGTAGAGATCCAAACTTCAGGGGCGTATTCTGTGGTCAAAAATAAGGTTTTTTTTGTCATATAAATGTGGGGTCTTAAGACAGCCTTTGTCCAGCTACAGCGTGTCGAAAATTAAAATTTATTAGAAGTTTAGAAACAAAAAAAAAAATCAGTTTTTAATTTCTAACCAAATTCCAGTAGCGGAGGTGTGATCATCGATCATTATTTGCCAAAAAAATATATGACCCTGTATAATATTACAAATAAAATAAGTCATCATATGCGGTATTATCTTATCTTAACTTTTTGTTTCTTTATACATTTTTGTATTCCAAACGGATTAACAATCAAATTGATTCATTTTTGATCAAATGTATTTTTACATAATTAATTAAATTACTTATCTTATGGAGACCATGCAAAACAATAATAATAGGAAACCGTCATCTTATTTAATACTGTGTATTGACAAATTAAGTTTTTTTTTTTAAATATTAAATATTTTTACAACATGCTTCTACATATTCAAATGCTGAAATTACCAATATTGTTTATATTTATGGCCTTGCAAATGGAAATGGTACTGAGACTAGGCGAATTTATATGGAAGGATTTTCAAATCATCTAACTCCAAATCCAAGAATGTTCAGAAATGTTTTTGAACGTCTTTCGGAGTCAGGATCATTTCAGAAATTACGAAATTGAAGAAAATCCAAATACTAGTACTAGAGCGATCACTGCAAATCCTAATGTAAATCATAAATTAGTTTGGTCCATTCCCAAGCATCAACAGATCCTGCTCATCTACAATTTTGCCACTGGATTTTGCAAAAATTAAATCAAAATGTTGAATTTACCGACGAAGCTGATTTTTCCAGAGATGCTATAACGAACTTTCACAATAAACACGTTTGGTCTAATGAAAACCCTAATGCCATAATAAAATTTCGATATCAACATCAGTTATCTTTGAATGTATTATTGGAAATTTTCTTGTGGCCTTACTTTTTACCAAGAACTTTAACCGGTGCCTCCTAGAGACATTTTCTTGAAAACAATATTCCCTATGCCCTAAGATAAAAAATGCGGTTTATACACAACAGGGCTCCCTCATATTTTAGTTTGACTGCTCGTGAATTTTTAAATAAGATATTCGGTAGTAATTTGATTGTATAAAGCACTCAAGAACCAGGTCAACCTTGGACATCCAGACCACCAGATATGAACTTTATTGATTTTTTTGTTTGGGCGCATCTCAAGACATTAGTTTATAAGGCTCATATTGAATCTGAGGAGCCCTTACGTAAATCAACTATAGCTGGTTGTGATGTGATAAGAGCTACTCCTGAAATATTTGCACGTGTTTGAGCTGCAATTTCAAGAAGAACTGAAACATGTATTTTGGCTGAAGGTGGTCATTTCCAAATGTTCCATTGTTATAATAAATCATAGCAAAAGTAATTCCATTATTAATTAATTATTTTACAAATATTTTACGTATTGTAATGAGTATCGTAAAAATGCATCTTGATCAAACAAATCAATTTTGTTGTTAATCGATTTGGAATACAAAAAAAAGTGAAGATAATACAATGATGGATATGATAACCTATTTTATTTGTAATATTATACATGATATATTTTTCTTTGGCAAATAATGATCGATGGTACCCACGCCTCCGCGACTAGTAAGTTTCCAAAGCTGGTAGTTTTTTGTTCCATACCTACGAAGTATGCACATCAAAATTTGGTTAGGTTATTTTAAGCGGTTTAAGAATTAAATTTTTGACATGCTGTAGACTGCCCTACGACCCCACATTTATATAATAAAGAACTTATTTTTGGCCACATAATACGCTCCTGGATTTTTAACCTTTACTTAAGAAACATCCTGTACAATGGCAGCATTTTCTCTTCAGCTTTAATTATTATACATTCTTATCACCAGTAATGATATCGCTGTGTAGTATATTATATAGAAGGAACAATTTGGTACGCTATGAATTTTTATTAAAGTATGCAGCTTTATAGTTTGCACTTTTTATGTATGTCCATAACCAAAAATTCTGCACTATATGACAATGTTTATACAGTCATATTATTGAGTATATTGAGAACAGTATTTAACTTAGTATATCATTTTAGGTAACGACGGACAAATGCTGCCAGAATCATATCCTGGCTTGCCAGGACAACAACCACAGGATGAGATTATCATACAGTCTTTGGAAGCGGTGGATCCACATAAAGTTCGCCTTGCTTTTACTGTTCCACATATAATAGTAGGTCTACATGGAAGATTCGAAGTTCGATATACACACAACAAAGAGTGAGTAACATCGCTACGCTAATAAACTGCTCCACAAAAGTTAAGGAAGTTCACAAATCTTGAGTTTATTTTACAGGTTGACAAGGTTTGGTCAAAAATATTTTTGATATGCATTTTCAGTTTTTGGATTCAGTTTTATTTTTGTTGATTTTAATACAAAATTCAAATTCTTAAAATAATTACAAAAAAAAGTTTAATACAGTTTATGTCTGCCTGGTAACGCCTTTGTATATTGTCTATCAGGTTGTTGGAATAGCCTTGTTCAATTTCTTACCACAGGCGTAGTAAAAGCCCTCTCACTTCCTGAAGTGTATGTGAGGGTGGTTGATGCGAATCTAACGCCGCTCTTTGTAGTTGGTCCCATGCATGCTCAATTGGCGGCAGTGGCAAGTGCGGAATATCATGAAATTCCAGGGCATGGACAACAATTCTCGCACGATGAGATCGCGCATTATCCATTTGGCCTAGTTGCAGCACCAAACAAAGGGATGACATTGTTGCTGACTTGTTCGACGTAGATTTGTGCATTCATGTTTCGATCAAGCACCAACAACTCTGTACGCCCATTAAAACAAATGCCTCCCCAAACAGCAATTGTATCACCTCTGAATGGATGAACTTCTTGAACAATACAGACCTCCATTGATCATTTCAATTCATGTGTTCGTTAGCCCATTGTAACCAAAGTTGCATATGATTTTGTGTCAGTGGAACCCTGCTTAAAAGTCGTCGTGAACGTAGATTAACATCTCGCACTGCAGGACCTGACAAGTACTCAGAGGCTCTCTACTGGTCGATTCTGTTAGAAACCAGTATTGTGCAGGGGTAGTAGATCCTGATCGTCCACTCCTCGGTCTTTCAGTGACATTCCTGTTTATTTTCAGCTGTACTAAGTTTACGTCTAGGCATTATTGCAAAACAAAATTTTTAGGTTTTGAATAAGAGTTAACAATATAAACTGGAAACAACGACTGATCCAAAGTTCTTTAAAAGACCAAAGGTAAGAACTATCCGAAAACTACAAAAGTCACTCAATGATGAGCAAAAAAATCACTCAGATAAGGAAGTAAACATTTTACTTATTATCTAGAAGCATTTGGAAAACAAAAACGTCAACCTTTAAAAGAAATTTCTATATTTGTGAACTGCCTTAACTTTTTTGGAGCAGCTTATTAGTAGATTCTATTTAAAGAAAATTAATTCATTTTATTAAAACAAAAATGTTAAACATCGCACGTATATCTTGAACGAGAAATTTTGTCATTATGGGCTTTACTGTCTCCTTAAATTCTTTGAATGTTTATGATTCGGAATATTTTATTGTCCAGAACTCTAGGTATTATTACCACAATTGGGAAAACAGCGAAAATTAACTGTCATGATTACTTTCAATGATTTTGCAGCTAATTGAGAATGCAAATGATACAGTGTTCTTATAAATTTCGAACACAAATTGCATAGACCTGTTTTGAGTATATGTAGATAATATGTTATCCCACGTACAGCCTTCAAGTCAATTCGAATTAATTCAAGTACCATTGCTTTATTCCTTGCCTTTACATGCATCGTGCATTACAGTCAAGTAAATATTCAATTAAACTACTTAGATATCATGTTAGAAGTACCACCTAGAAAGTAATAGATTCATAACCAGTTTACATAATTCTCTTTCTGGATATGGGACCAAAGACCATTTGATAAGATATAGAATTGAAGACGATTTTTTTCTACTATTTTAAAAAGTATTGAGATATTAATATGTATATAACTTTAATCTTGATGCACTGATTTTAACTTCAATAATTGAGCCTCGTGTATGATACGTTACATTGCTGCATAGGTCGTGGAAGTCCTAGACCTCCATCTCTTCCACGAATCGGTTTCAAATTTCTCTCGCTCTGCACTACACTTGCACTCACTGCACACCGCTGTAAAAATACCTGCATTTAGCACATGTTTACCGGGCATTCGTTCTGCTAAAGCATTTTCACAGCGTAATAAATTGAAACGATATCCATCAACTCCGAGTTGTTACTGTACACGTAAGCCATTTTTAACACTTGAAAAACTAATGTAAACACTGGCGTCATAAAAACTTTAGTGCCTACAAAAAGTAATCGGATTTTAATATTCGGACTCGCCTGTCTAGAGACTACATTGGCCCAGCGATATAAAGGTTGAAAATACTACAATAATGTTTTACTCGGAAACTAAAAAGATTTTATAATTTTTTTTACTATATCGACTACATTTTTCATGACGTATCTATTCCCAAATTCTTTTAGATATGATCTGAATCACCCCGTATATAGTATTTAATATAACACGATTGAATACCGCTCTTGGTATATCCTCCTGGCTTTGTATGCATTTCCGTCGGCAACCCCATAAGTAAAATGCATGTCAGCTAATACACCGATTGTAAAATTTACCATTTTTTATGAAATTTTACCTCCTGCTCTAATAATAATTTTTTAATAATGAAAAATCAATGTCAGCTTTATTGCGAAAAGAAGCGTCAAACATTATGACACTTTACCTAGCCTACTAATTTTTATTTCATTTGCTTTAAAGGGCTAATTATAATGAGCTTACAGTTTTTTCTATTCAAATATTTAATATCATGCCTACGTGAACGTAATTTGTGAAAGTAGGAAATTAATTTTTGCCCCACAAAAAGTGTTTTCACGCATGGTGGGTGTCTACAAAATGGCAACAAAATATCAAAAGCAGTCTTATGAACTTGGGGAAAAAACTTTTTTTGGTTTTAATTTTTTTACGTGAAAATGGTGCGTCGTACGAGACGACTTCTAAGGACCGAATTTGCTGTAAAATAAATGGAGATTTTAAAAATAATTTTAGTTTTTAGAAAAAGCAGTGGCGTACCATTTTTTTCTTCAAAAATGTTTAGTTCAAACCTCGTACGGACGTCATTGGCAAAGGTTTTAAAACATTTTTTACATCAAACAATGCTCCTTAATGATTAATATGTGTGTACAAAATTTCATAAAAATGTCTGGAGTGATAAGAAAATTATAATAAAAAAGTAAATTTTTTCTTGAAACTGTAACACTCTGTAGCTCAAAAATTGAGAGGTTTAGGACATATGTTAATACTAAGTTTTCTTTTTAAAATGACCCTTAAGTATCGGCATTCAATTAATAAACACCCTGTATAATAAATAATATATAAAACGAAAATTTATGTAATGCATAATTTACAAAACACTCTTCTAGATATTCTAGACAAAGTTTCATTCTGTGAGACGACAACCTGTTTTTTTATTATAGGAAGGTCATCTTTGAAATTCCATCCATGAATTGTTTTTGTATTTTGTATCATCAACCTGTATCTCATCTTTCCGCGAGTTTCCACTTATTTCCATTTCGCAGTTATATGTTCTTCTTTGCCACTCTTTATTGCACTACTCACAGACATTCGTAATAAGAAACTACATATTTAAACTGCATCACTTACACTCATATTTTGGTCTCACGCCATACTTCCTTCATACACGCCATCATCCGATATTGCTTACTTGTTAGATTAGGGCGTTTACGATTTTACGAAAATACGTTGTAGAGCTTGAATTATTCTCTATTATTAAGAATACAAATACAAAATCACTTATAAATTAATTACATTCATAATTAAATTAGCGTAGAGATATACAAGAAATTTTTCTCTCATACACACGTCCATGTTAGTTGAGTGTGGTGGGGTCTGTCACGGCATAACTATCAATAGAAATCGTACATTTCGATATGTCTCATGCGTATTTGATGCAACAGAAGCGTGTAGTCGGATATGCCCTCAGATATATGCGGCACTTATCATATTTTATATGATAAATATAGAGGCTGCATGCATTTCTCTTTGTCTTGACTGCTTTAAAAGATGAGTGGGTTTATAATATGAATCACTCCAATACTTTGGGCCTCGACTATACTCGAATATCAGAGGCTGCAATAGAACTAAAACATAGTTTTAATATTAGTTACATGCATTCATAATTTAAATGTTATCATTTTTAGTGAAAAAGATCTGGATTCTTGGATGCTGACGGTATTTGCACCACCGAATGACCTCATAGCAACTCCATCACTGGAATTCGATCTCACGGATCTGAAGGCTGATACTGAGTACAGCATAAAAATTACCGTAACTCTGCGTGATCTCCATAACATGCCTACTAGTAAAATATATAAAATCAAAACACCAAAAGAAGCGGCGCCACCAGTGATCCCAATAGATCCAGATTTAGCTATTACGGATATCAACGCCACTTGGGTAACGGTAGTGTGGAGGGCATTTACTCAATACGAATTGCAGTTCATCGACGGCATTCAATTACGCTACAAGGAAATTGATGGCAGGATATACACCGCAACTCCTCTAATACATAGAGCGGTTACCAGATACACCTTAGAGAAACTTAAGTCGAACACAAAGTACGAAATCGGAATTTACTTCATACCATTCCCTGGTCAGATGACTGAATTGCGCGCTGAAAATATGTTGCACTTCACGACTGCTAATGAAATTGACACCTACGGCTTCAATGTTACTTTGGAAATTTCGCAAATCAAATCTCAAACTGTGGAGATATCATGGAATGGTGTACCTTATCCGGAGGATAAATATGTCAACATTTATAGGGCTATATATCAAAGTGATTCTGGTAAGGAGGACCAGAGCACTTTCAAAATCGCCAAGAGAGATTCACCTACTAAAACTATTATTAGGGATCTCAAGCCGGGTACCAGGTACAGGTTGTGGTTGGAAGTGTACCTTACCAATGGTAAAATTAAGACCAGCAACGTGGAAGACTTTATTACCAAGCCCAGAGTAGCTCCAGCTCTTGGTTCTTCCACACAGCAAGGTATGTTTTACTTTATATCCCATTTTTTTCGATGATATCTATACTATATTACGATAACAACTATTAACAATATTATTAATGCTTTAAATTATGAAGTACTTAATTCTTACTTTGTAAATAGAAATTATTTCGATGAAACGTTAATTTAGCAGATTTTATAGCATTTTTTAAGCGAAGTAACATTTGTGTGATTCATTTTTGACGTCAACAGCATAGCCAAATTTTTACGAAGTGTCTGTCGGTAGATAATTTTCAAAATCTTCCTCATTGATCATTTGAGTTTGAAATGATATAAAACCATGTTACTTTATACAAAAATGTGACACAAAGTTTTCAGTAAACCATTTTTGTATTGAACATAAGGTCGATTGTTCCTTTTGAAGAGGGAAGAAGTACGTTACACATATTAAGTCGGTATATCCATACTCTTCACATTTCTTCACGCAATAAACATCTTAATAGCCTGGCCTGACTGAAAATATACTTAGGAATTTAAAACTCCCAAGAGAAAATTAGCATCTACTACATCTTAAATAGTTTTAACACTACAATTATTATAAGTAGTTGTCGAATTTATCATACGAAAAAAATAGAATACTAAAAATTTAAGATGTTAGAAGTTTGAGCCATTACTTCAACATACGATAGGTTAAGCAGAAATGAGCAAAAAAGTTGTATATTACATGGGCGTAAGTTAAATCGTTTTTAAAATATATCAAGTTGTAACATCAGGTAATTTTATTACAATTCAGCAACAGTTTTTGGCGTCAGGCGTCAGTACTTGAATCGAGGTGACTATATCGCTGTGGGTTCGACCCCCGCAGCCGGTAGACCGTATATAAGTTATATTCGTGGAGAGTATTGGCACCCTCTCTGCGAGTATGACATTTGACTACCCCCATAATTAATGAGGTTTTCCAGGTTTCCCTCATTCCTGCACTGAATGGTGGTTAGGGCCTACCAACGTAAGTCGTTCCTGGGCGCAAATGCGGCCTGTTTAATAATAATATGCAGCCCCCTCTCCCGCACAAGTCTTCGACTTCTGGGCTTCTCTCGTGATTAGAATGAGGGGTAGAGATATTATTATTATTATATTATTTAGTAATTTAATGTTTGAAACAGGAACATATTTTTAATAAAATATAAATTTGGAAAACGCGACTTTCAGTTAATTTTACCAACTGCAATATTTTCTATCATTTTAATCACTAATTGATGATTTTGATGATTTTTTTGTGTATTTTATTGTATACCATCGTCTGCTAAAATTATGGCACACAAATCTCTAACACCCAGTATATGCAGTATTTAAGAAATCACTGTTCAGCATGTTTGAATAATCAATACAACACATATCAAATGCTCAAGGACGTGCTATCGAAAATCATAGGATCATTTTGTAATGAAGACAGTGTTAAATCTTTATTGGTGGCTAAGCAAAGTATAAAGAAAATACAAATTAGGAGACAAAAACAAGTGGTGCCTCTACTAGATCAATGAAATATTATTCTGAATTATGAGTGAAATCATCGTCGACTACCTAGAGATTGATTCCATAGATGTGTACTTTTGTTTGGTCTCTAACAAGTTAACTAAATTCTTATAAAAATATAGTAGTGAATATTTCATTGCATATGGCCCTTGAGTATATACACCAAGAGAGTCAGTCATAATTCCCGTTAGATGTCGTACTGTGTAACAATACGCATTTATTCAAATGAAGGAAATAAAGCGCTACTATTTTAATCTGCAAAAAACTGAGAAGGCGTTTCGAGGGCGTGGCCGCGTGACCCTTTTTCATTTACCTGCCTAAATAATAAGATTGTGGCAATATATTTATATTCAAACCACAAATCATAAAGTTTGAAACATAAGCAGTTTATTTTATTGCATTAGAGAAGTAAGAATATGAACTGTTAACTTAAAAAAAACAGAAAAATAAGATTGTAAAAAAGAAATTTACAGTTTCTATTTTATTTCCTTTAACCACATTAAGATAATTCAAATGAATTCCATATACCTACTTCTATAAAGAGACATATAGGACTACAGATTATCGTGTGAGTTTCTCTTACTGCATAAGATGCATTATTATTTTGCGAAAAAACCAAAATGTTTTGTCAACAAAAAATAAGAGAAAAATTCATCATTAGACAATGTTAGTGCGGCGCCCTTTATTGTTAAACCTGATTTAATACTTAAATTATTTTTATTTTTCTTAAAAAATGTTTCCCTACCAAATTTGGTGACAATCAGTTGAGCGATACTCGCCCTATTACAAAAAAAAGAAAATACAAATAAAAAAATTTCAACTTTGACACCTTGTATCTTTTTCCACAGCAATATTTTACTAAGATATATTTAGCTATATCTTCATATTTCCTCCCAATGATGTTACTCTTCTATGTCCCCTTATTAATGGCCCACCCTGTATATTTTTATCGACATGTATTGAATGACTTCTTCACTTGAATTTACCAAAGCTGGAGGAGTATGATAAAAGTGTTATCTGGCAGTTAATATATTTTAAAGTTTGACTTTCATTGATACGTGAAAGTGAATATGAACTGAATAACTGCACTTCTGTAATTTGTTTGTTTTCTGTAAATATTAGAATATTTTTATTATTAAATCATGTGATGGAATTACTATAATTACTTAATCAGAATTCAAAATCTATCATTATAGTCGATTTTCGCCTTGCGGAAAAGTTTTATTTCTGGAATGTTTCATCTAGTTTTATTACATTTTAAAAATTAACATTTATTTCCTACCTGCTTCTTCATGACTAACACATTCCCTTAATAATAAATTAAACACTTAAACAGTAATCCTATTGAATGGCATTAAAGTTATGAATTTTAAGTATATACAAGCTTTTGAAATAATAATGACACTCTCTCAGAACAGTTTTTGAACTTCTGGAAGTTCTGAGTAGAAATTTCATTAAATCTATATTGGTAAGTGAAACAACTAATTACTAATATTAACAGTTGAAATTAGATTCCATTGCAGATACGTCAGCAGTTCAAAAGAAATAGCAAAATTTAATTTAAAGAGTGTCATTATTATTGCAAATCATTGTACATAACATAATATGTATGAACCAATCATCTTCGATGGGAGGAGCTTTCAAAATTATTTATCCAAATTCATGTCATTTTAGTACCTAATATTGCGTCATCTATTAGCAAGTAGTCCAAGCGTAAACGTTCTTTTTGAGTTCGTTTCCCATTCCGCGAGAATTGGTTTCCCATTCAGGCCAACAAGGTCTCCCACTAGATTGACCCGTCTTAGTGTATATAGCCAAGGATATGGCTTTATGAGACATCCAAAGCATTTAGAAGTTAAAATGCGTCACAAAAGCAGCATGGTATGATGCTGTAGATAACTTTCAGACGAGGGTACTGTATCTCAAATACTGTATGCGAGATTCAGAATCGCATCCAGCAAATACATGTGTTTAAATGGACTCTATCCTACTTGAGGGCTGCAAAATTTCGTAATTCTTTGTATTTATGTCATTTTTTAGGTGAAATTGTATTATAGGGTCAAATGGATTATTTTAATTTTAATGTAAGACAAATTTCTACTGCATGTATATCGTGAATGCCAAGTATGCTCGTAACCTTTCTGATTTAGATATAATGGTTCGGTTCGAGATATATTGAACTACTTGGGGGGTGTATAACCTCTAAAAGAAAGTGAGGTACATAATTTTGTCTGGGGTAGAATGCGAGAAGCCCCATGTTGTCAATAGCCTGGGTTTACAGCGTCTGCTTTAGTTGAACCATGAAATAACAATCATTTCCTAAATCGAGAAAATTGGCAGTGTAATATGTAATACAGATTTAAGAACATTCTTAAATAATTCACAACATATCCTTGCTATAATTACCTGGCATAAAATCCTTGATAAGGAAAAGTTTGCTAAATACTTTCATAGGTTTAGTTATCGGTTTTTAGATTTCCAGTTAAATTTTCCACTGCTTACAGAGTTTCGGGTTTACGGGAACTTACGCGAAGTTTATGCAGGGAAATATCAGAAGTAGGTACAGTAAAAGCAGCATTGGGCATATGTTTTGCATTTTTATACCCTTTTTATAACTAAATATCGTACGATCTCAATAAAGTTTGCGAAATTACTAGAAAATACAGAAAATTTCCACTTCACCTACTCATACAAAAACAGATTTGTTGGATTGTTTTTCACCCCCGCACTAGATTTGTTACAAATTGTCTTATGCAGATTCTATACTTTTTTTCATTCTAGATAAAATTATACTATTTTCAAACTGATACTATTTATACAGAAAAAATGTTAGAGAGGTATTAAAAAACACACAAAGCTTTACTCTCCAATTTAGCAAGTAATTTGTTACTCACTCTTACAGCAGTCCTGAATTCTGTCAACAGATGTCAGTCACTTCTGAGAATCAGTGCCCTCGTCTGAAAGAAGTCTTACAGTCATAAAGCACAATTGGTTGATAGGAACGCTAATGTTTTATTCTGACCATGTTTTCCCTACCACATAATTCATGACACGTGGAAACTATGAAATTATAATTTATTGATGTAATATTTGTTTTCAGATAAGTTATCAAGGGCGGAAATCCTAGAATCCAAAGGAGACTATTACGGGCCTCTAGTAATCGTTGCTATACTCGCAGCAATTGCTATTCTAAGTACCTTAATACTTTTATTGATTCTGGTCCGAAGGCACAATCAGAATAAGGCTGCAATCACACCTCCATCGACGAGAATTAGCCAATCTGCTTATGACAATCCGACGTATAAGGTCGAAATTCAGCAAGAAACAATGGGTAAGGTTTTTAAATTAAAAATATATTTATTTAAATTGTTTATTTATTATTTCTTTTAAATATTTCTCTAGTTATTGTTTAATCTCTTCCAACTGATAGCTTATTTTAATATATTGTCTTGTTTCAGGATTATGAAGATCCCCAAACCAGAAACATCCCAACAACGTTTGTATATATAATTTAGTTGATAAGTTAGAATTCCTAATAAAAGTTTATTTAATAATAAGCAATACATTATTGTGTAATATAGTATCTATAAATTATATATTTATTATGTCCTATCTTTTAAATAATAAACTAAATATAACTTCATGGCATATTAAAATTCTTCGATGTATTGCAAAATCTTGTTCATTTCCTCTTGTTCTTCGTCTCTTTTTCTTCTCTTAACGAAAACCACACTGGCTGCTGTAGTGGTTGTAGTCATCCCATAGACCTGTTGCTTATACTTTAAAGTGTGGATTAGTTTCTAAAAAATGTAATTTTTAATGATATAATTGAATTTTGTCACACAAATAATATGACTGTATATTTGTAAATTATATGTTTTCTAGAATTTATAAACGTTGTTTTATTTTTCGGTTTTAAATGAAAAATTAAAGCAATAATCTTGCTCTGTTGATAAAACATATTTGCAATTTTGAATATATTATAGTGGACCTAACAAATGTAAATGGAATTTAAAGTAAAGCAAACGTGATAAATATTGCTTCACAAAAAAAAATAAATTTCTTTAGTATTACTTAATATAGGTAATAATAACCAACAAGATCTTATGATGTTTGACACATTATGTGAAGTAACAAAATATTATATAAAAAATAATCAATAAATACATAATGCACGAGGGAGTGTGTGTAGTGCTAATATCTAAAGCGTTCATTATAGTTATCAACTTAAAATTTTTGTTTTATATTAAGGAACTTAAGAGCACGTGCCCGTCCAGATGGAAGTTTTTTAATGTAATGGACAAGGCTGATAATTGAGCCAATCTAAATGCACATAGTAATGGTAAGAAAATCATTTAATAGTGGCTATAAAGTCACTTATTTGAAATAGAAAGAAATATTTTCTATAGAACTAGTCGCTGAAAATCTAAGAAGCTCCAATATAGATATTTGCTAGGGTGAAAAATTACAAAAGCTGCTATAATAAACAGGTAGGTTTGCAGCAATGAATCAAAAGTTAAAACAAAACTTTTTAACTACTAGTAGGTTCCTTTAGCAAAATGATTTTAACTATGGCATTAATGTAACTTTTCTGGAGCCTATTTAATGCAGATATTTTTTTGGGAATAATCAATATCTACTTATAGCCACTATTTTTCTCGAAAACAGCATCAGCTACAAAATTGAAATTGGTGATATAAATTAGCAACAACATATCCATCACCTGTTTGTGGCGGCCGCTGAAGTTATAGGACGTTTTCGAGGTTTCTCCCGTAGGTATAGGTAATAAGAAATTACTTACGATAACTAATTTTATTAAGAAAACCGCAAATGTTAAAAATCCTATTGTCATTAAAGCATTTCTTTAGTATTACTTAATTTAGGTAATAATAACCAACAAGATCTTGTGATGTTTGACACATTATGTGAAGTAACAAAATATTATATAAAAAATAATCAATAAATACATAATGCACGAGGGAGTGTGTGTAGTGCTAATATCTAAAGCGTTCATTATAGTTATCAACTTAAAATTTTTGTTTTATATTAAGGAACTTAAGAGCACGTGCCCGTCCAGATGGAAGTTTTTTAATGTAATGGACAAGCCTGATAATTGAGCCAATCTAAATGCACATAGTAATGGTAAGAAAATCATTTAATAGTGGCTATAAAGTCACTTATTTGAAATAGAAAGAAATATTTT
Source organism: Monochamus alternatus (assembly GCA_037114965.1). Lineage (NCBI taxonomy): Eukaryota > Metazoa > Arthropoda > Insecta > Coleoptera > Cerambycidae > Monochamus > Monochamus alternatus. Next base: position 91,627,899 of record CM073427.1, on the reverse strand, counting down.
CTATAGATCTAGTCGCTGAAAATCTAAGAAGCTCCAATATAGATATTTGCTAGGGTGAAAAATTACAAAAGCTGCTATAATAAACAGGTAGGTTTGCAGCAATGAATCAAAAGTTAAAACAAAACTTTTTAACTACTAGTAGGTTCCTTTAGCAAAATGATTTTTACTATGGCATCAATGTAACTTTTCTGGAGCCTATTTAATGCAAATATTTTTTTGGAAATAATCAATATCTACTTATAGCCACTATTTTTCTCGAAAACAGCATCAGCTACAAAATTGAAATTGGTGATATAAATTAGCAACAACATATCCATCACCTGTTTGTGGCGGCCGCTGAAATATGTTATAGGACGTTTTCAAGGTTTCTCCCGTAGGTATAGGTAATAAGAAATTACTTACGATAACTAATTTTATTAAGAAAACCGCAAATGTTAAAAATCCTATTGTCATTAAAGCTCCTTCATTAGATGGAAAATCCATGTGACCATCATCATCATCATTATAACCTCTAGCTTCAGCAAATACTTTGGGTTTCCACAAATGTGTAATAAGTCCCTCTGAAACAGTCAGTTTATAAGTTTGTACACTTTACACAGCCTCCAAAGGTATTCCATGAAATCTATGGGCGATAGATGCTGTTTGAAGAAATTGTAATCTTAAAATATTTAAATTTGTAGATAATAAAACAAGCAAACAAATCAGTATACATTTCTTTAATTCAAACATCGTCTGCTAAATCACAGCAGCCGTGCCACAGCTTAAATAACAATCAGTTCGCACCATATTATATTTAAGAAAAAATATAGGTACACATCATTATACAGGGATGGCCAGAAGAACGGAATAAAATTCATATCTTTTGAATGAGTTAATTTTATAAAAACTCCGAAACACGTTAACCGATCTTGATTTTTTCCCATCTAAATATCTTCGAACATCAATACCAAAATGTGGGAGAGCGCCATCTTGTTGGAACCAAATTCTTCCATTCGGTATATCTGGAACAATGTCATGAGGAAAAATCACAGCTAGAGCAGGTATCAGGTCAATTGTTAGAAAATGCAGGTAGCGTGCGGCAGTAAGATTTTCTTCAAAAAAGAATGAGCCCAAGATTCCGTTGTTGATGATACCTACCCATACATTAACTTTCTGTGGGTGCTCCGTATGCGATTCGTATGTCCTGGGACCAGAAGCGATAGTTCTGCCTGTTTATCACTCCTTATAGGGGTGGTAATTCTCTTGTTCTAAAAATATTCGAATTGCAGTTCGAGAAGCATCGTGATTGCGAGCCAATGAAACAGTTGAAGTATGAGAATTTTCAACAAGTTCTAATGTATGTAATTTTTTACTGTATTAGAAAGGTATTTCAAACTAATATATATCAAATCTCCTACAATTCCATGAATGAAGTCTCTGCTACCAGACATCAAGGTATGCTAATGAACAATTCCACAGATAAAGCTCTAATGTAATGTCTAATTTTTAATGTCTAATTTAATGTCTTTTCTTCATTCAAAGCACGTGCCCGTCCACTTTTGGCAAAGTCTGTACTGTACCGTGTTCCTCAAATTTGTGAAACATTTTACTAACTGTCCATTGCTAGATTTGGTTTTCGGGATATTTCGCATTAAATAAATCGCGCACTTTAGCCTGACTTCTTATTTTGTCTCCACATCCAAGTAATATCAAGATTTCGATGCGTTGTCTTTCCGACAATACCATTGCGATTCAATAAATAACTTGATTTTGACACAATAGTAACGTTTCGAACTCCAGTTTACAACAAAAGCGAAAAATTAACCAGAAAGCCTGGCAAGTAAGTGATACCAAAAAAAAACGCAAACGAAATAGATATCTTTTTTGCGTTAGCAGTGATGGGTACAGTTACAAATTCTTTATTTTATTCTGTGCAAATTCATGGAGGATAACACTGAAGATAACCCTAAAACCTTGCTATTGACAACATGAAACTTGTTTATATGGTATGGCTGGATTTGGTTTTTTATAAGCCTTTCAACAAGCCTCCTCATGCCTTATGTTTCCATTTGAAAAAAAAGTAGGGATAGCTGGGGGTTAGGGGGTTGAAGAAAAATTAATTATTATATAACCGAAAGATGAGAAAAAAAATCAAGATCACTTTAAGGTATTTCAGCGTTTTTAAAAAAATTCACTCATTCAAAAGATATGAATTTTATTCCTTACTTCTGGCCATCCCTGTATTATATAAACATATTATCTAAAAACATATCAAAAATAAAGTCTGATATAAAATAAAAGTGTAATAAAAGAATGATTTCGAAAAAAAATGAAAAAGATTTTGTCATATTATTAGTTTATTTTTATTTATATTCCTAAAATTACTGCTTATCATCTTGAGAGTAAGTAAAATAAATTCTAACTCTTAAATATGTACTTATACCAAATTTTACGACAAAATATTCGGGAAAATCTGGATATGAGATCAAATAACACTGTTCGAAATTTGTGTCACAGAAATGTGATTGGATTATAGAATGTTTATCTCAGAGACGATTAGCATGGGCTGCGAATAGGTATGATCTGAAAAATCCTTTGACCTTCCCTCAAGTGACGGAAATAACGTAGGAACTGCATTTTTATTCAACCGATTGCGAAGATGATTCATAAACATGCTGGGTTCAAAATGATCCTCACACAACCGACTACTTTTATCCACTCTATTAAGGTTCTCTAAAAGATCTTCTCTGTGGCATTTCAAACCATGTTGTTAGGTAATCGGGAAAACTAAAAAACCAGATATTCGATCACCTATTAGGATCACTAGGAAAACTAAAAAAACTTTTGTCACAGTTATATCGTTTATTTTTACAGTCTTTAATGGCACAAACATGTCCTGTCTTCTTTTCACTCATGATGAAGTATCAATAAACACAGGGTAGCACAAACAGTTCGCACAAACATAATAAAATCAACAAACCACAAAACACTCGTGCTCCATTGACGGAGCCGTCGAACGGATGACTACGTGCATACAACCACACACCATGGAGGCATGCGCAAACGATGTGCGCGAGACACTGCTGCTCATACGAGTCTATGAGCTGATCGCTATTTAAGCCGTGACCGTGCTTTATCCGCAGGCGGCACGATTTAGCAGGCGATGATTCAAATAGACCATCAGTTGGAAAGAAATTTATTTAGCAAAATTCAGTAAAAAATTTGAACTTGTTAAAACAAGGTGGGTACACAACTGTCTAGGCAATGTTTTCTGAAAAGATATTCTTATAATCAATAAATTGGATATAAAATCATGGGAGTAGCCAGGAATTTTCCTAGGGGGTAGTATTTGATAAATAACAGCCAACTTTTACTTACTTATATTCGCTAGAAGGCGATCTCTTAAATGTTTCAATACAGACATTTTGCTCTTATGGGTCTTCTTAAATTTTAATAAATTCTTCTGAATTGTTTTTAAAAACGGAACGAATTCTTCGATACCGACAGATTCTGTTTTGTCATAATCTGGATAATCATCGGATTCATCCAAAAATTCTGTATTTGTACCATCAGGGCTGATCGTCTGTGTGACTATTTTTCCTTCAGCATCATCTTCGATAGAATCAGTAAAAGTTTCGTTTTTCATATACGATGGTGTTGACGTTGTAATAACTTCAGTTTTTGTAAATGGACTTTTCATGATATTTTCGTAGCTTTCCGTTGTGACTAAACCTACATTTTTACTACCTAAAAAAGTATAAATATTGATACTAAATGTGATACATCATCAATGGTACAGTAGTAACAATAAAGGGAGGAAAGATAAAAAAAAGTGTTACAGAATTTTTAGTATAGCTAAGAAATTCAATAAATCCGTTATATCTTTAAAGTTTTAGAAAAAAATTGTAGCAATTTATGAGAGTGAATGAACGGAAATGATATTTTGGTAGATCGAAACATGCTGTTATACCTATAATGAGAAAACTTTATAATACTGCATTAATGTAAAATTAAAAATTTCGATTACAGTTGCGGCAAGAATTCAGACGACTTTAAAACAATATTTTTTTGTAATCATTCTCAGTTGCAGTTTCTTAAATAGTTTGATGAAAATATAATGAATTTTTAATTTGATCTTATGACGTAAGTCGTCAGAATTATTGCCTCAACTATAAAACCAGCTTCAGAGAACGACGTACCTAGTGCGTATTGTTGCCAGCAACACTAAGTCACTTGTCTTTCAGCCAATAAAATTAATTGTATTCGTTGTTGAAGTCGAGTGAAGTTCAAAATTTCCAGCTACAACTATCCAGAGAAGCAACTTTTTTTGTACATAACATAACCAACATTATAAAATCTTTATCTCACTGAAATTAAACTGGTGGTGGGGATGTTGCCAGCAACACTACATTGTCTTCTGAAGCAGGTTTAACAAGAAACTTCAAAATTGTCTGTTTCTATGATTTATCAGTTTATTATTTTAGATATATGACATTTTATACAAAAGTTTTTAATGAAACTTTTATTTTCACTATTATTCCTTTGGGAAACGCACCACGTAATAAAATAATTACATTTTATACTTGATAAGATTTTTTTTAAAAAGTGGTTTTAGCTTAAAGGCTTTATGACACGGTGTAAAATTTTAAATAGCTTCTTATTTGATATTATAATTAAAGTGGTTCCTCCCGTATCATACAAGCAAAAACAGGTTTCTACATATAAAACTGAAAATTAAAACTTGTTTTATTTTTATAAAATTCTGAATACATTTTTATGTAGACAATAATATAACCTCCAGTGCATCCTATGTTTGCTTAATTTATATGTTATTGGTTATAATAACAATAATGATTATTATTGTTTATCAAAAACTAAATATATAAAAAATACTTATAATTCTATGCAAAATTTTGTATATAATTTTATACCGTGTCATACGGCTTTGAAGACAATTTCATGGAATTTAAATATTTTTCTGAATACATTCACTGTTTTAACCATCCCCTAACGTTCTTTTTTGTGAACGGATCTCATAAATATGCGTCGAAATTAAATTTTATAATCCAAACCTAGTCAAACGCAACCTTTTTTGGTACCAAAATGCAACAATTAGGAATTTTTTTAGATTAAAAAAAAATCAAACGAATTTACTCGAAAAAGGGGCCACATACCGTATGAAATGACCTCTACCAAATTTTAATTAGAAACTGGATGTAAGTTCTTAGATATCAGTAAAAAAAGTAATACTTTATCATTATATAACTTATAAAAGACGCGATTTTGGACTAAAGTCAAGTTGAATGACATTAATTTATTTTTTTTATCTCAATTCTATGGTTCAACTGCTTTCTGAAACACCGTTTGGTATATGGCTTCTACGCGTTTCCACAAATATATGTATTTAAGCAATATTTAATTACACTTGGCAAAATTTTAAACACATTCTTGCTGCGCTGAAATGTGAATATTTTTCACTGAACTGGTAATACCATTTAAGAGTTTTGTCTTTCTTATCGTTTTGAACTGTTTCATATAATAATTCGGTAAAATATGTCTATAAAATGTTGTAGGGGTGGCTAGTTTTTAAGTAGACCGCCTAAATTATTATAATAAACACAACTATGTTGTTAGCCATGTTTTTTTTTACGAATATAAAATGTAATACCTATTTTACGAAATTCAAATCCGCATATTATAATTTTTACTTACCAGATGCATATTTATTTTTTATAGGTGTAATTTCTACCCATTCACAATTCACTGTACACACAAATATAACAGTGCAAAGGTGCGATATCATTTTCTGTTTCGTATTGCGACTGAAATACTACTGTATACGGTTGACAATTACTCTAGCTGGAGTAACTGTGCAGTTAGAAGCGAACAGAGCAGAAAATTGTACGACGGAACTAACTAGATAGTGAGATTGTTGACACTGTAGATAAATAAAACTAAGAAATCATCTGAACATTTTATTTTTTATAAAAAAATTATAAATGAAAAATAGATTTATTACATTTTATTTATTTAAATGTATCTTTCATATTTATGTATAAAATTGTCTGTCTGCTTTGACTTGTGCCGGAACAGTCTTGTCCTCACGAATGCGAAATTCGCGGATATTCGCGCGATTTTCATAGTTTCTGATTTAAATTATCTAATGGCGGGAAAATCTCAATTTTTAGCGAAATTAGTTAAAAGTTAAGACTCTCCCATCATTAAATAATTTAAATTAAAAACTGCAAAACTGGCGCAAATATCCGCGAATTTCGTATTCATGAGGATCATTCTTATCACATCTTGAAGTTCTGGAGTGGTGTGAATTCTTCGTCTGTAAGTTGACCAAATGCTGCCTGTAGACAAAATAAGAAATATTAGTTTCGATAATTATATGTAATTGGAAAGAGCAAGTATGAGCTTTATTGTAAAAAATTATCCTCACCTAGTTCCTTGAAAAAATTGTAGTCCTTTCCATGTTTAGTTGTACCAGTTAAATCATACACCCAATTTCCAAATGTGGTAATGCTTCGTCCGTAAGTTTGCTGAATCCCATCTGTAGACAAAATAAGAAGTATTAGTTTCGATAGTTAAATATAATGGAAAAAGCGAGTATTAATTTAATTACAAAAATATATCCTCACCTATTTCCTTGAAAAAATTGCAGTTTTTTCCATCTTCTCAATGTACTCCAGTTCCATCATACAGCCAATTTCCAAATGTAGTAATGCTTCATCCGTAAGCTGATTGAATGCCGCCTGTAGACAAAATAGGAAGTATTAGTTTCGATAGTTAAATATAACTTGGAAAAGCGAGTATGAATTTAATTGTAAAAAAATATCCTCACCTATTTCTTTGAAAATTTTGCAGTTTTTTCAGTGTTCTCACTGTATCAATTTAATCATACAGCCAATTTCCAAATGTAGTAATGCTTAGTCCGTAAACTGAGTTGTAAAAAACATATCCTAATCTGTTTCCTTGAAACACCATAATCTTCTCCGTGTTCAGCTGTACCAGTTCCATCATACAGCCAATTTCTAAATGTAGTAATCCTTCATCCGTAAGCTGATTGAATGCCGCCTGTAGACAAAATAGGACGTATTAGTTTCGATAGTTAAATATAACTTGGAAAAGCGAGTATGAATTTAATTGTAAAAAAATATCCTCACCTGTTTCCTTGAAAATATTGCAGTTTTTTTCAATGTTCTCACTGTACCAGTTCCATCATACAGTCAATTTCCAATTGTAATAATGCTTCGTTCGTAAGCTGATTTGTAAAAAACATATCCTAATCTATTTCCTTGAAACACCATAATCTTCTCCGTGTTCAGTTGTACCAGTTTCATCATACAGCCAATTTCTAAATGTAGTAAAACTTCATCCGTAAACTGATTGAATGCCGCCTGTAGACAAAATAGGACGTATTAGTTTCAATAGTTAAATATAACTTGGTAAAGCGAGTAAGAATTTAATTGTAAAAAAAATGTTATTGTAAAAAAATATGCTCACCTATTTCCTTCAAAAAAATGTAGTCTTTTCCTTATGCAGTTGTACCAGTTACGTTATATAGTCAATTTCCAAATTTAGTAATGCTTTGCCGGTAAGTTGACAGAATGCTGCCCATAGACAAAATAAGAAGTATTAGTCTCGGTAGTTAAATATAAAAAAATATCCTCATCTATTTCCTTGAAAAAAATTGCAGTATTTTTCATATTCTCAGTTGTTCCAGTTCCATCATACTGTTAATTTCCAAATGTAGAATGCTTTGTCTATAAGTTGATTAAATGCTGCCTGCAAACAAAATACGAACTATTAGTTCAACATTACTTAAATATAATTCGCAAGTACAATGCCTGAATTTAATTATAAAAGATATATCCTTACCTATTTTTTTGAAAGAAATTCAGTATTTTCCATGTTTTGTTGTACTAATTACATCATTTGACCAATTGCCTAATGGCTTGCAGTTGTTTGCTGTTTGTTCACGATCCTATCATATATGCTAGTAGCAGTGGACAAGAAAACGAGAATGCTTCTTGATATGCGGTAATTCTATTATTTTGTTTGAATTAAATTGGATTTTTTTACATTGCCTTAAACCAAAATGTTTGCAATTCATCATTCATTTCTCATAACCCTTCATTCTGCTAAAAAGACTTTATTCGAAAAATGTATCACGCATGTCGTACTTCGCCTCAATACTAGAACATTCTCTTTGGGATACATTATGGAACAGACAGTTATGCCACCATCATGTTATCATTTTAACTCCATCTGCCACATGGATTTTTTCTGTGTTTTCTATATAAATTTTGTTTCATAATTCTCTCACCGTAATGTGAAACCGTTTAAGTCCTCTATAGATGTCTTATCATCTGCTACTCTGTCTTCTTCGTGAATTGCTTTCTCGACAAGAAAAAACCCTTCTTCTTCGATCCGACATCCATTAATTTCTTAATAGCAACTTTTGATAATATTCCACTTGAGTCGCCTCCCCATTATGAAAAAACTGTTATATTTTCCCATAGCCATATCCTTATAATCCGCTGCAACATGATCTTTCTTAACCATACCGTGGAAAAATAGTTTTATATTCTCGGTAGCTGGCTTTTAATCGTCCTTCAAGATGTCTTCCCGAACATACTGGTCACCATAGAAAAAGCACCTGTTCTTGCTCGATAGCGTCGCTGCCATAGAAATATCCGTTTGAGTTATCATATAGTCTTTGGCTATTGACCACTATGTCGTTTCTCTCCGATCACCTTATCGTTGACGAAAACTGTTCAATCACTAAAATTGCTTTCCGTTTTCGAATAATTATCTATCGATTATCAACCACACTACTTTACCGAATTGCCTTACAATGGCCACCATCGGATCATCCGTCTAGCTGTTTCTTGTTCAATCATCTTGGCGTTGTGGAAAACCATTTAGTGTGGCCTTCATGCTTCTTCCCCTCCTATCGTCTTGCTAACATAAAAACCAGCTTGCTATTTTTCACCGTATACCTCCCTTTAGCCACTAACAAAACACCGTTCCAATAACAGCCTTTCGGTCACAGCCGCGTCGTGTTCTTCCTCAATTACTCCAATAGCATGGAAAATTACGTATTTTCATTATCATATACGACATTTCAATCTCCTCATCAATGTGCAGGAGCCATTAATTTCCCAATAGCTGCCTTGTGATTCGTTGTAACGCTCTTCTATCCGACCGTTTTGCAGTTCATTCTCCAATAGCTACCTTTTTGGTCAACCGCCGCGCCGTGTCTTCACGAATCGAGTTTTGAACATCAACCACGCCACCATACTTTCGCCGCTGTGGGGTCGCCGTCCCAGTATCCGCCTTGTGGTCAACTGCCGCGCCGTCCTTTGGATCGGATTCCAAACGCCAAGCACGCTGCCGTGGAACCGCCGCCTCAATAAAAGCCTTCTAATCAATAGTCGCGCTATGTCTTCTCGGATAAGTTTCGAACGCCAAGCACGCCTCCATCCTTTCGCCGCCGTCCCATTATCCGCCTCTCGTGAACCACCGCTCCGTGTCTCCTTGAATCGCGTTCCGAACGCCAAGCAAGCCGCCATCCCAATATCCGCCTTCTGCTGAACCGCCGGCCCGTGTCTTCTTGGATTGGGTTCCGAACGACAAGCATGCCGCTATCCCTTCACCGCGGTGTAGCCGTCGTCCCAGTATTCGCCTTCTGGTGAACAGCCGCGCCGTGTCTTCCTGGATCGGGTTCCGAACGCCAAGCACGCCACCATCCCTTCGCCGCCATGAACCGCCGTCCCAATATCGCCTATGGTTAACCGCTGCGCCGTGTCTTCTTGGATCGGGTTGCAAATGCCAAGCACGCCACCATCCCTTCGCCGCTGTGGAGGGGCCGTATCCGCTTTCTGGTGAACAGCCGCGCCGTGTCTTCCTGGATCGGGTTCCGAACGCCAAGCATGTCGCCATCCCGTCGCCGCTATGAACCGTCCCAATATCGCCTCTGGTAAACCGCCGCGCCGTGTCTTCTTGGATCGGGTTCCAAACGCCAAGCACGGCGCCATCTCTTCGCCGCCATGAACCGCCGTCTCAATATCGCCTCTAGTGAACAGCGGCGCCGTATTTCTTGGATCGGGTTCCGAACGCCAAGCATGCTGCCATCCCTTCGCCGCTGTGGAGAGGCCGTATCTGCCTTCTGGTGAACAGCCGCGCCGTGTCTTCCTGGATCGGGATCTAAAAGCCAAGCACGCCGCCATATCTTCGCCGCTGTAAACCGCCGTCTCATTATCCGCCTTCTGGTAAACCGCGGCGCCGTGTCTTCTTGGATCGGGTTGCAAACGCCAAGCACGCCGCCATCCCTTCGCCGCTGTGGAGAGGCCGTATCTGCTTTCTGGTGAACAGCCGCGCCGTGTCTTCCTGGATCGGGTTCCGAACGCCAAGCACGTCGCCATCCCGTCGCCGCTATGAACCGTCCCAATATCGCCTCTGGTGAACCGCCGCGTCGTGTCTTCTTGGATCGGGTTCCGAAAGCCAAGCACGCCGCCATCTCTTCGCCGCTATGAACCGCCGTCCCAATATCGCCTCTGGTGAACCGCCGCGCCGTGTCTTCTTGGATCGGGTTCCGAAAGCCAAGCACGCCGCCATCTTTTCGCCGCTATGAACCGCCGTCCCAATATCACCTCTGGTAAACCGCGGCGCCGTGTCTTCTTGCATCGGGTTCCGAACGCCAAGCACGCCGCCACCCCTTCGCCGCCATGAACCGCCGTCCCAATATCGCCTCTGGTGAACCACCGCGCCGTGTTTTCTTGGATCGGGTTCCGAACGCCAAGCACGCTGCCATCATTTCGCCGCCATGAACCGCCGTCCCAATATCGCCTCTGGTGAACCGCCGCCCCGTGTCTTCTTGGATCGGGTGCCGAACGCCAAGCATGCCGCTATCCCTTCGCCGCTGTGGAGAGGCCGTCTCATTATCCGCCTTCTGGTGAACCGCCGCGCCGTGTCTTCCTGGATCGGGTTCCGAACGCCAAGCACGCCGCCATCCCGTCGCCGCCATGAACCGTCATCCCAATATCGCCTCTGGTGAACTGCCGTGCCGTGTCTTCTTGGATCGGCTTCCGAACGCCAAGCATGCCGCCATGAACCGCCATCCCAATATCGCTTCTGGTGAACCGCCGCGCCGTGTTATCTTGGATCGGGTTCCGAACACCAAGCACGCTGCCATCATTTCGCCGCCATGAACCGCCGTCCCAATATCGCCTCTGGTGAACCGCCGCGCCGTGTCTTCCTGGATCGGGTTCCGAACGCCAAGCACGCCGCCATCCCGTCGCCGCCATGAACCGTCATCCCAATATCGCCTCTGATGAACCGACGTGCCGTGTCTTCTTGGATCGGGTTCCGAACGCCAAGCACGCCGCCATCATTTCGCCGCCATGAACCGCCGTCCCAATATCGCCTCTAGTGAACCGCCGCGCCGTGTCTTCTTGGATCGGGTCCCGAACGCCAAGCATGCCGCCATCCCTTCGCCGCTCTGGAGAGGCCGTCTCATTATCCGCCTTCTGGTGAACCGCCGCGCCGTGTCTTCCTGGATCGGGTTTCGAACGCCAAGCACGCCGCCATCCCGTCGCCGCTGTGGAGAGGTCGTCTCATTATCCGCCTTCTGGTGAACCGCCGCGCCGTGTCTTCCTGGATCGGGTTCCGAACGCCAAGCACGCTGCCATCCCGTCGCCGCCATGAACCGTCATCCCAATATCGCCTCTGGTGAACCGCCGTGCCGTGTCTTCTTGGATCGGGTTCCGAACGCCAAGCACGCCGCCATCATTTCGCCGCCATGAACCGCCATCCCAATATCGCCTCTGGTGAACCGCCGTGCCGTGTCTTCTTGGATCGGCTTCCGAACGCCAAGCATGCCGCCATGAACCGCCATCCCAATATCGCCTCTGGTGAACCGCCGTGCCGTGTTTTCTTGGATCGGGTTCCGAACGCCAAGCACGCTGCCATCATTTCGCCGCCATGAACCGCCGTCCCAATATCGCCTCTGGTGAACCGCCGCCCCGTGTCTTCTTGGATCGGGTCCCGAACGCCAAGCATGCCGCCATCCCTTTGCCGCTGTGGAGAGGCCGTCTCATTATCCGCCTTCTGGTGAACCGCCGCGCCGTGTCTTCCTGGATCGGGTTCCGAACGTCAAGCACGCCGCCATCCCGTCGCTGCCATGAACCGTCATCCCAATATCGCCTCTGGTGAACCGCCGCGCCGTGTCTTCCTGGATCGGGTTCCGAACGCCAAGCACGCCGCCATCCCGTCGCCGCCATGAACCGTCATCCCAATATCGCCTCTGGTGAACCGCCGTGCCGTGTCTTCTTGGATCGGGTTCCGAACGCCAAGCACGCCGCCATCATTGCGCCGCCATGAACCGCCATCCCAATATCGCCTCTGGTTAACCGCCGCGCCGTGTCTTCCTGGATCGGGTTCCGAACGCCAAGCACGTCGCCATCCCGTCGCCGCCATGAACCGTCATCCCAGTATCGCCTCTGGTGAACCGCCGTGCCGTGTCTTCTTGGATCGGCTTCCGAACGCCAAGCATGCCGCCATGAACCGCCATCCCAATATCGCCTCTGGTGAACCGCCGCGCGGTGTCCTCTTGGATCGGGTTCCGAACGCCAAGCACGCCGCCATCCCTTCGCCGCTGTGGAGAGGCGGTATCCGCCTTCTGGTGAACAGCCGCGCCGTGTCTTCCTGGATCGGGTTCCGAACGCCAAGCACGCCGCCATCCCTTCGCCGTCATCCCAATAGCGCCTCTGGTGAACCGCCGTGCCGTGTCTTCTTGGATCGGGTCCCGAACGCCAAGCATGCCGCCATCCCTTCGCCGCTGTGGAGAGGCCGTCTCATTATCCGCCTTCTGGTGAACCGCCGCGCCGTGTCTTCTTGGATCGGCTTCCGAACGCCAAGCACGCCGCCATCCCGTCGCCGCCATGAACCGTCATCCCAATATCGCCTCTGGTGAACCGCCGTGCCGTGTCTTCTTGGATCGGGTTCCGAACGCCAAGCACGCCGCCATCTCTTCGTCGCTGTGATATCCGCCTTGTGGTGAACCGCCGCGCCGTGTCTCTCTGGATCGGATTCCGAAAGCCAAGCACGCCGCCGTGGAGCCGGCGCCCTAATATCCGCCTTCCGGTCAATTGCCGCGCCATGTTGAATCGGGTTCCGAACGCCAAACACGCGTTGTATCTTCTTGGATCAGGTTTCGAACGCCAAGCACGCCGCCATCCCTTCATCATTGTGGAGCCGCCGTTCCACCGCCTTCTGGTGAACCGCCGCGCCGTGTTGGATCGGGTTCCGGACGCCAAGCACGACGTCATCCCTTCGCAGCTGTGGAATCACCGTTCCAATATCCGCCTTTTGGTGAACCGCCGCGCCGTGTCTTCTCGGGTCGGGTCGCTTCGTTCCTATGGAAAAATTGTTACCTACCTCGATAGCCACCTTCCAAATGCCTAGCACGCCACCTTCTGAGTGCCTAATACACCGCCTTCCAAACGCCTAACATGCCACCTTCCAAACTCTTAATATGCCGCCTTCCGAACGCCGCTATGGAATTGCTGTCGCTGTCATGGACAAATCGTTCCCTATCTCGAAAACCGCCTAGTACGCCGCCTTCCAAACACCTAGTACGCTGCCTTCCGAACGCCGCTGTGGGACTGCTGTCCTAATATGCACCTTTCAGTCATCCGCCGTATCTTCCTTTCGGATCGGCTCGCTGCCATGGAGAAATCGTTCCATATCTCAATAATCACTTTCCGAACGCCTAGCACGCCGCCTTCCAAACGCCTAGTACCGCCTTCCAAACGCCTAGTACCCCTCCTTCCAAACACCTAATATGCCGCATTCAAAACGCCTAATATGTCGCCTTTAAAACGCCTAGCTGATCGTCCGATGTCTTCCCTTCGGATCGCCTCGCTGCCATGGGAATACTGTTCTATATGTTGGTAGCCGCCTTCCGAACAACCCTTCCAAACGCCTACCACGACGCCTTCCAAACGCCTAGCACACCGCCGTCCCTTACTCGCTGTAGAATTGTCGTACCAATATCCGCCTTTTGGTCATCGGCCGTAGCATTCCCTTGGATCGCCTCAACGCCGTGGAAAAACAGTTCTATACTCTGTTAGCCGCCTTCCGAACACCGATAAATTGCCATCCTTTCACTGCTGTGGAACTATCATCCCCATATTCATGCCATATCTTCGCCGTTGTGGATATACCGTCCCAATATTCGCTTTCAAATAGCCCGCCGCACATTCTCCGATCGCCTGATGTAAACCTGGAATCAAATTTTGTTTGGTTGTTGCACAATACTAGTTGTGTTCTTTTCAAACTTATTTTTGTAGCGTCACTTTTTTCGCTATTTAATAGGATTATTCTTTTTCCTATTTGTGTTTCTTATTGTGGGCTAAGTCTCTTTTGTTTAATAGTTAATATTTTTGTAGCGTTACTTTTTTCGTTATTTGATAGGATTATTCTTTTTCCTATTTGTTTTTTTATGGTGGGTTAAGCCTCTTTTGTTTAACAGTTAGATAATATTTTTGTAGCGTTACTCTTTTCGCTATTTGATAGGATTATTCTTTTTCCTATTTGTTTATTTATGGTGGGTTAAGTCTTTTTTGTTTAACAGTTAGTTAATACATTTGTAGCGTTACTCTTTTCGCTATTTGATAGGATTATTCTTTTTCCTATTTTTTTTTCAACGTGGGCTAAACCTCTTTTGTTCAATAATTTAGTTTATATAAGTGAAAAGTAAAGTATTTGGTAAATAATTTTACCGCAAATTATCGCTTAATACTATCGTCCGCGATGCCTCCCGGAATTTATCGCCACTGTGGAAAAACGATCCCAATAGCTGCCTTTCTCCGTCGCGCCGTCTTGCAGTCTGTCAACCGTCGCGTCGCTTTACATAGCGCCTTTTTATCATACGCCATGCTGTCCTCCAATATCGTCTAGGTGATGCCATGACAACATCATCGCAAGAGCCGTTTTCGCCGCATCGTCGTAATCCGCCTGTCCGCACCGTCTTCTTCTTCGATAACCTTGGCGCCGTGGAAAAACCCTCTCTCGGATCGGTTCGCCGCTGTAGAAAACCGGTTAGCATCGTCTCATCGATCTGAAAAAAAAATCATCAGTTGTGTTCAAAACACAAATTTAAAGAATCGCTCGAAGTTATATGAAATGTAAATACATCGTGGCCGATTAGGGATTAGCACACCCTCCTGTTTTTACTTCGGTATTTTAATTTCTGAAAAACGTAAAGAAGCTATATTGGAGATGAACAATTTTCAACCATTTCCCATGTTTTAAAAACAAATTCAATATATTTAAAACTTATTGCTCTATAAATAAATTATTTTTCGATACAAATTGATGAAATTTGTGCTACAGGGTTCTAAGTGATGCTGAAGAACGTCACGTCATCGCTGGGTCATCGTAATAGGTTCAATAAGACATCTAAAAGGTTAATATATACATATAACAAATTAAAACATTTTAAGAAGGGTGTCTAATCCTCAATGAACCACGTTATATGAATGAATACATATAAATTGTATGAAAAGAGTAGCTAGAAGTTATAATGCATTTTACCTTTATACTCCGATAGTCTTATCGTCGCATGAAATCCGTTCCAATAGGCGCCTCAACATCTCGCCGTCGTGCAAAACAACCGCAATAATAGCCGTTCCTGGTCATCGGAACGATTCGCTACCGTGGAAAACCCCCATTTGTCATTCACTGGCGCCGTCTTCCTTTCCGATAATCTCTCCGTCGTAATCGCCATTTACAATAGCCTCGCGGTCGTGGAAAAGCGTTCAAGATCAGCATCACCATAGCAAAATCGTCCAAATAGTCGGTTTTTGGGCCGTTTTGGGAACGCCAAGCACGCCGCCATCCCTTCGCCGCTGTAGAGCCGCCGTCCCAGTATCCGCCTTTTGGTCTACTGCCGCGCTGTGTCTTCTCGGATCTAGTTACGAACGCCAAGCACGCCGCTATCCCTTCGTCACTGTAGAGCCGCCATCCTAGTATCCGTCTTTTGGTCAACAGCCGCGCTGTGTCTTCTCGAATCGTGTTACGAACGCCAAGCATGCTGCCATCCCTTCGTCGCTGTAGAGCCGCCGTCTTAGTATCCGTCTTTTGATCAACCGCCGCGCTATGTCTTCTCGGATCGGGTTACGAACGCCTAGCACGCCGCTATTCCTTCGCTGCTGTGGAGCCGCCGTCCTAATATCCGCCTTTTGGTCAACCGCCGCGCTGTGTCTTCTCGAATCGTGTTACGAAGGTCGAGCACGCCGCCATCCCTTCGTCGCTGTAGAGCCGCCGTTCTAGTATCCGCCTTTTGGTCTACCGCCGCGCTATGTCTTCTCGGATCTGGTTACGAACGACAAGCACGCCGCTATCTCTTCGTCACCGTAGAGCCGCCATCCTAGTATCCGCCTTTTGGTCAACCGCCGCGCTGTGTCTTCTCGAATCGTGTTACGAACGTCGAGCACGCCGCCATCCCTTCGTCGCTGTAGAGCCGCCGTCCTAGTATCCGCCTTTTGGTCTACCGCCGCGCTGTGTCTTCTCGGATCTGGTTACGAACGACAAGCACGCCGTTATCTCTTCGTCACTGTAGAGCCGCCATCCTAGTATCCGCCTTTTGGTCAACCGCCGCGCTGTGTCTTCTCGAATCGTGTTACGAACGTCGAGCACGTTGCCATCCCTTCGCCGCTGTGGAGCCGCCGTTTCAATTTCCGCCTCTCGTCAACCGCCGCGCTGCATCTTCTCGGATCGTGTTACGAACGCCAAGCATGCCGCCATCCCTTCGTCGCTGTAGAGCCGCCGTCCTAGTATCCGCCTTTTGGTAAACCGCCGCGCTGTGTCTTCTCGGATCGGGTTACAAACGCCAAGCACGCCGCTATCCCTTCGCCGCCGTCCTAATATCCGCCTTCTGGTCAACCGTCGTGCTGTGTCTTCTCGGATCGGGTTACGAACGCCAAGCACGTCGCCATCCGAACGCCTAGTACGCCGCCTTCTAAACGCTTGTTCCAATATTCGCCACCTTCCAGTCTTCTCTTCAAATCGTTTCATCGTCATCCCCTTGAATCGCCTTGCTGCTATGGAAAAATAGTTCCATAGTCCGATAGCCGCCTTCCGAACGCCGGCCACGGGCGCTTCTGGTGAACCGTCGCGCCGTGCCTTCTTGGATCGGGTTTCTAACGCCAAGCACGCCGCCATCTCTTCGCCGCTATAAACCGCCGTTTCAATATCGCCTCTGGTAAACTGCCGCGCCGTGTCTTCTTGGATCAGGTTCCGAACGCCAAGCATGCCGCCATCCCTTCACCGCTGTAGAATTGTCGGTCCAATCTCCGCCTTCTAGTCAGCTGCCGTAGCTTCTCCTTGGACCGACTCGCCGCCATGGAAAAACTTCTATACCCTCTTAGTCGCCATCCTAACGCCGTTCAGTCGTCATCCCTTCATTGCTGTAGAACTATCATCCCCATATTCATGTTCTGTTGATACCATCTTTTAACCGTTGTGGAAATACCGTCCCAATATTCGCCTTCAAATAGTCCGCCGTACCTTCTCCGATCGCCTGATGTGAACCTAGAATCAAATTTAGATTTGTTGCTTTTAACGATTGTTGGAATCGTTATTATTGCACAATACTAGTTGTGTTCTTTTCAAACTTAATTTTGAAGCGTTACTCTTTTCGCTATTTAATAGGATTATTCTTTTCCTATTGTTTTTTTATGGCGGGTTAAACCTCTTTTGTTTAACAGTTCGCTAATATTTTTGTAGTGTTATTCTTTTCCCTATGTGATAGGATTATTCTTTTTTCTATTTGTTTTTTTTTATGGCGGGCTAAGCTTATTTTGTTTAACAGTTAGTTAATATTTTTGTAGCGTTATTCTTTTCCTTATGTGATAGGATTATTCTTTTTCCTATTTGTTTTGTTTTTTTTTTATGATGGGCTAAGCCTCTTTTCTTTAATAGTTAGTTAATATTTTTGTAGCGTTACTCTTTTTGCTATTTGATAGGATTGTTCGTTTTCCTATTGGGTTTTGTTTTTTTTTATGGTGGGCTAAGCCTCTTTTGTTTAATAGTTTAGTTTATATAAGTAAAAAAGTAAAGTATTTGGTGCTGGAATTTCTCTCCACCGTGGAAAAACAATCCCAATAGCCGCCTTTCTCCGACGTCGTTTCCGTTCATCCGTCGCGTCGTCTTACACTCCGTCGACCGTTGCGTCGCTTTACATAGTGCATTTTTATCATCCGCCATGCTGTGTTCCTCCCAGATCGTCGTGGTGATGCTTATGACAAAACCAGCGCAATATCAGTTGTTTGGTCATTCCTCGCATCGTCCTCCGCTTCTTTCAAATCGCTTTGCCGTTGCGGAAAAATCGCCGTTTGTAATCCGCTCGCCCGCAACGTCCTCTGCGATAACCTCGGCGCCGTGGAAAAACCGTTTCCTCTCGGATCGGTTCGTCGTTGTGGAAAACCGATCTGGAAAAAAATCATCAGTGATGAGTTCAAAACACAAATTTAATGAATCGCTTTTAGTTACATAGTGTGGCCGATTAAGGATTAGGACACCCTTCGAAAATATTTTTGGGACGTGCGATTTTAATAATGTACTTAACAGGTTGTCTAATCTTTAAGAACCACACTGTGTGAATGTGTATCAGCAGCGATTATCCTCCCGTTACTTGTGAGCATAATCGCTGCTGATAAACAAAATGACATGTGACTTAAAATTTAGAAATTATAAAAGAAGTAGCTAGAAGTCATAATGCATTTTACCTTTACGCTCCGATAGCCTTGTCGTCTTAGAAAAACCGTCACAATAGGCGTCTCGCCATCTTTCCCCTTAATAACTTCGTCGTCGTAGAAAACCATTCTGATTCGCCACATCGTTGTGGTAAAACTACTGCAATAATAGCCGTTTCTGGTCATCAAACCGCTTCGTTACCGTGGGAAAATGCCAATTTGTCATTCACCGGCGCCGTCTTCCTCTTCGCTAACCTTACCGTTGTAATTGCCATTCAGGATCGCCTCGCGGTCGTGGAAAAACGTGCGAGATCAGCTGGCAAAACCGTCGCAATAGCCGTTTTTTGGTTATTCGCCGCGTCGTCCTCCTTTCCTATCGAATCGCTTCGCCGTTGTGGAAAAACAGCCTTAGGTAACCCGCTCGCACTATGTTCCTCTACGATAACCTTGGTGGCGTGAAGAAACTCTTTTCGGATCGGTTCATAGCAATGCGATCTAAAATTTAGAAATTACAGAATAGTAAAAAAGAAGTAGCTAGAAGTTGTAATGTAGTTTACCTTTACGCTCCGATAGCCCTGCCGCCATAGAAAAACCGGCACAAAGGGCACCTCCCCATCTATCTCTTCGATAACCTCGCCGTCATAGAAAACTATTCAGATTCGACACGCCGCCGTGGTAAAATCATCGCAATAATATCCGTTTTCTGCTCATTGACTTTCTTCTCTACCGTGTAAAAATCGCTTTCTATCATCTACAGCCTCCGTCTTCCTTTCCGATAACCTCACCGCCGTAATCGCCATTTAGGATCGCCTCGCGATCCTGGAAAAGCGTTCAGGATTGCCACGCTGCCATGGCAAAACCGTCGCAATAGTCGTTTTTAGATCACCCGTCGCGTCGTCCTCCACTCTTATCGGATTGATTCGCCGTCGTGGAAAAACCGCTTTCTGTAATCCGTTCGCCCGTACCGTCTTCCTCTTCGATAACCTCAGTACCGTGGAAAAACCGTCGCAATAGCCATCTTCTCGTCATTCATTGCGCCGCCTTCTCTTTCAATCGTCGTTGTGTAAAACCGTTCAGGATCGCCTCACTGCCGTGCATATATCATTCGTTCCTCGATTGCCGTTTCCTTGTCATTCTGTGCGTCATCTTCTTCGATCGGCTCGCCGTCTTCCTCCCCTTTGCCGCTATAGAAATTCGCTGCCTAGCTCTTCTGCTACCATCTCCAATCACCTCACCGCCATAGAAAACCCATACCAATAGTCGTCTTCTCCAATAGCCTCGCCGTTCTTCCTCTCCGATAACCTCGTCGCCGTGGAAAAACCATAGAAATAGCCGTCTCCTTGTTATCCTCTGCGTCTTCTTCCTCTTCGATCGCCTCGCCTTCTTCCTCCCGCTTCGCCGCCATCCAATCGCGTCGTCGCCGTAAAAAAACCATTCCAATAGTCGTCTTCTGTCATCCCTCGCGCCGTCGTCTTCTCCCATAGCTTCGCCGTTCTTCCTTTCCAATAACCTCGTCGCCGTGGAAAAACCGTCAGAATAGCCGTCTCCTTGTTATCCTCTGCGTCTTCCTCCTCTTCGATCGCCTCGTCATCTTCCTCCCGCTTCGCCGCCATAGAAATTCTCTGCATAACTCTTCTTCTGTCATCTCCAATCGCCTCGCCGCCATAGAAAAACCATTCCAATAGTCGTCTTCTGTCATCTGTCGCGCCGTCTTCTTCAATAGCTTCACCGTTGTGGAAACCCAGAATCACCTGGCCGCCTTAGAAAAACCATTCCAATAGCTGTCTTCTGTTTTCGGCTGCATAGTCTTCCTCTTCAATCGCTTCGCTGTCTTCGTCCTATATAGATTCGCTGTCGTAGAAAAATCGTTTCATTCTCCATATTTTAACACAATAACATCACCATCTTCTCCAATCACCTTGTCACCGTGTTCCAAGCTGTCTTCTAGCATCTGCCGCGTGATATTCGTCTCCATTGCCTCGTTCGCCATCTTCTTCAACCGCCTTGCCGCCATGAAACTCTTCCAATAGCTGCCTTCTGCCGTCCGCCGCATCTTCTTCTCCCATCGCCTCGCTGTCTTTGTCCTGCATCATTTCCTCGACGTAGAAAAACCGTTTCATTCCTTGATGCTAATCTTCTAATTGTTGACCACATTATCATCTTTTCCAATTGCCTTGTCCTCGTGGAATCATGTGAATCAGCTGCCTTCTATCACCACTGCTTTGTCTTCCTCCCTGATTGCCTCGCCGTCTTCGTCCCACAACGCATCACAGTCGTAAAAACACCATTACATTCCCTGTCTTCTGATTGCTGATGATACCGCCATCTTCTTCAATCACTTTGCCGCCGTGGAATCGTTCCAATAGTTGCATTCTGCCATCCGTCGTGTTGTCTTCCTCTTCCATCGCCTCGTCGCAATAAAAAACCGTTCAGGATCGCCTCAACGTCGTGGAAAAATAGTTTTCTTCTGGTCATCCGCCGCATCGTCTTCCTCTCCAATCGCACCACTGTCGAAAACCCGCTCCATTCCCCAGTAGATATCTTCTGATTGCCAACCGTGCCACCATCTACGCTATTCTTCTTTCCCATCATTGAAAACATCATTCACCTATCGTCTCGATCACCTTCCTACAGTGGAAGTATAATCCATTCCATCTTCTAATCGTCCGCTATGTCATCTAGTAGAAAAAACATTCTCTTTTCAGATAGCTGTCTTCTGATCGTCTATAATTTCATGTTGATCCAAGTACGGGTATAAAAGCCACTAAAAAAATAAAGGTCAGTTTAATGTTTCCTTTATGGTATAGGTATAATTTACCTTTCTATCCTGTCTGCCAACCCGCATTGCGATAAAGATCCTTGGTTATATTTAATACAGTTCATTTATAGATTCGCAATTTTCAAGTGGGCAAGGTCTTCAGTAGTTTGTATATAAGAGACATACTGTTAACTAGACATTTCCAAACCTAAAGTAATTAAAAATATACTTTGATTTTATCGAAGTTGCACTTAACTTACTTTTATACTGTGAATCCTTTTCATTGTCAAATTATGTTTAAAATATCATTTCAAATGCCATCTCCTTTATTTAAATGTTTTGCTTTATGTGTTAGTTTAACAGCAAAACATATTTTCCACTATATCTGTTATTTCATCAGCTATTTACAACTTGTTTTCTTAAAGATGTACGGAAATCATAAGAGAAGACTGGATTTCTGCCATATTGAATATCACTGAACTATTTATTTCTTACTTTTCTGTTTTTCTACTTTTCAATTAGGTAAGTATATATTAGCGATTTTAAACTAACAATTAGTATATTAGAAATTGAAGCACATTAAGCAAATATTAAATCTCAGACTACAGTGCATTTGATTCAAACATATAAGCTCAGGCTATCTAAACTAATTTAAAAGTTTTTCCATTTTTCATAGTATGACAAGTAACAGAGATACATACTAAGATAAGAAATATATATTTAATTTCTAGGTATACCTTTATGATTTAAAAATTCATTGAAATTAGTATCTAAAACAGACATAAAAAAGCAAGTTTGTCAATGGTTACACAAGGCTTTCAAACCAACGATAGGCTTTGTATCCAAAAATGTTCAATCTTGAGTTGCTCTTATTTTCTACCTCCACTATTTTAAAATAAATTACTTCACTTTTCTCTTTCCTTTCTCTGTTTGTTTTTCAATTCATTTCCATTTGTTCAAAATGTTATCAGTCAGGCACTTTTCTGAGATTATGTAACTAGTATTTGATTACATGATCGATCTGAAACAAACTGCATTTTTCCAAAAACCAACCTTTTCTTTTCCCATTGCTTCTTCTTTTTCCCACTAAGAACCTATGTGTGTGTTTTACTTAATTTTCCTAGAGAACTGACCATTTTATTTCCTATTCATCTCCTCTTGTTAAGAAACCAGATGTATATTTGCCGAAATGCGATCTTCAAAAATTAGTAGTGTTGATAAAATTGTTTCTCTTTTTTCTTACCTTTAGATTTGGAATCTGCAACAAATTATTTTTCTAGATATCTGATATTTTCCTTTTCCATTGTTCTTCTCTACTCTTATGCTTTAGAAATCATATGTATGATTTGACATGTGCAACATTTGCATTTTTCTTTACGTTAGAATCTGAAACAAAGTTCGTTTTTCCAAATACCTTTCTCCTATCCATTTACAATGTGACGTTATGCAATGATGTGTTATGCTGAAAAAATGTACGTTTCTATAAAATTTTCAGTCTTTCTTCAGTTAATCAAATGCAATCATTCGATTTTCTTTCCAAAAAAATACCCCTTCCTTTACCACTGGTTTCAGTGTATCTAGTTTAAATTTTAAGTATGCCATTGAAAAATCTTTGATCTTGACAAGTTCGTTGTTCATTTTCCTTTTCTTCAACTCGGTACTTAATCTGAAACAAACTATATTTTCCAAAAAACTGACCTTTTCTTTTACCAATGGTCTCCGTTTTTATTGTTCAAAAATAATACGTTTACTTTTTTAAAATTGATGAAAAACATATTCTCTTTCCAATTGACAATGCCCCTTTCTGTTTTTCCTTATCAGTCTAAAACAAAATTTGATTGTTCTACGTAGATAACAAACCTTTTCTTCCTTTTCGTGTTTAGAAACAAAATAATGGAAAATCTACACTTCATTTTTTTATGCAGTTGGCTGTCTCGTACTATATTTATATCATATACGGAAATCCCATTGAAGCTAGAAGTCTTCGTTAAGTAATTTTTCGTAGTCGTGATATGTAATACATGATACACTTAGATGCTGAAACATACAACCGAATTTTCTGTCTCTACATACCAACCTCATTTTAATATTTCCAAAATAAAACATTCTGCAAATCTTGTTCCATCTTGATAATTTCGTTTTTCATTTTGTTTTTTTTTGCTAACTCGGAAATAAGCTGCAATTTATCCAAAAAAATTTCCATATTCTTTTACCATTAGATTTAATTTCTCTTGTTTAAAAACTAAGTTTACTATTTCTCTCTTCTTTTATTTCCCTTTCTGTCTTCAAAAGTTCAGTTTCATTTTTCTTTTCTTCATCCAAGATTTAAATTAAAACAAACTGATTTTTTCCTAAAAATTGTCTCTTCTTTTACCATTGGTCACAATGTCCCTTGTTGCAAGAATTAAGTACTTGAACAGTTCGTTGTTCATTTTCTATTTTGTTTAATCTGAAACAAACTGTAATTTTCCCAAACAAAAAAACCATTTCCCACAATTTCCAGTTTTCTTAAAAAAATAAACGCATTGCTGTTAATTGTTACTTTTCCTTTTCTTCAGTTAGGTACTTGATCTGCATTTTTCAAAAAAAAAAAACAAAAACTGAAGTTGATAGCTTCGTTCTTCAATATCCTTTTCTTTAGCTACTTAATCTGAAACAAGCTACTTTCTTTTCAAAAACTGACATTTTCTTTCACCAGTGGTCTCCATGTTCATTGATAATACGTTTTCTTTTTTAATATTGTTGAAAAATCTAGGTACTTTTGCTCCTTTTCGTCAAGATCCTTAGTCTAAAACAAAACTTCATAGTTTCAAGTAGATAACTAACCTTTCCTTCTTCTGCTCTCATTTTTCGTGTTTAGATTCCAATAGGTTTTAATATGTAGGTACATTCCCTGTCCACTTCATTTTTCATATTTTATTCGGAAAACTCATTGAAGCTGAAATATATTAGTATTTCTTGTAGTCCTCTTGATAAGTATTTTTTCTAAAATATACGTAAAGCTTCGTCTTCAAGCCGCATTAGCTTTGGCCTTTGCCGATTCATTTCAATGTCGATTATAAGATGAACTTCCTATTTAGTAGGTTCACAAGACCCAGACTGCCTGAAACACTTGAAAATTGCCCCTACCAAACAAACTAAATATAATAAGCTTTTGATATAGGCATACAGAAAATAGACAATATGCAAAACTTCAAAATGTAAAGCTTATTTGTTGCAAATAAAGAGAACAAACGTAATGCTTACGGTCTGTAGGTTTTTGTATATTGTATACCTCCTTTACATAAAACAAGTGTATCTACATTTTTGATGTTCCATTTAGTTTATTCTAAAACAAAATTTATTTTTTTCTGAATAACCGACCTTTTCTTTTCCATTTGGCCATTTTCGGAATCAGATATGTCAAACATTTATAATTTCTGCCGTTGGGTGCAAATAATGTATGTTTTCAAGTCATGTTTACAGGAAAATTTAGACGCGATTACCCATTTCTCTTCACTATCCATATCATTTACAGTGTATTGCAATGGAAGATTCCCTAACTAAAATAAAAGACTGATCGCGTATTTCATCGTACTGACCTTTCTGCTTCTCGAAGGACCGTTAATGTAGTATGTAAATTTTGAAATAGTAAATAAAAGTGTAGTGGTACAACTACCTGAAATTCAGAATTATCTTCCCTATGTGTATATACCGACCTTATATGCGTCACTTTTATTAAGTACTTATTCAATTATTTTATCTAAAACATAGGACATATTTGCCCCCCTTTCCCCAACTTCAAAAATAATATTTAATTTGTAGTACAGACCTTTTACTAGCAATTTAACAAACACTATAATTTTTACAGTGTTAGTGATTTTTCTCTGAATTTTCTTCTTAGAAAACATATTTAAGGATCACATAAAGTTCAAAATTGATTTTGACTGAAGTACCGATGTTGCACAGAGTTTTCGAGTAGTTCGTATATTGTGGAAAGTAATCAAAATAGATCAGATATTAAGACCTCTTGAATCAAATGTAGATTATCTGAAACAAAGTACAATCCCCACAACTATTTACACAACATCGAAGTTGTGCTAAACAAAAAACTTTCTAAGTACTACAAAACAGTATTGTAATATACCTGGAACATTTCAAATAGCAACTGACCTGTTCTCCATGCAGTTTAAAGACAAAAAACTCATTTTAAATTTGATTATAGAGGAAACTATTCATCACAAAACTTCAAATTTTCGAATTCGGGAGAAACACTTGGTTCCCTTAAAAATGAATATCATAGCATTGACAAAATATGCAATATTTATTGTAGATTTAATTTTACAAATACTCCTTGAAATTTTCTTCTTCCTTTACTTTCTTCTGCCTACATCGTTCAATTTGGGGTGAAAGTTTTGCCCAGTATAATAACGAACCATCTAAAACACGCAGAAAAAACCGGTTCCTTGGTCCCTAGCTAAATGATAACATTCTAAATGTATGGTGGTCATTTTTTTTTTCTGTTATGGTAAATATTTATAAGTTGTGTTAGTTGATTATGAGTAGATGTGATTTTTGTATTGTCATTGCTGTTTCTTGAAGAAATTTGTTTCAATATTAATTTTATTCTTCAAACTAGATGTAGGATTTTCTGAAAATGACAACTCTTGATCAAATAACTGACCTTTTGTTTTCCATTTATTGCCCATTATCTTGAACGAAAATTCTGCATGCTTTGCTCTAATAAAGTAGACAACAGCAACAAATTCCTTCCTCCAAGGTAGTTTATGAATGACTGAAATTTAGATTTGATTTTTCTATTTTTAAATACCACGTATTCAGCATATTTCCGAAAAGAAATGTTGCACTGGCAGAATGTTTTCCATTATTTTGTGGTGGTACAACGACTAAAAATTAGGATAAATTTTTCCCTCCCAAAAATGTAAATTTTCCCCAACATAAAATTCGAAATATGCAAGATTAAATGGAAAACTGTATTTTTACAAATAAAAAACGTAATGCTTACGGTTTGAGTATAACTTTTGTTATGTTTTCTCCGCAAAAAGAATATTCCATACTTTCTCCTGAAACA
Source organism: Monochamus alternatus (assembly GCA_037114965.1). NCBI lineage: Eukaryota > Metazoa > Arthropoda > Insecta > Coleoptera > Cerambycidae > Monochamus > Monochamus alternatus. Next base: position 91,601,324 of record CM073427.1, on the reverse strand, counting down.
CAATCTTAATTTTTCTGAATAACTGACCTCTATTTTCCCTTTGACCACTTCCCTAATCGATTAGGTAGGCATTTAATCTTTTTTTTATTTCTTCCTCCCGTTGGAAAAATGCTAATAGTGTTGGCAATATCCGTTTATTTCATATCGTAATTACAGGAAAATTGATGAGTGATCACCATTTCTCTTCACTTTCAATAGATCATTTGCAGCGTATTACAGCGATTGAGTTACCTCACTAAAATAAAAAATTGATCGCGTATTTCATCGTACTGACCTTCCTTCTTCGCGGAGGACCGACACTGCTGTAACTTTTTTAAGTAGTAAATGTGTACTTAGTGGTTAACTATCTGATATACAGAATTAGCATCCCTACATGTATATAATATATTTTTAAGTTATCTAAAAAATATAGTTCGTTATTTGCCCTCCCTTTCCCCGTCTTCAAAGAAATATTTAATTTGTAGTACAGACCTTTTTACTGGTAACTTATAGAACGCTAGAATTTTTAAATCGCCAGTGTTTTTTACTCTTATTTTTCCCTCGAGAACGGGGTTAATGGGCATTTAATTAACAGCTAAAATTCAAAATTGATTTTGATTCGAGTACCGACCTTGCACTAGCTTTCAAGCAGCTCGTGTATCATAGAAAAGTAACAGCAACTGAGATGCAATAATAGGACCTGACGAATCAAATGTAGATGGTCTGAAACAAAGTATAATCCACCACAAACATTTTTTACACAACATCGAGGTTGTGCTAAGCAAAAATATATCTAAATACTACAAAACGGTATTGTAATACATCTGTTACAGATGTAACATTTTACATAGCAACTGACCTGTTCTCCATGAAGTTTAAAGATAACAGAAAACTCATTTTAAAACTGACCAAATGGAGGAAAGTACCACAAAACTTCAAATTCGGAAAATACTTGTTTCTCTTAAAAATGAATATCATAGCACTGACAATATATGCGACATATATTTTAGATTTTATTTTACAGATACTCCTTGAAACTTGTCCTTTTTTCTCTTCTCCGTGCATCATATAATTAGTGGTGAAAGTTTTTAGCAGTATAATAATGAACCAATAAAAAAAATGCTTCCTTGGCTCCTTACGAAATTGTAATACAGTTTTGATATTGCTTTTCGTTAAAGGAGATGTAAGATTTTCTGAAATTGAAAACTCTTGAACGGATAACTGACCTTTAGTTTCCCATTATTGCCTCATTATTGTGGATAAAAATTCTGCATGTTTTGCTCAAAAAATAAATATAGTAGCACCAAATTCCTCCCTCCAAGGTAGTTTATGAATTACTGAAATTTAAATTTGATTTTTCTATATTTAGAAATACCGACCTTTCAGGTATTCAGCTAATTTCCGAAAAGCAATGTTGCAGTGATTGATAGAATGTTTTCCATATTGGTGGTAGTTACAACAACTAAAAATTAGGATAAATTTTTCCCTCCCAAAAATGTAAATTTTCCCCAACATAAACTTCGAAATATTATGCAAGATTAAATGGAAGACTATTTTTACAAATAAAAAAACGTAATGCTTACGGTTTGAGTATAACTTTTGACATGTTTTCTCCGCAAAAACAATATTCCATAGTTTCTCCTGAAACACAATCTTAATTTTTCTGAATAGCTGACCTTTATTTTCCGTTTGACCACTTTTCTAATCGATTAGATAGGCATTTATTTTTTTAATTCCTTCCTCCCGTTGGGAAAATGCTAATAGTGTTGGCAATATTCGTTTATTTCACGTCGTATTTACAGCAAAATTGATGAGCGATCACCATTTCTCTTCACTTTCAATATATCATTTGAAATGAACGAGTTACCTCGCTAAAATAAAAAATTTATCGCGTATTTCATCCTATTGACCTTTCTTCTTCGCGAAGGACCGACACTGATGTAGTATATTTTTTTAAATAGTGAATGTGTAGTGGTTAACTATCTGAAATACAGAATTAACTTCCCTACACGTATATAATATACCGACCTTTTAAGTTATCTAAAACATAATTGGTTATTTTCCCTCCCTTCCCCGTCTTCAAAGAAATATTTAATTCGTACAGACCGTTTTACTAGTAACTTATAGAACGCTAACATTTTGAAATCGCCAGTGCTTTTTATTTGTTTTCTTCGAGAACGGGGTTAATGGTCATTTAAAATAAACAGCTAAAATTCAAAATTGATTTTGATTCAAGTACCGACCTTGCACTAACTTTCAAGCAGCTTGTGTATCATGGCAAATAGACAGCAACTGAGATGCAATTATAGGACCTGACGAATCAAATGTAGATTGTCTGAAACAAAGTATAAACCACCACAACAAATTTTTACACAACATCGAGGTTGTGCTAAGTAAAAAATATATCTAAATACTACAAAACAATATATCTGTAATACTTTAAATAGCAACTGACCTGTTTTCCCTGAGGTTTGAAGATAATAGAAAATTCATTTTAAAATTGTCTAAATGAAAGAAACTTTATATCAAATGCAATTTCTAATTTTAGAATCCGGAAGTAACATTTGATTTATTTAAAAATTAATGTTATAATATTGGCAAACTACGCGAGATTTATTTTAGATTTAATTCAATAGATACTTTTTGAAATCTTTCTCTTTTCTTTCTTCTTTCTATCTTCTTTAATTAGTGATGAAATTTTGTCCAGCTTAATGATGAATTTTCTAAAACATAGAAAACCGCTTTCTTGGTTCCTAAGGAAATGATAGTATTCCAAATTTATGGTGGCAACATATCCTTTTAATTAATGGAAGAAATTAAATATTAAAAAATTGTATTAATTGCTTAGTAGATGTGAATTTGTATTGTCATTGTTGTATCTTGAAGATGAGTGAGTTACACTAATATTGCTTTTACGCCGCCTTCTGAAAGTGAGAACTTATTTGATCAAATAACTGACCTTTTGTTTATAACTGTTTGCTTCATTATCGTGGATGAACCAAATTCCCTCCAAGGTAGATTATAAATGACTAAAATTTAGTTTTGATATTTCTATTTTAAATACCGACCTTATAGGTATTCAACATATTTCCGAAAAGCAATGTTAACAGTTGTACTGACTGATCGAATGTTTTCCATTTCCTGATATTTTGAAGAGGCAGTGGTGGTTACACAGACTAAAAATTAGAATACATTTCTCCTTCCCAAAAATTTAAATTTTCCCCAACATAAGTCCGAAATATTCAAGAAAAGTTAAGACGTAATGCTTACAGTTTATGTATAACTTTTGATATGTTCTCTTCGCAAAATAATATTCTGACGCCTTAAATTCCATAGAGTTTCTTCTGCACAACACAATCTTAAGTTTTCTGAATCTATTTTTAATGTGGTCTCTTCCGTTGGAGTAATGCTAATAATGTTGGCAATATTTCCTTAACTTCATGTTGCACTTATAGGAAAATTGATGAACGATTAGCATTACCTTTTCCCTTCGCTTTCAATGGATCGTTTGCAGTGTATTATTATAATAATATGCTCGCTAAAATAAAACATTGATCGCGTATTTCATCGCACTAACCTTTCTTTTTTAAATAGGATGAATACTGTCTATGTAGAGAAATTTTGAATAAATGTGTAGTGGTGTATAAACCTGAAATACATAATTAGCTTCCCTATTTGTATATACCGATCATATATGTAATTTCACTATTGCAAATAATTCAATCTCTCTAAAACAGAACAGTTTATCATCTTCCCCCCCTTCCCCTTCTTCAAAAACATATTTATTTAATTTGTAGTACACACCTCCACAATAATTTATAAGATGCTGTAATTTAAATTGCCAATGTACTGTCACTAATAGTCTTCTTCGAAAATGATTTAATGGTAATTTAAAATGAGTAGCAAATGTGCTAAATAGATTTTGATATATGCTACCTTGCACTATTTCAGCTTGTTTGTATTACGCAAAAAATAATAGCGACATTAGATTTATATATTCAAATGTAGATTATCTGAAACAAAGTAGAACCCTCCACAAACATTTTTGTTTAACACAATATTGAGGTTTTGTTAAATGAAAAAATATATGTCTAAGAACTGACCTTCTCCATGCTGTTTAAAGATAACAGAAAACTTATTTTAAAATAATTGATTAAATAGAAGAAATTGTTGCACAAAATTTCAAATTTTCGTATCCAGAAGAAACAATTGCTTTTCTTAAAAATGAATATCAAAGCATTGACAATATCTGCTACATGTATATATATTTTAGATTTAATTTTATAAATACTCTTAAAACTTATTCTTTTTCCTTCTTCTCCATATTCTTTAATTATTGGTGAAAATTTTGTCCAGTTCAATAAACCTTCTAAAACATATAAAACTGCTTCCTTCCTTCCTAAGAAAACATTTATGGTGGCGACATACATGTTTTTGAATTATTAGCAAAACTTAAATATTTAAAATTGTGTTAAATGCTTACTAGTAGATGTGGCTTTTGCACTGTAATTGCCGTTTCTTGAAGATGATTATTTTAATATTGATATTGCTCTTATTCATCAAATGATTTCCTTCTAAAATTCGAATAACTGATCTTTCGAATCCACTGATTGCCTCACGATTGTGATTGAATTTTGTCCAGGGCGGGAGTTTATGAATTACTGAAAATTAGATTTGATTTCTCAACCGTTAAATACCGACTTTTAATTTTGTCAGCATATTTTAGGAAAGTAACGTTAACAGCTGCACTGATTGATGGAATGCTTTCCGTTTTCTGATAATTTGAAGAACAGTTAATCTCTTCCAAGATGATGAATTCTAGGCAGTCTAAAAAATACGGCATTTTCCCTCCCAAAAATTTTCTTAACAAAAAGTTCAAAATATTTCGAAATCTGCAAGATTAAAAACCATATTTTTACAAACCTAAAGATACCGATCTTCTTATTAAAATTGACCAATTTTTCTTTTTTAATTCTGGTTACACACCGACTTGGTTCATTATGTACAAATGACCAGCGGCCTTAAGTTTTTTGAATTCTTTAATAAAGCACAATTTGCAGTATTCGCGGTATTCATTCATAAGTGGCGCTTCATCTATATATCATTATTACTGGGGTACTTCTAAACGTAAATATTTGTTAACAAAAAAGTTCATTCATATACCTACAAAACAGGGTTAGGCAACAAAAAAATAAAAATAAAATTGCAAATTTGTCAAAATAGTTAAACTGTAAAATTATTCCATCAATATTATGAGGATGGTAACTTACTTTTTCTACCTGAACGGTATAAATCCTTATGTGTTCAGTATAGGCAAAATGGTTGTTTATAGCATAGAATATCTGTTTAGAAATAGCTTAGTGAAGCATTTGACCTTCCATTTCAAAACAAAAACAATTATATCCAGAAGTTATTAATTATTGATCTTTGTACAAATAATTTGTTATCAATGATCCTTTATACGAAATTTACTTGGTGCATTGTGTGGAAAGTGTCCAAATTATTCTTCTTATTTCTTTTTGTTTCAAATAATCTTGAGTAGTAAAAAAGTTTGCTGTTAGAGACTAACAATTAATTTAACATGCAATTACTAAACAAATGCCGATATTTGAATATTTGAAAATACTGACTTTTTCATTCCTGGAAGTCTTCTTATGATTTAGTAGGCAAAAACCAATCTTATAACTTCGAAAAACGCTATAGGTACTTATTGTCAGCAAGTTAATTTTCTATTAGATGACTAGTAAACTTCTTCATCTTCAAAGTAGCAAATAATTCATTACAGTATAAAAACGTAAATTAGTTTGTAATAATGCATAGTTAGTTAAATTGTTATTGTCTGAGGATTATATGCAATATCCAGTGGTAATTACTTTTTAAAACTGTGAAAACTAGGCTAAAAATTACTTGTTTTTCTTACCTAATAGATTTAATTTTCCTTTTGTCAGGATTCAATTAGTTTAGACAAATCTACTACATAGATTAGTAACAAACCTTAAATCAGCACTATCCGCTTCTGATTAGAGAAAATGATGTTCCTATACCTTGATTTTTTCAATCCATCGAGTAGGTACCATGCATACAAACACAAACAGACCTTAGAGCAGGAAACTAGCATCCTCCTTTTAGGAGTGATTTAGTAGAGCGTTGTGAAACCGTTTTCCTTCTATTATGCAACAATAATGAAGAACTTCAGTCGTCCTTTCATACAGGAACGATTAGCGAAACGAGAAGTTCTCTCAATTTTCAGAATTCAGGTGCAATTTTTGAATGCGTTTAGATGGGAATAATGTTATATACTATGTGGGTTACTTTTCAGTATCAAAAATTATTTGCTGTAAAAGAAAAATGCAGCTATAAAATAATACTCTGTTTAAACAATACATTTTTTTTTAAACAATATATAATAAAAATCAACTTCTTCAAACAGTTTTATTTTAAAGGTGTTCGAAATTATTTTTAATAACTCTATAATATCACTAATCAGACTAGTCACTCTGTGAATGAATTAAAACTAACGTTCATTCTCTATGGGCATTGCCAATAATGTGTATGTACGTTCGCTCTAATGTTAGAACATATTTGTTTACAACCGTAAAAAATAGTAATGTCGGTCATAATTAGGCGAAATAATTTAATTTAGTAAGCTAAGTATTGTTCATTTCCAAGATACAGAATATTATTATTTTTCTTAAATTATCACATTGATGTAAATTCCAGCCATTGAGATCATGGAAAAAAAAACTAGTAATCACTGGAACTATGGACAATTGTCAACAATAATTATTTGAAGGGTTAAAATACAAAATTCTAATATAGTTTACTTGTAGTGCGCGAAATATTATTTTGCACACTATTTCGCGCACGATGTCGTGGTAACGCAGGAAAATAAAAAAAAGTGTCATTTCACATATTGTTATCAATGCGATTTTAGAATAAGTAAATTTCTACGTCATTGATTTTTCTAGATTTGCCATTACTACATTGTATACAGGGTCGGAAATCGGTGATGGTCTATCTGCCGTTACATAACAGCGACAAAGTATAGAAATCCGTGCGATAGACAAGGATGGCTATAGGAAGACGTTTTATAAATTAGAATAACATCTGAGCAGTCACTCCCACTTCTAACCGAGCGAAGATGGCGATTGGTCGCTGAGATATAAGTGGGAGTGGATTTTATTTGTTGAATGACAAAACGTGCGGTGACTATTTAGATTTTAAAACGTCGTTAATATAGTCATCCTTGTCTATCGCACGGATTTCTATACTTTACTTTGTCGTTCTCATGTAACGGCAGATATACCATCACCAATTTTCGACTCTGTATCCAATTGCATGGCATCAAACAATTCTTATATTTTTGTGAAATGATTTAGTTTTACACTTATTTTCGTTTTATTAAATTGAAATAACTGATATTTTTCGAACAATTTGTAAACCATGTATCTCGGAAACAAACATTAGATACATAATGCATAATCTTATTTTTATTACTTTCACCTACGGAATAATCCCCTAAATTGTTACCTAGTTATCATTCTCTCTTTAAATCAAAACTTGTTGATTTTAAACACTTATTGAAATTAATTTGAGAATATTTTAATTTCGTAGAATTATGCACAGTGTATTTAAATTATTTGAAATTAAATTAGCAGTAAAACAGATAGTTAATTGAAGACGTACATATTAGTTATAAGTGTGTATTTTCATTTTTAATTCAATAAGTCAATACATTGAAATATATATTTATACTCGTATGTGTTTTTATTTTTTATATTAAATAAAATTTATTACGGTTAAACAATTCTTTTTTCAATCTTCTTTTTGTACACAGTGGTCTCGCAAAAACGTTAGATTCAGCTGTCCTAGAATATCGGAAAAATAAAATGTGCATGTTTTGTGAATAATTTTCCACAAGGAGTTCATTTTATATATATATATATATATATATATATATATATATATATATATATATATATATATATATATATATATATATATATATATATAAAACAATCGAGCATCACACTACGGTGATATTGGCATTGACTTTGTTTTTTTTATGAAACACCTTGTATATTATTACATTTCTGGATTCTCCACTTTTTCCCGATTACGTTGATATAAAATGTCATGTTTTTTTTTTACTGTTTGTGAGATACTGGTGATTAATTAATACCAAACAGCTTTATATAATTAATACCATAATTATAACCGTAGGTATTTTTTTTTTTTTGGTATTAAAAGTACTACAGCGCGATGCTCGATTATTTTTTTGATTAGAACTGATAAAAAAATGAAAAAAGAGTCAAGAAATACACGTTTCAGATTTCCGATATTTCTAATGCTAGCAAAGTTACACCAAACGTTTTAGCGTGATCACCCTGTAAAGACCGTTTTTCCCAAATTAATTATATCTTCGGTTAAACTGGTATAAACCATTTTCATATTATTTTTTTTAGGTTATTAAAACTGAAGGGTTTTTAATTGATTCTTTTACTGTAGAAATTTAACAAATGAAATGCCGTAATAAATATAGTAAAATTTTACAAACCGCTTCTTTTTTAAAAGAAAAAGAAGCGGTTATTAGTTCATAATTAAAATGAGAAATGTGTGTAACTGGACAATATCCATTCATTCGTTTAGAAGCTTTGATTTTCAATTTATTTCTAAATATCGTTCGTCTATTTTATATATTAAAATAATATACAGTTGATCGAAAAATATCTGTAGAACACTTAACTGTGGGCAGTAGGAATAAAAATATTAATATATTATTGTCTTAATAAAATGTTGACAAATAAAAAGACAAGGAATAAAAGTCAAATTTTTGTATTTTCCTTACTAACATGAGCGAGTTTTAAGAAATTTCTTTTAAAGTTGGTGGGTAGGGGTAATCAATAGTAAGAAATTATAATTCACTGAAACTGTTAAAATGATCATAAATCTATTACCCGCCACAGTTGTATGCAGATTTCGCATAAAAATTAATTTTTTTGATTGAAAACGTATATCTTTGAGATCTCTGTAGGTACTTAGTTTTGCAATAATTGTAAATCGAAAATTACTATAATTATTAAAAACTATAATAGCTTTTAGAGAGAATAACATATTTTGTATTTTTATTATGAAAATACAATAATACAATGCATATGTAAATCTGACGTCAAGTTGGGTAAAATAAATATGACATTTTTAACAATTTAAACACAACATATGCAGCAAAAATTTCCTACCTCAAATACTTATACCCATCAACTGTCACAAAAAAATTCTAAAATTTGAAAGGAAAATAAAATGAAAATTTAACCTTTGATCCTTGTGTCTAATCATCAAAATTTTATTAAGACATGACATGAGCTACCTATATATTTTAATCCTCTATCCATAGTTGACTATCATACAGTTATACATATAAATCACCCTGTATAAATATTAACATAACATAACCGGTTTTTCAATTTCTAAAACCTTTAGCTGAAGAAAATTGAAATTGTTAAGACAAACCAATATTCAGCACATAAGTATTAAAATAAGTTATATTTAAGGAATGCGTAAACATTCATAAATACCTGTATGTGTGTTCTTCGACGTGACGAGGCATCCAATTTCTCATTATAAACAATCATACTTTAAGTTATTAGATATCGAGGTCGATTTGTGATTCAATTAGTAAAAAACTTGTGCATTTCTTAGGGAAAACAATTTCACAGGCGGATTTAACAAAAAAATACGATTACATCCTAACTTCAGTGTCCAATCATATTCCAGCATACGGGAAATGATGAATGACCATAGAAACCTTTTCAACCAACAGAATTTGGCTTCGGCAATACGAGATGACCTGGCCGCTCATGACCAAAGTCCCTCAGGGGCAAGTTTGCAGTATCCATCGCTAACTGTCGTAAATTCTTATTACACCTGACAAAATAACCAAAACATTCGAAATGGCCACAGCAGTGGCTTTAACTCTACATTATTTACTATACCATACCAACAAGTTTTCGACTGTTATTGTTTAATATAGCGCTACTGGTTGGGAGGGTTGGTTTAGCGAGCAATCCCTTTCAGACATAGAACTTTGTCGAGCTCCACAGCACACAAGGAATACAGTCTTCCTTGCGTTTTTCTAGAATAGAACGGTAGAATGCTCTTATTTTGTTGGCGAAACTGGTCGGCAAAGCGTTCAGCTCCAGTGCCAACCTAGAGAAAATAGTAGTTTTCTAATAGAATGGTTTTTATAAAAGTTACGTTATTTGTTTGAAGCAAACATAAGCTGGATGTTAAAGTATCATTATATTTGCTTCAAGTCTGCTTACAATACATACACAAAACATTTGTTCGATACACTCAAATTTGTACCGTGCACGAAATACAAATTTAAGCTCGATATAGAACAAAAACTATAGTCAAAAGACCAGTTTGCTTTTCTTAAACGTTGGTTCGAAGTGTTAAAAAAAGAACAAACAAATGCATCATGCAAGTATTATAAACAATGAGATAAAATACAAATTATTTCAAATCTATTAGTAATAAACTTGAAATAATGAGTACTTACAAAAAATTAACAATTACGATACCAGTATTGCATGTTACCGTCTTATCTTTGTCAGCTTTCTACTTCTGTGTGGAGATGGAAAATCACAGTTTGAATAAAGTGCTCCTCCACATGATATCGTCACATGGAGCAGTTTCGCAGGTGCAGATATTTGGTTATTACCCAGGTGCGATCAGCGTACATAAGGCAATAAATAGACTCTTGTTCGAAAGAGGCGACAGTGAATTCAGGAACATCTTGCTTAATACATGTAAAGTTAAAAAAGATTAGTAACAGGAACACAAGGACAAAATAAGTATCAAGATTTCAAATGTCTCTTTTGTTTATTAAATCACTATTATCACTTTATTTACAACTTTGTCAATTAAGTTAAAATTAAAATCTAATTTGTACAAAAATAAAAAATACGTAATGATACATTACAAACCAAAATTGGTGATTCCCCTTCTTGGCTCTATGTAGATTCCCCAAAGGTGACTGTAATAAAAAAATCTACATAATATCACAGCATACAATTCACAATAGCCTTGAAAGAATTATACAATTATAATTCGTGAGTATAAATATCAACTATCAGTAGGAACTTTAACTTCTCTTAATTGCAACATAAAATTATCTAAGCTACTATTTAATTCTTCACAGACTTTGGTGTCCCAATTTATTGAAGTATTTTTATCACAGTAGTCATTTTCAATGGCCCATGTGGACTTTAAATGCTGCCATCTTAGTCTCCTTTCTTGTTGTTTTAGACGCAATTCTGTTTCGGCCCTGGTCAAGGCTTTATTCAAAACGGCTTCAATGAAGAGATTGTTTCGTTTTTTAGATTTAAAATTTATTTTCTTGACTTTAATAAGTGATATCCAGTCAGCTAATTCTGACGTTTTTAATGAATTGGACGCTGAATTTGGTTTGGCAACTACGCCCATTGCAATAGAAACAAAATCTCTTCAAATCAATAACTTGGTAACAAAGTGTTATTGTATTTAAAAACACACCTGGATAATTCAAAAGCAGCGCTGGATTGCAGAAACACACTATATATTCTTCTTGACTCCGAAGTAGAAAGCTTCTTCTGGAAATTGGACTTGTCGACGACACCACAACACCTTAACACTGTTACTGCAAATCTAGAAATCGAATGACGCTGGAAGCGGGGCGTGGTGTGCTTTTATATGCCCAGGGTCTGTTAATGTTGTAATCCTACGCGTCGGAAGAAAAGTAGTTCTAACTTTCGCATCATGTAGTTTTCCATCGGGGCGGTTTTTCAGAAAACTTTTAGGACGGTAGTGACATATTTTTGAAAATTATATATTACAGTAGAATATATCCTAGCAACTATCAAATGTTTCGAGATTAGAAAGAATATTCCGCGGAGCAACGGATATTGAGTCAATGCGTCAGTTGTAAATATGCGTCATTTCTAGCAGCTGCAGATACTTTCCACCAAAGTGCTTGGTTTCGAGACTATACCGTGTACATATTTCCAGGAACAGAATAGCTATGTTGAAATTATTACTAATTGCAGTTTCTGCAATCAGCATGTAGGTATAGGTATATAAATAATATGGGAAAAGGAAATATGAAAAATATATTATCTACCTATTGTCTGAACTATAGTATCTATAGATACCTATAACTGATATAATAAATTTTATTTACAATACCTAGCATAAGAGATATATAGCAACAACACTTTTAATATATCTGATAGTAGGTAGGTACCTAGTTTCTCAGAGTAGAGACTTTTTTTCTATTTGGAACAAATAGTGTTTTTGCCAAATTGATCTGAATTCAATGCCAATGACCTCTTAGTTTTAAAATTTTGCCTATCGCTGTACAAAATAGATAGATATATTATGTACCTATTGGTAAATAGATCTTGAATATAAATACAACATTACTACCTCAATGAAATACAATGAAAGTACCTACGTACCTACCTATATATTCAAGTATTTATAGGTACACGACGATTACAATGTTGATGGAATTAAAAAAAAACATTCACAGATACTTCTGTAACTGTACCTATCTCTATATATATTATTTAATTGTACCTAAAAGTTTGTTCGGTTTGTGAAAGTTTATTTTGCGACAGTAACAATATAAGCATTTTTATAGTTTTCTTCAGAATAGGTACTTATGTATTAATTTAATATTGGGTCAATCCAACCAATTTAATTTGTAAAGGTTGCTGTCAAAATTTATTTATTTTTTTGTCTAAGTTTATACCATACTGGGAAATAGGTATTCATTCATTTTTTGTTTTTTTTGAACTACCATTTTTTATAGGTGCGTCAACCAATTTTGCATTTTACAGAGGTTTGTGTTAAATGCTGTAACTTCATGGTTTTCAAATATATTAATTTCAAACAAAAACCATTTTAAAGAACATAAAATGTATAATATTTCCCTAATAAATTTAGGTATTAGGGTGTTTTTTAATAGGTCTTCAAAAATCGGGTATTCTTTCATTGTTGTAATACTAAGTGTTTAAAATTTCATCACCGATACTTTATTAGTTTTTTTTTATATAAATTTATAAATATAGCTAAAATTTCAGGAAGAGCTATTATAAGTGTAGATCTCGCTGTACACATATATTACTTACATTGCTTGTAGTAAAAATTTAAATAACACATAATTAATTTAATATTAATTATGTGTTATTTAGATTGTAGTTTTTTGTAGTTCACAATTTGGAGTACCTATATATACAGGATGCCCCCTGATAGGTGAAGCGACTCTTATAAAACAAAGAACTTTTGTGTTGATCTGCTTGTTTAAGAAACAAAATCTGCTATGATTTCAAATCAAATAAAAACCAGTATGCCTTTAAAATATGAAAAAAAAGATTTTTTCACCACTGTGCTGTTTCTGGATGATATATTATGACAACTACAAAAAGTAATTAAGAAAAGTTTCTCGGAATGAAAAACTAAGCACCCTCTCATGTGTGTAAAATTGAAGGTGAATCTCAGTTTTACCTTTAACATTTTTAATTTGGTAATAAGAGGTAGGTTTTTAGTTTGAAAACGTTAATATATACCTATTGTTTTTATATGTTTACAGTTATGTAGGGCTAAATATACAGGGTGTCCCAAATAGAAGGCCATATCATTAACCACATATTATTTGGATAAAAATAATGTGACTTTCCTTATGCAATTTTTTATTTGGGAGTTCCTGTTTTAATATATAGAGTGTTAAAGCTACATTTAAACAAAATATTTTTGTTAATAATCCCATTGTTTTGTAAGATACACACTTAAAATTTTGCACGTACTTTTACCTTATTCCGGCATATTTAGCATGTAATTTTGGTGAAAAAAATCGAAAGGCAAATGAAGGTATTTGACATTCATCGGCCGCTAAGACATTTGTAACCCATCAATTCATGTCGTTTCTCTCCAAAACGGAGCATTTAAACAAAAATTTACAAAAGAGATAAAATGATCAGAAGAAAATTCTACGTTTGATATTTCAAGAAAAAGCTGCATAGGCGTACATAGAAATAATTGGAGGGGATAAAGGGTACTACATCTCTCAGTTACTTCCATTCGCTCTTCGATTTTTTTCGCCAAAATTACATGACAAGTATGACGGAATAAGATAAAAGTAGGTGCAAAATTTCAAGTGTGTATCTTACAAAACAATGGGATTATCAACAAAAATAGTTTTTTAAAATGTAACTTTAACACCCTGTATATTTAAACAGGGGCGCACAAATAAAAAATTGCATAAGGAAAGTCGCATTATTTTTGTCCATAGAATAAGTGGTTAATGGTATGGCCTTCTAGTTTGAGGCACTCTGTATACAGCACAGAAAGTATTGTACATTTTATGCTGTTTAAAATGTTTTTTTTCTTTGATTTTATTGGGTTTTTGCCACACTTCTGAAAAATAATAAAAATTAATTAAATAAGCCCTTGCGCCAAACGGAACAGTCAAGGGTTATTTTTGAAACTAAGTTTGCCTAACCAAAAAATCTCACACTGAAAAAAGCAGATAAGTAAAAAATAACAAAAATTACATCACTATCGCGCACTTCCGTAATATTGACGTTTCGAAAAACTCTGTTTTCGTTTTCAAAATAGTAGTAAAATATTAAACGTTTGTCAAGTTTGACAGTTTAAAATTTGTTTATCTGCTTCCATAGAGATGTTAAATGATTTTTATTTTATTTTTACTTACTTCTTCTTGACACAACTGTAGCCAACAATGATCAAAAATAACCCTTGACTGTTCCGTTTGGCGCAAGGGCTTATTTAATTAATTTTTATTATTTTTCAGAAGTGTGGCAAAAACCCAATAAAACTAAAGAAAAACTAAAATTATGCCACAAATAAATAGCTTCAGACAATATGTTTTTTCTTTGTACTGAATATCTTTAAAAACCAAAAAGGTGCAGCGTTTAACACAAACATCTGTAACAAATGAATGACTACCTGTCTTCAACTCTTTGAAAATAGTACAAATATATGCAAAAAAATAAAAAAGAATTGTTGTCAGCAATTATCATTGCTTGATTTGACATGGATCGATTATTTTAATAATATACAAGAAAAGTTTTACAAAATTGCACAAATCATACGTAGGTATTTCTCTATATGTGTTCTTGACATTGTAGTAATAATATAGATTCAATAGCTCTTCAAAATATTAGGAAAATTAAATTAGTATCCCTCTAGCAACGGAAAATTCAACAAAGTTAAATAAATTACCTACTGTTTTGTTAGATCTTCAATTACCTCCTAGTACAAAAACTAAATTGAAATTTTCTTTAACTATCCACAGTTTCTCAAATATTTATATAGCAGAATTAATTTATAATTATTTTTATTTCTGTATGTCCAAATATATGTATAATTAAACAGGCATTTAATCAATAAATGTACCACTACCACTGGCGGAATAAATGCCTAACCGTCACATCGAGAGCAATCTGGGTTTAGAGTCTAGAGTTCTAGAAAATTCCAACTTGGGAATATTGATTTTGGGTAACGCGGCCATTTATTTTTTCCTCAGAGCGGGACGCCCTTAAATTATTATTGTTTTAAAAATAAAACACATGTTTTATAGGACCTATAGATATATTTTTGTTAGATTTTCTACTGTTGTTAGGTCAGTTTTTAGTGGTTATTCTAGCAAATTTAGAGTATCTATTTTTCCCTAAATGATTTCCAGTTCTATTGCTACTCAAAGAGAATAGGTATTCTTTAAGATCTTAGTAAGATTTTACTACTATTAGGGAATGTTTCAAATACATATGGAAATATTATTATTATTATTTGCCCATTTAAGTTTATTACTTTCCATATGAACCTTTGTTAAAAATAATTATGTCTCTTGCTCTTAACCAATCGAAGATTAATGCTTTCATATATTAATGAAAATATATTTTATTGAAAGATATTCACATTATACGTACGGTACGGATTTAAAATTAATTAGGATTTTTTGCTTGCTCCTACGCTTTTGTCTTGGCAAAGCGGGACATTTTTATGTATTTTGGGGACAGCGGGACATATAAGCAGAAAATATGGTCACGGTAAATTGGGTGGATAGGTTCAGGTAAAATTTTTATAATTAGGTAGTACCTATGTACCTACAGAAGTGTGGAACGATGGGTTAAAATGAAACGTAAACTATCAATCTACAATAAACTCACATATTTTTATTATTATATTAGGTTTACATTTTATGTACCTAAACAAAGTAAGTACAAGAAATAAAATAGTACAGTACAATGCAAATAATTACAGAATAATTATCTTCACTCAAGTTGTAACCTGATTTATAATAGCTCTCTGCAATAGAAAATAAATGTATATGTATGTACCTATTCGAAAATAATATTATTTTTAATAAAACCATATTTTACGATTTACCTAAGAACGCCTGTAAAATATATGTACTTAAAATTATTTCTTAAAATGTTATTTTTGATTTGAGGTGGACCTGACGCTTTATCTTCAAATTTCTTGATAAGAAACATCAATAATACTGCATTTGCGCATTAGTAATATCTTTGTTACAAGTACTAATGCTTAACCATATGCCTAAAAATTCACAAGATTTTTTATTTTTTATTTCGTGTAGGTATCAATCTTTTTATAATTTCACTCATAAACTTCTCATTAGATTTCAATAAGATAAAATAATATCAATACATATTTAGATGAACAATGTTTGAAGTAATTTAATTTGATACGTATTGTCACGGTTTTTATTGTTTTATAAATAAATATCAGATTTAGGTATAATTTAAAAAAAAATATTTGATGCTGACTTGTTTATCGGGCAGGTGAATAAATATTTACATTTTTTATCAACATATTTTGACAGGAAATATTTATGGAAAATTTCCATTGTTGCTCTTAAATTTATTATTATTTAGGTAATTTGAGCAAGACTCAAATTTAATTAATTTAATAATGAACCATGCCAGGCTATGTGATTCTTCTATGCAGATTATCATTTGTAGAAAGAAAAATTTCGTTTGTAGTTATTTAAAACAAAAAATATATTTGTGACATTGAAAAATATCATCCCCCGATTTTTGCAGCACTAAAATCTGAGGATTTTTTCTTATAGAGAATAGTTTGAAGTTGTTTGTAGTGAAAACATTTTCGTTTGTGGTAGTAGCGCAGGAGAAAAGTTACAGCTATTTTTAATATTTTCGATATATTCCCGTGTGTAAAATAAAATCATTCCTATTATAAGTATACTAAATAGTAATTTTTCATCACTTTTGATCTGCTTACTGATACAGAGGTGACAATTTTGAAAAAGAGAATAGTATAAACTTGCCGGGCTTTGACTAGATTTAACGTAATAGTAACGTTTGTAGTAATCTTCATTTCGTTTGTAGTTTCCCGAATTAAAAAGTAGACTATACTTCAAAGGAAGGCTAAAAAATAGATTGCAGTTATTTGTAGTAACTATCATATCGTTTGTAAATCCGTCATATCTGAGTCAGTATATTTCAAGCGGAAACTAAAGAATCGTTCATTTTCAATTGTGGTTCATCAAATCTAAAGTAGAGTCATTATACTTCAGCAGGAGGCTAAACAAGCTCATTTTGTAGTAACCCTCATTTCATCTGTAGTTTCTCGAAATTTAAAGCAGAGTTACTATACTTCAAGCGAAGGCTGAAAAATTGTTTGTAGCTGTTTGTAGTAACTTTCACGTCGTTTGTAGTTCATCGAAATCTAAAGTAAAGTCACTATACTTCAACCGAAGGCTACAAAATCGTTTATAGTAACATTCATTTCGTTTATACTTCCTCGAAATCTAAAGTAAAGTTCAATATTTCAATGAAAGGCTAAATAATCATTTGTAGTAAATTTCATTTCGTTTGTAGTTCCTCGAAATCTAAAGAAGAGTCACTATAGTACACCTCAAACAGAGGCTAAAAATAGTTTGTAGTTGTTTGTAGTGACTTTTGTTTCGTTTTTAATCTAAGGTAGTATACTTCAAGCGGATGCTACATAATCGTTCGTAACCTTCATTTCATTTGCAGTTCCTCAAAATCTAAAGAAAAGTCCCAATATTTTAAACGAAGGCTAAAAAATAGATTGTAGTTTTTTCTAGCACTTTTCTTTCATTTGTAGTTCCTCGAAATTCAAAGTAGAGTCACTATACTTCAAGCGAAGATTAAAGAATCATTTGGAGATGTTTGTTGTAACCTTGTTCTTTGAAATCTAAAGTGGATTTTAGTGTTGTAAAAGTCAGGGGATGAGTTTTTTCAAGATCATATAACTTTTTTTGAAATTGCTACAAACAAAAAAATGTTATTACCAATGATATCTATAAGAATGACTAAGAAAAAATAGAATTTTGTAATGTCGGGTGCCAATCCTGCAGTATTAATATACTTATAAATATTTATAAATAATTCTTTTTTATTTACTTTTTACTATTTTAATAAAAAAATGCTTTTACCTATATTTTAAAGTTAAAACCATACTTCTACTTTCGTCCGCGATGACTTTCTGTGCTACTTTTCATTAAAGTCTGGAATATTTTTAACCATAGAACCTTCAATGGACAACATTCCTAGCGCACTTAGACCATCTTCACACCTAGTATTTCTCAAAAAAGTTTTAATTGGTTTTAAGTTTGAAAAACACCTTTCTGGTTCTGCTGGTGTCATTGGTATGGTCACTAATATTCGTAAAGCTTTAGTAATTTCCTTAATAACTGCCTCTAGACCTAACGACATAATAAGATTTAATGTTGTTAAGAAGTACTCGGATTATCTCTGTTATTTCTGGTCCAGAATAAAATATATTTAATTCCGTTTTTAAAAGATCTCTGTCAATTGGAAAAGCTTTGCAAAACTATTCTTTATCATTTAATGGAAGTGCTTTTTGATATTATATTTTTCTATTAAATATTTTTCTTTTAAAAATAGTTTTGCCCCAGAAAGGTGATATTTAAATGTTAAGCGCTCTTTAATTTGAACACTTATGATATCACAAACTTCTCTGGCACATAAATTTAAATTTTCATTATTTAGCCTTCTTCTGTTTCTTTTTTCCATATTGATGTCTGATGTAGCATCTTCAACAGGAAACAATCTATTTCGAATGTTTTCAATCGCTTTTATAAAATATTCCACTGCTACTTGTATTTGTTCCGGATCTTGAATTGTTTGTAACTGATTGTACAAAATGTTTACATGTGGCATAACTTGTGCAAACAAATTTAACCAAAATAAAAAACAATCATCTTCGAGCCATTCAGCAAATGCTGCAGCTTGTAGGTAGTTGTTTCTGAATTATAATATTTTTCTGGTTATTCTATTTGGATATTTGTTAAGTACGTAAGAATATACTTACATCTTTGTAAGTAAAAATGGTTTGGATTGTTTCAGAATTATTGTTCCAATGAGTCTGCGGCAATCTTGGTTTTCTTTTATCGCAAACGTCTTCTAAGGCTGCTGTTCCGTCAGGAGAATTTGAAAAAAATCTGGCAATGCTATTCAGGTTTAGAAAAAAAAATCTTACACTTGATATGTTTGAAACTGCCTGTTCTAATAACGTATTAAGTTGATGAGCGTAGCAGTACAGAAAATGGGCATTTTTATATTTTTCCCTAATTTTCATGCAGATGGTTCCTAAATGGCCTCTCATGATAACTGCTCCGTCGTAAGTTTAGACAACTAATTTATTTGGACAGTTCTGTAGCACTGGTTTTAGTTGTTGTAAAATACATTCAGGTAACCGATCTGCATCTTGTCCTTCTGGATTGCAACAACCTCAAAATCTTTCAGAAAGGTGGCCATTTACTTCATAACGAAACACTAAAACCATTTTAGTTCGAGTTGAAACATCGGTTGTGTCATCAAACATTACAGCAAGAAATGAATTACAGCATATTTCGAACATACACTGTAATAATTCATCTTGTATTGGTTTCGAAGTTCCTTTAAAAACATGGACATCAAGAAGGTTATCTAAAATGGGATCAATTTTTCTACTGTAATCCACCAGTTCTAAAAATACCCCTTTACTTTCCGCGTTACTTTTTATATTATGTCTATGGAGAGGAAGGTTACATGTGGTACACAATTTCAAGATGTCTATAAGTTTTGAGAGAAGCATTCGACTTTTTCTGTTTCGTTATGGGAATTTCTTTGTTCTTCATAAGCATTATTCAAACCAGAAATATTTACTTTTCCTAAAAGCAGAAAACTGACTAAATTACTTTTATGTTTCGGAGAATTTTCATGTTTTTTAATATTGTCTGATAAAAAAATGTTTCAGTGCAGAAATTCCTATTCTCGTCCACTTTTTTTCGCCTCTAAATAATACACATACGAAACAAAATAATGTATTTTTTTCGTCACAATCACACACCCAGCTTTATCGTAAACTTTTTTGTCAAATTTGCGGGTAAAACCCGGCCTACTTTTGCACTCATTCTGCACCTGAACCAAATTTAGCATTGACGTTGGACGGTCGTTATTTTTTAAATTTTCTTTTCCGTTTAAACTTAAGGCACTAATATCTAGTTTTTCTATTTCACTAACCCTCATTGTCATTATGAATTTATTAAATATAAATTTGTGAAAACGTACTCACACTACGAAAAATATACGTATATATTTCGTCAAACGGGTTACTGCCACATGGAGTTTTGGCGCCAACTTGTCGCACCACGTCGAAACAGGGCTGCCAATATTTGATTCTGCCAAACCTCTACTTTTATTTAAAGTCGCCAACATTTATTTTCAATATTCAGGGTGTCCGAGTTTTATGGATCAAGCTCTATAACATTTTATAGTCAATCTTATTGTAATGTAAAAATTCATAAAGATAGCTTTTGAGAAAGAGGCCGTTGAAGTTTCTAAAAGAAATGTTTTTATTTTTATCTTGAAATGCATTTTGAGATATTGAACTGTGAAAATTCCCCCTGTCAACATAGATTTCGGTCAATACATTTGCAAAAAATTTAATAATAGAAAAAATCAAGTTTGCTGCAAAATGGCGACATATACAAAAACATCAAGAGATATTTGTTCGCTTCATGCCTTTTTATTGTATATGTATATAGAGATTTACTAAATTTGGATTGTATTTCGATATCATCCGTACCAAACAAAGATTTCAGTGATCTTAAAATCGGTTGCTTGCTGGAAATCTTAATAACAGAACGGTTTGGTTAACAAAGATTAATCTAACCTTAAAGTTATATTGATAATATCATATTCATTCTATGTCTATGTCTAAATACTCTCAATCAGAAAGTGTTCGAAAAATGGCTTAACCAGGATTTTGATTAACCAGGTTTGAAAAATTAGGATATCTGTCTTTACAATTTGGAAAAATGTAAAATCATCAGTGGTACCCAAATTAACTTGAATGAATTTAAGTCAAGGGTTTAATACAATTTTCATATATCACCCTTTAAGATAATGATGTTATAGACCACCCAAATTAGTCGCCAGTCGTCGATCATTATTTCAGGCGCAAATTGGTGCTTAAAAGTCGCCCAATTGGGGAAAAATTGGTCAAGTTGGCAACCCTGCATATAAATATGCTGTCCGGTGGACTTGAACTTCAAGGTTAAGGTTCTACGCAGTGGGGACTGCACGTCATGGATAGCGTTGTGCTCATGAGCTGAGCCACGCCCACGTTCATGAAGTGAAGTCATGGATAGCGTTGAGTTGAGATGCAATCACGGATGCACGAATTTTTAGGCCATTTCTAAACATCCAAGGCGTATTGAGTAGATGTTTTTTTGGATATTTTACTAATTCCGGTAACTAAATTATTTAAAGTTTGTGAAACAGGGACGCATCCAGCGTTTTGGTTTTTGTGTAATGGAGAAGTTTTGTAGAAACTAAACTAAATTTTGTATGAGTCACTTCAAAGTAGAATTAATTTCTCTTTTAGGCAATATTTCCATAGAAAAATAAATAAAAAAAATTTCAAATGAAAACAATTATGTAATAACAAAATCCAGTTTTCGCATTAATGTTAATGTTAATTAATAAATTTCATTAATTGTTATTTGACGGAATGGTTCTGGGTATTAGACGGGAGGGTAATTTACCCCATTGCTTCACGCTTGCGCCCATGTTGTAAAAATTCTTGGGAAAAGGGGATACCAGAGTCCCCCTTTAAGAGCCACTACGAGAATTCCCAATGTACAATCTATTGCAATAATAATGGCATTCTTTAAAACGAATTTAGCTATTTGTTTTGAATTGCTAACGTATCCCATCTAGTACAATTATCTGACAAATAAATATGATATATATTCATAAAGACCAAAAGTACGCTACATACATGACATGATACAATAAGTACAGACATCACACAATGACGAACAGCTTAACAGTTCTAAATAAACTAATAAATATTACTTACAAGTTCCACGACTTTTAATAAACAATTAAAGCTCCTTAAACGCCGCAGCAACTATCAAAGCTACTTGTAAGTGATTGAAATTTTGAAGTCATAATTTAGTAATATGAGTTAGTCGCTGCTACAGCCCTTTGCCACTTTTAAGTTCTGAGAACTTAAAGGTTGTTCCACTAGTAAGTAAGTTATTTATACAACAGTAGCAAAACAAGTAGCAAATTTGGTGGCGGTTACTCTTTGAAGGTTTAAGTCTTAAGGCCGAATGACACGGTATAAAATTATATATAAAATTTTGCACAGAATTATATAAGCATTTTTTATATATTTAGTACTAATAATAATTATTGTAACCAATAATAAATAAATTAAGCAAACATATCAAAGATATGGGAAAGATGCACTGGAGGTTATATTATTGTTCGCAAATGTATTCAGAATTTTGTATAAATAGAACATGTTTTAATTTTCAGTTTTATGTACATATAGAAAACTGTACATTTTGTTTGTATGATACGGGACAAACTACTGTAATTATAATATCAAATAAAAAGCTATGTGAAATATTACACCGTGTCATACGGCCTTTAGTTACTGTTACGTTGGTGCTAGTTGGGATTTGTAATAAAATCTGCTTTCAATTTTTAATATTAGCTGTTACTTGTTCCAGTCACCTAATAAAATTTCTACTTCCAGTAGTTCAAAACCTATTATGAGGGAGTGTCATTATTATTGCAATAGATTGTACTTGGTAATATTGGTTTTAGGTGAGTAGAAGCAGAAAAAATATTCTTATTATTTGTGTAGAAGGAAGGGTTAAAATGAAACGAAAATATTTATCTACAGTACACCCACATATTTTTATTATTATATATACATTCTATGTACATTAACAAAGTAGAAGAAATAAGTACAATGCAAAATAGTAACAAAATATTTTTTCACTCAAGTTGCAGCCTGATTTATAATAGCTTTCTGCAACAGAAAATAAATCTATAAGTACCTATTCAAAATATAATTATTATTTTTTTAACAAAATACTATTACATAAGATAAACTATGGTCCAAAAATGTTCCGTTGTAAAAATACGAGGTGTTAAAGTTTTAGGAAAAAAGAAGGAAAATAATTAATATTTTCGAAACCGCTTTAGATATTTCCATGAAATTAGGTATGTAGTAACTATTATAAAGGTGCATATTTTGCAATATAAACATAATTTCTATATTTAACAGTGGCATACGCACGAGCAGTGACTTTAATATTTTTAAAGAAAAAAAATGGTACACCAATGGTTTTCTCTCATATAATAATTATTTTTGAATTCCCCGTTCAATTTGAAGCATAAGAGCCCTCTTGAGTTTTTGGACTGCAATGCGCCGTTTTTGAGAGACAAAAAGTAAAAACCGTTGGATTGTCCGGGAAAATTCATATAATTATTAAAGGATATAATTTTGATAGAAAACAACAACAACTAACAACATAACACATTAACATAATATTACAACTACGTAAATTAAAACTAATAATTTATGTAATAATGGTAACAAATCATTATTACAGAAATTTTTGAATATGGCCCCCATTACTTAATATGCATGCCTCCGCTATCTTTTGCGTGGAATTGCGCACTCGTTCAAATATTGGAATATGAGATTTGTGTACATGAGCGTCTTAAGGTGGTCCCACCAGGTGGAAATAATTCCAGATACCCCCTCATACATCCCAGTACTTCTCCATATTTCCCTGTACTTATCCATACCGGTATATTGACTTTTGTAATATGTGGTAATTTGAAAAACCGCAAATAATTAAAAACTGAACTGTGTAGTATAACAAAGCTTAAAGCAATAAGGGTAAATTCCCATTAGAGCAACACCGAACAGCGCGTCGCAGCGCAGTAAAGTCGTGTTTACAATTATTAATTGTTTGTATGTTTTTAAGTGACGTTCTCACCTAA
The DNA here is from genome assembly GCA_037114965.1 of Monochamus alternatus. Classification (NCBI taxonomy): domain Eukaryota; kingdom Metazoa; phylum Arthropoda; class Insecta; order Coleoptera; family Cerambycidae; genus Monochamus; species Monochamus alternatus. The sequence goes on along the minus strand of CM073427.1, from coordinate 91,576,953 downwards.
GCATTGCAGTGCAGTGCAGCGCAGCGCGGCACGTCATATGACAGCAAAATTTGTATTGCTCTGTGAACATCGGAAGCAGCGTAAACAGCTTATGGCGCCGCTGCCAAAGCCGAGGCGTCAAACACATAATGTAGTGACTAAAATCAAAATAATTCAGTGTAAGACTGAACGAAATAGACGAAGATAAAAATTGAGAATTAATTGTAACCACTTATCACCGAAATTGAATTTCTTATTACCGAGCTTGTAACTGCACAAAAACAAAAAGCACGACATTCTAATTTGTAGAGGAGGTTAATGTGTTAAGACACAGTCGACGTCAACTTATTTTTGATAATTTTGTGTGCTTTCAACTCTTCTCAAGTGGCACGCTTTGGTAATCATGCCACTCTCACCTTCCGTACTCATCTCTGTATTGTGAATTAGTCACTCGCTATTATTTTCGACCTAGGGTAATTGATAATACAAGATAAAAACTTTAAATTTGGAAACAATTATTATCATTTTTATTATCCAACGCCCCAAAATAGGCAAAAATTGTTATATCACTGTTTCTACTAAAATAATGAATGAAATGCAATTATTTTTGTCATTTATCAAAACACACAGCGGTTTTCGCCGCTTTGTTTTTTGTTTCAAATTCTGCCAGGTTCAAACATTACGCAAGACATCATAATACTTTTGTGACATTGTCGCCATACAAATTAAAAGTCAAAACGTGACAACTTTTTTATTTTTTTTTTCTCAAGTTCCATCATTTCGAACGCTGGTCTATTGGTTGAAAGTATATTTTCACACATTGCTGTTACTTTAACTTAATTCTAATACTTAATTAAACTACTGTATGATCTAAATTTCTATTGTTTTTAGGTATTTTGCTGTTTTTAGAGACTCTGAGGTAAGAACATCCCACAGCTACAGACAAAAATGATCGGGCTTGTGCAAGCCAAATTTTGGGAAAGCAAAAGAGAAGCAAAACTTCACAATCTAATGGGATGGCTTTATTGTTTATTTCAGAAATCAAAATTTGGAAGAGATGAATAACTGATGCACAGAAAAAATCAATCATATGTATCATTTTAAAACAAAAACAAAACTCTTTATTATAATGTTTTTAATACATTTTAATTTCATTTTGAAAGGTATTTTAATAATATTGAATCATATGTGTATCACCATCTTGCTCCCTTAAGAAGTTATAGGCTCGATTTTTTATTTAAATTTTTACGATAATTTATTTTTTGAGCAAACGTATTCAAATTTACAAATCAAGATTTAAAGTGCATTTTAGCGATAAGTATAGCTTTTTTAAAGAATGCTATTTGAAAATAACTAATCATTTTCCAAAAATCTCCCTTCCTAAAAAAATTCTGAAAGAAAAAATACAGCGGCAGAGACATTCAGTACGCCTTGTACGTTTAACACAAAAATCAATCAGTTGTTTGTGTGTATCATATAAAAAAACCTTATACCTACCAAATTTGATTACGATTACTCAAAAATAAATAAATTATTGTAAAAGAATGACTGAGTAAGATGGTACTAAACTAAGCTGACTTAAATCACCTTATTTTCGTCCAAAACGTTAAAGTATGACCCATTCTTTAATAAACACTACTTTCAAAATATTTTGAAAACATTAAAATTTCATATATTTTATTAACATTTTTTCCAGTATATTGTAAATATTTTATAGCAATGTTTTCAAAACATAACAATTTTTCTAAATATTTTCAAGAATACCTATATTATAACATTTTTAAAATGTTATCTTCCTGTACGGGTATGAAAATTCCAAAGCAATGTGATTAAAAAAAGTTACTGTACTTTCGATTTTAACAGCAACAAATTAGTCAATGTAAAAATTCGTTAAATTTACAGAAAGGTTAAAAATTTAGAAATAAAGGGGCTACTTCAAACTGCCTAAAAATATATACGTGACCCTAAGATATTTCAAAACTGATTTACCTTGACGGGAGATAGAGCATGGGTAGCTTGCAACCCCAGACTTCTCAGAAGCACCAGGGGTGTAAAATCGGAATTGTATAGCCGGTGAAGCCCTTCAACTGCCAACATGGTCGGTATATTGTGCCTCTGCCTCTCCGTTTCGTATTCCTTCAGGTAGCTAAGATTATCTGAAGCATGAAAAGGTACCTATGTAATTATCTGTTATTTCACATGAGTTTCAAAGAGGGAAACCTCTAACGGGATTTTTTACTCAGCAGTATTATTCATTATATTGGTTGATTAACGACGATGGACTGTTAGAAGTTGTCTTAGTTGTAGTGATTTTTCTTCTTCTAAAAATATGGCTCCCTGTATAATCGAATATGATATTTTAAATGGAATGAAATAAGCGAGGATATGTTTTATTTAATTTGTGAATCCCCTATGTTATTTCAGTGGGACTCGTAAGAGTTTTCTTATATAGGGTGTCCCAAAATTAGCCTGCCAAAAATGAACTGTGGATTGTACGATCAAAAATAAGATATAAACATACGTCCATAAACGCCCTGTAACAGAGTTATATCTCTTTAAAGGGGGATCCCAAAATTTGATTTTCTCCAAATATTTTCCAAACGGATCGAGATAAAGTAAAGTAAAATAGAGAATCGGAATTAGATTGCAAATCTAATGTTCTAAAAACAATACCATAATTAGTCATAGGCGTGCCAAATTGGGGGGGGGGGGGATTGGATAAATATTGCTCTAACTTTCTCATGTCTCGAGGTTTTTGCCGTCAGATCAAAACAATAAAAATATTGAACAATTTTACAAAAAAAGATACTCTTCTTTTACTTTGATAAATTATTCCGTTTACGAGTAATATAAATTTAAAAATTTTGTGACATACCACAAAAATATTAGGTATGATATGCAAGCAGTCAAATTGTCTCTAGTAGGTTTTGAAAAGTTACTTGACACATATTACATACGTTTTTTAAAATTTTTGGAGTATTAATAGACTATATTAAAATTTAAAAAAATTTCCAAATAATTACATTACAGATATGCATTTTAAAAGTATTTTAATATGTTAAAACGTTTGAATAACACCTTTAATATATGTTAAATAAGTCGACAGTATTTTCTCAGAGCCTACTAGGGATATTTTGCCTATTTATAGCTTCCATCTTAAACTTTTGTGGTATGTCACAAAATTTTTATATTAAGATTACTCGAAAACAGAACAGTTGAACTGATTTAAATAGGAGTACCTTTTTAATGTAAAATAGACCAAGATTTTATTTTTTTTTATCTGATGAGGAAAATCTGGAAATACAAGAAAATTAGAACAATATTTACCCACTGACCCCCACGTTTGGCACGGCTATGACCAATTATGAGGAATTATTTTCAGATTGCGATTGTCAATTTCAAATTTGATTACATTATCTTGATCCCTTTTGTAAATATTTGGGAAAAATCAAATTTTGAGGTCCCCATTTAAGAGGCCCTATCTCCGTTAGGGGGCGTCTACAGACTTATGATTATATAACTTTTTTTTTTCTTATTTTTGATCGTAGAATCTACAGTTAATTTTTGGCAGGCTAATTTGGGAACACCCTGTATAAGGAATAGTTGAATCTTTAAACTTTCTAACAATGTGTTATAAGTTTCATACAAGGTGTTGAAAACTCGAGTGTTTTTTTCGTTAATTAGCGCTCAATAGATTGAAAATTCGCATTGCCAAAACGTGACATTTTGAAATATGAAGCTGTCAAACAATCTAGGCAACTAACTAATTGTTCTCTTCATAAATGCTGTTAGCAGTTAAATGTTTACATGACTGGGTGATTTAAAAAATAATGAAATTTAAATAGCTGGTAGAACTGTTAAAAAAATTTCAGAAAAAAATAATCACTGCAACCATGAAAATTTCTAATGTTCCTCGCTGTAAATCAGTCTGGTTTAAAAACCTTATAATTTTTTTAATTATACCTTCTTATTATAATACCGTTGTACTTTACTATAAAATCAGTAGCGTGCGGTGACGTATGTGTAGGGAAGCAATTTATTTACAACTGTGTTTTTAATAGACACATTCACAATTTTATGAAAAAAATATGAAACCAACTTTGAAGCAAAATAAAAACAACATATACAGTGAGGCCAGTCAAAAAGAATGGATCAACACTAAGCTGAAGATGCTAGACACCAAAATATTATGTTTGAGCTCATCATGTCTAATAGGAATGTCGCTGGTTTAAGAAATATAGGGTGTTCAAGGTTTAAATTTGATAAAGAAATTTCTCAATAATTGAGAAAGTTTTGATAGCTTGACTCTGAAAATTGGTAGTGATGGATTTTTGGTGAAAGAATTACAATTTGAAGCTTATTTTGACATTACCCCGAGAGGATGCTAGCTTAGCCGTATTATTTAGGTAAATCAAAACATATTCTTTTATCTGTTGAGATATGCTTTAAAAAAGTTAAAAATCTGAAAGAAGAGACTTACCACTAACCGATAATTATTTGTAATGGAGGTCTACTCTTCTGTCAAACTTGGAAAACTCGTTAATAACGGCTTCATAAAATGATGGATTTTGTAACAAGTATTTGATATAGTCTTTTTCTATAGACAGCACTGCTAAACCAGATAGTCTTTCTTCGGCTGTTGAGTTTCTCATAAAAGTCTTAATACGTTTTAAAACGGAAAAACTGCGTTCGACTGAACATTCTGCACTTATTTCAGGTATAGTTAACACTAATTGACACAATTTTACCACCTCAGAATATGGTTTATCCAAACCAGTCTCTATTAAAAAGTTTAACATATCAGAAGAAGTCTTGTGTTTATTTAATTCCGGAATTTCGTATAAAACTAGTAGCTGTGAGCGCAAAGTTATCACGTCAAAAAGGTTGCTGTAGTTCTGTTTTAGCGAATTTAAAGCTTCTTCCGGAAATGGGAAATTTTCATAATCAGAAAAGTTACAAAGTTCAAGAAACTTAAGGTCACTAAAATCTTGAAACCTAGCATGTAAATGTTCCACTAAATTGTCCAAAATCTCCAAAAATAAACGGCGATAAGATGTTTCACGGTCAGCAACATGGTTTGTTTTAATTCGTTTTCTATCTGGCTCCATATTAAGATCATTTGTTTTATCCCAAAAATATTGGAAGTCTTCTCTTTTGTCGACCAATATTTGTTCGAAACTATTAATGCTTTCAATGCAAAAGTCAATGTAATTTTTCTTAGTCTGAAGAGTATCCAAAAGAATATCTGTATTAGGTAAAATTTCGGAAAATACGTTAAGTAAAAAATTAAAATTGAAATCAACCTCAAGCAACTGCAAATAGCCTCTTGCAGAATTAATAGTCTCAGCATCCCATTCGTCTTTATCGTTTAACATATCTTGAAATAATGCAATTAACGCTTCTCGGTATTGAAATACAGTTTTTACTAGCCTTGCGTTATAATTCCATCGTGTAGGTGCAACTTTCGGAAATCTTTTTTGTACTTGAATATCTAGAGCACGGGTGCGTTTGGAAGACTTCGAAAAAAAAGAGGCAAAACCATTTAAGGTCGAAAAAAACACTTTACAGTCTTTGATGATTGCCACTGATTGAGATAAAACTAAATCTAGTTTATGAGCGAAACAGTGTACAAAAATTGCATTTTGATATTGTTCTTTCACTTTCGTCTGAAGATCTTTCAAATGTCCCGCCTTTACGGCAGCACCGTCGTAACTTTGAGCTATAAGTTTTGAAGGGCATTCTAGATTTTCTACAAGATCACAAACAATTTTAAACATCGCTTCTGCGCTTCGGTCCGTGGTAACGTTCAGAAAACAAAAAAATCTTTCCTGGACAGTTCTATCATCTTTTAAGTAACGGAAAACGACAGAAGGCTGCTTTAAATTAGTCATGTCTGTTGTCTCATTTAGAATAATAGATACAAAAGGGGAGTTTCTTATTTCATTTTTAAAATTTTCAAAAACTACGTTCGATAAACTTGTTATTAAATCTTTTTGAATACTATTTGATGTACCTCTTAATACAGTGGATTCATTTAAATGACTTTTTAAAACGGGATCATATGTACTTATTAGTTGCAAGAGGTCCATATAGTTTCCACTATTTGAAGAATTCTCTGCTTCTTGATGTTCCCTGAAGGTATGTTCGTGTGTTGCGAGGAAGCATGTCACGTCTATTAAACGTTTTAAAACGCTTCTATTTTTTTCGACCAACTCGTTATGTTGCTTATGGCTCAATTTTAATCGATTATCTAATGAATGTTCAATACGATAATATCCACATGTTTTTTCTTTAACAATTGCCATTAAGTGTCCTTTACTATTTACATGTCTTTTCGCACCTTTATGAAAGTTATTTAGATCGGAATATCCGCCCGAATTCCACACCATTTTTTCCGAAGTATTAAATAACAAACATGACCAACAAAATAATTTCGAAGTTGTATCACAACCGGTAAGCCACTCGTGCTTTTCATAAAAATTTACATTAAAATGTCTAGTGCAAGTTTTAATTTTGGTAATCAAATTTAATATTGGCATCTGTCGACCGGAAGCAATAATGTCCGCTTTTTGTTGATAATTTCGGTAAGAAAATTCAATCTTCAATAAATCACACACAATACAACTGCATTGACTGTCTTTTGAGTCCGCCGACGTAGAGGGTTGATCACTCGGTGGATTTCTTTCACACATATGTAATGCGAAGAAACAACTCATAAGTTGCTTCCAAACCCTACTAATACTAAAATAGCGACCGCGACTGTTTCGGTGAGTAATCATATGCGACATGCGCGCACTCTGCAGTTCATGACACTAAAAAGGGAGGGTGGAGAGCAATGTTGCCAGGTAGTATAAAAAAAATCCCATAAGCAGTTTGGAAAAAATCCCTTATCTGTAATTTTTAAAAATCTCCGAAAAGACAAAAGTGTATTAGTCGTAAGTGTTATGTATTGTCGTTTTTCTATTTGGTAATTAATTATTTGCTTTTTTTAACGTGTCTTTCATTAAATTTATGCAAAGGGCGTCGTTTTAGAGATATACAGGACGTCCTGAATTGTTGAGATAAAACTATAACAGGTGTTAGAACTTTTTAAAATAAAAACATAAGTTACTATAATATGGATCGGGAACTGCTTAGTTTCCGAGATAAAAAAATGAATATTTTAATTAATGACCTTAATTGTCAAAATACAAATTTTATAGATAAATTTTTTTTCTTTATGCTCCTTTTTTGGAAAAATGCCTGAAAAATAATATTATTTGGAATCCTATAACTGGGGAGAGGGGTCCGACACCATTCTCCCCCTCCAAAATGTTTTCAACATACGCCTTTGGTCTTGAAATTACGTTGATTTGATAACAAATTTGTTTGTTTGTTTATGACTCTTGACATTTTTTTATTTAAAGCTCAATTTTTTACATTTTCATTTTACATTTTCTTGATCAATACTATATATTATTTTCCTAATAACTGCATTTTTATATTGAATTTGAATATTTTTGTACTGATTTATGCTTATTTCTAAACTAAAATTCATAGCTTCTAAACCTCTTGATATTTTTGGCAAATTTATACATAATTTTTTAGTATATAGGTAGGTATATAAAAAAATATTGCAGCTTACATAAAGTAGGTACCATTGGCGGGGTTATAGATACTCTCGTGATTTTTTTCGCAAGAAAAAGTATATCACTCTGTTTACTAATGCAAATAAGAGTGGTTTTCATATGCTCTTGTATTTTCATAATTTTTTCTCTCTGCACATTTTTTTTGTACCTCTAGCTGTTTAGAGACAAATTTGATTTTCTTAAAAGGGAATATACAAATTTCCCAAAAATATCTTAAAGGGTTTAGAAGTTATGAATTTTAAATTGATTTCTTTATATCTTATATGCTTATGCAGCTTTTTAATTTAGTTAAATTTAGAATAGCATAAAAATCACAGTTTTTTTTTTAAATGAAAAATCCCTTTATCCCTTTTGACATGAAAAATCCCCTAAATAAAGGGAATATCCCCGATATCTGGCAACATTGATTGAGTGGAGGAAAGTAGTAAGCCAGTAAAGCAAGAGACGTTGTACGTTGCTTAAAAAACTACTTTCAGGCGGTGAGGTGGATAATTCACGCGGTAAACGCGTTGGTTTTCAATGTTACCACAGAATAAATTATAAATTATATACCTAGATAATGCGGCAACCAGTTGTCTGTTTACAACAGAAAACGCTAGGTTAAGTAATAATTGTGTCATTGGAATAAGGCACAAATATAGCACTTTAGACTATTAAACGCTAGAATTACATTCTCGCGTTTAAACATTCTTAATGCTACTTAAAATACTTATAAAATAAATAACTATTATTAATTTTACAACTTTTAAAGTATAAAGTAACATGAGAATTCAGGGAACGCATTGCTTCCTTTGCTTCCATGGAAAGCACGCCACGTCGTGTAAAGCTATTAAGCTAATTCAAATTAACTAAAAATTTGATAAACTCTTCACTACAGGACATAATATAATCTGATAATAATAATAGATATTGAAAAACAATGCATACAAATAGTACTTGTAACAATGCCATATTGAAGTCTTTCAACAGTCATATTTTTGTTTCTACAATTATACATGCTGATTTTTAAGTTGATTATATAATTTTAACCTTGTATGCTAGATACTCATTAAAATAAGTAAATTTGTCAAATTTTCATTCTTTGCCTGTTACTATCCTTGGTTTTTCCGCATGCCTGCCATGATGGTCACGTAATCATCAGTTTCCCTAGCACATTGTTCCCACAAGATTAAAAAACTTCTGAAGTTGGGAAGGTCTGGTTGATGAAAGGATTCTTGGTATACGCGGCAGTCGCGTTTTGACTTGCCATAAATAAGGATATCAAGTTCATTATTCTTATAAACATGAGCCATTTCCTCTTATCAAACAATCATTTTAAAGAGTCTAAATATAACATATAAAACACAATAATAAAAAAACCGGGACGCACGTAAGTAATTAATTTTATTTTTTATATCGCTTACTCTTAGCACTGATAAAAATTATTGTAAATTTGCACGGCTATACTATGAAAAAATGTATATTCATAAGTAGTAATTTTCCATTACAGTACAATACAGTAATATGACATTCTAGTGTGTTATTTTACACTCTTGACCCAATTAATAAGTAACCAACAATCCACCGTGTATAATCGCTAATATTTTTCATCAATGTCCAAAAAAGTTATAAGAAAAAGTTGTCTATTTTAATGAGTGTAATACATGTTAAAAAATCGCCCTGTATAGGAAACATAAATTATAAAAATTTGGATAAGTAGATAATTTTAATAAATCATCATTCCACAACACAAACAATGCTTCCAATGGACTATAACGTAAAAATTGCTTCTATTTCTGTTTTTTTTTCATCACAATAAAACAAATTGCATATGTATAGGTATTTTTTGTTTCATTTGAGTATTATGTAATGGCGCAATATGTTTACTAGTGTAAATATTAGTAATGCTATTGTAATTAGAATATCTATACAGGGTTAATTATGACTAGGTACAAATATTTTAACCACGTACTCAGGAAGGCCTAAAAGACAATAAAACAATATTCCAGAATTTTAGCTTGATATTTAAAAAATAAGGCAAAGCCTTCTTTTCCTACGGAAAGTCGACGCCTATGATAAGCATCAACTGAGATGGCTTAGATCCATAGATAAAGCTTACATCTGTCAACAATATCTACTACCATGCGGTCGTTTTTTTGCAACATTTGTAAATGAAGAAACGAGAAAAATTAACATTCTTGTTAGTAATAATACCTGATAGATAGGAAACAGTTAATCTAGTTAGCTCCACTATTTTGCATTAGTTTTTCATTTCATTACAAACTGGCAAAACTATAACATTTTCATTAATTACAACCACTCATTATCGATAAAACACACTTCCCGCAGGTATAGTTAGATAAAATGCCTATTTATTATAACAAAATCGAACGAAATGAATAGATAATAGAAAACTTTTAATATACCCGCGACAGTCTTGTCCCATAACATAGAAAAACAAACCTGCGAACTATATTGTGGAAAAATATCTGCACCCCGACACAAACTTCTTTATTTAATAACTATAAAACGTTTAAAAATTAAAAAGGCACTAAAAACTGAAGAAGAACACAAAACTACAACGTAAACACATGGTAAACATAGAAATTAAATTATGTTTTCGCTTTATAAATAGGTAAGTGGAATTTTTTTGAAGGATGATTCTGTTAATTCCTATTTTTTTCTATCCCCTCTTAAACTATTTGTACTTAGTCATAGTTAACCCATATGTTTGAGCATGCTTTCAACCGATTGTTAATACTTTGCAATTCAATAATGGATTTAATATAAAGGGCCATAACTTTAATGCATAAAATAGATAATTTGTCTAATCCACTTACTTACCTAGTTTACTGCCAGAATGAATAGCATTTCCTAGAACTCTGTTGAGACAGGTAATGTCACCGAATCCTAAATTTACTCCTTGTCCAGCCAGAGGATGTATTCTGTGCGCAGCATCTCTGTAAGAATCATTTGATTTACTATAACTTGTTCTTTGATATAATAATCTTTACAAAACTACTAAGTTTTTATACAGGCTTTCTGTGTTTTTTCCTTCATAACTTCGGTAAAGAATAGAGCATGAAAAAATTATGTGGATTTTTCTTATAATCTATTATCTCGAAAGCGATATATTTAGATTCGGCAGCAACTTTACCCCCATATCGGAAAACTGAAACTTGTGAAACTTGACAATTTTTTCACAAGGATTTAATTTTTTTATCAAACAAAAAAAAACAATTATTGAGCATCGCATTTATAGTTTTGTAGATACTCTTTATAGTAAAAATATAGTTATAATTATGGAATTATTAAATCACCAAAAGTTAACCCACGATATGTTTATATCAATGCAATCGGGAAATAGTGGAGAATCTAAAAATGTTATAATATACAGGGTATTTAACTTTAAGAAGCTGTAATTCGATAGAGGTGCATTTTGGTATTAATATAAATTAGATTCGAAGAAACACCCTGTATAATCAACGCTACCTTGTCCCAAATCTTTCGGTTATTTGTTTAGAGGCTATTTAGAACAATGTTGCCATGGATTATTTTTTTTCAATATATGTAACCTTGTTAGTGATATATGCATACATACGTACATACAAGGTGTACCACTTTTTAAATAATTTTGTTTACGTTACTCTCTATTTTTTGTGCCTCGTCATAAACAAATTTAAGCTTGTTAATCTACATTTCATATTATCTGGATTGAATGAGAAAAAAGGTAGCTCTTGCTATTATCAGGAAATTTGTTGGTAAAATAAAATAGGTAAGAGAATAGTATATATCTAAAAAAATACTAAAAAAGTCAGTAACGACCATAAGAAGATAAAGGCAATTTTAAAAAATTAAAGCTAATACAAAATTGACATTGACGTAGATTACCTACTTAAAAAGATTTGCGTCCTCCATCTATATGTGATTATTTTGAACACAAAATTTCATGCATCCATTCTTAAAACAAAATTACGTCAAATATTTTAAAACAATCCATTATTATCAATTAAACCAAATAAACTTTGGTATTTTCTATATTCGTAAACTATTGTAATCCTATTGCGGTCAACATCGACTACAACATTTTGATAGGTAGGTAGAAACATCAAAATGGGCAAGAAAGATAAATTGAAATAAAATTTCAAAATGACGATAGTGAAGTTAATCTTGAGAGCAAACGGGAAAAAATCCCAGCATTGGTACCTGCTTTTGCAATATTAGTGAAACTCTCTCAAAATAGTTTTTGAACTTCTGGAAGTTCTGAGTAGAAATTTCATTAAATCTCAATTGATGCGTGAAAGAACTAATAACTAGTGTTAAAAATTTAAAATATATTTCCTTACAAATACGTCAGCAGTTAAAAAAAATCGCAAAATTCATTTTAATGAGTGTCATTACTATTGCAAACGATTGTACATTGATGCTCAAAGTCTCGAAAGTGTTCGTCTCGTTCACTGATGGGTCCAAGAAGGACAAGGAGTTTAGGGGCGGGGATCTATGGCGTGCGACCGGAAATGAATCTATTTTAATGTCTAGGAAAGCATGTCAGGGTCTTCAAGGCTGAGGTATTTGTTATCTCTGCTAGCATACACAAATCTCAAGAGATGCTGATAATATGTAAATTATCATTTTAAAATAGGTGCAGTTAGACGGCGGTTTTACAAGCGCTTATGTCATTCACTAGACCCTAATTGCCTATATATATGTGCTTTCGAAAAGTAACAAATAAATTTTTGAAATTGAGAAATTTTCGAAAAAAACCCCTAGCACGTCGATTTTCTTTTTAAAAAAGACACTTTTTGACATACGACCCATGCTTGTGACGTCATCGTTGTTCGAGATGTGACGCCATCGACAATATTTTTAAATAGCAACCCCCAATTTTGACCATGCCATTTGAAAGAGCGTGTCATTCTACATACATACATCATGAAAAATTATGGTGTTACATAACAAAAATTTCAAGAAAATAATGTTTGAAGATTTTAAAATTTAATTTTCACAATACTGTGCACCTCCCCATTATGCAACACCTGTCCGTGCTTATTTAGATGAGTTGTTCCCGAATCGTTGGATAGCGAGAAGGGGGCCGATTAGTGGCCAGCCAGATCGCCTGATTTGACACCCCTAGATTATTTCTTGTGGGCATACTTAAAAAGCAAAGTATACGTTACTAGACCGGTTAATTTAGAAGATTTAAAAGCAAGAATTCGTCACGAAATACATCGTATACCTCCTGAAGTTATTGATAATGTTCAAAAAAAAAATTATTAATCGTCTTGGCTACTGTCAGGGAGCCAACGGTGCACAATTTGAACATTTAATTTAGTCGATTTTTTACATAATCATTATCATTTTCAGTATTGTGAAAATTAAATTTTAAAATCTTTAAACATTATCTTCTTGAAATTTTTGTTATGTAACACCATAATTTTTCATGATGTATGTATGTAGAATGACACGCTCTATCAAATGGCATGGTCAAAATTGGAGGTGGTTATTTAAAAAAATTGTCGACGACGTCATATCTCGAACAACGATGACGTTACAAATGTGGGTCGTATGTCAAAAAGTGCCTTATTTAAAAACAAACTTCTCAATTTAAAAAATAATGAATTTATTCGTTATTTTTCGAAAGCACTGTATATATATATAAGGATTTATTAAATATATTTCAAAGATAATATCCATTTACATTTCAATTTCAATTAGTTGAGTAGTGCGCCTTATTTTTCTGTTTCTATACAATATTTAATATGTATTATATAATTTGAATATTTTTTTATAAAAAGTAATAAATTCGCAGCATATTTCAATACACGTAGGTACTATTAAATTAAAATTGCAATAAAGATAATTGTAGTAAACATGTCTAGCATGCAACAATTGCATATATTCAATTAGGTATCATTTTGCTGAAATAACTGGTATTGTTTACTTTTTAACGCCATGGGAAAAATAGACAAAATTTATTACAACTTGGACGGTAAAATATTAGTAGTAGCCACACACGATTGCATTTTATTTGAAATAACAAAGTTGATATACAGGGTGAGAGCACACAAATTTACCGGGTTACATATCCAGACAAAATACTCCTCTACAAGTTCCATTTTCTCTTCAGTTTCACAAGCAAACAAAGAAACGTGGCAACTAAGGCTCATAACAAAAATTGCAAAATCCTTATAGTTTCCGAGAAAACAAAAATTGATGTTGTATCTAGTATTTTCAACTTTTACATCGCTGGGCTACTGTAGCCTCTAGCGTCACTGGAAGGAGGTGATTTCGAATACTGAAATTCGATTGTAGTATTAACATTTTTGAAGTGTCAAAAATGGCGTGTATAGCAACTCGGAGCTGATGGATATCGTTTTGATTTACGGTGAAGTAAGACAAAATGCTTTAGCAGCTTCTAATCTATACCCAGAACGATTTCCCAGTAGACATGACAAATGCAGCTACTTTTATCGCGGTAGTGCAACCCGAGTGTGACACAGGAAATTTGCAACCAAATCGTGGAAGAGATAGAGATCCAGAACATCGACAGCGTATTGTAGCAGATGAGGAACACATTTTAAAGATTGTTAAAGAGAATGCCTGAATAAATACCAGGCAAATCGCTCAACGAGTACAAGGAATGTCTCAATCACGTCCCAATCAATAGTGTCGCGTGTCATACACGAGGCTCAATTATATCCGTACCATGTACAGCGTATTCAATTACGAATTAGATTTTGTGATAATTGCTGTAACAAAATTCTCAAAATCCCAGATTTACAGCTGACGTGTTAGTTTCAGATGAAGCTATTTTTACAAGGAATGGGATATATAATATTCATAATACTCATTCAATCATTTCCAACAACGCTTTTCCTTATATGTTTGGGCAGGGATCGTTGATGATCACTTGATTGGACCATTTATATTACCAAATCGAATGGATGGGGTTCAGTATCTTGAGCTCTTTCGCAATTATCTGCTTGAACTTCTGGAAGTTATGCCCTTAGTTGTCCGACTGCGAATGTGGTTTTTGCACAATAGTGTTCCTTTCTATTTTTGATAAAATGTTCGGGAGTACATTACTGAAGTTTAAGGGGTACGATGGATTGGACAAGGAGGACCGGCAGCATCGCCGCCATGATCTCCTGATTTAAATCCTTTGGACTTCTTTTTGTGGGGATATAGTATCGAAATTATTATTTTATTCATTAAAACCACAATTTAGTTTTTATTAATTAATAATAAAAGGAGACAAAAGGAATTGAATTCTTTGATATAAAATAGTTGTTGTTTTATTTATTTCTTTCCTTGGGAAATTATTGTTTTTCGTCCATTCATTTTTTATTACACTTTGCCACTCTACCGCCGAGTGATTGCTTTGTCTTACATAAGGCCAATCATTTTTTGCAATTTAGTGCAATATATAATGCAAACTTTTAGTGTGTTATATAGTTCTATTACTATCAGTTGCAGTTTCTTAAATATTTTGATGAAAATATAATGAATTATTCATTTGTTCGTATGACGTAAGTGGTCTGAATTCTTGTCGCGAGTATATAACACTCCATCTACAACTTTTTACAGAGTTATTATCGAATAATTTAAAATTTCTTATTCCAGCCCCAAAGATAGGTAGGAATTATGCCGAAACGTTGGTAAAATATAAAAGAACAAAAATAAATTCAAGATCCAATTTGCAATAGTGTGTGCAGTAAACTGAAAAATATGTTTGGCTACAAATATAATAGAAACGAAATTGTATTACCAATTGGGAAATTTATGCTGTTTTATTTTAAATAATAATAACACCTGTAACATTTTGTTTCGTTTAGTTTTTAACAACCTATCTAGTATATATTCGTCTACTTACTACTAAAATAAATTATACATATACATTAGAGAGTATCGTAGTTATTTTTAGGTTCTAGTTGCTCTAGCCTACGATTCCTATGGGAATGAGACCTTTTTGCATCAAGGTCCTGTGGCGCAACGGATAACGCGTCTGACTACGGATCAGAAGATTCCAGGTTCGAATCCTGGCAGGATCGACAAAATTTTTAAATATATTTTTTAGTAGTTGCCATGAAAAAATAAACAAGTATTATTTTGAATAGTTACCTTAATAAATAAGAAAAGATAAGATTTTTATTTTTATAATTTAACCAACTCTATCTTTTTTATACAGTGTGTCTCTGTATAAGCGGACAAACTGTTTTTATATTATACAGGGTGTCCGGAATATGAGTGCCTTAATTTTGCCATATGATAAGTTGTACTGAACAAAACATATTTGACTTAACAATTTTTTTTTCTCTAACCAACGGTAACAGAATTATAACAGCGAACAGGTCTTGAATATGTGACGTCGTTCACGTACTATCTTAGGATTGTTATGTTATAATTATTACAAATAGGTACACCTAAACATATGTACTTACTGTGACTGGTTTTCTTAGAGGTCTTTTCGCAACACAGAATAATAGTTACAAGTGCTTAAAATGACTTCTGTTTCTTGCAAGAAGCGTTTTCTTACAAACGTCTTGTAGCCAGAGAGTTTTGCCTAGATTCGCCGTAAATTAACATGCGATGCAGCTGGTTATGGTTACTATAAATTGTTCCATTTTTGTTTGTTTATACTCAGAAACATTAAAGAAAAATTAGACAAAAATAAATCGCACTAGCTGTACGCACCAATATGACTAATCTTACTTTTAGGTTATCACCAGCAGCCTGACACTGCTACGTTGTCGTACGTTACTGTATGTTACAGTTTTAATGAATTTCTCGGAAACTTCAATTGTTTACTTCATTAATACTAATTCAAAAATCAAATTACGAACAAATTACGTTACAAGCGCCTTTACTTAACCTTAATTGTACCTTAGTTTCTAATTTCGTACCATAGTTTTGCATGTTATTGCAGTTCGTTTTACACATTTTTCTCATAAGTTTTTTATTGCATTTAGTCGGATATATAAGCCCTTAAAATTACGGACACCCTGTATAATTTTAAGTAACTATTTTAAGCCGTATCTACAAAATTATTCAAGAGATCAAATTGATCAAATTGTTTTCTGGCTGTGTACAACTTCAAGATCGTTAGTCATGTGATGTGTGATTTGTGTGGATCGAATATCATCGAGGCCTTGACCAGCTCATATTGAAACTTATCACTTGATAACGTTAAAATATGTTCGTAGCTTGAAGTAGCTTTAAATAGAATTGGTGATCTTGTTTCATTGCTGTAAGAAAAAATGAGACGACATATATGAATTTTTTTTTACTAAATGTCGACTGTATATTATGATGATAAAATGAAGATATGATATAAATAATGATTGGTTTTGAATAATTTTTAATTATTCAGAGGGAGATTGACACCCGATAAGTACTAAATTGGGTACTAAAAAATTTTTGTAATGGAAGCCGTAGAAATATTACTTTTTTTGTACGCTCACATAGGGACACCCTGGATAGTTTAGGAGATCCCAAACTACAGACTTTAAAAGCAATCACCTTATATAGGGTGTTTCAGAAAGACATGGTAATATCACTGGGGCTGATAGTATTGAAAATAAGTGGGGTTTGCTTGATAAACGTATGTCCTAGAGTGACTAATTTCTGAGATACGGGCGTGTAAGAAATAAAAATACAATAAATATAAAAAACACAATTTTGTATGTAATTTTTAGATATACATGGTAAATAGTAATATTGTCTTTTTAAAATACCCGGTATATTTATTAATTCGTTTAAAGTGCATCAAGAAAGGAAAAAAACGAATGTCAATGGTAGAGTAGAATTGATATTAAATTGTAAAATAATTATTTATCAGTGCTCTTCAAAATAATGAGTCTACAGCCTGAAGTTAATTTGCAATTCTGTTTTTCTCCTTGGTAAATTAGTCGCGTCAAATTAGCATGAAAAATGTGAAAATAGACAACTTTTTGCGGAGAAGTCCGATTGAGATGCGGTTTTCTGCAAAATGTTCAGGAAATTTTTTATAACAAAAGGTACATCTAACCTCTGTACGCTCGCAAATTTTTAATTTTGTATTTAACAAATGACCCATTTTTGTTGTACATCTAGCAAATGTCACACACGATTCAACGAAAATGTCTGGAAAATGTTCTCTCGGGGGTTTTCGAGGTCCCTCTTTATCATTTTGGTGTTAGCTTTATTATTTATTGCTAAATTGTTGTAACTGGGTTAATTAATAAATTAAAAACTCCACCCCCGAAATCACTAGAGAACCGGAATTTTTTCCAGGATTTCTGGCTTATTAAGGCAAACCATCTGCACAAGATTTTTACAAATATGATTGTTTATTGTTCGATTGTTGCAACCTCGCTAATTAACAAATTAATAACTCTTCTCCCGGAATCGTTAGAAAATCGGATTTTTTTTTTGCAATAATTCTGGGATCAATTGAACAATAAACAATTATATTTGCAAAAATCTTGTGCCGATGGTTCGTCTTAAAAAGACAGAAATCCTAGAAAAAAATTCGGGTCTCTAGTAATTCCGGGAGTAGAGTTATTAATTTGTTAATTAGTCAGGTTGCAAAAATAGAAAAATAAACAATTATATTTGCAAAAATCTTGTGCCGATGGTTTGCCTTAATAAGCCAGAAGTCCTGGAAAAAAATCCGGTTCTCTAGTGATTTCGGGGTGGAGTTTTTAATTTGTTAATTAGCCCAGTTACAACAATTTAGCAATAAATAATAAAGCTAACACCATAAAGAGGGATAAAGAGGGACCTCGAAAACCCCCGAGAAAACATTTTCCAGACATTTTCCTTGAATCGTGTGTGACATTTACCATATTTTCAATAAAAATTGGTCATTCGTTAAATAAACAATTAAAAATTTGCGAGCGTACAGAGGTTAGATGTACCTTTTGTTATAAAAAATTCGCTGAACATTTTGCAGAAAACCGCATCTCAATCGGACCTCTCCGCAAAAAGTTACAAGTAATTTGACGTGACTAAATATACGGATATTTTCATAGGTACCTATTTCATCGTTAAATAAAATGTATTTCCTGTATGTTTAATATCCACAAACAGGAATTTAGTAAGTTTACCAGTTAATTATAGAAGAAGTCTGTAAATATTATGCAGGTTCACAATATTTAAAAAATATTTATCTTAAAGCTATGTTCATAACATATTTACATACCTGAACGTTTTGAGCGAGTTGTTTTAGAAATACATATAAACTTAAATGAATTTCAAATTACGTTCTTCGGATAAAATACCATGATAAAATACGTGGATTGAAACTACAAGATGTCAGAAATAAAGGACCGTTCTTCTTGGTCCAATTTAAGAAGCTCAAAAGACATTGTGTTTTTGATTGTTCAGATCGCTGTTTACATAGAAGGAACAAACAAGTTATTAGGAGTGCTCGTCGTTGGCCTCACCGGTGGCATACCGATGAGAGCTAACAAGCTCGAAACCGGTATATGTCTGATGGCATCGATTACGACTAACCGTGGCTGTTTGCTATAGATTTTCATAATATAATTCAATGCTGGGCAGGGTATTAGTCCATAGAATAGTTATTTTCTAAAATTCTGCGTTTACAAATATCGCAATCGTCATTGGGGATATAGGTTGCGGCTTTTGATAGTAGATATGCTCAGTATAGTGGGTCGCTTTCTACTTGTAACTGTATTCAGGTCAAGCATTGAGTAGCCAATGACTACTAGATGTACATACGTTCTACGTTTTGCATATTCATGTCCTTTTATCGATTATGACAGAAACTGTAAGGTTGCTAGTTACTGGCCTCACCTGTGGTGTCTCATGGCAGCTGACGACTAATTGTAGCTGTTTGCTATAGGTGTAATTTAATGGTGCAACATTGTTGGTTGTCCGTATGAGTTTCCACAACCTAAGTTTGGTCCTTCTAGACAAACAGTGATCTAGACAGCTGAAGCTCTTCAAAGGGTCCTACATCCCTTAAGGAGCATTTTAAGACGATTTGTCAAATGGATATGAAACCATCTCTATAATTTGTCGTTTTCGTTTGTCTGTTTAGTTTTTGAACATCGTGTATACTAAAAAATAAATTGGGTAAAAAAAATAAAAAATTGCTCGAGGCCCCGGCGAGATTCGAACTCGCGATCTCCTGTTTACTAGACAGGCGCTTTAACCAACTAAGCCACGGCGCCTTGTGACGAAACGATCCTTCTGCTACATTCTGAGAAAAATGCAGAAAATGTAATTACATAAAATCAATTCGTCTGAATTTATCGTTGAAAATTTTCTCGATCTCGTTAAACACTTTATTTTTAATTTTATAAAATTATTACAATGAAAGAAAAAGAAAATAGTTATAAATCTGAACATCAACACTAAATTAAAAAAAAATCCTCCCCGGCGGGGAATCGAACCCCGGTCTCCCGCGTGACAGGCGGGGATACTTACCACTATACTACCGAGGACTTGCATAATACTTCCTAAATATACCATTATAAACACCTTAACACAGTACTCTAAAATTTTGACACCAGAAAGCGTTTTCATAAAAATATTACTGTGTCTATTGCAATAAAATAATAATTGGAATAATATTTAAGCTATTTTTTAAATCATATAATATTTTGCAATCTGTTAAAGAACGTGTTGAACATTTATGCACAGGGGGTATTTCCTAATACCGTGCAGAAAATTCAGGGGTCTATTCTATGACTAAAATTAAGGCAATTTTGTTACAAACGCATAGATTACCAAAACCGTCGTTTCTGAGATATAGGATTTCCAAAGTTGATAAAAATCATGTAAACTTCTTGAGATATTTTTAGTCCCATAATAAACGCTCAACCGCAGTAATCACGCGCCGACATTGAAACGGCTGCAATCGGCACAGCTAAAAAGTTGGCAGTTCAAATTAGAAATGTTCAGAATAAGAGATCTGATACATTTGAGTAAAAAAATAAAAAAAACAAGAAAATTAAAAAACCCTTATATTCATAATCAAAATGCGATTTGCATTGTTCTTATATCAACGTATGTACAAGCTCAACATGATTCTACTTATTCGATAAATATTCAAAAACAAAACGAAGAGATGAAAAAAAAATGTTTGTTTTAGCCAAAATCATCGACTGCATAAAATTTTGCGGATCACTTTGAACTTTTGCACTACGGAGGCATGATGTATGTGAAAATTCTAAAAATCCTCGTTCTTTTCGCAGATGAGTTGTTATGGCAGGGGGAATAATGAATAATTAATTAATTGTTGAATTACAGAACAATTAGAAAAACATAAAATACAGTGTGTCCACGGATAGAGTTGACAGGAGGACAGTTTTTTGTTTTTGACGTTATCGAAAAATGTCACTCTTTATAAAAAGTTCTGCTTTTCGAAAAAATGAGACGATCATAGAAACGTCTTAGACCAGATATACAGAGTCCTCATAAATTTAAAAAAACATGAATACTCAAGCAAGAAATACCATTATTTATTATTTTACACAACACTTATATAAAACAAATCTGTTTATAACCCGAAATAGAGTCCTAATACAAATTTTAAAATAAAAATTTCAATTTTGACTTTTACTCTACACACTACGAATAGTTTGTTACTTCTTCTCTTTTGCGCTCTTTTAATATCATGTGGCAGATCATTTGAATAAATCTTTTATTTTAGGAAAAAAGTCAAGGGGCCTAAGGTCATGTGGTCTAGCAGGATAATGGACCAAATCCATCTTTCACCATTGTCTGAGCAAGGCTGTAAAATGAGCAGAACAGCAGTCCTGTTGCCAAAACAGGTTATTGCGTACTTCTGACTGTCAAGTATTTAAAAATGATAAACCAAATGTTTCTAAAATGTTTTGGCAACAGGACGGCCGTCCTGCTAAGAGGAAGATTTGACCCAATCCTAACCTTACACCCCTTGCCTTTTTTCTTCGAGGTGCCCTAAAACAAAACATTTATTCAAATGGTTTGCCACATGGAGAAGAAAGCTTTTTGTTTTTGACTTTATCGAAAAATGTCACTCTTTAGAAAAAGTCCTGCTTTTCGAAAAAAAATGAGACTATCATAGAAACGTCTTAGACCAGATATACAGGGTGCTCATAAATTAAAAAAACATGAAAATACTCAAGGGAGAAATACCATTATTATTACCATTATTTTAACATCATTTTTATAAAACAAATCTGTTTGTCAAGGGGCGTAAGGTCATGTAATGGTAAACCAAATGTTTCTAAAATGTTTTGGCAACAGGACGGCTGTCCTGCTCAGAGGAAGATTTGGCCCAATCCTAACCTTACACCCCTTGCCTTTTTTCTTCGAGGTGCCCTAAATTAAAACATACGCCAAGGAATACATGAACTGAATGAGCTGCTAACTATTATATATTTATTAAGTTAGCGGAAAAATGTGTTGAGGTGGGAGGTAGAAGTAGAGTAAATGTTAAAATTAAAATTTTGATATTGAAATAATAAATAATGGTACTTTTCTCTTGAGTATTTTTTTGTTTTCTTAATTTATGAGCACCCTGTATATCTGATCTAAGACGTTTCTATGGCAGTCTAATTTTTTTGAAAAGCAGAACTTTTTATAAAGAGTGACATTTTTCGATGAAGCCAAAAACAAGTTTCTACTTCTGTCAACTCCATCCGTGGACACACTGTATAAATACAATTAAAACTGAAACAAAGTAACTACATACATAGTATACACTTATTGTTAACTCATATTATAAAATAAGATACAACATTTTTGAAATTATTTAGCATTTTACAACTTTGATTTTATAAGCATACCAATAATATGCAGCAATATAGTTCATTTTAGCGTGACTCAAGACTGGTATTAATGGCATTTTAAAATTAATTTTAGATGGCAGTAACGGAGAACCAATTAAATAATTCATTCATATAAATAGAAAAATCGTGTTACAATTTATCTTCACAGACCTAATGAGTGTATATTTAATTTTAACATAATGAAATTATCAAATCAGCTTCGATCAGAATAAAAAAATCGATTTGAAAACTAATTTCATAAATCTGACTGCAAGTTTTGCTAATACTTGGGAGTACGTGTTAACTTTATGATGCCAAATAATTATTACGTACTTAATCTTGAAACGTACAAGAGCAAAATACAAGGTCAGCGTTGCTGTTCATAGAACTTAAATAAATCAAAAACTTTACGAGTTGCGCTTATTGTTACATATAACCCCACAGATTACATGTAACCCTCTACGTTGACATACTTACTCCACGCAGAAAAACAAAACTTTATTGTCACTGTCACTTCTTGGTAAGGTGTCAATCGATCAATATGAACAATCTTCATCTTTGCCCGAGGATTCCTCTGGATTCTATACACATTCTTCCTAAGATTTTTGTAGTTTCGGAGATTTGCCCTTCGCTCTTTTCTTTTGGTTATACAGCCACACTTTCTTATTCTCCTGGAATCCGCTGTTGTTGGTACGCAAGTCGTGTCTGGTTTTCATTCTGTCGCTTTCAGTTTTTCTCGTATGTCTTCATGTATCAACTTTACTTGATTTTCTTGATTCTTTTTCATATCTGCTTGACCCTTCTTCATATATTTCATCATTTCATTTAATTGCTTGAATGTCTCAAGTTCCTTCTTTATGGTACATCCAACTTCTAACACCAATGTAACCTCTACGTTGAATTAGAAATACTTCTTGATTCACAATATGTATACTTCAAACGCTGTCACTATCAAATTTTTACCTTAACGTTTATGTCACTCACGTTTGGCTTTGGAACATAAACTGAACTAAAAAGGTAGGTGAGGTTCCGCAGAAATATGTTTTATAAAATAATTATGTTTGCTATAGAAAAATAACAATCGAATCTTTAGTTTCAGTAGTTCTTAGAAGCTCAGTGCTATTAATTTTCTACTACCTTTCAATATTGCTTCAGCAGCACTATACAATCGTTTTAAGTATTACTATAGAAATATATTTTGAGATAATCGGTAAATACAAGTATGTTGCAATCGATAACGTCGCAAAAATCATTAGATAATAAAAACAAAGTACCTAAATTGGATCCTTGTGGCACTCCTGAAATTACCAAGTAGTAAGTTTTGTGTTAGAAACTATTATAATATTGTGACTTATTTCTTAAAACGTAGACTTAAAATAAATGGAGAAATAAAACACATTTTTATTTAATCTCTTCCTACTTACCCTACCAGCGCTACTCCTTTACCAATGTAATTTAAAGAATGGCCGAAACCTAGGGGGAAAGCAGCTCTGCTGCCTTCCTCAATTCCCGCTATTTTTGGAGGAAACTGCCTTACAGTATCAGAGGAACAATTCATCAGCCGCAAAATGGAGTCAAAAGTTTTGGTGGCCTGATCAACTATGTTGCTTTTTTCGTAGTTCTTCCACTAAAACGATTACAAGAATATTAATGCTGACAGAAACTCCAGAAAAGGGATTAAGTTAAGCAAAAACAACTTTGGAAGTTAAGTGGAAATAAAATACGTTATACAACGTAAAATAAGTCATGACTGGTAATGTATATTATACAAAATATTCTTACAATGGCACTATTTACTGCATCTGCAAACTGGTCTTCTGGCATCTCTAGTAATTCCTTGGCATTTTCAGGCGTTGTAGACCAAACTAATGAGCTTAGATTGTCCGTTAACTATTAAAAGGATGAATTTATAAACTGAACAATGCTTCTTACTTCTAACATATTAAAAAAGATACATACAGGTAAGAAAGCTATAGGACCCGTAGGTAGAAATCGCTGCCAAGCTATGGTGTTGCTGATATTCTAAAAATTAATATATTACTTAGATAAGGTCAACTCAGAAGAGGTATTTGGTAATTGGATACATAAAATCAAATGTCATATTTCAAAAACTAACACTAAACATAAAACAAAAAATAACTTTTTTATGATCAGGCTTAATTTAGGAAATCTTAAAAAATGTAACACTAAATGATCTACGAAAACGTTTTATTTATTTTAAAGCTTCTGAACAACCATAATTTCAGTGGGAATTGCTTCATTCTTGAATATCGCAAATCCAAAAGCTACTGGCACATACTGGCCATTGTATGTGGCGCACTTCAGCAACTTTATTGGCCAATAAAAGTGCTGATCTTACAGCCATTAAACGGCATGGTGGATGGAAGAGCTCCTCAGTAGCAGAAAGTTATGTTGAGGAATCCATATCTAACAAACTTGATATTGCAAGGAAAATATGATTGTTTCTTATTCGGCAGATATTATGCGTTCCGAAAATGATGGCAACAGTGCTACAAGGGTTGTTATTAATGGAAAGGAAATTCTAAATGTGATAAAATATAAAAACGAAATGTCTAATACTATAAATGTTAATGTCAATAAGTAAATAAATTAAATTTGATTTAATATAGGTTTATTACTTTTTTCATTATTCTACTAGTGAAATAAAGTAACTTTATTTATAAATTTGATTTAATATAGGTTTATTACTTTTTTCATTATTCTACTAGTGAAATAAAGTTACTTTATTCCACTAGTGGATCACTTTAAACGGTTCATATATGTGGATAAAAGACCGATTATTAAGTGATTGTGAATACAAGTTTTTTTTTAACTGAATATTTCCTAAAGTGAGATCGATCTGAAAAAAAAGTTAGATTTATGTTTAGAATTCAATTTCATATTGGCTGTTCAGATTCCATTACCAAACACGCTGTATATGTAGCACTACCTTTTTTAAGGTAATTATGTGCCCAGCAAGTATCTATCAATAACAGAATAACAACAAACGTATTAAAATAAATTAAATCTTAAAATTTACCTCGAACAATTTAAGTGTGGCAACAACACCCGTCTGATGATAATTCCAGTTTAAATAGTTTACTTTCATTGCTTTCCTAACTTGTGAATTCACCCCATCGCAACCCAACTGGAAATAAAACATACATATATAGGATGTTGCATAGGGTATGAAGAAAAAAAGTCAAGGTGTAAGAATAAAAGTTGTAGGAACATAAAAATATATTTTTTAAGAATATATCATAAAAACAATTGAATTGACCGTTAGCTAAGTTTTTTAAAAATATATTATACAAGATAATTATATTTTACAGTTTTGGAGATATTACATGCTTACTGTTGATATGCAACATTACTTATATAGGGTTTAGCTATGACTAAGTACAAACATTTTAAGAAGGGATAGAGAAAAATAAGAATTAACGGAATCGTTAATTCTTAAATTCCAAACTAATACATACATATAAGCAAAACATTTTTTTTTCGAAACTGTACTGGTATTAAACATATATTTATTGCCGACTTTAGCCACCTGTCAGTTGCGGTGGTAGGTACATATATTATGCATAAGTGAAAGGTGTCAAAGGTAGTGACAGGTCACCGCGTTGTTAGGTGTATCGATTTACGCTGTTTCGAAAAAAATATATTTACAAAATGTAGATGATTATTTAATTATTTCATGAGAAACACGATGTGGTAGCACGGAGAGGCAGCACCTACCTTACTGATATTTATTATCCGGGATTGATATTTATAGAAATATCAAAGAATGTTCTCTTACATGTTTACATTAAAACTTGTAAAGAATTTTGTACCTGCTGGGGACCTCCCTTCCCTCTACCGTTCTTTTTGTTTAAAGCGACACTCGGCCTGACGACCACGACCAGGTGGATTCCCTCCATTGGGAAAAACCACAAAGGGTAACAAAAAATACAAGCAAATTTACACAAATACATAAAAACACTGCAACAGGCTTACCATCAAGACGTTAAAACAGTTGTTCAAATAAGGCTCAGAAAACGCTTTGGTAATACTCTGCTACACGATAACATGCACTTGTCATACTTCTTATACACGAGTACCTTATCCATCATTTCGGCATTTAAATACACAGAAAATACACGACAAATTAAATTTGCAAAGAGTAAGTACTGAAAAACTATTTCAAACTAATCATCGTACGCGATATTTTGTTTTTGATAGAATCGGGTGCAGTCGCCATCTGTAGGCCACTAGTGCAAGATATACTTCACGCCGATAAATTTTTAAACTTCTTGTGATCTTGGGAAAATAAATTCTGTTAGTACTAATACAATTTAAATATTAACAACAGTCGACGACGACGAAAACAATTAGTACGATTTTAAACTGTAACATGACGAGATGTTTACAGTGTTCTTTAATGTTTGGAGAGTATGCAATTAGTAACGCAAAATTCTAGGTTATGGTTCAGATTTAGTGGCTAATTTTATTTAAACGTTTTATAGTAATTGCATAAAGGGATTTATGTAGGGTACAGATATTTGCCTATAACATGGTTCGCTATATACTATGTTCTGTTCGTTTTTCTAGATTCGAGGGCAAATCCAACGAGATGCAATGTAAATCGTACAAGATTTTATAATTAAAGAATGTCGCGGATGCATACCGAGTATTCTATTAGTAGGTATTCTGTACATTAAATTTGAATTTTCTCAGAATAAATGGATGGGTATTTTAGTTATAAACTGAACACGGACTGTGTATTGTGTTAGTGGATAATTCTGACGGACCTGTAATGAGTGAAAATATAGTTTTCACAGTGTGCAATGAAGAAACGAAGAACGAATGCAAAATACTGCAGCTAACAGTTAATCCGGTTAAACTGAGATACTTAGGTACTTATTATTATTAATAAAAATGTTTATTTGCCTCGTGTCTATACTTGATAGCGCTATAAAAAACAACCGCATGGTAGATGACAATTGTCATAAAAAACAAATACAACCAATTCATTAAAAAAAATAATATTAGTATACTTGTTAACGGGCTATATACAGGGTGGGCCAACGAAAATTTTTCACCTAGATTTTCGGGCTTTAAAATGAAAATATGGAAAAACTCTCGGACCCGTCGATTTCTAATTCGAGAGGGAACTATTTTTCTATTTTTTTATCTCCGTAACTTCAACCCTCTACTGGAGGACAGCGCGACCCCCTGATTTTGAATTGTAGTGAGATGTGTTGCGATACTTCATTTTGAAGATCTCATCGAATACTAATAATAGTGAATTTTTAAAATTGTTGCAATCGTGTCAAATCGATCCTTAATTTTTAGTAGAATTAAAATGGTGTATTCCGTGGAGAAAAGGGCGGAAATTATCACCCTGAAAAAAATATGTCCCCTGTTTACGTTCTGCAACTGGTTGCCAAATTTAACGCTACTGGTTCAGTCGGAAATAAAAAGAGGATGCATGAAAGGGACGAAGCGATAGAAGTGGCTGTATTAGGTCATGTAGCAATGGATCCGACCCTTAGTACTAGGAAATTGTCTGACGTATTTGGTGTATCTTGCACAACGACCAGGATTTCGATAGCCGACTCCAGTTCTGGATGATTCGCGAAATCGGATAATTAGTGAATGCCATCAATTTCCACCCAAAATGTTGCCTAATGTACGGGAATGTTTCCAACAAAACTGCATAGAAGTGAATGGTGGTCATTTCCAGCATTTAATAGACTAATCACAAAAATAAGCTTTTTATTGATTGTATTTTTCCCACATTGCCTTTTCACTATTTTAACTGTCATTTCGTTATCGATGAAAATTTTTACCCGAAATTATAGGGTATATAGTATCAGATGAGATTTTCAAAATGAGGTATCGCAACACGTCTCATCTCTAATCAAAACCGGGGGGGTCGTGCTTCCCCCCGGTAGAGGGTTGAAGTTACGAGGATGAAAAAAGCAGATGAGTAGTAATAATAATAATAATAATAATAATAATAATAATAATAATAAATTTATTTTCCTTTTGACAACTTACATTGTATAGGAATAGTCATATAACATTGAAAAGAACGAGTAGAAGAAAGACTAGAGAAAAACGGAAACAAAATACAAAAAAAAAACAAAAATAATACAAATGAACGTATAGGCAGAGATCACATAAATTCACTCAAACTATAAAAGCATTTATTCAATAGATAAAGTTTTAATTGTTTTTTAAACAAGATCAAACTATTTATATTTTTAATATATACTGGTAATTTATTAAAAACTTTTTTGCTTAAAAAGTTAGGTGAATTAATTGTTACATTATATTTGTAACTCGGAATAAAGTAATGATCTCTTTGTCTCGTATTTAGACCGTGCACTCGCTCATTTGAAACAAGATTGCTCTTATTTTTAAAAATAAACATACACAGCTCGAAAATTAACAAACATGGAAGGGGTAAAATATTATATTTTTTAAAGAGTTCTCGACAGGAGTACCGAGAAGAAACTCCGGCTATGCACCTTATAATTTGTTTCTGCGCAATGAATACGTCCGATGATTGAGTGGAATTACCCCATAGACATATACCATATGTCAACCTGGAGGAAACTTGGGCATGATACACTAAAACCAACTGATCTACAGTCAAAACGGTACGCAGATTTCTAAACAGGTAACAAAGCGATTTCAATTTTGAAATTAATTGACCACAGTGTTTATGCCATGTTAAACATTCATCTAAAGTGATTCCCAAGAATTTTACGTTGGTATTAAATTTCATATAATCTGTGCTGTTCGTTTTTAATTTGAGTCCTAAACAGTTCTTTTGCCTATTGTGGAATCTGATTATCTGTGTTTTATTACTATTAAGATATAAAGTGTTATTGACGCACCAATTTCCCACGACTTTCAAGGCAGCATTACATTTCGATTCTAACAGTTTATCATTGGCATCTGAAATAAGCATAGATGTATCATCAGCATACATCACAAGAAAAACGTTGGACATAAATATATCAAGTTCGTTTGTATATAGAAGAAATAGGATAGGACCCAGCACAGAGCCTTGTGGAACCCCCACGCTTACTTCTCCATGTTCCGACCTAATGTTACTGGTTCCAAAATCATCTGTAAACTTTAAATGAACATACTGCTCTGCAATCCATTTATGGGCCACTCCACGCACACCACACATTTCAAGTTTACACAACAACTTGTCGTGATTAACACAGTCGAATGCCCTGCTAAGGTCGCAAAAGATCCCAACAGGGCACTCACCTGCCTCCAGAAAGTTAATCATTTTATTATAAAAAGAGTAGACAGCAGTGTGCGTAGACAAATCCCCCCTCGAATCAGAAATCGACGGGTCCGAGCATTTTTCCACATTTTCATTTTAAAGTCCGAAAATCGAGGTGTAAAGTTTTCGTTAGCTCACCCTGTATGTTTAAAAGGATCATGGAAAAAAGTTGAAGACATTTTCATTCACATTTCATCGTATCTTAATTTGTCCTTGATTTAGTAGAAAGCGGAGAAAAACTTATTAACTTATAATCAATTTATCACTATAACTGGAATAACAAATAAAAAGAAGATATTTGGATTATTGAACAGTGTCCAAATGCATTTTAAATTAATTGCACACTGAAATAAAAGAAACATAGTTAAAGATCCAGTTAATTGACAGTACATAAAACAATCTGTCCGCCAATTTCCATCAATTTACACGCAGTTTATTTAGGAGGAATTTTAAAAATAGCGATTCTCCTATTGTTAGTAGAACCAGCTCCACTGTAGATTCAGTTTGCATACAGTTGCTTCAGTTTCTGGTGCGATCAGCCGAAGCAATTAACACGGTAATTTAATTTCTCATCAAGCAGCTAATTTGAAAATCGTAAATTGAGTTTATAACGAACGTAAGTGGTAAAATTAGTTTGTAACTTCAATGAAGATGGTTTGTAATGGGTGAAAGTGTGGAAATTCAAATGGACTTTCTGAAACGAAGCTTTTATTTGGAATGGGGTAAACATGTTTTTCAAATTAGTTTAAGGATAAAACATTTGACAATTATTAACATAACTACAACTACAAAACAGAAAAGGACTTTTGGAAATTAATTTAATTTTAATTAACGGATGGAGAATTTGGAAAACCTGGCTAATATCTGTTGACCCCATTTAATGCGAAATGTAATAAATTTATTAGGCAAGAATGAGGTCTCTAGATCTAAATCTATCCATTAGGAAAAACATCATTTAGGCATCGCTCTTTCATGTATTCACTGTGGGGAGTTGCTAATATATCACATTAGCTCTTAATAAATTAGATAAGATTTATAAAGGCGCATGGGTTATTTAAATGTGCATGGAATTGGACAGCAAAGTAGTTCAACTTCAAATAATACAGGATGTTTGACTTTATGAAAATTTGTTTGAGAGGAAAGACGGATATTAAAAGAAATTAGGGATAATAGATTGATAACTTCTTTCTTGTTAATATTTAATGTGTGCTATATTAGTTACTTTCATGTGTATAAAATTGAACAGTGAAGTAGTTTAACTTCAAACAATACAGAATGTTTTTTTATAAACATTTATTTCAAATGGAAGATGGGTATTAAAAGAAATGAGAAATAAATAGATAAATAGATTGACAACTTTTTTCTTGTTAATATTTATTGTGTGCTATACATATTTGTATTTTCACGGTATGTAATAAATTCACTCATTTATCAACTTTATTACTAAATCATCAATTCTTTTAAGAAATACTAAAAACAAATAAAATTGCGCGACTTTATATACGCAATTATTATTCAAAATGCAAAAGTATATTTACATATGTACCTTTTTTATTAAAGATTTTTCTAGAAAAAGTTATACAGAATTAATAAAAAAATCATTAAAATCATTTACAATACTTATAGGATCGCCCGGTATATCTATTTTACACTTTTTCAACTTTTTTAAATTTCCGGATACTGATTCTACAATGTCCCACATCGTCTTTGTTATATTGTCTGTCTCTAAAAGTTTTTTATTGAAGTGCGTTTTCTTTGCTTCAATCAAAAGACTGTTTAGCACTTTTACTTCGTTATATATGATTGTGTAATTACTATCGTTTTGAAGTAATATGTTTAGTGTACTTATTTTTTTCCTACTATTCATAATAGCAGGGCTATTTCCGTATGTATTTTTATTGTTATGAAAGTTTAATTTCTTTAGAGAAAAACACACAAAAAAACAATGTTGGAATAAATGAAAAAAGTGATTCCATTGTCCATTTACATCATCGTTTGTATACTGATAAATATTCTCCCAGGCTTAGGATTCTAACATATTGTTAAAATCTAAAATGCTAGTTTCACTAATAGTTTTCAAACTTTTAAAGACTTTATTATTTTGCCCCTGCATTTGGACTGATATTTTTTGTCCTTTATGATCAGATATATGATATTCCATATTTACATATGTACCTTTTTTATTAAAGATTTTTCTACAAAAAGTTGTACCTAGTACTGCCATTATCAATCTAATTGAAATATTCATAAAAAAAATGTAGCAATCAATTAACGAGGGCAAGACAAATATTTTTCAAATGTACGAACAAGTGTTCTCTTCATTACCAACTTGGTATTTTACAAAAATTTGAGGTTTATTTAACGGAATTTGTTTAAATTCCGCAATTTATTAAAATAATATAGCAGTAATGCATAGCACCAATTGACATGTGTCATTCAATTTGTTTTAATTATTGTCACAGCCACCTTTTCTATTTCATGAATATTGGAGCTTGCCGATGGTAATAGTACAATTTAATGACATTTTCTAGTAAATTTACCCTTAAATAACAAAAGTAAAGAGCCTATTTTTTGTGTAGAGTAAAACGATGTTTCTAATCCGTTAGAAAAAATTTTTGAAAGAAAAAATAAAATTAAATAAAAAAAATAAATAGCATTACGCACATTTAACACCCTCTATGTCACTTGATAAAGTAATTATAATAGTCATATTCAGATAGAGTGTCTACAGGGTTAACTATGATTAAGTACAAAAATTTTAACCACGTGCTCAGGGAGCCCTAAAAGACAATAAAAAGGTTATTCCAGAATTTTAGCTCGATATTTAAAAAATGGGGCAAAACTCTTTTTTCCTACGGAAAGTCGGCGCCTATGATGAGTATCGACTGAGATGGCTTATAGGTTAGATCCATAGCTGACATTACATCTGTCAACAACTACCATGCGGTCGTTTGCAGTGTTTCTAAATACAGAAACGACAAGAATTAACATTCTTATTAGTAATAATACCTGATAGGTGGGTAACAGTTAGCTCTAGTATTTTGCATTCGTTTTTCATTATTTGGTTACAAACTGGTAAAACTACATTTTCACTCACTACCGATAAACACACTTCCCGTAGGTACAGTTAGATACAATGCCTATGTATTATAACAAAATCGAAGAAAGGGATAAGTAGGTAGGTTCTAATAGATAACAGAAAACGTTTAACACCCACGGCAGGCTTTTTCCATAACATAGAAAAACAAACCGGGGAACTATATTGTGGGAAAATATTTGTACCCGACACATATTCCTTTATTTATTAACTATGAAACGTTTAAAATTAAAATAAGGCACTTAAAACTGAAGAAGAACACAAAATTACAACATAAACACAGGAATTAAATTATAACATGACAGCGAACCGACTGGACCGACTGTGGCCGACTCTTGCATGACGGTTGCTTGCTGGTTGCATACTCTGATTCTCGCATTAACGGCGTTAAATAAGGATTTAATATAATATGTATCGACAAATTTTTTTTCGCTTTATAAATAAGTTTGGAAATTTTTTGAAAGGAAATTCTGTCAATTCTTATTTTTTTCTATCCCCTGTATAATCACATACCATTATTCTATTACACCAACAAATAAATATGTTATTCACTTAGAAACAAAAGTAAACAATCTTATATACAGAACTATGTAAGTTTATGTCATAATAATATTTACATCTAGGTAAAGTTGAATTTTAACAAATACGTATTTTGAAAGATTTCTCAACCTAAAAATTTGTTGGTTAGACCGCTTTATCTCGTTATATATTCGTTTTACTTTGGTACTTTTGAATATTCGCAGGTGGCTTGAAAAATTCCTGTATTTGTAGAAAACACTATTTCAATAATATGGCGCTCTTAAGTAAAATGTTTGTCCGTAATTTATATGTGCTGGATATGAATGAACGAACTGTTAAAAAGAAATGAATTTGATGAATATTAACATAGGTACGTACCTAATAGTTATTTTTTGTTGATTCCATCCACCAATAAGTTTACGCTCTAGAACTAAATTGTTTTTTTAATGTCTATTTGTTTCAGCAAATATGAATGTTAAAAAAACAATATATTTAGCAACTCTAATTAAACGCAATTTTCTCAACAAAACAG
Source organism: Monochamus alternatus (assembly GCA_037114965.1). Taxonomy (NCBI): domain Eukaryota; kingdom Metazoa; phylum Arthropoda; class Insecta; order Coleoptera; family Cerambycidae; genus Monochamus; species Monochamus alternatus. The sequence continues at coordinate 91,543,163 of CM073427.1, read as the reverse complement.
TGAGATTGAGAAGTGTGATAGCTTCTATTTAAAATAAATAGAAGCAATAACAATAGTTGTTTAAGCTTTGTAAATAGTTGTTTGCACTCGCATGTAGTCGTATATTTACGACTGTCATATGTACGTGCGTATACGCATCCACTGTGCTGTGAGCCATGAGAGAAGCCTATAAGCTAAGCAAAGCAGCAGTTTCTCTTAGCAGTCGATTTCGATAGCAGCGACCGTTAGATGGGCGTGGTCATACTGTCTACTGTGAATTATGACTGCGGTCACAATTGAGCATTATATGTGATAATTACTTTTATTATCGCAGTTGCTTACTTCTGTAAAACAAAATGGGGAAAAATGTTAAACGAATTGCGTTCTCGGATAAACAAATTTTTACTCTAATCCAATTATATCAAGAGAATGAATGTTTGTGGAACATAAATGTGTCAGATTACAAAAACAATACTAAAAGAAAAACTGCTGTGTCCACTATTGCGAAAAAAATGGGTTTAACTGAAGATCTTGTAAAAAAGAAAATCAGCTCATTGAGAGCCACGTATTTGATGGAAAAAAAGAAAATATATGACAGCCGGAGAAAGGGTTCAGGCAGAGATGATCTATACTCACCAACAGTGCCCTGGTTTGAGCAAATGCACTTTTTAAATGATGTAATAATTGCCAGAAAGGCTACCTCTAATTTAGATTCCCAAGCACTAAAGGTATGCATCTATTTCTAATCATTTATTTTATGTTGACATACTAATACATAATTTACATTAATTTACATATGTAACACTTATTCAACATCCTGTATACATATATATGTATACAGGATGTATACAAAAAATTAGAGATAGTTTCTTTTTCAATTATAAGCCTCTCTTAAAAAGTTACAACACCTTAAAGAAGAGAGGTAAAATCTATTTTTTTAAATTTTTCTCAATATAAACAAACGCATTTTTGGCAGGACGTACTTATAAAATTATATTTTACTGGCATATTTCCCGTTTTCCTGATTTGATATAAGGGGGTGTAATAAACTACCCCTTACCCATTTCCAACATTTGTTTATACTTGCTTATACTATGATATTTCTTAATCGGTGAAATTTTATGGTAGCTTTGTTTATTGAGAAACTTTTTCGTCTTTAATTTTTGCCATTCTTCCTTTGTTAATGAAACCTGAAAAAATAATTAAATATTTTGAGTTTTCAGATTACATAATCAATATACAGAGTGTTTAAAAAAACATGGCAATATAGGGCTAATGGAAAATTAAGAGATAAGTGAGGTTTTTTTAATAAACGTATATCCTAGAGACATAAAGGTTTTTGAGATACAGGGTAAGATAATCAAAAATAAAAGGGGGGGGGGTGTTTTGATATTTTTCAAAAAAATCGAGGTTTCAGAAAATTCTGAAATAATTCACCAATATATTCGCCTATATCGACCCTGGAGATTCCAAAACTGGACTCGGTTTGTTTCTAGATCTTGTCAACGGAGCCTCCTACACAAAAACGGACCACACCAGCGTGTTCAGCGCCCCAAAATACGTGGAGAGCCGTCCTTAAATTTTTTGTGAAATATTCAAAGGGGGGGTGTTTTGATTTTTTTTAAAAAATTCGAAATTTCAGAAAATTCTGAAATAATTCAACAGTACTATATCGACTCTGGAGATTCCAAAACTGAATTCGGTTTGTTTCAAGCTCTCGTAGTTTTCGAGATATTAATTTTTTCTCGCCAACGGAGCCTCCTACACAAAAACGGACCACACCAGCGTGTTCAGCAAAAACGCACCTGTGTAATTTTGGTCAAATCTGTTTTCTTTAAAAAAATACATCCAAAATTTGATTTTTTAAAATTATATGATGAGTGGTTATAAGACATAAGTTTATTAAGTAAACCCCACATATTTTTCAATGTTCTATCAGCCCTAGTAATATTGACATGTCTCTTTGAAACACATTGTATATAATTATTACCTATAGATAAACTGAATACATTTTACTAAAACAGACAAACACATAGCTATTTTTACTTTTAGAATGAGGACGAAACGAGCAATATAGTTACAAATATTGATATTGCCACAAGTATTTGGCCAGAGCCTGAGACTGTACCAACTGCCCAAGAACAACCCCCGGCAAAAAGAACAAAAAATAGCAATGCTGATACTACCAACGCTTCTAGCGAGAAAGCCATAGATGATGTTATGAAGCCAGATATATTTGATAATTTTGGAACTTTAATAGCTTCCCAATTAAGAAGTCTTCCAATGGAAGATGCTCTACAACTGCAAATGGATGTAAGTCAAATTGTAACGAGCAGGTTGTTAACGATACATCGCAAAAGAAATAAAATTAATTCGTTATCTTCAACATCATCATTACAATTACATAGTGATTACACCTATAATTATATATCTGAAGATACTCAAAATGAGCAGCACTTAAGTCAAGATCTTAATGAACCGGAAGGAGACTACAATATGTGTGAATCCAAAGAGGTAGTACAAAGAGCTCTTCGAGGAGTATTTAATGATTCTTAATGTTATACATATTTAAACTGTCGCTAATAAAATTATATTTAATAAAAATTTACCTTTAAATAATCATCCATTAAATCGGTGACAACTGCATTACACATTTATGAAACGAAATTTCCTATTGTAATTCGTAACATCTTGTATGAAATTCCACTTGCCGAATATCGTAATGTAATAGCAAGACGATGTTTAGTACTTATGGAACTTCTCATGTAGGAATCCTGTTTAAAAATAAGTAAACATGAGTATAAATATCTTTCCTAATTTAAAGGGATAGTTTTTAGTACCATACCATACGTACCTTATCATGAAATTTTACAAGTTTTATTACAAATGACAAACGGACAAAATTTTGGAAATCTCCATTTATAGTTAATAATTCAGTTACCTAATAAATTATTTTTCATATCAAAATGTGGTTTATTACTATACTTTTAAATAATTACTTTTTCTTTAATAACTTACGTTATACACAATTACAACATTATGTTTAAAATGTCAATGCAAAAACAAGCCAATTAAATTTCACCAAAATTTTATTATCGACTCTACACAACGATTCCAACGTTGCTCCCACGATTAGAAGCACCCTTGGGTCCTCCGCAGTTAACCCGTTCAGCACCGCGGTTACAGCTTCTATGGCCGCCATGATGAGTTCCCTTGAGATGCGACTTCATATTGTGGAATAAAAAAAAATCGCAGGGGACAATATCGGGGCTATAGGGTGGATGCGGCCACGTTGGAATGCCTTTTTTGCCAAATACTCTTGCACAATGAACGAGGAATGGACTGGCGCGTTGTAGTGGTGCAAGATCCAGCCGTTCTCGGTGAGTTCGGGTCGCACACGGAAAACGCGGGCCCGCAGCCGTTCCAGGATGCCAACATAGAACTGTCCAGTCACTGTGTCACTGTCTGACCGGCACGAACATATTCACGATGAATGATGTCGTGGATATAAAAAAAATCAACATTGCCTTCAGTCGTGATTTGGACATCCTCGCTTTTGTTGGCCGCTCTCCACGCTTTTCCACCCACTGCTGACTTTGTTTACGGGTCTCGAGGTCATACTCAAATATCCAGGTCTCATTTCCAGTGACTACCCGACTCATCCAATCTCTACCGTCGCTCCGAATGCAGAACTGAGGCACCATTTTTGCGCAAATCTTTCGCATATTCAAATTTTCGTGTAAGATCTTGCGAACAGTTTTTCTGTTGACGTTTAACTCGTCAGACAACACACGAATGCTTAAGCGCCGGTCAGACGTGACCAGTGCACACAAATGGTCAACATTTGCGTCAGTACGAGAGGTGACGGAAGCTCCTTCACGTGAATCGTCTTCTACCGATTCCACCCCTCCTTGAACCGTTTTGCCCATTCAAATACGCGTGTTTTCAACATGTACTCGTCAGAAGCATTTTCTGTTCGGAAGAATCAAATAATTGACCGAAGGGTACGAAATAATATTAATACAGCTAAACTGTTACAGTATTTCGAACAAAATCCATGAAATTGTATACGGCAAGTTAGCCGGGAATTGAATTTGGATAAATTAACAGTTCAACCAATTTTAAAGACCAATCATAAGTACAAATTTCACAATTTGAAGTATTTGCCTGAGCGTCATATTGAAAACAGACTAAGAAGACTGTAGAAACTGTTGGCCAGAACCGGACGAAAGTCGGTTTGTCAGTAATAGTTTGCCAAACAAGCACAACGAATACTACTGGTCCATTGAAAATCCCATTGTAAATCCAGTTCAAAACCTAGGCCATTTTGGAATAAATGTATGGTACGGCATCATCAGTAGGCATTTAATTAGGCCTTACTTTTATGAACATACATTGATAAGCGCGAGTTACCTAAATTTCCTACAAGAAGAACTTCCTGCACCACTTCTGGAGAATGTCCTTTGCAGCTAAGGAAAAACCTATCGTTTCAGCACGACGGAGTTCCACCCCACGTGGCCAGGATTGTGCAGCAATATTTAGATAACATTTTCTCGGAAAAATGGATTGGAATTGATGAACCTATTGTCACGGAATTTTCCCCACTCATACCCAAATCCACGACTGTGGTACCGCGAATTGCTAAGATCGCCCCGATCGCCCCTACACGATTCCGTTAAACAAACAAAATGCCGTGGATCGAGACGGGACTGGAAAAATGGGGAATCGACGAGAAGCATTCGAGTCGTACGGGAAAATGGATCTAGAGATACTAGAAAATACCCGGAATATTCGTTGGGTCTATAAAAGAAGAATAAACGGCCGAGTTAGGGAGTCTTGTATTACAGTGTTGAATTCAAGTGTTTAGTTAGAGAGATCAAAGCGATTTAGATAGCGATTAATTAAGTAAGTGTTTAGTTGAGTTGTAATTAGTGTACTGAGTAGTTAATAAAGATAAGTAATTAATTAACGGATTGTTTTTCTGGAAAAAAGAAAAAGACGGGTTAGGAAATCCGTGACACTATTCAGTAGCTCGGAAAGTCACCAGATCTAACACCCCTCGATTTTTTATGGGGGGTTTTAAAAAATAAGGCTTACAAAATACCTGAAAAATCACAAACGCTTGTAATTAATTAAACGGCGAAATATTAATAAACGCAGCGCACAAGGAAGTCAGGAGAAGATATGTGTTTCGAAATGAGAGAAGGTCATAGAGAATAGATTGTTATTTGACCGTCTGGATCATGGTTTATTATTGGGCAAATTGGATGAGATTGGTCTAAGTACTAATCTTATTGCCTTATTTTATTCATACCTAACGAATAGATCGCAGTATGTGCAATACCGTGGTAATCAGTCCGAGAAATAACCACGGAAGTCAGGTGCCCACAGGGATCTACTCTTGGCCCCTTATTGTTTATTTTGTTCATTAACAATATTACTGATGGGATGGATGTAAACGTTTTAATTTATGCTGATGATGTTAAGATCCTTTCTAATATTGAGTCATACACCGATTGTACTAGATTGCAGCAAAATCTTTTTAATTTGTGAGGTGTGAGGTCCTGTAAATGTTGCCAAGTGCAATGTAATGTCATATTGTCGCAAGTCTCGTGTGCTGCTTTATGACAACAAATTGGACAATATTACTTTAAATAGGCCTGAAACTATATGCGATCTTGGTGCCACTTTTGATTCAAGACTATCCTTTGTACCTCATATTCAAAACACTGTTAGTAGTGCCTATAAAACTCTTGGATTCATATTGAGGAATATGAAAGAATTTAAAAATATGAATACTCTTAAACTTCTTTATATTACGTTTGTCAGATCTAAACTCGAGTATTCATCTATTATATGGAATCCTATATATATATAGTACATAACACGGTATTTGAAACGGTGCAAAGGCGCTTCTTTCAATCTGCAGTTTTTTCTTTGGATGATGTATATCCATTGAGAGGCACACCTTACAATTATTTCTTGGAGAGGTTTAGCATGAGCAGTTTAGAAAACAGGAGAAGTATGATACCTGTATTGTTTCTATTTAAAATTCTTCATAATGAAGTTAAATGTCCGTCTCTATTGTCTTTGATATATTTGCCTAGGATTAATAACAGAAATAGTATTCTACATTAACAACTATAGAACTATATGTGAATTGATCTAGTAGGTACCTGTCATTATAAATAACAACCGCTTACAAGCGTATATGTCAAAAATTGTTACATGTCAAGTTGCAGTTACTACTATACTATAAGTTACTATAAGTCAAGTCAATTTGTACAAAATAAGTAGTACGTTATTATTTACTATGGAATTTTCTAATAATAAATCTGCTGATATGATATATCTTTAATTAATTTTACTTATTAGATGACAACAAATAAAATCTTTGCATGTATTTTTCTGCATAAATTAATGTAGTCAGTACTTTGGACTCAATTTATTTGAAAATGGTTGATTTTAGAGCTGTGTAACAAGAGCACCTTTTTTGTTCAGAATTGATCACTGATTAAGGAGAACTTAGTCAATTCACGTAAAAGTAGGATATGCAAGAGTTATGAAGACAAAATCATAAGGAATAGTAGGCCTAGGCCACCACTGGTGTCAAACACCATGTAATTTTAATGACCTTTAATTGACACGTCACCCAAAAATTACCTAAATCTACGAAACGGTTTTTGGGGAAAATTGTTTTTTCAAAATAACACCCTGTAGCTCGCTAGGCTTGCATCAGATAATTTTTTTTTATAACAATTTTATTCTTATTTTGGTCTGGTCTACCCCCTGCCTTTTTGTACCCTCACACTGGAACCCTGTATATACTTTTTTACTTATACTTACAAATTGGTCTAGTGGTTCAAGTCATATTTATTTGCAAAGAGCACAATAGCTCACACCAGCTCTAGGGAGGTTGAATACGTGGCGTGCCCTCTGGCTATGACACCATATTTTGATTTTGTTTTTATCTTTCCTTTATTGATATTGTAGATTCAACATTCGATTTATTTTATTTATATTATTTTTCGCATAATAGAAACGCTTCCCGATTATTTATTTTCAAGAGATATTATTAAATCATCTCTTTCAATGAAATAATCTTAAATTCCAAATTACCGATCCTTCGGACGTTTTTACTGCGTTATAAGTGTTGTTACTGAGAACACGCAGAGACTGTTATAAATTTAGTAAATTCGGTGTAATATACACAAATAACGCAAATGTAAAGTTTATTTTACATTCTAAAAGCGGATTAAAGTTTGCTCTCCGAGTTATTCTAGTGGACATCGGTTGCGAATGAATACACGCCTTTTCGCTTAATTTAATTAAAATTGACGTCCCATTATTGTAATTGCCGAAGTTTTGTGTAGTACGGGTAAAACTGTCAACACGTTAACGTAAAAACAACTCTCATTTGTTATAAGTGCTACAAGTTCATCCACCTTAGATTGACTAAATATTGCGTAGGTAAGAAAATATCACTCTATATATGTATATATTTTAGTTTGCTTTGAGATTGAGAATAGCAATAATGAACAATCATAAAGGTGCCTGATATTAGAATATGAAAATTGATGTATGTCAAAAAAATTGTCAAAATGAAATTTTAATTTCATTCACTTCTCAAATAACTTCTGATATATTAAATATTCTAATAATTTTATATTTTAGTATTAAGGAAGATGATTCTTGTATTTTATCCAAGTTGAAAATAAACAGATAACAGGTTTCAGTTATCATAATGCAAAATACCGTCCTTTTTTCGTGAAATATTTTTCAAAAACATTTTTAAACATAACAATAGGTACATACACTGTTAAAAATGTTTTCGTTACATTACACTTCACAACAACAACAACGATAAATAACCGCGATTTGAACTGTCTAAGCAAACAAAAAATGTAAAAAAACAATTCAATTTTTATTTTAAATCGTAAAAACAGGTATTTCTTAAGTAAAAAGTAATATGTAATAGCAAATTACAAAAAAGGAATACACAATTTTCTAAATTCTTTGTATAAAAACGAGATGATTTCTTAGCTTATGATAGTAATAGCTTCCCGAATTTTGTTGTTTTTTTCGCTATAAATATCTCCATAAGAAATAATCACATTGGGACAAGTTGGATATCCGAGAACGCCAAGGTATTAGTCCATCATCTTATCCATTTGTTGGAGAAGTGAACAAGCTACTTTCTGATTAGAATTCTGGAATATGCAGGGCATCTACCTTGTAGAAATATTATTTGACATCTAAACACTAAATTTTCATTATTTAGTTCTGTCACAAAAGTGTTGAGAATTTACAAATGCGAATTTTGGTTAAAATTTTCCTCCAAAGTGTGGACCAATTATTTTATACATACATTAAGGCTAAGCTACACTAGACATTTACATAAAAAATTTTAATTAGTTATCAATTGAAAATTTTGATTGTCTTTAGCCCATATATTTTGATAGAAGAATCTGTTTTCAACCATCAAGCAATAATAATTAAAGATTGGTCTGAATGGATGAAATTTGTTATACACTATTTGAACATGAGATCTGCTAACACCTATGTTTTCTGACCTTGTCCTTAGTGACATCTTTGGATTTTCTTGTACACAGTACATAGCTACAGCATATTATGATCGTATTTATCGTCATCAGCATATTTTTATCATTACCAGTGCCTTCGAATTGTAATTAACGGTCACAAGAGTTATACTCATATATATTTTTTTAAATTAAAAATTTGTTTGCATATCGTTACTATACATTGCCGATTCCATAACATTGCGCAAAGTAAATTCGTTCTGCCAGGGTTAGTATTATTAATAAAATGAATATACTTTATTAAGGCTATTAAGGAAATATTCAGAGGCAATACCGTAAGAGCCAAGATTTAACTGCATATTGTTTGTTATATAGTATATAAATATCTGGTTGAAAATCTAATCTAATAACAATCAGAACAGTTTTAAACAGAAATTTCGTTCGTTTCTAAAAGGCACATTACTTTTGCAGATAATATTCACATGTGAATTATCAATGTTAATCACAATGGATAAGCCACCAAAAGTTCCTGTTGCTTTGCCCGATGAACCAGTGCTGAGATGGGCTGATGATACTGAGGTGAACATGGAAGAAACAGTTAGCATATCCAGTGAAGAAGAAACTGGTTCAGAATATGACAGTGAGCAAAGAGCGCGAACAAAACCAGCTCAGGAGATATGGAATTTGGACTGCCTATGGAAAGAACTAATGGTAAGCAGAAAACGTTCCTGCATTTACAAATTTCTCGAATAAAACAACCTTGTTCTAAAATAACCTATCAATAGATCATAACTTTACACAATTCTACAGAAAACAGTCTAAAGAATAAATTCCCAACAGCATTTCTTTTTCTCTCTCAGAGTCTTCCAGACGCCGAAGAAATAAACGAGCTGATACTAAAAGAAGATGCAAAAATGATACTCCACTACACAAAATCAACTACATTGCTACTGACATCTTGGCTAGGAAAAAGTTGTATATTGTCGCTAATTCTACAAGAAGGTACACTAGTGAACAGCAAAGATATGTTTGGAAGGTACACATAGACTCATGGTCTGATATTAGAATCTATTACAGCTTTCTATAGTATTTTATAGAAATTATAATAAAGTCAATGCCTCATTTACTTCATTTATTTTCAGAACTGGACTGCACCTAGCTGCATATGCAGGGAAACACGATTGCGTAAAACTGTTGTTAGATCATGGAGCCAAAATAGATCAGAGAGATGACAGGAATCAAGTGACACCTTTGCATTGCGCTGCTGCCATGGGACACCTATCATGTGTAAAAATTTTAATAAAATATGGAGCGGACGTAAACGCTGGACTAAATCAAAGAAGTCCACTACACTATGCTGTCCAGAGTTCAGCAGTGGACTGTGTAAAAGAACTGTTGGATAACAATGCTATCCCTAATACTCCTCAGGTAATAATGTTATTAGAAAAACTAGACCGTTGCAAGACAAGCCGTGGATTGACGTGACCACAGCTTAATCACGATTAACAATCGATATAAGGCAAACACTAACTTTCTGTGCTATTCATAGCTGCATATCATGACTCGACCGTTGCGAAGCAAGCGAGAGGTAGTATGACGCATCATAGCGCAATAGCAACCATAATAATTATTATTTTACTATTATTATGGAAGATTAAGTTTTTCTAAAACAAATACAATATCAAAAATAGTAACCATAAAAATACAGAAAAAAATTGAAATAAAATTAAGATGAAATTAGTTTTGTGTTGTGACAAAAATAAATTAACACGATGCTTAAAATTTTAAAGGGTGGACAGCTGCTCTTTAAGCGTATATACAGGGTGAACCTTAAATAAGTACAAATATTTTAATTGCAGGTGTAGTTCGTCATACAGATACGGAGATATTATTTTTTTTAGATACTTACATTTTGAGGGTCGCTGATCAGATAGAACAGAGCACTTACGTAACATAATAAACCAGATGATCCATTCAAGACGAGGCTGCCACATTTAAAATACATATTTTTTTTAACATAAATCTGGATAGATTGAATTAAAAAATACTTGTTTTGGTAATTATTTACATTAGCGGACAAAAAAATTCTAACCCTTTCCCTTCTTATTTTCGAGGATGCTGAACACGAATCTAAAATTACTTTTTTTGCGGTCGAGTGGTTTTCGGAAAATTTTTGTTTTTATTTCTAATTAATTCTAACCTCTAAGCATGTATACCTACATTGCATTAGGTTGAAGTTGCAATAGAGCATCTATTTATTTTGACAAATGTGACGTCATGAAAATGACAGAAAGTTATAAAATATTTGTACTTATTTAAGGTTCACCCTGTATACCTCTTAGGCGGTTGTCTCCATTGGTGCCAACCATGAGATGAGAAAAGAAAATCGTAAACGGTACATTTGTCAAATTTGTTACTTGTCAAGGTAGGTGGCACAGTTGTTTGGACCAAACAGGTGCTGCAAATTCTAACAACGGTCTGACATTAACATATAGCTTGCAAACTAACAATGAATCTGAGTCTATGAAAGATTTTTTAAGCAGATATATAGCTTTGTTTACAGTATTAGAGACGTGTGAGGACCAACTTAAGTCTCTTGAAACTGTCACACCTAGGTGTATCTGGAAACTCACCGCGGAAAGTTCTTTATATGATATTAATTGCAGGGAATGTTTTTTAGCATCGACACAATATTATTTAATGGAATAAGCAAATTTGATACTAGCTGTGAATAAGTTCAAGGTCAAGTTATTAACGATTTGACAAATTTTATCAAAGGATCGATAATGGTGCATGTACAGAAATTCGATTGCAAGATGAAGAATATGGCTGTATGATTTCTAGTAGAAGGGATATCCTGTGGCCACCTAGAAGTTCGGATTTATCCCCCGCATATTTGTTTTTGTGGGAACAATTGTGGATACACCATCAAACCAACATGACTTCTATTAAAACCAAAGATTCGACAAGAGGTGTATGAAATCTGAAAGTCACTTCACCAGAAAGGCTTCGAAAATTTGTGTGCTCGTTTAGAAGAATATCAGAATCGAGACTGCGGTAATTTAGATAATACTATTAAAAAAATGCCACTTTTATTGTTCTTCTAATAAATAAATAATTAATACAAATAGTCTCATTGTTCGTTTTAATTAAAATTTAATTCACCCTATATGAATAAAGGATTATAATCAGTGCAAGTATACGCAGAAATAAACAAATTGCAATTAATGAACAATAAAATAATATAGATTAAGTTTGTACATAATTATATGCAGCTGTGAGTAGCACGGACAGTTATTTGTTTTGTATTGTGAATCGTAGTATATTAACTACGGTCATCCCTAGTTATTAGCACATATTGCATTAGTGCATATCTGAATGAATAATTAATTTTCACATTTTAGATATTTAGCGAAGCACCGCTGCATATCGCTGCAGGTCTGGGTAACCCCGAGATCATGAAACTACTCCTTGAATATGGCGCAGCGGTGAATGTCCAATGCGGAACGGATAAGATGACCCCCTTGCATTTGTCCGCGGAAGATGGAGATGCGGAATGCGCCAAGCTCTTAATCGAAGCTGGGGCTTTGGTCAATTCAAGAAATTACAAGTGTCAAACGCCCCTGCACTTAGCCGCCCTTTCTCAGTGTTCGGAAACCTTAGAACTGCTCTTGAATAAAAGGGCTGACCCCAACGCGGCAGACCTAGATGGCAGGACGCCACTGCACAGCGCCATAGTTAAAGTATCAAGGTCATGCGAATGCGTGAAGCTACTGTTGAACGCCGGAGCGCAAGTAAACAAACAGGACGCTTTCGGATACACTCCACTACACTTGGCGGCACTCAACGAGTTCTCTCATTGCGTTATGCTACTGATAAATTACGGGGGAGATGTAACCGTGAGAACGAACGGTGGAATATCCGTCCTTGCCTTCATTACAAGAAAGACACCGGATGTCATACCAAAATATATAGAGAAATTTGATGCATCCATCAAATTAAACGACCACGAACTAGGCGACGTCGACTGCGAACTAAAGCTAGACTTCAGAGTCTTAGTCCCTACCATGGGAAACAAGGAAACGGAACTGCTCTTAAACTTCATCGAAGTCGGTTATAAAGATGTTCTGAAGCATCCCCTATGTGAGACTTTTTTATTCTTGAAATGGCGCCGGATACGCAAGTTTTTCTTATTCAGTTTATTTTACCACTCAGTGTTTGTTTTCTTGTACACCATCTATGTTATTGGCGTCTATTTGAAGAATTGCCCTTCCGCAAAATCTTCTATTGCAATGTGTTGGGTGCCTACTTACGTAAAAAATATAGGTTACTTTCTCATCTGTTTAAACATCCTGCTACTCGGCAAGGAACTCTTTCAAATAGCCCATTCATGGGTCATTTACCTAAAGGAATGGGAGAACTGGTTGCAATGGATGATAATAATAAGTGTGTTTTGTTGCGTGCAACCAGTGCCAAATATGAACGTTAAACAAGATGTGTATGAATGGCAGCATCACGTGGCCGCTATTTCTATATTCTTAGCATGGGTGGAGTTGATGATGATAGTGGGACGTTTCCCAATTTTCGGCCTGTACATTCAAATGTTTACGACAGTGTCTGTGAATTTTGGAAAATTCATGGTGGCCTACACCTGCCTCTTTGTTGCCTTCGCTCTTAGTTTTGGAGTCATTTTTGCCAACTATCCCTCATTCGATGACTTGAAATGGGTTCTCCTAAAGGTGATTATAATGCTTTCGGGAGAACTGGAATATGAGGACGTATTCTTTACTCCAGAATATCCAATTAAATACCCTTACACGGCCCATTTGATGTACCTTTGCTTCGTGTTACTCATGACCATTATTTTAACAAACTTAATGGTAGGTTTGGCAGTAAGTGACATCCAAGGGCTACAAACATGCGCGGGATTGGATAGACTGGTTCGTCAAGCTGAATTGGTCGCGCATTTAGAAAGTATGCTGTTTTCCAAACTTCTCTCGTTTGTACCTCACAAACTGATGAGGTTTTTTCACAACAAGGCTTTGCTCTTGAAATCGCAATTTCATTGGGCGTTATACATAAAACCTAACGATCCAAGAGAAGAACGAATACCCAAAGAACTTATTCGAAATATATATCAGTTAGTCGTTGAACGTAAAGAAAGGCCGAGAAGTAAAAAAACTAGAAAATATAATCGAAATTTGCAATTCGATCCAATATCTCCTAATTTATCAAGAATTGGTTCATGCAACAGCAGCACAAATATAAATACTAATAACGTTATTAAAACACAATTGGATGAAATAAATAGAGAATTTACAGAATACAGCAAATTTTTCAGACAGAGGATAGAAAAACTTAATCAGCAGATTTTAAATAATCCAAAATAGTTATAGGAACCAAACATTTTCAAGAACATTCAGAATATTTTTAATACAATATAATTTACTAACAAATTTTGAGGACCTAGTGGTAGTGATATTATTTACTTACCAATCTAATAACAGCATTGAATTTTATAAAAAAAATATAGTTGCATTTATATTAAACTTTGGTTTAAAAAACACTAAAGATTCAATAATTACATTTAAACAGATTCAACAATGGTGGATAAATAAAATTAACTAGGTATATATTTGTATTTTCTGATACGTAACATAAAATAGTAACACAAAATCTTGATGTACTTAACTATAGTGCCATTTTTCTTTTTTTTCCTTTCTAATTTATTTAAGATAATAAATATATATATTGTGTGTATTATTTCTGTTTAAGTTGTAAAGTTAAGCTATTTTATAACAAATGGGGCTTCTACTATTACTATTACTTCATCCCATTTAAAGCAAGATTGCAAGGCATTTGACTGACAAGTCCAATGGACTGCTCCCAAAGCGATTTAGAGTGAAGAAGTAATATTTTGCTGAATTAGCAAAAACCGTAGACATAGCTGTCTATAAGTTGAATATAATATTTTTCAGAATCTTAATGTCATGTGAAAGAAATATATTTATTTATATTCAATTAATAAGTAGTAGTAGCGCATCGGGTGGCATCAGCCTGGTAATTAGGCCACACGTGGGCCTTTTTGCCTACCCTACCATCTCATCACCTCCCCACTATCTGCCCTCGGCCTTCCTCGTACCTACCTGACGCCCTGATTCCAAGGGCCGCACAATGTCCTAAGAAATGGATAGGGGTCTTCTCCCCCTCTCCACATTCCGGACATAAGGAACTCTCCTCTATGCTTATCAAGTTCAAACACCTTCTGAGTCCGCAGTGGCCTGTCAGGACTCCCACCATTTGGTTCATGGACCTTCGACTAAGGCTCAGCAGCTACTTTGTCCTAGATTTACTAGGTTCATTGAAGAAGTCATGGGCCTGTCTACATCCTCCCTTCCTTCTCCAATTCCTTCCTAGTGTTTGAAAGGCCCATTTATTAAGGGCACTATTCATACAACCTCGTGTAATTTGAAGAAAGGGTTCGGGTCCCTGGCAAGGTGTCCTAGGTCCGAGATGAGTTAACAAGTTCGCCATCTCATTACCAAAGATTCCTTTATGGCCAGAAACCCAGACCAACTCTACCTCCCTTTGTCTGGTCGGGGACTCCAAGGCATCTCCACACTCCTGAACAAGACTAGATCTCGTTCTTGGAGAGCTAAGGGCCCTGAGTGCAGCCTGACTATCAGAGCAGATGAAGATTTTCTCCTCCACACCATTCCTTACTTCTTCCTTGCCTGTTACCATCAACATAGCAAAAACCTCCGTCTGGAAAACCATGGAGTATGAGCCCAGTGAAAAACTCTGCTGGATGTCCAAGTTTTCCAGATAATTCCTGCCCCAGAAAACTCATCCCCTACCCGAGGTCCATGCATACTTGCTTCCCAAACTTAATTTATTCTTCGCCTCAATAACCCTCAAGCAGAGAGTGGAATCTCATTCTCCACAATTAATAAGTATGTTATTATTATTAAATGTAACGTATCACGACTATAACCAAATTTATTTAAAACCCTTGTGCGTAACATAAAATCAACAATGTAGATAGGGAGGGAGAACTACTAATGGTCTGTGATAGGGAGATCGTTACATAATGTAACTAGGGCCCTATGCCCTATAAACGTAAATTATTGGGATAGACGCCATTCTAGATTACGTTTGTCTGAAATTGGACGTATAGGCGTTGCCGTCGAAGTGAAGATAATTAATATATTTCCTTTGAGAAAGCATTTTTTTTCTGAAAATTTGCTTCTCGTATCCTTTACGTATAGTTTTAGATGTATAGTTTTGTGTGGCAATATGGCCATTGTAGACATCTCTTGTTGCTCTCACTCAATCAATAAAGTACAGCCATAAGAACAGTAGCATGAGAATTTAGTTGTAATTCCTATTAATAGATGGAACAATCAGAAAATTAAAAATAATGAAAATATAATTTTCTTACATACCTATTATTTAACTCTACATTTAGGTACTGGCAACTCATTCTTAAATTTAAATATCTATTCAATCATATAAATAATTAATTTCATGTTAAAATTATCCACAAAATAACTTTGTATAACGCATTTCAGGTAAAAATGACCATTTTACACAGCAGATCATAATGTATTAGCTACACACACTTTTAAAATCATTCACTTAATAAAAATGTGTAGAAAAACATTTTCAACAACTATTATAGTGGCTATTACATGTTTTTAATGAAATTGCTTACAAGTATGCTTAACAATGATTGGTTTCATCACAATTAATAATATATTAAAGATCCATTAATACAACTACAATTTTTCAATTAACTGTTAATATTATTGTAACTTCTTAAGTAATAAACATCAAAAATATAATGTATGAAAGTGCATTTACAGGGTCGTTAACTGTGTATTTTTAGCGGCAACATATGACGGTTTGAGCCTACTTACCTATATACAAAAATGTCTCCCTTAAAAGATACAGGGTGTTAAAGTTGAACTAAAATTATTATTATTGTAAACGATTCCTGAAACACCAGTGTAGAAATGGAGAGAAGGGGTTATTTTATCCCCCCACTTTTTTTTATGTACGTGTATGAATGATTTTTTACGATATTATAATGTAAAATTTTATTTATAATATTTTATTACTTTTTTGATATTCCAAACTTTATTTTTGAGATAAATTCGAGTTTTGAGCATGCAACGTTAAAGATAGTCGCTGCAAAATGAGTTGCACTTAATAACATTTTCACATTTGAAAATATAAAAAAACAATATGTTCTAGCTTCCTCCAACGTGTTTTAACTTATTTTATACAAAGTGTCTTTAAATACAGGGCTAGCCAAATGTGCTATTTTTACACAAATAAACATTTTTTATCGATTCAAAGTTAATTATTAAGGAAAAACAGAGATTTAAGAAACATATTAGTTGTTAAACAGAAGATTTATACTAAAATTTAATTTAAAACTATAATTTTAACATTTTAATTGCTTCACATGCCCACCTGCTTCTGAAATATATAAACGAGCAATAAAGAATATCTGATATTTTGAAAATCCTGTGGTTATTGCCTAATTTTTTCAGCTGCATTTGTAATACACCCTTTTAGCTGATAAATATTCTCAATTGATTCAAAATAAACGTCGTCCTTCATAAATCCACAAACACTGAAGTCTAATGGACTAAATTCGGGTGAGTGTGGTGGCCACTGAGTAGTTGTGTCTCTTCCACATCCAATTCATCGATTTGGAAAAATTAAGCTTAGATATTGTCTAACATTTTTTTTTTTTTGACAGAGTAAGTGGCAAATTGTCAAACAAAGCGAAAAAATCATTTTGCAGAAAGTTGAGGAATGTGGTGGTATCTAAACTTGTTGGTGGACTATGCATAGAGTATATACACCAATTACTGTAAATCTGTTTAATAACTAATTTGTTTGTTAAATCCCCGTTTTTTCTTTAATAAATGAATTTACATTGAAAAAATACATTTATTTGTGTAACATTGGCACATCTGGCTAGCCCTATATTCAGAGACACTCTGTATAAAATAAGTTAGAACATTACAAATTGTTCCTTTGTATTTTAATTTAAAAATTAAGAACAACTCATTTTGCTGCGATTTATCAGAGGGGTGATGAATATGAATCCGCTAAAAATAATTTCCTAAAAAAATTACTAACATCATTTTTCGAAAAACTGATCTCCCTTTTCGATCTTATGTTGGACGACTATGACTAAATTAACACTTCACAGTGTCAAAATAGTTACTTAATAAGTACCTATGTATAAGTTATCAATAACAAGTAACTCCATGAAAAGTGATATACAGTGTACATTTTTATGCAACCCTTAAATCATCAGTGTATCTATTTAATGTGTTCTTACCAAAAGTTCACAAGTGTATGTTTCACCATTATCCAAAGTAATTTGTGAGCCTTCCTCATTATACTCTGGCAAATGATAATTTTTTACTCTGGTATTATACTGAACTTTAACTTTATCAACATTTTTTACTTCTTTATTTACTGCAGCTATTAATAAATCATTCTCTACAATGTACGAGACATTTTCAGTATTTTCTTCTTGGCCAAAGGTAATTGAGGCGTCGGATACAGCATCCCACACCTAAAAAGACAAAGACAATTATAACACAACAGTAGAAAATATATTGCATTATTTTTATATTACCTGAAGTCTTTTAACAGATGCATATCGAGCATCTTCTATATGCTTCCATGCACCGATATCATTTAGTAAGTTATACGTTCCTGGATTTACAGATACTACTCTGTTACTATATTTCTCTGGAAGAGCCCATACTTTTTCTTTTCCAGCCTCCAATAGTAATATGTGTTTACTTGACAATCGTGGATTTTTACCTAAGAAAGACTTGGATACTCGTTACACATGCAAATGTTTAGATGTCTTACCCAATGTGCATGCTAATGTTGTACCAATCATTCCACCGCCAGTAATAATAATATCATAATGATTTTCATTTCTATTGGAAGATAATCCTCTCTCAGCAAACTTTGTAACTGTTCTATGAAGGAGAGATTTCGCAGTGCACGATTTGTTTCTTAGTATAAGTAAAAACATGTTTTAAAGGGTTACAACAACTAGCATTGGTTATACTGTTTGTTTATTATAGTAATTTGAAACATTTAATAAGAATAATTCACAATCGTAACCTCAAATTTCACTGTTTTGTTATTATTTATTTTGGAACTGTCAAATGCCAAGAAGGTAACCTTGAAATGCGAAAATAGTACCTAAACACAAACCATAAAGGCTAGTCTTCATGTGCGCGAAACTGACAATTTTCATGCGAATTTTGCAGTTTTTGGTTCAGTTCAAAATATTTAATGACGGCAAAGTATCAACTCTTAGCACCTTTTGTAAACCAGTTAATGTTTTCATATACAGGGTGTCTCGATTTGGAGGGAGGAAAACTTTAACTTTAAAATGAGAAAATAAGTTCATATAAATATGGATTGGGACATAATTAGTAATGACCTTTTTTGAAAGATTTATGCTGTTCTTTTAGAAAAAAATGTGTTAATAATATAATATATTTATATTATATTAGGTATATAATAAGGAACAGTCGCAAATCTTGCGATTAACTGGCTTAATTACTTATATTTAAAAAAAAAATATTTGTAAGTTACAGTTTAACATAAAACACGTTTGACGTTGCAGCGACCGTATTGATGATACTATGACATTATATTATGTGATTATAAACTGATTATAATAAAGTTCTGGTGGCTCAAAATACACATTAGCGTTTATTTCAGTATTTTTGTGAAATTTTTTGTCTTCTGCTTCCTAATTTGG
Organism: Monochamus alternatus; assembly: GCA_037114965.1. Lineage (NCBI taxonomy): Eukaryota > Metazoa > Arthropoda > Insecta > Coleoptera > Cerambycidae > Monochamus > Monochamus alternatus. The sequence goes on along the minus strand of CM073427.1, from coordinate 91,523,828 downwards.
AATAATGGAAGCATCCAAGACTATCCCTAAATATTGTAAATATTGTTTAGTGTCGCAGTGTAAATTTTTATCTATTAGATCACCTGGGAAAGTACCTATTTATTTAATTGCCAGTAAAGTTGAATGGAAAACAAAATAATCTTAAGAAAGTAATGAAGAAAATAAATGCTTAAATTTCCTTCATAAAAGATAATTTGTATAATTTTCTATCACGGTGCAAAGTAAAGAAATATAATAAACTTGCAATTGTGCCTTTATTCCTCGAATTTTATCGTTAAAACCATGACCGCATAAATTCCATGAGCATAAATGCGTCCACGTTTAGCAAATTATCGCTGATATATTTTCAAAATTGTTGTCACCCATGTTGGCAGACTTAAAAATTAACAACTAAATAATTTGATTCATAGTGATTTTCCGAGTTGTTATGCCGTGATCTCGATAATTGGTCGCTGCCAGAAACAGAATTAAAGTGCACATCCCTAGTCTTAGCTGGGATTCTTTTACCTGCCCTGGTTGTTCTCGGACTAGGCTCTGTGGGTGTCTTTGGGCCCGCCCATATATTGGTTTCGGCCACTTTCTCCTCACCAAACTTACGCCTATGGTTTTGAAACCATCATGCTAGAAAATTTGATTTGCAATCTTAATCAATTTCAGTAATGTAATCAGTACAAAAGTGTTTAAATTCAACACTACAAAGCACTTATTAGGGAAATAATACATGGTATTGACTAAGAGAACTGTAAAATATCTTGTTTGTTTTAGTCGATAACATTTTTTTAATAATTGAACGTTAAATATACATTTTTTAAATATTAGAATAGAGATATAAGTAACGGGAAGAAGAAACATGCTTATGGCTTTGAATTTCGTTGTTAAAGTTGACTCCGAAACTATAAACATCCCGTTCAATTTTTACACCGCATGAATATCAAGCGGATCAATAATTTGCCTCCATGGCAACTACACGTTAGTATTGTAGTTCTCATAAACAAGTACGGTATACTGTGGGTGAAATACTGAAATGTACAATCACACTAATTCAGTATTCAATAATTCCTGCCTGAAAGTGCCCAGGAACCCGAAAAGTGACCAACCACTTCCCGCTTACGAACAAAAATATTTAAATCAATTGGAAAATCAATTCCGGAAATTGAACCTGCAATCTGATGACCTCGACATGAAATCCAAGAGGGAAGTCAATAAAGATACGATCAAATCGTTTCTGGATTTTTTCGGCAGCATTCCTGAATACGATGAAATCAACCACTTGTCCAATAAAGAGTTCTATAAGAAACTGGAGAATTTGAAAGAAAAGCAAAAGTTTTACCAGGAGTACATGACGAATGAAATCAAATTTGATTGTAAGGATACAGGATGGATCGAAGATTATAAGAATCTCAAACTCGGAGGCAAAGATGTAAAAAACAAGAAGAAGAAAACTAATTTAAAGCCATTTTGCGCTACACCCGTGCTAAATAAATCTAGCAACCTAAACAAAACTTTTGATGTTGAATCTATATTTTCGGATAAAGACGTTCTAAACAAACCTCCTTCTAGAAGATCAGTAAGGATAGAAACTCCCAGTGACAAGTTGTCGACAAATATTACACCAGAGCCAAACTTTAGGCCAAAATCGAGGGCCAATATTTCTTCAGCTGGTTCCAAAGGCCGACATAATGACAATGACTGGGACGATATTAGTATTGAAAATTTAAATCTATATTCGGATAGGAATACGCCTATGCCATTAGAAACAAAAAGTGCCCCAACAAGTCCAGTTAAAATCAAAAATAATACTAATTGGAGTGACGGAATAACTATACCTAAACCATTTCAAATGACAGTGAGGTAATTTTAATTATTTTCTTTTGTAAAGCATCATAATTTATATTGTATTTTTTATAGAGACGAAGAAAACAAAATAGTAGACGAATTATTTATTAAAGTAAAGAAACCAAAAGAAGAAAAACCAGAGCAGTTCAGAGCTCATGATATTCCCATAGAATCGCAAATTCCTCTGTTTGACAAAATAATGGCAGACCAGGAAAGAAGGTAAACTATTTTCAAACGCTTATCATGTTTTTAACACTAAAACATTTTAGGAGCTTTGTGACGAAAGAGAGAAGAAAAGCAGCACTTCAAGCTCAGATGAAACCCTTTTCTTTCACAAAAAGGGACGAGGAGATTCAAGAACTGACCAGAGAAATTTCAAAATCGTCGCCGAATTTATACCAAGACCCACCGTTGAAAGTCAAAAAGTTTAAAGCTAAGCCGATACCAAAAAATTTGTTCAGCAATTACATTTACAAAAGAATGCATGAGGACGAGTTTTATAGGTAAAATATACTTATGTAGATACATTTTATTTAACTGTTATTTTAGGGCAATTCAGAAAAAAATAAGAGCTGAAGAAATGCTAAAAGCAGCTTCGTTGCCTCCGTCCATGGCGAAGAGGGCAAAGACGATGCCGAAAATGGATGTCTGTCCGCGATCATTTCGTGATGTAAACAAGGAGGAAAAACTACCAAAGAAGTCGAAAAATATTCCGAATTACAAAGCTTATCACGACCAATTTGAAAAACAATTGGAAGAACTGAAAAATGAGTTTATATCTACCAGTCCCAGACCATTTAAACTGAAAACTTCTAAAAGAGTAAGTCTATTGTCAGGAAAAATTGTTAGTAGGTATTGCCACTTATTAAAATTCACACCTTTAGTCATAATCAACCAGAAGTATTTCAAAATTGATTGTAAAAGTAGCAACTTCTATTCTCTAAAACTTAAATAAACATATAAATGTTATAAATTACGATAATTAATAAGAGAAAAAATAAAACAGTATACAGGGTGCAACAAAAAGCATTCCTGCGTATTTTTGGGGATAAAATATGAAAGTTTAACCCTATTCACCTATATACAGATAGGGAAAATATTTAACCGATCATATGAAATGCTAAGAATAATCCCTTCCACTGCTCGCCATCCAAGCTTGACGCGTCCTCCCCTATTTTGGCGGACTAAACCAGTATTCGTATAGCACACTATTCGTTTGTCGTTCGGCCGTGAGCGTAGGAGAGTCAGTTATAATAAATAGTTCAGTTAGTTTATAGTTTAGTTAGTTAATAGTTTTGTTTAAATAATTATTTTATTATTCACCGTATTTTTACTTTTTATCTGTACTTATGAAATTGACTACCTATAAATATATAGCTATAAATTATTTATATTTATTTGGTGTATATGTGCATACAGATAGACAAAATATTTAATCGATCATGGGGAGATTCTATTACATACATTTCAAATGCATGGGGTAAGATGACGCATGGCAGGGCGGGCTTAGTCAGTACTCCCCTACTCTCCTACGCCCACGGCCGAACGCCAAACGAATAGTGTGCTATACGAATACTGGTTTAGCCCGCCAAAATAGGGGAAGACGCGTCAAGCTTGGACGGCGAGCAGTGGAAGGGATTATTCTTAGCATTTCATATGATCGGTTAAATATTTTCCCTATCTGTATAAAAAACCTTCCTCAAAGATACAGGGTGTTAAAGTTGAACTTTTAAAATTATTTTTTTACTACAATTTCTTCAAATTTCGCGTATCACTTTGAAATTTTATAGAGATACTTGTTATTAACTCTCAAGAGTATTATTGTAGACGACTAAAAATTAAACGTAGACATGAGGGGAAAGGGGTTATTTTATCTCTCCACTTTTTTTCTGACGTACGCTTGTGGACGATTTTTTATAATATAATAATGTAGAATTTTGCTTAGAATACTTTATTACTCTCTATAACTGTTCGCAAAACTCTTTATTTCGAGATAAATTCGATTTCTTAGCAAGTAACGTTATGACGCTATAAAAAGTTCGGCATTCTTGTATATAGGTAAGTAAAGGTAAATAGTCATATTTTGCCGCCAAAAATACGTAGTTAATGAGATGATCTGATTTTTTGTTACACTTTGCATTTAGAAGTATACAAAATTACGTTAAAAATAATACATTTAAATAATTTACTTTAATACTGAGCTGACTATCTCAAATGTCATTAAGAATTTAGTTTATATACTTTTTCATTAAACACAAATTGTTATGTTCTAGGGAAAAAGACACTACAGAAATTCTTCAGCAAGTAGCAAAAGCTCTTCTACAAGAACACCTTCTTCTCTAGATATTCAATCCGTTAATAGATCCAATCTGGCTGCTGTTTTGAGAATACAATCAGCAAGGTACTCATACTTACTAGCTTTATTCATACAAATCAGTTTTAAACTAACCAACATCAATAAAATAAAATACTGTTATATCAAACTCTTATAACATAATGTTAATTTTGCATGTTACACAAATAACTCAGTTCAATTCAGTTTTTGATTGAATTACATTATACAGCATTGAATATAATGAAATAAATAAATATACTGATTTTTTATAAGGCAACGGTTGGAAATGGAGATGATGAAGAAATTGGAGGAAGCTAAATTGAAGGAGGAAGCAAGATGGAGAGAAAAAATAATGAGGAAGAAACCAGTGTGGCAGGCATTGGCGTACAGTCACGAAGAAGATTTAGCTATGCGACTGCAACTGAGGAAGGGCGAAGAAAGGTTGCGAAATGAAGAACACAGAATGAGGATGGAGATGATGTTGGGCAGAGTCAATCAGCAACCAACACTGTTTGAAAGACAAAGTCAGGTAAAACTTTTCAGTTGCCTTTACATTTGTACTAATTTCAAATGTTATTTTTACAAATTATAAACCTAGAAACTCTTTTTGTAAATTTGATTTCTTAGGTCAAATTTCCCAAAACTAGAGAAGAGCTAGTTAAAGAATTGCACAGGGAGTACGGATCGTCAAAGAAAAATAGAAAAAGGAGCATAAGTGACTTGTCATTGGTCGAAATGAAGGATGAAGCAATTCAAGCTTTCATCGATGAAAACTTTCCAAGGAAGTCATCTCATGATATGGACGGAAGTAAAGAGAGCGACAATTCTATTGAAGAAAAAGAAAAATGTGACTGCTTTAGTGATGACAAGTCTACCGAATAATCATTTCCTTGCTACTTCAATAATTACATTTAATTTGTATTCATATAAGTATAGAATAAAAATATAAAATACTATAAAAAATATATTAATAAAAAATTCTGTTATTGGTTATACAGAGTATCCGGAAACTATGCGCAGGAAATTAAGGAGGTAATACTACTGGAAAAAATAATGTGTTAAGTTCATTTTTTTCAGTTAGTATAACAAAGCTACCTAACCTCATACTTACTTTTATTAATTGTTTTTTTGTTTATAACTTTTTTCATATTACAATGACACATTTGTTACCTTTGTAGAGTTCTGTTTTTAGGTAAAATATTTCTAAAATTAGCTCGTTAAAGTGTAGATATGATACACGCTTTGTAAAGAAATGATTATAACTTTTTTGTGTAGTTTTATTAAAATTTTTATGAGATTCATATTTATTATTGCACACAAGAACATTTATTAAGAAATCCATTTTGAATGCTTTGGTAGTACTTATCTGTAAAATAATGATATTAAAGGATTATGGCCCTAATAAGTAGGGAATCATTACATATTTTCCACCACCTAATGGTGACAATGTGGGAAAACCAAAGGGTTAATGAATAAATAAAAATTCCCTGTTTACCTGCTTATAAATTGTGTAAAATGAAAATTCAAATTTAGTTCGACGTTGACATAGACACAAACACTTTACTTATTTGCTAGAATTAAAAGAGTGTATAGGTACCCAATTAAGAAAATGGGAAAAATTATTCGTTTGTTTTTTGTATTGCTGTGTTGTTTTGAATTTATAAGTGAAATCAGTTCAGGTAAGTTATCAAAATTTCAATTTATTTTATTTAGTTGTTGTACAGAATCATGATCTTTTAAAGTATAATCCTAATGAAAATATTGTGATTAGCTGTGAAATACTAAGGTAAATTGATACTTACTGTAATACAAAGTGTTTTCGGTATCTTGTATATAACTTTGGTACATGATATATCACGACAAAATAATAGCAGTCTTCTCTATAATATTTTTCTCTAAAACTACAGAGTATTGAAACTTTGAAGACTGATTTTTATATTCTTTAAAGTAAATTTGAACTCTATGATCACGTCATTGCTTTATGTGAAGTCGGAGTGTCTGGGAAAAGAGGTCTTCTAACGTATTTTATAAAAAGTGATGTATGTTTTTTAAATCAATGATTATTTGCACAGTGTAAATACTTTTCAGCGTCGACGTAGAAGTTTAGAGCCTTTAAAAAAATGCAAATTGAACCCCATACTTATGCCACTGTCTTTAACTGAAATTCATTTGTCATGTCGATGTATTAGTTTTTATTATTACTGACTAGTATCAGAAAAAATAATAAAATATTGTTTAGTCGATAACAAAGAACATTATTATTTCAAAATTACACATTTTGTGTCATAAAAGTTTTAGACAAAAATGTACGAAAAGAGGAACACTGTGTATATCTACAAAATATTCACAAAATTTACTACAAACGATCTTAATTATTCGAATTCGTCATTAGATGGCGCTTTCATGAAGATGTAATGTTTTAGATAAAAATGATACAGAATAGACTTTAATTAGGTATTTTACAGTGAAATCAAGAATATTTATTTACATACCAAGTGTGTTCGCAAAATGTACCAAATATTAAATTTTTTTGTGCAAAAGAATCATCCTACTTATAAATATGTTTTATATTTGATAATGTATACTATAGTGCGAATATTTAAAAAGCCTAAGTCAATAAATAATACCTCATTATTTTAATTTTAGGGCCAACTGCATACACAAGTTGCAAGACTACAGATGTCTGTGTTCTGCTAAGAGAATGTAAAAGCTATATGGTTTTTATCAAGTCTTTACAGAAACCGTTGAATCCATCAGTGGTTGAATTTTTAAGAGAAAAGCAGTGCGGATTTCATGAAGGTCATCCAAAAGTATGTTGTGCGGATCCCTCAAAGGACAGCTCTGTCACTGAACCAAAAAGTAAGACGACAATATTTGTGTGCTACTATTAAATTATTGTCACTTGTGATAGCCCTATTGCTTAAATTATTTCCGGAAATTTTTTCAAGATCAATTATTCTGAAATTATCACATGCAGCTTACTTGAAGAGGGATGAAAATTTCTGGAAATATTTTGAATTACCATGGTAACGGAACAAAAGACAGGCATTTAATTCAGAAAACGTTAATGTGAAATTATCCTTATATCACTGTAATGTTATTTCCAGAAATGTTTTCAAGGTCATGACTATTTTGAAAATTAATTAATTAATAATTTTCTAAAAATATTCATGAACGAGGAAAAATTTCCAGTTATTACTTTAAGCTTGAGGGATATTGGGTAAGAAAATTTCACACCACAATTTTCTATTAATTTGAAAGTACAAATGAGGATCACGTGCGCCAATTAGACTGTATTGAAAATAATTACATGTAGAATATAATAACTAACCGTTTTGTTTGTTTTAATTCATATATAGACATTAAAAATTCAGAATAAAAAATAATTAAAATATTAAGTACCGTCAAAAATGTCAATCCATACATAAACGTCAAATAATTTCCAGTGTAATCACACACAACTTACTTGAAGGAGAATTAAAATTTTCGAAATTTTGTTTGAATTATCATGGTAACGGAACAATACAAGCTTCTAATTGATTATTAATTAATTTTCACTTATTATTTCTGAAAATTTTTTTGAGGTTACGAATATTTTGAAAATTATATTATACAGCCTCTTAATTTTTGAGCTACAGGGTGTTACAGTTTTAAGGAAAAATTTGCTTTTTTAATATAATTTTCTTATCACTCCAGATATTTTTATGAAATTTTGTGCACACCTATTAATCATTAAAAAGCATTGTTTGATGTAAAAAGTGTATTAAAATCTTTGCCAATGACGTCCGTACGAGGTTTGAACTGAACATTTTTGAAGAAAAAAAAATGGTACGCCACTGCCTTTTCTAAAAACTAAAATTATTTTTAAAATTTCCATTTATTTGACAGCAAATTCGGTCCCTAGACTTCCTCTCGTACGACGCACCATTTTCATGTAAAAAAATTAAAACCAAAAAAGTTTTTTTCCCAAAAAATCTTATGTAAATATTTGGATTTCTGAAAAAGTTATTTACAAATATCGAAAATAAAATTTTAACTTTAACACCCTGCAACTCCGTTAATAATCAGTTTTGGAAAAAATGTTATAGAAAGAGGCACTATTTCTTTTCGGTCTAGAATTATCCCCTGATTTTTTTGCCCATCATTTCTGGACACCCTGTAGATAAGATGTCAATGTGTAGATCATATATGTTTAGCTTCTCAACTGTCAAAAAATTTCCACTTAATTATCGTCTCGCCTTGAAAAATTTCCGAAAATTTTTCTGGTTCTCATGGTAACGAGTCAAAATAAAGGCATCTTATTGCTTTAAAGTAGAGGCGTGAAATTGTCATGTTAATTTTTTTATGATATGCATCACATATAACTTCTTTGTTATCAAAACTTTTTTTTCTTCATCATAATATTATTTTGTTTTAGGATCCAATTACAAAACTTGTTCGGTCGATATCGAATGTGTCCCTCTGAAGAACTGCAAACCGTTTATGGACGTTATCAACACAATGGAAAAACCCCTAAAACCTTCATTTGTGACATTCCTAAGGGCTCAACAGTGCGGATTTCAGGAAGGTTATCCCACGGTATGCTGTTCACCCCCACCTGAAAACTTCAAGGGTTTGAAACACAGCAGACAACAACCTAGAACCCAAAATAAACTATCAGCGTTAGAATTCAAAGTAGAGGATGTTGAGAATAAAACTGAAACTAGCACTAAATCGTCAAATGCTGATACCAAAAGAAAGATTCAGAAAAAAATAGACGCTATTAACAAGAAGTTCGATATGTCTGATTTTTTCGCCATGACAGCACCGTTTGACTTGCTTAGAAGAAAAAGATATGCCACTGATAATGACGGCGTACGTACTAACTAAATACTCAAAAAATTATTTTATTTGTATTTTAATACTTCTGTTATTGTTGAATAAATAAATAATTGTTTTTGTTTAATTCTATTATTTACTTTAAGAAATTGCTAAAGATGATGATGATAAAATATGAATCAACTTCAAATACTATTCAGTTTTTAATTAAATGAATTGTAAATTTATATAAACTCAAAGTTGGGATAAATAACGAACGTCATGTAAGTATATGAATCAAAATAAATAAATAATACTAACACAAATATAATTACTACTATTATTGCCGTCTACCTAGTGACAATACAATTAATCCAAAAGAGGAATGCACACAAATAGGCTATACCTTCTGATAAAGTTAGCAAACCAGTGTTTTAAATTTAGTAAGATATTAGCATAGTTCAGAGCATTTACCTCTATCTGTGGAATTAAAAGTGACAAAAATGTGTGGTAAAAAGGTTAGTCTTTTGTTTTTTTTGTTTGCGTGTTATACTGAGGTCATATTTGGCATGGATACAGGTAAGGCACTTAGTTTTAAATTAATTAATCGATTTATTTTGCACACACATCATATTTTTACCTTCAGAGTTTGATTTTGTTTTGGAACTAACTGTTTATCGGTAAAATATAGATGTATTGAAACACTTTTTGTTTTGACAAAATAGAAATTCCCAGAAAATTATCTAGATATTACTTATTCCTAGGCCATGAATATTTTAAGAACATTTAAGAAATGTACTTCAAAATTAACACATTCTGAAAAATGTATGACTGATATGACTATATACGTAACGATATTAGATTTATATTTATTAATGTAAAATTAATCTTTTCCGTCATAATTGTACATACTGTCAATTTATAATGATTTTAACTTCTCTTAAATATTTAAAAATATTATATCAGTTCTATTCGAATTCGAAACTGAAAAACTGAATAAATTTTCCACAGTATTTAGTATTTAGAAATAAAAATATATTTATTCTGATAGAATGCAATAGAAGATAGAATTTCTATATTTGATACCTACTTATTGATTGTCCAAAATACAAGATATCTCTAAATTAATACATAATATTCTACTATCAAATTCTACGAGTATAGAAAAAGAAAACTTATTTGATGGAGTGTCATTATTATCGCAATAGATTGTAAGCAGACAAGCCAGTAATCAAAGATTGTTTTAATTTAAGTAAATGCTTTATATTTGGTGGACTTTTTTATAAGCATTTTGCCACTGAAGTCGAATTCTAAATTATTTATGGCTAAATCAGGAGAAATATTAGATGTATTTTTATAATGGGTAAATTTTAGATGATTACAAATCGAATTCTTTTATAGACGGTTTTTGATAATTTTAAATGTCTAATAAAGAGTTTTAGACTGAAATGTGTTTCTTGGCAATTAAATCAAAATTGCTCAGCTTCAAACACATTTATAATGTACATTTTGCTGGGTTAAAATTAAAATTCTACTAATTTACTTCAAATTACTGGAATAAAACAAATTCTTTTATGGTTTTTGGCAGTTTTAAATTTCTAATAAAAATGTTTTAGACTTAAGTGCGTTTCTTGGAAATCAAATAAAAATTGGTGAGCTTTAAACAAATTCAGAGTAGTTTTTGCTTGGCTAAAGTTTAAATTCTATTAATTTTCTTCAAATTACTGGAATTTTATTAACTTTAATGAAAATGGCTCACTTCAAAAATGTATTTTTAGCTCGGCTAGAGTTTTATTAATTTCCATAAGATTTCTAGAATATTGAATAAAAAAATAGAGGTACCTATACGTTAACAAACTACTTGAAATTTGATTGTGTTCCACCTTTCAGAACCAGTAACACAGTGCGGAACTGACGATGAATGCATTATTCTAACAGAATGTAAGAGCTATATGAATTTTATTAGTTCTTTTGAGAAGCCATTGAAGTCACCCGTGGTTAAATTTTTGAGGAAGAAACAATGTGGATTTGAGAGAGGTTTTCCAAAAGTCTGTTGTTCGGATATTTCAAAACTTAATTTTGCTGCAACTCAACTAAGTAAGATGTTCTTCTCAATAGCTTTAAACATAAATTTTTAGCAGATAAATGATCATTTATAATTTAGTTCTTTTACTGTTTTAAACATTCGGCTTAACTTCCCTACCAATAAAGTACAGTTCAAAAATTTTAGAATTTGTCAACATACAAATTTAAGTTTAAGTGCTGATTGATGGAAACAGATGTCAAATGGTATTTGCAAGAATTTAATATGTCAATAAATGTAATGGGATAACTACGGGTTTTCCCCATAATCTGTAAATAGTATATTCTAAACTTTTATGAGATTGACATCTGTTTAGAATCAAAATCCTAAACATGCAAGGAATTAAATTTTTCTTATTAACTTAACTGAATTCGGAAATGTGTACCTACCAGTGGCGTTCAATACAATAACGCAAGTGAGGCAGTATCTCAGTAAAAAATTGAAAGTAATAATTAACAAATAAGAATCATTAACTGCTTACTTCAAACATTTAACCAATTTATTATAGCTAGTAACATTAGAATATACCGGGTGACAGCGGAAAGTGGGAACACGCTGTTACCTTTTTATGACTGCTGATAAAAATTTGAAATTGGGTGGGATTTCCGTAAATTTATATTTTTAAATGAGACACCCTGTATTTTTTGACATTTTTGGAATCAGCTAATCATTTTATGTATAGTAGGACCAATTTTCTGACACATTTTCTGGATGTAAGTATTTTTTTTTAATTTTTAAAAACAAAACTAGAAGGCCGCGACTGGCAGAAATTGTTTTCTTTTTTGACGGATTTTAAAAATTGTTATATCACAAAATTCAAAAAAAAATTCTTTATTAAAAAATCAATCCCTATTTACATTTGAAAAAAAATACAATAAATCGAAATTTTAAGTGGTAATAATTAAAAAAATGTACAAAAATATTCAAATTTACAATTTTTCCAATAATTACAAATAAAAAAGAAAAAATTTCTGCCAGACGCAGCCCTCTAGTTTTGTTTTTAAAAATTTAAAAAAATTACTTATATCCAGAAAATGTCTCAGAAAATTGCACCTACCATAGGTAAAATGATCCGCTGATTCCAAAAATGTCAAAAAAATACAGGGTGTTCCTTTTAAAAATATAAATTTACGGTAATTTCCTGTCAAACCGGAAATGTCATGAAATCCGAAATGACAAAGAATTCATGGCACCATCTGGTATAAACTTACCCAAATTCAAATTTTTATCAGCAGTCTTAAAAAAGTTGCAGCGTGTTTCCACTTTCCGTTGTCACCCTGTATTGGTTATGTAATTCCTATGCATCATTTCTACAAATTACTGTAAATACACAAACAACCAACAACAGCATTAACAACGACGCGATTTGTATAAAACGACGTGTGTGAAAATGTGAGAAATATGCTAACGATATTATTATTTATTTAATAAACAGGCGATCTTTTTCAACATAGGTAAAAATGGATATTTCAATTTGAAAAGTTGTCACGAGACTTATTAATATTTGTGTTTGTATTTTTTACTGCTTATTAACATTGAACAAATAAATAAAATATTGCAACGGCATGGATGATGTGTGTAAAATAGAAATAAAAAATTAATTAATTTCAAAGTCCGGCATAATCGTCGGAATAGTAAAAATTCTTATCTAAAAGAATTTATTAGACTAACAAAGTATTTGCATTATAACGATTAAGAAAATTCCAAAAATGTTGATTCTGTAGTTTGTTGTTGGAACAGTCTCAGCTTGCTGGTCTCACTAATTTAAAAAGTCACGAGCCGCCACTGGTACCTACTTAATATCAGTTTCTCCCATCTTTTGAATATTTAATACCTATAAATTGTATGCTAGTATTAATTGGCCAAATAATGTTTTAGAGTCAAATTACAAAATGTGCAAGAAAAAGGAATGCATGTCGCTAAAAGATTGCAGACCGTATATGGATCTAATTAAAAAAATGGAAAAACCATTGAAACCGCTGGTTGTAGAATTTCTAAGGGCACAACAGTGCGGATTCCAGGAAGACTACCCCATGGTATGCTGTTCACTTTTACCCAAAAATTTCAAAATTTTGAAACACGCTAGGCCTGATTCGAGACCAATTGATTTCAAGGAACACAATCAGCTGTCAAGTATAGAATTTGACTTGAGGGATGTATTTAGTAAAATTGAGACTACTACCAAACCTTCAGTATCTGATAGGGACAAAATGATCAGAGAAAAATCTGAAGCTATTAACAATGAGTTCGATTTATCAGACTTTTTTGACTTCACAGGATCGTTTGATCTACTTAGAAGAAGAAGAAGGTTCAATAATGGTAGCGAATTTGATATAGAAATAAGATAAATAATAATAATTTTTAAATTTCATATTTCATGTTATTGTTTGAAAAGATAAATTAATAAATCAATAAATTGTATTTATTCTTTATTATTCCTGTTTTACAAACTTTTAAAATAAAATAGTTCCAGGATAGCGACCTTTTTCAATTATTTTTAAGGTAAAAGTAGTTGGAAAGAGGTCAAAAAATACAAAAAGACTTTATTTTACATCATCGACATTTCGACATGTATGATGTCATCATCAGGATGCGAAAAATTTGTTGTCTTCATTTTGACTAATAGAAGACAACAAATTTTTCGCATCCTGATGATGACATCATACATGTCGAAACGTCGATGATGTAAAATAAAGTCTTTTTGTATTTTTTGACCTCTTTCCAACTACTTTTACCTTTTAAAATAAATACTTAAATGGGGCGTAGAAACTATAATATTGTATAATAAAAATCTAATACGTTTCAATTATCCGCTAAATTAATTTCATTTAAAAAAAATTCCTGAAACTACAGAAATATCTAATTTGTCAACATGTGCCTCAAAAATAATTAAGTTTGAACAGTAATATGTCAAATTAGGATTAGATGGATACAAAATTTTGATAAACAAATTTATAATTAGATTGATTAACGAGAAATATAATTTCGTATGTAAATATATACTAGGTGTGTATTTGGTGATGACGAAATTTAGGAAATATTCCGGAATAACTGAAATGTATATTAAATATCTGGGAACAAATCTAAAATAACCAGGGTTTTTTTATGGGATTATAAAGATCTTTAAAAAATATAGGATTAAGTAGGCATTGCTGCTTTTTAAGTTTGTAATAATAGACGTATTTCATGTCAAATCAGTTTGTTTGTTGTGTGATTAGAGCATGTTGAAATTATAAATTGTTTAAATACGTTATAGGTGGTCGAGGTGGTCTAGTTGCTTGGTCAGCTCGATCACCAGATCTTAATACACTACATTTTTTTTGGAGTTTCTTGTAGAAAAAAGTATATGCAGCTTCGATGTATGCCAGAGAAAATCCATTATCTAGATTGTATTATAAGAGGTTGGGGTGAAATACATAATAAGATGTTAATTCGGATAAGACGTTCCTAAGAAATAGATGCTATTGTTGCGTTGTCGAAAATGCATATTATTTTGGACAACATTTAAATTAAATTGTTTACAAACCATTGCTTTTATTTGTTTAATAAATGATGGATTACAGTTTTTAAAATTTCATAGGAAAAACCTTAATAGAAATATCTGAAAAACAAAGCTGTTTAGTGAATTTCTTCAAGAACACTTTTTTCAGAATAGAATGAAATTTTAATATTTATAATGAAAAAATATTTTTAAGCACTGGCGTATAAATTTAGGGGGTTCAAGGGTGAACAAAACCCTACACCTACGCCATTGGCTTCAGTAAAACAAATTATTCAGGTCAAAATATTATATGTTTATTACCAAGGTTTAAGAAAAATATTATTTGTTTAGTAGATAATATATATTTTTTTAAGTTTAACGACCCGTATCAAGAGTGTCATAAAGAAATATGTTATAAGAAAGACCCTTATTGTTTTTTCCTGCTTTATCATTTCCCAAAGTTAAAAACGGAAAATCGGGGATACCTTGTAATATATTGCCTGAAGCTATTTATTTGTGGCATACTTTTAATTTTTCTTTAGTTTTATTGGGTTTTTGCCATAAAAAAATAAAAATTAATTAAATAAGCCCTTGCGCCAAACGAATCAGTCAAGGGTTATTTTTGAAACTAAGTTTACCTAACCAAAAAATCTCACATTGAAAAAAACGGATAAGTAGGAATTTAATTTTAAACTGTCAAACTTGACATACGTTTAATATTTTTACTACTATTTTGAGAACGAAAACAGAGAGTTTTCCGAAACGTCAAAAATACGGAAGTGCGCGATAGTGATGTGATTTTTGTTATTTTTTACTTATCTGCCAATAAAACTAAAGAAAAACCTTGTAATATATCAAATTACAAAAATATTTACTAAATTTTAAAGTTTTGCGTTTACACATAAATATACAAGGTGGTCCTTAATGAATGTGCCATAGACTAGATCTAGATATTAAAATATACCGTGTGAGCCATACTGTCTGGGTCTGAATGTCAATATTAAAAAAGATGGGTGTAGAAGCAAATTGATTTTCTCAATATTTAAAAAAGTTTTATAGACCATTCTTTAAAATTTGTTATAGGGAGGTTTTTTTAGGGGTATATCATATCTCAAGCATTCTTTCAATATACCACATACAGGGCTGGTTTCAGCTGGTTACAGTGTATTTTGTCGATACAATCAGTTTAAACTTTTTTGTAGGTATGTTTATTGCATTTCCTTCTTAGCAGATAAATCCCCAATCATTTATTTGTTTCATTTCGATAAACCGCCCCGTTTTCGAGATATTCGATATAGAGTTGCTTAAAAATTGATTAAAAATTCTTCTGTTATAATAAAATGAAATAAATATACCTACAAAAAAGTTTAAACCGATTATATCTGCAAAAAACTTCCCTATACCAAATTTCAAAGAAAAGTCTCAAGAAAAATCAATTTGAAATTTTTCGCTTCTACATCCCTTATCTTTTTATATTGACATTGGGACAAAGATAATATGATTCACACGGTATATTTTAATATCTAGAATAGACAGTTAGTAGTCTATGGTGCATTCATTTCGGACCACCCTGTATAAAGAATTATTGATTTTACAGAAATTAAACAATAGCAGTATATAACAAGAATATAATTTAATTCCTAAGATTGGAAAATTTTATAATTATGTTTCAGTCGTCAATTTATGATATACAATCTTCTTAAAAATATTTTAAATTTTAACATTGTAGTTTGCTTCACTCGATATAGCTATATATACACCTGCATATTTTATTTTTAATAACTATCTGTTTATACATAGCAGCGATATGATACGTAATTAATTAAAGGAAAAATTAAACTTTGTTTCACTGTCAATTAAACTAGTTTATTAGCGGCTGTGACGCGTTTCTGACAACTTCAGTTTCGAAGTACCTGTTACGAAGTTCCAAAGAATTATTAAATATCTTATTAAGGGATTAACACCCTACCTTCTCACTAGGAAATTTACCTCTTACTTGTAAGTGAATTTTTAATCCAGTAAATACAAACAGTTCATACTTATAGGTGTAACAAGGTAGATTGGTTTCAAAATGACGGCTAGTGAGTGTGTGTACTACTTGATTTTCTTGTGCGTGTGGGTTGGCCATGTTTTTGCTGGAGGATATCTTATTAGTAAGTTTTTTATGTTGGCTATATTTTAGTAATTTTCACAGCTGGCGCTACTTTAATATGAATTTTCAGGGCAAATCAGTCAAGCATTAAAACCACTAGTTCTAGTTTTTAAAAATAACATATTAATTTTTAATAAATGAAAATCTATGTAGGTATCTTATTATTAATTTATTGTATATTCCTACATTTTGCAATACCTCATTATAGTTTTCTTTTGTAGATATGGAATTGTTTAAATATACAGGGTGTCTTGAAACTAATGGTCATACTTTAAAGATAGTTTCCTTGGATGAAAATAAACGGATTTAGATTTAGTTTCTTGAGTGCCTTACAATTTTATCTCCTCAAAAAGAAAGTGTCTCAATTTTTGAAATACTTTAGTAGCACAATTTCGTATTTAGCAAAAAAGTGGGGTTTGGGTAGCCAGAAATGTTTTTAAATATCCGAATCCATAGCTGCAAATATTTTTGTTACAATTACAGTATTCGTTTTCTGGTTTAATGTATATTGTGTAATATGTACAGGGCGATCACGCGAAAACGTTAAATCCGGTTATAACTAGCGACACCAGATTTTAAATGATTTTAAAAAATATATAGGGTTAACTATGTCAAAGTACAGAAATTTTAACTACGTGATCAGGGAGGTCTAAATAACAATAAAAAATTATTGCGGAATTCTAGCTCAATTTTTATGGTAATCAATCACCGTCCGAGATGGCTATATATGTCAACTATCGTGTGGTCGTTTTTTGTAGCATTGTTAAGTGTAGAAGCGATGAAAATAAACATTTTTATTAATAATAATAATGCCTAAATACCTGATATATAACAGTTAATTCGGTTAGCTGCAGTATTTTGTATTAGTTCTTCGTTCTTTTGTTGCATACTGCCAAAACTACATTTTCACTTCTTGCAGATTCATCATAATTATCCACTAACATATTCGACATAAAATATTTTATTTAATTACTATAAAAAGTTTAAAATTAGTCACTTAACTGTTCTAAAATAACATAACCTAGAATACTGCATTGCTAGTTGCATACTCCCCAAACCTCAAAACACACATGCGTTATTTTCTAAGGGTCTAAGAAAAATTTTTACAGAACACTGTAAACATCTTGGGATGTTATAGTTTAAAATATTACTAATTGCTTTATGCAAACATCGTCGATTCCTGTAAGTATTGTTGCTATTATTAGTATTAACAGAATTTAATTCCCCAATCACACAAGAAATTTAAAAATTTATTGACGTGAAGTGCACCTTGCATTAGTGGCCTACAGATGTCGTCTGCAGATGTCAAAAAATATTATATACGATTACGGTACTTTTTTAGTTTGAAATAATATGTATTTTTTTGTTATCCTTTGTGTTTTTGCCGACGTAAGTAATCAACCTGGTCATAACCGCTGAACCAAGTAGGTATCTTGCTTTAAACAAAAAGAACAGTCGAGGGAAGGAGAGGCTCACAACAAGTACAAAAATCTTTGCAGGTTTTAATTTAAACAAGTAAGAAAATAGAAAATGATACAACATTCTTAAAATCTTTCCAAATATCAATCTTGGAAATAAATATTAGTAAGATTGGTGCTGTCTCCCTGTACTACCATATCGTGTTTCTCATTAAATCATTAAACAATAATCTACATTTTGTAAATATTTTTTTTTTGTTTTAAACCGATGTACTGACACTACGTTTGACCCTTTTGGCTTTGGCAGAATATACTGACGGCTATAAATAAGGATTTAATATAGCTTTGAAAAAAGTTTTTTTTCGCTTTATAAAAAAGTTTGGAAATTTTTTGATAGATAATTCCGTTAATTCTTATTTTTTCCTATCCCCTCTTAAAATATTTGTACTAAGTCATAGTTAACCCTGTATAAGGTAATGGCAATGTTTATATAAAGTATAGTTAGTCAACCGGCCTTAGCTGTGGACCATGTCGGTTAGATGGCGGGACTATAATATGTGCAAAATCTTTTGTTAAAAATTCATCAATACATGCGAGCACCAGTTTTCCGATATCCTAAACTAGCAAGTTACGAACGAATCTAACGTCTTAGTCTGATGTACTGTACTTTACTGGCATTAAAAATTTATACTGTTGTAGTAATTTCCATCATTAATATATTTAGATTATTTGCTATGATTAATTAATTGTTTTTTTCTTTATTTTATATTTTTAATATGTCTTTCGTCTCAATAAAAATTATGATAAAAGCCGCGAAAAACTTGACCGGTATTTTTTCGTATAAAGTTACTACTTAATTGGTAGTTTTAACAAAAATAGGCAAACAGTCATGATGTATTAACCTTCTATTAATACGAACAAACAACAAAAATATTTTAAATTATCTACAAACGGTTTCTAGATTATTCCACACCTAACTGTGAAGCAAGAGGACAGATATGCATCGAAATAAGAAAATGCCCGTTTTTCGACGACCTTCTAAACAGGAGTTCGATTCCTCGACCCAGAAGAGTCATAGATATCATTCGAAAAAACCACTGCTCTCTCGTTAACAACACCCCGTATGTGTGCTGTGACAAACCAACACCACGTCCAACATCACCCCCAACACCGCCACCATCACAACTACAGCGGGAGGAAAGAGAGGACTCCCTGACAACCATATTCGATGAACTAGACAATGACGAAGACGTGAGCAAACATGAAAACTACAATTTGCTGCCTAATGACATATGTGGGCCCATTTTGACAAATTCTAGGATTACCGCCGGGAAGAAAACATCACTTAACGAATTTCCGTGGATGGCTCTCATTGCTTATCAAACGGGTAAGTTGCTAGTATTTATACAGGATGATAACTTTGGGATCAGGTAGATTACAAAATTACAAACGGTCGCGAAAGAACATTTGTTACATTTTGAAAGATTGTACCGGTTCTATACATCGTTACACTACATTTCTACGTAAAGAAACTATGTGAAAGGGATCATAAAAGTTCGGATTAATGATTTAAATATTGTTACCATTTAATATGCACGTAAAAATATTTTTCCTCCAACCATTACAAAACTCTACCATTTTTTGACAGTCAGGAGTCTTTAAGGTTAACATTTTCTTTACTTCTTCTCTGATTAATACTTTTAATCTAAGGATTCGTAATTTATAAAAGCTTACTCAACAATATTTACAATAATTTTTGTTTAACCATATTGCTATTAAATACACAGTTTAAACAAGTATTAAAATTAAATAAACCACAGAAACTGCTACTATCCTCGTTCTTGGAGCAATTATCAAAGCAATCCGACAGGTTTTCATTAATTGTTATACTATTTCCGAATGTTGTGAAATGGTAACGGTACTTGGTTTATCATTACCACTATTAACTTTCAGCATTCTTTTCGCAATATTTTCTTTACTCAAAATAGAGTCTTCAATGTAGCCTTCCGTCACAGTATTCGATCTCCATTCTCCGCGTCTTTTAAGACAAGTGTGAGTAGCAGACGTTCGTCGTAATGCATGTCTACTACTACATCACTTGCGAGATGGCACTAATTTTATGAATATCGACAACCACTCCATGACACTTTCCACTAACATATCTGAGAAATAATCGACGCTTTACCAATCCGGGTGGACGTAAAGCAACATATTTTCGATAAAAACTTAAATAATTGTCACCCAACACAGTAAAAGAACGTGGTTTCTTGGTTTTGGTATAAGGAATTTTTATAATTAAAGCCGATCTCACATCTTCAACATTTATCAGAACGGCATGCGCCTACAACCCCCCATATTAGCAAGATCTATAAAGAAGCTTTTTATAAATTCAATTCGTTTATTTTTAAAGCGCTTACATTCATCATCAAATATAAATTATCAGGCGCACTATTCGAAAGTAATCTTGTTCCTTTGTAATTGCAATTTTTTCATTACATATCCCATTTTCTCTCTTGAGAAAATCACGCAATCTGTTTATATCAATTTCCTTCTTTATATCCAACGTTGACCGCAACGTTGAATTTTGCGACCAAAGCGTTTTATTTTATTTGCAAAGTTTGCGAAATACACCACCAATAATTAAAAATGATTTTTCTAAATATGACTTCAAATCAGCAGATTATAATATTATTAACCAAAATCTGTCCAATGTGGACTGGGTAAATACCTTGGAAGAGCTGTCAGTAGAAGAAGCAGTCCTCTCTCTATACAATTCATTGAAAATTATATTTGATAATCATATCAGGCGCAAATAGGTAAAGAGAAATTTTCCTCCATGGTTCTCTAAACGTACAAAAAATCTTATTAAAGCAAAAGAAAAAATGCATACACGATGGAGGAAATATAATGATGCAGCCGCGTACGAATCATTCTCATATCTCAGGAGAGATGTTAAAAATTCTGCTAGAATTGATTATAAAAATTATGTGTCAGGTATTGAGGGTAATATTAAGAATAATATAAAGCATTTTTGGTCATTCATTTCTAATAAATCTAGTAATAAACGTTTTCCAAGTGTTATCAATTATAACGGTCAAGAGTTGTCTAATGATCAGGATATCTGTGATGCCTATTGTCAATACTGTTCTTCAGTATTTGAACCAAATGACACTTCTTCTAGAGTAAGTAATATATCTACCTTAACTTGCAGTCAAAATATTAGTGTAAATATTAAACATATATCTGTTGAAGAAATCGAGCAGGAATATGATCGACTTGATATTAATAAAAGCGCTGGTCCGGATGACATTCCTCTTATATTTGTAAAATCTTGTAAACAGTCTCTAATTGTGCCGCTGTTCATTATATTCAACAAATCTTTAACTTCAGGTTGTTTTCCTAACTTTTGGAAAAGAGCAGTAGTAATTCCAGTTTTTAAAAGTGGTTCTAAGGATGAAGTCAGCAAATATCGTCCCATTTCTTTACTTTGTGTATTTGGTAAAATTTTTGAATCAATAGTTACTAAGGAACTCTTTTTTAAAATTAAGCATTTAATAAATGATAATCAACATGGCTTTTTTCGGGGCAGATCTATTATTACTAATTTAATGCCTTTTTTACAAACGACTCTTGAAGCTATGGACAAAAAAATGCAGGTGGACGCTGTGTATACCGACTTTTCAAAAGCGTTTGACAAAGTATATCATCTGACATTATTAATTAAACTTGAAAATTTCGGTATTCATGGGGAACTGCTTCTTTGGCTGAAGTCGTATATCACTAACAGAAGCCAACGTGTCAGATTGAACAATTATTTTTCTGAGTACCATAGTATTACCTCTGGAATACCACAAGGTTTTCACATGGGACCTCTTCTTTTTTGTCTTTTTATAAATGACATTGGTTCCTGATTCAATTATTCAAATTATAATTTATTTGCCGATGACCTTAAATTGTCAATGCCTGTTCAATCTATGGATGACTGCATTAAACTTGAGGAAGATCTGTTCAGATTAAATGATTACTGCAAATCTCATAAACTTTTCCTTAATATTAATAAATGCCATAGTATAACATTTTCCAGAAAAGAGCTTAATATTACTTACAATCATACCATTGGCGGTCGTACTTTGAGAGTCGTTAGTGAAGCTAAGGATTTAGGTATAATTTTAGATAGCCAATTATCTTTTGAGACACATATTGACTCAATAGCACAAAAACTATTAGAACTCTAGGTTTTATATTACGCAATACAAAGCATTTCACTAACCCTTCTTCTATTATTATTTTGTATAATGCATTAGTTAGAAGTAAATTGGAATATGGTAGTCTTTTATGGAACCCGTTGTATTATAAATACATAGATCGACTTGAAAATGTTCAGAAAAGATTTATTGATGTGCTAAATTATAGATTTACTAGAAATTTATGTTATGAACCATATGATGTCAAATTGTCGCACTACCGTTTAATAAAATTAGCCTCTAGAAGAATAATTTCTTCCGTTATATTTTTGTACAAATTACTTACCAATATTGTTGATTCTCCTTATATTGTCAGTCAAATTTCTTTTAATCACCATTCATATTTTTCTAGATATGTTAATCTTTTTTATATTTCATCATGTCGGAATATACGTATGTTACAGAAGAATTATAATGATTACTTTATTCATCTAGATCTTTTTAATTCATCATTATCAAGTTTAAAATCATATGTTAATTCTTTACTACATTAGTGTTAATTGTACTCACTGTTTCTTTAGGTTTAATTAAGTTACTTACCACGAATTTGTATTTTTTGTTTCTCTTTTGTGTAATCCTGTTATTGGGCATTGAATTGCCTGTTGGATTACCTATGTCGAAATAAATAAATAAATAAATAAATACATCTTCTGAATACAACATGCTTTTTGCACCAATTCATAAAACATTGGTACACGCATTCATAAATTCCTCGAGATTTCTTTGGCAGAATTTTCAAGAAACCTCTTTCGCACACTGCAGTACTTATCTCCTCATTAAACTCCATTTTACAGACTTTTCAGTAAATTGAACCACAAACAATCACAAATTAACTCAACTAGCAATATGGCGGTTAATGTTTGGCAAATTATCCATGACTACATCGATGTATCCCACTTACTTTGCTATATTACCCAAATTTGGTTTGAATAATTTCAAAACACAAATTAATAATTAAATGAGGGATTTCGGTTGGAGAAAAAATAGTGTGTTTTATTCGGATTAAAAGTGTCTTATTTGTCTTGGATCCGTACTTCCGCAGTGACATTTTTACTCCTAATATAACAATATACTGTTATAGGTACCAGGTACCAGATGCTTACCTTTAGTACCTACGATGATTAAAACTAAAAGTACTTATCTACTGATTTTAGATTGTGCATTATAAAAGACAAGACATTTTTTTTTTGTAAAATTATCAAGCAAATTCAGTGGTTCAGATTCGAAACACATTTAAAATTTAAGATTACATAAATACTTACATTTTAGAACAATTTTCAAAATTTCTGAAAATGTAACAAAACGTCACCCCAGAATTATATTGTTCTATATCCATTTTTGGCCAAATGACATAATGTAATCCCTGAAAACTAGATGCTTATCTTGAACTATATCTATAAAAATTACGTATTAACAAAGCTCTACAAGAAAGTTTTTAGTAAATTAATGTACTATATCCACATTTTTCCCAAACATAATAATATTATCTTGTCTGTCTCATAACCTCTAAGAAAATTATACTGTGCTATATCCCCTCTCAATGTCACTCCCATCACCCAGAACTATTTTGTTCTATATCCGATTAGACATAATATAGGAAAGCTCGATCGACGATCATTGTAAGTACGTATGAATAATAATTCGACACCTGAAGAAATCCGAAACTTTAATAATCATATCGCACGTAAGAATT
Source organism: Monochamus alternatus (assembly GCA_037114965.1). Lineage (NCBI taxonomy): Eukaryota > Metazoa > Arthropoda > Insecta > Coleoptera > Cerambycidae > Monochamus > Monochamus alternatus. Next base: position 91,499,789 of record CM073427.1, on the reverse strand, counting down.
TGGGTAATCCTGAAAGAAATAGTGAGAGGTGCCGCTTTTCCAATGATAACACAGTAGGAGTTATTACTTTTGATTTGCAAAATACATTTTCATTACCAAAGTGCAATGTATCAAAGAACTTTCATAAAATAAAACTGTCCTGTTATAATTTTACAGCTCACCTCAATGTGAATAATACTGTTTACAACGCAGTGTTGGACGAACTTCTCTGTGGACGAGCCGGTGTCCACATTGCTAGTGCCCTGATTAGAATACTAAAGGAAATAGTTGGACATTCCTCAACTTAATACACTGATTTCATGGTCAGATAGTTGTGTGCCACAAAATAAAAATTCGATAATGTCTTTTGCTTTACAGAAATTTATTTAATTCCGGCAAGCATATAACATAAAAGCGAGATCAAAAATTCGGGGAGCCAGGCCATGGCAGCGTCCAAGAAATAGATAATGCTCACAGTTGCATAGAAAGGTATATACGCAATTTAGAAGTTTGGTCCTCTTAAATTTAATTCGTCTCCTCCTGTCAATGCCAAAATCGTGGAAACTTAAATTTAGAATAATCCAGATCACTTCTAGAGATTATTTTGACTATCAATCATTTTCAGCCCGATATTCGTATAATTCCTTACACAAAAGCGAAACATTTAATATATGAAAAGGACACATTATGGAGATATAAAGACTGCTAAGCTAAAATATACAAGAAGAATAAATCTTAAGACGGATGTATCACTTCCGGATAACGTTCCCCAAATACCTAAGACGAATGTTAATATACCCGATCAGAAAAAGAAGCATTTGGTTGAGATGCTTCCTCAAATTCCAGAAGAGGAAAGACAGTTCCACAGGGCTTTATTAGGGTTGCATAAAAAACTTATTTTTGTTCGACATCAAAATATCTTTTTTTATATATTTTTAGGTATTAACAATATTGTGTGAAACTAACTATTCTGTGGATTAAAGCATACCTAGAAGTTTGGTATCAGTGAGCATATATATGACTTCATTGATAAGAATTGTAGGAGATTTGATTTATTTTAAAATACCTACAGTAAAAAAATATAAATATTTTGTTCGATATCCCCGTATTTCTTTACCAAATCTGAAAATAAGGCATTTTGTTCTAGGTATATCCATTTATAAAAACCCGTTTTTATGATTTTATATAGTTCTCTTGTAGACTAAAATAACATTACTTCATATTTTGAGACACTGATCTTAATTCCACGTCTCTTTATAATATATGTCAATGTATGATCGCCGTACAATATTTAGACACGATTTCCCAAAAGTAGCAGTTTGGCGTATAGAACATTATAATTCTGGGGTGACAAAAAGTCTTTCTATTTAATTTGTTTCAGATCACGGATTAGATTTTAGATGCGGAGGAACTGTTATAAATGAAAGATATGTCCTAACTGCAGCTCACTGTATATTGAATTCCAGTATGTAAGTATAATTTATATATAATTCAATATTTTTTTGTCAGAAAATTTGTCCGTGTAATAACTTATATTTTCATTTGAAGTATAATAGTTTAATTTAGTGACATAACAAAAAGTTTATGCGCCAATTTCTAAAACAATACTGATTTATTAAAAAATTTATTGAAATTTATTTTAACTGTGACATTTTGCTTTGCGATCAACACCCTTTTTTACGTCGTTGAAAACACAAAGCTGATAGACCAATCAGAACTGAAAAGCAACTGTAATTTTGCGATAATACAAGCTGTCATTGGCTTGTGATTGGTCATGTGAAAATTTTAAAATAACTGAAATAGTCTGTGCAATATTTGTATATCAAAATCTAAATCTAATGCAATTATATGCAACAACAACAACTTATTTTTTTATCAACAGGGATTTTTCTCAAAAACATAATAAAAAAGTTTTTCCTGTCTGGGCAATATTCCCTGTACACCTTGTATATTCATCTAGCGTATTCAACTTAAATTTCAATATATGGCTAGCAACTTGTTTGAAACTTTTTTATTATTTTATTATTTACTACAAAATTCATTTAAAAAAATCCCTGTATAAAAAAGACTTTAATTACCCCTGGACACCCTGCATAAATAATTTGTACAGGGTATCTCTGAAATATATGTACCAGCGAGCCGCCCTAGATTCTTAAGGTCAAAATACGACGATTAATACCAATTTATCTATATGCAAAAATTCAACGTTAGGGCATTAGAGCACGCAAAAGTTTTTGAAAAAATATCAATAATCGGTTATAAAACGCAAAAACTTCTAGAACGATTAAAATTAAATATGGTATATGGAAATATATTGGTAAAAAGCTTTTATTGATGCAGTCAAAATTAATTACCAACTTGAACAAAAGCTTTAAACTGGATACCTGAGTTAAAAAAATATTATTTATTTTCTGTGTATTATCAGATTGTCACAATTTTCTTCTGGTAAAAGGTAAAATTATTTTAATAATAAATTCTGTATCTTCTAAAATTTGATAACTTATACCGTTTAGTTGCAAAAAATTCTATTCATGCAAATATACTATGTACCTAACCTAACATTTATTGTAAAAATAGTAGGAGCACCATCGTGCATTAACAATATTTCTCTTTATATAAATAAGGATACATTTTCTACTTCAGCAGATAACATTGTTCAAACCTTCAAATATTTTACTGCCATATTTTACTTCTCTTTCTATTGTCATACATTTTATGGTTTTTTTATTTATTTAGTGTCGGAGTACGATTGGGAGAACATAATTTGGAAACTACTAAAGATTGCGACTCGGAAGAAAATTATTGTGCGCCTCCTACTCAAGATTTCTATATAGAGGACGTAGCAGTACACCCCCTTTATGACTCGAAGACTTTCAATAACGATATTGCCCTGATTAGACTGGCAACGCCAGCTAATTTCAGTTTCTGTAAGTATTTCACATTTAAAACTAGTAAATTTAATTTTACTTTGTTAATACACAGTACCATATAAAAAAGTACCACAGTACTACGAAAGTCCTACAGACGAGACCTAAAGAATCCCAACAGCTAAGCTTCAAGGTCATTCCAAGTTCAAATAGGGACATGCAAATGAACAAAATCTGGAGTTCATTTAATCCCATAATGCTCAACAATCTAATACCTACCTAATAACACTCATAACCATAGTGACGTATAAAAACACTAAAAAACCACTAACTATTGAAATAAGGAATTTTATACAGTATCAAGCATTATGAGATTGACAGTATTTTGGGTGTATTTAAGGTATAAAAACTTAAAAGTTTGTAATATAGAAGAAAAATGTAAGAGATATTTACTTCGGATCCACAGAGGAAATTTTTGACGGACCTCAAATTTGTAAAATCATACATCTATAATTTTACCATCAAAATGGGACAAAATGAGAAACTGACATAGCTAAGTTTCAAATGGGTTGACAAGGATTTATTGAGAAACCACTGAAGTTTCAGAAAAAAGTAACGGAAGTGGCGGCAAACTATAGAAAACTGAGTTGCTTGATGAATCTGAAATTGCAAACATGAAGTGAAAGATTTCATCAGAACTTGATGGATGTATGTACAACAATGTTACCAAGGTAGGTAGGATAAATATATATGGTATGTCTGGTAAGGACGACACCGTAAAAGGCAGCCATTGCACACAGATCTTTTGAGCGTAAGAGACAATAATAATAACATCTCTACCCCTCAATCTAATCACGAAGATGAGAAGTCGAAGATTTATGCGAGAGAGGAAATGGCATATTTTTATTATGCAGGCCGCATTTGCCCCCATGAACGACTTAGGTTGGTAGGCCCTAACCATTTAATGCAGGAATGAGAGAAACCTGTAAAACCTAATTAATTAGGGGAGGTGGTCAAATGTCGACCAGTATCAATCTCTCACATTGACCCAATACAACATTCTTGTTCCCTACCACACCCACAGAGAGTGTGCCAATCTTCTCCGCAAATATAGCTGCCTACCGACAGAGTGGTCACCTCGATTCAAGTACTGACGCTTTACACCGCTCGGCTACCGACCGATTAAGATCTAGAGATTTGGATATTATAAAAAAAGAAAATGAATCGCATACGTTAACCACCCTCATATTTAACATGTTATAAAATTCCTTATTCTTAAGGGATATGTTGTTTTTAGCGTTTGTATGCATCAGTTACAGAGTTATGAGGTTGTGGGTTATAAGAATTCTGAGCTTGATCTGATTGGGTTAAATAAACCCCGAATTTTGACTAAAAAAAAAAGTAAGATAGTTTTGTCTATTTGCATATCTATGTTTAGATTTGATCTTAGAATTACCTTGAACCTGTTGATGAGGTTAAATGCATGAGTTACTTTCGCATGTCTATCATTCTTGACCTTGAAATAACCTTGAAACGTATCTGCTGGGGTTAAATGGACTCCAAATTTGCATTCATTGAGTAAAAATATATACGGCTAGACAGGTCTAGTTTGCCGAACAGACGACTTTTTTTTGTTGGCGTGTAATTGTATATCTATTAACAGACAATTTTCATATACTCCACACACGTTATTATGTATTCAATAATATATTTTCTTTCAGCTAATGTTCAGCCTATATGTTTACCATCAAGTGAATTGGATTCCATTGGAAAATACGCGATTGTATCGGGATGGGGAGTGACAGAAACTGGTAAGTGCTTCAAGCACTAATTTCCTCTCAATTTGAAGAAATAATTATGTATTTTTTTTTCAGGATATAAGAGTTTGGAGTTGCTGAAAGTTTCAGTTCCAGTCTTACCAATATCCGTCTGTCAAAGGAACTACAAACGGTTTGCGGCTATCACCTCGAACCAAATTTGCGCTGGGGGCTACAAAGGAAGGGATTCGTGTGGAGGCGACAGCGGAGGTCCCATGAAATATGTGGGGCTTATTGATAGCACGCCTAGATTCATCCAATACGGGATAGTATCGTATGGTCCTAGGCACTGTGGTGCTGACGCACAACCTGGAGTATACACCAAAGTCTCTCCGTATTTGAAATGGATTCTGGACAACTTGAAACCAAATAATGACGATGACTTGGATCTTGATTAATAAGAGAACTTAGATGCCTTCTATAATACTTATTTATTTCAATATAAATATTAAATTTATTTGTATATAGTTAACATAGATCTATACATACAGACATATTTTGTGATACGTACTTATAAATTTAAATTAATAAATGTTAAGTTACTTAATTTATTTAAATGTTAGAGTTTTCTTTAAGTTCAGGTCATGTCAAACATTGTCATTCTAAAAGATTATTCAGAAAATTTCACACCTCTATTTCAACACCAATAACATGCCTTTATTTTGACTCGTTACCATGGCAACCAGAAAAATTTCCGGAAATTTTTTCGTGGCGAGGCGACAATTTTGACAGTTGAGAAGGTAAACATAATATATGATCTACACATTGGTATCTTATCTATATACGAAATCTGGTGGATATACTTACATATCAATTTCATCGAAATTGCGTCTTGTTACTTGTAAAAAATATATTTCTACCACCTTTAGTGACCTAAAATTGCCAAAGAACGCTAGATTGAACTACCCATCTGAGTTTTAGCATTTAATGCAAAATTCAACAAATTGTTGTCCATACACTTGCTTTTGATTTTCTCGTGTTATCTGGTATTAGCTTTTGAATTTCTTGTCTAATAACTTGTTGATGTTCTTTATCAAATCAAATCAAATTAATATACATCTATTAAACTCAACGTAGATACGCTTCGAGCTAGTAATTGACATCTACCGTGACAAAACCGTTTACATAAAAATGACAAATCAACATATGTCAACAATAACAATATCTTGGCCGAGTCAAATTAATTTAAAATGTCAGGTTTGATTTATACTTGGTGTGCGAAGTTTTCTTACCGAATACCACACGAGCGTAAATTATTTAATATCTCTCTATTAGCCCAGAAGACTTGTACGGGAGAGGGGCGGCATATTATTATTAAGCAGGCCGCATTTGCGTCCAGGAACGACTTGCGTTGGTAGACCCCAACCACCATTCAGTGCAGGAATGAGGGAAACCTGGAAAACCTCATTAATTAGGGGGGTAGTCAAATGTCAACCGGTATAAATTTCTCACAGAGAGGGTGCCAATCCTTTCCTATGAACCCATAGCGATCTAGTCACCTCGATTCAAGTACTGACGCCTTAAACCGCGCGACCACTAACCGATTTGTGAAAACAATTTAAGTTCTTGTAATTTTATAAGTGAAAATGTCACAACAACGTTTTCTAACCAATTATAGACTTGAATTTTGTTCCGTTACCATAGTTATTTTATAAAAAATCCGGAAATGTTTGGTTCTGCTTGGGGTAAGCTGTATGTGATTACACTGTTTTTTGACGTTTATAACAGTCTATTGATATTTTGTTTGACAGAACTATATTTTAATTATTTTTTATTCTAGAGTTATAAATTAAAACAAACAAGAACAGTAAGCTTTTATTATTTATTACATTCTACATTTAATTATTTTCAATTACAAAGTCTAAATATCGTGATACTCCATTTTTACCGTTAAATTAGTTTGGTGTGAAATATCCCACGACCTTAAATTAACCACCAATAATTTTCTCCCGTTCATGAATGTTTTTAGAAAATTTCCGGAAATAATTGAAGTACTTGGGAGATCATAAGTGAAAATCTTACAGCGGGTGCTACATATATTTTGGAGAAAAAATATTTTATATCAAGGAGTAATATTTGAGACTTGCGTTGTCTTGCAAAATATAGTATATAATACTAGCAACTTGGTAAGAGAGTATTGTCATATATTTTATTTATTTTTCATTGTAAATACCTCACATAATAGATATTCAAATTTCAATTACAAAAAATCTTCAATAATTTGTTGTAAGCTTTGGAAGTGTTACCGTGACTGCGTATGTTGTTTACTGCACTGTTATTTTGGTAAAAATAAACGTGCCCGAAGCAATTACTAAGGAAGGGATTCGTGTGCTAAGTCACTAGCTTAGCTTCAAGTTTATTCAAAATCATTTTCAAGGGTCGAGCGTGAATATGGTGAATATAGTCACTATATTCACGCTGGCTGGTGTGATTGGGGTAACAGAAGATGTTCTGTTGGTTTACATGAATCAACTATCTATTACATTCAGTCCACATACATTATAGGCATAGTGTTCTATACTATAAAGTTGTTTAAAAATCAAGGGAAGTGTTCAAGTTCACAGGTTTGTTTTTTATTTAAAATTATATGGTAAAATGTGACGTTGTAGATTTCTAAAGGCAATCGCATTTCTCAAGACAAAGAATGAGCGTTATATTCCAAAAAAAGCCAAAGGTTTTAACTAAAGTAGAAGTTGAACAGTTTCTGTTGGATGTTCCTGGTGACCATACGTTGTTTGAGAAATTGTAACAATATTCAAGATTTATGGCCGTTGTCGATGTGATGAACTTTTCTCTCTAACCATGGATGACGATATGGGCAAATATATAATTGTAGCATTGTGACAAATTAAAAATTTAACGACAAGAACATTAACATTAACAATAATTGATGATGGCTGCAGTTTCGAACTCTGTATGTTGTATAGAAAATACGTAAATCTTCAGCCTCTTAGAACAGAAAGCCTACGACTTTTTTAACATATCGAAACGGAAATGCATTTCCATTAATGCAAGTTACTAAATATTGAAGTTTAAAAGAAGCAGTCACCGGTCATTCATTACGTCAATCTGGAGCAACCATTTTTCTAATGCAAATAATGCTACTAATTTGTAATCAACCTGCGAAAACTATATAAGTTGGAGCTTGTAAAAATAAACTTTCGTGATTAATACGCGGTGTTTTGATAAACTGCCGTTTACAAATGGGATATAAATAAATTTTTGGTGTAGCACGTAAGAGAAATAAAAATGTTGACAATTTGCACACTTATTTAATACTGTCTACGATAAAACTCAAATATTTGTCCACTCTGGTGTATATAGCAGGCAACTCTTCAATTCCACATGCGACGGTTGACGCAAATGATACAATTCCAACTTGAAAGTTTCTTAGTTGATCATTTGTATCAAGAGAGGCGTTGAATAGAGGTCCACCGCTATCTCCTTTGCAAGCGTCTTCCTTTCTTCCGTTTGCGCATATTTGGTTTTCTGTAACTGGTTGCACCTAAAAAAATAGTAAATCTATAAATTTAATATTGAGAGTTTCTCTTGACATTTAATCAGTGTGTTAAATGTCCTTTTGGAAAAAGTTCTGACTGAAATCGTTGAAACAAATTTGAAGCAAATAAGGTCTGGAACTTTACCCAAACAAATAAGAACAGAGATGGATTTAAAAAAATATATTCGTCGAGTATAAACTTTAACTAGAGCTCTTGGTTGAAAGTATAAAGTATAAAATAGACAAAGAAATAGAAAAATGGGAATGGCTCTGACCATTAGTAGTGTTCCTTTTACAAAATTTTTGCCTTAGCTTAAATTACAAATAATTACCACACGCAGGATTAAAATCTAACTCCTAGCCTACTTTTATGGACTTTTATGACAGCAGAATTGATAAAATGACAAGTTCTCAATTCAACTAATTTCGTTTACGTTTAGCAAAATTACAACTGCTAACAGTAACTAAACGAAACTAAATGAAGTAAAAATTTACACTATCATTAATAGAGGAAGAGGATTAATCACAGGAATATATCTGGAAAACCTGGACATCCGGCAGAGCTTTTCGCTGGGCAAATACTCCACGGTTTTCCAGGCGGAGGTTTTTGCTATTTTGATGGTGACAGGCAAGGAAGAAGTAAGGAATTGTATGGAGGAGAAAATCTTCATCTGCTTTGATAGTCAGGCTGCACTCAGGGCCCTTAGCTCTCCGGTGACGAGATCTAGTCTTGTTCAAGAGTGTGGAGATGCCCTGGAGTCCCTGGCCAGACACAGGGAGGTGGAGTTGGTCTGAGTTCCTGACCATAAGGGAATCCCCGGTAATGAGACGGCTGACTTGCTAGCTCGTCTCGGATCTGGGGCACCTTGCCAGGAACCCGAACCCTTTTTGGGAATTACGCGAGGTAGTATGACTAGTGCCCTTAATAAATGGACCTATCAAACACTAGGAGGGAATTGGAGATGGAACAGGGGAGACAGGCCTACGACTTCTTCAATGAACCAAATAAATCTAGGACGAAGTGGCTGCTGAGCCTTAGTCGAAGGTCCCTGAACCAAATGGTGGGAGTCCTGACGGGCCACTGCAGACTCAGAAGGCATTTGAATTTGATAGGCGTAGAGGATAGTCCCTTATGTCCGGAATGCGGAGAGGGGGAGGAGGCTCCTATCCATTTCTCTCGGCTCTTGGAAGACTAAGATATAGGATCTTTGGCACCGAGGAGCTGCAAAGGGAAGAGATGAGGGACCTACCATGGACCAGGATTTTGGCGTTCATTAGGGCATCGGGTAGGTTCGAGAAAGGCCGAGGACGAATAGTGGAGGGGTGATGGGATGCCAGAGTAGGCAAAAAGGGTCCATGTGTGGTCTAATTGCCAGGCTGAGGCCGCCCGCACTTACTACTACTACACTATCATTAATAAAACATTCTTTACATTTAAGACAAGATATACAAAAACGAATGCAAAACATAAATTAAGGTGGTCGCCACCGAACAGTTGGTTGCGTGAAAAAAATCACGTGACCAACTGTCACTGATGAAAATTCGGTAGACTTAATTTTGCGATTTACAAGACAAAAATGCAGGGTGACAAAAATTTCGTATCACACTTTAATAAGTTTCCATTAAGATTAGATTACCTTAAATGAAAAGTCACACTTAAATGAAGTGCTGACTATGATTCTTAAAATAAGAAAGTAAAAGGAACAGTCACTTAAGTAAGATTATGTCAGGTTAGCTAAGATTTGTGATTTGTGGTAAAAGCAAAACAACTACATAATTCCTTTTAAAAATATATACACAACTTACCAACACCGAGAAAAAACTTCTATATTTTCTCAAGATTTAAGTAGTTACTGAACAAATATCTAGGTTTTCAGTCTTACCTCTGGAGGTACAACTTTGTCACAGTCAGAATGGCTCCAAATGTTAACAAATGCAAACTGAAGAATTGGAGAACCTCCTATGTTTTCTGAAAAAGCAAGATCATTCTTACTATTCAGTGAAACCAATACGAAAATTTACTAGTAACTTTATTTCAGTAAAATATTTCACGATGTTTACTCACTTGATTCGGTTTTTCCCCAACCACTTATCGTAAATTTTTGGCCAGTTAAATCAGTATCTTCTAAATTTCTTCCAAACGGTAGGCATATTGGCTGCACGTAATCTATAAATGTAATAAAATAGATTAAGAATGAGTACTGAATATACTTTTAACTCGAAAAATCAACTTCTTTTTCTCTCATATATCTTTATTTATATACAACAACATGTTTTGCAACATTAATGACTACAATTTCAGGTTGCGAAAGGTATGGAATACATAATTAGATTTTATCAAATTGTTGCAATATAACATGCCAATAACGATTTATAACAACATCTTTATAATAAAATGATAACTTTCAACTTGCCAAAACTCAAATTTAATTTAAGAAATACAGAAATATTTAATACAGAATTTAAATCATTATTAATAGAACAGTTAGATAAATGCCAGATATCAAGGTGGCAACTGATATAGTATAGTTGAATACCGTCACATCATAATGACCCGCATATCATTTATTTATGTATGCATAAAAGTCTGAGATATAAATAGAAAACAACAGGGGCCTTGAAATGGAGCCCTGTGGGATTCTATGATTCACTAACAAGACTTCAGACCTCCTACAATTCCTATCAATGAAGTCATATGTATGTTCTCTGATGATCTAGGTATACCTAGATGTTTGGTATCAGAGAACATACATATGACTTCATTGATAGGAATTGTAGGAGATTTGATATATAGTCGCGACAAGAATTCAGACGACTTACGTCATACGAACAAATGAATAATTCATTATATTTCCATCAAAATATTTAAGAAACTGCAACTGATAGTAATAAAACTATATACTACACTAATAGTTTGCATTATATTTTGCACTAAATTGCAAAAAAAATATCGTTTTTAGCGCGACCAAATATCGAAAATTATGTTGAAAATAAAAACAATTGTGTAACGTCAGCCGTGACGTAAGACGTCTGAATTCTTGACGCGAGTATATATTAGCTTAAAATACCTTTCCAATACAGTAAAAAATGTTACAAAAGCTAATAATAAAGAATATATGGGTAGATATTGTGGGTGTAATTCAACGCTGGTTGGGGATTTAGTCCACAGAGTAGTTAGTTTCACACAATATTGTTAATACCTAAAAACTTATAAAAAAAGACTTCAGACACTACAAATATATACTTTACCATATTCATCTATTAATTTCATATCATGCAACATACTTTTTCAATAGCTGAGATTAACAAAGTAGGATTTGGATAAAGTTATTTACAGATAGGGTTTGCAAACAAATTCATCGAATTATTAAAATACTTACAAAATACTTCCTTTGAATTGCTCATAAGAAGATAAGGAAAATTTTTACGTGAAAACAATGATTAGTCATTGCATTGCTTGTATGTAGGTGTAATAAATTAAGTATCTAATTACCTAAATAAATAGCTATACATTTTTTTGCTAGCAGAATTATTGGTTTAATATACATTTAAGGATAAATATTCAAATAATTGTTTGATAATTTATTTCTTTAACATATCTAGACATTGGTTTAAACATACATGGTGTAACTGTCTGAAAAAAGCACAGTAAAAAGGAACATTGTTGAATCCTATCAGTAGAGAGAGAAGATTTTTGACATAATTTAAGATATTCTGTTAGACAAAGAACTATAAATATTAGTACAGGGATATGGACTGACGGTATTATTTGTAATAACACCGAAATATTTGTAACAGCAAATAAAACTCACTAAAATGTACTCTTCTCTGTAGGAAACACACTGCTGTCACGTCAGACTGTTAACGGTACTCACACGTATCCTCATTTTACTATCCCCTGGTACCCACGTATATTAAATAAAATAATATAAATTAATAACAGAATGTATGTGATATGTTGCTGATGTAATATGATAGCACGTGAGATGACATTTTTTTTTATGTAGAATATACCTACTGATATTACTTGGTGTTTCGAATCCTAACGTGCCCTAGGTATCTGATTACTGTCAGTAACATAATTAATGTACACATTCCTAGCCTTAACTGGAAATCTTTAAACTGTCCTTGTTATTCTTGGGCTAGGCTTTGTGGGAGCGAACTCGGTAAAAGCACTCCGGGGCCGGCCCTTATGTTAATTTTGATTCTTACTGTTTATAGTACAGTTGATACGGTTGGAACAATTTCATGGATAACAGTGGTCTTCAGAAACAAAACTGGTTGCATTCAATGCTTCCAAACGTTTCACGTAACCGAGTGCTCTCAACGTGGCCAGCTTAGGGGTACTGGTAGTAACTTTGCTTGCACAGAGTCTCATTCGAGAACAACAAGGGTAAGTCAAAGATTTCCAGCTAAGGCTAGGGATGTATACATTAATCACCGTCTAGTTACCGGAAGACCATAGTAGATCCAAAAGCGCTAATGACATTACTGGATATATTTTTTCTTAGTATTGAGATTTACAAATAACTAGAAATATTTTTTGTATTTAAACTTGCCTGTGAATTTTATAGATGTCTTTACTTTGACTAATGCTATGTCGTTTTTCAACGTAATTTGATTGTAATCAGGATGATGGATATACTCCATGACCGGCAAATCCACAGGTTTTTCTGAACAATGTTGTACTCCTACAATCATTGAACAGTCTTTTTCTGTTTGTAAGTTATGTTCGCCAACTCGAACAGTGACCCTAAAAGCATAGTTCAGGATGACTTCTAATATGGTTTTGATAGGTATTAGTACAAAAAAATTGTTATAACATGTGGCGGTAGTATCTTATACTACAAGTAGAAATTTATTAGGAAAATGGAATGTTTTCAAGAAGCTGAAAATTGGTAAGTAATATATTAAATTGTTTTTATACTCACAGTTCATGTCTCTTGCCGACAGTCAAGCAATGACCAGCCGTTAAAATGTATTTTTCTGTAATTATAGTCCCTCCGCATAGAAATTCTATAAAATTGACGTTTCGTTCTAAAAAATTGCCTTTATTATTAATAAAGTCAAGAAAAATTTTCTTTTAGATTATACAAGGTCTTTCTAAAATGAATATTCAAAATTTTGTCACACAAACAGTATGCAATAAAAAACATTTCAAAATAAGAGAGAATATATGTAGACAGTAAATCTCATTTTATGTTGATGCTTTTCTTGCATGTGTTGTGAAGTTTGTTTCAGATATTTTTTTACAGTTGATTATGTCAAGAGTGCGTTGTTACGATACGTGGACTCGAAAACCGTGGACACAGAGCGAAAGGCACCGGCCGTCGTAGAGAAGCCACAGAGCGTGAAGAAGATATTGAATGACATATGACTTCACCACTTCCTGGATGTAGCGTTAGGCTGCCCTGTTGCCTCTAATAAAAAATAATTACTAATATACGCTATAGCACCCCATACCATGATGACTACTGTGTGATTGATATGACGCCGTCTCTGTCAAATTATGGCGTCTCCATCACGTCGCCTTCTCACCCTTGTACGACCATCGTTTATCATCAGGCAGAAACGGTATTCGTCACTAAAGATCACCTGATTCCATTCTTGGTCCTACTGAATCATCTCTCTACATCATTGTAAGCGGTTAGATCGAAGTTGACGAGTAAGAGGACGATGAATGGTAGGGCAAGAGGCCAAAACTTATTCGGTGATATACTGTACGTATACAGATCACTCCTCCATGTTCTTCAAACCACTGATTTGCAATAGTCTGGCTGCTGCTAAATCGGTCTATGAGAGCTAAAAGTCGTTATCGCTCTGTGATTCCTCTCGTTCTGTGTCCACGGCCTTCCTGAGTCCACGTCCGGTAACACCATACTATGGTACGTAAGGATCTGTTAGTCCTTCTAGAAATTTCTCTCACCGACAAATCTGCTTCACGCAACCCAACAATTTGCTTCCCTTTAAAGTCATTAAGCTAGGAAATCTTTCCAAATTTAAGTATTTTTGGTATAATCAGCTGTAAAAATGTCGAAATATGACCTGAAAGTTGTGACATTATGAAAGTATGGCATGCACTACAAAACAAACTTAAGAGATAAACCTAAAAATGTAATTACATTTTACTTTACTAGAGATGTAAACATGCAAAAGATTAATAAAATAAAATGGTATTTAATGGGTCTTTATATGTCTTTATCATTTAGTAGAGCTTTATTGAAGATAAAGTAAAACTTATTGTTTTTTTACATAGAAAACCTACTCCTATGAAATATCGATAGGATGTACTGTTCTCGAGTAACATCGATTTGAAAATATTGTAACATGCTCTGAATTCCCATTACTGCTAATAACTAATAGCTGCTATTCTCAATCTTACTTGAAACTACTTGAAAACTTAACAATACTTGACATTCATTGTTATACTCGCGTCAAGAATTCAGACGTCTTACGTCACGGCTGACGTTACACATTTGTTTTTATTGTCAACGTAATTTTCGATATTTGGTCGCGTCAAAAACAATATTTTTTTGCAATTTAGTGCAATATATAATGCAAACTTTTAGGGTAGTATATAGTTTTATTACTATTAGTTGCAGTTTCTTAAATATTTTGATAAAAATATTATGAATTATTCATTTGTTCGTATGACGTTGTTACAAATTTGCAATTTTTTCATGGCACACTTTTAAAACTTTATGCTGCTATTTAATGATAGTTGCATTTTAGAACACGTTCAAATCGATGTTATTCGAAATTAGTGTATCTTATCCATAATTGATAATACTACATTTTGTATGTAAAAAATGTTCGGTTTTCATATTTTCCAAAATTAGAAAAGATTAAAGTGAACTTTACCCTTGATTAAGCTATTTTCTCACACCTTTGGTATACATTTTGAAATGTTTTCTATTGCATATTGTTAAACACAAAAAGTTCAGTACCTGACCAAAAGTTCATGATTTAATATCATAGCGTTTTTCGGTGGCACTCAAAAATAGTCAGAGTATGGGGAGCCTTAGAAAGCAGCCATCTAGGGAAAACGCAATATAAGCAGTTGGTAACACTGCATTTTAATCCCATCATAGAACTGAATGTAAAGCGGAATGTTTGTAATTGGACTATAGAAATCACAAATTGGACGTAAAATGTTCATCATGAAAGCTAAGTTACTACAAAATTACCAGACTCGCGTTTTCTCCATAGGTTGACTATTTCCGATACTTCTTTTGGCGTTCTATATATTTTATGATTTCTATGGGTTTTCGTCAGTTTTGACTTGTTCTATATGCAGTGAAATATTGAATCCTTATTTTAGGAACAAATTGTACATTTTACTTTTGCATTATTAAAATATCAAATTGTGTATAATTAAGAATACAAGTAACATTACTTCTATTGATATTTGTTTGCATTCAAGGAAATTAAATACCTAGGTATAATATTTAAGATAGTACGTCCAGGTACAAATGTCAAAAACTTACGTTTATATCCTAGTAGGGCCATCCAAGGAAACTGACCCAATTCAGCTGCTTCTCCCCCTAAAAATTTATAATATAAATTATATATATTGTTTATTCAATTACAGACGAAACAACATAATTATATAAAAATGGTAGATATATGGACAACAATAAGGCAATGTGATGAGTGACAAAACAAATACGTGAATGTGCCAAGACAATTATTCTGTGATATAGAGACTAGTTAAAGTTTGCTGGTATAATTAAATACTTTACTTTTTTGTACGAAATAATTTTATGCAAAGCTTCAGCATAAATGAATGTAACTTTAAATCCTCGAAGTAGGTACTTTGAAATTTCAGAAGCCAATCTAAAATAGTATCTTAGATAACTAGTTTTTGGTTTTAGTTATTGTATAGTAATCTTCTTAATATATTATACAAGCTCAATGACACACTTTGGCAAATGGTAGCTGCGTTAATACCAAACATTTTTTTTATATGAACGTAGATTCGATTCATTTCTGTTTAGAAGCATTTTAAAAAATATAATTTCATATTTCAAAGTAAAAATAATTATATTTAAAGTTTAAATATTAGTTAACATTTATTAACCAAATTAACAAATATGGGGACTATAAAAATTGTTCAATATGTCCACCCTCAGCTCAAATGCAAGCCTCTCATCGTCACTCAACTGATGAGATTTGGGTCATTTCTTATCTGGTTAGCTATATCCTGAATTCCTTCAAGTAACTGCTGACGGGTAGTGATTTCAACACGGTAGACAAGGTGCTTCATACGTCCAATAAATAAAAGTCTAAAGGATTTAGATCTGGGAATCATCTATTGGACCTTGTTGACCTATCCATTTATTCGGGAAAAGATCATTTAACCATATAGTTACTCTCCCTATATGTGGTGGTGCGCCATCGTGCTGATACCACATTTTGAACAGTATGAAGCATTATGTCATCAGTGAAATTAAAAAGGTTGTTCTCCAGGAAAGTTTTATACATTTAAACGATCATTTAAAAGAGAAATTATTGTTGAAGATGCTACTCCAAACGTTCAAACTGAAACATTGCTGAAATCGGCTTCATCACACACACACACACATGACAACAGAAATGAGTCTGTAACGTTTACATTTTGGTGATGAAGCGGATGTAATATTTATCTGTTTATACGCCTTACAAAATTCGGTGATAAATAAAGATTTCTTGCTATATACCGAACATTCATTGAAGAGTTGTCAAATGAATAAACAAAATGATACAAATCATAATTATTTTTGTAGCAAATTATTTTTGTTTTTGTAAGGTGTTTACCAATGATAGTAGGAGAACTATTATCAATGGTAAACACCTTATTTCAATATATTTTTTTCAATGATTGACAAACCATTGTTGCCTCCAAATATTAAATACATAATAATTGAAATGAATTCGATGTTTACCTATTTCTTTTTATTAAACTATTGGTACAAGCTCATATTTTTGACAAAGGAAAACAAACATTCTACAGGTAATTATTTTTATATTTTTATAATTAAAGAAAAAAATTGGTATTTATGTTTTTAATTTGAATATTAATAGTGCGTTGCCTGCATTGCTGTAATTTTGTAATAGTGGTAGTATTTTAATAGATAAACAATTAAAAAAGAATAATGTGTGTTTTTAAATAGTTGAAAATAATTGCTTTTTTATATTTTCAAAATTCTTTTAACATACTGTTGTAATATAAAAAATAGAGCCCTGAAGAAGGCCTAATACAGGCAGAAACGTTGGCAATTTGTAGTGAATTGTTTTCCTTTTTTCCTATTTTTACCTATTACCGAACAAAATTAAACTAAATAATATACAAGGGTCACAAATACAACTTAGATAAACAAATAAGCTTGAAAAAAATGTTTTTAATAATTGCCAGCAAGTATCCAATGCCTAATATGAGTTTAGTTTTGGTATTTCTATACATGATTTATATTTAGAGTATGTTATTCACCACAGTACATTTAACTAAAATCATCTGTATTGTGCATAATATATTTAAGTTCTGCAAAATATTTGGGTCCTTCTTTATTAATTTGTAATATACTTACTGGCCATACATAATATGTACTGAAATAATAATGGTAGTCCTACAAATAGTTTTTTGATCCACTGGAAGTTATGAGCAGAAATTTGACCTCTATAGGAGAGGAAGGGTGTATAGATTCTGTAATAACAGAAATGTCTATTACTACAATTTATGAGATCTATGTTCATGTTTGCATGTGTAGAGGAAAATTGTTTACAGACACATCTCAGAACATTATCTGTGTCTGTAGATACCTTTACAATTTAGTTCATAATACCTACTTAACTATTCTTAAGTGCAGAACCTGTATTACCCATACAATTCTGTTTTTGGATTAAAAATACTATTTATTAAGAAGATAGTAGCCAAATTTTTGACAGTTTATAAAGTGTTAAAATAGATAAATATTTGTTAATATTATCTAGGAACTAAAAACGGGGGAACTTTCTTATCATTCGGTAGATTTATGTTTATTATTGTAATATTTCATAGAACGGTGGAGGAAGAAAGCAATAAGGATTTATCTTATCGTAATCCTTAGAAAAATGTTGCAAAATCTATAGTAACAACAATAATAAAATTTATTGTACTATTAGAAGGGATCAATTTGTTCTTTCAGTAAAAGGTAAATAAAATACCAAAAATAGATGAAATAGAACTGGTATATTGCATATACGATGTAAATAGGTTAGTAAAGTGGGATTTAGATAAAATACGTTTTTGTAATTAAATTTACCGAATTATTGAAACTCACGAAATATTTGTTTTGATATAGTTCACTGAAAGATGAGAATATTTTGTTCAAAGAAATTATTATAGTCGTTGCACTTATTTTTAAAGATGTAGATGTGGTAATAAATCAGTCTATGTAATTAAATAAATGCATTTAATACTAAATATTAAATTAATTATTTTGTAACTTGTTCCTTCAACATATTTACATTTTGGTTTAAAGAAACGTATAACACTTACTTGATTCAGATGATTATAATTAACCATCAATAACTTTACATACAATACATTGGTTCCAGGTCGTATTTCTCGCCGTAAAATGATCAAATTTGCTATTTTTAGGTACAAAAATCTCAAAAAATATAACATGTAGAACTAAAGTAATATCAAAATCAAAATTTTTGATATTTTGTTTATCCACTTTTACTAATTAAATTCTCCTCAAAATAATAACTTTTAAAAAACGTTTATAAGACACACATTAGTTTGCTATTCTAACCCCACATTTTAACTATTATTTTCTCAAAAAATTAAAGAATATTATATGCAGAACTGTGTAAGTTTTTTTTATAACAATATTCAATTTTCAAAGATTTCTGTACCTAAAAATTTGTTGGTTAGACCGCTTTCTGTCGTTATATATTTGTTTTACTTTGGTACCTATGACATTATTATTACTCCATATTATCACTATTTTAAATCCGCCCTTAAAGATTGTGCTATGGCCTAACATTTGTAGGTAAACTTGGTGTGGTGACAGGTATCTCAATGTATCTGTATGTAATATGAAAATGGAAGCAAGCTTGTAATCCTATATTTACAAAAATATTATGGTATGTCCTATTATTTGCCACTATACGCCTTGTAACATTACATGAGGTAAATATTTATGAATGACGTTAATGTATTCAAATTTCCTTATCAATAGTTAATTCTACGTAAAAATGGTTAACATTGAATTTTATATTTGCTTAAATTTTATCTTTATCTTCCGTAATACCTCCATGAAAAAGTCGGAGTATCTATGTTTTTAGTATTTTAGTAAACAGAATAGGTGGAATTATTTTACTTGTAATTTTGTTGCCAAATTAACTCTCTATAAATTTAAATTACTTGAGATCGTTGGTTAAAGAGACTTTTAAAATCAAGAGATTTGCAAATTTCAAACAGGATATTGGTTTGGTGTGGACATTGTTTAAATAATGGTTCTAATTTTAGGAAAACATAGAAGTCTTTCCGTCTTAATGGACAAAAACACAGTTGGTTCATTTTAGACAAGTGGCGAGTAAAATTTAAATTCTTTTCGTTTACCATTTTTAATGTAATTTGTTGAAATAAATTTTATTAGTTACCTATAATATACAGGGTGAATCTTAAATAAGTACAAATATTTTAACCAGCAGTATAGTTTTGTGTGTAGTACACATAATTAATAGTTTTTTTTACAAAAAAATCAGAAATAAAAAAGTGAAATTTTAAATAAATTTCGTAATTTTTCAGTAGAAAACTTGTTGAGGACCGCTGGCCTAGACCGACCCTTCATACTTTTATGAGTCATAGTGCTGCAGACTGAACGTGTGGTTCACAGTGTTGCCAGTATTACACAAATGTCTTTGCTTCAAGGAAGAAAAAATCTCAACTTTTAGCGAATTTTGTCAAGTGTAACATTTTATATTATTTTTTATTATCAAACTGTCATTGACTGTCATGACAGATTATCGGAAGCCCAAGTCAAACTTGTTAACCCCACACAATGCATGAAAATAGCAATAAAATTTGCTAAAAGTTGACATTTTTTCCATTTTAAATAAAAAACGCGTGCATAGTTTTTCGTTATTCTTCATAAAATAACTTAAGGAAATTGTGTTTTGTGTCCCTTTCTAACAGTGTACAATGAAATTTAACTTGTGAAATGTGGATTACTGATTAAATAGTTAATTTTTTAACAAACAGGTAAGCTTGTGTGCACGTTTATGTATAATTTTTGAACATTGGACATAGTAATATCACGTAATATCTTCCTAAATATTTTACGGTAGTATTGAACTTGCGGAAATTCATTTTTAATCGTTGAAGTATAGTAAGGTTAGTTCAGATGTTAAAATTTATGTTAATATTGCTGCGTATCATACTACATACCCAATTTTACTGTACTTATTCTTAAAACAAGTATTTTTAAAATAGAACTATTACGTTAAAGGAAACGTAATATTTATATTGGAGGAGATATGGCAACCTCGCAACAAATCATATGTTTCATTACGTTGTTGGATGAAAAATCAGCCAGCGGTCCTCAAAATGTGGGTATTTTTAAAAAAAATTAATATCTCCGTAAATATTAGAAATTTTTAAAAATGGCTTTCACTAGACTGATTTAAATGACGAACTACACCAGCAGTTAAAATATTTGTACTTATTTAAGATTCACCCTGTATAGGTTTTACGTTAAAATTTTAATTTATGAAGTTAATAGAGCAACAATATTTTAGATAACAATAACTTTCAGACATTTCCCATTCCTTATACATTTTTTTAATGTAAACACAAATTCAATAAATTTGAAACATTTAAGGCTCTATATAAAAATTATTCTTAGATAAAATTGATGAGGTTTGGATCATGGGTTTTAAGTGATGTTGAAGAACGCTACATCGTTTGCAATAATAATGGAACTATTTAAAATAAATTTTGCGATTGCTTTGAACTGCTGACGTATGCTTAATGAAATCTACTCTTAACTTTTAACATTCTTAGTTGTTTCACTCACCAATAGAGATTTAATGAAATTTTTACTCAGAACCTCCAGAAGTTCAAAAACTGTTTTGAAGCATCATTATTATTGCCAAAGCATGTACATCCAGAAGGGTTTAGCAAATAACAGGAATGTTATCTCATGTCACCTGCGAGTATTCAAAGGTACAATCGTTTGCAATAATACACACTCATTAAAATGAATTTTGCGATTTCTTTCGAACTTCTGACGTATTCGTAATGAAATCTACTTCAAAATTTTAATATTAGTTATTAGTTTGAAACGTTTCAAAGCATTCAATCTTATTTGACATGAAGTTCATATATGCAATCGTGTGAATCGACAAGATGTGTCTGGACGAGGATGATTGAATTTATTGTATTGCCGTTTGGTTTGCGTAATGCAGCAGGAGAGATTAATGATTTTCGTTCTAGGACTAGAACTAGACCCATACACACTCACCGATTTTGTTTTAATATTAATATTGTCATTGGAATCAGGATTCCAGAAAAAATATAAATAAGTAACAAGCAATTTATATGCTCAAATGTGTGAAACGTCAATAATTGCAGTACTTAGAGGGGTATTATTGCTTTTTGGTTTGTGCAATACTGTAGCAGAAATTCCGTTTCGGTTCACAAATCTGGTTTTCTAATGATGTAGAGGGTTATAAAATCATACGTATTACAGAAAATGGTCTGATTATTTATAACGTATTAATTTTTCTTTAAGGAATCCCAGAGAGTTTCCTATGTATTTTTCTATCTATATCATTCATTCTCTTATGTAGGTAAAATATTAACAATAATTACTGAATATGAAACAGATTCTTATACAGTATGCGCCAAAAGTATGGAATAAATTCAATAAAAACGAAACAATTATTTTTTGGGAAAAATCCTGGAACAAGTCAATTTTTAATTTAAAAAATACATATTTTAGCGTAAAATGCGATTTTCAAATGTCATTTGTTTTCGAGTAATGACGTCATCGATTTTTTTTTATATGCCAACACCATATTTTTTTCTTGATTCTGAAAGATCGTTTAATTCTCTATCAGACAGTACTAAAATTTTGCCCTCTTACATAAGAAAGTTTTCGAGTAAATGACGATTGAATGTTAGAAAACGTAAATTTTATCCATAAAAAAGTAACAATTCTGAGGTATGTAAAATAAAATACAATTGATTAAATTTTATACTTAAATTAAATGTTCGAATTGCCATCCACCAACTTCTTGACAATACGCAAGTCTGTGAAGAAATTCCTCGTGCACATTATGAATGATTTCTGGGGTAACTCTGCGTATTTCGTCCCGAATGCGATTTTACAGTTCTTCTAAATTACGTGGTTTATTAATGTACACTTTGGAAATTCGCACATGTAATTTAAGTATAAAATTTAATCAATTGTATTTTATTTTACATACCTCAGAATATGGATAAAATTTACGTTTTCTGACATTCAATCGTCATTTACTCGAAAACTTTCCTATGTAAGAGGGCAAAATTTTAGTACTGCCTGATAGAGAATTAAACGATCTTTCAGAATCAAGGAAAACAATATGGTGTTGCTATTTAAAATAAAATCGATGACGTCATTACTCGAAAACAAATGACATTTGAAAGTCGCATTTTTCGCTAAAATATGTATTTTTTAAATTAAAAATCGACCTGTTCGAGGATTTTTCCCAAAAAATAATTGTTTCATTTTTATTGAATTTATTCCATACTTTTGGCGCATACTGTATATACAATCGTTTGCAATACTAATAACGCTCTTTAAAATAAATTTTGCGATTTATTTTGAACTGCTAACGTATTTCTAATGAAATCTACTTTCAAATTTTAACATTAGTTCTTAGTTGTTTCACTCACCAATAGAGATTTAATGAAATTTCTACTCAGAACTGCAAACGATTGTACCTAAGTAAACCTAATATATAATGGCAAATAGTGGTCTAATCAACAAATTTTTAAGTAAATTTAACTATAGATGAAAATATTGTTACAACATAAACTTAGTTCTGCATATAAGATTGTTCACTTTTGTTTACAAGAATATGAAAATAATTATTGTTAAAATGTTAGGTTAGAATAGCAAAATAATGTGCGCTACAAACGCTTTTTAAAAGTTATTATTTTATTTGAGGAGAATTTAAATAGTAAAAATGTATAAACAAAACAATAAATTTACTTTTGATATTTCTTTTGTTCTATTTGTTTTTTTTCGAGATTCCCATACCTAACAAACACCATACATTTGATCATTTTACGGCAAGAAATACGATGATCTTAAGTACCTTTACAATAAAGTAAATAAAAAAAAATATTATTTGATGTATTAGTGTATAAACTGTGGTGTTACCCTGAATTCAACAATTTCGTATACACAGAATGGTAAAGTGTAATGGTAAGTGTAAAGCTTATTCTCAATTTTCGATTAATGTCACATAAGATTGAATTAAGTTAAAAATAAAAATGATAATAATATAAAAAATGATAAGACAATACCATTTTCGCTCTTTTTTGCTTTATTTTATTTTTTTTTATTAATTCAGTGAAACAAAGCACATATCATGACAGACATTATTAATTGTAATACGTTCAAATTTCATTAATTTTCAAACAATTATTATTAATTACGCCTTTGTCATTCTGGTTGAATTATTAAATTACAATGGAAAATAATTTGAATTACTATCTATTACAGATTTCTAAGAAGCAGCTGAAAATAAGAATAAAAATGCTTGAGTTTTGTGTAACTTTAAGCTTTTTATTTAAAAATATTTATATTTTAACTTATTCATGTAATACTGAAGTATTGGATAGAAATGAGTAGGTATCTAAATATAAATATTCAAAAACCGTTTGGTACCACTTCCTCATCTGCCGCGATGACAGTCCTGGTGTCGAATACCTTCCCGTACACCTTTTTCACTAAATTTTCACCAGCATAAGACACCAGAGGCGATATTTCTACCTCGTCACAAGTCACAGTGCCACCAGCTTTCTGGATATATATTTTATGAAGCTTCAATAAGTCCCGACGTGCCGTAGAAGGACAATCATTTTCCGCGCTCTCGGAATTCTTCACAGGACTGAACTCGGTGTGTCTGGGTACCTCCCACGTGACAAAATTCTTGGAAAATTGAAACACGTCAAAGATAAACTTCTCAATCTTGATACCATTCGGTGAAGAGGGGGTCACGCGCTCACCCTTCTCGTTGACGAAGGGAACCTTCTTCCTTGCCACGTGCAGTTTCAGTTCGCTCTCATAACGTTCGGATATCAACTTCAAGAAGCTTGTAGTGAAGAAGTGGTTGCAGATGTTACCTGCTCGGAAGACCAGATTGCCATCGGCGTCGCGCAAGTTGGCTGTCTGGTCAGTGATTTCACTGTATTCGACCACTTGGAAACGGCCGTCAACCTGGCAGACCACTCCCACGGGTTCGGTGGGTACTTCTTTTCGGACAACCTTGTTCCCACAATCAGCTCCTTTCGTGACGCAGTATCTGCAAGGAGATATTAAACTGAGACAAAAACCGACTTGAAGGGATCAGAACAGTATTTCCAAAGTATTGGGAATGCCCATTTATGAAAATCAACGCACAGTGATAAGAAAGGTCATATTGATCATATTGATCCTATGTGTACTAGAAAATGGTACGAAGCAGCTGAGAGAAAATAATATGTGGCTTTTATACATATCTACACTGGATCAAAATAACAGTTTTCTTCGCTTCGCGTCGCTTCTCCTCAGAGAACAAGTGTCTTTAAAATTATAAAATTCTGTTAAATTTTAACACTATGTAAATTACGAGGTTCTTTGGATCAACTAGAACTTTCCTATCTAAATAACATAATATTCCAGTATTAAATAAAAATTCTCTGAACAGAAAAGGTATAGAACTTTAACTGAAAATATCATTTTACTAATATTAAGGATGTTGTACATTGTTGAATTTTAGAAATATTGTTATACAGGATGTTCGGAATATGAGTAATAATTTTAAGGGCTTATATATTTGACCAAAAGCAATAAAAAAACTCTTATGAAAAAAATGTCTAAAACGAATAGTTTGCCTACAAATACATTTCGAAAATAAAAATATAACTGCAATAATATGCCATGCTAATTACAAACTAAGGTACAATTAAGGTTAAGTAAATGCGCCTGTAAGTAAACAATCAATCGTTAAAACTGTAATGTACTGTAACGTTCGACAACGTTATAGTGTCAGGCTGCTACTGATAACCTAAAAGTAATATTAGTTACAGTTGTGCGTATAGCTAGTATAGCATTGATTGATTTGATGCTTATGAGTGTACATAAACAAAAATGGAACAATTTATAGTAACCATAACCAGTTGCATGTCGAATCTAGGCAAGGTTCTCTGATTAGGAGACATTTGTACGGAACAGAAGTCATTTTAAACACTTATTATTCTATGTCGTGAAAAAAGCTCTAAGAAAACCATTCACAGTAAGTACCTATGTTTAGGTGTACCCATTTTAATTATTATGTATAAATACATAACAATCGTAAGATAGTATATGAGCGACGTTGTCACATATGCAGGACCTGTTTGCTGTTATAATTCTGTTACCGTTGGCCGAAGAAAAAATATTGTTAAGTCAAATATGTTTTGTTTTGTACAACTTATATGGCAAAATTAATGTACTCATATTTCGGACACCCTGTATAGGAAGTCATATATTACAAGAACATTGTTTTAAAATTATCACGTCAAGGCAGTAGTGTACACAGAACTCTGCTAGCTTTAAGTGTAGCAAATAGTACATACAGTGTGTCTCCAGCTGGGGTACCGCACCCTTGTAAACTTTTTTATTTTTATTTTTTCGAGAAAAAGCTATTCTTTTTGTTTATCTTGGGTAGCCATGACCAGTAATCAGATTTGAATCAAACGTACAGGGCGTTCAAAATGTAAAAATTTGCATAAGGAAAGTGTCTTTATTTTTATTAAAAATATTATTTAACAAATTTGTTTGAAAACTCGGGAAATGTATAAATACAGAGTTTAGTTAAGAAATAAAAATAATCACATTTCACAAATAAATAGGCGTTGCGATTTTTAACTTTAAAGAGACAAAAATTATAAAAACAATTCAATTTTTATTTTATTAAATTAATTAATATAATTTAATTAAATTATAAGAACAGGTTATCCAAAATAAAAAATAAAAATAAATTAGAATTGGAATTAATTAAATATTCAATTTGTGTCTTAGTAATACACATTTCTTTAATTTATTTTTAAATGCTATATAGACGAATTATTTCTTCGCTTATGGTGGTAACAGTTTCTCAAATTATTTAAGTAAATCGTCGTCAAAATCATTTGTATAAACTTTTTGCTTTAAGTATCCCCATTAGATTATTTCTTATGCGCCAAAGTATTGATATAGCATTTGAGCTACTTGTTGGAGAAGTGTTTATCAAACCAGTTTCTGACCAGAATTGTGGAATATGCAGGACATTTGTCTTGATGAAATATTAGTTGTCTTCGAAATCCTAAATCTTCATTATCTAGTTTTGGTAAATCAAAATTATTGAGAATTTCCAAATATGAATTTTGATTACGATTTTCTTCCAAAAAGTAAGGAACAATTATTTTACGATACGTAATGCCACACCAAACATTTATTTTTTAAAATTTTTTATCATTCTAAAATTTGGATTCTCCTTAGCCCAGTATCTACAATTTTTGAGGAAACCAGCCGATTGAATTCGTTAGTAAATAAATTATTTTGATGAAATAATTTGTTTTCCATCATCATTCTAGTCTATTATTAAACAAAAGTACAAACGGCGACCATAATGGATGGATTTTGTTCTGTAGTAAAATTCTTTAAATATGAGATCTGCTAATTCCTATATTTTCTGATCTTTTCCCTAGCCTTTGGATTGTGTTGTACAGAGTCTATAACTACAGCAGTAACAGTATCGTCATCACTGTATTCCTTTTTAATATTCTTAACATCACGAGTGGTATCGAATTCTTTAATTAACTTGCGAATTCCTCAAGTACAGTCACATACTTTTCATATTGCATATCGATAGGAAACATTACCGATTCCATGTCACAAGGTAAATTATTCGGTGGACACTTAATAAAAATAAATACTTTGACTTTGATAATGAAATATCCATAGCAAGTAACTATATGATAAGGAAGATAGTTAAAAATCGCGACGTATATTTGTGAAATGTGATTATTGTTCTTTTCTAATAGTTTTTTTAAATCAAGTTTATTATAATAGCTTTTATAAATTTTTACATTTTGAAGTTTTTTTGATCGCCTACATATCTGGTTATAGCTCCTCAAGATGAGCAAAACGTTTTTTCAAGAATAACTTTTCCTCGAAAAATTAACAATAAAAACGTTTACAAGAGTGCGGTATCTCATCCGGGGACACACTGTGCTCCATAGACTTTACTAAAAAGGTAGTTTTATTGCGAAATGAGTCATAGTGAACAAGGAATATCATTTAATTTAACAGTATTTCCTAGTTATCAAAATTAACTTATCTATAGATCAAATGAGGCCCTAGAATATTTTCTTAACACCAAAATGATCAGAGATATAATAATTTTTTTAAACTACACCATAACATTTTGTCGACGAAAATATGATAATCTTTAACGATTTTTTTTCGATATAAAACAAAAGAGATCAGGGAACAATAAAAAAATACAGCCTAAAATAAAAAATACAAAATAAGTGGAAGTGTTGAGATAATGAAAAGAAAGAAGAGAATCTGTTGAAAGCAAGTCCATATATTGTTGTGTTTTGAATGAATTGTTTTTTTTATAAATTTTCTTTTAATTATTTCCTAAATACAATTTTTACACATACCTGATTTGACCATTCACGTTTCAATTATTGTAATCACAAAAAAGCAACATTTTTATATTTAAATAAATAAATGAACATTACAAATGAATTAAAATTAAGCGTTTTTTTATCTTTTGTAGGAAATAAGTTATGCCTATTCAAAAGGAAACGTGTTACACAAAAATTTGGTTACTTGAGAATAATTTCTTTCACATTGAGGCACATTTTTCTTGACATTAGGTAAACGTATATTTATAATTTTAAGGAAATGTGACATATAAATATACAGTATATAACATGTATTTTATTTAAACAAACAAGTTTATTCTGCGTATTTTGTTAGCTGCAAACTGTGGTAGCTCAATGTGCCTAGAATATTGAAACACTCTATATAATTATTGTACTACAATATAAAAACGATAAATATTACTGTCTAAAATGTGTTTCAGTTAAGTAATAAGCATCATACAAAACTGTCGTTTGAATAATACGAAATTCTTTCATTTAAATGTCAATAATCATTCAACTGCCATGCATCATCATTTGCAAATTGTCAAAATATAAAACCACTTCAACTTACCCGATAAATACAGGATCACCAGCCTTTACCAGAATATTATCCACGCTATGGACATGTACATATTTAATTCCTCTTCTTTCCATATCTTTCACTATGCTATTTTTCTTCAGAGCAAGATAGATGCCACCATTGCCATCAGGTGCGAGGGAAATAGAATCCTTCCTGTCCAGAATAATTTTTCCATCGTAAGAGAAGCTTGGCAACAACCCTTGCTTGAAAAGTACGACGTCGTCTTCGTTCAGTCCGAAGTATTTGTTTCCTTGCAGATATTTTACTGTAGCGTCATGAGTAGCTTGACTAGTCATAATGTACCAACAAACTCTACCGGTGCAGCCCGTTTCTTTTCTCGCTAGTTTTACAATTGACCTAATTCGTTCCGCTTGAAGCTGGAACAATGTCTTTCCAGAGGGCAAACCAAGGGGGCACATACCTTTGGGGTAGGGTACTCCAAGTCTAGTACCCTGGCCTCCAGCTAACAGCAACACTGCCACGTGACTATTGCTGATTGCTTCCAACCCTTTTCTTCGGTACTCTGTCAGTTTGCCGTCATCAACTCCTTTTTCATATTCGAACTGACCTGGAGGAATTGGTTTCATCAGTGTGTCTAGTTTCTTTGTCTCTTCCGTTAGGCTGCTGAGAGCTCTGTTGAAAAGGTTCTGTACATCGTCGAAATTGATACAGTTCAATTGCCTTAAAAAGTTGTCTTGTGCTTCTGGTGCGAGGTGGTCCCAAAATTGTAATATATGAGACTGGTTGTATTTACCTAGTTTTGCCTTAATATCTTCTAAGGATTGCATATCTCTGCTAGGTCAAGTTCTATTTACATTAAGCCGGTAGTATCAGCTGACTGCTTCACTGGAGATAATGTAGTACACTTGCACTTCTACACGTTTAGTTATTAAAACATTACTTTTACAAAGAGTAGATATCTATGTTACTTCGAAATCGTACTCATTGACTTATTATACTGGTTCAAATGACAGTAAAACATATAAAATCGTTGCAATACTGATAAATAGTTGCTGTGAGATATTAAATGAGCGACTCGCGCATTTGTCTGTTTACACGTCGACAATCGATATTCGTGTGGGTACAGAAATAGCGCGGCCGTGAGTATGCAGGGCCGGAGTAGCCCTATAGATGTTCTCAAAATTTATTTGTAAAAAAACGGAATTTGTGTTTAGTTATAGCTGTCATAATAATGTTGTCATTATGATCGTCAAAATCATTAATAATCTGCCACTTTCTAGCACCTGTGATGTAATGTGACAAAATCAATAGTAAATAGTAGGTTTTAACCTTTTAAATTGAATTATCTGGGTATTGAAATTCAATATTGATATTAAATTATTAGTCTTTCTCTATTTTATAAATAACAAAAATTAGAAATTTATTACATATTTTTATTTACATTTGTATGCCACGAAGCCCCTCTCTGCGGGTATGGTAGGGTGTAAGAATGTTAGTTTGGGTCAATGTGAGAGATTGATACCGGTCAACATTTGACTACCCCCCTAATTAACGACGTTTTCCAGGTTTCCCTCATTTCTGC
Source organism: Monochamus alternatus (assembly GCA_037114965.1). Classification (NCBI taxonomy): domain Eukaryota; kingdom Metazoa; phylum Arthropoda; class Insecta; order Coleoptera; family Cerambycidae; genus Monochamus; species Monochamus alternatus. The sequence continues at coordinate 91,469,607 of CM073427.1, read as the reverse complement.
ACTGAATGGTGGTTAGGATATTCCAACGTAAATCGTTCGTGGGCGCAAATCTAGCCTGCTTAATAATAATATGCCGTGTAAGGTACAATTAATTAATTAATTACTACTATAAACGTCAATGTAATTAATTTACTTGGTCAAAGAAATATGCAAGTAGAGTTTTCTCGGTTACCAGTTCCCCAATTTCCATATTACTAACTCGTATCATTGAGAAAACATATCCAATTCTTTTTTATAAAGACCTTCTGATTTTTTTGGAAGGCTTGATTCAGCTTAGAATTTTTTAAGAATTTCTTCATATGAATACATATTTTTAGAAAAAAATTTGCATTATGCACACAATGCTATACCACAATGCAAAAGTTTTTAAAACTTAAAATTGTCTGTTAAAATCACAGTTGGACCATAACATAGCGTATAAAATTCGTTTATAATGCACGATTATCGCATTCGTGGAATTCACTCATGCCATAATCTGTTACATTATAAACTAATTTCATAATATTTCAAATAATCTGATTTCAGGACGGAACTGACATGTCTGAAATGTCAAAAAAATTCCTAAATTTATGTAACAGTAGTTGAATAAAAAATGTAATCCTCTCCTGTGCTTTATAACTGTTGAATTTCATTACTTTTCATGCTCAGCACAACTAATAACGGTTTGACCTGCGACGCTACTGTAAAATGTGAACTGTGGTAAATTTCAAGCCACTATGGTCAACAACTTAAATTCCATAGTTTCAATGTTAAGATTAATTTAAATATTATAATTTTCTGATCAACATCAACAACATTATAGTTTTAAAATGCGTAGTAAGACAAAATAAATATTTTACATAAATATGAAGAGCATTTCGAATTAAAGTTAAACAATGGGATAATTAATTAAATTAATTATAATAATGACATTTTTGGGAATATATATTTTTATAATTTGTTAAAGTGTATATCAGAATTAATTAAAAAGTAAATGCAGAATTATGTAGAATCTTCAACGAAGCAGTTAAAGAAAAGCCTAATTAAACTAAATATGTAAAGAGTGATATATGTTTCTTAATTACATACAAGTTGTTACTTATACTTCGCCAAAAAATTCAGAATTTTGCTTTTATCATCTCTATGATTTGAAATTTTGAATCAATAGTTATGTAGTTGGTAAAAGCAGTTATAATTAATAATTCGATAATTTATTCATATCTCTTCACTGCTAAAGGTTAATTCTCTTGACCAAAATGTTATTCCTTCGAATTTTATGTACAGGGTGTCCTAATTTTGTTGCAACCGAGGACTAGTCCTAAAATTTCACGAATGATACAAAAATGTATATGAAGTTTTTTATGTTTATAGTTATCAGCAATGCAAGAGATACTGGAGATATAGTGTTTTTTTTTTGTATACGCTCTCAAACATCACCCACTAAAAAAGTTGTAACTTTCTAGTATGGCAATTAAAATCCGAAACTTACTATTATCGAGAAGCAGTTGCCCTGATCACATTAAGTTTTATATAATAAGAGGTTTGAACATGTTTTTGGGAGCTTTAATAAAAAAATGTTGCCTAAAAAGTTTCTTTCGACTTATCTGCTGTATTTTAGGTCTACTTGTAACAAAAATAACTATTTTTTTAAATTAGACAAAATGCCAAACATCTTAAATAAACACAGCATGAAGTAGATTGAATAATTTTGACCTAAAAATGTATGTTTACATAAAAAACGCAATAATATATTTGTGTTTCATTTAACATAACGAAGCTGACATCAATTTCTTGTATGACTGAAAGTGTCACATTTACACACACAAGCGCTCAAATTTTTGGATTCCAGTCTGAATTTGTTTTCAAGATATGTTCTTACCTTACCTTATACTGGGTGTTAAAAAAGAGTGTAAAATATTTAAGGAGGCAATAGTATGAACCAAAATAAGCAGAAAAGTCTCAATAAACACGGGTCCGCAAAGTAACAGTTGCGGAGATATGGCATGTTTTAATTTTTTTAACCCCTGTTTTTATTTTGCAAAAACGTTGTGTATTTTCTTATAATAGTTGGTTGATGTTTAGTGAAATAAACAGTACGTATTTGACAGTTGTTCTCAGTGCACAAACGTTTTTTCGCTATGGCTGGTTACTCTAACGCAGAATTAACAGACGTGCATTTCATGTATGGTCGTGCTAATGGGAACGCCACCGAAGCGCGACGTCTTTATGTTGACGCTTATCCAAATCACCAGATTCTTTCACAACGCATGTTTGGAAGAATTTACCAAAGATTGCGTGATACCGGTTCTCTGAGCAAACAGTGCCATTTATCTGGAAGGCCAAGGTCGGTATCCACTCAGAGTAGAAGAAGAAATTTTAGCACTGGTAGAGCAGAATGCAGGTACGAGTGTGCGGAGAATATCAGGCGAGATAGGAATTAGTGGTCCTCTTGTTTGGAGAGTCCTTCACGAGTAACTGCTTTATCCATACCATATGCAACGAGTACAGGTCTTAAACACAATAAGTGATCATCAAGCACGTTTGGTTTTTTGCCGCTGGTTTCTATGTCATGATGCTGAAGACCCTCGTTTTCTTGCAAACATTCTTTTTACTGATGAGGCTGGGTTGACAAGAAATGGAGTGTTTAATTTTCACAATAGGCAAATTTGGGCCGACGAAAATCCTCATGCTCTAATAGAATCTGGACATCAAGCACGTTTTTCATTAAACATTTGGATGGGTATTGTAGGTGATAGGTTTCTAGGTCCTGCTGTTTTACCAAACCGATAAACAGGCTGCTTACCTCAACTTTCTGCACAACACACTGTATGAGTTTTTGGAAGACATTCCTTTGAATCAGAGGCAAAAAATGTGGTTCCAGCATGATGGTGCTCCAGCTCATTTTTCCATGGCCGTTAGAGAGCATTTACACCAAACTTTTCCACATAGATGGGTAGGAAGGGCCGGACCTGTTTTATGGCCTCCAAGATCGCCTGATCTGAACCCTCTAGATTTCTTTGTTTGGGAATATTTGAAGACATTAGTGTATGGTACTCCAGTAAATAACCTGGAAGAGCTGCAGCTACGGATTAATCAAAGAAATCAAGAAATCCAAACAAAGGAGGGTGTTTTCGAAAGAGCTTGAATATCGTTGAGACGAAGATGTTGTGCCTGCTTGGAAATGGATGGAGGGTACTTTGAACATCTTCTGTAACTTTGTTTTTTGTTTGTTAAAAGCTTCCTTTGTCGATTTATTCCTAATAAAGTAAAATTTGAAAAACGAATAGTCGTCCATATCTCCGCAACCGTTACTTTGCGGACCCATGTTTATTAAGACTTTTCTGTTTATTTTGGTTCATACTATTACCTCCTGAAATATTTTACACTCTTTTTTAACACCCTGTATAATAGTAACATAAATTTTATATCTGAAGATGAGTTTGTACCTCAAATTTATAATGGTATTTGAATATATATATCGGATTTTATTTATTTTAAGTTATTCATCGATGTTCCAGAAAAAAAGTTTTTCCATTGGTTTACATTTTTTCATATCGATTTAAAAATTTACATTAATGTCAATATAAGACTTACCTGTTATCTTATTATCTATGAATGATATACCACACTCCTTGGGGAACAATTCTCTACTTCTAACAATCAAATTGGTAACAGTATCATTCTTCACACCTTGAGATGGACAGCAGTACAGATTCAGTCCATTATGGCAAGGAAATAAGATACCGCTCAGATACTCTGGATTGCATTTATTTAAAGGAATACATTCAGTCCCTTCCAGACATGAGGAATGTTCGGAAATCACCTTTACTGAAACATAAACACTGTTTTGAATGTTTTAATCAAACGCTAATTTAGTATGTAACGCGACTGTTTTGTCAATATGAAACATTTTAAATTTTGCAAATACTCATGTATGAAAGAATGGTCATGTTATTCAGTGAAATAACACAAATATTTTAAGAAGAGAGAGTAATTCAATAAAGAGGAAACTGCTTAAAATAATTCACGTTGTCAATATGAAATATTTTAAATTTTGCAAATACTCATGTATGAAAGAATGGTCATGTTATTCAGTGAAATAACACAAATATTTTAAGAAGAGAGAGCAATCCAATAAAGAGGAAACTGCTTAAAATAATTTACGTTTATTTTACAAAATAATGGTAGTTGTGTTTAAAATAACTGTTCTTTGGATTTTGACAATAATTGCTGGTTGAATATTCTCAACGACAAGATCATTACATAAGAAATAAGATGGTCTGTCTAATTGTTGATATTCCACACAACTTTTGACGTTTGTAGATGATAAAATGTCAGGCATTATCAGACACCGCCAGATCTCATTACCTATGCCAGAAGAAGTGTGACTTTTCATCGAGGTTTGTATACTATTTTATTTACAACCATATCTTTTAAATGCAAGTGACGGTTTTTGTAACAATAAACAGATTACAAATAAAAAATGTTAAGTTGACATTTTGACAGTGATTACAATGGTACTAAAAAAGTTAAACATAGAAATTTAAATTAGTTGCATTTTTGATAAATTCTCATCAAAAAAGTGTTTTCTAAGAGAACGAGCGATCCACAAGAAATTATTTGTATTCCTCCTCAAGATAAAGTAGATATCTCCAAATTTTCCAAGTTATTACCATATAAAGGCCATATAAAGGTTACACTCATAACTGATGTATCAGGTGCATATCGAAGTGACGAATTGTATAAAATGAAATGACTGATGTTAATAATATTGTGGAAAATAAGATTCACATCGAAATTCCAACATCAAAAACCTACCACCCTACCCAACAACCAACTCTACTAAAAAATATTTATAATGATTAATGAAGAATGGGTAACGTTAATAAAAATATATGTTGCACTTCGCTTATACGTTTAAATGGAAACTTTTTTTACAATTAAGATTCGGTAAAATCACTACCCATTTGGCCACAATTAGATAAGTCAATTTCCTTCAAAAACTGCAGTGTTTCTAAAGTTTCCGCATCGCAAAATATACATGGAACACTGCATCTAAAAAACGGCAGCGACACTATTGGTAAATAACGATGGTGACATTCTCTAGTTGAAGAGATTAGGGGGATGGAAATCTCCCACCGTACCGGAAAGTACGTCGACAAGTTTACAGATTCTCAGGTTAAAATTGCTACAAAAATATCTGGTAAAACTCCAGTACTAAAAACGTTACCATTTCTACGCAGGATGTTCAGCATGGATTGATAATTTCTGTTGTCGCTTACACCCAATCGAATGTTACAATTAATTTAGTAAAATACTTTGTAATACTTGATGTTAACAACAAATTTGTTGGGAATGTTTTAATGTACCTATAATAAGATATTTTTTTAAACAAACGTTTTAGTTATTCAATGATTGTTGACATTTACTTGGGTTAAAAGTGACATTTGTTTGGGTGGAAAGTAATCACTTTCATGGTAAGTGTCACTTTGCATCTGGATATACGTCAAAGTCAGAAATATGTTTCATTCAAACGTACTGTTAAGTGTGAAATATCAACATTATACATATGGTTGTAAATATTAGTATATTATTCAATAAGCATATATTGATAACTGTAATTCACGAGACACAATATACAATTTAAAACTGTCAAAATACCTTACTTTCAAATTTGACATTCGTCGTTCAGTTGATAAATTTAAAAACCAATAAAACTTTAGGTTAGATATAAGTGGTCTGCTTACTTCCTACTTGGCCTAAGCGGCTCAACTTACAGGAACAGACCTCTCGCCCTGGGCGACGAGCCATTAAATCTGTAAATGATACTGCAGGAAACAACTACTCCGGGGACTAATGCCCCGACCGGCATTGAATTACTCCTGCAGGCTAACAAGCCCGAAACCGGTCTATGTCTAGTGGTGTGTCCGACAAGGGTTCTTGACTGTTCACACAGATACTGCAGAAGTAATTCAATGCCGGTCGGGGCATTAGTACTCAGTGTAGTTGTTTCCTGCAGTATTATTTACAAATAAAACTTTAATTAGTAAACTTCTACCGTCATTCGGAAAAATGTTAATGATATTGTCGTGACTGGTATAATGGGTAGAGTGTTTGACATAGAAGGTTCAGGTTCAATTGTTAATACCGGAAAATTTTTGTTTTGTTAGTCCATTTCAGACACAGAAAAATTTAAATTTGGTGACAGAAATGCGATTAATCATTAATGACAAGTGAATAATGATTACTCATTGCTATGGTACATTATTATACTCAAGAAATATATGAATAATAATAATGATAAATGCTTGATTTATTAGAATTAAGGGCATCGATTGCAATGCCTCCTTATATAATTATACCTACGTTACCTTATATCTTTATAGAACGGAGACCAACAAACAAAATAAGCTGTCCCATTGGACAATATAGCAACATTTTAAACATGAAAATGAAGACATTTTTGAAACGACTTAATATGTTTGTGAAATTCTCTATTTTTTTAGGGTGAGATATTTGTGATTTAAGCAAGACAAAATTTATAAAATCAACCTCTATCCACTGATCCATTAGTCGCAAGGGGTTAGTTGTTAATATATATTTTTATATTTCAGTAGCACGTTTTAACCAATTAAACAAAAAAGTGACAAAAAATTCCACAAATAAATAATTACAGACACCACACTATATATTTCTTAAAAAATGTTTATCTGTGAAAGATGCTGTGGGTGGTTTGAAATTATTTATTTTCTAAATTTCTTTTTTATATTGCCAAGATAGCAATATGTATGTATATTCCACATCTTACGATTAGATACTAATTCTGTAAAATAGAACTGGAATTCAATTCTGTAAACTTAGCTTGAGTGTTTAGAAGCTAATAATGAAATTCTTTTCATTTCCAATAAACTTAAAATGCTTACCTATTGCTAGAGTAAAAAATATAGCACATATAAATATTGACATCATTTTATAGGTTAACGAAACGAAATAAATACCAGGAATTTATACACATAAACAAGAAAACAAGATGCTTTGGTTAGTACATGAGGCCTTCAGTAGCTTGTCATGCGCATGCTACTAAATGCATTTCAGGTTTTTTTATTTGGAAACTGTAAATGAAGATCGCTGCCACAACAAGCGAACGCCAACGTGAGAAATTAATTATTCTCCTATATAAAACTTTGTTTTGACAAAAAATTGTGCAGTTTATAGTACCAGTTATATTTTGTCATGTCATTATCATCATTGGAGAAAAGAAGAAAATGCTTCTTATTTTATGTTTGCGATCTTAATTAAATTGGTGTTTTTTGCTGTCAATTTAGGTATTTTGTCGCTGGAAAAAATATTAAAATTTAGTAAACACAGTGTTTTAAAAAGTGTTCAAAAACAGAAAAAATATAACTGTGCTACATACAAATATATGTCTAATTTAAAAAATTAATGGTCGTTTCCAACTGTATGCACGAAGTACATAGGCAACCCACATTACATCTAACTAAAAACCAATTGGTAAACTGAGAGGTTTTAATTGATAAAATTGTAAATGAATTTTTATATACAATTTTTTTGTCTAAGCTCTCTTGAACAAGGAGCCGTAACCCTTAACAGAGGGTCACAAATTTAAAATTTTATTTAGTTTTTTCCAAACGTTTTGAAATTAAGAAGTGAAATTTGACAAGACAGTTAAGAGTATTTTTAACTCGCCTCGTCCTGTTATAAAACTGCTGAAATATAGTACTTTTTGTATATCTTTCATAAGATATTTTTAGGGTTAACTTTCTCGACGGAAAACATTTTTTTTGGATGTCTGTTAAACTTGTTAATGTTTTTGTCTCTATCAATTTTTTGATAAGTATTAATTGATAACACATATTCGTTATATAGACATGTTAAACAAGGAGTACCGCAAGGGAGTATATTAGGTCCATTACTCTTCTCTATTTATACTGCAGATTTTCACACATACTTGAATCAATGCAGAATTCATCAGCACGCTGACGATAGTCAGCATTATTTTTCGTTTACTCGAGTTTACATTTTGCATTTGATGATAGTTCATACTTGTTTTTTATATATTGTTGCTGTGTATTAACCATTTGGAACTAAATAAAACTTACCAATCCCGTCCCCTCCCTCTAATGAGCAGTAATTTCCCAAAGGTGGCTTAGAGCAAACAATTTTATATGAAGGATCCTTTTTAAAATTGGTTGTACAATCTACCCTCAATTTTTTGTACATTATTCTGGATTATCCTACATAATATATAAATCAGTTAAAACTTCTCAGTTTAGCTCGACAAAGTAGTAATAATATAAACTACAAAACATATTTATATCGATTTAATTGCTAATAAATATAAGTTAATAAATAAATAACACAGATCATTTTCATTGGCAGCATTGTATAATAATTGTAATATCCTAAATTCAGTGCGTTTGAAATAGTAGGGATCTATTCCAAATATGGACTTGTTGAAGGATCTCTAAGGTTCCATATTGTCCAAAATCCATTTCATATACGCTTCAACCTTTGTATACAATCCTGGATGGGTGCCAGCTCCACATATCGCACCTCCGAAGGATATAACTCCGTACTGGACCATCCTGGGCTCATCGTTGAGGTATTTAGCGGTTTGAAGAGGACCGCCACTGTCTCCGTTGCAAGTATCTCTTTGCTTTCCGTTGGCACAGATCTGTTTTTGGCTGACACGAATGGCCCTGTATGATATCTGGCACTCTCTTTGAGATATTACGGGTACAGTCACCTTTTTGAGGATACTGCTCCGGGTTTGTGGTTCTGAAAAGAAGAATGGTGGTTATGTCTAATCAACTACACCCATTACTACGTTTACCGTTCAGGCCTCTGTTCAAGATGGGCCATTATGCTGGCCCACCGCCATGGGCCATCGTGTAGAGCGCGCAATGAGGTCATTTGGCCTAATCAAATTTGATCTGAATTTGACAATATTATACAGGTCTAATTAATTTTACAGATGTTGAAAAAATGAGATTAATTGACCCAAAAGCAAAGGAGATATCTATGTTCAAAGTTCGCTCCGCCCTCAATCAGTGCAGGCGATGTGACGTTATGTATTTATGTCATAAAATGTGAAAATGTCAACCACTTTGAACAACCAGTGGCGGAGATATGGGCAGTTCGTGCCTTTAATTTAGGCAAAAAAGTTATATGGCCCTGTATAATGTTGAAGCTTATGATATTTTTAAATGTGTATTTCAATTTCTAACAAAAACCCTATTTTACATTTTTTTCGTATCTGCTAAGGTTACTCAGTAAATTTGACTTTTTCCAGTTATTTCACTGATCCTGTCGGTAAATATGAGTAACTTTATTCATATTCATACTTATCTGAAAATTATTAATACTAATAGGAAACGTAATTTAATCATAAATAAGTGCACATTTTCTCGTTTTGGGTATCATTTACCATCAGAATATATTACTAATAATGATAAAGTTATTTACTGACAGGAACAGTGAAATAACTGAAAAAAGTCAAATTTACTATGTAACCGTAGCAGATACGAAAAAATGTAAGATGGGGTTTTGTTAGAAATTAAAATACACATTTAAAAATGTCTTTAACATTATACAGGGCGATACAACTTTTTTCCTACGAATTGTCCATATCTCCGCCACTGGTTGTTGAAAGTGGTTGATATTTTTATATTTTATGACACCTTAACTAACTACATTGTGTACCAAATATGGCTTAAATATCTCCATTATTTTAGTAATTATATCAAAAAATCAATTTTTTTCTTCAAACTTTAACACTATATATTATCTTCCTTATAAAGCCCCAAAATTATAACTATTATATAATAAACTGCCATTATTTTTCTACTTATGCACGAAGCTTGTTTATCAAAAACTGAATCACCCTAAAATGAATACCATTTTACTTCGGTACCTTCGAATACGCGCAGATGACTATATTATTTAATTCTTATATATCTAAAATTTATAGAAAACGGTATTTCAAGAATATGGCGTCCTTAGATTAGCCATTATTTGTACATCTGGTTCTATTAAATATCCCAATTCTTCAATAATCACTTTGTCTGTTGTACGACAGTCAAATCCTTTTGAAATAAAACAAATTAAGCCCTCAGATGTACAATCTATTAAAAATTGTATGATATTGTAGTCTTTATATTTCGTCTTAAAACAGTCTATTATACACTACCAAAATGCCTACTTTTTTCGACCCTTGATATGGTAATAAAACCTTTATTAGCTATTTTCAGACTTGTATTTCCACATTTTGGTACTATACATAATTTTATAAAATGCACTGCCAGTCTAAGCAATGGCGCTTTCTACACGATGGCCCATTCTAGTGGATGGTGGCTATAGTGAAGCGGGACTTTAAGAGTTAGAAATGTTGCTAAAAATTACTTACGTTTTTCTGTGAATCCCCAGCCAGTTATAATAACTGGACCAAGTTTGGCATTACTCGCTTGTTTAAGCGGTAGACAAATCGGTTGAACATTGTCTAAAATCAGATGGATATTATTAGTAGATGCATTGCCATCAAAATATTTAAAATTATTACCTGCCAGTTTCATTCCTTTGACTCTTAGCAGTCCAATATCATTAAATCCATCTTCATTGTTGTATTCTTTGGTGAAATTTGGATGAGGAATAATGTTCTCAATGATCAGATCTTGCACTGGATCATCAACGCATTTTGTCGCTCCATCTGGTTGTTTTTCGCAGTCTACCTTAGTTGAAGTGTCATAGTCACCTACTCGTACACTAACTCTAAAAGTTAAAAAGATTCAAAAATAACCATTGACCATTTAATACAGCCTTCAGCTTAAAATTATATGTAAATATGTACTGAAAAGCCTGTTTAAGATGAGAAGCATAAACTTTAATAGACCAGGATATCAAATTCTAATATTAGATTATTACATTAAACCAACCCTTCCCTGGATCTTTAAAGCAATTTATGTCTGCTATTTGACGTTTTTGAATTATTAATTTTGGTAAGGTACTAAATACATACATATAGAATACTTACAGTGGAGTTTGCAACTGTGTGATGCAATGGGCAGCTGTGAGAATATATTTATCGTTAATGACTGTTCCTCCGCACTGAAAACTGGTCCCACTTTCTGAAAAATGATAATTAAAATGAGTTTGTTTTATAATAAAATACTTCCAGTAAAACTTATGAATAAGAATGTACTTAAATGAAATTTTGCTTTTACGTTTCTATAAATATTTAACTATTGAATTATTAAAATTTTCAATTCTGTTTTTAAAGACAAACTAAGATTGTATGTGTATTGTAAAACTTTTAAATAAGTTTCACATGAAATAATGTTTTTATATGCGTTTAAATATTAATATTTTTCAGTCAGTTTTATCGTAGTTTTATCTTTTACTCTACCATAGAATCTATAAATAATATTATCAAAGAACTTAATCTTAGTAAAGCGAGGAAGCAGAACATTTTATTTTTAGTTCATTATCAACAGTTATCGACATGGTGGTATAAAATAATTTTGAATTTTCAAATGATATTCTTTACCTATAAGTTCTTTATGTATTTGTACATGAAATTTGTTGTTCGCAGAATTTTAGTAATTGTAAAGTATAATCAACAACCTTTCAATATTTTTTCGAATCTGAAAGTAATAAAATAATTGTAATTTTTTCTTTCGTTTTTCTTTTTGCAATGAAAATATCGATTACCGATACTCGTTAAGCTACTAACAATATTTATATAGGATATTTCATTTGTATCACAGAAAAAAAACTGACTTTCCATTTTCCAACGTTAGTTCATTTTTGTCAAATTTATTATCAGGTAAAAGAAAATAGAAAGTTACCGGTTTTGTATGACAAAAGGGCCATCCAAGGATACTCTCCCAAACCAGCATCATCTCCAAAACTAATTTTGTCAGGAATACCTGTATACCCACACTCCTCAGGCAGTAGACCTATATTCTTGTGGTTGTCTACGGAGTCAAACTTTATCGGGTCTTCTAGCATTTGCACTGCAGACAGCTTAAGTGCTATTGGTTCATCGGGGCAACATATTTTGACTCTGCGTTCGCTGTAGCCGCAGACGTATCTCTTTAGTTCTTCCTTAAGGTATGAAGGCATAGGTGCGGGAACCATCTTGAGGAAGCTTACCATGCTTCTACAGTGTTTTGCTAGGATGCATTTGCCTACTCCAAGGTCTGGTGTCCTGCAACCATCGTCATCTACAGCCCAACCTTCAGCTGTAAATAAAAAAATAATTAATTTAAGAGCAATGGTCACATGGTACTGGATCCTCCTCAGATCCACCGCAAATTTGTACAATTAAAATTAACAAACCAAGACATTTAATTTCAGTTACATTGTTTTATTTATGTTGAGTTTCAATCTATTAACTTTAAGATATTGATTGACATTACTCAATGTGGCATTCATTAAATGTAAGCATACATTCAGATTTGGTCCACTACAAGCCAAAGTATCACCTGCAAACATTTATGAATTCACAAGTAATAAAGAGTGGCATATTATTAATATATAATAAATAAGAGAGGTCCCAAAACACTCCCCTGTGGCCCACTAAAATTATTTATATTATTATCTGAGATACATTCACCAATCCGAACTTTTTGCATTAAGTAATTTTTCGTCCACTGTAATTCTCTACCACCAACACCATATCGTTTTAACTTTTCTATTAAAATAATGCGATCAAGAGTTTCAAAACCTCTTCTGCCCTCAAAAAGTATAAAGAAAATATGGAAAGGAACAATCCATTTAAAGAAATCGATGATACGGCCAACCGACTTATTACTACTTTGGACTTATTACCAAGAAAATCCCGGATTCAATACGAAATTGCATATAATACGTTTTCAAAGTGGTGTGAAGAAAAAGACATTCCTGGAAAATATACTGAACATGTATTTTGAGGAGAAATCGAAGGTTTGGAAATCTTCATCTCTATGGTCTAATTATTCGATGATTACAAATAAATAGCGACGTAGACGTCAGCATTTTAAGCTCATTGCGTTTCTGAAGCGTCAAGGTGAAGGTTATCAACCCAAAAAATCAAACCAGAGACCAAATTGAACAGTTTTTGAAGTGAAAACCGGATGACGAGTATCTTATGATGAAAGTAGCTACTATTTTGGTACTATTTGGTACCTGCCGTAGAGAGGAGCTTTGCCAGTTGACTCTCGACAACTTGGAAATTCCCTTTCAGTTCAATATTGGTTAAGATATCAGAAATTTCCTGCTACTATTGCTGAATTTCTGCAATTTCCAAATTCTAACCTCCATACTGGACACTATTTTCGGCGTTCGTTGGCAAGCTTACTAGTGGATAGTGGAGCAAATTTAACGACAATTAAACGGCATGGGGGATGGAAACCTTCAACAGTCACCGAGGGATACATCGAAGATTCGTTGGAAAGTAAAAAAAACCCGAAAACTGCTTTCAGTGCCATAAATATCAACAGATTCTGCTCAAACGTCAACTAGGAATGCGGTTGGTTGTTTCAGTTATTATGGAAGGATTTAATTTTTCAAATTGCGTGAATTGTAGTATAAGTATTGATGCTAATAAAAAATACAAATTAAATGTATTGCAAATTTACTGTCACAATTTGACATTTACTTTAAGGCAATGGCTTTATTTTAAGGCAATGGTGCCTTAAAGCAATATTTTTAATACTACAAGGGGTGTTAAAAAATTTTAACATGTTTGTAGAAAAAAAATTATTTGATTATATTAAATCCATTGTTTTGTCTATTAAAAACTAGTTTTATGATTTTTATTGATATATGTATTATATGCAGACTATACTTTTGATAGTGTTTAAGTGTAACTTCAATATACATATATGAGACAACAACCAAAGAACTTTATTGTTTAATTATTAAATGTGTTTAACTTAAAGTCTGTTTCTTGGAATATTTCATAAAATTTTCAAATTTATTGGTATAATGAATTTTTAAGCATTACTAATATATTTTTTAAATTTTCATAAAGCATGATTTGTTCAATTCTGAAAGAAACACCTTATGTATCTAAAACTGATTGAAACCAGACAAAAATTCATTTTAATTTGTCTGGCAGTTTGCTGCGATATTTTCATCAATAAATGAGTTTTTACCTATTTCAGTTCTTGAATTACAAAAATGTTGTATTATAACTTTTTATATTCTTAAATAGTGAATGTTTTTAAATATATCTAAATGTTTTTGGTTTGTTTATCTACAATTTTATTTTGATTTGTATTTTGATGACAATTATTTATTATTATTATTATTAGAGTTAAATTTTACAAAAATATAATACTACTATTGAATATTAATGGATCTTTAAATAAATAAGTAAATAAATAAATATAAGAACAATTTTTATTGATCAAACGATAAAAATATTCGCAAAAAATATTTTACAAAACATTAATATTCCATATCAATAAATAAGTAAAAAATAGTTTACTTACATGTGGCACGTTTGGTATGGTAGAGTACGATACAAATGATACCAGCAATTTTGAGCAACATTGTGAAAAAAAAACGTTGCTCTGAGTAAACTGATTCTTCAAACACAAACTTAGTTTTGATCCGTCTGAAGGAAGAGCATGCTTTTTATTGTCCTACTGGCTAATAGATTGTGACGTAAAATTAGATAATTTTGATCGTATGAACGGACGATCCTTGATGACGGAAAACCAGTCATTGCACAAATTGTGGTAGTAGCGGAATATTTTCTTCTAGTCGTAAGAATGCGTCAGATTCATTCATAAATGCAATCTTACGCGAAGGTGCTACTATCTTAATACTATCTGTGGCCATGGTTTTACTTAATGTGAATTAAATCAAGATGTCAGAAACATGTATTAATTAATATTGCAAGAATGACGCAATATTGTTTTTATTTTGTTTCAGTTTCAATTTTAGAGATCTGTATTCCACGTTTTCCCTCCTTTTTCAAAAAAGACACCCTTTACATCAAATTTTAATCCATCCACATCCTTTTTGATTTGCCAAATTGAATACAATTTTAAGTCTCGAATTCTTTGAATACTTTTTTTTATCATATGATGGATTTTTGCTCGTATCATTTAAGAAAAACTATATAGATTGAAATAATAATCTCTAGATTAAACGAAAATATAATATGAAAAAATGATTTTGATTGTTCCCACAATACGATTTAATTAATTTATTTTTTCAAAAAAACATGAAGGTGTGTAGGATATTATATTTATAAAATAAATAGTGTAAAATAGTTATTCATACCCTTATAGAAGCAAAGAAAAGAAACATATATTGTAGGTGCATGTACCTACTGTACTATATACTGTAAGCTATAAAAGATACGAAAACACCTAAATTATGGCAAAGTAACACTTTTGAAAATGTTTAGAAAAAATTTTTAAGATTGGTCTTAACTTTTTTTATTTGAGGAATTTCTTGAAACAAATTATACCTTCTCGTTGCCACTATTTTTATTTTCTAAAAAATATCGTTTTTGAATTCGATGTTTCAATTCTTTGGGTTTGTCACTTAATTTTTTTTATGTTTAGGTTCAGATTTTAAAACAGCTCATCTTTCTGAAAACAGACATGCACAACGCATGTTGCGATGTAAAATAGTAAATCAAACAACAAAATTTCAGTAATAAATTAATGGAGAATGTGTTACGTCAGCAAGTGTTAAGTCCTGTACAAACTTATAACAGAACCTTGTTGCATAACTTCGTCTAGTATAGGGTAAAAGTATAGGTCATGATACGCACAAAACAAAAAACAACTAGGCATGTCTTCAGTAATTAAGAAAGTTAACACCATGGGGAAAATGCATGATTTTTCCACACACGTACAGAAGAAAAATGTATTATTTTAATCGAATTGGCGTTTGCCCTTGACAATTTTGGGGATAAGTCCAAAAACGGTATTTAAAAATTTATTCCACGCCCTAATAAAGCGGTCGCCACCACAGTGAAGACGTGTGAAAGAAGTATTGCATTACCGTGCAAAAAATGTGGTGTAACGTATTGAAGCGCCACGAAAGGCAACATTGCAACATTGTGAACACCATTTTAATGTAAATTTAATTGGAAATACCTAAGTAGGCAGCTTTAAGTTCATCTATTAAAATTTGAATTTGTAAAGAATCAATTCAATTTTTCTAGTAATCTACCAGAATGTGTACAGGACGTTTATGGTATTCAACATTCCGATTCCAAAATCATGATCTATATTGCTGGCGTAATTTTCACGACCGGATCTATATTGTAAACAAAGAAATTAGTTACGTTTAACAATACCGTAAGTTCACCACATCACCACTAATACCCACCCACCACCATATGCAAAAACACAAGAAACAAACGTCTGTGTACAACACGAATACAGTAAAATATAAACCCTGCTGAACGGCGTGTGACGTCACACCAATGATATCCCATTTTCGTCCATTTACTGTCTATGGCAATTTATTAATGGTAATATTTTAATTATAACATAATTATTGCCGTCAAACACATGTTTTGACATTTCAATACGTTTGAAAGATTACCCTGTAATGCATTTCAAGCCAATATAAAATTCACTCAACTTCCCCATTTGACATAATGTTACAACGTATTTGTTATTTTTGCTTTTTAACTTTACGTAACATTTGATAATATTGCAGTAGCATACATGTCTGTTTTTAGAAAGAGGCGCTTTTAAAATTGTAATAAATCATCAGTCCTTATTTTAAAAAATTAAGTTGATGATGGGCTTTAAGGATCGAAATGTCAAACAAAATCTGATACTTTTTTCTACTTTGTAGAAATGAAGAAGAGGCTATGACAAAATGCAATTAGTACAAAAATTTTCACAGGTTATTGTTAAATTGTAAATTTTATTTGCATCTCTGCCACTTGTAAAAATAAAGTTAAACATTAATTAAGTCACCCAAAAATTTACTTTAATAGAGAAATCTTGTAAATTGTAAATCTAAATTTTATATTACTCATTTCTAAGTTACACTGATAAAAATGATTGTACATTTACATGTTGTTCACATCATACAAATAACAAATCCATACCGTATTGTAAAAATCTCTATATGAATACCATATATTTACATATATTATGTAAAATCACATAATTTTTTTCTAAAGATGCATAATGTCGTAAAATGACATGTACAAAAACACGGTTTTACTATGAAAAAATGCATATTTAAAAGTACTAATTTTCTATTACAGTTGTAACATTACATTCTGGTGTGTTATTTCACAATATTAACCTAGACAATTAATAACCAACAATCCACTGTGTACTATCGCTAATAATTTTTATCAGCATATTTCTATTTCTTTTAAAATAAAAGAATTAAATGTTCTCTTTATTATACAAAATAAATAACAAGAAAATAAATAACAGTTGTAGGTCGTATCTCCATAAAGAAATAAATAAAAATTTCTCATACCCATGTATCTGTCTGATCATATGGGTAAGGCGTCAAGGCCATTTGCTCAAAAATTTAATAAAAATAAAATACAAAAACAGTCATTCAGTTTTCTTATTTTGTTAATAAATATTAATTAATACAAATTTCATTATACAGGGTGTCCCAAAATAGAAGGCCATGCCATTAACCACATATTCTTTGGACAAAAATAATACGACTTTTCTTATGTCATTTTCTATTTGGGCGCCAATATACAGGGTGTTAAAGTAACATTTTGAAAAACTATTTTTGTTAATAATCCCATTGTTTTGTAAGATACACATACTCTTATTCCGGCATACTTTTCATGTAAAGTACCATTTATTCCTTCCAATTATTTCTGAGTACGCCTATGCAGCTTTTTCTTGAAATATCAAATGTAGAATTTTCTTCTGATCATTTTATCTCTTTTGAAATTTTTTGTTTAAATGCTCCGTTTTGAATAAAAACGGCAATTTGTAGTGCCCATAAATCTATCACTCACTTTTCAAGTAAAACTGAAATTTTGTGGATATGCTTATTATTACAATATCTTGGCAACTTAGCAAATCGTAATACTTACTGAAGGAATAATTGCTAATTAAAACAGAATGGATAATTTTAAATTTTATAAAATTAGAAATACTTATTAATAATATGGCATTAAAATCTATAATATAGTTCTCTTATCAACCAAAAAATAATAGTCTTGTTATCTGAATAACATTAAATAAAATAATTAATTAATTACTACTAATTTAACAAACCTTCTACTTGCCCACCCTCCTCATTAACACATGTACGTGCCCGTTTAAGTAGCAAAAACCTTATCTTTTGAAAGATATTCTCTTTTTGTTTTAATTAGCAAATATTCATTCAGTAAGTATTACGATTTGCTAAGTTGCCAAGGTATTGTAATTACAGGTATATACACAAAATTTCAGTTTCTCTAGAAAATGGTAGTGAATGATAGATTTATGGTCACTACAAATTGCCGTTTTTCTATAAAACGAACCATTTGAACAAAAAATTACACAAGAGGTAAAATGATCAGAAGAAAATTCTAGGTTTGATATTTCAAGAAAAAGCTGCATAGGCGTACTTATAAATAATTGGAGGGGATAAAGGGTACTGCATCCCTCAGTTACCTCCATTCGCCTTTCAATTTTTTTCTCCAAAATTACACGATAAGTATGCCGCAATAGTACGTGCAAAATTTCAAGTGTGTATCTTATAAAACAATGGTATTATTAACAAAAACAGTTTTTTAAAATATAACTTTAACACTCTGTATATTGAAACAGATACGTTCAAATAAAAATGGCATAAGGAAAGTCGCATTATTTTTGTCCAAAGAATAGGTGGTTAATGGTATGGCCTTCTATTTTGGGACACTCTGTATATTGTTGTCATTTGAGTAATTATCTCCATTACCCTCTCGGATGCTCCAATGTGTTGAAAGGCTATTTTCAGCCCTTACAGTTGAGTTAATTTAATGATTAAATTTATTTTTGTTAAAATGCCCATATACAAATTTTCAATATCTTCTGAAATACGAAAATTTGCACAATATTATGTTGCTAATATGCAGTAGTCTTTGTTTCTAAAGAATGTAATATTAATCACTTCCTTGGCTGTGCTTAAAGCTTACTCATGAAAGTAATATGTAAATAAATTCCAAAAAATGGAAGTACGGCTCATTTGATTTAATGTTCCAATCGAATAAAACAAAAAGTAAATATGTTATTAATTCTATCCACACCTTAGCCTTACTTAAGATTAGAAGAATTTTTCTCAAATTAATTACGTCACCGGTTCTTTGTTTCCAATTACACAAGATTTAAAATAACGTTAGCATTCCGTTTTTAAACTTAGCCGTTGTGTCTGAGAAATTAAAAAAATATAAAATAAAATGCATTATACGTCAGACTATACTTTGTCTTTCCTGATAAATTTCAAGTCGATTACGTACAGTTATTTAATATTAGTAAGATTTTTACTCTTCTGACTTATTTAGAAATACCCACCTAATGTGAATGAATGCAATAATTTAGCTAGTGGATCATACGTACTACTTATGACACGATTATGTAAAACAACAACAGATCTTGCCAGGCATTAAAATTATTCTTAGAATGTACAGTACGTAAACACTTTCAGAATAAAATACGATGTGGTTAAAACTGCTTCATTATGTACAACCTTTTTTTTATCATAATGTCATCCTTGGTCTGCATTTAGGAAATTCTAATATATTTAAATATAGGTTTTGTAATATTTAAAGGTTTTCTTTATATGTTTTTAGGTATTAACAATATTGTGTGAAACTAACTACTCTGCGGACTAAAGGACCGACCAGCGTTGAATTACACCCATAATATCTCCCCATATATTCTTTATTATTAGCTTTTGTAACATTTTTTACTGTATTAGCAAGGCATTTTAAGCTAATATAAATCAAATCTTCTACAATTGCTATCAATGAAGCCATATGTATGCTATCTAATACCAAACATCTAGGTATGCTAATGAACAATTCCACAGATAAAGCTCTATTCAATATTTATCTAAAAAAATAAATCTAGCTAACTTTACTAACCTGTTTTTATATATTTTTAGGTATTAATAATATTGTGTGAAACTAACTACTCAGTGGACAAAAGCCCCAACCTGCGTTGAATTACACCCACAATATCTACCCATATATTCCTTATTATTAGCTTTTGTAACATTTTTTTACTGTTTTAGAAAGGTATTTTAAGCTAATATAAATCAATGTGGAATTGTTCATTAGCATACCTAGATGTTTGGTATCAGAGAACATACATATGACTTCATTGATAGGAATTGTAGGAGATTTGATTTATATTAGCTTAAAATATTTACTAACCTGGTTTAATGAAAACACTATAAATATCTAAGTTCACTTTTGAAACTGTGGGAACTCGAAAAAATAATATATGGGTAGATATTGTGGGTGTAATTCAACGCTGGTCGGGGCTTTAGTTCGCAGAGTAGTTAGTTTCACACAATATTGTTAATACCTAAAAACATATATAAAAACGATTACATAAAGGGTAAACATTATTTAAGTAGGTATTTGTCATGTTTAATTTAAAATTCATTGACAGGTTAAAGACACTTGAGACATTGTCGATATTTAATTTCAAATAATATTAATATTTTGATATAATAATTTTTATAGTTAGATATTTGACTCAACTTAAAGGAGGCCACCTGAAGAAGCAATTCTAAAAATGCAGAAATAGGTAAGATCTCATCTATTGTGGTTGAAATTTCGAATTCCCACAGTTTCAAAAGTGAACTTAGATATTTATAGAGTGTTTTCATTAACCCAGGTTAGTAAATTAATTTTGTCAGATAATTATTGAATAGAGCTTTGTCTGTGGAATTGTTCATTAGCATATCTAGATGTTTGGTATCAGAGAGCATACATATGACTACATTGATAGGAATTGTAGGACATTTGATTTATATTAGCTTAAAATACCTTTCTAGTAATAACAGTCACAGTATTATGCTGTTACAGTATGGCCCATTACTTACGCAACAATTTGACTTTACTTTTAGATAAATTGCATGCATCATGAAATTTAGATGCGTTTTTCTCAGAAACCATTGCTTCTAGCGGCATCAGCAAGGTGTATCTTTTTTAACTAGAAAAGGTAGGGAAGAAAATTTTTCCGGTCCAAAATGAGATACAGTGTAGCACAAAAAAGTCGTCTGCCCTTTAGCAGATACACCAAAATCATCCACATGTTACATATATACCAAATTTCATAAAATACGGTCGATGCGATCGAAAAATAATAAAGAAAATGTGATTTAGTTTTTCAACTTTGACACCCTGTAGATCGAAAAGAAGCAACATTCGGATAAGGAATATTTGGATTAATCGCTCTATTTTGAGGTCAGCAACATGCCCTTAAGCTCTGTCCTATTATTAATGACTCTATATATTTTATTTGCTATTCATTTATAAATATATACGATAGATATTAAATTTCGATTACAAAAAATCCTCATTAATTTGTCGTAAGCTTTGGAAGCGCTACCGTGACTACCTCTGTTACCAAGTACCAAGTTTATTGCCAGAAAACTCATCTTCACTCATCAAGGCACGAGCGTAAATATATCGACTTCAAAAACTGGGAGAAGAAAATTGATGTGACTGGGGTAACACAAGATGTTCGGTTGGTTTACATGAATCAACTAGGTATCTGATAGATTCACTCTGAATACATTTAGGGCAAAATGGTCTATGTTAAAATGTTAGAAACTAAGAAAAATGTTCAAGTTCGCGTTTTGATGAATTGACGTTTATATTTGAGTAACAAATAAAAGTTTTTGCAATATTAGGGCAGCTTTTCAAACTAGTAATACATTATGAATAATTTTACCAAAAACTGGACCAAATGCCTAATGAAATATAAAATTTAGAAAACTGCTTCTATAGTATACCATGTGACTTCTATACCATTAAATGTTAGAATTGTAAAACAGAGATTATACTGGAAAGAAAGAATTTTAGGAAAAGAAAGTAATTCAGTAAAGAGGAAATTAAAAGAATCTGCGTTTATTGTAGCAACAAATGCCACAAATAAATAATTACAAACAAGATTTTAATATTTTACTGATTCCTAGATTTAGGAACCATATATGGTTAATTTTTAAGTTCTTCGTCTCCTAATACTGGTACTTAGTATCTTTCGTACCAATAAACTATTTTTATGGAGACTATTAATGGAGAAGACAAAATTCACTACAATGCAGTTTTACCACTTGGGCAGTTACCCGAAGTTGCACAGCAGGAGTATAATAATGATAGTTTTCCTGTAATTTTTTTATCAAATGCTCCTTTGAGGAAATAAAGGCTGTTAATGTTTCCAAAGTAAAATATTTGAACACTTGTTATAAAATATATTATAATTATATAAACAGTTTGTTAATATTTCAAGAATATATAATTCTTTCATTATATCTTTTTTATAAAAAATCGTTATTTATGCAACAAGTACAAAAAGTGTTTATTGCACGCGACATGAAATTGTTCAACGAAGCCGTCAGGCCGAGTAGGACAACACCTCGAGTGCAATAAACACTTTTTGTACGAGTTGCATACAATATTTTTTCTACGTTCATGCAAAAACCAAGAAATGTTTTATTTAGATGGCACTAAGTGTAGGAAAATATGGCCTCGATTTGAATCTTTATATTTGTCATGATGACAAAACGCTGTAGTATAATGACAGATAAATGCAATAAACATTTTATTGCACTAGTGCAAGAAAGAACCACTTTTTCCACTAAATATAGTTCAATAAAGTTTTGTTTTTTGCATGAACGTAGAAAAAAATCTTTAGATATGAACCTCTTTGGATTTGGATTACGAATCACAAAAAAAAATCAATAATAAATATACATAATAAATCATCACAAACAAGCCAAAATAATCTAACTTCACACGGGGCGACATATAAAACAGTAGTACCGAATTATTTGTAGTCTGTGTTAAGAAAATCATGTACTGTATAAAAACAGTATTGGATTAGATGCCTCTTAATTACAGTTTTAAAACATTTCAAATTTAACAATTTGACAGCAGTTGGCAATTTATTGTAAAGTCCAACATTAAGAGAATTGGATTGCTACCTTGGAAGTCGGAAGCGATCCGCTCTAATTGCATTAGAATTTCTTGTGTTATATATGTGAATGTCTGACTGAAGATAAAAATTATTAATATTTTTATGTATTTCAGTTAATATAGGCAAGGTAAAGGCAAGATTCCAAAATTAATAAAATGTGGTTGACAATGCTGTCTGCTGCTCAGTCTAGCTAGAACTCTAATAGCCTTTTTCTGCAATGAAAAAATCTTACCCGACTGGCCAGAGTTACCCCATAAAAATGCCGCATAACACAAACGGGAATGAAAAAATGTAAAATAGGAAGAAATCAAAGTTTCGAGACCAATTACAGGTAATAAAAAAATAGTACTCGCGGGTGACTTCAAAAGACTGCCGACATGACCTGTCCAATTTAGACCATCATCCAAAACTATACCTAGCAGCTTTACTTGTTCACCTTTCACATTTGCTCGGTTTAAAGAAATGGTAAGACTCTGGGTTTTTTCAACATTTACTGTGAGTTTGTTAAACGAATACCACTGCTCTGCTTGTTTAGCTAGTTGATTTAAAAGCTTATTTAACTGAAAAAGGTCTCTGTGTGATATCAGCAAAGTAGTATCGTCAGCAAATAATATACATTTATTAGGTAATAAAAAGTAATGAAGATCATTAATAAATATCAAAAACAGAATTGTCCCTAAAATGGATCCCTGTGGCACACCATGCTGATTCACTTTAAATTCGGACACGTTATTATTAATTATAACACATTGAGATCTCTCCATTAGGTATGACTTTAAAAAATAATAATACAAGAATAACAAACTGTAATAACTGAATTACTTAATAATTTCAGTGCGAAATAAAAAAGTTCGAATCATTTCTGCCAATAATAATAGTTTTGTTAATGAAGCGGTTTCATAATTTAATTCGGTAAGTTATCAGAGTGCGGTTGTACACTAATTGTATCATAATGATATGTTTTAATTTTAGCAGTTTTAGTGATTCAAATGAGACCTTACAGGAAGCATTTTCTAAACTCAGATAAACACGGATTACGATAAATATTGAACGTAAGTGTATCTGAGCTTTCCTCGTAATTGTTTATTGATAAATTATTTAAAGCCGTCACCACAGGGTCTGAAAACCACAATGCACGCATTTATTCTATATTTTATTTTAGGAATAGCTATACAGAATGAGTAACTAGTAACCATTTTACGTGGTAAAATATTGTTCATTATTTGAATATAATTTCTAATCAAGCGACTGTGAGGACCATTGTGTTTCTAATAATAATTGCAACTATCTTCTTTGAGCATATTGCTAATTTAAATTTTATTCCTCCTGAAAACTAAAGGAGTTATTTACTAGGTACTGTAAAGTAAAATGGCGTTATCATAACTGTCTCCATGGCATTCCATTATTTATGTCAAAGTAATGATTTTAAATAATCCAAGACATTTGCTAGTTGTTTGAACTTGTGACAAGGATTAGGAAAATAATTTAGAAAGCGTTCTTACTGTTGACTGAGATAAGAAATCATGCAAAATTGGTGTAACCTAATTACATGTTTCTATATTTAACATAAAGTTGTAAATTTTAATAAATTATAGACACATAATAGGATTTAGAATGTATAATACAATATAAATACTTGACTTACAGGTATATGGGGGATTTCAGAACAATTAAAACTTCGCTTTTGAACCTAGACAGACTGGCATCAAAAATGCCAAAAGCAAGTTGACCCTGATAGTGATTATATGTGGACATTATAACTCCTGTTAAAGACTGATTCTGAGCTAGTAGGACGAATTCGGCGATCTGGCACATAAAAATTAGGCTGAGCTAATAAGTAACTTGTGTTTAACTTACAACTTAAAACTTTATACAAAAATGTTAGCATGCTTATAATGCACAAAACCTGGACTGACATTGTATTTCTTAAAATACAAATATTTGACAAACTTATTCTGTATTGTATCTATCTGCTTAATTTGATTTTGCTTTGATGGACACCATAAAATGGAGCAATATTCTAGCTTAGAACGTACAAAACTTTATATAAATTAGATATAGAATTTATATATTTAAAATTATAAGTAGTACGCCTTACAAAACCTAACATTTTATTAGCTTCTTTACAAATATTATTAATATGTATATCAAATTTGTAATTGTTCTGGAAAGTGACAGCTAAGTCCTTTATTTGAATACATCTGTTTATAATTTGATCATTGATAAGGTAATTAAATTCTTTTGGTTTACCAGCAAGCGTATAACACGATGTAACATTTCCTAAAATTTAGATATAACTTATTCTTTTGTGTTCAATCATAAACAACATCCAAATCCACTTGCAGAATTTGACAGTAACTCATATTATTTATCTGCCTGTACCTATATTTTAACATCATCAGCATCATTAATAAAAATCAATAAAAACAATGGACCAAGATTGGATCCCTGGGGTACACTATATAATTTAGCTACTGCATTAATTAAAGCAATCGGTCTATAATTACTAACGAGATTTTTGTTATATTTTTTGTATATAGGTGTTAATTTGGCTCTGGTTTTTGAAAAATTAAAAGGCTTGGATACAATAAAAAGTCTTTACAAGCTTTGATAATGTAACATGGAATATTATCTGGCCCAGAAGAAGAAGTTTGGGTTTTAATTTTTTAAATGCCCTCTCCACATCCTCGATATAAATTTTATGAAAAGTGCAAGCAATCAGTTTTAGCCAATGTGTTATATTGTCTTGCAAAAACAAGACAGGATTTTCTTTAAATTGTTGCTCTTGCTCGATCTGGCAAAATGTCTTGCCGCAATTTTGTAATTTACTTTTATTATGAATTTGGTAACAGTGGTGATTTCTCTCGGTCGGCTACTGTCTCGCTCGAAGCTCACACGTAACGATCGAAATGGTCGATCGTCGACAGTAGTCGATTGGTACTTAGACGTTGTAACGATTCTATTTAATTAATACGGTGCTAGATACAATTAACCCCACATCTAAGTATTTTAAGTCGACTATTTTGTTATTTGTATGTGGAAAGTGAAATAAATCACATAATTATAGTTCGCTGTTAATTGGCGTCGCGCAACTAATAAAGATATCTTCGACAAGCGAAGTTTCTATATGTTTTAAAATGCCTGTCCTATCTTTTCTACAATATTATTTTCATCTTCAACAAATTTCAACTCTCTTAAAACCCGTTATTAATTAATTCTCCTAATTCCCACCTTTGGATGTGGATAAGGCTTCCGTTAGTAGGTTGGTATTTCTAATATTATGGTTAATTATTAGATTGGTATCTTTTCAATTTACCTCTAAATGTTTTTTTTTAAACAACATTGAGTCTATTGGAAAAATCAGTTAGTTTTACTGCTTTTAAATGGTGTCCGATATATTGGCCAAAACGTTTTGCAGTAATTGTAACCACCCTTATTGGCATTTGAGTTGAATTTGTGACAAATTATTTTACTTTTGGTGTTGGTTATTGATTTACCAAAAGTATAGCCTTTCTGGGATTTTTGTGTTGTCCACTCCACTTTTGCAGATGGAGAAGTTTTCTTCGTCTACGATACCATCTAGGAGAATATCGTTCTACCACCTTCTAACTCAAGAAAACCCTCTATAAAGGAGGTAGGTACTTCAGACTAATTTTTTAGTTTACCCTGCTGTTCTTGAGTTAATTAACACACTTTATTTGCATCTTTAGGGTTTTTTTAAGGGGTTCTGTCATCCACGCAAATAACGCCTGCTTTAGGTGCTACGTAATCTCCCTCGAGGACCACTTCTACCATACCAACCGATGGGAGCTTAGGATCTGCCATTTTCTTCCACAGTCCTTCATCACGTAGAGAAATACGTTGATTTCACCCCTCGAGTGGGATTTCACCTACCCTAGACTCAGCTGGACTTTCCGGAATCTGCTACTCTTGATGTTGGTCAGATAAATGAAAGTTGTGCAATTTTTCTTGTTAAATATTATATATTACCGTTTTTTTTTTCGATCATTAAACTCAACCCTCCACTGTTAAGCAACAAATATTGCTTGAGAACAAATAGATTTAATATATGTTAGTACTTACATTAATTTTAGCAATACTTGGTATACTAGGTAAATTTGTATATATATATATATATATATATATATATATATATATATATATATATATATATATATATATATATATAAATAATAAGTAGAGAAACGACTTTTACCAGCTGTACACCAAATCGTGGATATCCATTTATTGGTAATATAACGATAATTGTTATTATTTTCGCTAATACTTTTAGCTTTTTGTTAGATGTGTCTCTACAAGTAAATTTGGCATAAACTTATTTGCAACTATTTAACTTAATATACTGATTCCCTCTCTTAAAGTTGTATATTTGAATATTTTCTTCCCACTCTGATTCTGAGAACACATCAAAAAGAAAAAGGAAAATTATTAGGTTTTGGGTATTATCCGTCAATTGTTTTATTTTTGGGGAACTCTTTTTTGGTTAATCAAACCACATGGCGCCCTATTTCATAAAATCTTAGTTTATTACCTTTAAAATTTTAAAAAGGCACTGCCCTCTTGGTTTGAATTTGTTACCCGCGAAGTCAAAAGAAAGATATGACAAGCAATCCTCCCATTTTATTGATTGGTGTACTAAAAAGGTAAAATCAACAAAAGAGAAAGTATTTTTGCATATTTTTTATAAATATCCAAATCCTGGAAAGCAAACGTTATGATACAGTTAAACAACAGTTTTGATTTCTGCTATAATTTTTTTCAATATTTTCTCTCCAATGTGTACAACCCGTTCGTCAACAATCGTATTAGAAATATACCACGGTGTTCTCCGACCAGCATCAATTCTATATTGTAATGTGCCTAGTTAAAAGTGACTCAAATTTAGCGATCAATTCCCTATGAAATTTCCGTTTCTGAAGGAGCAAAATGTTCAGTATGCTCACGTAAAACTAGACCTCGCGAAATTAAAAACTTAACAGTTACTACAACTTCAACAAACACGTTTTTCTAATACTTCATTTCTTCTTTGAATGGGGAATGAGTTGAGTATCAATTATTCTTAAAACCTGAGATCGGTCAAAGAAGACATCGACGCATTTTCTGTGTTCTATGCTTCGAAAATGTTTCCCTACTCCATATTTCTTCTGTTGGAAAATTCAATAGAAGTGATTTTCCCAGTACTGCTAAACAGTTTATTGATGAACAAAATACTGTCCTAGTGAAAGCTGAATATACCAGTCAGGATTGATGAATAATTTCGTTATTTACAACTACTCTTTGACATATTCATTTGGAACATAATCTATTTTTATCAGGGTAGTGTCTCAATGAAGCTGAAAAGTCTAATTCGGGATTTACACTCAGTAGCTGCAATCTATCAAAATTTGCCACTCCTAAAACTGGGCCACATTAGTGTGACGTCACAGTAGTATGCAACATGGTGGTACATGGTGTCATAAGATATTTAATTTTAATCAAGTGCTATTATAATGACCTCTATGAAACCTATATTTAAGGGTCAAATTATCTGACTGAAAACGACACTGGAATTTGATTTATTTTTCTGTTAATAAAACTATTTAATAGATTTCTTCACTTGAATTCGATAGAAGAATGTTATTTGCTAATGTTGGACCAACTATTCCAAAGCATTTTTCTCTTTAAATGTTTTAAATAAATTTTAAAAATATGTTCTTGCTCCACCAATAGCAAAACAGAATTAAGCTCAATTTAGCAACTAATTTCATTTGATTTATCTATCATCTGTCAGAAAACTTCAACTTGCAAATTTTTAAATTGAGATTATGTTGTTTTTGTGTGTTTTTTAGTGTTAAATCTTGTATAAGTGAGTTTATCAATGCTTTTAAATGGTTTATGGTATTGAATATATGGTTGGAAACGCCAATTTTTATGTGTTTAGTTCAAATAAAGTTAAGCGTATATTCACATTCAAATTAGTAGAACTGTTGTTCAAGTAATATATGATAACTTATATTAAAATCCAGACTGATCAAAATGCTGATGATATTTCTTAAATAAGTATGGTAATTGAATAAGAAAAGGAAATAATGGGTGTTATTTTGTTGATTTGATTTTGACCCTTAAGTCACCTTCTCTTCAGGTCAAATTTTACAGGCAAATTTTTGCGCCAATTTTCTTATGACACTTGCAACGTAGGTTGCCTAATTTGTGACGTCACGACTAATGCGGTCTATTCGCTGCCCTAAACCTGGACTTGTTAGATCTCTGAATTGATATGCCACTGTTGATATTAAAAAATGTCAACCATCAACATTCTTTATATATTCTTGCACCTCAATTTTGCAGCAATCTTGCTGGAGGATAATGAATGATAGTATATGGGACATTTTATTTAAAAAACGCAAATACATTTGTAAAATTTAATAGCACAATAAATAAAATGTAATGTATTCGTGTACAAAATGATTTAACAAGGGAAGCGCATAATCTCTATAAGAGTTTCAAATACAGGCTCAGTTCTAAATCAGATACTTATGTCTAAAGTTATATATTATTTTAGTTTAAAGCATTACAAGACAAATTTTAAAATACTTATCAAATTACCATTCAAACGTGTATACAGGGTATCCTGACTCAGTGGGACAATACTTCAAGAACAACTTGAGGTAAATTACATAAATATTTTGAACGATTCTGCCAACAAACAAAGCATGGTAAAAAATAAACCACTGTTTAACGTCTTGAAATTTATTTAAAGATGTGGAGTGACCTAACGTAAAGCACATTTCAATAATAAGGACCGATCTTATACAAAGGGTTAACTATGACTAAGTACAAAGATTTTAAGAGGGGATAGAGAAAAATAAAAATCGGAATCGTACATTAAAAAATTTTTCAAACTTTATAAAGCCAAAATTTTGTTTTAGAAATTATATTAAATTCCTGTTTATCGCCGAGTAGTTGTTCCCTGCAGTATCATGGAGCGTCGCCCAAGGCGAGAAGGTCTGCGTTTTAATGCCTGCTGCAATTAGATCGCTTCCTGCAAGACGAGCCGCTTAGGCCGAGTAGGAAGTAGCAAGCCACTTATATCTCACCGCTCTTCATTCCTTCTTCTGGAATTGTAACTAGTTTTGTACTGAGAGTTTCAAGTTCCTCGAATGTTGAGGTGTAGAAAGAGGTGGTTTACTGGTTAAGGATGAAATAGTGTTTTCTATAAATTCAAATAATTTTAAATATTTAAAAACTGAATAATATAGGATTTAGCAAATAACAGGAATGTTATCTTATGCTACCTGTGAATATTCAAAAGTACCGAAGTGAAATGAACACATAACGGCAGAAAGCGTTATAACCAACAAATTTTTAGGTACAAAAATCTTTCAAAATACGTATTTTTTAAATTTAACTGTAGATGTCAATATTGCTATAACTTGAGAATTTAAATACTAAAAGTGAATAAACAATCGAGGATCAATTTTTGATATTACATTTATTCTACATGTTTTATTTTTGGAAATTTCTGTGCCTATAAACACCACAAATTAGATTATTTTACAAGGAGAAATACGGCGACCTTAAAATTATAGAGCAGATGACCGTTTACCTCCCATTTTAATTGTTGATTGTTCAAGCAACTATATGCAGACGTGAGTTAATGTCAAGCTGAACAATCATATCATTATTCTCCTCATGCCAAGAACTGATTCAATCATTCGAGGAAGCTATTGGGAACTTCAGTGCAAAACTGGTTGCAGTCCTAAACGGTGGATTTCTATGTGGATATTTCGTAAATGGATTACCATATCAAAAGTGCTTGGAACGACACGATGACTATGTAAAAGATAGCCTGACTATTTATATGTATTTTGAACCATTTCTACTTTTCTCATTTGTTGCCTTTGCTTTAAAAATGCGTTGTAAAAATAAAGGATATTATAATCGTTTTCGGAAGGCAAAGTGGGCAATAAAACTCTAGATGTAAATTGCCAGGGTCGGATGGGAAATTTTCCCATTATCAATGATAGTAAAAATTTTGGATATACTCCAAAACTAACACATGTTTCCTACTTTGCTTGTTCAAAACCCTGTTCAACCGTCTATTTTTGACAAGTACATCTTATTGGGCATTCTTCTCTAGTGTAGGTAATTTCTCCGTAACGTTAGTCGTATCGATTAAGAGGCGTCCCTGAGCATAACTTGGCCTTCTAAAAACGATTGTATTATAAACGAGTTGACTTGATCTTGACTGAAGTATGGCCTATTTCCTTAAGGAACCCTATATTAGATTTTACATTTGTCATTAAATCTGTTACAGTTTATGCCTATGTTATCAGTTCAATTAGTATTATAGTCTATGGCAGTCTTTGTGAAGCTCATGGCGTAATATTGTCTAAGATCCAGTCCATGTAGTAATCTATTCTAGTGTAGACTCCTGGGAAATTTTCCAGTCCACACTCTCTTGGTCCAAACGACACTAGTCCCTGCTGTACATATCGAGCCTCGTTATTTAAATAAATGGCTGTATGCATAGGGCCGCCACTATCTCCTGAACAAGAATCTTGCCGTTTCTTCCCTCCAGCGCAAATTTGTTTAGGAGTTATTTGAACGTTGATTTGCTTCTTGTAGAAGGTCTGGCACTGTTCTCGGCCTACTACTTCTATAACCACTTTCTGCAGAATAGAACTGGCTCGGCCTGTAATACAATAGCACTGTTTTAGTTGATGTAATAGATTGAGCAAACATTAGGTTTATTCCTGCAGTAGCCAAAACCGCTGGAACTGTTAGAAATATTCGACTAGTCAAGTTGAGGACGAGTTGCCACTGAATTTAACACAAGAAATAGTTGAATGGATATTTATGACAGTTTCCAATCATTTATAGTTGCTGCAGGAATAAACCTATTGCTGCATAACTATTGAACAACAAGTATACACAGTAAGTATATTTATGGTCCAATATCTCTGTATCTAAAGATACTTTTTTTCTAAAGATACACAAATATGTGTGCATGTATCTAAAGATATTGGACATTGGAATACTCGTATTGCTAAATAGTTGAACAACAGTTGCTGAGTTGTTGCTGAACTGTTATACCGTGTTTGGTCTGGAGGCGATAGTTCCAAAGGAATAAGGCTTAAAATGCGTGAACAGAGTACATAATTCTGAATATACGAACGTATATCACATGCGATCTATAATTCTAACAAAAATTGTAATTTTCTATTATTCAAGAACCCCGAATTCTTAAAATAGTATTTACTACAAAGACAAATGATTTTAAATATTTAATAATGGAACTGTATAAAACTGAGCTAAGCTTAGAATGTTATCCCATGTCACCTGGGCATTTTTAAGCATACCGAAGATACAGCAATGAATAGTAGTAGTAGACTGAAGTTTGGACAAACTTATTCATAATACATAGCATATTTTGTGTTGTTAGATATTACTGGTGGAGTAAGGATAAGGACAAACAAGTTTATATTTTATCGTTCGACACAGATCGACTATTCGTACCAAAAATAATTACAATTTAATTATTAAGGTTAATTTTGAAAATCTCTTGCTATATATTGCATTAATTTAAGGGCACTCTGTATTTTCATCATCTCATAAAAAGCAGCAACATTTCATTATTTAGACCTTAAAATCTCTCATGAATCATTTTGTCCTATTTCAAATGAAGCACCCGTATAAACAGTTGCCCTTGAAACCTCCGCGTTTTAGATACATACAGGTTTGGTGTATAGCATTTGATGTGAAAAAAGTAAAGCAGTGGTGTGGGTATGGAGTGTATCGGTTACATTATTTGATTCAAAAGTTTTAGCATATCAATGGCACAAAATTCGTCTTTATTGTTCTTCAAATTTAAATTTTATTTTACTTAGTTTTTTTATCGCCTTGGTACAAGCTAATAGTTTGTAAAGAAAATATAAGATATTACATAAAAATGAGTCAATAATGAAAGAGCGTCCAAATTCAATAATATTTTTGTATAAATGTTTAAGAAAATAACATATTTTTTATAAATTAATTTTATCAAAATGTTACAGGTTGCGCAAAAAATTGATTTTAATAAATAAAATTTTCATTTAAAAAATAAAGATATCAATTTCTTTAGAAGACCGATGTACCTTATATCTACACTACTGGCTACAACTGCGGCTTAATTTTTCTCCAGTGAATACCAATTTATTCATATTATTATTTAATTCGGTTAGTTTTTGACGTTTTATTTAGTTTAACTTTTATTGTAAAAGTGAATAATAGAAAATATTTTTGTACTCTATATTCTTGTAACCTATCTGAAAACTTATTATGCAGAATCACGTGCCCTTTCAAATATCGCTATAAAAATATGGGGTAGTCTTTATAAAAAAGAGGACGTCATAAAATATAATTGACATGCCAATTTAAAAATAAAGGTGTCCGAGAGATTGTTTTGTTTGCTCTGTACATGTACCCACAAAAATATTAATTTTTGATCATTATCATATTTTTCAGTCGTCATTAAAAGTTCCATTTTAAGAAAAATAGGTAATCAGTTGTCATTGTAACGTTAACTGTTCATGCAGGATTCATTGTTCAACAGTATTTAATTAAAATAGTCTAGATCGAAAGAAGTTATGAAATATCTCATGATTTAGTGATAAACATACTATATGCCAAGCAATCAATAGAGAATAATTGCCTGGTTGTTTTAATTCACCCACCGCGCGTGGCAGCACACTACAGACGTAGTTGCATTAGAAATTTGACGTTTTTTATAAATTATAACAAATATCTGTTGAGGTTGAGGATACAACCTAGAATACGAATACGAATAGAAGACGTCATAAAATATAATTGACATGCCAATTTAAAAATAAAGGTGTCCGAGAGATTGTTTTGTTTGCTCTGTACATGTACCCACAAAAATATTAATTTTTGATCATTATCATATTTTTCAGTCGTCATTAAAAGTTCCATTTTGAGAAAAATAGGTAATCAGTTGTCATTGTAACGTTAACTGTTCATGCAGGATTCATTGTTCAACAGTATTTAATTAAAATAGTCTAGATCGAAAGAAGTTATGAAATATCTCATGATTTAGTGATAAACATACTATATGCCAAGCAATCAATAGAGAATAATTGCCTGGTTGTTTTAATTCACCCACCGCGCGTGGCAGCACACTACAGACGTAGTTGCATTAGAAATTTGACGTTTTTTATAAATTATAACAAATATCTGTTGAGGTTGAGGATACAACCTAGAATAATAAGTACACAAGGGCTTTGTGTGGAGTATGGGAATGATATCAGTGTAGCATATTTTAAAGATTTAAAATAGTCAATACAAAATGTATATATTTTTGTAAGCCAAATTAGATAATTAGGTATTATTAAAAGATAAGCTATTATAGTGTTAATATCAAATTCTGACATTTGCGGCCAATACTAATATTGGAGTCTCCACACTACAGTATGTTACAGAATCGCTAAATCGCAGCAGCCGTGTGCTACAATGGCGACACGATTTAGCAGACGGCGATTTGACTATTGTCTGCTAAATCGCAGCATCCGTGCTTTATCAAGGCGACATGATCTAGCAGACGATGGCCAGATTAAATATGATATTTCTCCATAGATATTTATAGAGTGGTATGTTTGGTATGCTAAATACATAGATAGGGTCGATTCGGGTAAAACTGAAACAGTTTCTGAAACTTTCCGAGTTTCATTATCGAATAAGTGTAGTAAGTAAAGATTTATCTTAGAGAACAGATGCAGCATTGGATTCACTGTTCATTGGTAGATACTTTAAAAGAAAATTTAAAATTCTGTTATGTTTCACTTTTAACCTGAAAATGTGAAACACTTGTTTATTAGCTTATTTAGAAAGAGTTAGTTACTGATACGGGTAAAAATGAACTCTTCGGAAAAAATGACAGAAGAATTTCTTCTCTTTTTTTATTAAACTCAGTCAACTTAAATAAATTACAAACTCTAATAATGTTAGTATACAGTTTACATTAGGTGCTGGGAAATGCTATAAGTAGTTACTTTTTTTTGTATATTCTTTCGTGTTGATAGGTGGATTAAAACTGTAAACCTCTTTCTCCTCTTTTGTAATGAAGAAAATATAACTTTTATGCATTTATTTTTTATCGGAGTTAGTGCCTTTTAAACCCACTATTTCGATTTTATTAGATTTCAGAAGTCAGATAAATGTATACTGTACTTTTTCCAATGAACAAAATCATTATTTTTTAAAGTTTCGGCATATTGAGTTCCATCTTGGTTTACCTTTTTTATGTAATTTTGCGGAATTTTCGTTTAATAATTTTGTTGGGAGAACATTTAGTATCATTTAGATACTAGTAATCAAAACAGTGGGGAGGTCTATAAGTGGAAAAATCGTACGGTTTTATTATAAGGTAACATTTGGCAACATCTATGAATTTTTTAGGTATAAAATTAAGCGATGTGAATTACAAACAACTTTTTTCTTATTTTATTGTGCAAAAACATGAAACTGCACACTAGTATTTTCAGATATTTGGGATATTTAGGATAAGTAGAGTCGTTGTCTCAGTTTCATTTTTAATCAAATCATTTCACTTTTACCCCGTTTGACCATACCTATTAGTCGCACTGTACCATCAAAAATGTAACTTGACCAGTTCCTCTTAAATAAATGTATTTATTTTCAGAATATACACCACTGCTTGACTCATGGTGGATATTTATTGGGTGTACCAACCTGTTTCTGTTATTCCCCAACCAGTAACAACAACTTTTGAGAAATTAGCATCTCTAGCGTTCTCTATTGGCAGGCACACTGGTCTGGCGTTCTCTGTAAGAAAAAAGTAACACTAGAATTCGGTTGTGCTATATTCAGTTTTATTTTTAATCTTTTTCGAATACAGAAAACAGCAAGAAGTAAAAGGCAAATTAGAATCAAGGTGCGAAAAAGAACATTTTCAAACGTCATTAATTTCTAATAGTTACAGGATTTAGCATAATTTAAAATTTCTCGAATACTTATTGGTGCAATTGTCTTTAAATTGTTTGTTTATTTTTCCATGCTTAATTTATTTCGCTAAAAAACAACGGTAGGATCATAAAAACTAGTTATGCCGGCAATGCATACAAAACTATACGATTAGTATATTAAATATTTAATGGTTGTTTACATATCACGGGCGTTAAGACATTATCAAAGGCATGTAAGACCCGTAGCGCGAAAATAATATTATATCCTTAGAGTATTAAACGCATGATGACGCACGAGATTTGTATAGAACTTTATACTCGGCCGGTATAAAACACTTTTAGATTTGCTAAACATCATATTTTGTATTTGTGGAAGTGTCTCTATAACTAATAACAAGTAATTTTTGGAGCCCAATTGGCAGTTGTAAAGAATGCTTAGCAATAGTATCAACAAACGTAGTTTTCATTTAACGTCATATTTAATAAGCAAAAAACCTCTAGCAAGGTGACAAATTTCTTCATACATAATTGGTAAAATATGGATTAGAATAGTTACAGTAGCACAAAAGACATTTGGAGTGCTCCTCCGGTAGTGGCAGAGGAAGCAAA
The DNA here is from genome assembly GCA_037114965.1 of Monochamus alternatus. NCBI lineage: Eukaryota > Metazoa > Arthropoda > Insecta > Coleoptera > Cerambycidae > Monochamus > Monochamus alternatus. The sequence continues at coordinate 91,432,895 of CM073427.1, read as the reverse complement.
AAGAAACTGAGCTGCTGCCAGGAAAATCAAAAACATTTTATAATAAAACTTATGTTGATTTTGTATAATGTTGTTCCTTAAAAACGTGAAACACTACACTGAAAATGTGCTTCTTGCATATTTTTTTGAAAAATATAAGAACTGTGAGCTGTCCTCTTTGTGGTCGTATTATTCCATGTTAAAGGCAACAGTACTTTTACATCATAACATCGACATTATGAAATATTCAAGATTAATAACATTTTTAAAAAGAAAAAATGATGGTTTCAAACCAAAAAAGTCAAGAATATTGACTAGAGAGGAAATTGACACTTTTCTGAGAAATGCTTCCGATGAAATATTAGTAAGTTGTCATCTTCAAAATATAAAATAAAATGTACCTACATTATTTTTTTATTTAAGTGGTACTGGCAAATGTGGAGCTTGTCCTAGAGAAGAGTAGTGTAACATAATAATAGATGATATTCAGGAAAACTTTGCTAGAACTATAAAAGAATCCAAGACTAAAATACAGCCCACATTTAGTAAAATTGATAATTAAAATAATTCACCAATATATTTACGTACAGAAGATATGCATCTCGTCGACAATGTGATACTGAGCATCGACGTTTTTTTGTATATATTATAATAATAATAAATGCTCCATGCAAGTGGTTGGGAAAAATATATTGGGTCAAATTCCGTACAAAATAGCAAAATATCTTAAATTATCAAACTCAAAAGAATATACCGAGCATTATTTTCGGCTACTTTATTAGTTAACGCTGGAGCAGCTAATATTAACCTCCATGGTGGTTGGAAATCAACCACTGGTTGCTGAAGGTTATATTGAAAATTCAGTGTCCATCAAAGTGAATATAGCAAAAGAAATATTTAATAGCCATTTAAAAATGGAACTTGGAATAAGATTTTCTTTTGAAGCAGCAAAATCTACGATAAGGCAAGTAGGTATGTGCATTACTTTATAATGTAACACTAGTGTGATCTTATTCAGGAATTTAAATCTTGATGTGGAAGAAGTTCATCATAATATTATTGATAATGATTATAAATTTAAATTAATAAAATTGAAAACAAAGAAACAATTCCTTTTATATATTTTACGTACAAAAATTAAAGTTGTATTTCAAACTTAAATGAATATGGAGAATAATAATTTTATCAGAAAAGCATTACTTGTGCACATATTTAAATTATTATAAAATAAAATGAATTTTTCGTTTGTCTACTCAGGTGTATACTTACGTATTACAATATACATAAAATTATAGATATCTTCAGCTTTGTCTCAAGTAGGATTTTGGTAAAAACTTCATAGTAATAATATTAGAATACCTTTAAACTGTGGTTGTTATTTTTAGTAGCAATATCAAAGTTTCATTGTCAATAATTCGCAAAACTTCAAAATAGTGTGAAAATGTCGGGGAAATACTCTGACTAAAGCTATGCTGACAACATAGTCAATATTTAGAAATAAATCTGGATTAGGTTGACTATGATATGAAATAGTGTTAACTACCATACCAGTTTAAATTCAAACCAAGTTTTATAATACTGGCTCCACTGCTTCGTGCACCCTACACAACAGAGCCGCCTCAAAATTTTCTTCCCTTAAATTTGACCATCCTGTTTGTTTTGAAAATATGACATTGTAGACTACAGGTTCCTTAATGATAATCGATTATTTTCGCTTCCTTTACTATCCTATTAAATTAAAATAACTAAGTTTGAATGTGAAGTAAAACTCACCGACAGTTAAATTCATTGCAGAAACTTTCAGCAATGCGATGTCATTACTTATAACTGATCTATTAAAATTTGGATGTGGAATGATCTTTTCAATGGCCAAGTCTTGCACAGGATCTGCACAATGGGTGCTTCCATCTTCTAACACTTCACAATCTTTTTTGGTGAGAATGTTGTGTTCTCCTACACGAACACCCAATCTGAAAAAATAATTATTGAAACGTTTATTTTTTTTTCATTTATTCTACATAGCTGTTCAGATAATCCAGTAAAATTCAATACATTAACTGCTACTTTGTTGACCAATAAAATATAACAGTAGCACTCGTATTTACGAGCTCATGATTGCAACTATATCTTTTTATTTGATCAGAAAATTACGCACCTACAATGTAAATAGTATAATACAGGGTGTTTCTAAAATGTGTAAAATTCGCGGAAATTATTTAATGGCGGGAAAGGTCTCAGTTTTTAGCGACTTTAACATTTTCTATCATTTTTAACATAAAGCTGCCATTACCTAACTGTCATGACAGATTGACAGAAACTCGAAATAAATTTACTAGCGTCACATAATGATGAAAATAGCGACAATATTTGAGATGTTTTACTGTTTTGCAAAATTCATTAAAAGTTGAGACCACCATTCATAATTTAAATAAAAAGCTACGGAAGTCCTGGAAATGAGGACAAGGCTTAATACACTAAGAGTCTTCGTAAGATAATTTTTTTGTATATATTTTTAAAATTTTTAATCAAGTAATATGATAAAAATGTGTTTACTAAAACTACAATTATTATTAAAAGCACAATTAGTGAATTGAGCCATTAGACACATAAAATTAAGTTAAATTCAAACACTTAATTTTGGCAAGCTGCATTTTGAAAAAAAAATCCTTATTATTAATAACGCATATTAGAAACACCCTGTATGTTTTCAAAATATTTAACTTACAGAGGTTCCTTCAAATTGGACACACAGTGTGCTGCAGTTAATATCCATTTCTGGTTTATGATAGTACCTCCACATTTAAATTGAGGGCCGCTTTCTGAAAATAGAAAACCTGTAATATAAAAGCTGATCCTTGATTGTTAGACTGTATTGTTATTGATTAGGTAATTTTTCTTCGAGAATAATTATTTTTGTTCAAGGTCTGTTGTTTATAGTTACAAGTTTTAAAGATGCTCAACGATTTCTTAGAAATTATTCAGCTATATTAATTAAATATGTATGAAAACACACATAATAGGTAAAATCGTAATAGTAATCCGTGGTCTATGGTAAGAGACAAGGCTTGTTTTTCAACATTGGAAATGTTTAAGGAATTGGTAGTGTACAGGATGTCCTAATTTGGAACATGTTGATACATCTATAATCTACGGTTTCTCTGTACTGCTGCTGTAACCTCTTTAATGCAGAAAAAATAAAATAGATTTCTGGGAGCATTCGAAACAAATAGTTCTGTATTCATGTTTTACCAAGAAAACTGACGTTAAATTTGGTAGTGGGAAAATAAATTCTAGTCTCTGGTCAAAATGTTACCGTCTGGAAGCTAACGGTTACCTATCAAGGCCTAGTCAGTGTTTCCAGATGTTATAATTTTACGGAAATTTGTAAAACGAACAAAGAGATAACATGTTTTGGAAAACTAATTATTTTTGAACAGGAATTTTTATGGAATTTAAGTTAGCTGTTAATGAAAATCAGGTATAATCTTATCGAGATCTTTCAATTATTTTTATTGTTATTTTCAGGGCTAGACAAGAGTCAATAAAAATTATTTACAAAAGGTCGGCAAAGTTAAAACAAGTTTTTTTCAGCAATAAGCGAAATTCCCATAAGAAATGCAGTTCAAAAATCAGTCTAAATGTGGACATAAATTAACAATTTTAGGCATATTTAGAAAATACAGGGTATTACAGAAAAAACTACTATTATTTTAACAGATGATAGGTTATACTATTATACACTTTTTTGTTAGTCAAAACAAACACAAATACATAAATACAATACGTAATACATCGATATTTTTAACAGAACTTGACTTATCCATTTAAACATTTCTTCACATAACAAAAATCTCACTGGAAAAGGAAAAACAAATGGAATGCTTATTAAAAAGCGGTTTAATATGCTCATACATTGAGATATAATAGATATTATAGTTTACAAAGGCATGTCATTTAATATACTTAACTTTTGTTACTTTTGTAATGTTTTATTAAATATTTTTAATGTTCAAATTTCATAGCCATGAGCATAGTTAGGTCCATATCGTAAAAAAAATTTTTGCCTACAGTTCCGAGATCCAAGAAAATAATTATTGAAGTTCACACCTTTACATCGCTGGGCTACTCTGCCGTGCTAAGCTGAGTGATCCTAATTGACTAGAATAAAGTTTTGAGATATTGACAAATTACTACTTTTTAAAATACCACTCGTTAATTTTGGTTGAAAATGACTAATATTTTAAGTGAAGTTTGTTCATTGCAAAACAGTTTTGTGTCAATTTTAATTAGTTATTAGATTTAACAGAAATTTGACTTTTGTAAGATAAAACATTTTTCTCTAGCCAAATTTTAAATAATATTTATTCAGAGTCATCATCTTCATCAGATTCATCATAGTGTACATGTAATTCCTCCAAAATTTTAAACGCGTTTTTGGAATTATTGGAGAAAGGATAGATATTAGGGTGTTTTTTCTAATTAAAATTACCCCGTGTTTTTTCTTTTTAGTATCTGCCATAGGTATTCCAATATTAACCGTTTTATTATTCAGAAAATTTAAAATCTTGAATTCCTCATCTTCTTGGTCGAAACCAGTTTTATATTTAAAGTTGTATTCGTTTCTGGTAAGAACTGCCTTTGCCAAGATTTTAAAATAAAAGTTTTCTTTTTTAAGTTTAAATTTGGATAAAAAATCTTTAAAATCAAAAAACTGCATCAAATTAATTTTTATTGCATCAGTCTTATCTCCATTAGCCTCGGACACAGAAGACACAAAATCATCAAAATCCCATACTGTTTTTTCATTGCCAATTACGGCAATGACGGAATCGAATAGTAATTTCTTAGAAATCAGAGTGATTTTGTAGATAAGGCAAAACTAAACATACAAACATAAAAGCTATGAAAGCAGAATGGACGTTTTTTTTTTGTATACTCGTTAAACTACAAAATGTATTTAGGACAAAATCATAAATTTTGTCAGTACCTCTCAGCTTAGCACGGCAATACAGTAGTCTCTAGTCAGGCGATTTAAAATGTCTGATTACTTATCGCATTAACTTTTTTGTGATGCAAGTATTTACATTAGGTGAGATATAAGTGGTCTGCTTACTTCCTGCTCGGCCTAAGCGGCTCGACTTATAGGAAGCGACCTACATTGCAGCAGGTACTTAACGCAGACCTCTCGTTCTGAGCGACGAGCCATTAAATCTGTAAATGATATTGCAGGAAACAATTACTCCGCGGACTAATGTCCCGACCGGCATTAAATTACTCCTGCACTATCTGTGTGAACAGCCAAGAACCCTTGTCCGGTTTCGGGCTTGTTAGCCCTCATCAGTATGCCATAGGTGAGATGACCGACAATTGAACTGGATGTTCCTTCAGATGTATGTTCACATATAAACTGAGTGCAATAAAAAAATACTACGTACTTGATTTGTATGAAAGGAGAGCCATCCACGGAAACTCATTCAACGATGCGTTCTGTCCATTTATAATTTTTGAGTCTGAAGGTAGATATCCGCATTCTTTTGGCAGCAAATAGTAATTCCTATGGTTGGAAACATCCGGAGGATGAGGCCCGGTACTAATTTCTTGATTTCCTTGAGGATTTTTGTCATCAATACTGATGGGGGTATACGGACAACATACTTTAACACTGTTGGCCTCATAACCACAAGCGTAAGAGTTCAGTTTCTTTTTAACTGCATCCGATAAAGGTTTGGGGGCTTTCTCCAGAAAATCGATGATGGCGCTGCATTGTTTTATTGGTGTGCAGTTACCTGTTCCACCGTCGGGAGTCAAGCAACCCTCACTGTCATAGACCCATTCTGAAAAATGTAATATGTGTGATTTTTTATTAATTTATCAATGTGCTACAATTCCATATTAAAATCGATATTTAAAGTCAGAACTTGTGATTTATTGAGTTTGATGGGAATAGTATATATGGTGTTCCGCATAATAATCGACACAAAGCAGGTACATGTAGGAGGTTCCAAAATATTGCAATTTAACTAAACATACCTATACATAAAGGAGGCAGACAACAAAATGAGACCAAATATTTCGAACTATCTCTGAATTATTTTAACTTAGAATAACCAAATTTGGTACATGATTTAGGCATGGCTCACCGACTCTGCGGCGGCACGTTTGAAGTATTAAACACAGAAAATTTGACCTTGAAGCATGTTGTCTCTCTCTCGCCCAGGATAGAAGTCAGGGCCGAATTAAAAATAGTTGTCCCAATTTAGAAAATGCTTTAACTGCACCGTATATACATACTTGAATTTCAGAATAATTTTTTTTTGTTTTACTAAAACACAGATATAGAAAATGTTACTTAATTTTGGTAGCTTGATTAATATAAATACTATACCTACGTGGATTTACTGACATAAAATGTATAATTACTTTTCAAAGTAGGTATAGGTAATTTATTAACATTACATTGCTGATAACTAAAAAAGAAAACAAAAGTAAAATTTATTAAGTCACTTTTGTTTTCGAAATTATTACATTATACAGAAACAAAAAAGTATAGAAAACATATGTATGACATCTGTATACCTACCTACATAACGAAAATAAATTGTACTGGTATACATTTAATTGGTCAGGTTCAAATTTTTGTCTTATTATTTTTTTACATATACTGAATGTCCAAGATAGAATTGGCTAGTATTAATCTCGAGAACTGTGGCAGATATAAAAAAAGGTTTTTATACAGGGTGTTGGTTGCTTGCGAAAATCATAACGATATTCGGGATTTATGGTTATTGTCGAGGTGATGAATTTCTCCTGGACCATGAATAACATATAAGGTATGAACAAATATATTTTATAAACTAAAAACTAACCCTAAAAGTTTTTGGTCTGCGCTTAAGCATTTCAATTTAAAAAAACAGAATTTGTCAATGCAGAATGAAGACCCTAACACTGTAAATGATTTTTTCATAAATTCTATACCTAACGTACCGGTTTCATTAGATCCAGACATAGTGCAAATTTTAGATAAGTATGATCACATATATAGCAATATTGACCAGTTATTTGAGTTTACTAGAGTCAACCCGGAACAAATCAATTCAGTTCTAAGAACATTAAAATCTAACGCTACAGGTGCAGATGGAATGAATATAAAAACTTTAGACTTATTTTTTCCGAAATTAACCGAGCATTTCATCTTTATTATTAATAAATGTCTCATTTCAGGGGAGTTGCCCGATAATTGGAAAGACGCTTATATTTGTATATTCGTATATTCTATTATTCTACTATTCGTAAAAACTCAAATCCTACATGTCTGTCTCATTTTAGACCCATTAGTATATTACTTTCACTTTCTAAGGTTTTAGAGAAAATAGTGCGTGAGCAACTTAACTCTTATTTTATTGCAAATCAAATTATCCCATTGCATCAATCGGGCTTTAAGGCATTAGCCTTAAAGCACAACTACAGCTCTTTTAGATGTCACAGACAATATACTCCGTTCAAATGACAAAAATCTTAGTACTTGCTTGGTTCTTTTAGATTTAAGCAAGGCCTTCGATACATTGGACTACGAAATATTACTCAAAAAACTGAAATATTTTGGTCTGGGAGACATCCCCCAACTCTTCTTTAAAAATGATTTATACAACAGACGTCAAAAGGTGTTGTGTTGTGGTACATCCTCAGATTTTAAAATTACAAATAAAGGAGTTCCTCAGGGTAGTGTGTTGGGCCCTCTATTATTTTCAATCTATACCGCAGATTTTTCTACATATTTATCTAGCTGCAAAATACACCAGTATGCGGATGACACTCAGGTATATTATTCTTTTCCATATAGTGATAGTAAATTTAGATCTGCGTAATTTTTCAAGACTATGTGTTGCTCATAAACTTATTTTGAATGAAGCTAAAACGAAATTGATTGTATTTGGTAAGAATAGGGAACTAATAACTGCGCATCCAGACTTTCAAATTGTTATCAATGATAAAGTTATCAATCCAAAAGAAGAATGTAAAAATCTTGGCGTATATTTTGATGCTAATTTAAGGTTCCAGAAGCATGAAAATGATTTAGTACAAAAATCTTACGGAAAATTAAAGCTGCTTAATATCCATAACGATAACATAAGTTATGTGATTCGCTAATTGTATCTCTATTACATTACTGTGACAGTGTTTTTTGGCCTTGCCTACTAGAATCAGATAAATATACCTTGCAGAAAATACAGAATAGTTGCATCAGATATTGCTTTGGCTTAAGGAAATTTGATCAATAACTGAAAAGTTTTTAGAATCTAAATGGTTATATCTAAAAGAAATATATGAGCTCCATTTGTCTTCTATAGTTTATAAAACTGAAATGCTAAAATCCCCTGCTTATTTATCCAACAAATTAACAAAAGGTAGTGAAGTACATAACTGTTCCACCCGATTTCGACATTTGTACTTGGTTCCAAAACACAGATCTGCTCGGTTTCAAGGTGCTTTTCCGTATAATGTTGCAAAGATATTTAACAGAATTCCTAATAATATAAAAGAAGTATCAAGTAGTTTTTCCTTTCGTAAGCAAATGAAGCAGCTCCTCATATCACGAAGAAATTCATAGAGGTGACAATGTTTAGTTAATTTGTTTTTTTTTCTTTTTCAACTTTCTTTAAAAATAATTATAAAGTATACAATGAGTTGTTAAATTCTTAATAGCGCCTACAATATTCATCACATGTTCATTATATTATGATACAATACGTTTGTCCAGCGAAATTCCCATGAGTTATGTCGATGATTCCATCAATAACAAAATCGAAATATCAAAAAACTTATTTCCTAGTAAAGAGTCTATAACTGCTTGTAGATGGTTTAATTCCAACTATTTCATCGTCTAAATGTTGTACTACCGGAAATAAAAGTAGTGTCATGATTTTCAACATAAAACTATTTGTTCTAACAATTACTACTGATTGTAATTGAAGAAAGCTACTGTGCTGGGTTTCTGAGATGGAAACTGGAGGAAAAATCTTTAAGAATGTCCTAGAAGATTTCCTAATCGTGTAGTTTTTCATAGAGAAACATATTCTAATGTATAAATAAATTAATTAAATAGTTTTTGTTCATTCGGTTATTAAGTATACTGATCGAAGATCAAACTTAAAGAAGATCTTCACTAAATGTAGATTTTTAATTTTTTTATAAATATTCTGATAATTTGTATTATTCTTTCCAGTCAAATTTTTGTTGGTATCATTCGGCTTGGCAAATGCCCTGAAGCTCGAAAAAGGTAATATATGGAGAGATGCGGTTGTCGCCATTATGGTCTCGAAGAAAGAGCTCAGGACTCATTCATCAAATTTGTTTTATCTATGATAGAACCACCGTAGCCTCCCTCAAAAACTTCTTCTATCATTAAAGATATAGGTACATAGAAATTATTGTTTAAATTCCATTTTACATTTCACCCTGTGTGTTCAAAACGAATCAACTTTGCACTATTTTCTTTTAGTAAAAACTATTTACAGACACGGCAATAACAATTTTAATTAAAACATACATTTTTTTTTAAATATTTAAGTACTTAAAACTATAGTACAGATAATAATTATTAATAATTACATACTTACTTCATCATCGACCAGTATGTGTATTTCCAGAAATGTTAAAATATTTGATATGTCTTGAACTATAAATACTATATTTGATAACTAATGAAATAAACAATGTGTTTTAGATATGTTGAAATTTTGATTACATTTTGTTTACACACGTAACAATACATTTTATTTACGAATTTTAAATGGCTATCATTACTACGTAGATGATTTATGAAACTAACTAGAATTCTAGGAATTTCAAGAATTTGTTGATGAAGAGTATTAACAAACATATGTTTTTTGTATCAACGATCAAGACATAAGTATTTATAATTCTAAATATAGATACCTGACACCAGTACATAATACAGATACAGTTTAATTGTTGTGTATCTTTTTTTTAAAACGGGATGTGGATATTTTTTATGTATTTGTCCTTCAAGCACGGAAAATTTAAGAATGTTGAATGTTTAATGCTAAATCACTGTTTCTGGAAATTTTGGACGGTGCCATTTAAAGTGGCAACCCCATATAAAAAAAATACTTGTTGCATCTAGGTACAATTTATTGCAATAAATTAATTTGGCGTTTTGTTTCAAAATGCAGATGTATTCAACATTAGTTCTTAGTTGTTCCATTAACCAATAGAGATCTAATTAGAACTTCCAATAGTTCAAAAATTGATTTGAAGTGCCATTATTATTGCAATAAATTGTATAGAAATTCGAATAAACTGAAATAGAAAAATGTACTTACTTTCATACCTACATATATACAGGGCGATTCTTAATCTATACGCATAAATTTGGGAAATTATAGCTGAAGATAAGCAATGACGAACAGTGAAAAAAAAATATTGTAAAATATTTTTAGTTACGGAAGTTTACAAAAATGTATGACGTGCAATTTTTGCGTTATAACAACTTTTTTTAGTTATAAAAACTAAGAAGTAAACAGAAGTAATAATTTCAAAAGTTTCTGTGAATAGATTAAGAGTCAACCTGTATTATATCTATATTTAGATACATTTGCAGTTATCTGAAAATTTTGAAACATTTTTTGCAATAATTATTCATTTGCGTTTATTTTTAATATAACTGAAATAGTTTCTTCTGGGTAAATTTTCTAATTAAATATACAAATATGCATAAATCAATGTATACATTGATGTACATGCTTTTGTACACAAACGGGGTATGTACATGCCTTTGCATTAATAATGGCACTTCCTCAAAACAGTTTTTGAACTTTTGGAAGTTCTCAGTACAAATTTTATTAAATCTCTATTGGCGAGTGAAACAACTAAGAACTAATGTTAAAAGTTGAATGTAGATTTCATTACGAATACGTCAGTAGTTTTAAAAAATCGCAAAATTCATTTTCAAGAGTGTCATTATTATTGCAAACGATTGTACCTATGTAACATTTTTGTTTATCACTTAAATAATAGGTACTTATTTATACTGACTTAATTTTTAAACAATTTGATAAATGTGTGCAAATCTATTTTGGGGAATGTAGTAGGAACAAGTATATTGAATAAAAACAAGTTATCCGTGTCCCAAATAATATAACGTGACACTGTTAAGTTCAATGATAAGGAAAACTACATATATATAGTAGTAGTTAATGTGGCTTTATCAATTTCATATTTTCAAAATTAAGTCAGTCTGATAAATAATTGTAGCAACACATAATATTTATTTCATACTTACGGGCCTTAGCAGCAAAGTTCAGAATATACACACACAAAATCAAAACAGCCACTAAACAATGTACGCTTTTTCCGTTTTGAGCCATGCTATCAAGTGTATCGCAGCACACTTATACGCAGACTGATCTGTCAGATTAAGCTACATATGTAGTTTTGACCATAAGATCCAATGTGCGCGAATGGTTCATTATTTTTGTTCCTCGAAATGAATGAGATGAATGAATTTCCTAGTTTGTCAGGAATTAAATATTTATTCTGTAAATCGTATTATAGACAGATTATATGAAAACACAACAACATGAGAACATAATTATACCCATATGTACATTCGTCATTAGATAAATGTAATAATTTTAAGAACTTTTTTCAAATTTAATGTAGTTTTACTCAAATTTACGTATTCTGTTAGATCATGTATTATTATTATTATTATTAGTGATGCTTATTTACATGAAATTTATAAAACTTACCTTAGTCTAATAATTTTACTTATATTTTTTTATATATAGATTATTTTGTAGGTTACAGTACAGTTATCAGCTTTCTATAACTGTATTTATTTCTAAAAATCTTTAACAGTAACGGTACATTCTTTATAAAAAAATATATCAAGACAATGTTTACAAAACCAATATTAAATAATTGTATCGAGTGTTTCTTTAAGGTCGGTTAGTGGCTGTATCTTGGAAACTACTTGTCCTACAGCCTCCGAAAAAAAAAATGGTGATAACAAAAGTGACCCTGAGAAGTATATAAATAGTACATTATACTATAAATGAGAGAAATGCGTTATTTTGGCAGAGGTGCAATTTGACACTACAATGCACCGAGGACAAAATAGCATGTCTCCCGAATGGTATATACTATTTTTTCCACGGTCTCATTAACTTAGAAACACATATTTTGTCATTATGAAGTAAGTAGCACCAGAATTATTGTATTCGGATTTGAACATTTATTTAGTAGTCGTTGAGTTATTGTCATAACTACAAAATAAACAAACAAAAAGAATTGTCAAATTAAGGTGCTAGTTTGGTTTAGTTTAAAGTTTGTTTAGTGCACAATGAATAATTGTGAGTCGAAAGAGATTGTGGAGGCTGCAAATATTGCAATAAGCAATTTGCTGCCTACGAAGTCAAGACCTTTATACGTTATAGCCTACAATCGGTTCAAAAAGTGGTGCGTCGAGAAAAATATTCAAGTATACAGCGAGAATGTTTTGTGCATACTACTCAAAATGCAAAGAATTACAAGTCTTCCACATTATGTTATGAAAAAAATCTAAATATCCTGTATAATTATGGGCGCAATATTCTATGGTTAAGTCATGCTTGATAATTTACGACAACATAGATATAAGCAAATTCCCCAAGCTGATCGAATTTTTGAAAAGAATCGGTGACGGATATCAAGCGAAAAAATCGAAAATATTGACAAAGAGTGAAATCGACCGTTTTCTATCAAGTGCAGATGACAAAGAATTCTTAATGATTAACGTAAGATTACTTTTGTTGTTAGGTATTTCAATTATTAAGTATTTTGATTTTTTATAAGTTGAATTAATTCTGGGGATTGCCGAAGCTTGTCGAACTGATGAACTAGTCAATTTAACTGTAGATGATATTGAGGATGTAGGCTCTTCCTTGATTGTAAAAATTCCAAACACCAAGACAAAGATTCCACAAACCTTTCTGGTTACCGATGTGGGAAATATGCTTGAATTGTTTCGGAAATACCTGTCCCTTCGTGCTCCCCACGTCAAGCATAAGCGCCTTTTTTTGTACTATAAAGCAGGAAAATGTAGTTCGCAGTCAGTTGGCAGAAATACCATGGGAAAAATTCCGAGTGTAGTAGCTTCGTATTTAAAATTACCTAATGCTGCATGTTATACTGGTCACTGCTTACGAAGATCTTCAGCGACATTACTGGCAGATGCTGGTGTGGATATCACGACAATAAAGCGTCATACTGGTTGGATATCAACGACAGTCGCTGAGGGTTATGTCGAGAACTCCATTGAAAATAAGACCAAAATTGCTAATCAGATTTTAGTAGGTACCATTACTAGCGCAATCACAAAAACTGTAAATGTAAGCGAAAGTAATATTCCTTCTAATATTAATTTCGAAAATTGTACAAATGTAGCATTTAATTTAAATGTCAATAAATAATTTCAATGTTATCTTTTTTTTTGCATGAAAAACGTTCTCCATAATGTAAACTCCCTTGGGAGCATTATACTCCCTTGGAAATAATCGACTACTTCTGTTTTAATTTTGATAGAAACTGATTTCTACTCCCGACCGTGGAAAAAATTATTTATTTCGTACTAATACATTATAAACAAATAAACCCTTAGTTACCGTAACTATAAACATATAACTCCCTTGAGAGTTATACTATTATATATTAAGTAGTTATAAATATTCAGCTCCATCTAATAAATTTATAAAAATAAACATTTGTCGAATTTTCCACTAAAATTGTTTCCTGAATTGCAAGAATTTTCCGTTGAACTGTTGTCACTGCTTATGACTGTAGTCAAACATGAAGTTGATGTTCCACTTCTTGCATGTGACAGACCAACCATGCTGCCGGCCCTTCTGCTACCGTTCAACTTCGCCATCCACCATATCTTTTCAACGTCATCATATTTGCTCCTGCATTGACTAAGGCAGGTGCGGAAGTCCCCCTCAGATAATATCCCGTGAAAGCTTCTGGATCTAGAAAACCCAAAAAAATGGGTTGCCATTTTCCAAATGTATTTTCGCAACGGGCTGACCTACGCAACAATTTTCGCGATACGTAGGTCATGTGTCTGAACGCAAATACACATACTTCCTTACTAGACCCAATGCAGAGAACTCGTTCTTCCACAATCATAAATTTCTTACGGATATTTGTTTTACTTTCCGGATTGTCAACCACCATAACCGAGCCCCTGTCTTCAATATTTATTTTATTTATATTTATTTATTTTTATTTTATGCTATATACACAACAGTGCTTGCACACGTCAAAAACAAAGAAATAATTAAGTACAGTAAGGAACTAGCGATAAAAGCAAAAAAGTAAAAAAGTAATAGTTAAAACAGTCTAAATAAGATAACAAAACACTTTATACAGTAAACACTACATTATAAAATCACTATTAAAATATTCATTAAAAGTATAAAAAGCATTACACGATAGAAAGTTTTTTATTTTCATTTTAAATAAATTTGTGTCCAAGTTCCTTATATCGGGAGGAAGCGCATTAAAAAACTGTATTCCAGTATATTCAGTTCCCTTTCTAGTTTTCAAAAGGTTACAAAACTTATTATCCAGATCATTCTTATTTCTAGTGTTATATGCGTGGGTCTGGTTTCTGCTATGTAGTTTGTATAAATTACTTTTAATAAAAAGAATGCACTGAAATATATATGTCGATAGAACGGTAAGAATTTTTAAATCTGAGAAGTAATTTCTACAGTCGTCTCTAAAACCAAGCCCAGAGATGATCCGTATCTCCTTTGCAGAGAAAAAACTAGTGCACTGCCAGGTGCATGACCCCACATTATGATGATACACTGTTCTGAAGACAGTTAAGGATACTTTATGAACAAGGCTTCGGAGTAAGTAAAGATGTTTGGATAGTTTACTGCAAATGTAATTAACATGTTGGCTCCAGGATAACTTCGGATCTAAATGAACGCCTAGAAACTTGACGCTTTCAGGATTATTAACATCATTTAAACTTCTAAGGCTAAAAATCATTGTTTCTGTTTTAGATACATTCACTGTAAGTTTATTGCTAGAGAACCAATCATTTGCTAAAGATTGTGTTTGAGGTATGTTGTTGGGTACGGCAGATAAATCAGAGTCATAGGTGGACATACTAGTATCATCAGCAAAAAGTATGCTTAAAATTTCACAATTAAAGATACTGGCGAAATCATTTATGTAAATAAGGAACAGTAGAGAGTCCAAAACCGATCCTTGCGGAACTCCATGTTTTATTTCCGACAAATTAGATTTGACACAGTTATGGTTACATCTTGTTACATCATATTGACATTTGTTAGTTAAATAGGATGATAATAGACAAACACTCCGCTCTGAGGTTCCATAGTAGTATAATTTCTCTAGTAAAATCTCATGAACAACACAATCAAAAGCTTTGCTTAAGTCAATAAACTGCGTGGCTACATAAGCCTTCTCCTCAAATCCCTTGTTAATAAATGATATTAATCGATCAATGGCTGCTACTGTTGAAAACCCATTACGAAAACCATACTGATGCCTAGTAAATAGTTGGGACGTTTCCATATATATAGTAATTTGTATTTTAAGAGCACCTTCATATACTTTGACTACTGCACTTTTTCAACGACCATCTACTTTTCGTGCTCTTGGAGTAACCTTCGATAAAGAATTGTCCTTTGCCGCGCATATTGATCACGTAACGTCTGATTCATTTGAGATGCTGGGTTGATTAATTAGATATAGGAAAGATTTTTCTAATGTAAATACTTTGAAAATATTATATTTTGCTTTTGTCCGGTCAAAAATTCAATATTGTTCTCTTGTGTGGAATCCTAAATATAACGTCCATATTAACCGCCTTGAGGGGATTCAGAGGAAATTACTAAAGTTAACATTGAGTAAAGTGTCCATAATGTGGAAACTTTTAGATCTTTCTTACCCTCAAAATATGCAAGTAAAACTTTCTCATTAACATGTTTAATTTTCTTCTCATCACACCACGTAACAAATTTTTCGTATGCCAAATCATAAACTGCCTTTGACTTTTTGGGAATTACTGATAATAGAGCATTACCTGCTGCCTCTTCAATATCGCTTGGTAGCTCTTCAGGACTTGAATCACTCATTTTTTAAAAATAAAACTAAAAATATATCAATCTCGCTAAAAACCTTCCATCTAGACTTTTTTACAAAATGTCAAACTGACAACTAACATGTAGTAACAGCAACAAACTAAATTAATGTTTTCCAAATTTTTGTCAATTATATTAAATTTTATTTTTTTATTACTTTCTTCAAAATTAGAAAAAATCTTGTATGCAATACGTTACGAAATGAAATTTTGTGTAACTTGTGAGTTTTTGCGAAACTCACTTCGTTCGTTCCGCAAAAATCTCACGCGTTACACAAGGTTAGGCATTTCGTAACTGATGGCATAAATAGCTATTATTTGAGGGTAACAAGCTAAACATTGCCAATTAATATTTTTTTCATTTTAATAATTGTAACTTTTTATTTACTTTAAAAAGGATTATAAAGACAGGACTTATTACAATACTCGTGTATATTCTGTAAAACAACTCGTACTGTAATAATGAGTTTGTATAATGGCCAGTTTCTGGTCTTATAACGTAAATTAGGTACTATTATGGGCATAGGTACTTTTTTTATTAGTTGCGGAAAAATACAAAATACCTACCTGGAACCAACAATGATGTACACTGATAAAAATAATTGTATACTTACACGTTGTTTACATCATATATTAATGTAAAAAATACCAAATTCATATTACACGTGAAAATCGTCATTTACATCTTTCATGTAAAGTTACATGATGTTTTTCTTAAAATATATAATATTGTTGTAAAATTATATATCATATGTATATAGTTGCCGCCAAGAATTCAGACGACTTACGTCGAACAAATGAATAATTCGCTATATTTTCATAAAATCATTTAAGAAATTGCAACAGAGACTAATAAAACTATATGCTACACTAAATATTTACACTATGTATTATACTAAATTACATAAAATGATTGTCCTTAATGTGACAAGCTATAGAAAATTATCTTGACAATAAAAATGCTTAACGTCAGCTGTGACATAAGTCGTCTGAATTCTTGCCGAAGCTATATGAAAAAATGCATACTCATAAGTAATAATTTTCCATTACATTTGTAACATTATATTCTGGTGTTATTTCACACTATTGACCTAGGCAATAAATATCCAACAATCTACTGTAAAATATCGTCAATATTTTTTATCAGTGTACCTACCTACCAAAACAACAGATAAAACCAGAAACGCCAATAATTACTTTTTAAATAGAAAGCAACACATTATCAACGTTAATGAACATTTAATGCATATTTTAAAGTATTCAGTATGTTCAGAAGTGGATATAATTTTAAATACAATAGATGTGTTAGTTTTACTTCAATAAAATACTCATTTATATATCACAAATATCTTTAATTGCAAGCTTAAATATTAAATATATTCCTATACAGAACATGTCACCTATTTGACTAGAATACGAGTATATGTTTATTTAAGTATTATACCTATCTATTAAGATATACAAATATATTTAACAATATTAGATCTACTCTTAACTAAATACATATATGTAGGTAAATAATTTATTTTTAACATTGTTTTTGCTGTTATGCAATTTTATGAATCGAAATATTTTAGCTTTATTTTGAAATGGTTTCATTATTTTTTGTAGATTTTAGAATCTATTATAATAAGAGAAGGTAATGAATAATAATAACAAGGAACTAGTTTCCATAACATTAACCAAATATAAAATAACAATAATTATTTTCTTTGAAAAAGGTACGAGATCAATAATTTGTTTAATGACAATACAAGAAGACAAAGCGTAGATGTACCGTTAAATATTAAATATGTAATAATTACTTTTTGAAAATTATTGAATGTATGGAGAATGGAGAACTATAATTAAAAATTTATATTTTATGGAAAGCCATTGTAACAAATCAAAATATTCAGAAAATACTGCTGGTAAAAACTTGTTTGTAATTAGGCAACTATGTCGCATTATTTTTGACAGTGTATTATTTACGTTATTGTTACTGGTCAAGAATATTAAATAATTAATATTTTTACCATGCTTTAACTATACAATTTTATTATTAAAGTCAAAATAAAATAATAAATATTTAATACTGACAGTCGACTATATGCAAGACATTTTATAAGCCATTCTATAGAATCAATTTGACCTTACATTGGCCTGATCTTTGAAACATTTAATAGATTATTAACATAAAAAATATATCAAGGACCATCATCCTGTGACGTGATACTTTGATTACATCTTGAATTTACACAACTAGAAAATAATAAATAAAAGTTTTTCCATATTTTTTACAGTTTTTAGCTATTTCTGATATATAGCTTATTATACCTTTAGTATTGAAATAAGAATTTTTGAAATTTGATAGTATCTTGAAATTGTAGAAATCAGTTATACGCATAAAAACCAGTAAATATGTATTTAAATTAGGCCTCGGTTCATATGGAGATAAAACAGAGTCGGGCTTCATATACAAGCAAGAAGATAAACTGTCACGACACGTCAAATGGAATACGAAAATAACTTTCTAGACAAATCATTATGATTTTATTAATATAAAAAGAATTAGTGGAAAATAGTAGTACTAACTTCAAATCTGTTACAAATATATTAAAAAATGTTATTTTTGTTATAGGTATATTTATTCAGTTATCATTCATAAATAATGATTGTAGTCAAATTTAAATCTATAATTTTTTAAGGTAAGGATTCACGCTTAAAATAGGAAGTTAAATAGCTTCGTGATACAGGGTGTTTCGAAATTAATGCAACATAGAGCAAGCTTAGATTCCTGACGAGAAAATAATGCGATGCAGCCAAACTTACGTTAGCAAAAGTTGATACAGGGTGTCAAGGTTAACATTTTATTGTGGATATTTGTAAAACATTTAAATATTTATATATTATTATGTTTTGGAGATCGAGGGTTTTTTGAGACGGAAAATGCAAATTTATTTCTAATTTTGAGATCAGTAGTAGAGGGCGCTACTTATGGCACATCATGCTACTTCTAAATGGTAGAACTTTTTGCGGTTTAGTGTATATTTTTGACTAATCAAAAATCGATTATCCTACCTTTTTTATATGAAAAAGGTAGGAAGTGGTTAGAAGTAGTTTTCGAAATAATCCTATTTAAAATATTCAATGTACCGAGTAAAAACTTTTTTGGTTTCAGGTGGAGAGCCTTTTCCACTCACTATATAGTAAAATGCTGTTACTCAAAATGGTAAATTATGGCAGTACAAAATTTTTAGAAGATACGAAGGTTTAGTGAAAACGTTATCAACAAAAGATTTTCCTGAAATTTGACATATGGCCATCATTTAGCATTCTGTTTTTATTCGGTTTTTTTCGTTCGAATCGAAAACGTTTACTCTTAACGACTTCAACAAGGTATACAGATAAAAAAGGTAGGAGAATCGATTGTTTCAATAGGCAGATGGAGACACTAAGCCACAAAAACTGCTACCATTTAAAGAAAGCATAAGTCGCACCATCTACTAGTGACATTAAAAGTAGAAACAAATTTGAATTTCTCGCCCCCTGTATTATTTTATAGTCAGAAATCTACTCTTGCTCTATGGTGTATCAATTTCGGGACACCCTGTATAACAATAGATAAACGTAGACACAATTTTTGTCTCTAAATGCTAAAATTGTAGAAGAAATGATGGCGCTATAAAAAAAGTCAGTACACAACTGATAATCAATTACTCGTTGTTTAATCTGATTTAGAAGTTCGATAATTTTATGTGTCATATTACTTTTACAAGCACAGAAGTTAATGTTGCACTGCGTAAAAATCACCTACTTCGTTTGCTTTTAAACACAATTTAATTTTGTCTGAAGAAGCGAACCGTCTTCACATTGTTGTAAAGTAACAGTGTAACGACCTGTCAAGAGTTTATTCCCAGAACATTTGTGTAGTAGGAATTGTATGTACTACTTCTTAAAAATAACAGAACATAAGCAGAAGCAAGCCTTCTTGTCCATTGTTCAAAACTACAGTGAACTTAACGACCGAGTAAGAGCAGGTCGGCCGCAGATATTTTTCTGCGGCCGACCATTCCTACCAAATATGAAATAGAATTAGCTTTTAAAAAAATATCGCCGAGGAAATTTATTCTTATGATTTATTTTTATATTTAATCCTTTCCAAACATTTAGGTATATAAGTTCAATTTGTCATACAAAATATATGCGTAAGAGAGTTACTATAATATTAAAAATGGCAAATATTTAAAATTTCAGGAAATGCTACGGCCACTTTTATTCTCCCTAACGGGCGCCTATGAATAAAAATCTCCCGTCAAAACATTTGTTTAGTAGAAATTATCTTATACAGATCTTAAAAATAACAGAACACTTTAAAATTTACTTTTGAGTACCATTGTACGTACAGAATTATAAACAGTTTAATAAATATTTTCCTAACTTTTTTTTAGATGTAAAGCCCGTACCTCGTTAGTAGATGACATCATTATCAGAAGCGCACCTGGGACGTTAATGTTTGTAAGATGCCAACGCGTATAAAAAGTTAAATCAACATCTTACCTTTGTATTGGCGATTTATAATGTTCAACATCAAGTTGTGGCGTTTGTCGCTAATAATCCATTTCAGTTCCGAAAACGTACGGTCAACGTCTACAGAGATCACCGGGGCACATTTAAAGTATATATATAAAGGTTTGTTCAAGCAGCGCTTGGGGTTTCAAACTGTCAGAAACCTTCGTCCAACTATTTCCTGAATGATGTTTATTGAAAACAAATCCATAACATTGCTGGTCAAATATTTCTGATTGTTTGAAACCGGTCTGTATTCCTTGTTTGATCGGACCTATAATTTTTCATGGATGATTTAGGGAGGATTCAGAAAAGTCAAGAAATCCCGGATTGTTCAAGAAAAAGATATCAATTTTTTTCTACACACGTTCAGCTCTAGGTCCTTATAATTGGGAAATAAACTGTCGCAAATAAAACATTCTATTTACTGCGTTATTCACTGAATATTCTAATGGTGTCACAGTTGCTTTAAGACAGCGAATAACTGAAGGTATCCGTGAATAATCAAATTTTATGTATGCTAAATTTTCATAAATTATAGGATCGTTAAATATCCGCTGAACACATAAAATAGAAGTAGCGTCACTTGAGTGTAGTCGCTGTAGAAGACTTTTTATGCAGTCGAAAGGAACTTACAGTAATATGACGTTACTTTTAACTATTATTATCGTTATTATATTGTTACTTGTTATATATTTTTAAAGTCCGTCTATGATATGGCCATAAAATATTCGAGGTAGTTACAGCAAATGTTTGTTACATATGAATATTTCCTAAAAATATTTCAAGTTTACTGGCTTCTGTGCATACGAGCCAATTTATTTTCAAATCGTAACCATTGCTGCAAAAATTAAGGCTTTATATTATCCAGTATCCAGTCCATATAGTACGCTACTCGAGTGTACACTCCTGGATACCCCTCTGTACCGCAAAATCTGTGCCCGAAGGACACTACTCCTTGCTGTACGTATCTCGGTTCTCCGTTTATGGCAGCGGCCACCTGCATAGGGCCGCCACTGTCGCCACCACAGGAGTCCTTCTTGTTCCTCCCACCAGCGCATATCTGTCTGTAAGACAGTTTTACCTTCCTTTCGGATTTGTAGACTTCTGCACACTGTGTCAGATCCATTATGGGCAAGTCGACTTTTTGGAGGACGTCTGCATTTCGACCTGCAAAACGAGATGTAATGGGTTCGGGATACTTTTCTAAAAATGGTTAGTATAAACGGTTCTATTTGAATAATCGTAGGGCTCAAATTGCAAGCAAACTTTTTCTAAAACAGTTTAAATATTTTGTAAGGTTACAGCTACTAACTTCGGTAACAGCGCGTATAATATTGCCTCAGAAACGAAGAATGCTATGAAAATTCTGTTAATAAGTCAATTGTTTCTAAAAAAGTAGCATAAGATCGAAAATGGGATACACTGAACAATCTTCAAGTACAATGCCTGCTACATTTTTAAATGGAAACACAAATTCAATAAATTTAAAGTTTTTAAGACTCTACAATAAAATTATTATTCAATAAAAATTAACAAAATTTGAGCCACAGGGGTTTTAAGTAGTGCTGAAGAACGTCACGTTGCCAGAATTTTAGACTGGACTTCAAGAAAGCATATGATTCGATCAAAAGGAATAAACTAAGTAAAATTTTGAAACAATTTGGAATACCAACAAAACTAATTAGATTGAAAATGACCTTAGAAAATACTAAGTCCAAAGTACGAATAAAAGGGTGAATGTTCGGAAGGCTTTACTATTGATACAGGACTGAGACAAGGAGACCCACTCTCAACGCTTCTTTTTAATTCAGTACTAGAAAGGGGTCATAACAGATAGTCAGTTGAATAGAGGTCATATATTGTTTAAAAGTCATCAAATTGTAAGTTATGCAGATGACGTGGCTATTATTGCTAGAGATAGTAGGGAATTAGAAGAAGTAACAAGAAAACTTGTGGAGGAAGCACGTAAAGTGGGATTGCAGATAAATCAAGAGAAAAGTAAGGTTTTGAGAATAGGAGAACAAAAAAAGGATACCAATTTTAAATTGAGAACAGAGCATGGAGAGATGGAGTTTGAGGAAGTTCAAGAATATGTGTATTTGGGAGCGCTAATAACAGCTAACTGTGATGAGGAACAAGAAATAAATAGGAGAATAATAAAAGCAAACAGAAGTTCGGCAGCAGTCAACCACTTATTGAAATCAAAAAATTTGTCCAGAGTAAAATTTAGAATGTATAAAACAATTTTGAGACCGACAGCGCTGTATGGTAGTGAAACCTGGGTTCTCAATAAGAAGTCAAGAGAAAACCTTTTAAGGTGGAAAAGGAAAATCTTAAGGAGAATTCTAGGGGGTAAGAAGACGGAGGAAGGCTATGTAAGGAGAAACAATGAGGAAATATATGCAATGTACCAGGTACCAACAATAGACGAATTTGTAAAAGCCAGAAGAGTACAGTGGCTAGGGCATCTAGAACGTATGGAAGATGAAAGGACAGTTAAGAAAATAGTAGGGAGTAAACTTAACTACAAGAAAAAAAGAGGTAGACCGAGGAAGCGATGGAGAAAGGCAGTAGCAATGGATCTAAGGGAGAAAATGTAACGGATTGGAAAAGAAAGGCGCAGGACAGAATGGAATGGAGGAGAATAACACAGCTCTGGGCCTAATAGGCCTGTAAACAGCTTTATATATATTGGGTAGCCCAGTTACCAATTAGAACTTCACTAATTGTTTTCTCGGGAAATGGTGGTCCTCCGAGGAACGATTCCGACCGTAGCAGTCGTAATACCAACAATAGGAACCGAAATCAATATATGGATGGGCCCAGAGACACCGATAGCGGGCCTGTCCCTACAGAGCCTAGCCCGAAAACAACCAGGACAGGTAAAAGAATCCCTGCTAATGCTAGGGATGTGCATTTTAACTCTGTTTCTGGCAGCTACCAGTTACCGAGGTCATGGCACAACATCCCGGAAAATCACTATGTATCAAATTATGGCACTGGCCTAAAAACCACTATAGCTAATTATTGGACTAAAGCCTAGTATGTATGTATCATAGATTAATTTTTTTTGTACCAGACGTATTTACCAGACTTGAATAATAATAAAAAAGAAAGTAGAAAGGGATTGACTTACCTGAGTCTGTAAAGCCCCATCCTGTAACTATACAATAGTTGATTTTTGCATTTCTTGTATCTTCAGTTGTAGGTAAGCAGACAGGTCTAACATTTTCTAAAAAAAATAGATACAACTTATGAGTTACTGAATTAATATTGAAAAATACATTTACAGTGAAATTTGAAGTCTGTTTATCAGTAGTATGCACACTAAATAGTTTACATTGGAAAGGAGTATGAACAAAATTACACATAAACATTTTCATCTGTCATATCTCAATAAAATATCTCACCTGCGTCTGTGTTCATTTTAGAGACCCTCAGAAGTCCGATGTCATTAATTATAATGCTTTTGTTGAATCCAGGGTGGACTATTACTTCTTCTATGGCTAAATCCTGAACGGGAAGCTGCGAGCAAACTTCATTGCCGTCATCTTGAATTTCGCAATCTACTTTCGAAGATATTTTGTATTCTCCAACACGTACACCTAGGCTTTAACAATTAATAAAAAATCAGATTAGAATAAACAATATTAGTATATAAATGTTATACTATAATTTTTATTAGTATTAATTGTACATACAACGTTAACTTTATGAAGTATCTTCAATTTAAAACCTCTTACACACTTGACATTTTCAGCGGTTGTAGCGTATACTATTCTGTATATAATTCCCTAGACTTTTATACAGGGTGTTTCAAAACATATGCCGGAAAATGAAGCTTGTGAGTGAGCTTTTTTGCCCACTCCAAGAAAAAATGTTCTTATTAACATGGTTCAGTAAACGCAGCGCTTTCAAAATATAGGATTTAAAAAAATATTTGTGTCAGTTGTTTGACGATATTTCAGTAACCCTTTGCGATACAGAACTCAAATTTTGTACACGTATTATTATTAATATTGGAACAATTAAATGAAATACAAATATTTTTATTAACAACAAAACACCTTTGACTTTATTTCATGTTTTCCATCATAAAACGCCATTTATCTTGAAAACGATTCGCATTAGAGCTTTGATGATTACTTTTTTTGTGTAGAAGACATTGGAGCTTCCAAAATATTAATTTTCCCTGAGTTTTAAAAATTAGGGGTAAACAATCCTCACTCAATGCAAAAATTCTCACCATTGAGGTATTGCAAGCTGGTATAAGCTTTCATTATTATTATTATTATTATTATTATTATTATTATTATTATTATTATTATTATTATTATTATTATTATTATTATTATTATTATTATTATTATTATTATTATTATTTTCATTATTATTATTATGTAGTAAATTATTGATGATAAATATAATTACAAATTGTTTGCACAAGTCAGGAAATCTTTTATAAAACACAAACAAATCAGCACATAATAACATTTAGACAAACCACAGACCACATGTAAAATAGCATCATATAATAAAATAGCCAATTATTCACACAATTAGATTTATATGGGAACTTCGCTCTTCATTAAAATAGATCATAAATTCATTTAGGCTATAAAAAGCTGCTTCATTTATGCTTGTTCCAATAAAAACCGATTAACAACGCTTTTAAATACATTATCAGCTAAACCACGAATATTGACAGGCAACGTATTAAACAATTCAAATGTTAAATAGTTTGTTGCTGTTATAGGTTTTACCAATCGATGATAGCTTTGTCTTATATTATTTTTAAATCGGGTGTTGTGGTCATGAATGTCATTGTGTAGCAGTTTCCTACTAGTTTTTCTTTCCGAAAAAAAAAGACACTGCAAACTAAAACTGCTCTTCTCTGTAATCTAAATATTCGTTCGCATTCTGAACAATTACCCCACACAATGTTAGCATAATTGAGTATAGATACCACAAGTGAGTTCGATGCGGAGTACACCTAAAGGAACTGTATTCTGTAACCAGTTAAATGCAAAAACCTGTTTTGCCAATTTTACAGGTATGGTATCTGCGTAATGTTTCCAAGAGAGATGAGAGTCTAATTCAATTCCTATAAACTTTATCTTCAATGGATTTTTGTAATGATTCATATCTCTAAGGGAAAATAACATTTTTGTAGTTTAAGTTTGATTTATTGAAAGACGGTTACAAGAAAACCAGTCACTTGCTACAGAGATTGTTGAATCATTCACGAATAGTATAGACTCACAGTAGGTTAGTGACATATAGTCAACAAAGTCGTTGATGAACATAACAAAGAATAGCGGCCCCAAGTTAGAACCTTGAGGTACGCCTACATTTATTAATTTTGCTTCAGAAGTATCTCCATCAGTGCGTATAATCTGTTTTCTATTAGATAAATACGAATTAATTAATTTTAAAGCAGAGTTATCGAATTTATACTTAGACAATTTTTCCATAAGCAGAGCATGCTCAACACAGTCGACGGTTTTACTAAGATCTAATCTAAGTTTACAATAATTTCTTAAAGAACCAATTACTATTCACACTAGAGAATAACCAACATACCGGAGTTTCTCTTATACAAAATATGACATTTAAATGGAAGAGTGCGGGATTTGACCCTTGATAAATTAGTACTACTATAGGGATCGCCTGGC
This sequence comes from Monochamus alternatus, assembly GCA_037114965.1. Classification (NCBI taxonomy): domain Eukaryota; kingdom Metazoa; phylum Arthropoda; class Insecta; order Coleoptera; family Cerambycidae; genus Monochamus; species Monochamus alternatus. The sequence continues at coordinate 91,406,513 of CM073427.1, read as the reverse complement.
TGATTTTACCATACTGTTTGCATTTTACTCGAAAACAAATTTACTAACAGCATCTTTTTTGTGTAAAATGAAATTTTACATAACATAACAAGGAATGGAAAAAATTCTTTAAAAAAGTTAGATAACAAAATGTCAACGAATATTCCAGCAACTAGCGCCGTACTTTGTATATAAAAAAAAATAATAACACCATGCATTCGGCACCACCAAAAACGTGCCTGTGTCAAATTTTTATCAAATCTGTTGGTTATTCAACAAATTACATCTAAAATTTGATTTTCTAAAACTATTTTACAAGCCCTGTACCTCAAAAATGAATGGCTCTAGGACATACGTTATTAATCCCACATATTTATCAATGTTCTATTAGCCCTAGTAATATTGCCATGTTTTTTTAAAACCCCTGTAGAGAAATTCATACACGAAATTGAGTCTAGCTTACAAGTTGTCGTAAGTCATTATACAATGATTTCGAAAAGGAACGAATAAATTCATTGATTTCGAAATTGAGAAGTTTTCGAAAAAATCCCCTGGCACGTCGATTTTGTTTTTAAAAAAGGCAGTTTTTGACATACAACCCATATTTGTGACGTCATCGTTGTTCGAGATATGACTTCATCGACAATTTTTTTTAAATAGCAACCTCCAATTTTTGATCATGCCATTTGAAAGAGATCATGAAAAATTATGATGTTACATAACAAAAATTTCAAGAAAATAATGTTTGAAGATTTTAAAATTTAATTTTCACAATACTGTGCACCTCCCCATTATGCAACAGCTGTCCCTGCTTATTAGATGAGCTGTTCCCGAATCGTTGGATAGAGAGAAGGGGGGCGATTGAGTGGCCAGCCAGATCACCTGATTTGACACCCCTAGATTTCTTGTGGGGATATTTAAAAAGCAAAGTATACGTTACTAGACCGGTTAATTTAGAAGATTTATAAGCAAGAATTCGTCACGAGATACATCGTATACCTCCTGAAATTATTGATAATGCCCAAAAAGAATTTATTAATCGGTTACAGGGTAAAAGGTGACGTCACAAATGTGGGTCGTATGTCAAAAAGTGCCTTTTTTAAAACAAAATCAACGTGCCAGCGCCTTTTTACGAAAAATTCTCAATTTCAAAATTAATTTATTCGTTACTTTTCGAAAGCATTCTAGACGTGTGAAGAGCTACTGCCGTTCTCTTAACATCGACCCTAACCAAAATTTATGTTTTTGTGTGTCGTAAAGACACACAATTTCTTCAACATCCATTTTGTACTGAATCATGGAGTTGCTTGCAAGTTGCAGACCTAACCGAAATAGGTTGCAAGCGACTACGATCGCCCGCGAGTAGCAGATAAGTGGAAAACTGCTCTTATCGCGCAATTTAGTCACGGTGTTTGTAATTCAGTCGCGCTGGTAAATCGCGCCTCTAAATCGCCAGTGTGCAAGAGATCTAATGGATCTCTACTAGATAATTCTAGTCATAAACTGTAATACAATTTTATCTATAGACAAATTGTATTCTAAACAATTTAATAAACAACTTACAGTGGAGATAACAAACTATAATACAATTTTGTCTATACACAAATTGCATCCTAAACAACTTAATAAATATGTCAAATACTCGAACAACTTACAGTGGAGATAACAAGTTTGTTATACAGTGGGCAGCAGTAAGGATATATCTGTCATTCACTATTGTTCCACCGCATTGAAACTGAGGTCCTGCATCTAAAAATAAAATATTTACCTTTTAATCCATATTTAAACCTTTTTTTGTTACTGCATTTGAATGGTTCTAAATAGTTACCCATTTCAATTTTTAACTTATTGTAGCTTGGTAATTCTTGTTAATGAAATGGTCAATTATTTTGAACAGCTCTAGAACTGTTTGCTATCGAAACCAGAACAAGCCGTTTATATTAAGTACAGGGTGATCACGTATACATATTAGATTCGACTGTAACTTTATTATTTTAAGAGATATCGGAAAATTGAAACGTTCATCCATTGACTAATTTTTCACAAGGACTTCAATTCTCTTATCAAAAAAACAATCGAGCATCGCACTACAGAAACATTGATATCAAAAAATTTTTTCTTATGAAACACCCTGTATGTTATTTTTGGATTCTTCACTTTTCCTAATTGCATTGATATAAAAATGTAATGTAACTCCATAATTAAAATGTTACTTTTTTATTATTATGAATAGAAACTATATTATTTAAACAATTATGAATCTATTTTGAGTATTGGTTTATGTAATCTATAGTTTCTTGTATTCTACCTTACATTTCTAAAATAGTGGCTCGTCTCTTTTAGTAAACACTATTCTTTAAATAGCCTTACAAAAACGTGTCAGGTGATGTCAAGTCTGAACTATTTCCCGTTATCTGTTCACATACGTTTAAAATAATCGGTTCTTGTAGAAAATATTATTTAAAAAATACAGGGTCCTTAAGTAACGTTCAGATAAACGTTAGTGCAATGGCACTGCAGTTGTACTGTTGTATTGTAATTGTATGGTATTAAATATCGTTTACTCCGTTTACATAAAATTACTGTAGACTTAAGAAGTTGGGGAATTTATCCGCTGTAAGTTGGCGACATGCAAAAACTCAAGATTCTTGACCCTCAGAGAGGTTATGTTTATGTTTTGTCAACTACGTGCCTATCTACGGAAATTGTTGGTTTTTATCATTTGCCGAATAGTAATTAAAAGCCTACCCTAGATAAAATATAAGCCTACAATCTTCAGGAATAGATCGTCTATTTGAATGTTTGGTTAAATCACAGTATACTAGTATACTGTGGGTTAAATGAGACCCCACTAATTTCAGCACATCAAACACTGCCACTGTCATTCGGGTGAAATGAAAAAATAAACGGCATTCTCATTTCGCATTTCTTTATATAAATTATAGAAATCACCTTGCTATCTGCGGTTAATAGGTCGCACCCACCATCTCCGGGTTCTTCTTTTCATTTATTTTTGCATGTATAGTTTTAATACATATTGACGTCGCTGCGAATAAGAACAGCAAAAGTAACTGTTTCTAAACCAAACAGTCCTCTTCATCCATTTTTTTAGAAACAAATCAATTCTAAACTAAATATCTAAATTAGAATCTAATTTAAAAACTTAACCTGCAAAAATGTGAATCTTCTGTTTACTGTCAAAAAAGCAGTTTTCTGATTGGTCCTTGTATGATTGTTGGAAAAGGATTGGTAAAAGCTAAAATGCTTTTAGCTTCTGTCATACAGCTGCAGTACAAAGGCGTTACTGTAAAGTTTATCTGAACGTTACAAAAGTCACCCGTATTTCTCGTCGTTTTACTTCAGTATCTTTGAATATTTGCAGGTGGGATGAGTTCCTATTATTTGCTAAACCCAAGATTATTCAATTATTAAATGTCTAAAATTATCGCACTAATCTTATGTGAATGAAGCTTTAAAGGGTTATCATGTTATTAGGCATATTTCTATTAGTTATCTATTAATAGTATAGTTACTAATTATCTATAACAATAATTGCTTTCGCAGAGGAATTTTTCAGAGGAATTCATTCGTTACGTGAGAAATAAAAGTGGCGAAAAAATACGTTGTTCAGAAATGAGCCGTTTGTTACTACAATCCATAACTTCTAATCCGCTGTTCCGGCAATACCAATTTGCTGATAGTTCAAAAAATGTATTCTTCGTAAACTAATAATCTAGCGCATGCTGTCAGATGTCTACTCTTACTAAGCATCTAATATTAACCTATAATTTTATGGATAGTTGTTTCTGTCTCCGTTATAACCTAACTTTAACAATAATCTAAATTTGTGTATCTGTGTACCTAACCTAACCTAACTTTAACACTAATCTAAATTTGTGTGTCCGTGCTATTATAGTTTGGAACTTCAAAATAACTACTGTTGCCGAGATCGGTCATTTAATATATTTGTTTCATGCTCCGTCATTCATTCAATCTACAATCCACTGTTCCAGCAAGAAATTCGCAATAGTACAAATTGTCAGATATGTCCGTTTTGTCCTTCCTTTAAAAATCTGTGACTGTCAATGATTCGCGATGGATTGTGTACAGAAACAAACCTAATAAATCATACCTATACATGCTTTTTCAGTCTCTGTCAACATAATATTAGTATTTATAGCAACCCAATTAAAATTCTTTCTACCAAAAGGTGATTCCCCTAAGCTTACAGCTGACCTTGTCTTAAGGATGTTGATATAAATAACCCATTAGCATTTTACAGAAAGTAGAAGCGGAAGATATTCATTGTTGACTATGAATAATCTTCCAAACTCGTTTGCTCGATATAGTGTTACCGATCTGAATTATTTTAGACTACTGGCAATGAAATAAATATTTTGTTTTTCAATAAAATATGGTACTACAAGATGATTAAAAAAGTGCATCTGTACGGTTCAATTTATACAGGGTAATTCACTAAAGGACGTCCGCCATGGATATCTGAATAACGTTGCTCAGTAAAAAATAGCTTTGGGCAACTTCAAACTCATTTTATCATTATTTTGAGTTACTTAATATTTTAAATGAGCTTATTATGCCAAGTTCCGGTTAGCATAAAAAAACAGATACTATCCTTACTTTCTTTTGTCGTAAAATAACCTCTAATAGCAAAAAACAGCGTTCTTGCATTTTTAGGTTAGAATGAGGTCGTATAGGGCAATCCAACGAATTGTGAAATCACTTTAAAAATGACGGCTGTGGGACAAACAACTCGACATTTGACAAGCATAAATTTGTGATTTTGTGTAGAACTGCGTGTTTGGCTCATTATATTTTATACCTATTTCGGAATACCAAGGATAATTCAGACTATCATAATGGTTTTGTTTTGTTGTGTTATGAATTGTTGGAGTAGAAGACAGTGAGAAGATCAAGTTAGATTTTTTAGGATTCCTGCTGCATTGAATTATAGACATAGAACTGATTTCAATGAACTCTCTCATATAAAACGGCAAAAGTGGCTTTGCGTAATATAACGGCAAGACCTAACTCAAGAAAAAATTAAATACAGTGTCGTTTGTTCATTTTATAACATTTTGTATCGGGTTAGTTAATAAAAAGTTATATACAACAATTTAAAAGCATATATTTCAGGTAAACCGGCTGCTTTAACAGATAACTTACATCTTGATTGGATTCCTACATTGCGTTTGGGTTATCAAATTACCACTGCAACGTTGTCAGAGACCAAGATGGGTAGATATAAACAAAAATGTAGTGTTGTGCTAATGTTTTCTGAAGTTTTAAATATCTACAATATTTATATGTAAAAGTAATCTATACCTACCTATGCAGGCCCCTATTTTCCATTGGGCACTGGGCAGGGCCCTACGATTAGTGGGGCTCCCTATTTCCTCCCAGATCAGCAACTCTTTCATATCTCATATTAGAAAGTGTAATATGAGCCTATTTCTCATATATTTTCATTATAATAAGAAGAAGTGGGTTTATATTTTAGGTAAAACGTTCTAGTTGCTGAATATTCGTAAAATTATTATTATTCTCAGTATTCACTGCACTTCGGTATATCTACAAATTTTTTCTTTCAAATGGGCCGAGGCAAGAAATAGTTGACTAATCAAAAATGAACTTGGTGCATTAAATTTTGATTTTCCCTGCTACTAATGTTTTTTATTGTACTGTAACAAACTTTAAATTATTATTGCAATGCCGCAATTATTTAAAATATCAAAAAACCAATTGATTATTAAACATTTTGAACTATTTATCTATGTACCCATTCTTTTTAGAATTGTATGTATAACTTATTTTAAATATTTTTTATTAAATATATTTTAATTTTTTTCTATCAAATGAACTTTTATTTATTATTTATAATTTTTGTCAAATATATCTGAATTGGAAACAGTGGCATTATTAAGAATTTCAAGCCCCCGCAGAATTTTTCTTTAACTGAAAATAAATTCTGCCATGTATCTATGCATAAATAATTGTTAAAATCAAATTACGTACCTCTGTAATAGTTTACTAATTAATTATATATAACTGCCAATATTGTTATCAATATATTTTTTTATTAATATTATATATAGTATTCTCCAGGACCCTGAATTGCTAGGGCTGGCGGGGGTGTAATTATGCTACTAGTTGGAGAGAAAAAAGAACTAAAAAATCTAACTTGATCTTCTCGCTGTCCTCTACTCCAACAATTCATAACACAACAAAACAAAACCATTATGATAGTCTGAATTATACTTGGTATTCCGAAATAGGTATAAAATATAATGAGCAAAACACACAGACCAAAAACTAAAGTTCTACACAAAAGCACAAATTTCTGCTTGTCATATGTCGAGTTGTTTGTCCTACAGCCGCCATTTTTAAAGTGATTTGACAGTTCGTTGGATTGCCCTATTCGGATTCAGTGCACCAAAATCTTTTAAAACTGTATAGTGACTAGAAAACTGAAGGCATCGCTTAAGATCGTTTATCGTTGACGACTTTTAAACAATACATTATTATCGTTTCCGAAATTTTCATGGTAGAAATTTTTAAGTGAATCAGGCTTCTAAATATTTAAATACGTATTTTCATTCGTAATTAAAATAAAAATATAATAATTATTAAATTATCTATTATATACTCATTCATATATAAAGCTAAATTAACATACCAATAGGGGATAATTATAGATATATTATAAGCATACATAACAATCTATTATATTAATAAAATTATAGTTTACATTTTACAATATAATCTCACAACTTTGTAGAAGGATATTTTGTCAAATCAAGTTAAATTTAATTAATATACACTGAGAACATTGATGTCTATACACTATATTTTACAGAAAACTGTTTGATAGCGTTGCTTTTTTTCAATATAAAAATACAAGAGGAGAGTGTCTAAACCATGTAGGGATTTTTTTTTTAATTCTGATATTACTTACTGTATTTTGTATTAAAACTATTTAATTTAATGCGTGATACAAAACACAATAGATCTCGTACAACTTACGTCATGTCAAGTTTTTTTGGGAAAATATAGATTTTCTATAGATTTTTAGCTACCTAATAGTTCACTGTTGATGAACACAAATATCATAATAACTTAATAACACCTAGTTGCATGTAAAAATAGATAGGTATTTATGAAATAGGTGAGAAAAATAGCACTTCTCCATGAATTTAGAATAAAAAAGCATAATTGTCACCTGTTTTGTTTTACCATATCTCCTGAATTTTACATGTCAACTCCACATTGACAAAATTGTAAACGATATTATAAACATGATCACATGCCACAGAATTCTTTTAAAAAATAATTAACAATTGAAATTATATAAATTATTAATATTTTTCACGGTGTATGGAACACAGTGGTAAGGTTCGTGGTCGTCATGGTTTTTCCTGTTCTCTAGCAAAGTTAAAGGAAATGATTCAACTTCAACATTATATTTTAGTACTACACTAATAAGAACATCCACCTACTGAGTGGATTTTTTTTGTGTATTTTTTGTACTTGAAACGCTAGCCTTAAGAATGCATTTAAACGATAATGAGCAAATTCAAATTTAATGTAGAAAGTATAGCATATAAAAGAAACTTACTCGTCTTGTAAGAAAGGAGTGCCATCCAGGGAAACTCGTTCAGATTTGCATCTTTCCCGTTTCGAATTTTATTTGGGCTGTCCAAATACCCGCATTCTTCTGGCAACAGTTTAAAATTTTTATGTGCTGTAACGTCGGGTGGAGGTGGCGGATTTTGAAGTGACAAATCATTTAAGTTCAAGTTTAGAACAACTGGTCCTGAAGGACAGCAAACTTTAAAAGTTTCATCGTAGCCACATATGAATTTGTTTAGAGCAGTTCTAACTTCTTCAGGAATCGGCGTGGGAGCAGCTTGTAAGAAGTCGGTGATGGGTTTGCATTCTTTTATTCTGATGCAGTTTCCTACACCGCCATCAGGCGTTCTGCAGCCTTCGTCGTCTATCAGCCATTCTGAAAAAGAAATAAGTTACCTTTACCCGTGCGAAAACTGTGCTTCAATAGTACTGGGTGATATTTTTATCAAGGGAAATGCTTTTTTCTTAATAAACAATCGAAGCAAAGTGAGCGTTGCCAAACAAAGTCTGTTTGGGCTGAACTAAACGACGATGAGCGTTGCAAAGCTCTACTTTTTTTTCTCAGAAGCATACCATTTTTTTTATAGGTATTGGAAGAACTTTTCCTTTCAAACTTTTGTGCAAATAACTGTTCGAGTTGAAAAATCATCTTGTTATTATTGAGCTTGATCACATCTAGATCGATTTAACAGGTTAACGTCACTTTCGACATTGTCGACATTTAATTTCAAATAATTTTGATTTATTGGTATAATAATTTTTATAGTTAGATATTTGACGCAACTTAAAGGAGGCCACCTGAAGAAGCAATCCTAAAAATGCAGAAATAGGTCAGATCTCATCTATTGAGGTTGAATTTTCGAGTTCCCACAGTTTAAAAAGTGAACTTAGATATTTATAGAATGTTTTCATTAAACCAGGTTAGTAAATTTAGCTAGATTATTTTTTTAGATAATTATTGAATAGAGCTTTGTCTGTGGAATTGCTCATTAGCATACCTAGATGTCTGGTATCAGAGAGCATACATATGACTTCATTGATAAGAATTGTAGGAGATTTGATATATATTAGCCTAAAATACCTTTCTAATACAGTAATAAATCTTTTCTAAAAGATGTTTGATATTTTTAATATAAGAATCGGATTGCCCAAATAAAGGTTTAATAATTTGTAATAAGTATTTTGCTAATTTGTCGCAAGGTAAGTTTATAAAATTAACTATTGGCCAAGGCTCTCTAGCACTTTTACTGATTTAGTGCAACTTTGAACTCAACTGCAATGGTAATCCTTTGGATTGGTTTTGTCTAATAAGTCATGCAATGCTATCCGAGCTACAACACACCGTATATATCTAATGAACTGGATAAATATAAACGAGTTGACATCTATACTGACTTTACTAAGGCATGTGGTCGATTAAATCACAATATTTTATTGACAAAAATTATATGAATTTGGTCTTGTTACTCAATATATCCACTTTTTTAGTTCTTATTTACACAATCGATTACAATTCGTAGAATATCGTGGTTATAAATCTAATGGTTTTATTATTACATCTGGTGTACCGCAGTGCGCAGTCCTTGGCCCTATTTTCTTTACTGCCTTTATTAGAGATTTAATGCTTAATATCATGCTGAAAATCTATGCAGACGATTTAAAAATTTATCAATCTATAGTTAACATGCAAGATTGTCAGCGCTACAAGAAACTCTAAATAAGATTAACAACTGATGCCTTGAAAATAATTTACCTCCTAATGTAAGTAAATGTCATGCTTCTCGAAAGACCCAAAACTATTAAAGGCTTTGGTGTAATCTTCGATAGGCAACTAAATTGTAATGCCCATATAAATACGATAATCACATCTGACTATAAATCTCTGGGTTTTGTGCCTCAAAAACGAATTAATATACAGGGTGTATATTTGAGCAAATGAAACAAAAAAGTCTTGTGAGAAAATGTCTAAAACGAACAGTTTTTTACAAATACATTTCAAAATTAAAAATATAACTGCAGTAAAATGCAAATCTGTTTAAGTAGAAGCTCCTCTAACGTAATTTGTTTTTTGTACCAGTATTAATGAAGTAAACAATTTCCCAGAAAATCATCAAGTAACGTAGGTACTCTAACGTACGACAATATTGTAATCTATTACCTGCTGCTGTTAATCTAAAAGTAGGTATTATTTTAAAGTCATAGTAGTATTGTGGCTAGTACGTTTGGTTTTTCTATACATAATACCTTGCTTGATACTTGCGAGTGTATAGAAACAAAAATGGAATAATTTATAGTAGTCATGACTAGCTCCATGACATGTTTACTTATGGCCAATCTGGGCAAAACTATCTGGCTACCAGACTTTGTACGGTAAACGATTTTCGTATGCAACATAATGTGGACCGCCATAAAACAGTGAATAAGTTTTTTTTACATATTTGTAATTATATTCCAGTAAAATAAAGGCACTCATAAAAGGCTCATATCTATGTTTATTGAAACACTCTTTTCTAATATTTTACTCAACAATCTTTACTCAAGCGGTAGCATATATATTTTAAAACACTATTTAAATATTTAACTAATTTTTCTTCTTCACTTAGGTAAGTAATTAGATGAATCACTAGAAATTTGCAGAATATTTGTTCGGAAGATATTTTATAAATAATAGTTGTCCAATACAATCATTGGCATTCCCTAGACCCAACCCGATTGACGTTTTTTTTACGTTGAGATTCTTTTGTTATTGTATTATTAATTATACTTTGATGAGGTAAAATTTTACTCGGAAAGATATTCTTTAAATAATGAAATCAGGACTCCAAAAACGATTACGACACAATATAAACACTTTCTTTGTTGAAAAATAAGCGATATATACCTAAAGTTTTATGTTTTGTGGAAATGAACCACATGAATAAACAAATGTAATTAGAATAGTAACCTACATTAGATTTAATCTCCTAAAATAATTAACAACCGGTAAAACCACGTACACAAAGGAAGTTTGTGTGAATCATGTAAAGCAAGAAATAATATGTACTTATAAAAAAATATTATATTTGGATATGTACCTATGAATTATAATTGTAAAGCACAGCAATTCTTTGTTTATATAACAATTATTCTGCTAATTTATGAATATTAATAAGGGAATATTAATTAAGTCTAATTACTTAAATTTTAATTAATAACAAAATGTATTCAATATGTTGTGTAGGGCCGCTTTAAACAATCTTTGATTAATTCCAAAATTGGTTAAATTCAGTCGAGTTTTGGAATTGGTTTTATCTAGATTTAAATTAATCGGTTGCTACAGAATTCTGAGATACAGTTGCAGCGTTTGACATCGGCATGAAATAAAATACATAAATGAAGAAAGGGGTCAGATCTCATCTATTGCGGCAGGATGTACAATCGTTTGCGATAATAATGACACTCATTAAAATGCATTTTGCAATTTCTTTAGAACTTCTGATGCATTTGTAATGAAATCTACTTCACATTTTTAATATTAGTTATTAGTTGTTTCACTCACCGATAGAGGAGATTTAATGAAATTTCTACTCAGAACTTCCAGAAGTTCAAAAACTGTTTTAACAGAGTGTCATTATTATTGCAAACGATTATATTCAAAAGTAAATTTGAATTTTGAAAGTTATTGAATTATTTCATTAAGAAAGGTATTTTATTTTGTTAGTAGATTTAGCTAGACTAATTTTTATTTTAGGTAATTATTGAATGTAACCTTGTCTATGGCATGCCTAGATATTTAGTATCAAAGAACAATATGACTCATTAATATGAATTGTAGGAAAATCGATTTATATTAACTTAAATACCTTTACAATACAGTAAATGAGCCTTTTCACATTAAGGACGTCGTTCATTTAACAGCACAGCACTAGGTTCCTGACGATAAAATAATGAGATGTAAACAACTGTTTCAAGTAACATTAGCTGTATTTTCAGTGGAAAAGGTACTTTATCTGTAACCAAAACAGTTTTTATTCGGAGCGTTGAATATTTCAAACAGGATTGCGAAAATGGTTAATCCTAACGACTTCAACAAGGCATACCTTTTCCAGATAAAAAAGATAAGAAAACCGATTGTTTGAATAGTCACGGATACACTAAACCACAAAAAAGTTTTACCATTCAAAAGAAGTATGATGGGCCATAAGTAAAAATTAGAAACAATTTTGAATTTCTCGCTCCCCAAAAAACACAGTCTCCAAAATGTATGCAAATATTTGATTTTTTTAAAATCTTTTTTTATAAATATAGAAAATAAATGTTAATTTTGACACCTTGTATATCAGAAAGAAACAACATTTAGATGAGGCATATTTGGCTTACTCGCACAATTTCAGTAACCTACCATTTAGATCTGTTCCAAAATTAATAAATTACCCTGTATGTTTATTTATTTTTTTTTAATTAAATGTATGTACGTGTACATTTTCTTAGTCGCAGTATCACAGAATTTCCAATGATAATTAATGTAAATAAACTTTTAGTTTTAAGATTAAAGTAAAAACCTTGTTATTCTTTCACTTTAATCTTATGTTGACGATTTTGATTAAACATGATAAATAAAAAATAGTATTTAGCTTATGTATACCTCATTTATTTAATGTATATTATTATTAATATCAATGAATGACACAATGATTTCTTTAGAACTTTACTTATGCAAATAAGAAAATAACCCTATTATCTATGCGTATCCTTTTCTTAGTATTTTATCATAACATCCAATATTAAAATTGATCTGAGTATTTGTCTTTTACAACAAATTACAAAACATTAGTTCTATCTTTGATTTACATTCATTGTTTTCTATTAATGATCTATGTATAGATCTTTATCTTAGGTAGATATACTGATAGTTACTAATTGACTAGACAGTAGACGTTACCAATGTAATCTACAATAAAAATTATAGTTTCATATTTTTCAACTTAGACACAATGTATTTAGGAAAATAAATATTTTTCAACAAAATTTTATTTGGATCTTATACTTTCATGGAAGAATCTATTGGTTGTGATGCTGGTCGACACATTCTGTATATAGGCATTCCAAAAGACATTTTTAAATAGCTGCGATGATACACTCATAATTTTTTCAAATTTCAGTAAACAGCCTCTCTTTTTATGTTGCTATTCTGCTTCTAGAAATAGTTGAACAGACAGGTATGTAACATTTCTAAAGGACTGTTCAAAGTGGGAGCGACGAGCGTCGCGTCGCGTTAGCGTTGCGATGAGCGGGGCGATGGTATTTCAGAGTGGGAGCGTTGCAGCCGCGTCTGCGACGCGTCGAATATTCGACAATACAATATATTTTCAGTTTATAAAATGGCTCCAACAAGAGCAGTTCGAGCAGTTCGTTTGTTTTTGTTACTGAATGCTTGAATTTGGTAACACTAGGTTGTTTAACTGTCGACGCTCCGCTCGTCGCAACGCTAACGCATCGCGAAGCTCGTCGCTCCCACTCTGAACAGGACTTAAAGGTTTTGTTGTGCACTAATTAATTACGTTATTTTTAAATGTCAAAATATGATACCAGCAACATAAAAGTCAAGAACCAGTTTTTCTTTTATAAATATAAAATTAAATTTTAAACAATTTAGAAGGTAAACATTTCTCCATTTGTACAGATTGTAACAGTATAAAGACTCTTTACCCACATATTTAATCTACCCAATAACGGTCAACTAGGAGAAGTTTTCAACTGGTAAATTACTATTTAATGCCATGAAAGAATTTCTACTTCGGCATAATGGTAAAATTGCATAAATTTATATTGGTTTGAATTTACTACATGGTAATCTTTGAAACATATTGAAAGGTCAGAACATATGTCTAGCGGCAATAATCACATAATAATTAAAATATTAATATTAATAAATTGTCATGGAATGTAAACTAAACAATGTGGCTGAAAATATGCGATATCATTGGTGTGACGTCACACGACGTTCAGCGCGGTTTCCATGTTTCCACATATAATAATAATAATAACAATATGGTCTTTATTGCATTACAACAACAGTACACAAATAATTATGTCAGAATGAGTGGCGGCATCCAATAGTGTTGCTCAGTACAACCACCCTAATGCAAAAATATAATTTAAAAATTAGCAATATACAAATAAATACAAAAATTGCCACCTGAAACAGATAACAAAACATAAAGCAGGAATATACAATAATTAAATATACTAAAAAACTGTATATGACCTCGGCTAGACACAAGTAAATCTTTGATCCTTTTTCTGAATACCACGATACTAGAAGATGATTTAATATTTAGTGGTATCAAATTAAATACATTTGCAGAGTTGTAGGTGAACAAAAAATAAAGAATTCATTTCATTTGAGAGCCCTTTTTACAGATACAAATTATTTTAAGTTAAGAATAATTATTTTTCGACGGCCTTTGAACCCACAACGATATAATCTTGTACAAGGGGGTTTTTAAAAGTGCTAATTAAGAATATCTTACTAGTTTTCTTCTAAAAAAATTGCTAATACTTTTTTTTTAAATCGACCCCCTTTCTCCATCTTAGAATCGGACGCTTCTGACTATAATCAATATGGCTACGTCTAAAGACTTACTTTACAGGTATATATTCACCACCAAAGCTTCAATGTATTCGGATATCAGGTGAGCGAGATACCATGATGGCTCCATGAAAAGTGGAACACATTGTATATGGTGTATATATATATATACATAACAGTATAATACAATATTTCTTCCATTTGCCCGGTGAGATGCACTTTTTGGGTTTCTTTTTACTAGTATATTTTACAACTTTATTCAATATAAATGTCTATTTAACACAATAACCCTTAATAATATCACAAATGACAAATTAACTCTTCTAAATATATGTACTGCGTTGTCCGAAAGTGGAAATCGTATACAAATATAAAGAACAATGCTGTATTATGTATAAACGTAAGAATGTCATCTGACGTCACAAGTCTTCGATGTAGCGGTGACCATTTTCTGGGGACGTGGTCATACTAAATTTTTTAACTGTTGGTAGGCTTATTTTTCCACGAAATTGTCGAAGACAAACGCCATTTCGATTAAAATAATACATTTTTCTTCTGCACGTGTTTGAAAAAATGCAATTGTATAGATTATTTGTAATTAAAGCCTTTCCTTATTTTTTGTGAAGATGAAGAAATAGGTTTAAATTTTATAGATATTGAAAAAGTGAGAATTATAGAAAAACAACTCTTATTTATCTACATTTTCCTTGTTTATTATTATGCTTAATTATTTATTTTATAACACTCGTGTTTGATTAGAGCATTGCTAAATTAAATTTTTTATTAATAGTCACATAGACTTAGGGTAGAGAGATATAGACAAACGAAATACGCGTGTTAGTAAAATTGCTCCTAAAAATTGTCATTAAGTCAGTTAAATAGGAATGCCTAGACCATGTCATATTAATAAAAAGACAATTATGATCAATTACACTTGAAATGTTAATTGAACTTTATTGAGCTCTGTGGATCGAATCTTAAAATGTTTATTCCGCAACTGCAATAAAATACGTAAAAATAATACGTCAGATCTAAAAGAAACTCGACAGGGACCTTAAAAGCTGTTTAACATTAATAAAAAATTTCACTTATGTATAATATCACAAGAGGTTAAATTATTTCCGGAAATTTTTTTGAGGTCACGAAAATTTTCTTAAAATAATTGTGACGGAAAAAAAATTCCAGAAATAATTTACGCTCGTGTGGTAGGTATTCGGTAAAAAAATTTCACACCCCAAGTATAAATCAAACTTGACATTTTAAATTAATTTGACTCGACCAAGGTATTGTTGTTGTTGACATAATATGTTGATTTGTCATTTTTATTTAAACGGTTCTCTAGATGTCAATTTCTAGTTCGAAGTAAACTTGATATAAATATCTACATATTCTTGATATCCAAGCATTCTTATACTTAATTTAACACTTTTTTCTTACACTGATAAATTAAAAATTTAGATATTTTTTTAGATTCAGTATCAGTGTTCTTTGTGGTCGATCACTGATGCCAGTTTACACATATCCGTCCGTAGTCCGTAAAAAGGAGTTAGTAGACGATCAAACAAAGTGATATGAATATATTTATCATTCAGTTGACCAAAATTGTCAGTGTCAGTTTGTTTTTTATTTAAAAAAGTCGACCATGATATCATATGTTTTTTTGCTTCACCCTGTATACATGAAAACTAGTTTAAAATGTTCATCTAAAAATACTTGATTTTTAATTAAGTTCATAGTGTTCATACTTCATACTGTTGCCGCTGACTGTATATTTAAATTAAAGCAAAAATACTAATTAGGTATATACCCTAGTTTTAGTTTTTCTGAATACAAGTTATTATTTACTATTATTTCAAATAATTGCAGTAATTCTTTTATAAAGTTCAAATAAAAAAAAACATAATTTCACTTTGAACATAATTGTTGCTTCGAGTAATTCTTATTGCCTAAATAAAACAATTCTTTCTACTTACGGAACTTCATCTATATTTAGCATATTAGTTTTCTTGATTTCAAGTAATTCTTAATCTTAAAAGAAGATACGTTCTTATTATACAACCATTTGAAAAAAGAGTTTTATCTATTTCAATTTAGAGAAGGTTGACACTAAATGGTAAGCATTTTATATGCGTTTGGGATCCACCCTAAACAGTTTCGGATAGGCCACTGTAAATATCTCAGACACTATTAGGTTTAGATACAAAAAAGTAAGATGAAAGTCCTGCTAAAATAAATAGTGAAATCCAAAAATTTTATATAAGTTGAATGAATCTATAAGTAACGAAGTTGAAAATTACAGCAATATAGATAGCCAAATTTTCAGGAAGCAACGATCTTTCTAAATTTCTAATGAACGTGTTGCACGATCTTGAAGTCAAAGTAGTTAAAATTTCAGCAAAAATTCTTTAATTATTAATAATAATTGTGATTCAGTGTAAGAGAAATCTTAATTACGCGTATATTTACGTTTTCAATTTTCTATTTGTTCGAAAAATGTAATGTTTTGGTGTATTGTGTTTTCTAATATTTTCCGTTCCTTTATTACAATGCACTACTTTCGCATTGATTCGCACAATTCTTGTAAAATTTTATCCGTTAAACAGGTACGTCTGAGTTTAACGATGGCCATAAAACTTGCTTAATTTTAATTAACAATAGAGAAACAATGTCGAAGGTCACTTACGTGCATAACTAGTAACGCTGAACAATACCAAACAGCACAAGACACTTTTAACTACGAATGTTATTGTAAATTGGTACATCCTTTCGCGAGCAGGCAATGTCAACTACTATCGTAAACACTACAGGATTTCAAAACATTTTATATGCAAACAGGAAAAACAGTTATGCATTTACTACAGACGGACCACAAGACGGACCGCTCCTTCAGGTAGATTTGTTTATGATTAACTGATTAATAGTAGGTAAGTGACGTCTGGTCAATTAGTTTATATTACGTTCAAATGAGTGTGGTTGTTGCTAATATCCACCGAAAATGCGTGGGGAATTCCAATCGCTGTGCGTTCTCGAACATTTTATACTAAACTTGCGGTTATTTACTGCAGTTGTCATATTGAAAACTTTAGTAAAATTACGATATAAAGGTCCAACATTGTTGATTTTATTTTTAGTTATGAAAAACTGCAAACATACAGGGTGTTAAAAAAAGAGTGTAAAATATTTCAAGAGGTAATAGTATGAACCAAAATAAGTAGAAAAGTCTTAAAATATGGGTCCGCAATGTAACGGTTGCGGAGATATAGACCAATTTCCAAGCAGGCACGACATCTTCGTCTCAATGATATTCGAACTTTTTCGAAAACACCCTCCTTGGTTTGGATTTCTTGACACTTTTGGTTAATCCATAGTTGCAGCTCCTCCAGGCTATTTACAGGAGTACCATACACTAATGTCTTCAAATATCCCCAAACAAAGAAATCTAAAGGGTTCAGATCAGGCGATGTGTTAATCCTGTTAATCGGTTTGGTAAAACAACAGGACCTAGAAACCTGTCACCTACAATACCCTGTCCAAATGTTTAATGAACAACGTGCCTGATGTCCAGCTTTTATTAGAGCATGAAGATTTCGTCGGTCCAAATATGCGTATTGTGAAAATTAAACACTCTACTTCTTGTGAACCCGGCCTCATCAGTAAAAAGAATGTTTGCAAGAAAACGAGGGTCTTCAGCATCATGACGTAGAAATCAGCGGCAAAAAACCAAACGTGCTTGATGATCATTTATTGGATTTAAGGCCTGTACTCGTTGCACATGGTATGGATAAAGCAGTTGCTCGTGAAGGATTCTCCAAACAACAGGACCACTAATTCACTTAATTAATAATTTTATATGTCCCAACATCGACACGCTGATACTTCAGTTATCTTCAAATAATTGTTGTCTTACATTTATGTGTATCTATAGACCGCCCAATACAGATCTTGAAAACGATGCTCTTCTTTTTAACAAATTACAATCTTTGGCTCTTTCACAAAATAATCTTGTCATTGCTGGTGATTTCAATTTTCCACAGATTTCTTGGCCTCTTACTCACTCTCCGGAACCCCACGACTCTGCATCTCATTTCTCAGATCTCCTCTTAAAATCCAACTTGACACAGCTAGTCGAGGAGCCAACTAGGTTTCGGTTAAACCAGAATCCATCTATATTAGATCTTGTCATAACAAATGACCCTAATCTCTTAACTCCCCCTATCATAAACTCACCCATTGGTATATCCGATCATGCTGTTATAACCACATCCACCCAATTTCTGATCGATAGTGCCGAACAAAGTTCATTTAAAACTATAAAAATAATAGACTACGACAGAGTTGCTGAGGACCTTGACCGGACTGTATGGTCTTTCAATACAAATGATATACACTCAATATGGGATTTTTTCATGGATGCTGTCTACAAAATTATTGAAAAACACTCAAGTACAAGAGAAGTGTACAAGAATAGAAAGAAACCTTGGATAAACTGGAATGTTCTCAGGAAAATCAGACATAAGAGAAACTTGTGGAAAAAATACAAAAGGTCTCGCACTCGTTCTGATTTTATCACTCACAAAACGTTCTCAAACAACCTATCTTCCGAACTAAAACTACTAAGGCAAGGTTATGAAGAATCTCTGGCAAATGATCATTTCCCAAAAAAACTATAGCTATATACGGTCTCACCTAAACTCTAGGGTGTCAATACCGATGCTCAGAAAACCCAATGGTGACCTCTGTGAAACTAACACAGAAGCAGCAGAACTTTTGTCGGAAAATTTCACAAAAGTATTCACCGTTGAAACTGATGGAAATATCCCTACTATTAAAGGTGTCACGCTATCAAATGCCCTAACGAGTATTGACTTCTCCCCAGTAAAAATTGAAAGTTGTATTAAGAAGCTTAAAAAGGGTTCCTCACCGGGAATTGACGGCCTAGGTGTGGCTTTTCTTAAAAAATGCTCTGCTGTTATCTCTCAACCACTATCAAAAATTATGAATGCGTCCTTTCAACAACATGCACTTCCCTCCGTTTGGAAAAAGGCTTCTGTCACTGCCATCTACAAAAAAGGTGACAAATTTAATAGTGAAAATTATCGTCCAATTAGTTTACTGCCAATTATCAGCAAAATCATGGAGTCCATAATACGAGATGAAATGCTTCAATTTTTAATGTCGGCTCATGTCATCCCCAAAGAACAACATGGTTTCGTACCTAATCGGTCAATAGTGACAAATTTAGTGCAGTGCGTCAACGATTGGTCTTTATCACTCGATAACAAGCAACCGGTGGACGTTATTTACTTAGACTTTGCCAAGGCGTTTGACAGAGTGCCTAGGAAAAGACTATTACATAAACTCACTCATTTCGGCATTCGTGGTGACCTTCTCCTTTGGATAGATGCTTTTCTCTGTGACAGAACTTTTAGTGTGCGGGTTGGTGACTCTTTTTCATCCCCTCGTCCTGTAATTAGTGGCGTACCGCAGGGTTCGGTGTTAGGCCCTCTCTTATTTTTGGTGTTTGTTTCGGACCTAGTACTTCACATAGACTCCAAAGTTCTATTCTATGCTGACGATGCCAAACTGTATGCAAACCCAGTATTGAATCAGGCAACACTTCAACAAGATTTGAACAACATTGCACAATGGTGCGACGACTGGATGCTCCCTCTCAATGCAAATAAGTGTGTTGTACTCCATCTTGGGAAAAACAACCCCCGTTACCAGTACTCTTTACAAAATATCCCACTTAATATCGTATCATCCTATAATGATCTTGGAGTTACTATTACAGAAAATCTTTCGTGGTCTAATCACATAGCTGCAGTTTGTAAAAAAGCAAATTCCAAACTTTACCTTTTGAAGAAGACTTTTGCAAAATCCACGTTTCCCGTATTTGTTCGCCTTTTTAAATGCTATGTCCGTCCTTTGCTGGAATTTGCTGGGCCAGTATGGAATGCCAACCTCGTGAGAGATAAAAATCTATTGGAATCTGTGCAACGATATGCTACACGACTGCCTTTTGGACGTATGCGACCTTGCTATGAAGAGAGATTACTTTCCGCCGGATTGACATCTTTTGCTGATCGAAAACTTCGTGGAGATTTGATCTTTACCTTCAAAGCCTTGAAAACTAACTTTTTTAGTGATGACATTCGCCAACTCTTTCCAAGAAATCCAGATCAACGCTTGAGGGGCCACGGCTTGAAGTTAAAGAAAGAAAATTTTAAATCAACAACCAGGCAAACTTTCCTCTCCAATCGCATTTTTTCGACATGGAACTCTCTGCCATTGCACGTGGTTAATTCCCCAAATGTATCTATATTCAAGAAAAGACTTGATGCTTCGCTGTTTAGAAGAAACCCATGAACATTTATTTTGTTTTTATATTACGCGTACACATTATTTTTTATTTTTGCTCTTGTACTAGTTTTATTTACACTTTTATTGATGTATAATTTTAAATTTGGGCTACATAGAAATTTCTTAGCCCTATTCCATGTAGAATAATAATAATAATAATAATAATAATAATTCCTACCTCGGCTGATATTCCCCGCACACTCGTCCTGTATTCTGCTCTACCAGTGTTAGAATTTCTTCTTCTGCTCTAGGAGTGGATACCGACATTGGTCTTCTGGATAAACGGCACTGCTCAAGGAACCGGTATCACACAATCTTTGGTGAATTCTTCCAAACATGCGTTGGGAAGGAATCTGGCGATTTGGATAAGCCTCAACATAAAGACGTCACGCTTCGGTGGCGTTCCCATTAGCACGACCATACATGAAATGCATGTCTGTTAATTCTGCGTTACAGTAACCAGCCATAGCGAAGGAAAAGTTGTGCACTGAGAACAACTGTCAAATACGTACTGTTTATTTCACTAAACATCAACCAGCTATTATAAGAAAATACACAACGTTTTGCAAAATAAAAAAGGGGCTAAAAAACATAAAACATTCCATATCTCCGCAACCGTTACTTTGCGGACCCATATTTATTGAGACTTTTCTGCTTATTTTGGTTCATACTATTACCTCCTGAAATATTTTACACTCTTTTTTTAACACCCTGTATACAAGCTGTCGGGAAAGTAATGAGACCCAGCTTAAACATACCTTTTTGTGATCAAATAGAACCGATTTAGATAAACTTAGCTTAGTACGGTTTAGGCGCTCTTGGCAGTTTTTTGTAAATTATTTTTATCGTATCTTTTTTGTTGGCCCTATTCTGATACGCTTGACTGAAAATTATGTTGGAGAAATAGAGCATTTACATTAACTCAGTGTCATTAAATTCCGCTAGAGGCGCTAGCGTCAAAGTTAGGTATTAATATTAATCTTCTATGGTCTAGTTTATGATACGATAATTTTTAATTTGAATTTGTGTAAGTCAAATAGTGATTGTAAATCTAATTTGCATAGGTATTATCAAAATATAACTTATAATAAATCAATAAAATGTTTGTAAACACACAAAGACAACAGGAAAAAAATCACTTAAAAGATATATTAAATTTTATTTATGTTAACCTCACATAACCTTGTTTATCTGAATTTTACATTAGCAATTTGGAAAGAGACGTAATAAAACGTTATTTAACACAGAAATTGTTAACGTTGGAGTGCCTTGTTTTTAAAGAATTAAAATTTTATATATTACGAATCAATAGAAAAATGGTTAGTTGTCCCTCAGATTGCAAAAATGTTGCATGTAATATGCCTAGTAAATAAAAGTACATTAAAAAAAACACATAGAAATAAATGTTCTAATTCGATCAAGTTACCACTTATCAAACTGACTTTGATAAACTGTTCTGATAAACAAAATTAATTTTTAAGTAGTGGCTTAATAAGTATTTTTTTGGTAAATGTGGTGAAATTTTAAAACGCATTTGTTTCCAAAAACAGTGCTTTGCGTCAACATTGAATGGGTTTTCTACGCAAAATTAATTTCTCTAACATAATTTTCAGTCAAGCGTATCAGAATAGGGCCAATACGATAAAAATAATTTACAAAAAACTAAAGAAAACGGTACATTGTAGCAACATGGAACAAGTATAGTTTTTCTACACAAAATTAATTTCTTCATCATCCTTTTCAGTTAAGCGCATCATAATAAGATCAACAAGATAGTTACGATAAATATGAGTTACAAAAAACTGCCAACGAGACACTTTTGGACTTAGCTAAATTTAATTAAAACGGTTCTATTTGATTACAGGAAGTTATGTTTAAGCTGGATACCATTATTTTTCGGACAAATATTTTAAAAACTTTGTATATAGGATGTTTCTTAATTAGAGATAAAAAATCCAGGGGCGTATTTGGTGGCCAAAAATAAGGGTTTTTTGTTACATAAATATGGGGTGTTGTCAAAAATTTAAAAAAATCAGTTTTAAATTTCTAAACCACTTGAGATAATTTAACCAAATTCGGTGTGCATATTTAATATGACAGTAGCCATGAAACAAAAAATTACCAGCTTTAGAAAATTACCAGAGGCGGAGGTGTAGTATCATCGATCATTCGTCGTATGCGTCATTGTATTATCTTTACTTACACTTTTTTACATTACAAACCGATTAACAATAACATTGATTTATTTGATCAAGTGCGTAATAAAATAATTAACAATGGAATTACTTTACTATGATTTTTCATAACAAATGTTGGAAATGGCCACCTTTAGCCAAAATACATGCTTTAGATCTTCTTGAAATTGCAGCTTGAAAACGTACAAAATTCCAGGAATAGCTCTTATCACATCTCAACCAGCTATAATTTGTTGACGTAAGTGCCCCTCAGATTCAATGTAAACCTTATAAACTAATGTCTTGAGATGTCCCCAAACAAAAAACTCGATAGGGTTCATATCTGGTGATCTGGGTGGCCAAGGTTGACCTGGTTCTAGAGTGCCTCGTCCAATCACGTTAGTACCAAATCCTTTAGTTAAAAATTCAAGAGCAGTCAAACTAAAATGTGGGAGAGCCGCGTTGTGTATCAATCACATTCTTTGTTTTAGCGTATAGAGAACATCATCAAGTAGTTGAGGTAAAACGTTTTCAAGAAAATGTCTGTAGGAGGCAACAGTTGAAGTTATTGGTAAAAAGTAAGGCCCAACAAGAAAATTTCCAATAATACCCACCCATATATTGAAAGAAAACTGATGTTGAAATCGAGATTCATTAGGGCATTAGGCTTTTCGTCAGACCAACCGTGTTTATTGTGGATGTTCATTGGAAAAATTAGCTTCGTCGGTAAACAATATGTCAGCGGTAAAGTTAACAATTTTTTAATTTTTTTTTTCAAAATCCAATTGCAAAATTGTAGGCGAGTAGAATAGTCTTAAGGCTTCAACCCTTTGTATGTGATACGGATATAACTGTCGATGCATCAGAACGGACCAAACTAATGCATGATTCACATTAAGAAATGTAGCGACCTTCTTAGTACTAGTATTTGGGTATTCTTCAATTTCATGTAGAATACCTTCTTCCAACTCAGGCGTTCTAACATTCAGAGGTCATCGAGGAATTGTACCTTTTTGAAATGAGCTGATTCCAAAAGACGTTGAATAAGTGCGTCTAGCTTTAGTACCATTTCCATCTGAGCCATTTCAGCATTTGAATATGCTTAATTTGACAACAAACAATATTAAATAAGATGACGGCTTCTTATTGTTACTGTTTTCCATGGCCTTTCTAAGATATATTTAAGTAATTTAAGTAATTGTAAAAATGAACTTTATTAAATAAATCAATTTTGTTGTTAATCGGTATGGAATACAAAGAAGTGTAAAGAAACAAAAAGTGAAAATAATACAATGGTTCCATTTACTGAAATCACATCTAGTTGTCATTTATGGTGTCGTTTTATGTACTGATGTTGATGCTACAATTAAAAGTACTTCATAGTACTTTAAGCTGTATTAAGTTGTTTTTACACAGCTAATACTGAAAAATGTATTCGAAATACTAAGTTTTATTAGATTATCTATCTGATTTAGACAGACAGCCAATACTTTTGACGTTGTTCTGTCTAAGTTTCTCTAACGGTTTTGTATTTTAGGGATAATTTAATATTCGTTAATATTCAGATTCTTATTAATTCCATTTTTAAAAGGAGATCATTATTTGAATAAATAATCCATATGCAGAAATTATTTAATTCAATACATGTTATTTTATTCTGTTAGTACTATTTGTATAAATATTTTTTTTTCTTTAGACATTAATGACTAGAATATATAAATAAAGTAATGTTATATCAAATACATATAGTATATAACTTCTACTAATGAAAATTTAGAAACTTTCATAGAATTAATTCATTTGTATATTATGAATAATGCTAAACTGTTCCTAGTATTGCCGTCAAGTCTCTATTTGCCAAGTGTTCCATGATTTCAAATTCATGCGAGATTGAGAAATTGATTGCTGCAGTCATTAATCTTTTATGCAGACAAGTGAGGCTGAAATTAAATATGGAGGAAGGTAATTCACAGAATTCAAAAAGTTGCACGTATATGAATGTCATGAGCATCGTATTTTTTTAGTGCCAAGAAAATATCAAAACTGCATAAAGAATTATGTATTGGACAATAGTGCGTTAGGGGCAACGACCAAATTATTTTTGAATCGTTTGAGGAATGTAATTTTGATGTGGTGAAAATCAGGGTCATAAAATAAATATTTGTGGATATCTGATAACTTTTCAATATTTTATTTAAACTGACAGTATAATTTTGTTATCTCTGTAAACATGCTGCAAAGTAAATTGTGTAGGAATAAATCACCAAAACGCAGTCAATGATCTTGCCCGCCCACTATCATGGGGTTCCCATCACTGTAAAACTGTACAAATTTTTGGCAAGGCAACGTAAAGACATGCAGCAGATTCTGTAGGGCTCTTCTTGTATTAACTTCGCATACCGTTATCTCGAAAACCAAAGCAGATATTTCAGTTTTGTAAAAACTATATGTAAAAGTGTCAGTAACAATGAAATGGCTATTCCTTTACAAACCAAAGAAATGTGTAGTTGGCAATGGTTTTAGACGATCTTTGTAAAAAGCCATTCAATTTGGAGCTCTTCTAATATAAAGAGTTTTCCAAACAGCATTGATTTTCAATATACTTGAACCTGACAGTAATGTTTAAAAAACACTTTCAGTTTCTAACAATGTCTGCCTGGTAAACTAGTGATTTTTTGGAAATTGTTATTCTTATTAAACAAAACAGTTTAGAATTCAGTATATTAATATGCAAATGTAAAGTTATTGTCTTTAGTTATTTATTTGTGGCATTTTTTTGGAATACTCAATTAAACAAAGAAAGTAGTAGTAGAGTACAGAAATCTGTAAACCAGTGACGGAGATTCCAGGGGTCTTGCCATTAAAACCTTCAGAAACACTACGCCACTTGGTTTTCAGAAACATTAATTAACTCTACCTAATAATAGTCAACATATTTACTCCTTGGACAACACTAGATGAGAAATGTGCGCGAGTTGATGCCTAACAGAAAAAACCTGGGAACTGCAGCTGAGGATGTTAGATTGACGTCAACAGTAAAATCTAGAGTAGTGGTCTAAGTGGTAGCCTAAGAAAAAACAAATCACTGCAAGGAAATCCTGGAGATATGATCTAACAGAATCGAGTGAAAGTTTATGTATAATGCATCGACAATATGGAACTTGATAACACACTATAAGGTCGCGGACCAGGCTAATCTCCTTCTCGTCTAGTGCAGAATCTTCTAATGATTTTAAATGTACACGTTTGCACTAGCAGGTCACTCGCTGGACTGTTTGCAGAATTTCGGCTAGTCGCGTCAAATAAAAGCGCTAATATAGATACATCTCCCACATAACATATTTTGACATCAAAATAGTACAGTAGAACAAGTCAGAAGCGCATAGAGAACGGCATATACGACTGATTTTATAAGAATAATATTTTTTATTACTATAGGCAGAATAAGTAGCTGTTTTCGATGTGAGCAGTTCAAATATGTTGCTGAGTTGCTGCAGTCTGTGTATTGATACGTTATGTGCGGATACTACCATTAGCGTGTTGACAGCGAGCAGTAGGTGTCCATGAACTGTGCTGTCAAATGGGCCTTCAGTCTGTTTAGTAAACCTTTCTTGGATTCAGTGATGCTAAAAGAAATATCGGCAACGGAATTTTGGACATGCAAACATTAAATCTGTTTATCATATACTTAAAAAACCAATGAAAATTATAATATGCCAAAATTGGTTGATATGCTTCAGGACTGAATCTACAAGAGAAGGAAGAACACCACCACTTATTTTATTATGCTATTAGTCTTGCCAAAGTCCTATCCGAAATTAAATTTAAAATGAAATATACAATACTATGTTTCATTTGTTTCATGCTTTCTATCTTATGAAAGTATTACATCTTTACACTACAAGCTGTTATTGTATTCTAATACTACAAAATTTTATAACTACTTATTTTTTTGATTACCTACTATCTGCAATATATATTTGCATTCATACAAATAAAATAGTTAATGACAATATTATTAACCCTGTATCATCACCTGATTATTTCGGACGTCAGTATCTGTTTTCATATCAGAAATGCGACGTAATCATTGTAATAAAATTCTATTTATAAATCAGAAACGATAAATTCAGCTAATGGATATTATTCGGATTTAAATATAGAAAAAAAAAAAATCAGCAGACAACATAGGAATAGTAAACAGTTAATGATTAAAATGTGTAAGTAGTAATTAATGCATGCGTCATTGTTACGTGATATTTTCAAATAAATTTTAACTGAATTTGTAATACAAATTTGAGATGCTAATGAAATAAAGTGATTAATTTGATTTTCTAGAAAAATTGGCACAACATTGAACAACATGACTATTATTGAGTCGACAAAGAAACGATTTAAATTATCTCTTCATTCTAAAATGGATATAATACAGTAAATAAATAGTTTTTAGTAGGCTTGTACCAGCTAGCCACCCTCGATCATTAAGGTTCAAATACGCTAATTATTTTCCGGAACGCCACTGTTTTGAAATTTTTTTGATGATCGATTATACAGGGTGTCCCAAAATAGAAGGCCATACCATTAACCACATATTTTTTGGACAAAAATAATGCGACTTTTCTTATGCCATTTTTTATTTAGGCGAAGGGTGAATGGAGGTAACTGAGAGATACAGTACTCTTTATCCCCTCCAATTATTTCTAAGTACGCCTATGCGTACTTTTTCTTGAAATATCAAACGTAGAATTTTCTTCTGATCATTTTATCTCTTTTGTAATTTTTTGTTTAAATGCTCTGTTTTGAAGAAAACGGCAATTTGTATTGCCCATAAATCTATCCTTCACTTTTCAAGGGAAAATGAAATTTTGTGAATATACCTATTATTACAACACCTTGGCAACTTAGCAAATCGTAATACTTACTGAATGAATAATTGCTAATTAAAATAGAATGGATAATTTTAAATTTTATAAAATGAGAAATACTTATGAATTGAAAACATAATATGGCATTAACATCTGTAATGCAGTTCTCTTATCAACCAAGTAATAAGAGTTTTGTTTAGGAATAGTAATAATAAACGATCAACATAATAACTTTTATCTAAATAACATTAAATAAAATAATTAATTAATTACTACTAATTTAACAAACGTTCTACTTGCCCACCCTCCTCATTGACACATGTACGTCCCTTTTAAGTAACGAAAACCTTATATTTTGAAAGATATTCTCTTTTCGTTTTAATTACCAAATATTCATTCAGTAAGTATTACGATTTGCTCAGTTGCCAAGGTATTGTAGTAACAGGTACATCCACAAAATTTCAGTTTCACTTGAAAATGGTAGTGAATGATAGATACTACAACTACAAACTGCCGTTTTTCTCCAAAACGAAGCATTTAAACAAAAAAATACAAAAGAGGTAAAATGATCAGAAGAAAATTTTACTTTTGATATTTCAAGAAAAAGCTGCATTGGAGTACTTATAAATAATTGGAGGTGATAAAGGGTACTGCATCCCTCAGTTACACAGTTCATCTCTCAGTTCATCCTTCGATTTTTTTCACCAAAATTACATGAAAAGTATACCGGAATAAGATAAAAATACGTGCAAAATTTCAAGTGTGTATCTTACAAAACAATGGGATTATTAACAAAAATAGTTTTTTTAAAATGTAACTTTAACACCCTGTATATTGAAACAGGGGCAACCAAATAAATAGAATAAGGAAAGTCGCATTATTTTTGTCCAAAGAATATGTAGTTAATGGTATGGCCTTTTATTTTGGAGCACCCTGTATAACGGAAAAGCGTTGAACAATTAAAATTAAATTTGTTATATGAAAATATATTAGTAAAAAGCTTTACTTGCTGCAATGAATGTTAATTACCGTCTTGTCAATTGTAAATAGTAATAACAATTTCTTTTCTGTTAAAGGCTAACACAGTTTAAAGTAAATTCTATATGTTCCAAAACTTACTGCCTGATCGCGAAACATGATTTTCATATTATTTTCAGGCAGATGGGCTATCTAATCTAACATTTTGTGTAAAATAAGAGGAGTACCATCGTGCATAAACTAAATTTCCTTCTTATAAATAGGATTACATTGTTTAATTCACTGGGTAAAATTAATTCTAAAAAATTCAGATATTTTCCGTTCAAAATGGTTGGTAATCTTAACTGAGATTAAATTGACCCAGTAATCACTCTATGCCTTAGAAATAATTTTACCCGCTGAACTATAAAATGTACGCGGTGTAAACAAGTTACATTAAGCGGCCATTCGCTGCTCTATGTGTGGTTGACAAGACACAGACAAGAAGCGTTCTAAATCGCAGTAGAAACTATTGGAACCTCTATTGCGATTCGGCGATAACGATAATATGTTGCAAACAAGCAATTCCAGGAAACAACTGCTCTGCCGGTTAATGTCATGATAAGCGTTGAATAACACCTGGAAAACCTAGAACAAACATCTGAAGTAATTCTTCAGCAGCCCACCAGACATATTCGGACTTCGAGTTTATTAACTCTCATAACTGATAAATAACCCCAGCTGTATAAGTTTATCTAAAGCGACAGAACGGATCATGAGTACGTGGTGTAGACAAGATACATCTAGTGACCATTTACTACTCCATGCCGCACTGACAAGTCACACGAAGCGTTGTATATCGCAGTGGAAACTGTTGAAAGCTAGCGACCTCTATCGCGATTCGACGATAACAATATGTTGCAAGAAACAACTACTCTGCGGGCTAATGCTTCGATCAGCATTGAATTACACCTGGAAAACTTATAACAAGCTAGCTTTGAATAATTTCTACCGCGACGTAGAGCGCTTCCCTTATGTTGCAGTAAATATTAGGTTAGCTTAGATAGCCCATGCATTAAAATAATTTTTTGTTTCTAAACGGTACAAGTTTTCAAAATTTTGGGAGACAAGTTACTTAAAAAAGTACTTTTACCAGAAAAAATTGTAATCAGATAATACACAAAAAATATGAATATTTTTTTAATTGAGGTATCTAGTTTAAGACATTTGTTCAAGTGGGTAATTAATACTAATTGCATCAAAGTCTTTTTGGTATCCGATTATTGATATTTTTTTAAAAGTTGGGTGCCCCCAATGATGTATTTTTGCATATAGGTAAATTAGCAGAAATCGTTGTATTTTCATCTTTAAAATCCAGGGAGGCTCGCTAGTCCATGAATTTCAGGGACACCCTGTATCTTATATCACATTAAAATCAATGTCACCTAACTGTGCCTTTAGATATATTAGCTTTACCTGCAACTGAGATATAAATTAACTCAGCTCTAGTCCACCAATAGGTCAACAGCCTAATTTCGGTGATTTTTTAATAGGAGGGGACTTTCATATTTACATATTCATGTAACATCGTATGACGCATTTCCAATTATGCAAAAATTATTTAATTGACCTTAGCGCTATGTATTTACATCATTTTGTTATTAGTATACACAGAATTATTCTCGTTTTAGTAAAATCTAATGAATTGCTTCTTGGAACGTATTATCCAAACGATGCGCAATGCAATGTGTACGGTTTTTATCAACAATTTCTAATACAAACTGGATTATTTACTGTGAAAATCCAGTTACTGAATGAATATGAACTTGGAAAGTTGGACGTAATATGGGTTTACCCATGTAATTGATTCTCATGAAAAGATGTGCATATATGTACAAAGGTGGAAGACAATATAAAACCACAAACACGGTTTATATCCAAAAAATTTCTAAATACAACAAAATATCAATTTTTTATCCTAACATCTATTATTTTCATGTTGTAAAGTCAAAGTCAGTGGGATTAATAATAAATTTAAAAATAATGTTAAATCTATTAAAATTACTTTATCAACGTTTGTCTGTTGCAGGGAAACGTTAACATACAGAGTGTTCCCAGAAGAAAGGAAAACATTTTAAGGACAGATAATATTTATTTCTTTCATTTTCGGTCCTGGTGGCGTTTTCGGAAACTTACTTTGGGTTAATAGATGTTACGTGACCTAAGTTTCAGGATTATTTACTCGGGTTGTTAAAGTTTACGAACGGTATTACAGGTTTGTTATTGCTCTATGTGCGTACAACATAACCTTAAATCTCTGTGTCTAAAAGTATAAAATTTTATTAAAGGCATCAGATAATTGGATTGCCAATTTCGAGCTATATTATGACCACCAAAAATAAAATTGTGCTAGGCACAATCGTTCAAAAACTTGTGCAGGATGACAGTGATCATGGTAAAAATCTATTTTGTGGTAAAAATGATATCATGTTCATCCAAATTTGAGATCATTTTCTCCATGATCAACATATTCCATTAAACAAATTGAATAACAAAATAGCTAGGTATATTTTACAGTACGTTATATTTATCATGAACAGGTTGGTAAACCTCGTTCATATGTCATCTGACAATAGATTCTCGGCTAATAAAGTCGCAATTTTCCACGGAAATGTACGATGTGGAATGCTCTTAGTTCCATTGCGCATCCAAATTAAGATACCACACCTAGGAGCAGACAAAAGAAGGCACATGAAACTCAGCTAAGAAATACTTCATTGGTTATGTATGTGGGTGCGAGAGAGACAATCATCTGGACGTACGATATGAATTGTGTTCTTAATTTCCCATTAGTTTGTTTGTAAACATGTCATTGGCGTACAGTGTGGTAAATGAGTACATTCTTTTATCTTGTATCTCGTTAGTGTTATTTTTTGTGTATTTTTGTGGGTGTTGTTGTTGGAACTTGACATATTTTATAAGGAACTGTAAAATTAACCAGCATATAGCACCAAATAATTCTTCATATCCAGAATTTAATTCACACTCAGCTAAATCTTTATTGCTCCGCCATTGCTAAGAGGAATAAAACAAATATGGCGCTGATAATGAGTAATCCCATTCGCTCAGCTTTTCAAGCATTCCAGTCATCATAATATAAAATTACATTTCAGTGCAATTTCCACATCTCGCAATCTTGCATCTTTCTTCTTCTATCATATTTGAAAATAAATAAATATTTATCTAACCCGAATAAGAGTTAACTCGAGTAAGTAACTGAGTTCGTAACTCTAAAGCAACTGGGTTACTAAATGAACACCTTTTGCTGTGATCGAGTTAACTCGGATAGGTTTCCGAAAACGCCTTAGGTGTTGGTGAACTTATCTAAAAAAATGTTTTTAAATATACAGGGGATTCTTACAAATACAATTTTGTAAAAATAAAATCAAAAAGGGCAGTTCAAAAATAATTTAAAAATACACATCCGCACCGCACTGGAAACTGGTCCACTGCAAAATCTGATAAGGCGCATAATCGGCGACCGGACAAAAAACTTAAATAAATTCCCAAGGAAAGAAATAAATTATATTTTACAATACATATGTTAATGCAGTAAATTTAACTGTTTTTGCCGCTATTGTTATTAATTATTAACAACTAGTAAAATAGTCCCAATGTTACAACAAAATTTTGGGCTCGTCTTAAGTAACGTTCAGATAAACGTTAGTGCAATGGCACTGCAGTTGTACTGTTGTATGGTAATTGTATATTATTAAATATTATTTACTCTGTTTACATAAAATTACTGTAGACTTAAGAAGTTGGGGAATTTTTCCGCTGTAAGTTGGCGACATGCAAAAACTCAAGATTCTTGACCTTCAGATGAAGAGGTTATGTTTATATTTTTGTCAACTACGTCCCTATCTACGGAAATTGTTGGTTTTTATCTTTTGCCGAATAGTAATTAAAAGCCTACAATCTGCAGGAATAGATGGTGTATTTGACTGTTTGGTTAAGGTCGCCGTATTTCTCGCCGTAAAATGATCAAATTTGTGGTGTTTTTTAGGTACTTAAATCTCGAAAAATAAAACACGTAGAGCAAAAGTAATATCAAAAATAAAATTATTGATGTTTTATTTATACACTTTTTCTAATTATACTCTCCTCAAACAATATAATAACATTTATATTGCATTTCTATGACACATTATTTCGCTTTTCTAACCCCTCACTTTAACAATTCTTTTCACATACTTATAAACAAAAGTGAATAATCTTATATGCAGAACTATGTAAGTTTATGTTATAACAATATTTACATCTATAGTTGAATTTAAAAAAACACATATTTTGATAGATTTCAGTACCTAAAAGTTTGTTGGAAATATCGCTTTCTGACGTTATACATTGATTTTATTTCGGTATCTCTGAATATTCGCAGGTGGCATGAGACAACATTATCGTTATTTACTAAACTCTATATTATTCAGTTCTTAAATGTCTAAAAATATTTGTATTTGTAGAACACTATTTCAAAAACAAGGCGCCCTTAAATGAGGCCTCACTAATTTCAGCAAGTCATCAAATACTGCCACTGTCATGCGGGTGAAATGAAAAAATAATCGGCATTCTCATTTCGCATTTCTTTATATAAATTATAGAAATCACCTTGCATGTGCTATCTGCGGTTAATAGGTCGCACCCACCATCTCCGAGTTCTTCTTTTCATTTTTTTTTTTCATATATAGTTTTTATACATATTGACGTTGCTGCGAATAAGAGCAGCAAAAGTAACTGTTTCTAAACCAAACAGTCCTCTTCATCCATTTTTTTTAGAAACAAATCAATTCTAAACTAAATATCTAAATTAGAATGTAATTTAAAAACTTAACCTGCAAAAATGTGAATCTTCTGTTTACTGTCAAAAAAGCAGTTTTCTGATTGGTCCCTGTATGATTGTTGCAAAAAGATTGGTAAAAGCTAAAATGCTTTTAGCTTCTGCCATACAACTGCAGTACAAAGGCGTTACTGTTAAGTTTATCTGAACGTTACAAAAGTCACCCGTATTTCTCGCCGTTTTACTTCAGTATCTTTGAATATTTGCAGGTGGGATGAGTTAACATTCCTATTATTTGCTAAACCCTAGATTATTCAGTTATTAAATGTCTAAAATTATTTGTATTTTTTAAAAAACACTATTTCAAGAATACGGCGACCTTTTTAATAACTTTTCTGCAGTACCAATGCAACTGCACTGACCTTATGTGAATGAAGCTTTACCCAGTTTCTACAAACTAACACAAACGTTTCTGCTTCTCGTCCATTTTTAACTCGTAAGTTATTGGCAGCAGCTATGATTCATTTGCGTAAGTCATCAATAGTGTCCATTTCGGAGCAATATACTTCATTTTTTAAATATCCCCACAAAAGTCCAAATGATTTAAAGTCAGGAGATCGTGGCGGCCATGGTACCGGCCCTCCTCGTCCAATTCCCAGGTATTAATGCTTGAACATGTTGTACATGGTACGGATATAATTGAGAATTGGACCTCCATCTTTTCTACGATTCGGTTGCACATTTCTCGCTTGCACTCACTACACAGCGTAGTAAAAGTCGCTGCATTTGGCACATGTTTACCTGGAAATCGTTCTGCTAAAGCATTTTCACTTCACCATAAATTAAAACAATACCCATCAACTGCGAGTTGCTATACGTAAGACATTTTTGATATTTGGAAAACTAATGTAAATACTTGCATTACAAAAAAGTTAATACGATAAGTAATCGGATATTTGAAATCGCCTGGCTGGAGGCTACAGTAGTAGTCCAGCGATGTAAAGGTTGAAACTACTAGAATTTCAATAATTTTTTCTCTTATTTTCCATTTTTTTTACGATATTAACTTAATTTTTCATGACGATTGCAAAATTTTTTTAGATAAATTCTTAATCACCTTGTGTATAAAGGAAATAGTAAGATCTAAAATCGTACTTACCTGTATTTCGGTTTCAAACTTCATAATACAAAAAATGTTGAATAATTGGTATATCACTATCACATGCAGATCACAAAGATTTTAGTGTATGTCTAGCACGGAGTATTGTCGGTTGCATAACAGTATGTATTATCGGGATATTCATAATAATTACTTAGGTGACTACATGTTATATACCTGAATTTTATAAATAAATTTAATATATGTGTAAATAAAAAAAACCGTTTCAGAAAATAACAAAGTTACAAGTTATAATAATTATGAATTACTATTTTTAAAAATGTATAAGCAAGGGTAGTATTAGTGAATCCTTGTTAATATACGTATAATAATAAAAAAAATACGTACAAATATTTGTGTCTTTATATTGTCTATTCAATTATTCAGTATACAAATACAAAACATGTGATTAAATTATACAGTATGCGCCAAAAGTGTGGAATAAATTCAATAAAAACGAAACAATTATTTTTTGGAAAAAATCCTCGAACAGGTCGATTTTTAATTTAAAAAATACATATTTTAGCGTAAAATGCGATTTTCAAATGTCATTTGTTTTCGAGTAATAACGCCATCGATTTTTTTTTAAATAGCAACACCATATTTTTTTCCTTGATTCTGAAAGATCGTTTAATTCTCTATCAGACAGTACTAAAATTTTTGCCCTCTTACATAGGAAAGTTTTCGAGTAAATGACGATTGAATGTTAGAAAACGTTAATAATTTTATCAATAAAAAAGTAACAATTCTGAGGTATGTAAAATAAAATAAAATTGATTAAATTTTATACTTCTGTGAAGAAATTCTTCTTGCACATTATGAATGATTTCTGGGGTAATTCTGCGTATTTCGTCCCGAATGCGATTTTGAAGTTCTTCTAAATTACGTGGTTTATTAATGTACACTTTTGACTTCAAGTATCCCCATAAAAATAGTCAAGAGGTGTAAGATCTGGCGATCTTGCAGGCCATTCAATCGGTCCGCGTCTGGCGATTCACCTCCCAGGAAAACGGTTGTCCAAAAAATCTCGTACAAGGCGCGCATAGTGCGGAGGTGCACCGTCTTGCTAAAACCATATGGTATCGTCAGGAATGTCAGGGTCATTATCGTTAGGAAAAATTACTGCAAGGGCTGGAACAAGGTCATTTTCTAGAAACTCTAAATATCTTTGTCATGTAAGGATTCCTTCAAAGAAGAAAGGCCCTACTATTCTGTCGTCAACTATTCCAGCCCACACATTTAATTTCTGAGGGTGTTGGGTATGTGCCTCTGCCATCCAATGAGGATTTTCCCGACTCCAATATCTGCAAGTTTGACGGTTTACTGTACCATTCAGACAAAATGTGGCCTCATCTGAAAAAAGTATTTGCCGGTGTAAATTTCTATTTCCTTGACATAAATCCATTAGAATTTCGCAAAAGTGTAAGCGGCGATCGGGATCGTCTTCATTGAGTTCCTGCACAAGTTGAATTTTGTAGGGATGATATTTTTCCTTCCTCAAGATACGTAGCACTGTGCTCTGACTAGTGTCATTGTTTAATGCAACCAATCGTGAAGAATTATGAGGATTATCCACCATACTTATCAAAATGTTCTGTTTCTGATTTTCATTAATGCTTGGACGTCCAGGTTTTGGAATATTTACAACATTGCCAGTTTCTCTAAATTTAGACTATACCTTACTGACTGTTGATTGGCTGATAGGGCGATCTGGATATTTTTCATTAAATAAATTGCAAACTTCCTGCTGAGTTCTAGTCATATTCCCGCATCCGATAAGAATTAAAATTTCAGTTCTTTGAGTAACAGTTAAATGTGCCATAATACTTTAAATTCGATAATAATTTCTATGTCGCTTACAATACTTATTAGAAAGTCGGTGTGACAATGACACTTTGCAAAGATTTTCACCTACGTGATCCATAAAAGAACTATGGAATTCGAAAAACTAAACTTGATAACGTTTTTGCTTTATTTTAATTGATTTACGTTTTCTAACATTCAATCGTCATTTACTGTCTGATAGACAATTAAACGATCTTTCAGAATCAAGGAAAAAAATATGGTGTTGCCATTTAAAAAAAATCAATGACGTCATTACTCGAAAACAAATAACATTTGAAAATCGCATTTTACGCTAAAATATGTATTTTTTAAATTAAAAATAGACCTGATCGAGGATTTTTCCCAAAAAATAATTGTTTCGTTTTTATTGAATTTATTCCATACTTTTGGCGCATACTGTATTATGTGCATAAAAGTTAAAAATTTTCTGCTGAAGTCAGCAATAATGTAAGTTTAAATTTCAAAGACAGGAGATTTTTATATTTATTTTCTTTATATTATCAGTACATAAATCAAACTACTTACGTTCTAACATTCAAGATATTTTATTATTTCGTATAAAACCGAGTATAAACAATAACACAGCTTTTTCAATATCTCCAACACATTTACGGCTCGATACTGTCCAAAATCCACTTGGCGTAATAGATAACTTTCGTGTATATTCCTGGAAAACCTTGAGTTCCACAAAACTTATGTCCTATGGATACGACGCCGCGTTGAACGTATCTGTCGTCGTCGTTGAAATGATATGGCACGTGGAAAGGACCTCCACTGTCACCACGGCATGAATCCTTAATTCCTTCACCTCCTACACAAATCTGCTTGTAGGACAATTTGAGTTGCTTCTCTTTAATGTAAGCATCGAGGCAAATCGTCAAGTTGCGTCTCTTCAGGGATACCTTTTGCAGTCTGTCGACAACGTGTTCACCTAAGAAGTTTCAAATCATTTTGCGTACAGTTTCTATCAATAAATTAGTGTACGTTCTTTGATAACATAATATTATTTTAACAATATTCTTCAGATTTTTGTTTACAATTGTTTACTACCTGTATCAGTTTTTTCATCCCTTCTGTTTTGCTTAAATATAAATAAAAAAAACTTTTGAGACAAATGATCTCCGCAGTAACTAAACTGAACTAAAGACAATAATTTAACTTATCGTCAGTAAAAATTTGTAATTTATTTTATCAATTAGCAAAAAAATTACGATGAGTTAAAGCGAGACGTATCAATTTTGTAGGCAGAATACCGTGATTTCTTCAACATTTTCATTAAAAAATAAAAACGAAACGAAATTGCCTGAAATTTTAGCACACAATAGAGAAATAGTAAGTATTAAAAAATTTTGCCCCTACATTTTCTTAATATTGATTTTCAAACTCAAAGGTCTATTTCATTCATTTGAAAACAAAAACATCTACCTGGTATATTGAAATTGTTAAACGATTTTCATAAACCAGACTTACGTTTGGATGCACAGTCCAAAAACTGCTTCCCTAAATGACCTTATTTTAAATAAAATTTAAATTAATTATTCTTGAAAAGTATAAATAGGTCAGAGTTCATCAATTCTGGCAGGATGCGTTCTAATATAGCTATATTCAAAAGTGAACTTGAATTTTGAAAGTATTGAATGTGGTCAGTGGTCGCGCGGTTTAAGGCGTCATTACTTGAATCGAGGTGACTAGATCGCTGTGGGTTCGACCCCCGCAGTCGTTAGACTATATTCGTAGAGAGGATTGGAACCCTCTCTGCGGGTGTGGTAGAGTGGAAGAATGTTAGCTTGGGTCAATGTGAGAGATTGATACCGGTTGACATTTGACTACTCCCCTATTTAATGAGGTTTTCTATATTTCCCTAATTCCTGCACTGAATAGTGGTTAGGGCCTACCAACGTAAGTCGTTCCTGGACGCAAATGCGGCCTGCTTAATAATAATATACCGCCCTCTCTCCTGCACAAGTCTTCGACTTCTGGGCTAATCCTTGTGATTATAATGAGGGGTAGAAGTATTATTATTATTTCAATAATTTCAGTATGGCGGGTATGTTTTTTGGTAGTAATAATATGTAATTTAGATATTTATTAAAAATCTTGTCTACACAATTATTTTTTTCAAAAAGAGACTTTATGACTTTAATAGTTATTTGAGCTTAATTTCTTTTATAATAAATTAAAAAATTGAAGAACATTACAAACAAAAATACAATTCATATAAATATGTCTCCAAAAGACCGATTTTCTTATCTTTGACAAACATTCTGATTACATTAAATATTTAATAATAATTAGTTAAAGCATGAGATAATCAGAAGAATAGGTTGGCATTATACGTTGGGAAAAAAACGTGTCATATTATTTTAAATGAAATACTCTATTTATTTTTTTTACTATTCAAACTTAAATGACTTATTAATTACATAAATATATCTGTAGTTTTGAAATAATTTAAGTTTAAAATATAATTAGTTTTATAATATTAACGTGAAAGACAAATAATACCTATTTATAGATAGTTACAATAATTATATAAATCATATATTTTAATCTAACAAAATTTATAAACTACGTTTTAAACTCATGAAAATTGGATCAAAAATGTCTATTTTAGTTTCTCAATCAGCAGGCGAATATTTGTCCGAATAGAAAAAAATATACAGAGTGTCCCATTTAAAACAACTTAATGTCCTATAACATTAGTTCCTAAGTAAGTAAATTTTATTTATTACTCGTACGCTTTCATAGCTTAAAGCTTCACTTTTCGTCCTAGATACATAAATACCTATTCTAAACAGTATTTATTCAATAAACTTATGGTCAAAATTCTGAATGATATTGTCATATGAAGTATTATGTTATTAAATAAGTTCAATCCTTACCATATGGATCAATAAATCCCCAACCAGTAACAATTCCAGTATTATAGTCCTGAGTTATAACTTCTTTATACACTGGCAGACATACCGCTTGAACGCCTCCTGAAAATAATTTTATACAATTTACTATACAAAGAAGGAACTGTCAGAACTACTACAATTATGATATCAAGTAATTTAACAATTTGTACCTGATTCCAAATTTATTTTGCCCACCCGTAACAATGCAATATCATTGGCGAGGCTTATGATATTATAATCAGGATGTACTATAAGTTTCTCCACTGCTAAATCTTGAGGAGGTGGAAGGCAATCTTTTTTATCTTTCTCTTCACAATCTTTTTCTGATAAGATGCTGTATTCGCCAACGCGTACGCTTGCACTGTAAAATTCAGAAATCAAATATGAAAAATGATTTCTAACTAATATTTTTGCCTAATATTTAACTACAGAAAGTGTCTCATAAGTAATGTTGTTTTTATAAACACTGGTACAGTTAATTATTCAGTATTTAAGTTCGTTACATAGTCTTAAATAAAGATGGAACTGCCCGAAATTAACTCTAAATGAAAAAAGTGCAAACAAGTCCTATGATAAGATATAGTTATTATCAACGCATGAATCTGTTGAAAAAGTAGAATATCTAAATAATTTCGTAATAGATAAAATCATTTATATCCCATGCAAAAATAATATTGAATCAATAATTTATTTGCGCTCTTCTCTAGCCTG
Organism: Monochamus alternatus; assembly: GCA_037114965.1. NCBI lineage: Eukaryota > Metazoa > Arthropoda > Insecta > Coleoptera > Cerambycidae > Monochamus > Monochamus alternatus. The sequence goes on along the minus strand of CM073427.1, from coordinate 91,366,505 downwards.
AACACAGCTCAAATCATCACAACACAATGGAGAGCCAACCAACAATAAGATTTCCAGCTAAGACACACATTGACAATGAAACTTCCAGTGTTGTTCCTCGTGCCAGAGAAATCGTAGGAGAAATACGAATAAGCTTTGGTCGCTATGAAAAATAGGGTAGCGGAAAAAAGATATTTAATATAACTAACGACTAAGGATTAGTCGTATATCTTAACGAACTAAGCAAAACACAGGAGTTTTCATCTCTTTGGTGCTATTACTAAGTGATAAAGAAGAATATCGATATCAACAAATACTTAAATTTCATTGCATTCCAGAAACGAAAATTATAAAGGCTCAAACCTAAAAAAATATAAGGTACAAAGCAGGACATATCCAGATTTTTACTGAATGAGGAGAATGATGAATTTCTGCTCATTAAGGCAAATGTTTTTAGTAAAAAAGTTTTATAACCAATTTTTATTTCAGGATATTTTGATTCTAGGTGAAAGCGATAATATTTCTTTAGAAAACAAAAAATAACGATATTATTTTTTTGCAAATGCAATGGTTATACTTCGTTAAAAATATATACTAGATATTTTCAAAAGAAGTAGAACAAATGGTACCGGTGAATTTACAGCTAAAAAGAATATGTTTTACATAAAAATGAGTAAAATATTCATTTCTTAAGATATACTCCGATCTTTCCAAAAAATATGGAATGGAGACTGTAATTTGAAAATCAAAAAAGATATAAAATAAAGAACAGTCAATCTTTGTCAAATCAGTTTCGGCAAATAACAACTTATTTATTTTAACCCTCTCCAAGGAGCAAAAATTTTCGTACATGCATTAGTAGAAAATTTGTGGGTAAAATTTGATTATTATACCTTTTTTGGTTTTCAAATTCAGCCGCTATTCCATATTATTTAGAAAACTTCGGAGGGCTGTATCTCCTAAGAGGTGAACATTTTAGTAAAGTCATTTTTATGCAAAACGTGTTATTTTTAGCTGTAGATTCACCGGTATAATTTGTGCTACATCTATTTAAAACCACGCTGTACACATTTTGCGATGCAAAATATTTTGAATGTTTACCATTGACCGTAGCCTAATTTTACAAAAAATGTGGGTGTATTCGCACTCAACCTTGTTGTAGCTTAACTCATAACCTGTCATGTCATCCATGACATAGTTTTACATTGCCGTTAAAGATTGAAGAACAATTTAGTATCTGTCTTTTAAGTATTCACCTCAATTTATATTCATATGAATTTCAGTTTCGCAACAATTTGCGACATAATGTGGTTTGTATGTATAGAAGCTTTATTCAGCTTGTTCAACTTGCATGAATATCGACTAGATAATATTTTTATTTATTTAATAAAAAATTTGTAGATTTCAGAGCGATTCAATAATCACTTTCTTAAAGAAAATTTAAACAAGCAAATATACTACGTGATAAAGAAATTAAAATTAAATTAAATATCATTTTATTTTGATATTTTTTTTGCATGCTTGGTTCTATCGGTGAAAGTAAAAAATGATTAAATTTTTTTGAAGCTTGCATTAGCATATTTGTGTAACTTGGTGCAAACTACATTTTTTACAGCTGATTATGCCTAGAGTACGTAGATTTGGGTAGATTTTCCAAGTTACTGACTTTGAGAGTGGGTATATTGTTGGGTTGTGTGAAGCACGTTTGTCGCTGAAAGACATTCCTAGGACTAATAGTCGCGTCAAATTAGCATTTCACTTGTAACTTTTTGCGGAGAGGTCCTCATATTATTTATTATTTATTGCTAAATTGTTGTAACTGAGCTAATTAACAAATTAAAAACTCCATCCCCAAAATCACTAGAGAACCGGAATTTTTTCCAGGATTTCTGGCTTATTAAGGCAAACCATCGGCACAAGATTTTTGCAAATATAATTGTTTATTGTTCGATTGTTGCAACCTCGCTAATTAACAAATTAATAACTCTACTCCCGGAATCGTTAGAGAACTAGATTTTTTTGCAATAACTCTGGGATCATGGGGAGAACCATCGGCATAAGGTTGTTGCACGAAATTGTTTATTTTTCTATTTTTGCAACCTGGCTAATTAACAAATTAATAACTCTTCTCCCGGAATCACTAGGGACCCGATTTTTTTTCCGGGATTTCTGTCTTTTTAAGGCGAACCATCGGCACAAGATTTTTGCAAATATAATTGTTTATTATTCAATTGATCCCAGAATTATTGCAAAAAAATTCCGATTTTCTAACGATTCCGGGAGAAGAGTTATTAATTTTTTAATTAGCGAGGTTACAACAATTGAACAATAAACAATTATATTTGCAAAAATCTTGTGCCGATGGTTTGCCTTAATAAGCCAGAAATCCTGGAAAAAATTCCGGTTCTCTAGTGATTTCGGGGGTAGAGTTTTTAATTTGTTCATTAGCCCAGTTACAACAATTTAGCAATAAATAATAAAGCTAACACCAAAGTGATAAAGAGAGACCTCGAAAACCCTCGAGAGAACATTTTTCAGACATTTTCGTTGAATCGTGATATTTGCCATATGTTCAACAAAAATGAGTCATTTGTTAAATAAACAATTAAAAATTTGCGAGCGTACAGAGGTTAGATGTACTTTTTGTTATAAAAAATTCCCTGAACATTTTGCAGAAAACCGCATCTCAATTGGACTTCTCCATAAAAAGTTGCTATTTTCACATTTTTCATGCTAATTTGACACGGCTATAAGAGATCCTAACGTACCATCGTATGTTCACCAGGCGTGAACTGCAGTAAGCCGTGGACACAGAGCGAAAGGCACCGGCCGTCGTAGAGGAATCACAAAGCGTGAAGAAGATATGGAATGTCATATGGCTTCACCACTTCCTGGATGTAGCATTGGGCTGTCTTTAATGTTGTCTCTAATGAAAACTAGTAGCGATCTACTACCATACACGATATCACCCCATACCATAGCGCCTACTGAGTGATGGACATGATGCTCTCTGTCAAACTGTACTACGTCGCCTTCTCACTCTTGCACAATTGTCGTGCATCCCTAGATAGAAACAGGATTCGTCACTAAAGATCACCTGATTTCATTCTTGGTTCCACTGAATACTCTATCTACACCATTAGCTCGATGCTGACATGTGAGAAGCAGCACCCAATGTGGATGATAACGGGCGGTGTCTTTCGCTCTGTGTACTGTAGTAGATACGTAAGGATCTGTTAGTTCTTCTAGAAATTTCTCCCACCGACGCACCGGCTTCGCACAATACAATAATCCGCCCTCTTTCAACGTCACTAAACTGTGAAATCTGCCAAAATCTACGTACTCTAAGCATAATCAGCTGTAAAAAAATGTCGCTTGCAACAATCCTTACGACACTTGCAATACAAATGCGGGCAGAAATTATTAAAACAGAATGCCACGTTATTAAAGTACGACCTACGAAAACTAAATTTTAGTATTTTTAGGGATACAATTATCGATTTCATTTACTATTTCTTTTTCACACGTATTACCAAATCGAGACATTTGGATAAATTTGTGATTTTGACATCTAACAATTTTAAGCTGACGTTATTTTTTAATAAATAAAGTAACATAGCGCTGGTATGATAACCTAATTTATCTGCTATTTTATCCAGTTGCATTTTCTTTTCCTTCCTATTTAGCCGATAGCAAACCACGATTTTTGCGTTTGTCAATGGGATTTTTTATACATGAGTGGAATTGTCAAAAAAATTATATTTAATGAGTGTTAACCTTTGTTTGTCACTTAATATATGTTACAATTTCATTGGTAAAAATAATAATTCATGTACCTAATCTAGACATTTTCAGCCCTTTTAAATAATAAATCAATTTTCATTTGGTCCTTGCGCAAAGTGATGCGACAGCTTTTAGACGTAAGAATAGAATTTTAATGTTGTTAAAATGATTTAATAAAGACACGTGTAGTACTTTTAAAGAAATGTGCCGGTGGAGTATTAATAGAAACTTTGGGATTCATCAATGATTAGATGGTGTCAATACGTCTCAATAATAATTAATTTTGTCTAGGTACATATGTCAGACAAGTGGTCGAGCTGTCACAACTTAAATAATTATGATACCAATAATTTAGGTTGAAAAATATGTGTAATTTGCATAATACTTACAGTGGAGCCTTTGTGTGCTTTACACAGTGAGCTGCTGTCAAGATATACTTTTCGTTTATTATGCTTCCACCACACAAAAATTTAAGACCTGTATCTGAAAATAATATATATTTAATTTATGGTCTCATCAATTTCTTCAAAATTCATACATTCAGAAATAGTAATAAATTACAGGTGCTTATTCGAGACTTACAAAAACTGGAAACGGTAATTGTTATTGACGAATACAAATTTACAGTGCTTCATCAAAAATTATTAAACACATAAATTTTACAATGACTTTGTGAATAGTAATGAACCAACAATTATTTATTCATTATATTGTCCTATAACAATTTTTTACATTTATTATTTCATTATTAGTAGTTTGCAGATTTTTTGGTCTATGTATTAGTTTTTTATTTGTTTAAATGATTTATATACTTTAGCACCATTGAACAAACTAAACTGAACTAAACAATAACTCTTATCGAGTCACATCCAATGACAATATTTACAGAATAAAAAAATAAGTAAATACCTGTTGTGTACGCTAAAAGCGCCATCCAAGGAAATTCTCTCAAGCGTGCATCCTCACCGCCTCGAATTTTGCTGTCGGAATCGATGGAGCCGCATTCTTCTGGCAGCAATTTAAGATTTTTATGACTCAAAACATCTGGGGGTGGAGGTGGTGAAGCTTCTGTATTATTTCTACCATTTATATTAATTGGATCTGAAGGACAACAAATGTTTGTGTGTATAGCTTCATTCGCGTAGCTACAGACATATTTGTTTAGCAATTCCTTTAGTTCCTTGGAAAATGGTTTTGGGGAATTATTCAGGAAGTCTACCATCGTAGGGCACTTCTCTATTGGAAGGCACTGGCCACTTTTGCTGTCTGGTGTAGTACAACATGTTTGTGCTCCTGTATAGAACATTACAAAATTAAAATAATTAAAAATAGGTCAGTATAAAATAAGATCTAACAATAAGAAACAAATTTGTTTTTTTGTCACAACAGAAAACGTTTTAAATATAAGATGCCATTAGAGGAAGTATATTTAAATAGGATAACAAAGTTAAGGTAATTGAGGCTAGAAATAGATAAATAAAATAGTACATTAAAGTATAAGTGGATATTACGAATGCTTTTGCGCTATTTTTTTATTGGTACACTTTGAAAACAAAAATATTTGTATACTACAAAAAATTTAAATAAGAACTAATAATGCAAAATGGTTGAATTCGTGATGTGATGTCGACGTCAGTAAACCTTTTTGTTGTCATGAAAATGAGAAAAACAAAAATTAATGTGCAATCTGTCACATAAGATTAATTCCTGTGACGACAGTTGTTACTGGTACATTTTTTAAAAACGAGTTCTAATATTGATTACTTAAATAGTAAAGAAGAAACGCGATTGATACCTCAAAAACGGTAAACGCTTAAAAAGAAAAAGAAGTTCATCAAACGGATGGAAGAGCAAAAGGATACAGATGAACGAGTTGTGCTTGCTTACCTTCAGAAAATTTTGGAGTAGTACAAGGCGTCGACTATGTGGGTTATCCATTTGCAATTACAAAGTATATTGAGGATAAATAAAGGGGTTGATTTAAACTCATATATTTTGTGAAAGCGTATGCATTCATGAAGGCAATTAGCAAGCATGATGTAGCCAAGAAGACATATGTATTCAAGGAAAACGATTTGGAGAAACTTTTCACAGATGCACCGGACATGTATTTATTTTTGAATATGGTAGTCATTTGCTGTATCTCTGGGTCTTGTAGAAGATGTGAATTGTGCGACTTTCCCTTACATGACATCAAGGAAGAAGAAAGCGCATTACTTATTACTATCCACCCATCTAACACAGTGAAGGTTCGACGTTTTACTATTGCCGACAGTGACGGAATTAGTTATGTGCGTTTGATAAAGCAGTATTTATCATTGCGTCCCCAAAATGTAAGTACAGACCGAGTTTGCTTACAGTATAAAGGGAAGTGCACCAATCAAGTGACTGGTATTAATAGGTACATTTGGATTATGTCTCTTGCAAATTGCATGTTATCTTAAATTGGACGAACGTGAGAAATATACTGGATATGCGTTTTGACGTACGCCAGCTACTATCATGGCGAATAGTGGCATGACAATAGATGAAATCCAACGACAAGTAGGATGGAAATCGGCAGCTGTGGCAACTTATTAGGTTGAAGAGAGTATTAGCAAGAAGAAGAATGTTTCAAACATTATTGGGAGTGCCATTAATGGAAGTGCAACCTCATTGACTTCCGAGAATGTTAGCAGTGTTAATTTGAACAGTATTTCCTCCGATTTAAAAAACCGAAGTAATAATATTTCAAACAATACCAATTGTAATTTTCACATTTGTTAGTAATATTTTATTTGCAAGGTACTCCTGTCAGATCAATAATTAAAAAGGTGACATTTAGACTTCACGTTTCTCGGGTAGTTCATTTTGACATGGTAACTTTAAAACACGCGTGTTTTTAAAAGTTGAATTTAAAAACACTGAGGCGTACTTTAAATAAGCAAAATAGGGCACTAATAAATAAATCTAATGTAAATTAGATGATTATCTAAGAATGCCATTTGTTTATAGCATATGCAGAAGATTTGATCAAACCCTTAGGTGCCTCAGGTCTGAGTGTACTTTGTTTTAGGGACCAATCTTAAAATCAATATTTAATTGTAGCGCAGTTTGTTTATATATTTAAGTGTAACCAAGCTGATATACAGGGTGCTCTGTAAAGTTACTAACTTCGGGTTGTGATAGTACAAAACTACCATAAAAGTAGCAACTACAAAAGTAGTTTTTATGACGTAATCCTTCCTTGGAAATGAAAATAAAAACATTTTCAAGAAGAACTGTCAGTCAGTTTTAGGAAGTTCAAAAATTCACTCTTTATGTAATTATAAAGGATGATTTTTTTATCACCCTGTATTTTTTGCTTGAAAGCCAGCCTGTAATTACCCAACTAACAAAATAGAACTTTAAAAGAAGCGAATTATTTTATAACTATTTAATAGCTTTGTTTAATGAACAACTCGATTTTATAGAGCAAATAATTGTGATAATTTTGTTCCGGAAGGAAATAATTGTGTAAAATTGTTTTATACTAGTTTTTAGAAAGTGTTTTATAGAACAAATATGTTTCAGTTCTTTAATTTTTTTTAAAAGTATTATAATCCGTTATACAACATTTAATATATATATATATATATATATATATATATATATATATATATATATATATAATATAAGGATTGTAAATATATTGTGTAAGAGTCATATACTTTGGCAAATGACATTTAATTATAACCTTATAAAATAGTTATATTAACGTGTTTTATTAAAGTTATATAAGGAAATTAATAAAATTATTTTTTAGCCTCGAAATGGGCTTATTTATAAAAAAGTTTTATAGTTGTGTTTGCGAAAACAAAATTATTGTATATTCCACGTAAGTGGTCAAATTAGTTGAAAGTTAAAATTATATCTAAAACATGATTTTATCATTTTTGAAAGATATTTTATATCAAGATCATTAAATATAATTATACAATGATAATATAAATTAAAGAAAGCATAATTTTATTATTTTTTAAATTTATTTTTTATAATTTTTAAGGAAATGTGGTCTAAACTAAACCCCATAATTTTTTTGTCACAAACATATATATAGTTTATCAATAAAATTTGCGACGCATTAAAATTGAAACACGAGATTGATGAAATGTTAATATTGGAAGTGTTATACCTATCTACCATTGATAGCCATTTAGTTTGGGATACCCCATTTTTAAATATAAGCGCAAATAATTATGAATCTGCAATATACACCAATCTTAAAATGCTTTGGTTTTAATATTCTTCAGTATAATATTTCTTTAAATAATACCAAAATACAGACTAAAAAATGTTTTTATAGTTGCTGTATAAAATTGTTTTAAAAGTGTATACATTTTTTATAGAACTGTTACATTACCAAAGTGTTTTATAAAAGTGGGCCCTTTTCGATTTTATAAGTATCGTATAAAAAGCATTTAACCACGGTATATGAATTTGAGGCTCTTATAAAATTCATTTTATAGCAATTTATACAATCTTTGTAAAATTTATTTTGCTAGTTGGGTAAAGGATTGTCGTGTACATTCGCTGCAGATGTGTGTTTCTTCGTCTAGCGGCAACAGCTAAAGTCACTCGTCAGCGATCCACCAGACATATACCGGTTTCGAGCTTATTTCTTCTCATGCCATAGGTGAGGTAACCGACGGATAACCTTAGCTGTTTAAAGTCTGTCTAACCTGACAGAAGGGACCATGTGTAACGCGGAGTAGCACAACTACCTCTAGAGGCCATTAGCTACTCCATGCCGGACCAACAAGTCACAGGCATGAAGTGTTCTGCATTGCAGTAGAAAACCATTAAAAGCCAGCAACTTCTAAAATTTGCTGTTATATACAAACTGCGGTGATGGAACGAAATAAAGCATGAATGAATAAAGAAACGCATTGTTGTCTCATCATAGTTCGTAGCACTGACTGGGCCATCTAGTAGACACCAATATGAATTAATACCAGTAAAAATTGTCTTGTTTTTTAAAACAGCATTGGTAACAAAACCACTGAAAAAAAACAATTCTAAATAAGACGAATGCACAATTCTAATTTGTGTATTTTGAGGGTGAAAATCTGAAGTTAAAATTATATCTAATTTGGAAAGTTTGTTGGAAAAAAATACATACTGTTTAAAGGAAATGAATTACGAATCATTTTAAGTTTTTTTTAAATATTTTTTAAATTTAAGTTTATTATTGTGAATTAAAATTTTATATATTATGTAAACTAAGATAAACAATGTAATTAATAACATTACATCGTGATACGATTATTTATTTGTAGTTTTTTATCTCTAGTTTTACTGAAATATTGTTGATAATGCATGCAATGCAGAAGTCGTCGTTTGCAGCAAAATTATACAAACTTCTTATGGAATAAAATTACTGACTAAAGAGTTTTGTGAACAATAAAGAGACAGGTCGCTTTTTATATTTGTAGCGGGGATTCTGAAGCAAGAAATATGAGTGTGGAATCAACAAGAAGAGCTCAAGGAGAGGAACAATTTTTTTTTAAATGACTGGAGGAGTTGAAATTAAGGGGTACCAAGTTCACACAGGAAAATTCCTTGGAAATAAGTCTTGTACCCGCTGCACGTGAAATGGGTAGAGTAAGTCGTGCATTGAGGTTCGCCAAATTGTGATATCCCAAATTACGCTACAATTGTCCTAGTGCTTATGCTAGGCTTCTCTCCTACGTCATTTAAAATTTTTCCCAGGAGATTCACAATTTGTATATGTCTAATAGTTCCCTCATGTTGCCCAGGCCTCGGCCGCAAATTGCCAGTTTCTCTACCTCGCTGAACTATACGCAAAAAAGTTTCACGTCTCGGATGATAAAACCTTTGGGTAGATGAGGTGCAGCCGTTGAATTTTGATATGATTCCCCGTATACCAGAATCATATTCATAAGTTCTTCGTTTGAGAAATCATGCGCCATACTTTTATAATCACGTGAAAATAAACTGAAATAGGACCACAAATGATAACAAAGTACTGCGCTGATAAAATTGGGTGGAAAGATGTTTTGCTCATTTTACATAATATTTCCTGGATAATTTTAATTTTCATTAAAAATTAAGGAATAATAAAGTGTACATGTTTTTACGTAATAAAATTTGGAAATTTTGGAAATAGTGTGGTAATACAATGTACTACAATGGAACTATTCACTTTTACTAAATTTATTATGAAATTTTACAGAAATTTTGCCGTGATTTCTTTTGCACATGCGCACAGGCACATCAGTCTAACCTCTAACCAAATACGTTTTAGTTGAGTTGTTAACTTGTAGTAGACAAACATATAGGGTTCATTAATAAGGACTTTTTGTGAGATATTCGTAAAACAAATAAGTATATATTATATTTAATTACGTGTGCGCCTGCAGCTTGTACCAATTTAAATATTATACAATTCATATATATGATAAAAACTGAAACGATACGTTTTTTAGATGTTTGTATCAAAATTACGCCATTACATGAGTCTCACCATACAACATTCATTTCAAATAACATATTTATATTTATGACTACATTGTTGTAGTTGCGTTAATTATAAATTTACTGTAACTAAAATTCTAGCAAAAAATATTTATTTTTGCACAGATATACGTATATCTACAAATACCAAGGAATATATACTGATGTTTCAAAAATAATTATGGAGTATTTTCAACGAAAATATTGAACATATTTTCTAATAAAAAATACCTACATTGCAATATTAAATGATGGGTGAACAATACACTTTTACAGAGAGGGATATATATTTCAGGTTTAGAAAATGGATGGACAAATTCCACTAAAAATATCTTCCAGCACATAAGTTATTTCTGCTACTGACAATGCCTTAACTATTTACAAACAAAAATGTGACTCGCATAGTGTATTTATTATTGATTTTTGATAATAAAATCTACTGCATTTCTAAGAATTTGTTTGTAAGAAGTGTCCATATATTGCATATTATATTGACTAACTTAAACCTGGATTTTTGTACATTTTAACAAACAGAGACTATTTTCCATGATATTAAAAGTAAAAACGTTTAATTCTTTTCAAATGTCAATACTCTCTTCATATAACTATAAAAATAATATAATACATTATTTAATTGACTTTTGTTACACTATTCAGGTTAAACAAAATGTAAATATTTGAAATGGTTGATGAACTTGGTACATACATTTTTTTAACTTGTGCATATTCAATTTTTTACACGTTGATGTTCAGTCATGTATGTGAAATTATATTAGTCATTGAAAAAGTTTTCTATTTACATATTTTTCAGTGTTAGTTATAAAGGTAAGTATATACATATAAAAGATAAGAACATTTAAATGATCTATTCCTAAACTATCTACAAACTACAATGTATAAATCAATACAAATTATAGTCACGCAAATTTAGGATGGAATTTATCATAATAGTTCATAATCGCATAACATAAAATGGAATTTTATCCACGTTTATTTCTCTATTATTGCAGTGTACCTATTTCATTTACAAAATCATTATCTAATTTTACATAACGCTGATCACAAATTACCAACGTAAAGTTGTGTGAACTTACAGACAAATTTTTATCAGTGTGCTTCAAATACCAAACATATCGTCTTGACTTGTTTACTTCTTAGTCTTTATAAAGAACAAAAATCACCCGATAAATTTTTGTAAACTTCCGAAACTAAAAATCTTTTACCATATTTTTTCTCTATTTGTCATTCCATTTGTTCCCAGATATAATTTACCAATTTTATGTGTATAGGTTAAGAATCACCCTATATAAACTGACCTGCTCAGGATGGTTCGAGAAACCAACTCCTTTACTCAATGACGAAACTGCTTAGTCAATGATTTATGAATTTTACTCCTAAGTTTCTCACACACCGTATTAATTGATTGAAATGGCGTAACATAATTTAAATGAGATTGGAATTGCATGATATTCTCTAATATTATAATTTGCTTCATTCTGAGAAAGTGATCACAAGTCTTTTTCATATTATATGCAGTATTACAACAAACAATATTTAATACGTTGGCCTTCAAACAATGTGATAAATTTCATACCTTTTACATTTCCAGAGTTGGCAAACATGTTTTATTCAGTGACTTAAGTATTTTAAATGCAATTTATTATTAATTTATGCATCCAAAGAACATTTACATCGTAATTGTTTTTATAAAAATTCCACTTATCAGAATATAAACAAAATGACTCCCTCAAGTTTGACTTAAAAAAAGATAACAATTTATTGGCATTGGCCTTGTTTTGGTTACTGCAAGTATGCTGGCTAACATAACAGAAATGATTGGTTTGAAATGTAGAATATTTTCGGCCGTATTTTTGTTCAGAGTTTGGAAACTTTGGATGAAACAGGTTTCTAATGTTAGGTTTATTTTAGTATACATACTCACAAATAAGAAGGAAATACTGACGTTATCTTTTACTCGATGCCTCGAGTTTTAGGAATACAGAGCGCTATTGAAAGACGTAACCACATGATAAAGGATCTGAAAATATATAAAAAGTTCCTATACACTTATGCTTTTTCTTATACAGAATGTTAAAGAAATTTTGGTAAATATTGTTTTTTTTATTACTTCCGATTAAGTCGAGGGACTTGACTGACAATTGGTACAAAATATCTTCTACAGGTTGCCAACCAGTGGAAGAATTAGAAGGTTCACTATGCTTAAATCAAATGAATAAATTAATATGACCCTGTAAAAATTACTATAAAGTAATAAAAAATCAATATTTTCCAAAATTTCTTTAACACTCTATACCTCAAAAACAAAAGAAATGTAGATATAAATGTATAGGAACTTTTTATATGTTTTGTGGTCCTCTGTCATATGGTGCTATGGGCTGTACTTTTTTCAGTGTTATTTTGTATATTTAATAATGAAAGCATATAATGAAGACTAGATTTTAATGTATACCCATAACAAAATTTAATAATTATTGGTTTTTATCGTATGCCAAATATATTAAAATTGGTATGTAGTGACTAGACTAAACATAGTTTTTTGAGCATAAATAAAATCAAAATTCTGAAACCCTTTTTTAAATATGGCAAGCAGTTGTAGAATTAAATTTTGTATCTATTTTATTAAGGTATATTAATATACTGTTTGCTTCTCGTATTTTTCTGGCTGAAGAAATGAATAGCATGGCAATGTTTATAATCAAAATTAAAAGAAATATTAAAAAATATATATGTACAAGGTAGCGCAAATAAATTTCTAGTCAAGATAGTTTCCACAATTTTTATGCAAATTTGCATCATGTGAAAGATAATCACATCAGCAAATATGTTCAAATTTATTAAAAACACGGTAAAAAGTTTTACAATAAAAGTCTACACTGAACGAAATTGAGCAAAAAGCTTGTTGATAACCTCTACCATGATTGAACTTTTCCTTAGTATTGTTGTAATAAGAATAAGAATAATTTATTTACCAAAAGTTTTAGAATTATAAAATATCACAAAAATACCTAAAGTGGTAAATAAACAAAAGTTTCATATAAGTGTGTATAAGCACACTGTGCATGAAAGAGGTAAATCTAAACTTAGTTTAAGTTATTATGCCTATTTATATAAACAATAACAAACAAACAAAGAAAACAAGAATTGCCTAAACATGTTTTATACCTATTACCTGTTACCTGTTATTAAAAGTTCAATGTACATACAAATACAGTCGCACATAACACAAAAAAAAAAACAAAAAAAACAACGGGCTTGAAACTTGAGAGTCAAAACAAATTATTAAAATAATATTTGGGATTAATGATGTTGTAAATTTCCATTCTACACCGTTCCAACAAATACATCTTAAGTTTTGATTTAAGTTTTTTAAAAGATGTATCCCTAATATGGTCTGGCAACGAATTGTAAGCTCTCACAGCAAGGTACGTAAAGCATCTTTTCCCACAAGTTGTTTTATATTTTGGTGCTCGTAACAAATTATTTGAATTTCCCCTTGTCTTTTTCAGGTTTGAGTTTTCTTTATTTTTCCATTGATGGAGAAAACACTGATAGAAATATAACATTCTTATGTCCATTACTTTGATGTCATTAAATAAATCATTTGATGGGTAAGTACGTTCTTTCCGAAGTATATTTTTTAAAAACCTTTTCTGCAAATTCTCTAAATTTCTTATGGTTGTATCTAGTACTCCTCCCCAACCTAATATGTCATATCTTAAGTGCTATTCAACACGCGAAAAATATAAAATTTTTAATTTTTCAATTTTAAGCATATCTCTCATATTTCTAAATCAATATAAAAACTCCCTAATTTTACTAAAAACGTAATCAATATGTATATCCCATTTTAATTTATAGTCAATTATCTAATATCCTTATCAGACGATATTCTCAGATTTTGGTCTACAACAAGTTGATTAAAAGGAGGAGCACATTTATGAATACTGCCTAACAGCGCCAAAAGTTTTTTAAACACTATTAGGTCCCTTTGGTACAATTGTTTTTGTTATGAAAGCAACGTAACCTCTCTGTACCATATTTAATGCAGATATTTTATCGGAGAAAACCAATTTCTACTCTTGGTCAAAATATATTGCACTTACTGTACCATTTGTAATGGTCATATAATTGAATAAGTTTTTACTTCTTAATAATTTTAGTTTATCAAAATTGATTTTAGATTTAACAGAAAATTTAAAAACGCAAAAAACAAAACGTTCCTTTTAAACTTAAATTAAGTTACGTAAGGCCCATAAAAGACGTGGGATACCTAGTCTATGAAAACACTGTATAATAGGATATTCTTGTCACTAAAATATAAAAATATTAACAAACAACCCCTTCCTATAACGGATCAGTCAAGAAATTGGTTTTATAGATTTTAGTTGCCTAAGAAAACAAAATGTCACATTGAGAAAGTAGAAAATTTTATTAACACTAAATAAATGTAGTTAATGTTTTGAAAATTGCTCTATTTTCGGTATCAAAACTCGTCATTATCAAATATTATCAACAATGACCACTATTTAATAAAATAAACGCATATTCCTTCAAGTTCCTTTTTACTGAATAACTAAAGTTCTAAAATTTTTTCCACTGAATAACATAACCGTTTTTCATGTACGTTCACAAATTTTTGACTTTCAGATTTTCTCTTTCTAATGCAATCCCTATGTTCTCCAATTCAAACACTTAAAGGTCTAGAAGTCTCCCCAATATAACGTTTACTGCATTCACATAGTATACTGGAGATACAGTTTTTTAAATTTTGTATTTCATTATTTGGTCTGGTTTTTAATGAAATAGTAGTACTAGTAATGTATTGCTAATTTGAAAAACTGTCCTAATATTTAACCTGCTACCAATCCTTTTAAGCTCAAAGATATATATCGTACACCATATATACGAGATATATTTTTTACTGTATTTATAATAGTTTGTTGTTGTCTAGACATATTGCTTTTGTTTTCAATAATTTCAAATGTTCTGTCAACAACAAACTTTCTATTTATGTTGCATGACGTTTAAATTTAAATTGGTATTTGCTGGTTTTCTATAAACACTTGTTTTACATCCATCATTATTCTTTCTAATTGGATTGTTGTCATTTATATAGTTTAAAAAATTATTTAATTTATCAAAATTATAAAGCCAAATTGCAAAAATTTCATCTATGTATCTCCACCAAATTATATATAGGTTTTTTTATTATTAATAGGGATATTAGGGGGGATAAAGAAGATCCCACAGCCATTCCAAATTTTTTCTAATAGAATTCGTCTTTTTGTAATTTATTTTTAACAAAGTTTAATGTTTTGACTGCTGGAACTTTGGTAAATAGACTAACTACGTTAAAATTCACCATTAAATGATTTATATTCAAACTGGTAGATGAAAGTCTTTCTAAGAAATGTTTCGTATTTTAATATACCTATGAATCTGAAATTCCAAAAACGGATTTAATAATATCTAATAAACATTTCGCTAATTAACGAAAATTTATAGGAGATAACTATTGATCGTAATGGAACATCAAATTTGTGAATAATATCAAAATCAAAACTTTTAGAAAAAGAAATTCATTAAGTAAAAAGGAAATTAAAGATCTCATCGTTTATTTTATTAAATAGTGACAGTTGTTTTTAATTATATTAAAAATGTTTACCATTGTTGGTTGGATTTCAAAGACAAATCCATACATCTTGAAAAATACTTAATAGTTTGTGAATTCAAGTGTTACTAGTTTTTGAAAAGAATCCTGCAGAATATGATAATATCGTATACAATTTTCTAAATATGCAGTAGATATGTAAAATTCAGAAGATTTTATGATGAAACATGACAGGTGAAATTCAAAAAATTATATTTTGTGAGCCTGGAAATTATTATACAACCTAGAACTTGTGTAACTGACACTGTGAAGAGATGTTCGTTCTAACTCTACTGATGCAATACGTACAAGAGGTTATTTATTGATACTTTTATATTTCTGTGGCAGGAATTCCCAATTAAACAAAAAAAGTAACAGCAAATGCCACATATAAATAATTCGAGACAATTCTGTAGATACAGATACAATCATTTGCAATAATACGGACACTATTTAAAATGAATTTTGCGATTACTTTTGAACTCCTAACGTATTTATAATGAAATCTACTTTAAAATTTTAACATTAGTTCTTCGTTGTTCCACTCACCAATAGGGATTTAATAAAATTTCTACTCAGAACTTCCAAAAGTTCGAAAACTGTTTTGAGGGAGTCTCATTGTTATTGCAAAAACATGTACTTATTAATTTGTTAATGTATTAGACAAGTAACATAGACATACTGGAACAAACTCATAAAATCGTCAATATTTATTTCAAAAACGTGATTTGGGTATATTTATGGCTATAGCTATTAAGCCACACTGTTGTTAAAAGTGATAACTACATAAACAATTAACTTACCTGCATATTTGAATATAAGTACTAATAGAGCAGTTTTAACTGGAAACATTGTATTTACTTGTGGACTGTTAGTCTGTTCACTACGGTTTTGAAACTGACAAAGTTTATAATAATGTCGATGTTAATGTTGCTTCTTGAATTTCAAGTATCGTTGATACCCCGGCCTGAGACTGGATAATTGCTGTTTTACGTCTGTTTCAAACTGCACCGGGTAGAATACTGCAATAAATGTATATATAGTATATCTCTTCCAGTGAAACTGGAGACTGGAATTCATTGCGCTTGAACCTTGAGTCATATCTGCGGTCTTCTATCTTCCCATCGATCTAAAATGTATAAATATTCCGATTATAGACAAATGTAAACATTGTCTTTGTAATTCATTTCTATGTTTAGATAAATGTTACTTATTGGTGACATTGCTTTAGAAGTGTGACGTATGATGTACTAATCAAGTCAAGATTACCTGCAACTTGTATTGTGGTTTTTAAACATCAGTCAGTATTATTTTGTAAAAGAAATTTTCAGTAAATCACTACACTGAGAAAAAAATTCACTAGTGGTGAAAAGAGGACAGATAAACAATTCTACAGCTAAATCAAGTTTTCTGAAAACCAGTCACAAGATCATCTAACTGCGGCTACCAGTAATGACTAAAATTTCTTGTTGGAGTATCTAAACTGTGTTGCTGTAGTTATTAAAACTTTTAACTAAATACATTAAAGACAAGTGAACTGTACATTAAAGGTTAGTTGACTGTAATGCAGTAATGATTGAATATGCTATATTGCTACAGCAGTATTCTTTAACTTGTAAATTACCTGTATTTTAGACAACACAAATATAAATTTTGTACTTACCTTAACGTGCATATTCATTTAACATAAATAAAAACGATAATTAGGCCACAATTGGCCAAAAAATAAGCATATTATATAATGCGATATTGAATTTGAATTGAATTTATTGTGAAAACAATTTACAATAATTTAAAAGTATACAATTCCAGAACATAGACATACAAAGATCGAAAAAAATTATAGACATAGGTAACGATTTAACACAAAAAAATCAAAATATTAGTTATTTTATTTACGAGACGCCTAAACAATGAGTTGCTCGCGTGCAGCGCATAAATACCAACCCTATATTAAAAATTAAAACAATACAACATATTCAACACATACGGTACCTACCATAACACGTAGTTGTTTAAATTCCGCAATTTAACATAATAATAAACAATTTATTCAGTAATAAGTTAATGTGTAAAGAAGAGAAGAGTAAAGTTGAGTAATAATGAGTAGATATGATAAGATGAGAATTAATATTCAAAACAAAAATCGAGTGGCAGCACATAAAATCTAAAAATATAGCAAAAATTATCAAACTGTTCATCAACAAATTTTTTTAAGTCTTTTTTTACTTTATATAAATTCTTAGGTTCATTGACTTGTAATTTATTTATATTTAAAGGTAAAATGTTGAACAATTTTGGAACATATTAAAAAACAAATCGCTGTATGTGAGACTTCTTACAAAAAGGAATGATCATTATTTGATCTTTTTTTATTCTGATATTATACATATGACTTACTTCACAAAGGCATGAAGGATTTTTAAACATCCAGAGTAAACAGTAATAAGCAAATAATTTTCATATATTAAATACACCAGCTTCTTTAAATAAATCAATAGAAGGATGAAGGCGACCAATTTTTAATTATTTTTAATTAATTTTTAAAATAGTTTTTTGTGATACATTTAAATTATGAAGAGTATTTTCATAAGCACCACCCCATATTACAATGCAATATCTTAAAACAGATTCAACCAAAGAATTATATACAATAAATAAATTTTTCCTGTTTTAAAAATAAAGAAGAAAAAGAAATATAATTATTTATTAAAACTTGATTTATTTAATTATTGTTATTGAAACACACCTACTTTTATATATCGATCACATTCCAAGATGACACTTTTTACCATAATAGTTACATTTTCTTTGAAAACTAGATGAACAACATAAATCTACTACATTAGGGTTTAGAATTCAAATTTTTTTTCAAGAATTTTTTTTATATTTATGCAGAGTGTATCTAAATAACATCGAAAACATGTAAGGAGCGATTCTCTGTTGAAAATTAATAGGAGCCTCTGGTATAACATTTTTTGAAAAAATCCTTACGCCCCTCCAAAATAAAAAAAAATATTTTTCTGTAAATCAAAGCTAAAAAAACCAAAATTAGTGAACATTATCTGTTAATAAAACTACACTTTTCGAAATTTTTTTAACCCTGAAGTATTTTTGTAAGGGGTTGAAATACTCCAACTGACATTTTTTATTATATTTTTTTTCGATAAAATTTATTTTTTTTAAAAAATATGACTGAAAAGCCCCATTCATTTACTAACTTTTTAATCTCTTTAAGTTTTTTAGAAAAGTTACGGATTTATGAGAAAAAAAAATGTATTTCTATACATTGTATGTATGTATTTCTATACATTTTTTAAAAAAAGCTGTTTAACGGGAGTGTATTTTACCAAAAGATCTAGTAGCCTATTAAAAACAAATGACATTGATATTTGTTTCTATGGATTCTATTGCAAAGAACAGGCCACTAGATGTTCACCGAGCTTGGTTTCTTTAGCTTGATATATATGGAAGATAAAAAGATAAATATATATATATATACCTTTTCAGGGAAGGGTTTTTTCAAACAATTTTATGCCAGAGACCCCTATTAACTTTCTTCAGAGAATCGCCCCTTACATTTTTTGGATATAATTTAGATACACCCATATACAAATCACAACATAAAGGCATATCCACAATAAAGATACAATAATTACATAATGGTTTTTTCACGATAAAAATGTAAAAACATAATACTTTACATGTAGAATATAAGCTGTGAAACTAACAAATTTAATCTATTTAATGAATATTTTAAATCATTTGACTTCACGTAATGATACAACACATTCAATTCTTACCGTTTTGTAAAATAAACTCATTTTTGACTAATAACTAGGATGAATGTTATGCCATCAAATACATTATTATTATTATTATTATTATTATTATTATTATTATTATTATTATTATTATTATTATTATTATTATTATTATTATGCTAATAGATAGTGGTAAATACAAAAAAGCTCAATCGCTAATGTAAAAATAAAACAAGCAAATAAAAGTATACAAAAAAGTATATACCTACTTCTATAACAGAAAATCCATAAATAATTAAAAATCACGGCAAAATGGTTGAAAATACACTCAAAAGTTAAATAATAAAAAAGAAATAGCCATATTCGCACACGTATTAACAAACTCAAGCACTCACACTAGCACGGTGACGATCATAACCATTTTTGAATGACTTGATGTTAAAGATGTAAAGATGACTCATAACGTGGGTCATTTTTTTTCTCACGCTTCTGAGACATAAGGTGTTAAATTATAGAAATAATATCTAACTCTTTTAGGCGTATCTTTGAAATCAATATTTTTGGTCACGTGTATAGCTACTACTTCAAGGTTGGAAAAAATTCTGCATATTTTTTTTCATTTAATATCACCGAAGGCTTTGGTAAACCCATATTGATTAAAACATTTTTTCTAAATATCAATTTATGATAATGCAGTGCACTATGAAATAAAAAATTGTTGTTTTTACCCACTAAACAATTTTTGTTTTGTAAGGGTTCCCGAAATATCACCACCACTAAATTATAAAATATTTGTTAATTTAAATTGTTGATGACAATGTTTCGGTTACTCCAATATAACCTTTAAAGAGCTGAAATGTAGTGCTCCAAAGGAGTTACAGTTACCACTTTGCTAATTTAATAACTCTAAGTTTTATAATATCGGTGATAAAAATACCATATAGTTGCTCTGTTCCACTTTAAAAGGCACTAAATAGAAAAACTATTTAATATGTTAATATTATCCGCGCTTATATGCTTTGAATATTATAACATACTCTTAAATGGTGTGTTAAAAAATGAACAAAGAACTAATAATATCTTTAGTTTTTCGCACCCAATATATCGTAGAAAAATGTTGGAAAGAGATTAGCAATGGAATGAATTAAGAGGGTAAGTATTCAAATATACAGGGTGTCCGAAATATGAGTGCCTTTATTGTGCTATATGATAAATTCTACCAAACAAAACATATTTGATTTAACAATTTTTTATGTTCAACGTTATATGAGAGCAAACAGGTTTTCCATATGCGACAACGTCGCACACCTACCATGTAAGTTTTTTCTACATAATAAATACAAGTATACGCAATAAACAATACAGAATACAGAATAAAATGTGAAATAGTTATAAGTGTTCAAAATGAATGTCATTGCTTATGAAAAGCGTTTACCATACAAACGTCTCGTATTTAGAGAGTTTTAGATTCGCCATAAATTAACCGGTCATGATTATTATAAATTATTCCATTTTTGTTTATGTACGCAATTTTCAGAGAAACACTAGGTACAGAAAATAATAATTTGAAGTTAGCAGCAGCAGGTTTACAGCAGTACTACAGTTTTAAGATTTCTTGGAAAACCTTTATTGTTTACTTCATTAATACTGATAAAAAAAATCAAATTACGTTACTTAACCTTAGTTGTAAATTATTTTTTAATTTCATAACACAGAATTAAAAGTTATTGCAATTGTATTTTTATTTTTGAAATGTATTTGCAGAACTATTAGTTGTAGGCACTTTTTTCATAAGAGTTTCTTGCTTCTTTTGATCAGATATACAAGTCACTTTAGTATCCGCACTTATATTTCGGACATTCTGTATATTAATAATGTAGTAGTTTCCAAAAACATTTTTATTAAGGTTGCTGAATATATGTTAAATTCCCGTTGCTCCTGCAAATGTCTGATGATATTACAAATAAAGACCTTTACAAACTAATGCAAGGTATGATAGATAAGACTAAACAAATACAGAAACAAAATACAGAAATAAAATCACAGTTAACAGGGGAAATACGTAAAATATAGTTACATTTGTCAGAAGATTTGGAACAAATTAGAGCAGAAAATAGAGTTAAAGAAAGAAAACCAATTATTAAAAGACGGGTTAACAGCAGTAGAAAAGAAAATTAAAAAATACACTCTAGTTTTTTATGGTTTAGAAGAAAAAGAAAATGCAGCAGATGAAATAAAAAACTTACTGAAACTAATAAATGTACATCTTGACGTCGACTGCAAATTTACTGATATTACAGATTTTTACCGATTTGGTAAATAAACAGGAAGAATTCGCCCAACTTCAGTTGAATTCATCAATTATGAATTGAAAATTGACATACTAAAAAACTCAAAAAAATTGAAAGGTACTGGAATATTCATATCAAAAGACTACACATCTGAAGAGTATGAACAACAAAAAACCTTGTATCTGAATTTGGTTTCTGCTAGAACCAATAATCGCCAAGCAGCGATAAAAAATAACTGTCCTTATGTAAATGGCGTACTTACGAAGACTTAAAAGAAAAGCAAAACGATTCGCTTGTAGACGAGCTAGATGAAGAAGAAGAAGAAGCAAAAGAGAAATGAAATGAGGTACAGATACACAAAGAAAAAGAAACACTGGGAAATAGTTTTAATAACACATGTGGAAATACCAGTAAATTAAGCAAAGATAATTCTACCTTATTTCTTAACCCAACAATTACAAGAAAACGAAAACAACAAATAGGTATCTGAAAAATATTATCCAGCAAAACGACATACAAGGCAAACAAATAAAAGGACTTAAAGTATTTGACATTATTTTATATTACGTTTTATTTAGATTTTAAATTATGTGTTGCCGACATTTTTAAAATTAGCGTGGAAAATTGTATAGTACTGACTTCTATTTGTATAAATGTGTTGTATTGATTAAATTTAAGGTATATGTCTGAGAACTTTATCTCTTGTTTTTAATTTTTTAATAAACAAATTATTATGGAACAGTACATTAGAGACTTCGATGACAGTGGGATTGAAACTTTTGTTTTAGTAAATGCAATAAAATGTGGAGAAGTTTATGCAATTAATCAAAACATGATCAATTTCAAAGTTATTCAGAATAATATACGAGGTATCTCAAAAAACTTAGATCAGTTTAAAATTTTTCTCTGCCAATTTAAGAATGATTTTGATTGCATTGCTGAGACCTTTGATCTTAGGAGAAAGAATTAAATATGTTTAACATAAATGGATATCATCTTATATATAACGAGGGTAAAGTAAATAAGAATAACGGAGTTATAGCTTACATAAAAAAGGACGTCAACTATGATTATGAAATTATTAAAATGAACAACGTTAATATTATTAAACTAGATATATCCAGTGCATATGATAATAATATTACAATTTTAACCATTTATAGGTCGCCTGTAACGCCCCCTCTAGATTTTATTAATGCTTTGGATCAGCACCTTCATTGTAGTGAAAACCTAGTTGTACTATATTGATAGGTGACATAAACATCAACATACTTAAACCAATTATAGATGATTTTTCATTGGAGTATTTAAATGTTTTATATAGCCCTGATTTTAGGTCCTATATTAATGATGTCAGTAGAGAGGAAAATAGTAGCCGCAGTTGTATAGATCACATTTTTATTAAATCATTAAAAAGTGACATGGCAATACCCTGCATAATTCACAGCAAACAAATAGACCATTATCCTGTCACCATACAATTGATATTAAATAAAAAAGTAGTAATTCGCATTAAAAGCAGAAGGCAAGTCAAATATGTAAACTGTAAGAAATTAAAAATGGGACTTTCTAAACTATGTTGGAACGATGTAAATAAGTATGATTTAGACGAAGCAGTTGATTTTTTCAGCAACTTAATTCAATATAAAATAAAAGAGTGTACAAACGTTGTTAATATTAAACACAAAAATATAAAAAGGAAAAATTGGATAACTAACAAAATAGTTGAAAAAATTAATAAAAGAGATGACATGGATAAAAAATCAAAAAAGAATTCCGACAATGTAGAGTTAAAAAATGAATATAAAAAATTTCGCAATGATCTCAATAACTTTATTAAAATGGAAAAAACAAAATATTACAAAAACGCCATTGAAAAACATAAAATGTGTTCGAAAAACTTATGGGAAGTTACAAATTAATTTTCAGGAATTGATAAGAATAGGCCCAATATTTCAATTATAAAGAATGAAAAAGGAGAGAAAGTTATTAATGATTACGAAAAGGCTAACATTTTCAATGCCTTCTTTGCCACTATTGGAAAGACTCTTGCCAATCAGATCACCGGGAAGTCCCCTAGTTTACCTGTAAATAAACAAAACAACTCGATATTTCTAAAACCTGCTACTCCATATGAGAATCGTACGTTAATGAATTAAAAATTGAGAAGTCTCCAGGAACTGATGGAATTACATCGTCTACCTTGAAGGAAATTGCTCAGTATATTGCTAAGCCGTTATCTGTCATAATAAATAGAGCAATTTATGAGGGAATATGTCCCTCAGCCTTTAAGGTGGCCGTGGCCGTTATAAAAATGGTGATAAAGAGGAGGTAATGAACTACAGACCTATTTCATTGATTACTAATTTTGCTAAAATATTTGAAAAGTTGATTAAGGATAGAATCGTCAGTTATGTAGATAAGTATAAATTGTTATCTGGTGCACAATTTGGATTTAGAACGGGAAAATGTATACAGGATGCAATTGCGGCGTTAGTAAGTAAGGTCTATGATTCGTTACACAAGGAGCTGTTAATGACACTGAACAACATTGGTTTTAGAAATAACAGTTTAAATAGAATACAATATACTGAAATAAAAAGCATACGAAGTAGACCTAACATTACTGAATATAGTGTACCACAAGGAACAGTACTTGGACCTATACTATTCATTCTGTATATACACTTTTTATTCAATATACAAACCTCCAGCACAATCTTAAGCTACGCTGATGATACTGTCCTTTTCTATAAATCATCAAGCTGGGACGATCTGAAAGTCTAGAGAAATAACTAGAAAAAGTTAAAAATTACTTTGATATCAAATACTTAACTCTAAATTTAAAGAAAACTTATTACCTACCTTTTTATTTATATGACACATCTACTCCAACTTTTGATCCGTTGGTTGTAAATGATGAATTCCGCATATTACCTGAAAGAGAGATAAAATATTTGGGAGATATAAGTGGTCTGCTTACTTCCTGCTCGGCCTAAGCAGCTAGACTTACAGGAAGCGACCTATATTGCAACAGGTACTTAACGCAGACCTCTCGCCCTGGGCGTCGAGCCATTAAATCTGTAAATGATACTGCAGGAAACAACTACTCCGCGGACTAATGCCCCGACCGGCATTGAATTACTCCTGCAGTATCTGTGTGAACAGCCAAGAACCCTTGTCGGACACACCATCCGGTTTCGGGCTTGTTAGCCTCATCAGTATGCCATAGGTGAGATGACCGACAATTGAACTGGCTATTCCTTCATATGTATGTTCACATATAAACTGAGTGCAGGTGAGATATAATTCAATGCCGATCGGGGCATTAGTCCGCGTAGTAGTTGTTTCCTGCAGTATCATTTACAAAATATTTGGGAATTATGACTGACAGGAAATTGAGTTGGAACACACAAGTAAATTATATAGCAAAAAAATTAGGAAGTTAATATATCGGTTTAAATGCCTAAAATATATATTAGATATTAAACAAATGAAAATACTACACCTTTCCCTGGTTGAATCCCATTTAACGTATGGAATTTTAGGATGGGGTGGCGTGTTAGACTTACAAGACTTGGCGGTGTAAAAAAAAGAATTCTAAAAACTATATTCAATAAAGATGTCACTTATCTCTCTGATGCTCTGTTTAGTGATACCGCTGTTACTATTTTACTATCAGTGTACATTGCATCAGTGAAAACTATTTCGTAAAAATGACTAGAGGAAATATAAATAGTAATCTAAGAGTTCCTAAAGCAAAAACAACTTGCGAACAACGATGCTTTGCGTATCTCAGTGTAACTCGTTTCCTGTTACCCTTCAAAATCAAAGCTAAGCAACATATTTTAAGTATATTTTAAGTAAATCCAGTAATCTCCTAAGCAGATATATAATACATTTAACTTCTGTCACTAGAGTTTCATGTATTGCGTAATATCTACTTTGTTACTTGTTTGATCAACTTATTATTACATATGTATAACGAAAATATATGAGTCTGTATCTGTAATGATAGTTTTTTCCTATGTGGAAGACTAGAAGTACCTATAAGGGAAAAACATTTTTTTTGTCTAATGTATATTTTTGTGTCCTTTTATTGTAGTCATAACTATTATGTTTTTAATGATAATGTAAATGCAATTTTTAATTGTATTTTATATTTTATTTTTAATTGTATTTTTTAATATATCTTTTTTTGATTTCTTCATGAACAGTGCGTGTGCACTTATATGAAGTATTGTGGTTTATTTACAAATTTGCCATTTTATGACTATGATTACTATGTTTTATATTTTTTAGTAAATAAACTCTATTTTATTCTATTTTAATCTATTCTATATGTGGCTGATTATATGTTAGTATAATTTTGTTCAAAAGTGATTTTTTAAAATCATTTAATAATTTTATTACACTAGGCTTTTTTCGTTAGAAAATTATTTATTGTATGCAACATTGCAGCTACACATATGACGTCATTAATAGAATTAATAAAAAAACGAATTGAATTTTCTTAAATAGGTACCTTTAAATTAAAATAAATAAATTACTTAACATCAAAGTAGTAACAAGTCTTTCTTCCGATAGAATAGATTGCTTATGCAGCATACACCAATTTTTCATTATATGGCGGCATTTTACTTTATCTAAAATACGGTGAAACATTTCTAATGTAATTCTTCTGAATAGAACTTTCCGTAACGTTTCTTAAATTTTAAATGAATGATTAATTCTCTATAATTTCTTCTATTGTGATTAATAGGGTGTACTCCAAATTATTTTCTCTTTGACTTTTTTTTGCAGAGAAATACCTAAGACGCACCTACCTTCCCGCTTTTACCTTTTACCATGGATATGCAAGTGCCCCAGCCAGATTTGCAGCAGCAAGGTGGGGTGGTGGGGATGGAGCTTTTCTCGACACATGAAAAAAGGCGTAAGGAAAAGGAAGTAATAAAGAATAAAGGCAATATTGTGTATATTCTTTTAAATATTATTGTAAAATAAGGGTGAAATAAAATAATATAAATTTGACCCTAAATTTGACAATATCCAATATCTGTTTTACCGACGAAGTCGGTAAGTTATAAAGATACCATTATTAGCGACTAAGGGAACATTTTTAGTTCAATTTTTCAGGTGTCCTGACACAATGAGGATACCACAGTCACTGCTGTTTCGATGTTGGAATAAAGAAAACGCCCTTCTAGTTATATATTTTGTGGCGGAAAACCTGCTTCCACTCTGTCTGTACCCTTACAGTTAGTGAAATGCGGGCGTGTTTTTGAGACTAGCACAAATTTCAACCTCTTATAGCCTAAAGTCCGGTATTAGAAATATATACCCTCATCTGCTATTTAATGATGACAAAGATTATATTCTACAAAAAGGATCTTAGAGAGATGGTTACATCTGGACACATATTTTAATAAATTATTCTAAATTAAAAACCTTTTGGCATACATACGAATATTAAATTATTTTATTGAACCAAAATAAACATATTTACAATCGATTGTGTGTCAATGATGGACAAATGAAATTCAAAACAATTAAAAGTGTCCAGTTGCAAAGGTTATTATCACACCAAACTATGTCTATCCTTCTTGCTTTCTAAGAACCAAGCGATAGACTTCGCTGGCTGTTCCCATTGTTTCAATATGTAGCATAATTCTTATGTACTCAGCGTATAAATACTATTGAAACTGGGCTAATATGAGCCAGTCCATGGCTAAAGGTCGGCGGTCAGCCGCTGACTGGCTCTGATCTCTAGAAGAGATACTCCCCAGCGCAAAGGTCTCATTATTGTATGGTTATTGTTATTATTGTTTTAATAAATTTATTTTTGTATTAAAAGGTTGAGTTTCTTCAACTCTCGCATGAGCCAAACGAGTACCCCAAGAATATAAGAGAGGTATTATTTTTATAGGTTTAAAGGTTGGTGGAGGACTTTTAATGGCATTTGGGGGAAGCACCAAACTTCAAGTCGGGTTAAATATGAATAATGAAATCAAATTTTTTGCACTCGCACATTTATTTATCAGCAACAATACATAATTATAAAATAATAAGTTTTTCTGTTCCAAAATGTATATCTTTCAAAAAAAGATTTTTTTATTCACACGTTTATTTATTAATAGCAAAATATCTTATTGAAAAAATTTTACATAAGAAACTTATTCCGATTCAGACTAGTCAGAAGTGCCTATATCAAAATCTAATTCTAATTCCTTGGCGTTTTCTTTTTGTTTCGATTCGCAGAGTATATCCTCAACTTGTAAGGGTGTTGGGTCCCCTGCGAACTACGTTGGCTTCAAATAGCCATCCAAAAACCAACTGCAATCTTCACAACTTAGTTTGACGCAGCATGCATCAGTTGCATGAAACCACATTGAATTTACAAAGATAGTAAGCCAAATTTTCTGTGAGTGAGATCCAGCATGGTGGGATCAGATTGGAACATACGATATCTAGCGTCATTGACGCTTAAGCAAAGCTTAATTCCATAGATAAGGGCAGTAAACTCCTGAACATATTCAATTCTCTTCAACGAGAACATCTGTTGGATCTGTCAAAGATGCAAACATTTCCTAGAAATCCAGTCGTCAAGTCATCTTTGTTTATCACACAGAATAAGATGCATGTCCCTCTCTCTTTCACTAAGCAGCTGCCTGGCGCCCTTGATAAAGGGCTGGCGCACAGCTGTGTCTCGGCATACCTGACTGTCACATGAAGTGGCGCGCGCAACACTTCTCTGTCACTCTGCACGCTCGCGTTGAAAACACTAAAATGTAATTTTATATTATGATGACTGGAATGCGCGAATGGTATTACCCATGATCAGCGCCATATTTGTTTTGTGTCTCCTAGCAATGGCGGAGCAATAAAGATTTAGATGGTTGTAAATTGAAATGATATTGAATTCTGGATACGAATAATTATTTGGTGCTATATGCTGTTAATTTTACAGTCCCTTGCAAAACATGACATGTTCCAACAATAACACCCATAAAAATAACCAAAGAATAACACTAACGAGATACAAGATAAAATAATGTACTGGTTAACTGCACTGTACGCCAATGATGTGTTTACAAACAAAGTAATGGGAAATTAAGAACACAATCCATATCGGTAGACTGCAATTAATTGTAAGTTATTCACCACAGTACTAGCATAGATTAGATTGTTGTAGGTTCAGCTGAGAAGTCAAGATTACTTTTTATAATCTGGAACGTCGCCAGTGGATATTAATTACTTCTTTACAATAAAATATATCACAGAATAGATTAACCTTGCACTAGTAGCCCACATTCTTAACAAATATGGGGCATATAACTATACATCTTATTGAATACCTATTCACATTGTTTGAAAAACACTGCCACTTTTTAAAAAACATCAAACACTTAAAATCTATGGTGAGTTTTGTAGGTACAGGATTTTGCGAGCGATTTTGAGACGAATTATTTCACAAAAATTTTATTTTACCAAAGAAAAACTGTTAAAACGCAAATATTTCATAAAGTAACAACACAATATATCATATTCGACGTGGTTTTGAAGTTATTTTACGCATTTAGAACAGATAATTTTGGCATGGGTCATACACATGAACTTGTGACATTGGATACAGTAGTATTTGATGTTGCTTTCTTTGCGGCATAGTGCACATCTTTTTCTGGTCCCAGGAAGAATAACTTGTGGTTGAATCTTCTCGACAGAAGTCCCAGCTACGTCTTGCCGCCTTTGTCTTACCTCAATTGGCAATTTGTTTGCCAAAGAACGGCGTTTTAAATGGTCATCCACCAAGGACAAGGCAATGCTCTTCAAGAAACTTCGTCTCAACAGTTTGGAATCAGTACTAAGCATAAAATCGAACATATTTTTATATTTCAAGAATTGTTCATAAGGTGACCTACTTTTTAAATAAAATTAAAAGGTATATATAAATGAATACTAAATATAAATTATCATTTAAAATAAATTAAATTTTGAAATTACAATACTAAAACTTCATGAGATATAAAAAAAATGAGAAATGGGGAAGCTTTAGACCCTTGTAATATTAAGTTTTTGTTTTGATTTTGACTTTTCGTGCTCGTCATAATGAATTGGTAATGAACGATTTTTTTAAATTTTCAACGATAATAGATAAAAAACAACAAAATTAATATAGTCCATTGTCTCCCGGACAGAATTTCTTATTTTCCCCACACAATTGGTGGATAGCTTTAAATGTTTGTACAGGTTTGTGCATATATTCATGTTTTTTTATAGATAACTTCTGTAGTCTGTGCGGGATGATCTTGCCTGAAACACAAAAGTTTCATTCACTCTGTGGATTTCTGAAGAATGTGATAGTAAAGTTTACGGAATAAATATAAATTATATACTACTCTCTGTCGGCACTTTGATGTTTTCAGATCAAATCCGTACCGCCACACAAACATACTGTCGTAAAAATGACCAATTACGAGGGACTTAAAAAAATAGTTTTATTGCAATTGGAAAATATTTATATAGGGATATTCTAAAAGTGTGATGTAAGGCTGCTTATTCTGTAAATAGAATATTTGTAATGCAATAAATATTATAAAACGATTATAGACAAATATACAGGGTGAGTCACGAACTTTTATGGGCCGAATCCGCCCTCCCACCTTACGGTATTAGGCAACCACGTATCAAAACACCCCCTATCCAGCGAAACCACAACCAACGGAACCCAATCCCAACACCACACTCCAAAAATGAGCGGGGAAAGAACCTTTTTTATTCTACAAAATACAACATCTATCCTAAACATCCTAATTCTAAAGCTCACTTATATACCTCTACCAAAACCTTCTATCTTCTATCACTTCCCCATTATTCCTTTCAAAATACCAAGCTTTTATTCTGTGATTCCCTTGACTTCACTTCCTTTCCTAAATTATTCCTTCTACCCCTTTCCTTCCCCATCTTTCGAATTTACCTCCTTCTTACATCCTTATTAACATTAACATCCTATGAACTCTTATATCTATCTAAAAACAAACTCGCGCCATTCCTGTCTTTTCCGTTTTCTTATAATTTCCTATATCCATGCATATTCTCCTACTGTTATTTCCTAGACTTCACATTAACTTCATATTCCTTCATTTTCTCCCTTTTAAATACCCATTTCCTCGTTTCCAAAATGTTACAACCAACAAAACTATTTCTACTTTATATCTAATTTAACTCCAAAAACAAAATAGTGCTCCCCTCCTTCCTTTTTCTTTTAAAATTACATCTCCGTCTTTTAATCTAACTCCCTCAACCCTCAAATTTCCTCTAACTATCTTCACTACCCCACCATTATTCCCCGCCTTCATTCTTCGTACCTTTCCCTTTATATTTCGTCTCCTTTCCAACTTCATCTTTAATAATTCTTTTACCAACTTTTCCTCCTATCTACACTCCCTCACCTATCTTCCCTCAACCCCACTCCGCAGAGTACCGCAAGGATCATGTGCCGCGCATTGTGCACCCCTCTTTTCTTGACGCATCTCTGCAGAGAGCGATCAAAAGTCAAGTGCCTCCATTTCTAATTCGTCTCTATTTCCAACATCGCCTTTCTCCTTTATCCCCAACTATTCCATATTAAAACATTCTTATCCCCTTTCCGTCCACATAATACATTTCCTTGCTTAGCTCTCGAATTCCTTAACCTTTTTTTTCTTAATTCTCTATTCCCCTTCACTACCCCATTCATTTTGAATTTATCCACTCCTATCCATTTGTTGGCATCCCAGCCGCAGATATAAGCGCTTATTAACTTTTGGACCCATCTATAATATTTTTTCCACTCCCACGTTTAACGCCCACGGACGGCGGACGGAATTTTTAAGGAGGCAATCTCCCCCGTGCTATCTTGTTGGTCCACGGGTGACATTTTATTTCTCACCTACCCCCAGACATTACTTAAGACGCCTGTGAGCTTTCCCCTATCCGCCACCTGGGGACGCGTCCGGTTGGAGTTATAGGTGTCTCCCCCGGAACAGGGTGAGTCAGTCATAATGTCATTAATTTTAAAAGGAGATAGGGAATAATGAGTATAATAC
This sequence comes from Monochamus alternatus, assembly GCA_037114965.1. NCBI lineage: Eukaryota > Metazoa > Arthropoda > Insecta > Coleoptera > Cerambycidae > Monochamus > Monochamus alternatus. The sequence goes on along the minus strand of CM073427.1, from coordinate 91,334,437 downwards.
AAAAAAATATTTTCAAATCATTATGTTAACCACCTTTTCAGACTGTCACTGAGCGCTCACAACCTTGGTCGTCTACAGCTCACAGCTCAACTCGATGTCGACTCAATGTTTCTCGAGATAAACGTTTAGTGCTTATTTGCGGTTCAAATATATTCTTATTATACGCTTATTGCACTAGGACATCCTCGGATATTATTGAAAAACTTTCCTATCTCTCTGGAACCCGTCTTTCAACAATAGAAAATGTTTCTCTATGAGGAATAACTCGATTTGGAAATGGACTACGTTATTCTTCTACACTTTTTCTATAGTTTCCTTCACACAAACCTAGCACAAGTAAAATGGCCACTTGTTCGCTGAATTTTCCAGCCATTTTCAACAATAAACAGTAGCAGGAATAGAATAGTTTTATTACTAATTGTCAAATTTTAAAGACAATGCCTACTACTGACTTTTTGATTTCTTCTAATAAACACGATTAAAATCTTGTTTTAATTGATACATTTTTTCTTGAAACTTCAAAGATTCATTTTTACATAAGAAACATTTAAAATTTATCGTATCACAATTTCACCCTATATGCATAATTTATGTGAGTAAAAGTTGTTCTCTTCTTTTGATCCACAAGACATTCATACAGTAGTAGCAAATATTAATAAAGATCTTAAATCAATTGAGAAATATTCAATAAATCATAATTTAAAACTTAATGCTGACAAATGTGCTGCGATTTGTTTTTGCAATAGTAAGCATAGAGAATTTGTTAAAAATAGTTTGAGATTGGTTTTGTCTGATAAGGTGTTGTCGATTAAATGTAGTCTGAAAAGCCTTGGTATAATTTACGATGAGCATTTAAAATTCACAGAACATGTTAATTTGCTTATAAAAAAATCATATGTGGCTCTAAAACTTTTATATAAAAATATAGCTATAATAAATTTTAAATTAAGGAAAAAATTGTGTGAATTATTGGTAATATCTGTACTTAATTATGGCAATATTGTATACTATGGCGCGTTAGACTGTTACACCAAAAACCGACTTTAAAAGGTTCAGAATAGCTGCTGTGGGTACATATATCGCTTAAGTAGATATGATCGGGTTTCGGACAAAATAAATAATCTCCAGTGGGTGCGGATCGATAATATTTACAAATACAATGTATCTATTTTTGTTCATATTATTACACATTATATATATATATATATATATATATATATATATATATATATATATATAATGTGTTATGCATGTATAGGTTTTGTTTTGTCTTATAATTAACTTTTTTTTTGTGTTGTAATTAAGTATATTTATTATTTTATCAAGCTACAATATATATCTAAGTGTGATGTGCTTTTGTACGGAGTTGGAATTTTATATTTGCTGCAACAAAAGGTTGAGTAGATTAGCCTCGGCTAGACTTCGCCTTTAGAAAATGTATTTGTACCCATTTATGTACTTTCATTTATTATTATTATTATTATTATTATTATTATTATTATTATTATTATTATTATTATTATTATTATTATTATTATTATTATTATTATTATTATTATTATTATTATTATTATTATTATTATTATTATTATTATTATTATTATTATTATTATTATTATTATTATTATTATTATTATTATTATTATTATTATTATTATTATTATTATTATTATTATTATTATTATTATTATTATTATTATTATTATTATTATTATTATTATTATTATTATTATTATTATTATCGTACCAAATTTTCTGCTATAATGTAAGCTTAAATTTCAAAGACAAGAATTTTGTATATTTATTTTATTTATCTTATCATTACATAAATCAAACCACTTACGTTCTAACATTAAAATTTTTTTATTTCGTATAAAACCGAGTATAAACAATAACATAACTTTTTCAATATCTCCAACACATTTACGGCTCGATATTGTCCAAAATCCACTTGGCGTAATAGGCAACTTTCGTGTATATTCCTGGAAAACCTTCAGTTCCACAAAACCGATGTCCTATGGATACCACACCGTGTTGAACATATCTGTCGTCGTCGTTGAAATGATATGGCACGTGGAAAGGACCGCCACTATCACCACCGCATGAGTCCTTAATTCCTTCACCGCCTACACAAATCTGCTTGTAGGACAATTTGATCTGCTTCTCGATACTGTAAGCATCGATGCAAACCGTCAAGTTGCGTCTCTTCAGGGATACCTTTTGCAGTCTGTCGACAGTGTTGATACCTAAGAAGTAAAGAAATGTTAATTTTGTTACTTTTAAGTTAATTCAAATCATTTTGCGTGCAATTTCTATCAATAAATTAGTGTATGTTCTTTGATAGCAAATACCGGAATAGATGAAATAGGATGGCAACCGAGGGGCCAAAAATTGAGCTACAATAATGATCGACGTCGATGAACGTGTTCCACATGCCTCGGATAATTAATAAATGCAAGGTATATAAAACAGCCCAGCCTTTTTAACTGTATTATTTTAACAATATTTTACAGATTGTTATTTACAGTTGTTTACTACCTATGTCAGTTTGTTTCATCCCTTCTGTTTTGCTTAAAAATAAATAAAAACTTTTGAGACAAATGATCTCTGCAGTAACTAAACTGAAATAAAGACAATAGTTCAACTTACCGTCAGCAAAAAATTGTAATTTTTTTATCAATTAGCAAAAAAAAATACGACGAGTTAAAGCGAGGGGTATCAATTTTGTAGGCAGAATATCGTGATTATTTCAACATTTTCATTAATAACTAAAAATTGGGATAACGAAATTGCCTGAAATTTTAGCACACAATAGAGAAATAGTAAGTATTAAAATTTTTTGCCCCTACATTTTCTTATAATTGATTTTCAAACTCAGAGGTCTATTTCATTCATTAAAAAAAAAACATGTACCTGGTATATTGAAATTCTTAAATGATTTTCATAAATCAGACTTACTTTTGGATATACAGTCCAAGTATTGCTTTTTTAAATGGCCTTATTTTAAATGAAATTTAAATTAATTATTCTTGAAAAGTATAAATAGCTCAGAGTTCATCAATACTGGCAGAATGCGTGCTAATAAATCTATATTCAAAAGTGAATTTGAATTTTAAAAGTATTGAAAGTGGTCGGTTAGTGGTCGCGCGGTTAAGGCGTCAGTACTTGAATCGAGGTGACTAGATCGCTGTGGGTTCGATCCCCGCAGCCGGTAGACCGTATATAAGCTATATTCGTGGAGGGGATTGGCCCCCTCTCTGCGGGTGTGGTAGGGTGGAAGAATGTTAGCTTGGGTCAATATGAGAGATTGATACCGGTTGACGTTTGACTACCCCCCTAATTAATGAGGTTTGCCAGGTTTCCCTCATTCCTGCACTAAATGGTGGTTAGGGCCTACTAACGTAAGTCGTTCCTGACCGCAAATGCGACCTGATTAATAATAATATGCCGCCCACTCTCCCGCACTAGTTTTCGACTTCTGGGCTGATCCTTGTGATTAGAATGAGGGTAGAGCTATTATTATTATATTATTATTTCAATAATTTCAATATGCCGGGTATGTTTTTTTTTAGTAGCAATAATATGTAATTTAGATATTTATTAAAAACCTTGTCTAAAAAAATATTTTTTTTCAAAAAGAGACTTCATGACTATAATAGTTAATAATTATAGGAACATTCATTTGAGTTAGCTTAAACTCCTTTATAATAAATTAAAAAATGAACATTACGAACAAAAATACAATTCTTATCAATGTGTCTCCAAAACAGCGATTTTCTTCTCTTTGAGAAACATTCGGATTACATTAAATATTTAATAATTATTAGTTGAGGCATGAGATAATCAAAAGAATAGGTTGGCATTATACGGAAAAAAACGTGTCATAGTATTTTAAATGAAATACTCTATTTATTTTTTTACCATTGAAACTTAACCTATTAATTTAATAAATATATCTATAGTTTTCAAATAATTTAAGTTTAAAATATAATTAATTTTATAATATTAACGTGAAGGACACATAATACCTATTTATAGATAGTTACAATAATTATATAAATCATAAATTTTAATCTAACAAAATTTATAAACTACGTTTTAAACTCATGAAAATTAGATCAAAAATGACTATTTAGTTTCTCAATCAGCAGGTGAATATTTTTCCGAATAGAAAAAAATATACAGAGTGTCCCATTTAAAACAATTTAATGTCTTTCAACATTATTTGAAGTAAGTAAATTTTATTTATTACTCGTACGCTTTCATAGCTTAAAGCTTCACTTTTCGTCCTAGATACATAAATACCTATTATAAACAGTATCTATTCAATAAACTTATGGTCAAAATTCTGAATGATATTGTCATATGAAGTATTATGTTATTAAGTAAGTTCAATGCTTACCATAAGGATCAGTAAATCCCCAGCCAGTAACAATTCCATTACTATAGTCCTGAGTTATAACTTCTTTATACACTGGCAGACATACCGTTTGAACGCCTCCTGAAAATAATTTTATACAATTTGCTATACAAAGAACGAACTGTCAGAACTACTACAATTATGATATCAAGTAATTTAACAATTTGTACCTGATTCCAAATTTATTTTGCCCACTCGTAACAATGCAATATCATTGGCGTAACTTTTGGTACTATAATCAGGATGTACTACAGTTTTCTCCACTGCTACATTTTGAGGAGGTGGAAGGCAATCTTTTAGATCTTTCTCTTCACAATCCTTTTCTGATAAGATGCTGTATTCTCCAACGCGTACGCTTACACTGTAAAATTGAGAAATCAAATATGAAAAACGATTTCTAACTAATATTTTTGTCTAATATTCAACTACAGAAAGTGTCTCATAAGTAATGCTGTTTTTATAAACACTGGTAAAGTTAATTATTCAATATTTAAGTTACACAGTCTAAAAGACAAACGGAAATGTCCGAAATTAACTATAAATGAAAAAAGTGCAAACAAATCTTATCATAAGATATAGTCATCCTCAAAACACGAATCTGTTGAAGAAATAGAATATCAACACGATTTCGTAATAGATAAAATCATCTATATCCCATGCATGAATAATATTGAATCAATAATTTATTTGCGCTCTTCTCTAACCGGAACACAGTCCAAATCATTATCACTGAATAATATCGACAATGAAGAGCGGCGGAACTTAGTACCTTAGAACCAATAACAAGATTTCCAGCTAAGACAGACATTGAGAAAGAAGCTTTCAGTGTAGTTTCCAATCTTGTATCAGAGAAATCACAGAAGAAATACGAATAAGCATTTGGTCGCTATGAAAAATAGGGTAGGGGAAAAAAGATATTTAACATAACTAAGAAAAAGAATTATTCGTATATTTCAACGAACTAAGCAACACAGAAGCTTTCATTTCTTTGTTGATATTACTCAATAATAACAAATATTTCACTCAAGTAGAATATCAATATCAAAAAAATACATAAATTTCATTGCATTCCTGAAGAGAAAATTAGAAAGGTACAAACCTAAAAAAATGTAAAGTATTAACAAAGAAGAAAATATCCATATTTTTAGTGAATGCGGAGGATATCAAAAAAATACATAAATTTCATTGCATTCCTGAAGAGAAAATTAGAAAGTTACAAACCTAAAAAATGTAAAGTATTAACAAAGAAGAAAATATCCAGATTTTTAGTGAATGCGGAAAATGATAAATTTCTGCTCATGAAGGTAGCTATATTACAAATGTTTTTTAGTAAAAAGTTTTATAACCAATATTTATTCTAGGATGCTTTAGTGGGCGCATGTCGCATGTCCTTATGGCGGGAAGAATTCACAAAACTGCTTATAAAGTATGTGAAAGATGAGGCACTATGTTTTCAAGTCATGATAGTCAAGGCTAATACCAAAAAAAAAAGTGTTTACAAAGTTACAAGAGTTTTTTGCAACATTTGGAAATACTGATTGCTTGAATTTAGTAGAATTGGTAAGAAATGTACCAAACAACCTATTAGTATAAAGTATTGATAATGTGCCAAAACTGATTGTACGATTTCTTAAACTGCTTAATCCAAATGCTTATACTGGGCACTGTTTCTGGTGATCTTCAACCTCTCTTTTAGCCGGTTATGGGGCAGATTTTTTGAGTATTAAAAGATATGGTAGCTGGAAGTCTAATACTGTCGCTGAAGGCTATGAAGATTCTAGACGAAAGCATTATATTCCCTTGGAAGCCGAAAAATATTTTTTTACAAAGGGGTTTGTGTAAATTGCTATAGTGTTGAGGGGTTAACATAATGAACAGTCAAATAAGATGCGGCAAAGAATAACTTAAGAGATGCTTATTTCAACCCTCTCCAAGGGGCACAAATTTTCGAAACATTGTTGAAAAGTTGCACATGCATTAGTAGAAAATTTATGTGTAAAATTTGATTATTATACTCTTTTTTGGTTTTCAAATTGAGCCGCTATTCCATATTTTTTATAAAACATTGAGGGGCTGTATCTTCTATGAGGTGAACATTTTCCTAAGGTCATTTTTATGGAAGAAGTGTTTTTTTAGCTCTAGATTCACTGGTACCATTTGTGCATCTTTTTTGCAATGCAAAATATTTTGCATATTTAACATTAACCATAGCCTAATTTTACAAAAAATGAAGGAGTATCAGAGCTTAACCTTGCTGCAGCTTATATTTTAATCTGTCATGTCATCCATGACCTAGTTTTACATCACCGTTAAAGATTGACGAACAATTCAGTATCTGTTTCTTAAGTATTCCACCTCAATTTATATTCATATGAGTTTGAGATGCACGTTTAGAAGCTTTATTTAGCTGGTCCAACTTGCATGAATATCGACTAAATAATATTTTTATTTACTTAATAAAAAATTTGGAGATTTTAGAGAGATTCGATAATCACTTTTTTAAAGAAAATTTAAACAAGCAAATATACTACGTGATAAAGAAAGGTAATAATACCCATTAAATATCATTTTATTTTGATATTTTTTTTGCATGCTTGGTTCTATCGGTGAAAGTAAAAATGATTAATTTTTTTTGAAGCTTGCATTAGGATATTTGTGTAACTTGGTGCAAACTACATTTTTTACAGCTAATTATGCCTAGAGTACGTAGATTTCGGCATATTTCCCAGATTACTGACTTTGAGAGTGGGTATATTGTTGGGTTGTGTGAAGCACGTTTGTCGGTGAAAGAAATTCCTAGGACTAACATATCCTAACGTATCATGGTATGTTCACCAGGCGTGAACTGCAGAAAGCCGTGGACATCACAAAGCGTGGAGAAGATATGGAATGACATATGGCTCCACAACTTCCTAGATGTAGCATTGGGCTGTCATGTTGCCTCTAATGAAAACTAGTAGTGATCTACTACCATACGTGATATCACCCCATACCATAGCGCCTACTCGGTGATGGACATGATGCTCTCTGTCAAACTGTACCACGTCGCCTTCTCACCCTTGCAGGATCATCGTGCATCCCTAGATAGAAACGGGATTCGACACTAAAGATCACCTGATTCCATTCTGGGTTCCACTGAATACTCTATCTACACCATTAGCTCGATGCTGACATGTGAGAAGCAGCACCCAATGTGATGTTAACGGCTGGTGTCTTTCGCTCTGTCTGCTGTAGTACGTTAGTCCTTCTAAATTTATCTCACCGACACACCGGCTTCGCACAACGCAACAATCGGCCCCCTCTCAATGTCACTAAGCTGAGAAATCTGCCTAAGTCTACGAACTCTAAGCATAATCAGCTGTAAAAAAATATTGCTTGCAACAAGTTTTACAACACTTATAGCACAAATGTGGGCAGAAATTTTAAAAACAGAATGCTACGTTATCAAAATGATTTCTTACTTTCAATGAGAGAAGAAAACATGCAAAAAATTATCGAAAAAAAAATATATTTAATGGATGTTAACCTTTCTTTGTCACTTAATATATGTTACAATTTCATTGGTTATAGTAATCACTCATGTAGCTAATCTAGATATTTTCAATCCTTTTAAATAATAAGCAAATTTTTATTTGGCCCTTGTCCAAAGTAATGCGACAGCTTTTGGATGTAAGAATAGAATTTTAATGTTGTTAAAATGATTTAATAAACATAACCTAACACGTGTAATACTTTTAAAGGAATGAGCCGATGGAGCATTAATAGAAATTTTGGGAGTCATCAATGATTAGATGGTGTCACTACGTCTAAATAATAATTAATTTTGTCTGGGTATCTGTGTCAGACAAGTGGTCGCGCTGTCATAACTTAATTGATAATGATACTAATAATTTAGGATATACAGGCTGTATCACATAAGACGGCCACTCCCATGTATCTCGCTTAATATGCGAGACACGTCAAAAATCTTTAATTGTTTTTTTGTTGCATTTTTGAAGGCCTTTATGCTCGTAAAAACAAATTTGAGATCCATGGCCAACTTTGTGAGTAATAACAAAAAAACCTGTAAAGTGCCCAAACTTTCAGGCTGTCTAACTTTTTAATACATTTTTATTGAAAAATTGATACCTTCCACCTCATATAAACAGGTTTTTGAAATATCGTATGTGGTTCGCTGCGCCCTCTAGGCGGATAAAAATTTTTTTTATTGAAGCAGGCTATGGCCACAAAAAATTGCCTGTTTTTTCGTATTTCATGCAATATACAATATGTTGCCCTTATCTTTTGTATTTATTACATTTTTTTCAATTTTAGTTAAAAAAATGTACCTAAATATTTTCGTGTTGCTCAAGATAATGTAGAACCTGTTTTGAAGACGCCAATTGCAAAAAAATAATAAACAGAATGTAATTTTTTATGTAAAATACAGATTTTCTTATAATATTATTTTATTTGTTTTCACATTAGAAGCAATTGGGTCTTTAAAATTATTTTGACATAGACAATGTAATAAAATAACATTATAAGAAAATCTGTATTTTGCATAAAAAAAGTACATTCTGTTTATTATTTTTTTGCAATTGGGTCTTTAAAACAGGTTCTATGTTATCTTGAGCAACACGAAAATATTTAGGTACATTTTCTTTTAACTAAAATTGAAAAAATTTAATAAATAAGAAAGATAAGGGCAACATGTAGTATGTTGCATAAAAGACGAAAAAACAGGCAATTTTTTGTGGCCACAGCCTGCTTCAATACAATTTTTTTTTATCTGCCTAGAGGGCGCAGCGAACCACATACGATATTTCAAAATTCTGTTTATATCAGGTCAAAAGTATCAATTTTGCAATAAAAATTTATTACCAATAAGTTTTCTCTATCTCTTAAAATAAAAAAGTTAGACAGCCTTAAAGCCACTTTACAGGTTTTTTGTTATTACTCATACTCCAAAAATGCAACAAAAAATAATTAAAGTTTTTGACGTGTCACGCATATTAAGCGAGATACATGGGAGTGGCCGTCTTATGTGATACAGCCTGTATATTTGTAATTTGCATTATACTTACAGTGGATACGGTGTCTTCACTACACAGTGAGCTGCTGTCAAAATGTACTTTTCATTTATGACGCTTCCACCGCACTTAAATTTAGGACCTTCATCTAAAAATAATATTATATATTAAATTTATAGTGAAGTCTCATCAATTTCTTCAAAACTCATACAATCATAAATAGTAATAAATTAAGCTTACATAAACTGGAAACGGTAATCGTTATTGACAAATAAAAGTTTACAGTGCTTCATCAAAAATTATTAAAGACATAAATTGTACAATGACTTTGCGAATAGTAATGAACCAACAATTATTTATTCATTATATTGTCCTATAACAATTTTTAACATTTATTATTTCATTATTAGCAGTTTGCAGATTTTTTGGTCTATGTATTAGTTTTTTTTATTTGTTTAAATAATTTATATACTTTAGCACCATGGAACACACTAAACCGATCTAAACAATAACTCTGATCGACTCACATCCAATGACAATATTTACAGAATAAAAAAATAAGTAAATACCTGTTGTGTACGCTAAAAGCGCCATCCAAGGAAATTCTCTCAAGCGTGCATCCTTACCGCCTCGAATTTTGCTGTCGGAATTGATGGAGCCGCATTCTTCTGGCAGCAATTTAAGATTTTCATGACTCAAAACATCTGGTGGTGGAGGTGGTGGAGCTTCTTCATTATCTTTACCATTTATATCAATAGGATCTGAAGGACAACAAATTTGTGTGTTTATAGCTTCATTCTCGTAGGTGCAGACATATTTGTTTAGCAAATCTTTTACTTCGTTGGAAAATGGTTTTGGGGATTTATTCAGGAAGTCTATCATCGTAGGGCACTTCCCTATTGCAAGGCACTGGCCACTTTTGCTGTCTGGTGTAGTGCAACCTGTTTGTGCTCCTGTATAGAACATTACAAAGTTTGAATAATTACAAATAGAAACAAATTTGTTTTTTGTCACAACTTTTTAAAAACGTTTTAAATAGAAGATGCCATTAGAGGAATTATATTTAAAAAGGATAACAAATTTAAGGTAAACTGAACGTAGATAATTGAGGCTAGAAATAGATAAATAAAATAGTATATTAAAGTACAAGCGGATATTACGAATGATGTACGCTAATTTTTTTATTGGTAAGCTTTGAAAACAAAAATACTTGCATAGAACAAAAAATGGAAATAAGAACTAATAATGTAAAATATTTGAATTCGTGATGTGACATCGACGTCAGTATACCTTTTGTTGTCATGAAAATGAGAAAAACAAAAATTCATTTGTAATCTGTCACATAAGATTAATTCTTGTCACGACAGTTGTTACTGGTTGTATATTTTTTTAAAACGAGTTCTAATATTGATTGCTTAAATAGTAAAGCAGAAACGCGATTGATACCGCAAAAATCGGATAACGCTTAAAAAGAATACAAGTTCATCAAACCAATGGAAGAGCAAAAGGATACAGATGAACGAGTTGTGCTTGCTTACCTTCAGAAAATGTCGGAGTAGTACAAGGCGTCGATTATGTGGGTTATCCATTTCCAATTGCAAAGTATATTGAGGATAAACAAAGGGATTGATTTAAAATCATTTGTGAAAGCGTATGCATTCATGAAGGCAATTAACCAGAATGGTGTAGCCAAGAAGACATATGTATTCAAGGAAGACGATTTGCGCAAGTTTTTCACAGATGCACCGGACATTATGTATTTATTTTTGAAGATGGTAGTCATTTGCGGTATCTTTGGCCCTTGTAGAAGTTGTGAATTGTGCGACGCTTACATGGCATCAAGGAAGAAGGAAGCGTATTGCTTATTACTAACACAGTGAAGACTCGACGTTTTACTGTTGCTGATAGTGATGGAATTAGTTATGTTCGTAAAGTAGTAAGTACAGACCGAATTTGCTTACGGTATGACAAGGGAAAGTGCACCATTCAAGTGATTGGTATTAATACATTTGGATCATGTCCCTTGCAAATTGCACGTTATCTCAAATTGGACGATTCTGAGAAATACACTGGGCATGCATTTAGACGTACGTCAGCTACCATTATGGCGAATAGTAGCATGATAATAGATCAATTCCAACGACAAGTGGGATGGAAATCGGCAACTGTGGCGACTGATTAGGTTGAAGAGAGTATTAGAAATAAGAAGAATGTTTCAAATATTATTGGGAGTGTCATTATTAATTTGAACAGCATTTCCTCCGATTTAAAAAACCGAAGTATTTATATTTCAAATACTAACTGTAATTTTCACATGCATTTAAAAAATTAAGATGAATATTTGAATAAAGCTTTTGAAACATTTGTTAGAAATATTTCATTTGACTATAAGGTACTCCTGTTGGATCAATAATTAAAAAGGTGACATTTCGACTTCACGTTTCTCGGGTAGTTGATTTTTCATGGTAACTTTAAAACAAGTGCGTTTTTAAAAGTTGGATTTAAAAACGCAGAGGCGTACTTAAATAAGCATAATAGGGCACTAATAAAAAAATGTATCTAATGTAAAAACCAATTATCTAAGAATGCTACATTCGCCGCAGATGCGTGTTTCTTCGTCTAGCGACAACATGAGTAGTTTCCTTCTTGCTTTTCGCACTGTCTGCTACATTGTAATTCGGAAATAGCTAACATTGTATATTATGTATAAGACGTGGTTTGCATAGAATATAGCTATTCAGCTGGCATTAGTTCATATTGGTCCCGACCAGCATTGAATTACACCTGGAAAACCTGTAGCAAACAGCTAAAGTCACTTGTCAGCAGCCCACCAGACATATACCGGTTTCGAGCTTATTAGCTCTCATCAGTATGCCATAGGTGAGGTAAACGATGAATAACCTTAGCTGTTTTAAGTCTGTCTAACCTGACAGTAGGGACCATGAGTAAGGCGGAGTAGCACAGCTACCAATGGAACAACAAGTCACAGACATGAAGCGTTCTGCATTGCAATAGAAAACCAGTGAAAGCCAGCGACTTCTAAAATTTGCTGTTATATACAAACTGTGGTGATGAAACGAAGTATTAATGAATAAAGCCGGAGGCACATTGCTCTGATGCCACGCCACGCCACGCCACGCCACGCCACATGATACAACATCAGAAGAATCTGACACCGTGTTTTCTTATGTATCTTTATGCAAGGTGTAACAGTAGTAAGTATTCAAAACTTGTGAGCTTGTAAAACAAGTCGAAAAATTACGAAAACCTTAGTAAATCTTTTGTCAGTGGCGGCTCCTAAGAGAAATACACTCTTTTAAAGAGGTAACCTCGGAAACAGTTTTTAATGTGCAACATCAAAACGGTTTAACATTAAGTCACGAAATTTTGCTGAGATATTAATATTGACGTGCTTAATAAGTCTCATAAAATACATTTCAAAATTTTCTCTAGAGGCGTGAGAAAATTCAAGGCTCTGGGACAAATTTATTCATATCTTTTTTGTAGTTAATTTTTTCTTATTTCTGGCTCGAAAATATTGAAGTTTGAAGTATTTAACATAAAAAAGGTACTCTTGTTAAATTTCAATAGAATGTACCGTTTTTCAGTAAAATCGATTTCAATCATTCCTAACGTGCCCCACATTCAACATCCATACATAGCCAAATAAATTAATTGAAGTGTGTCATGGAGAAAACAACTAGTCTGACAGTTAATAGAAATGTATTTTTAATACTCTTAACAGTAACATATAAAAACAATAGTGCAAATAAAAATACGGTAATATAAATAACATACGAGATTACCTATTTATTAAACTATTGTAAACGGTTAAAATTTGTTCGTAACATTTACAGTAGGTAATTGACAAACTAAATATTCTAATTTCTTCAGCAAAAAATGTGCCTCAGTCAAAAAGACAGACTAGATTCATCTTTCAAAATAACCGCCATTTGCCCTAATGTACGCACGTAATCTGTTTTCCAAAGAAAATAGGTTCCGGTATAGTTTGTGCTCCTCATTGAGTTCATTAAATGCATTTTCTATACGTTCACGCAATTGTTCTTCACTGTCAACAGCTTGGAAATACACATTTTCTTTCATTTGACCCCACACGTTGAAATCCATTGGATTCAGTTTCAGGCAGCATCATTTCCTCGGCCAATCCAGCGATTTGGGAAGTGCTTGTTTAACCACTATCGACATTGACGGTTGAAATAAGGAGGGGCACCGTCATGCATGTACCATAAGGAACCCCTTCTCGCCTTCTAAAAAGTCATACAATCTGGTGTACAAAAATTGGTGGTACATTGCTCCTGTTCTGTTAAATTTCCAGGCATGATGTGATATCCAAACAGATTGTTTCCTAATGTGGCAGCCCAAATATTTATTTTAAATGAATGCTTATAATGGGTTACCTTCCGAGTATTAGGATTTTCTTTGGCCCACATATGTTCGTTGCGCATATTAAAAACCCCGTTTCTGGTAAAAGTAGCTTCGTCGCTAAAAATAATATTCGACAGAAACATCGGATCTTCGGCTTGCTCGTCCAAAAGCAACTGACAAAATTGTCTGCGCATGGGCCTGTCTTGTGGTAAAATGTCCTGCGCCTGTCTATAATGATAAGCATAAAATTGTTGTTCTTTCAATATCCGCCATACTGTCATATTAGATATGTTATTTTGTACTGCTAGTCGTCTTGTACTAAGTGTGGCGTTAGCTTCAACTAAATTTAAAATATTTTCTTCATTCAGGACATTTCTCACTATTCTACGTCTGCCTCTCTCAAAATTGTTTCTTTTTAAAGTACCTCGTTCTTGCAAACGTCTTTCTGTGCATAGAAATGTTTTATAATTGGGTATATTTCTGTTGGGGAATTTTATACCATATCCGTGTGCGGCTGCTCTTGCGCTCCCATGACACTCGCCTAACGCCAAGAGCACATCTACATACTCAGAATATGTATACTGTTGAATTTTTAAATAATTGTTAACAATTTTGTTCACTATGATACAGCACTATGTAGATTCAAATAACACAAATTTTAAACGAAAAATACTTGACATTTCTGTTAACTGTCAGACTAGTTGTTTTCTTCATGGCGCACTGCAATTAATTTATTTGGCTATGTAATGTTCAATGTGGGGCACTTTAGGAATGATTGAAATCGATTTTACTGAAAAACGGTACATTTTATTGAAATTCAACAAGAGTACCTTTTTATGTTAAATACTTCAAATTTCAGTATTTTTGAGTCAGAATAAGAAAAAATTGACTACAAAAAAGTTATGAATAAATTTATCCCAGAGTCTTGCATTTTCTTACGCCTCTGTAGAAAATTTTGAAATGTATTTCATGAGACTTATTAAGCACGTCAATGTTAATAGCTCAGCAAAATTTTGTGACTTAATGTTGAATCGTTTTGATGTAACGCATTAAAAACTGTTTCCGAGGTCACCCCTTTAAAAGAGTGTATCTCCCTTAGGAGGACAAAAGTTTTACTAAGGTTTTCGCAATTTTTCGACTTGTTTTACAAGGTCACAAGTTTTGAATACTTACCACTGTTACACCTTGTATATTGTGTGCACACTGCTCTGACTCTACACCATGCCATACGTGTCGCAAACCCCCTTTTGTTAGATTTTTATCAGGTCGGGTATAACGTGATGTCGCGTGGTAGCAGTGTGCACGTAAATAGAACGAATTATGAGAGGAGAAGTCTAAGAACAAGTTACACAGAAAATGTTTCTATGAGCACATTGTTAATGAAACAACATAAATTTTAACGACTCTAGCTAAATGCATTAGGGTACTTAAATGTATTCATCCGCTCCTCACAATTTGAGTTTGACCTTCTTCTGATATGAAATATTTCTTAAATTGATGGAATTGTCGAATGTAACGTAACGTGGCATCGCATGGCGTGGTAACAGTGTGCACATAGAGTACATGTCACACCACGTCATGTGGCATGGCGTGGCATCAGAGCAATATCGTTATCTCATCATAGTTCGTAGCATTGACTTGTCTAGTAGAGTAATACCAGTAAAAGTTATCTTGTTTAAAACGGCATTGGTAACTAAATCACTGAAAAAAGCAGCTAAATAAGATGAATGCACAATTCTAATTTGTGTATTTTAAGGGTAAAAATCTGAAGTTAAAATTATATTATATCTAATTTAGAAAGTTTCTGTTGGAAAAAATACAAGCTGTTGTTTACAGGAAATGAATTACTAATAATTTTAAGTATTTTTTAAATAGATATAAAAAATTGTTCGTTCTTTAATAAATTGAATATGAGGTACTTATCTAATATAACGCTTAACGTACACATCAAGGAGATCCACTTTCTGGAAGCTGCTTAATTTTGTTTATTATTGTGAATTCAAATTTTATATATTATGCAAACTAAGACAAACAATGTAATTAATAATATTACATCTGTTAATTAACTATTCTGGAAATGCTAAAAATATAATTTGGACTCCTAATCGTGAGACGAATGTTTATTTTTTTTTTAATTTTTTATTTATAGTTATGCTGAATTGTTACTGTTGACAATACGTATATTTGTACTTATGTAGCAAATTTAATGAAGTAATCGTCGTATGGAGAAAAATTAGACAATATTTCATACTTTTTATGGAATAAAATTCATAAATTATTGACTAAAGATTTCGTGAACAATCCAGAGACAGGTCGGTTTTTATATTTATATGCGTGGTTTCCGAAGCAAGAAATATGAGTGTGGTGTCAACAAGAACAGTTCAAGGAAAAACAACAATTTTTTTAAAAATGAGTTGAGAAGTCGAAATTAGTCAGTTGGACTTCTTTTTGTGGAGATATTTAAAAAACGAAGTGTATCGCATCGAAGGGGATATACAGGGTGTTAGAAAAAGAGTGTAAAATATTTAAGGAGGTAATAATAAGAACCAAAATAAGCAGAAAAGTCTCAATAAACATGGGTCCGCAAAGTAAAGGTTGCGGAGATATGGAATGTTTTATGTTTTCAGCCCCTTTTTTATTTTGCAAAAACGTTGTGTATTTTCTTGTAATAGATGGTTGATGTTTAGTGAAATAAACAGTACGTATTTGACAGTTGTTCTCAGTGCACAAGTTTTGTTTCGCTATGGCTGGTTACTCTAACGCAGAATTAACAGACATGCATTTCATGTATGGTCGTACTAATGGGAACGCCACCGAAGCGCGACGTTTTTATGTTAACGCTTATCCAAATCGCCAGATTCCTTCACAACGCATGTTTGGAAGAATTCACCAAAGATTGCGTGATACCGGTTTCTTGAGCAAACAGTGCCATTTATGAGGAAGACCAAGGTCGGTATCCACTCTTAGAGCAGAAGAAAAAATTCTAGCACTGGTAGAGCAGAATCCAGGTACGAGTGTGCGGAGAATATCAGCCGAGATAGGAATTAGTGGTTCTCTTGTTTGGAGAATCCTTTACGAGCAACTGCTTTATCCATACCATGTACAACGAGTACAGGCCTTAAGTCCAATAAATGATCATCAAACACGTTTGGAATTTTGCCGCTGGTTTCTACGTCATGATGCTGAAGACCTTTGTTTTCTTGTAAACATTCTTTTTACTGATGACGCCGGGTTCACAAGAAATGGAGTGTTTAATTTTCACAATACGCATATTTGGGCCGACGAAAATCCTCATGCTCTAATAGAATCTGGACATCAGGCACGTTTTTCATTAAACATTTGGATGGGTAAGGGCCGGACCTGTTTTATGGCTTCCAAGATAACCTGATCTGAACCCTCTAGATTTCTTTGTTTGGGGATATTTGAAGACATTAGTGTATGATACTCCTGTAAACAGCCTGGAAGAGCTGTAGCTACAGATTAATCAAAAGTGTCAAGAAATCTAAACCAAGGAGGATGTTTTCGAAAGAGTTCGAATATCGTTGAGACGAAGATGTCGTGCCTGCTTGGAAATAGATGGAGGGCACTTTGAACATATTCTGTAACTTTGTTTTTTGTCTGTTAAAGGTTTCTTTATCGGGTTATTCCTAATAAAATGAAATGTTTGAAAAACGAATAGTGGTCCATATCTCCGCAACCGTTACTTTGCGGAACCATGTTTATTAAGACTTTTCTGCTTATTTTGGTTCATACTATTACCTCCTGAAATATTTACATTCTTTTTTTAACACCCTGTATACTATTTATGATTTGCGGAAACGTATCATACTTGCTGCCAATAACTTACGAGTTCAAAACGGAGAGAAGCAGAAACTGGGCCCAAAATGTTGTAACATTAGAATACTATTTTTTTAATTGAAACCACAAATTAAAGCTATTAATAATTAATAACAACAGCGGCAAAAGCAACTAAATTTTCTGTATAAAATCGGCGTTATAAAATGTTATTTATTTCTTTCCTTAAGCATTTCTTTTCATTTTTTGCCCGCAAATTGCCATCTTATCAGGTTTTACAGTGAACCAGTTTCCAGTGCCGTGTATTTTTAAATCGTTGTAGCCCTGAACTTTATGATTTTTTTACAAAATTGTATTTGTAAGAAAGAGTCTCCTGTACAATATTTTTTTAAATAAGTTCTTAATCACCCTGTATATAAAATATAAGAAAATTTAAATTATCTACTTAGTAATATTAAATATCTATATCTTACAATTCCAACCTAAAAAGTACAATGTATAAATCAATACAAGGGGTGAACAATACACTTTTACAGAGAGGGATGTATAATTCACGTTTATAAAATGGATGGACAAATTCCACTAAAAAAAATCTTCCTGCACAGAAGTTATTTCTGCTACTGACAAGGCCTTCTTAACTATTTAGAAACAAAAATGCAACTCGCATAGTGTATTTGTTATTGATTTTTGATAATAAAATCTACTGTATTTCTAAGAATTTGTTTGTAAGAGGTATCCATATATTGTATATTATATTGACTTACTTAACCTGTATTTTTGTACATTTTAACAAACAAAGACTATTTTTTATGATATTATTTATTTTCAACTTCATCTATCAATACACTCTTCATATAACTTCAAAACTAATCTAATACACTATTAAATTGGCTTTTGTTACACTATTCAGGTTAAACAAAATATTTGAAATGATTGATGAACTTGATACATACATTTTTTAACTTGTGCATATTGTTCAATGTTTTATACGTTGATGTGTCATGTATGTGAAATAATATTAGTTATTGAAAAAGTTTTATCTTTGCATTTTTTTCAGTGTTAGTTATAAAGGTAAGCATATATAAAATATAAGAAAATTTAAATGATCTAAAAACTGCAATGTATAAATCAATATAAATTATAGCCACGCAAATTTAGGATGGAATTTATCATAATAGTTCATAATCGCATAAAATGGAATTTTATCCACGTTTATTTCTCTATTATTGCAGTGTACTTATTTCATTTACAAAATTATTATGTAATTTTAAATAACTTAACACTGATCACAAATTGCCAGCGTAAAGTTGTGTGAACTTACAGACAAATTTTTATCAGTGTGCTTCAAATACCAAACATATCGTCTTGACTTGTTTACTTTTCAGTTTTTATAAATTTTTGTAAACTAAAAATATTTTACCACATGTTTTCCCTATTCGTCATTACATTTGTCCCCAACTATAATTTACCAAGTTTATGTGTATAGGTTAAGAATCACCCTGTCTAAACTGACCTGTCTCAGGATGAAACCAATTCCTTTACTTAATGACGAAACTCCTTAGTCCCTGATTTATGAATTTTACAGAAGTTTGCTACACACCGTATTAATTGAATGAAATGGCGTAACATAATTTAAATGAGATTGGAATTGCATGATATTCTCTAATATTATAATTTGCTTCATTCTGAGAAAGTCATTATCTGTGATCTAACTGTTTTAAAGTCTTTTTCATATTATAACAAACAATATTTAATACGTTGGCCTTCAAACAATGCGAAACAATTTCATAACTATCCTTTAGATTTCCAGAGTTGGCAAACATGTTTTATTCAGTGGTTTAAATATTTTAAAAGCAATTTATTATTAATTTATGCATCCAAGTAACATTTACATCGTAATTATTTTTTGTAAAAATTCCACTTATCAGAATATAAACAAAATGACTCCCTCAACCTAAAAAAAATAACAATTATTGGTATTAGCCGTGTATTGGTATGCTGGCTAGAAGTATAAATGGCATTCGTCCGTCCTTATACTATGGCTATGGCTAAGTACAAATATTTTAAGAGGGAATAGAGAAAACTAAGAATTAACGGAATCGCATTTAAAAAAAAATCCAAACTTATTTATAAAGCGAAAAACCATCAGCAATCGATATTATATTAAATCCTTATTTAACGCCGCCAATGCGAGAATCAGAGTAGGCAACCAGCAAGCAACAGTCATACAATGGTCGCTGTCGCTGTCATGTCATAATTCAATACGTTGTAGTTTTGTGCTCTTCTTCAGTTTTCTGTACCTATTTTAATTTTTAAAGTTATTAAATAGAGAAATTGTTTCCCACTTCATATTGTTCGTCGATTTGTTTTTCGAGGTTATGGGACAAGACTGACGCGGGTACACCAAAAGTTTTTTATTATCTATTCCTTCGTTCGATTTTGTTATAATAAATACACATTTTATATAGCTCTACCTACGGAAAGTGTGTTTTATCGGTAGTGAGTGGTTGTAGTGAATGAAAATGTTGTAGTTTTGCCAGTTTGTAATGAAATAATGAAAATCGAATGCAAAATAGTGGAGCTGACTGGATTAACTGTTATCTATCCATCAGGTATTAAGTTTGCAGAATAAATATATGTTGTTTCACTCTCAAACACGCCCCGCCCTACCAATTTCACTCTCCTCACCCGTCTCGGGGACCGTTTGGTACCCAGGATCCTACTCGGTTTCCGATGCTAGAACTGTAACGTGTTGAGTGCGATCGATATAGTGTGAGACAAAAAACCTTGAATATCTGTTAGTTTATTTTATTTTATTGGTCTTGGCCGTGATATATTGTACTGTGAATAATTGTCCCTCAAGATGTGGTTTTCCCTTTTTCGATTATCCAAGATATGTATTTAATATTTCATCAACTAATATAAAGAAATAGGTCACGATATAAAATTTTTCGCGGTACCCCGATAAAAATTTGAATCTTCATTTGAAAGATCGTCCTGATCAATGCTATAAAAAAATTAGAATTTGAAGCAAACATTTTTCAAATGAAATATCAAACATTGTTTTTTGTATGAACCAACAAGTAAGTTGTTTGTACTGGTATTTTAAAAAAAAAGTATAATATGCAATAATTTTGTAAGTAGGTACTTTGTCATGTAGTTTTGCAGGTATTGTGTCATGTAGTTTTTACACTCAAGCATTTTTGGTTCAAATAGAATTTCTGATAACGCCAAAACTATTTTGGCGCCAAAATTTCAAGATGCTGAAGTTCAAACTGGTAAGCCGATTCTAAGTGATACTTGTGCACAAACAGTATACAGTATGCACCAAAAGTATGGAATAAATTCAATAAAAACGAAACAATTATTTTTTGGGAAAAATCCTCGAACAGGTCCATTTTTAATTTAAAAAATACATATTTTAGCGTAAAATGCGATTTTCAAATGTCATTTGTTTTCGAGTAATGACGTCATCGATTTTTTTTAAATGGCAACACCATATTTGTTCCTTGATTCTGAAAGATCGTTTAATTCTCTATCAGACAGTACTAAAATTTTGCCCTCTTACATAGAAAAGTTTTCGAGTAAATGACGATTGAATGTTAGAAAACGTAAATTTTATCCATAAAAAAAGTAACAATTCTGAGATATGTAAAATAAAATAAAATTGATTAAATTTTATACTTAAATTAAATGTTCGAATTGCCATCCACCAACTTCTTAACAATGCGCAAGTCTGTGAAGAAATTCTTCTTGCACATTATGAATGATTTCTGGGGTAACTCTGCGTATTTCGTCCCGAATGCGATTTTGAAGTTCTTCTAAATTACGTGGTTTATTAATGTACACTTTTGACTTCAAGTATCCCCATAAAAAATAGTCAAGAGGTGTAAGATCTGGCGATCTTGCAGGCCATTCTATCGGTTCGCGTCTGCCGATCCACCTCCCAGGAAAACAATTGTCCAAAAAATCTCGTACAGGGCGCGCATAATGCGGAGGTGCACCTTCTTGCTGAAACCATATGGTATCGTCAGGAATGTCAGGGTCATTATCGTTAGGAAAAATTACTGCAAAAGCTGGAACAAGGTTATTTTCTAGAAACTCTAACTATCTTTGTCCTGTAAGGGTACCTTCAAAGAAGAAAGGCCCTACTATTCTGTCGTCAACTATTCCAGCCCACACATTTAATTTCTGAGGGTGTTGGGTATGTGCCTCTGCCATCCAATGAGGATTTTCCCGACTCCAATATCTGCAAGTTTGACGCTTTACACCATTCATACAGAATGTGGCCTCATCTGAAAAAAGTATTTGCTGGTGTAAATTTCTATTTCCTTGACATAAATCCATTAGAATTTCGCAAAAGTGTAAGCGGCGATCGGGATCCTCTTCATTGAGTTCCTGCACAAGTTGAATTTTGTAGGGATGATATTTTTCCTTCCTCAAGATACGTAGCACTGTGCTCTGACTAGTGTCATTGTTTAATGCAACCAATCCTGAGAATTATGAGGATTATCTACCATACTTATCAAAATGTTCTGTTTCTGATTTTCATCTTGATAACGTTTTTGCTTTATTTTAATCGATTTACGTTTTCTAACATTCAATCGTCATTTACTCGAAAACTTTCCTATGTAAGAGGGCAACATTTTAGTACTGTCTGATAAAGAATTAAACGATCTTTCAGAATCAAGGAAAAAAATATGGTGTTGCCATTTAAAAAAAAATCGATGACGTCATTACTCGAAAACAAATGACATTTGAAAATCGCATTTTACCCTAAATTATGTATTTTTTAAATTAAAAATCGACCTGTTCGAGGATTTTTCCCAAAAATGTTTCGTTTTTATTGAATTTATTCCATACTTTTGGCGCATACTGTATAATAAAAATGGTATGTACAGTAACATCTTTAAATAAATTAAAATAATTTGTCTCAAATTAATTAATATACGTATAGAAATACCTCCCCTTTGCATTTTCTGAGATCATTTACCATAGTAACGTATATTTTTTTACACCATCTGAAGGCAGATATTTCAACGAACAAAATGTCGATGGGCATTTTTAAAAAAGCAGATATTTTGACATGATAATTTTTGACTGAAAATTAGGATGCTTTTTCGATTAAGTCAAAATAAGATGAAAAATTAAATATTTTAAATCAAAAAAATTATAGTGTGTTTGGGACATAAAAAGGTAAGTTTTCACCAAATTTCGTGAGAAAAATTATTTTGTAAAAGAAAAATAAAAAACCAAAAACTTGGTTATATGAATTTTTCACATATATTTTGAGGTTCTGTGAAAAAAGTGTAACTACAAAAGTTGTAGATCTGTTTATTACCTACAACTTTCCCATTTAACTTTTTTCCATAGGACTTGTACTTTTGCCAGAAATCGAGGTAAACCGTTTTTTACCCTTTTCCAATGGGTTTCATCCTACTATTTTTTTTTTGGTTTCTTCAAAAATTATCGACCCTGGTCTATTGACAGATGTAAGCTTTATCTATGGATCTAAGCCATCTTAGTCGATGCTTATCATAGACTTTCCGTAGGAAAAGGAGGTTTTGCCCCATTTTTTAAATACCGAGCTAAAATTCTGGAATAATTTTTTTATTGTCTTTTAGACCTCCCTTAGCACGTAGTTTAAATTTTTGTACTTAATTACAAACACACATACATAATTAACCCTGTATACTATCTAACATAACGGAAATTATTAGTTTCAAATGTGGAACATTTTCGGTGGTATTTTTTTAGAAACTTTAAGAAGAAGAAAATACTGACGATTACTTTTACTCGACGTCTCGAGTTTTCGGAATACAGAGTGCTATTTAAAAACGTAAACACTTGATAAAGGATCTCAAAATATATAAAAAGTCTCTATACACTTATGCTTTTTCTTTTGTTTGTTAGAATGTTAAAGAAATTTTGGAAAATATTGATTTTTTTACTACTTCCGATTAAGTGCAAGGAATAGACTGACAATTGGTACAAAATATCCTCTACAGATATATCATATTCTTTTGTTGAATAGGTACATTTTTCATCGCTTCAACCAAAGATAACTTATTAACTACAACCCTTGAACCTGTGATAATGACCTATCTTTGACGCTTAAACTTCTATATTTTTGACCTGGGTGAATAATGATGACTTTGATTATTAACCAAGGTAAATAATGAAAATGACACTTAATAATTTTGACACTTGATAGTTATAGTCCAGAACCACAGCACGCAGAACGTGGAGGTTAACAAACACGGTTTTAATAGATAGAAAATATCCAGAACATGTGAACAGATAATTATCAGTAGGTATCACGAACTTATCGGAAATAATAGTTAACTAAGCAATTGTGGCATGTCATATTGTTGAGTGACATAGTAGTGATACCAACAGCATTATCAGATGTTTGGACTTTTCAGGCAGGAGTTGGTTATCAACATTCTCTGCCATTTTCCTCACTTCAAGGGGTGTGCAGCCCATTTCACTTTCACTTTCCATGATTTATAGTTTTAAATTATATCAATTGCAAATTTCTTTGTGCAAAATGTCAAATTAATTATAAATTTATGTGTGTGAAATGTCACAAAGTTTGGTTTCAAACAAAAGAGTACCCACCTAATTCTTGTACATGATATCAGCGTTTTTACAGTATTTATTCAAATTTCGTGAAACTGCATGTCAATTATTGAAACTTGATTTAAGGTGTAGTAGCTAGTAGTGGAAAAAATACTATATAAACGACGAAGAGTGCCATTCTAGCTTCGGTACCTAATAATCCCTCGCCTGCGATTCGGTATTTTAATCTTGGTACCTCAGCTATATATATACTATTAAATTTTTGTCTACCGAAACTTTGGTAAATAGGCTATGTCAAAATTCACTATTAAATTCATATTAAAACTAGTAGATGAAAGTTTTTCTAAGAAATATTTAGTATATAAGAATCCGAAATTCCAAAAACTGGTTTAATAATATCTAATAAATATTTCGCTAGTTAAGGAAAATTTATAATAACTATTGGTCGTAATGGAACATCAGATTTGTGAATAATAACAATAACACAGAAATTTTAGAAGAAGAAAGTCATTCAGAAAAAGGAAATTAAAGAAACCCGCGTTTATTTAATTAAATAGTAACAGTTATGTTTTGAATTATTCTATAAATTTTTAATTTTTGGTTGGATATCCTTAAGGCGTTTCAAGGAGAAAGAATCCCATCTAAAGATGCACAAAAAACATTCATCTAGTAGGTGGAGGTTCTTATTAACGTAGTTCCGAAATATAATGCTGGAATTGAAAGATGTCCTTTAACTTTTGGGAGGAGCTAGAGAACATGAAAAATCATATCACAGTGTTCCTTACACCGTAAAAATTACTTAAAAATTTACATCAATTCAAGTGTTACAAGTTTCTTAAAAAAAAATCTGCAGCATGTGACAATGTTCACAATGTATACACTTTTCTCAATGTCCAGTTGACTTATAAAATTCAAGAGATTTTAAAATAAAACATAGCAGATAAAACTGATCCTTTTTTTGTTATTCTAAATGACTTGTCAGCCTGGAAACTGTTATATTTGTATAATCAACACTGAAGAGGGAGAATACTTGGATAATTGACACTGAAGAGATATTCTTTCTTAACTTACTCAGTTTTTTTTAGACTGTCTTAACAAACAGCTATGGAATTCGTTGAAAATTTGCGAATAAAAATGGCGCCCTTAAGGACGAGGTAAGTAACAACAAAAATATTACATGATATCTATAGAACGTAAATAAACAAACAAAATCTATTTTCTCAGTGTGAAATATTTTGTTTTTATGCAAAACAAAATTTATATACCCCTTTTATCGATCCCATCACTGTTGCGTTAGGTTCAAGGGGTTATTTATCAAATTTTTTCTGTCAGTGGCAGGAATTTCCAATTAAACAAATAAGTAACAACAAATGCCATATATAAATAAGTACAGACAATTCTGTAGATATAGGTGCAATCGTTTACAATAATAATGACACTCCTTAAAATGAATTTTGTAATTTCTTTCCAACTGATAACCCATTCATAATGAAATCTAGTTTAAAATGTTAACATTAGTTCTTCGTTGTTCTACTCACCAATAATGAAATTTTTACTCAGAACTTCCAAAAGTTTAAAAACTTTCGAAGAAGTATCATTGTTATTATAAAAGCATGTACCTATGAATTTGTTAATGTATCAGACAAGTAACACACACATACTGGAACAAACTCATAAAATCGTCAATCTTTATTTAAAAAACGTGATTTGCGTATACTTATTGCTATAGCTATCAAGCCACGCAGTTATTAAAAGTGATAACTACATAAAGATTTAACTTACCTGCATATTTAAATATAAGTACTAATAGAGCAATTTTAACTGGAAACATTGTGCACTGTTAGTCTGTTCACTACGGTTTTGAAACTGACAAAGTTTATAATAATGTCGATGTTAATGTTGCTTCTTGAATTTCAGGTATCGTTGATACCTCGGGCTATGACTGTGTAATTGCTGTTTTGTGTCTGTTTCAAACTGCGCCGGGTAGAATACTGCAATAAATGTATAGGTATATCTCTTCCAGTGAAACTGGAGACTGGAATTCATCGCGCGTCAACCTTGAGTCATATCTGCGGTCTTCTATTTTCCCGTCGATCTGAAATGTATAAAAATGGAATATCTTAGGAAATAAGTTATCTAAATATTCCGATTACAGAGAAATCTAAACATTTGCTTTGTAATTCATATCTATGTTTAGAGAAATGTTACTTATTGATGTCATTGCTTTAGAAGTGTGACGTATGATGTACTAATCAAGTCAAAATTAGCTGCAACTTGTGTAGTGGTTTTTAAACATCACTCAGTATTATTTTGTAAAAGAAATTTTCAGTAAATCACTTCACTGAGAAAAAAATTCACTAGTGGTAGGTAAAAATATACTTGCCCCAGCAAAAAACTTTTATAAAATAGAAGACAGATAAACAATTCAATTATAGCTAAATCAAGTTTTTTGAAAACCAGTCACAAGTGAACAGATCATTTAACTGTGGCTACCAGCAAATGATTAAAATTTCTTGTTGGAGTACTTGAGCTGTGTTGCTATAGTTATTAAAACTTTTAACTAAATGTATTCTAATACATTAAGGACAAGTGAACTGTACATTAAAGGTTGGTTGACTGTTATGCAGTAATGATTGATCATGCTATGCTATTGCGTGCATGCTATACATGCTATTGAAACATTACTACAGATGTATTGTTTAACTTGTAAGTTAGCTGATTTTAGAAAAAGTATAAATTTTGTATTTACTTTAAAGTGCATATTCATTGAACATAAATAAAAAGTATAATTAGCCACAATTCCAAAAAGTAATCATATTGTGCAATAGAAGGTATTACTGAAACATATCTTTATATAGGTACCGATCACATGCCAAAATTACACTAGTTATATTTTTTTTGAAGACTAGACAAACATGATTTTTTTTTCTGAGATCATGAACATTGTATATTTATACAAGGTGTATTTAAATAATACCAAAAAAAATTAAGGGGCGATTCTCCGTTGAAAATTAATAGGAGTCTCTGATATATTTTTTTTTTAAAAAAACCCCAAGCTTATTATGTATGCAAATCGTAAATAAATGTAGTACTGGTGCTTATATTCAATATTTTTATATTATGTATTATCGGTATAGATGAGGAGTGCTTTTAAAAAAACTTTGTGTGATCGAACCGTACCTACTAAATTGTAGTAGGTAGCTAAAATTAAATTCCCGGCAATCCGTCTTTGTCTATGCCGCTTCAATTTCTCGATCCATTTCTCTTATAAGTAAACAATATAAAAACAGCGTTTTAAAACATGAGGCAACTTTAAGCATCATAACCGGTTAAGAGGGTTTTTAATAATTCAAATAAAATTATTCAATATTATTATCAAAATATTTATTTAAATTTAATGAATAGACTTTTATTCCACACAAAAATATATGTATTTTGAAAATTCAAATTATGATGAGTAAATATATTGTTGTATAAATGTACAACAAAGAAAATAAAAAAGTAGGTATATTAAAATTCATCCCCTGAATATTCTGATGAATTATCTTCGTCTCCTAGATTGATAACGATAGGTTCCACAGTAACGTCAATTAAATTATGGAGTTTCCACATTTTCTCCTCTTCTTTTTGTACATGATATATACATCTTTGCCAGTTATCTGCAGTTACTGGTTCCAATGAATTTTTTAACAAAATTTTCACGTCACTTAATTTAAACGTCGTATTATTTTGCGCTACATATCCTTTTATCTACGCCCAGACTAATTCGATTGGGTTAAGTTCACAGTGATAAGGTGGTAATCGTAGTAAGGTTATTTGGGGATTTGTTGCCATTTCATCTATAACATATTTTTTCTGATCTTTATTAAGATTGACAAGTGTCAAAAGTTTCTTTTTCACCATATTTGTTTAAAAGAAATGTTTTTTTTTCAGATAACCATTGAATTATATCGGCTTTCCTCCAAGCTGTCGTAGGCGTCCGCTCGGTCTGCCGTGAATGGTAACTGTCATTATCCATGACAATTACAGACCCCGGAGGAATAAGATCCAACATCTGTGTAAAATACTCTACGAAAACATCTGCGTTCATCTCTTCGTGATAGTCACCTGTATTTTTAGATTCAAATAAAAGTAAACCATCATCTACAAAACCACTGGCACTACCTATATGTGTCACTATTAATCTTCTCCCTTTACCTGAAGGTGCCTTGAACCCTGTTGAAAGTCCATCCAAAAATGCTTGTCGAAAACTTTTTACATTTTTATCTTGCCATACTTTTGTTACAGTATATCCCTCATTGACCCAAGTTTCGTCTAGATAATAAATATTCTTCCCTTCGTCACGGAATTTTCTAATTGATATTAAGTAGGATCTTCGCCAACAAATAATTTCATCTTTATGATAAGAACAGACTTCCTGTTCTGCTTTTCCCAGCAAAAATTCAAGTCTCGTAAGACGGCCCATAATTTGCTTTTACTGATTTTTGACAAATCATTGTCCTCTCAAAGTTCACTTAAAATTTTGTTTAGCATTGGTATTTCTTTTTTAAAATAAAATTACGATAATTACCTGAAACAAAATATTACCACGCCCATGGCCGGTTCTTATCTCGGGATTTTATTACTCTCTTTCATTTTCAAATAGACTATAGTAATATCTTCAGTTTTCGAATAAGTAAGTAACTACAAGCTTTTATTTTATTTTATTGCATCCGATAGAAAAACAAGAAATAAATCGATAACGGTTAAATTTATCAACATAAACCTCATTTGTGAAAAATATATAGGAGAACAATATTTTTCTATTAAAACTTTCGTACACACACTGATAAAAAAGTTATAACCAAACTTTATCAACCAAGAGTACATTTCGTAGCGCCCTCTAGCGTCTACAGCAAAATTAAGTACGGAATTGTTTTGGTAAATCACGATTATTATTAGGTATTACTGTTTCTTTTGTGGTGGTTGAGCGATTGGCACCCTCTGCGAATATAGTAGGGTGAAGATAGATAGGTAGGGTGAACGTGGGCTTGGATCATTGTGAGCGATCGATATCGGTTGGCGTTTGACCATCTTCCTAATTAGTAAGGTTTTCTAGGTTTGCCTCGTTCCTCCACTGAATGATAATTAGGGCCTACCAACGTAAGTCGTTCCTGGGCGCAAATGTGAACTTAATAATAATATGTTGATGCTTCCTCTCCCGAACAAATCTCTCAACTTCTAGGCTAATCCTCGAAATCAGAATGAGGGGTAGAGATATTTGTATCACTATTATGTTCTTTCGTAGAGTTTGGAAGATCCAATAGGGATAAGTTATATTGAACTATTTTGTTTTTCTTTTTGAAATTTCGATAATTATTTGTTACCAGCTTTGCCTTTATGTTTATCTTGAAAAATATATATGACCTACCTATTCTATTTTTTTCTAATCTACGTAGTATACAAAGTGTTTCTGAAATAAGTGCATTCAGTATTGTTTATTTTTACGGCCCTTAATATCCCTCTGAAAGAGCGCACTCATTTTAGATACATCCTCTGTATTTATTTGGCAATCTTTGGCATTATTTTTTAATATTAATTGTTGTATCAAATATTTTTCAACTGAACCAAGGATTTTGCAAATACAGAGAGTTTAAGAAATATCTTGTATTTATAATAATTTACTTGTAAATGTTCAAATTCGTATTACATCATGATATAATTGCAAATGTAAACTTTAAATATGTATATGTACATATATGTTTTTTTAACTTTTTATCACTGTACAGTGCATCCTAATTTGAATGTAGAAATATCTGTTTATTTATCATTTAATTTAAATTTATAATTTATGCACTCCATAGCCATAGCACCACAACGTTCGTACAGGATGCGCCAAAATATGGTACTAACTTGTAGGATTTTTTTATGAGGTTTGCAGAATATTTTCAATCTATTCTGTGATACATTTTGTTGTAAAGAAGTAAATAATATTCACTAGCGACGTTCCAGATTATAAAAAGTAGCCTTGACTTCTCAGATGAACCTAAAACAATCGGATCTATGCTAGTACTGGGGTGAATAACTTTTACAATTAATTGCAATTTGCAGGTATATCTGCACAATACAGACGCTTAATAATATATTTTCAGATTAAATCATCCATCAACAAAATTTTAATTATATCTCATTTCCAAAGTTTAACACTATGAAATACAGGGTGATAAAAAAAGAGTGTAAAATATTTGAGGAGGTAATAGTGTGAACCAAAATAAGCAGAAAAGTCTTAATAAATATGGGTCCGCAAAGTAACGGTTGCGGAGATATGAATCACTATTCGTTTTTCAAACATTTTATTTTATTAGGAATAAACCAACAAAGGAAGCTTTTAACAAACAAAAAACAAGGTTACACAAGATGTTCAAAGTGCCCTCCGTCCATTTCCAATCAGGTATGACATCTTCGTCTCAACGATATTCGAACTCTTTCGGAAACACCCTCCTTGGTTTGGATTTCTTGACACTTTTGATTAATTCGTAGTTGCAGCTCTTCTAGGCTATTTACAGGAGTACCATACACTAATGTATTCAAATATCCCCAAACAAAGAAATTTAGAGGGTTCAGATCAGGCGATCTTGGAGGCCATAAAACAGGTCCGGCCTTTCCTACCCATCTATGTGGCACGTTTTTCATTAAACATTTGATTTCTGCTTATTTTAGTTCATACTATTACCTCCTGAAATATTTTACACTCTTTTTTAACATCCTGTATATAGCAGAATTTTAAATCAGTTTTCACACTCAGGATGGATTGGTACATAATTAGACAGTGTTAAGTAAGAAACTTGCATTGTTTAAAATAATAAATTTTATTGCCAAAATAGATATTTATGATATAGGTAAGTGCTAAAAGTGACAATTTATTTTATGAGAAATGAGGTTTGTAACTCGGCGTTGAAGGGATGAGACTCTTCGAACAAAACAAAATCACTTTTAACACATATCACGCACTATTTTTCCAATAAACCATTAACAGTAGTTAGTACACATCAACACATTACATACGTTACTAAATTTATAAAATATTATTTTTAAATCCAATTGTCCATAAAGTATATTATTGATAATGAAAGTTATATAATTAATTTGCCCCAGCGGAAATAGAAGAAGCTGCTAATGCAGCAACAAAGTTATTGCTTAGTAAATCAAAGCAAAATTTTGACATTTCGTGCAATTGCTTCTTGCGATAATGTGATCTGAAAAATGTTAGTGGGTTCAGTGAAAAAGTGCTTTTGGAATATTTTGAAGAAAAGTCTAAAATATGAAAATCTTCAATGCTTTGGTCAAATTACACCATGTTGAAGGCGATGATGAACATATAGAATCAGGACATAAGCAAATATTACAAGCTTGTTACTTTTTTTAAACGAAAGAGCGAAGAATATGGACAGAAAGTATTAATCATGGAACAAATATATCTCATGCAAAAGATTTGAGAACTTCACTAGTTGTGCATATATCAACACAAAAACTAATATGCAACGAATTTCCGATATTACTTGTAGATTATATTTGCACTATTATAAAAAGTACATAGCCTTTCGTTCAGCGAGCACTAATAATTCAAGAATTTTCATAAAGTGCATTAAGAATATTGGTGCCACGACTCCAGTTGGAATCAAGACGCCTGCCAATATTATTGAATTTCTAAATTTGCCTGATTTTCAGCTTTATACTGGACATTGTTTTCCTCGATCATTAGTTAGTTTGTTGGCAGACTCTGGTGGTAATCTTATTACAATTAAGAGACACGGCGGATGGAAGTAGCACAGTAGCGGTGGGTTATATATTGGGTTATATAGAAGACTCGTTACAAAACAAGAAGAGTATCGTAGGCCAAATTTTGTCCAAAAGTTTGGAGAATAACATTGTTTCCTACTCTGGTACAAGTTTCACAGAAATACTTTCTATTTCAACTACTAATGGGATTGGTCATGGAATTATTTATAGTAACAATTGTCTTTCCTGAAACTGTACATTTTATTATATTATTTTATTTGAAATTTCTTGTTTTCTGTTTTTGAACCGGTGTTAAAAATAAATAACGTCATTTACCTTTAACAGCAGTGCTAGAAGTAAAATACTTTTAACGCTAGTGCCTTAAAATTGTATTTTAGACACTGGCAGCATACGTTAAAAATTATTGTTTTACTGACGTTTTAGGAAAACTGCTTTTTTCTACTTCTCTTATCAGGAAAGAAAATGCCATTTTTATATTTATGACATAAGTGCTAAAATAAAATATATATTATTATATGCAAAAACTAAATGATATTATATATGATATATTTGGCGTTTCCTCTCTATGAATGGAAATAATAGGTGACATACTAAAATTAAAGAATTGGTTGAACCACACAATTAGTGTTATGGATAAAATTTAACTTATTTCTACATTTGAAGAATTGCTTCATAAGGTGACCTACTTTTTAAATGATACATATATATGAATACTAAATATCATATAAATTATCATTTAAAATAAATTAAATTTTGAAATGACAATACCAAAACTTCAGAATCAGAATCGTAGTTACAATGATACGTGTATTGGGATCTCGGAAATTATAAAAAAAATGAGAAATGGGGAAACTTTAGACCATTGTAATACTAAGTTTCGTTTTGGTTTTGAATAACAATTATCAACTTCCTACTTTTCCTGCTCGTCATATTGAATTGGTAGTTAACGATTTTTTTTTTATATTTTCAACGATAATAGATAAAAAACAACAAAATAAATATAGTCGATGAATTTCTATTTATTTATTTATTTATTAATTAATTGACGGACAGAAAAAGTCCATTTAAGGTTACAAAATGTTTCAGGAAATACATTCACACATACGCAGAGTACTTAACAATTACACACAATCAATTTAAGTGTTTACAAAATTATGCGTGCGTAGGCACTAAAACTTGTAACGTAAGATATATAAAAATAAAATAAGTCTAGTGGCATAAAATAGTTAACAATTTACCACAAGGATACATTAAAATAACATTGCCATAATCATTATAAAAGAAAACACTGAAAACGAATATAGGACGGGACATATCGAGAGGGATAATTAATATAGATTGGCACGAGCTTGCCGGCAGAAAGAGCTATATGAATCATTGAAGATGTCAACATCATTACCGTAAGTATTGAAATTTATTTGCATTCTATTAACAGGTGTATTGCGCCCATTAGAGGTTCTATGGAAGTTGGGTTTAAACATAAGTGGCGCTCTTGTGTTTCTAGGTGGTACGTTCAGGTTCAGCTGCGACAACAGGTAGGGTGAAATACTGATGTTATTAATTAGCTTAAAGACGAAACATATATTATAGTACTTTCGACGATGTTCAAGGCTGGGAAGGTTTAGATATGAAGCAGCCTCATCATTAGTGAGGATAACGCCGTTACGATTGAGCTTATAATTCGCGTATTTAATAAATTTCTTTTGAACTTGCTCGAGTCTATTAATATGGTTAAGATATTGAGGTGCCCAAATTATCGCGCAGTATTCTAGGCTAGATCTTACTAGGGACACGTATAAGGTGCGGTAAGCTTGTATGCTTTTAAATTTAGAGCCTGATCTAGTAATGAATCCCAGCAATCGATTTGCTTTCGCGATAAGATGGTCAATATGGTCATTAAAGTTTAGTTTGGGATCTAGAATAACACCTAGGTCTTCAACTTGTTTAACCTCGATTAGAGCAAGGCCCTTTAACATATATGGGGGATTCTCTAATGATTCTTGTTTCCTTGAAAATCTCATAAACTCACACTTATTCATATTTAAGTGCATATCATTTTGTTCTGTCCAGTAGCTAAATCTGTCCAGATCATCTTGCATTTTCAGGCAGTCACGTAAACTGTGTATAGCAGTATAAATTTTCAGATCGTCAGCGAATAACAATATTTTACAAAAGTGAAAGTTTGTGACTATATCATTGATAAAGAGGTTAAACAGCAACGGACCCAGGTGTGATCCTTGCGGTACTCCTGAGCTAGGAATAAAAGCATTTGACAGATAACCATTAACTTTAACTTGGTGATGTCTATTGAAGAGATATGATGATAACCATTTTAGGAGATTACCACTTATTCCCAGCTTGGACAATTTTACAATTAGCAGATCAAGATTAACTTTGTCGAAGGCCTTGCTGAAGTCTGTATATACTACGTGAACTTCAGCTCCTTCTTCGACAAAGCATTGCGCAAAATTTACAAAGGTCGCTAAATTAATAATTGTAGATATAGTTATAGTTATAGTATAGTATAGATAGTTATAGTTATAGTATAGTATAGATAGTTGTAGTTCTATGAAACGTTTACAAATTCTGGTCATCATCATTAACAACAAAATTGACCATTTTACTGTTTCCATCTCTTACAGTTCTCGTGATCTCAATAAATCAAATAAAACCGCTTTATTGAAATAAAATTATATTTGTAATTTTCTATGGCTTAATATTGTCTAAAATCCACTGCACATAGTAATCAACATTTGTATATATGGCTGGCAGACCTTCTCTGCTACAGTTTGCATGTCTTAAAGACACAATCCCATGTTGTATATACTTGACATCATCTCTATAATAAGAAACTACTTGAAAAGGGCTTCCATTGTCTCCCGGACAGGATTCCTCATTTTTTACCACACCTAGACACAGTCTGTCTAATGAGCTGGTGGATAGCTTTAAATGTTTGTACAGGTTTGCGCATATACTCATAGCTTGTTTTGTTAAAGATAACTGCTGTAGTCTCTGCGGGATGATCGTGCCTGAAACACAAATGTTTCATTCACTGTATGGATTTCTGAAGAACGTGATAGTAAAGTTTACGAAATAAATATGTTATATACTACTCTCTGTGTCGACACTTTGATATAAGTTTGATGTAAGGCTGCTTATTCTGTAATATTTGTAATGTAATAAATATTATAAAACGATTTGGGGGGGGGGGGTAAAGAAATGTGGCGAATGCAGAAAGTGCGAGTAAATGGCGGTAAATTTGAATAACACGCAGAAGTGTTAGACGATATTATGTATGTAAACATGATGTGGCAACGGTGTTTCCTTCGACATTTGGTTGTCATATGGCTGCGTCATCAGAAAGTTTGTAGCGTGCCACGAGAGTCGTGTTACCGATTTTTATAGGGTGATTTGTTTATTTTTTTAAAAGGTCGAATCAAAATTTTTTTTCGATTTTCTGCCTTTATTATAAAGATTATAAGTAAAGATTATAAGTATTATATATAAGTATTTTATTATTTAATTTCGGAAGTCGTGTATACTGAGTTGTAAATGGTGAAATACAATATACACGTACTCTACTAAATAAAAAATAAAGTAATCATGACGAAAATTTGAAATAAAATGTTTATTTAAATATTAAAAAAGCAATATACATTATTTTAAAACTAAAATAGGAAATAATAATATAATTTATATTGTTTACAAATTACCAATGCTGCGATATAAGTTTTTACTTGCTCTTTTAATACAGCTTTTCTTCGACTCCCACACGAAACTGTCTGTGACGTTTGGCAGTCTTGATCTGAAATATAATAAAAATGCATTATATTCTTGATTTGTATTTTAATAAACTATATATTCTTTTCAGTAAAAAAAAATTACTCAAATGAAAACCTAATGTAAAAGTATGTCCAGGTCATTTTTAAATACTTAATATTATTTAAGTGATTTGGGTACTTCCATACTACTACTAATTATTTTAATTTATTTAAAGCTGTTACTGTACATATCATTTTTATTATATATATGCTGTCTGTGCGCTGGTATCACTTAGAATCGGTGTATACATTTGAACTTCAGCATCTTGAAATTTTGACGCCAACATAGTTTTGGAATTATTGTTATCAGAAACTCTGTTTGAACAAAAAATGCTTGAGTCTAAAATTTACATGACACAGTTAACTACCTACCTACTTACATAATTTTTACACATTACAATTTTTTTATTAAATATAAAATTCTAGTTTTTTAATTCTAATTCTAATAAGAGTAATTCTTTAATTCCGTAAATTTTTTTTACTGTTTTAGAAAGGTATTTTAAGCTAATATAAATCAAATTTCCTACAATTCCTATCAATGAAGTCATATGTATGTTCCCTGATACCAAACAGATAGGTATGCTAATGAACAATTCCACAGACAAAGCTCTATTCAATAATTATCTAAAGAAAATAATCTAATTTACTAACCTGCTAATGAAACACTCTATAAATATCTAACTTTATTTTTTGGCAGTGGGCACACGACAAATTCAACCACAATAGATGAGATCTGACCTATTTCTGCATTTTTAGGATTGCTTCTTCAGGTGGTCTCCTTTAAGTTGAATCAAATATCTAACTATAAAAATTATTATAAAAATTAAAATTATTTGAAGTTAAATATCGATAATGACAAAAAGTGACATCCTGTCAATGAATTAAATATGACAATATTATTAATACCTAAAAATGTATAATAGCTACTTATGAGATATGTGTTAAAAGTAAGATTTTATTTTGTGAATGAAGATGTTTTTTAACTTCACGAACAAAATAAAATCACTTTTAACACGTATATCATACAATATTTTTTCTACAAAACAATCGGAAGAATTTTAAACTCAATAAAAATAAGAAATCAAAAAATACCACACAGATCGCAATGTTTATGAACCAAAATTTTCGTAGCAACCAGTGCTTTTGATTTACTTTTAACATCAAAAATGACAATTAAAAAGCCCACTTTTAACAGTTTTGTAGAAAAAAACTTTTACATAAAAGTATTTCAAGTAGGTATTGTCATATTTAATTCATTGATAGGATGTCACTTTTTGTCATTGTCGATATTTAACTTCAAATAATTTTAATTTTTATAATAATTTTTATAGTTAGATATTTGATTCAACTTAAAGGAGACCACCTGAAGAAGCAATCCTAAAAATGCAGAAATAGGTCAGATCTCATCTATTGTGGTTGAATTTGTCGTGTTTCCACTGCCAAAAAGTGAAGTTAGATATTTATAGAGTGTTTCATTAGCAGGTTAGTAAATTAGATTATTTTCGTTAGATAATTATTGAATAGAGCTTTGTCTGTGGAATTGTTCATTAGCATACCTAGATGTTTGGTATCTGAGAACATACATATGACTTCATTGATAGGAATTGTAGGAGATTTGATTTATATTAGCTTAAAATACCTTTCTAAAACAGTAAAATTTTTTTACAAAAGTTAATAATAAGGAATAGTAGATATTGTAGGTGTAATTCAACGCAGGTTGGGGCTTTTATCCACTGAGTAGTTAGTTTCACACAATATTATTAATACCTAAAAATATATAAAAATCCGTAAACTTTTATAAAAACAAGTTGTTTATAATTAGAATAAAGCCTAAATACAATCTTTGAAATGAAGATTATAATTTTATCGGTGTATATCCTAATTTATTTCTTAATATTAATTGATGAAATATAAAATACATACCTTGCTTTATCCTTTAGACAATGGAAAAAGGAAAAACCACGTCTTGAGTGACAACTATTCACAATACAATTAACAGGCATCTTTAGAAGAAAAATAAAATAAACACTAACAGATATTTTTTTGTCCCACACTATATCGATCGTACACAACACGTTACAGTTCTAACATCGGTCACTGTGTAGGTGCAATGGTCCCGAAACGGGTGAGGAGAGCGGAATTGATAGGGCGGGTCGTGTTCGAGAGTGATACAACTTATATATTTATTCTGTAAACTTCGGTGATAGGAACGAGTATGGCAAAAAGAAAGTTTTTAATTTCTAATTTGCAAAATCAGTTGAACACCAAGATACGCAAATATCTGTTGATATTTTTTAATTTAATATTTGAAATTTGTGATATAACAGTTTTTATTATAACTTCTTCACTATAGTTTCACATATTAGGCCCATCTAATCTATTTACACATTTAAAATAATATAGTTAAAGGTATATAGGGTATATGTTAAGTTTGTTTCTGTATCGATGTTCAACTGTTTTTGTCAACATTATGAACCATCTTACCATTATTATATGTATTTTCCCAACCAGAAACAGAACCATACATAAAGTTTTCTCTTAAGTGCTCAGTTATAGGTAAACAAATAGGTACTATTTTTTCTAAAAATAAAAAAGTAATAGTTTATTATATTTGCTTTTTAGGGATAAAAAAGTGTCATGGCAAGAATTGTTGTAATGATATATGCTAAAAATGGCAATTTCTTGATTTCGTAACTGCAAACGTATCTATACAGGGTGTCCGAAATAAGGGTGCATTAATTCTGCCATATGATAAGTTGTACTAAACAAAACATATTTGACTTAGCAATTTTTTTCTCTGACCATCAGTAACAGAATTATGACAGCAAACAGGAATATGTGACAACGTCGCTCATATACCATCTTAGGATTGTTCTGTATTTATAGATAATAATTACAAATTGGTTTTCTTAGAGAAATCTATTTATGTATGTAGTTAGTAAGTATGACATTTTTTCAACCTACTTTTGTTTGTGTGTACATGTAGCAAATCTATTGTAGCTGTTTGGAATAAAGTATTGTTATTGTTACTGTTACTGTTACTGTTACTGTTACTGTTACTGTTACTGTTACTGTTACTGCTACTGTTACTGTTACTGTTACTGTTACTGTTACTGTTACTGTTACTGTTACTGTTACTGTTACTGTTACTGTTACTGCTACTGTTACTGTTACTGTTACTGTTACTGTTACTGTTACTGTTACTGTTACTGTTACTGTTACTGTTACTGTTACTGTTACTGTTACTGTTACTGTTACTGTTACTGTTACTGTTACTGTTACTGTTACTGTTACTGTTACTGTTACTGTTACTGTTACTGTTACTGTTACTGTTACTGTTACTGTTACTGTTACTGTTACTGTTACTGTTACTGTTACTGTTACTGTTACTGTTACTGTTACTGTTACTGTTACTGTTACTGTTACTGTTACTGTTACTGCTACTGCTACTGCTACTGTTACTGTAACATAAGAGTGACTGTAGACTTAACAAGAAATCATGCGGATTGTCTGAGCATGTGGTTGAATCAGGGCATCGGATGAATTATGATAATGTCACTGTTTTGGACAATTTAGAAAATGAATTGAAAAGAACTTTTTTAGAAATGGTACATATTAATTGTGAAAAAAACAATTTAAATAAGAGATCTAATATTAGTAAATTTACACATTCATTTTAAAATTTGAGGAAAACAGTTTACGAGGTTCAAATTTACCGCCGGTTTCTAGGTTGGTAGCATAGTTGGTATTCTCTTTCCCTCAACTATAGTATTTGTCACTTTTTTCAAATCAAATTATTAGTAGGCCGTACGCGACTCAAACCACACGTTGAAATTGTTTTTTGTGTTTGTTTTTTTATCTATTGTATATATGCATTTCCATTTTAAATATTTTTAAATTTCTCAAAATTGTTCAGCAATCATTAATGTTTCCATTGACTCTATTTTGTGTTATAAAGCCTCTTTTCAATTTAATCTCATGTTAGTAGGTATTTTTATCATTAATTAACTGTTTTGTATGTTACTATTATAAATTTATTGTAGACTATCTTGATAAAGGAAATAAACATTTCCGAAAGCTCGATGATTTAACGAAGTGTTCTTCTTTCTTTTTGGCCTTTTTCTAACGTTTTCGACTGCAACCTTAAAAAGTTTTTCCTCAACTTTTATATCAACTAATCAGTCGTGATCACCTATCTTTTTTTTTTCATATTTAACTGATAAATACAATATCTGTCCTTTAACATCAAAAATTATCTTGCAAAAGTGGAATTTCAAGATTCAATTACTCTGCGGACTACTGTTCCGCATCAAATTACCTCTGAAAAAACTTATATGGCGCCGTCAGTCATATAACAGTTTCGAGCTGGTTACTTCTTATCAATAGGTGTCTAGTTA
Source organism: Monochamus alternatus (assembly GCA_037114965.1). Lineage (NCBI taxonomy): Eukaryota > Metazoa > Arthropoda > Insecta > Coleoptera > Cerambycidae > Monochamus > Monochamus alternatus. The sequence continues at coordinate 91,294,245 of CM073427.1, read as the reverse complement.
TGCAAAATTAGTTACATCGATATTTATTAAAATCTGGCAATTTCGAATTTACGGATCTTTCAAAAATAACTAATATTCAATACTGTACCTGGCACCAAGTTGATATTTGGAACTCTTATTAAGGCAATATCGTTAACTAGTGAAGACGCATCGTACTCTGAATGTATTATAATTTTCTCTGGAAGTAAGTACTGAACAATAGGAAAACAATATTTCGGATCTTCTATAGTACAATTGGATTGTGATGAAAGGCTATTTAATCCAACTTTAACACCTGCGCTATAAAAGATATAGATAAAATTGTACAAAAATCATTTGGGAAAACATGTTGTTATGCCATGACCTAAGTAACTACAAAGTTCAGATATACCTAGTTATCTACTTCCAATGTATAAATCTACAACCCAGCGCAGGCCCGCCATCTGTGTAGAATAAGCTAAAGTTTAAGCCGCTGCATATATTCTAGATGGCAGGCGAATGAATTCTCTTGATTTCAGTCATTCATAAACAGAATGTGTACAGTATGAATGGAGTGATTCACTCCCCACTCCGCGCCTCCCCTCTTCTAATCAAATTGACAGTTTGATACACGGTGCCCAGTTTAAGTGTTATAGGGTGTACCCGATAAGTTTAACATAAACTTAATTAAGTATTTTATCGAATAGTGACAATGGTTTCACATGGATTTCCCTGTACTGTTGGTTGTAAAGGTAATGTCAAGAATTATAATGTTTGATATTTTATTTGCCATAACTCCAGAATGGTAAAATAATTAAATATATTAATGATAAAAATAATATAATATTACATCAATAATTGTAACAAACTGATTACCAAAATTTACTAAAAGATGAAGGAAATAGTACCGGATAGTATATTGAGTAGATACTTCTGCATAAATATTTCTCAAAATAGTCATACGACACATTTTTAGAATACTTACTGTAAGCGATCTAAAGCACTGAGTCATTTGACACTTTGACAATGGCTCCAAAAAATCTTTCAAAATATATGTACAATATCTTTAGAAAATGTAATTTAAATAATTTTTGGGTTTACCATGCGCTATGATACAGTATATAAAAATTTCAGATAAAAAGGTTTGAACCCACACATGCCTTAATTTCCCATATAAATATTCTGTATCCTTATTTACAAGAGTCAGAATTTATTAGACCCTTACATTTTCTAATATGGAAATAAAATCTCAGGAGTTGTGTAAAAGAAAATCCTAAATTACACTTTTACATATCTTTTGGGGATATGTTTCAAGAAATTTATTTGTCAGAGGAACAAGAATATAACCGGATTTTTCGCCGTAAAATGATCAAATATGTGGTCTTTTTGAGAAACTGATGTTGTTTTCATCTCCGTTACTATTCCAGTCACCGAAAACTCTGGAAGAAGAGAAGTTATGATTTAATTATAATTATTTAACTGACAAAAATAATTCAGTGTTTTTAAAGCTTTAACATAATTTGAGAACATGGATTCGCGTAAACTGCGAAATTTCAAATATTAAAGGTACTATTAAGGACACTAAAAAAACAAGAAAAATTTAAATATTGTATTGTACCCTCAGATTACATATTTTTTAGTCACTTAAGGGAGAGAGGGTTAGTATTGAGATAAATTTTCGCATACATACAATTTGAAGAACTTAATTTGAATTTAAATTAGGGAGGTAGCTAATGTAACATGTTAACTATGTACAATTGTTTGCAATAATAATGACACTCTTTAAAAGAATTTTACGATTTCTTTTAAACTGCTAACGTATGAGTAATAAAATCTACTCTCAACTTTTAACATAAGTTCTTAGTTGTTTCACTCACCAATAGAAATTTAATGAAATATCTACTCAAAACTTTCAGCAGTTCAACAACTGTTTTGAGGGTGTGTCATTATTATTGCAAAAGCATGTACATAAAATAGTATACAAAATATCTCAGGTAAGTATTGTGCTTTATAAAAAATGTACCAATGTTTAATTATTTTCTCGATAAAAAATGTTATTAACTAACTATATCTTCCTAACTATTTATTGTCATTTATGAAAAAAAGGAATTAAATGGAAAGATCTTACATCATAATGAAAAAAGAAGAATTTTTGCACCATAACGGAATTTATATTAAGAATTCATTTTGAAACAATATTGTACAGATGGGAATACAGTTTTTAGTTTTTGAAAATAAGTAATTAATAATAATAAAAGTAATAAGTGAATAAATTGTTTTCCTCTTTGAGCAGTAGTTTCAGAACACACTGTAGTTATGCACGAGACATTAAATCGAAAATTATTAACAAGGTCTCAACATATTATAATCATATCATTCAAACTAATCGACAATACGAAAAATAAATAAAACACCAAAAAAAAAACTCACGAGAAGAGGGAAGCTAATCGAAGCACTTGAAAACCTCACAGCTGGAATAAAAAATATTAGGTATCAATTCAAATTGGATGCGGACCCTAAATTGATTAATATTTAAAAGAATATTAGAATTATATTTTTTGACAAACCATGTACCTATTGTAAGCTTAATTTAGTACCGAGCAATCCATTCACATGGTAATTTGTGGTCATGTGGAAATCTGTAATAATATTTAATGCCTGCAAATGTCTGACATGTTTTAAGTATTGTGTTTTAAAAAATCGTATTTATTCCCTGGTTAACTCATTCTTAAATAAAATGCGTATACCTACGTATTATACTATTTATACTGCGTTTTCTCAATTCTCAACTCTTATTTAAGTCGCACTATGTGGCTGTATCTAGAAAAACGCATAATTCGGCACGTGAATGTCCAGACCAGAACAAGCTCCGCCTTCAATCTCACTCTCTCACTCTTAAAGCCGTACTTTCTTACTCTACTCCCTCTACTCTATCTTACTATAGCAGTTTCTCGTCCAACGTGCTTTTACACACATCGATTTTGTCGTCCTTTCAGAGGACGGTAAAATAATGTACGAGAGTAGATAACTAGGTATATATGAACTTTGGTAACTAGTAACACATAGTAAATATGCACTTCTCTACATATATCTAGAAATCTTTGATCTATCTTGTTGTTCTAGGGTTAGACTTCAACCCATATATTGATTTCGCTTTCTATTATTGGATAATACGGTTGGAACACTAGACAACAGTGATGTATAACTGCAGAGTGACAAAAACCACATCATTGCAGAGAACAGGTTTGACATATCAGCCGTACTACCAATAATAAAAACTGAGATGTGATTTCCCTATAGAAGCTGGTCCGAGAACAACAAGAGCAGGTTAAAGATTTATAGTTAAGGTTAAGGAGGTATGTTTCATAAATATTTATGTTAATATAAAAAAATGTTAAATTAGACAAGACACTGACACCTGACAAAACAACATTAATGTTGAATACAAATGTTCACTTACAATTCCAAGTTTGTGTTGTGGAGACAGCTAGCAGCAGTAAGGATGTATTTTTCGCTCAATATTGATCCTCCACATTTGGACACTAATGTTTCATCTAGAATTGCAGAAAGGTAGATATATGAAATGATTGGTTACGGGAGCCGTATTCTTGAAATAGTGTTTTCTACAAATATACACAAGCAAAAAAAACAACAATCAAAAATATGAAAGTAAGTTAGCTACAGAAACTGAGTACATACTTATTTAATAATATAATAATAATTATTATATTAATATTAAAAAGAAGATTGTTGTCTATATACCAAGTATTTATGTTATCTAGTGAAATGTTAGTGAATAACTTCAGGTCGTCAGTGTACATAAGAGAGCTAATATCAAGTGATTGAAATATATCGTTGATGAAAATAGAGTAAATGTTTTAAACAAGATCCTTGAGGAACTTTTGATGATGGCAACAATTTTGGAGATCTGAGATTGCGAATTTCCACAAACGACAGATATCATTGAAGTAGACCAAGCAAGTTATCTGGAATCACCATATAAATAACAAATGGGGGAAGTTCATGAAAAAAAGTTTATTACAATTAATATTATTTAACACCATTGGTACGCGATTTAGCTAGGCAACCCCGCGATTTATCAATCTAAGTATTATCTAACATACAATCTTTGTCATCATTAAATAACAGATGAGGGTATATATTTCTAATACCGGATCTTGTACTAATAGCACCCAATTTATTTATGAAGATTTTGTGATCAAGGCTATCAAACACTTTACTGAAGTCCGTATACACGTCTACCTGTACACAACCTGGATTTGGTTATTCAGGTTTCCCTAAGCTTTCCCTAAGGTATTGACTGAAACAGAGAATGTTAATCTTAGTCAATTGAGTTTTCATGAAACTGTATTGTGTAAAGCCAATTTGTTTGTGAATATTATAGTAGATTGTGTCGTGAAGTATTTACATTTAAATTTTTTTTAATAAATTACAGATTATGGCCTATAATTATCAACAATATTTGATTTAACTTTCTTATGAAATGGACAGATATTGGATATCTTCCAGATGTCAGGATTTTAGAGATAGATTTAGTATTTTTGTTAATGCGCAGCCACGGAGAAAAGAGGGAATACGATCAGGTCCAGAAGTTAACTTAGGTTTGAGCTTTAGTTATACTCTGGGGCTTAGCAAGTAACAGGAATGTTATGTCATGCCACCTGCTAATTTTCCAAGATACTAAAGTAAGACGAATAAATAACGAGAAAAAGTCTAACCGACATACTTTTATAGGTACTCAAATCTTTGACATTACGTATTTTTTAAAATTTACTGTAAGTACCACAAACATACCAAAAACTTACTTAGTTTTACATATGTATAAGACTGTTCGCTTCTATTTATAAGTATGTAAGTGAAAACAATTGTTAAATGAAGAGAAAAATAATGTGCTTTAAAAAGCGCTCGTAAGCTTTTTAAAAGTTATTATTATATTTGAGGAAAATTTAAATAGTAAAAATGAACAAACAAAACATCCATAATTTTATTTTTGAATTTACTTTTGTACAACGTGTCTTATTTTTCGAGATTTTTTTACCTAAAAACACCACAAATTTGATCATTTAAGGCCAGAAATACCTTCATCTAAAATTTTATAGAGGAAGGTATTGACATTTCAAACAAATAATTCATAACTTCTGAAGTATCTTTACATATAACTGACGTAGAGCTGCTCGAATTTGGGTTAATAATTTATACTGCTGTAGATAAAATTTGGTAGATATAAATACGTCAGCCGGTGGTGCAGATACGGAGAGTCATATTACTAAGAAATTCGACGCTACTACATGTCTTTGAAGCAAAGTCTCAAAAAGATCGTAAAATGTTCTACGTCAATGATTTTTTCAACATTCCACTAATGCATGAAACAAATCCTGTAAACTTATTTGTGATATTATCAGCTAGAGTTATTAATAGAAGTGCTTAATAAAGCGTCGGCTTCCTTGAAAAAACTTGAGTCCGATTTTCGGCCATTTTGAGTTTTTTACGAACGTAATTGAATATGTTCGTGCCGACATACAACTTCGAATTCTACACGAATTAAAACGAGTCCATGGTGATAATATTAGGAACTACTATGTCTCATATTTGGACAAATAAATCAATTAAAATCTTCTAAGTGCTGTAATAATACAAAAATATTTAAATTGTAGTGCTACAAGTGCTATTTTATGAAAATTTCATAAGACAGGGACGTAAAATAATGATGGTAGCAGTTTTTTGCCTTTTTTAAAAAACGACGAAAAGTAAATTGAAAATGTAGTATCTCTAAAGCTGTTTCTCCAATAAAATGAAAGATATCGATTTTTAAATAAGATGTAATATTTGGCTTAACAACAAGTATTATAAAAGGTAAAAATTAATTGGCATTTTAAACTAAATTCAGATGTCTGGCGTGTTCTCGAATTATTATTATTATTATTTGGTTCGTCATGCCGTTTCATTATTAATTTTAAGTAAATATATGTATATTATAGTATTAATTGATTACATACAAACAATTAGCCCCATCTATTATCAATTTCTTAATTTAAAATATCGCGGCAAACAAAAAAGGTGTGAGGTTGGACCGCAGACCTGGTGCGCGAGTGAAATAGGACAATACCAAAAATTACCCCGCGAGTGAAACAATTCTCCGCGCCGTTCTAAAAAAACCGCTTATTCTATTGCCTGGGGCAAGCATCGAGTTAAGGGTAAGTGTCTTACCTCAGCACCTACGCCATTTTTTTTTTGTGTTCATTATTAAATTATTTTATCTTATACGCAATGCAGTTCACTAACGCAACATTTTTTTGGTTCTTCGAGCCATGGATAGTCAGTCAGTTTTGCTTTGAAAAGTGAGGCTAATTGTTTATTAATTATCTTTATTACCTAAATAATAATTAATTTTCTGTTAACATTGGGTGATAAAACGCATATTTTCGTATTAATTTAAACGCCAAATATTCTCTTTCGCTAAACGGCCAAGATAGTACGTATGTTTTTTGCGCTCTTTTTAAAGTAGAAAGAACTTTTTTGTGGTTTCTTATCGCGGCCTGTACTTGCCATTTATTGAAAGTTTTCGATAAATTATATCTGTGCATTTCATAAACTGTATTTTGTTTTTACTGCTATCTAGATACATATATTTAATATTATGGCTGCTAATAATATTAAAAAGGCTAAGGCTTTTCGAGATATTCCTCGAAACCGTCTGATTGAAATCTTAGACATTGGAAATGATGCCGTTACTGACGCTTCACGTCATACACAGTTCGCATTAAGGGGGGCGTTTTTATGTGCATTTTTCAACGAATTTATAGGTGTTTCTTGTCGCAGTTAAAGAAAAATCTAAGCAAGTTAGAAAAAATATCTCTTCACTGTGCCAATCATACAAGTTTTCTCCAGGGTGTGACATATTTTATAGGCTGGTAAGTCATTAGGAAATGGGAAGAAAACCATGTTTTCGCCTCCTATGTTTCATTGTTACGTTTCAGAACTTTATAGGGCAATTATGCACTGAAAAAATCGTATGCGGTATTATAATCACTGTCACAACCGGCAGGATACTTTTTAAAAGACATTAACACTTGAACTGATATAAATTATTGAGTATTTATCACAGTAATTACAACAAGGCTAAAAGGTGCAATTCACGGTCTTTGCATAGGTAAATCTGTTTTCTAGCACGTTTCTTCACCAAAAATTAAAGGACGTGAATTAATTTCAGCATGTTTTAGTTGGGACACTATCGAAAAGATGCCGTTAGTTACGGTCTGTAGGGTATTGGCACTTGAGTATTTTTTTTATCCGTCAGGGTCGGACTAGCTTTTTAATGCTTATTATCAGTAGTAGTAGTACCTAGCAAATCACACACAAATTGTTATACAAAATTCAGAAAGTATCATTATTGATGTTGAACATTATGGAGGAGATAACAGCAAGTACAGCGTCATGCAAATCACAACGAAATAGTAATGTTTTTTCAATTACTATATTAAAAGAAATTTTTTGATAAAACCTCTAACAGGGGTCTAGTACAAGACAAATTAACGAAAAAACTACCTTAAAAATTTATGGAATTTAAACAAATTTTTTTATGGAACTTTTAACAAGGGTCTGTTGGTACACTAATTAACTAAAAAATACAGGGTGTTTAGAAATAACCGAACCAATCTCAAAAATCCCTAAAAATTGGGAAATTAGGTTTTTGATTAAACTTTTAACAAGGATCTGTTAGAACACTAATTAACGAAAAAATACAGGGTGTTTCGAAAAACCGAACCAATCTCTAAAATCCCTAAAAATTAAGAAATTTGACCAACATTTTTTATTAAACTTTTAACAAGTGTCTGTTAGAACACTAATTAACGAAAAAATACAGGGTGTTTAGAAAGAACCGAACGAATCTCTAAAATCCCTAAAAATTACGAAATTTGACCAAGGTTTTTGATTAAACTTTTAACAAGGATCTGTTAGAATACTAATTAACGAAAAAATACAGGGTGTTTAGAAAAACCGAATCAATCTCTATAATCCCTGAAAATTACGAAATTTGACCAACATTTTTGATTAAACTTGTAACAAGGGTCTGTTAGACCACTAATTAACGAAAAAATACAGGGTGTTTAGAAAGAACCGAACCAATCTCTAAAATTCCTAAAAAATACGAAATTTGAGCAACATTTTTGAGTAAACTTTTAACAAGGATCTATTAGAACACTAATTAACGAAAAAATACAGAGTGTTTAGAAAAACCGAACCAAACTCTAAAATCCCTAAAAATTACAAAATTTGACCAACATTTTTTATTAAACTTTTAACAAGGGTCTGTTAGAACACTAATTAACGAAAAAATACAGGGTGTTTAGAAAAACCGAACCAATCTCTAAAATCCCTGAAAATTACGAAATTTGACCAACATTTTTGATTAAACTTTTAACAAGGGTCTGTTAGACCACTAATTAACGAAAAAATACAGGGTGTTTAGAAAGAACCGAACCAATCTCTAAAATTCCTAAAAAATACGAAATTTGAGCAACATTTTTGAGTAAACATTTAACAAGGATCTATTAGAACACTAATTAACGAAAAAATACAGAGTGTTTAGAAAAACCGAACCAAACTCTAAAACCCCTAAAAATTACAAAATTTGACCAACATTTTTTATTAAACTTTTAACAAGGGTCTGTTAGAACACTAATTAACGAAAAAATACAGGGTGTTTAGAAATAACCGAACCAATATTTAAAATCCCTCAATTATGAAATTTAATTAAACTTTTTGATGAAACTTATAACAAGGATCTGTTAGAACATTAATTTACGAAAAAATACAGAGTGTTTAAAAACCCAAATCAATTTCTAAAAACCCTCAAAATTTATTAACCAAAATTATTGATGAAATTTTTGAGAAGGGTCTTTTAGAACACTAATTAACGAAAAAATACAGGGTGTTTAGAAGAAACCGAACCAATCTCTAAAATCCCACAAAAATTATGAAATTTAACCGAAATTTTTGATGAAATTTTTGACAAGGGTCTGTTAGAACACTAATTAACGAAAAAATACAGGGTGTTTAGAGAAAACCGAACCAATTTCTAAAATCCATAAAAATTACGAAATTTGATGGGGATTTTTGATTAAACTTTTAACAAGGGTCTGTTAGAACACTAATTAAGGAAAAAATATAGGGTGTTTAGAAAAACAAAACCAATATCTAAAATTCCTCAGTTTATGGAATTTAAACAATTTTTTTTAAAACTTAACAAAGATCTAGTAGAACACTAACGAAAAAAGTACAGATTGTTTGAAAAATCAAACGAATTTCTAAAAATTCTTAAATGTCACGAATTAAAAAAAATGTTTGTCAAATTTCAGCATCAAATGAAGATAACCCGATTCAACATTTGCAATACAGGGTGTTAAAGTAACCAAACATGAAAAAACCACAAAATTGACAGAATTTTACATCTTTTTAAAATGAAATGCCAGCTACTTTTAAAAATTATTGTCAATAAAAGTCAGCCAAGGTCGGGCAGCAACCTTGCTGTACCTTTCTAGTTAATATTATTTGATGAAAAATTGACGTAACTGAGCTTAATGTAATATAGGAATGTACGTTACTATTAGGACTAAAAATTAATCATTTATTTCATATTTTAAATTACACAGTATAATAAAGCTCTAAGCTAAAGCATGAAGTACATTATTTCCATCACTGTTGCCGTCTCGATGAGTTGTTGGCTCCAGAAACTGAATAGAGATCTTCGGTTTAGGGAGCGATTCATATTTATGGCTCGATACGCAGTGGATCGCGTCAATGTTATAATTAGGTGCGCCCGATGGATTTTAAAATTAAGTTAAATTTATTCAATAGTAATAATGGCATTTTATTTTTATGTTGGCAATTTTAAAGCAAACTAATTTCTGGCGGTTTGTTTACTATAATATCAGAATTTTAAAAAAGTAATTGAATATTAAATTTGCGCTAATTGTAACGGTACGAGTTTACCTATATGTATTGGATATTTTTTATACGTATGCATACCATATTTTTTTTTACAAACCTTCATGTAAATGAAATGAAAAAGACCAGTAGCGTACACACTTCATTCTTTTATAAAAAAAATATTGCGCTTTGTATGAAGCAGAAATCATATGATATTTAATAAGGAAACAAAGAATTTTCAATAAAATTGTGTATGAACACTAAGTAATTTTCACCTTACATTTTAGTGGTAACATTAAATCGATTAGCAACTGAACATTCAGGCAGCTAAATCAGAAATTTTATCATCACGTATCGTTGTTATTTGTCACATTACCTTCTTATAATAGTAACAATTTAGCTCTAGTTATAGAACGACTTGGAACAATTATAAATTAATAGATTACGTTATTATTATGTTTTATCATTTTTTCCTATTCTGTCCATGAAAATCTTGAAAAAATAGGCAAATACTGTAAAAGTCAGTGCAACCTTATAAATATTTATCTAATTTAAAAGTCCCAAACGTTTTTTTTTTACTGTTTTATTTCAATGTTACTTTATGACAATGAAGAATGTTTCGTACATAAATAAATGTCAAATAATGTGATGGTAATCGAATAACTATCTATATGAAAATCTATTAAAATAATTTCTTTTTTCAGGCGCACACTTATTAGCAATCTTGCGACTGCTTTGACCATCTAGTGCGTGTACATTTGATACACGACACATTTATATCTGTATTGACTATTGACCTTCGGGACCACAGTATATGGAGTCTACCTATGCTGTGTTCGGGACCGGATTACCTAAATCACGATACTGAATAGGTTGTTACGCGCCGCAAATTCTTGTGATTTATAGAGTATCTCAAACAATTCGTAGTGAACTTATTTTATTTAATAATGTCCAGACATCGTTAGTCTGCGGATGGGTTTTTTACTGCATACGATAGGTTCCATGGGGACCATTTTCCAATGAAAAGAGGTAAACACAATATAATAATAAATTCCAAAACATAGTTTACGACTCAGATTTTTCTCCTGTAAAAAGGTAAATTTTCAGCAAATATTTGTATAAGAACTTTCTTACAGAAATAATGCTTTATGCTTTAGAGAAACACATAAATATGGTGATATTTCTGCAGATCAGAGTTATAAACTAATAATACAAATACAAATCTGTCGTTCCTTCTCTAACTATAAAAATTATAGGTGAGTTAGCAAAATAGAAATCCGTATCATTTCTTTATAAGAAACTGTATATATATTATTACGCATGAGAATTAAAATGAAAACAAATAACCTTTGAATAAAACGTGTATGTATTAAGACAAAAAAAATCATTTGGTAGCTCTAGAAATATTCTGGATTACATAATAGCAATGGAGGATGCTTTTCTTGACATGTTTAACAATTTGTGAAAAGTCATTTGGCTAACAATTAAAAAGTGAATTTTTAAAAATATTATATCACCACCCATGTACTAACTTTCCTTTCGACTATTTCATTTCACTATATACAAGAGTATGTATTTATTTTACATTAAAATCATAAATATATACATAATATGTAATAAAACATGAAACGCTGTTGCAAAACTTAATCTTAAAAATTTATAAAAAGAAAATATATTACAAAGTTGCTGGTAGTTAGGTTACTATGTCTTACTGTATTAATATATGTTTAAGAAGTTCTATGTTATTTTTTGGAAAAATTACGCCAACAAATTTTTACAAACTTGATACACATATGTAATTATTCCAACGAAATAAAATTATTTAACCAATTTTAATGGGTAGGTATCCAGTTTCTTTAATAAAGTCATATTACGGAAAATAGTTACAAAAAGTCATTTGTTTTTTAATTTCATTGATATTAATATCGATCCTTGTCAACGCCAGAAACAGAATTCATGACTGGGTCACCTCGTATAAACCAGTCCTCGGACTGTTTGGCGGTTGCGCTTTGACCTGGCTTTTTCAAAGACGTCGCGCTGAAATAATTCTGTAAATTTCGGTACGGTGTACGACTCAGTGCTTCACTACCTATCGTATAACTTTTTCAGTTGTATTTGATAGATATACAAATACTCGTATATACGTAATATTAGGAAAATTTTTAATTTACTTCAGGTATCATTATTGTATTAAACGATTTTCCATGTCTTTACTGTAGCCGTACTTTATAAATTTCTTTTGGCTAAATATTTTACTACAAATAAAGTTAAATATATACCTATATATTAAAAGATGAAAACCAACAAAACTATTGCAAGTATTTTATCTAACCGCTTTTCGACATACAGGATCTACCTCTCAGTTATTAAATAAATCGACATTCTTAGTAATAGTATAGATAATTATCGGAAAAATAATATATCTAAAAATTTGTTTCAATAATGTGTTACTTTTTCCTGGAACAAAAATTTATTGTATATTATTTATCCCAACAAACCTTATAGAAACATCCTGGTATGTTATGACTATATTCTGTGCAGATACTGATATTGTTTTGTTGTTTCTGTACTTTAGGCCGATTTTCCTTAATACGTCTCTGATCCTACGGATAAAACGTTAGGCGAATCTACCGAGTAAAGAAATCTGCAACACCGATCTTCTACGCGAAAATGTATCTAGCTCTAGTTCGGCTTTACGCTAATTGGAACCGCCACATCCTGAGTGGATTGTCTTTGGGCGATTTTCGACGACTAAAACGCGGCCCTTAAGATATAAAAATCTTGAAAATATTTATGACGACTTTAACACGCAACATTCTAATTTAATATCGCTTTTGTCAGTATCAGAACCCGAGGCATTAGAAGCCGAGGAAAATGTCCGTAAACAAGTCGATGAAATATATTATACTATAAAAACCATTCATTTCAACATATTTGAGGAAACAAATAAAACAGATAATTCAAGTACACTAGGTACAGGGAAGCAGAATAATGTAAAACTGCCTAAATTAAATTTACATATCTTTGATGGTAGTTATAAAAATTGGAGACCTTTCATTGATTTATATAATTCTTTAATTCACTCAAATAATTCGCTTACTAATGTTGAAAAATTTCAGTATTTAATTTCTTCCTTGTCTCCAGAACCTCTTAAATCTATTAAAAGTCTTCCAATTACCAAAGATAACTATGAAATAGCGTACAACAAATTAATTAAACGATACACAAATAAACGTTTTTTGACTAGTTCATGTTGGTCAGAAATTATAGATTTACCTAAATGTAATAATGATTCCGCTGAAGCATTAAGACATTTACTTAATGTCATCTCTGAAAATTTAGAATCTCTCCAAATCCTAGGTCTTCCTGTTGACCAGTGGGACTTTGTTTTGTTTCATATAGTTTTACAAAAACTGCATCCAAATACTATCGAGCGCTTTGAGTTAAAATATTGTACTTCGGACATACCGTCTTATAAAGTTCTTACTGAATTTTTAGAAAATCAGTGTACCGCGTTTGAAGCCATTGATTTATCAGTAAATAAATCTCAATTCAAGCCAAACAGAGGTTATAAGAAAAATTATTCTCAGTGTAAAGAGACCAATCAGCGTTATAGTTTAGTGGCTAATGTTAATAATACTCATAAAATTTGTTGTCCACTGTGTAAAAGAAATCATTTAATAGTGAAATGTCCTACATTTATTGAAAAATCTCCACGTGATCGTTATACGCTTGTCAAAAACCATAACTTATGCGTCAATTGTCTAAGTAATATACATGTATTAAAAAATTGTCAATCAAATTCAACGTGCAAGAGTTGCAATAGTAGACATCATTCGATGTTACATTTTAACGCACCCCTTTCAACGCCTGCCACACCGGTGGCAGATATTAACAATGAGCCGCAAACTGCAGTAGAGATAAATGCACCTAGTTCTTCAGTTAATGTATTAACAAATTCTCTTTCGATTAATGCGAATAATTATGTTTTATTAGCTACCGCTTTAATAGAAATTGCTGATATTTACGGAGTGTACCATACCGCGCGAGCTTTAATAGACTGTGCTAGCCAAGCTAGTTTTATAACGCAATCTTGCTTTTCTAAATTAGGATTGTTTAAAAATAAATTATCTACGACTATAAACTGTTTAGGTGAATTATCCGCAGGATCTTCTTATATAACTTCGAGTAATATACGTCCAGTGGGACTAGTAGAACCCGCGCATGAAATAGATTTAGTCGTTGTTCAAAAAATATGTGAAACCATGCCGAGTTATAATTTTTCTTCCACTAATTGGAAACATATACGTAATATTAAACTGGCGGATTCAAATTTTAATAACCCAGGAAAAATTGATATACTTCTGGGTGCCGACGTATTTTCACAAATAATACTCGATGGAAAATTAGCAGGAAAAGCGAATGAACCAGTAGCCATTAACACAATTTTTGGTTATATTTTATTAGGTAAAACTAATTGCAATAACGATCCGCGATTGATAAAATCATTTTGTATTCAAACAGACGCACATTTAGATCATACACTACGAAAATTTTGGGAAATTGAAGAAATTCCTACAGTAACGGACATCCAAAGTTCCACATACGAGGAACAACATTTTTTGTCAAACCATTCGCGTAACAACTCGGGTAGATATATTGTGTCGTTACCTTTCAAATCAGATTTTGATAAATGGGCTTTTCCTGAATCAAAAGATATTGCATTACGCCGATTTGTAAGTCTTGAAAAACGATTAATATCTGATAAAGAGTTATACCGGGTGTTCCCTCTAAGACTTTCAGTGCGAATATCTCAGAAACCATCATAGCCAGTGCGACGAAATTTGGTATACAGACACTAGATGGCGCGTAGAATCTGATGATAACATCAATTTTTATACAGGGTGTTCCATTTTCCAAGAAATCGATTTAATTTTGATTTTTTGGTTGTCAGCCCTGCTAAAACTTATTTTTAAATTGAAATATACTTAATTATGAACACATTCTGATAAATAAACATTCAAAAATTTCAAAATTTAACATAAAAAAACGCCTCCAAAAAGTACCCAAATTTCATTGTTTTGTAATGTAAAATGTGTATAGCCTTGAGCCAGACTTACACAGAAGAAACTAACATCGGTGAACGTCAAAACTATGAATTGTCATTGAATTGTCAAATATTAATGGCATGAAGTATTTTATTTTACATAAATAACGCTAAATAATGTATTTAATGCAATTTACGTATGCACAATGGTGTTATTGAGACTTGTCGATAAAAATTTAGACTTGAGTTGAGGCTTTTGGAGCATTGTGGTCGCCGTGCCGGCGCAGTCTACCGCTACAGCTAGAGTTACAGCGTGAAAATTGTGTAAAATATCTGTGAAAATTTTTAAATTATTCCATTATAATGTAATAAAACTTCAGTAAATTGTTTTTTTTATGTTACTACAGTGTACAATAATAATTAGGTACACGTATTTTTTATGACAAAATAATTTACAAAATTGTGTAAGTACTTAAAGAATATCCCTGTTTTCCAACTGCTGTAATAATTATTGATTACTTATTTAGCAACAAATAAATTCAAACAAAACCATTTATAAGACTTTTAATTATAATGTGAACGTGTTTGTCGTTGAAAGTCAGATCTGAACCTACCCTAGCCCCACAAAAGAAAATATTACGAAAGCATAACCTAGAAATGATTGATTCTTGTATCCACATATTTCAGCACTTTACTTATGTACTTATGTTTAAGAAGAACTCTACATCTGTAAAATAGTAAACAATGAACTACAATTTCTGTATTTCATGATACAGAACTGAAATAAAGCAACTGGTTTTTGCTAGGAAGAATCACCTGCAAATGTACTATACCCAGTAGGTAGGTACCTATCAAATAGTCGTTTAAAGCTAGATAATAATTTGTAATTCTTGTTGTAATTGTTTTTATCTTTCAGTTATGTGTGTGCAGTGCCACAAATTACATTAAAACAGACACCAGAAAGAATAAGCGAAAAATATTACGAACATTTTCTTGGAAATAATTCTAAACATGGATAATATTATAAACAAGTCTGTAACTCACATTCTTTGAAGAGTATTCTATAAGACATTAAATTCAGTTGTCTGTCGTGGGTTTTAAAATTTCTAAACGAATAAAATTAAGAAAAATAAACTAATTTCATAATTCTATGTACAGTATGAAAACATCTTGTTAGAATATCTTTAAAATGTTGAAAGCTAACTGTTGTTACAACATATACACAACATAACATAATAAGGTAGGTATTGAACGATGAAACGGCAAGATTTGTTTCTAATCGTACATGCATGTACATTCCTCAGATTGAACGTTGTTCTGTAAATGAAATTAGAATACAGAATAAGTGTTTAATATAAAATCAGATGTAATAATGTAAATTTATTTTATTGTTAATTAATCAAGAATTCATTTAAAGCTAGACAGTAATTTGTAATTATTGTTTTTATCTTTCAGGTATGTGTGTAGTGCCACAAATTACATTGAAACAAAACGATTTTTAAAATAGGACACCAAACAGAATGAAGGAAAAATATCGCAGATATTTTGTTAGAATTAATTTTATACATGGAATGATGGATAATATAAAGAAGTCCCCTAACTCACATTGGACACTATTTTACAAAAGAAAATTTTCAAAAAAGATTAAAGGAGTGATTTTTTATATTTTATTATATGATTCAGTTGTAACCAGCATAATTTTAATTAAAAAGTAATACGTACCTACATTGTGGCTTATTTTTTAATTAGTAACTAAATTGAATAACTTGATCCTTCATCTTTAAGTATTAATTAATTTTATATTATTTCTGAAACATATTTCTGTTTAATAATTTGAGTAGAATAAAAAACAACAAATACAGACTTTAATTTATTAACAATAAAATAAAATTACATTAAGTATCTACATTATTACATCTGATTTTATATTAAACACTTATTCTGTATTCTAATTTCATTTACAGAGCAACGTTCAATCTGAGGAATGTACATGCATGTACGATTAGAAACAAATCTTGCCATTTCATCGTTCAATACCTAACCTTATTACATTATGTTGTGTATATGTTGTAACAACAGTTAGCTTTCAACATTTTAAAGATATTCTAACAAGATGTTTTCATACTGTACACATAATTATGAAATTAGTTTATTTTTCTTAATTTTATTCGTTTAGAAATTTTAAAACCCACGACAGACAACTGAATTTAATGTCTTATAGAATACTCTTCAAAGAATGTGAGTTACAGACTTGTTTATAATATTATCCATGTTTAGAATTATTTCCAAGAAAATGTCCGTAATATTTTTCGCTTATTCTTTCTGGTGTCTGTTTTAATGTAATTTGTGGCACTGCACACACATAACTGAAAGATAAAAACAATTACAACAAGAATTACAAATTATTATCTAGCTTTAAACGACTATTTGATAGGTACCTACCTACTGGGTATAGTACATTTGCAGGTGATTCTTCCTAGCAAAAACCAGTTGCTTTATTTCAGTTCTGTATCATGAAATACAGAAATAGTAGTTCATTGTTTACTATTTTACAGATGTAGAGTTCTTCTTAAACATAAGTACATAAGTACAGTGCTGAAATATGTGGATACAAGAATCAATCATTTCTAGGTTATGCTTTCGTAATATTTTCTTTTGTGGGGCTAGGGTAGGTTCAGATCTGACTTTCAACGACAAACACGTTCACATTATAATTAAAAGTTTTAGAAATGGTTTTGTTTGAATTTATTTGTTGCTAAATAAGTAATCAATAATTATTACAGCAGTTGGAAAACAGGGATATTCTTTAAGTACTTACACAATTTTGTAAATTATTTTGTCATAAAAAATACGTGTACCTAATTATTATTGTACACTGTAGTAACATAAAAAAAACAATTTACTGAAGTTTTATTACATTATAATGGAATAATTTAAAAATTTTCACAGATATTTTACACAATCTTCACGCTGTAACTCTAGTTGTAGCGGTAGACTGCGCCGGCACGGCGACCACAATGCTCCAAAAGCCTCAACTCAAGTCTAAATTTTTATCGACAAGTCTCAATAACACCATTGTGCACACGTAAATTGCATTAAATCCATTATTTAGCGTTTTTATGTAAAATAAAATACTTCATGCCATTAATATTTGACAATTCAATGACAATTCATAGTTTTGACGTTCACCGATGTTAGTTTCTTCTGTGTAAGTCTGGCTCAAGGCTATACACATTTTACATGACAAAACAATGAAATTTGGGTACTTTTTGGAGGCGTTTTTTTATGTTAAATTTTGAAATTTTTGAATGTTTATTTATCAGAATGTGTTCATAATTAAGTATATTTTAATTTAAACATAAGTTTTAGCAGGGCTGACAACCAAAAAATCAAAATTAAATCGATTTCTTGGAAAATGGAACACCCTGTATAAAAATTGATGTTATCATCAGATTCTACGCGCCATCTAGTGTCTGTATACCAAATTTCGTCGCACTGGCTATGATGGTTTCTGAGATATTCGCACTGAAAGTCTTAGAGGGAACACCCGGTATTTACAATACTCGGAATTTATGAGAGAATATTTTGAATTAGGTCATATGTCATTAATAGATTCTTCGCAAAATATCGATAATTATTTCTATATTCCGCATCATTGCATTGTAAAACCTTCTAGTACAACCACTAAATTAAGAGTGGTATTTGATGCATCTGCATCTGGACCGCCTTCTAATTTATCATTAAATGAAACGCTTTGTATTGGACCTAAGCTTCAAAAAGATATCGCTGTAATTTTATTGAATTTTCGCATTCACGCGTTTGCTATAATATCAGACATTAAACAAATGTATCGACAAATATTAATCGCACCCTGTCATAGAAATTATCAACGCATTTTTTGGCGATTTAAACCGAACGATCCAATTTCAACATATGAATTAAATACAGTAACTTACGGTGTAAATTGTGCTCCATTTTTAGCTCTTCGAACTATTCAGCAGTTAGCCCATGATGAAGGAAATAATTTTCCCAATGCAGCTCGTGTTTTACTTTCAGATATCTATGTCGATGAGACGATGCAAGAAATCTCGTACAAGAATTAACTCAATTATTTCATAGTGGGGGATTTGAGTTGCGCAAATGGGCATCCAATGAACCTTTAGTTTTATCAAATCTAGCTGAATCGCATTGTTTTCAAAATTCGCGCAATTTTGACTCAACTCAAGAAATTTTAAAAGTATTAGGTTTCATGTGGAACCCGCATAATGACAGCTTTACTTACAAAGTTGAAGTATTGGATAGACCTGCAACAAAACGGACCATTTTGTCAGAGCTTGCTAGAATCTTTGACCCTTTAGGTTATTTAGCGCCCCTAACGTTTTTGGCAAAACACCTTATACAACATTTATGGGTACTAGGGTTAGGTTGGGACGACTATCCGTCAAAAGACGTTCAAAATCTGTGGTCACGCTATAAAACCGATTTACATGTTCTTTCAAAATTAAATATTCCGCGCCGCTTATCTTTTGACACTTATAACATTTGTGATATACACGCTTTTTGTGATAGTTCAGAACGCGGTTATGCATCAGTATTGTATTTTTGTTTTACTTATCCTAATCATACAAAAATGACGCGCCTTATTTATGCCAAATCTAAAGTAGCTCCGGTAAAAAAAATTTCGCTTCCTAGACTTGAATTATGCGCCGCCGTATTATTGAGTGATATATTAGATTTTATAATAAAAGCATATGAAACAAAAATTTCATTTAATAATGTATTTGCGTGGTCCGACTCTACCATAGTGCTTCATTGGATAAAAAATTCGCCGTACCGCTGGAAATCATTTGTAGCCAATCGGGTTAGCAAAATTCAAACTAAAATGTCTCCGAATTGTTGGCGTTACGTTCCATCTCAGGAAAACCCTGCAGATTGTGCAAGTCGCGGTTTATTACCGTCTGATTTATTATGTCATCAATTATGGTGGTCAGGCCCACCATGGCTTAAATTAAATGAAAATTTTTGGCCTAAGAATAAATTTGATGAATTTAATGTTGAACCTAATTTAATTGAAGAACGAAATATAACGCTGTTAAATACTCTCACCCTAGAACCTTTCACAGAACTTTTAAATAGATTCTCTTCATTTCATAAAATACAACGCATAACTGCATATTGCATTCGTTTCGCACATAATTTGAAAAATCCGCATAATAAAAAAACTAACGCTTTTTCTTCATTGGATCTGCACGAAGCACTTTTAGTTTTGATAAAATGTGTACAACAAATAGTTTTTAAGACAGAAATCGCTTTACTTACAAATAATAAACCGCTGCCCAAATCTTTCAGAAAATTAAACCCATTTATTGACCTTAATAACGGACTGCTCAGGGTGGGCGGACGTCTTACACATGCTAATATACCGTACGACAAAAAATTTCCCATATTGTTACCCAGACAGCATCGCATTACAGAGCTTCTCATCGAAAAATATCACCATGAATATTTACATACTGGCTTACAAAATCTGTATTATTTAATATCACAAAATTTTTGGATTTTATCCGCAAAAAGAGCAATACGTCATACATTAGCAAAATGTTTAAAATGTTTTCGCGCATCTCCTTCATTTATACAGCCTAAAATGGGAAACTTGCCTCCTTTTAGGATTAATCAGTTGAAAGCGTTCTCTTGTGTAGGTGTTGATTTTGCCGGGCCTATCTTTACTACTGCCATAAAAATGCGTGGTGCAAAATCGGTAAAGTCATATATATGTCTTTTTGTATGCTGCGCTACAAAGGCTATTCATTTAGAGCTTGTCTCAAATTTATCTAGTGATGCATTTGTAGCAGCCTTGCGAAGATTTATCGCACGCCGCGGTCGATGCTCACAAATTATCTCCGATAGAGGTAGCAACTTTCTTGGTGCATCCAGAGAATTATTTGATTTAATGAAAAACGCGTCAGAAACAGAAAAAATAACATGGAAATTTAATCCTCCCTCAGCTCCACATATGGGTGGACTTTGGGAAAGTAATATAAAATCTGTTAAGACACACATAGTACGGGTAATTGGTGATCAAATTTTAACTTTTGAAGAAACATATACGTTACTTACGCAAATAGAAGCTATTATGAATTCGCGACCATTAACTCCGTTAAGCTCGGATCCAACAGATCTTACAGTTTTGAGTCCAGGTCATTTTTTAACTTTAGAGCCACTTTCCTGTTTACCAGATCAGGATTTTCCCCATTTATCTCTTAATAGATTATCTAGATGGCAGTTGATACAGAAAATGCAGTGTGACTTTTGGAAACGGTGGCATTTAGAATACTTGCATACGTTACAGCAACGCAATAAATGGCATTTAAACGCTACAGATATCGCTTTAGACTCTCTAGTTTTGATAAAGGAAGAAAATTCTCCTTCGCTCCATTGGCGGCTTGGCCGTGTAGTAGAGAAACATCCGGGCGCTGATGGAATTTGTAGAGTTGTAACATTACGCACAACACGCGGTCTCCTTAAGAGACCTGTGACGAAAATTGCTGTTTTACCAATTTACAACTAAAAATACTTTATGTATTTTTGGTGGGCGGTATGGTTCGTCATGCCGTTTCATTATTAATTTTAAGTAAATATATGTATATTATAGTATTAATTGATTATATACAAACAATTAGCCCCATCTATTATCAATTTCTTAATTTAAAATATCGCGGCAAACAAAAAAGGTGTGAGGTTGGACCGCAGACCTGGTGCGCGAGTGAAATAGGACAATACCAAAAATTACCCCGCGAGTGAAACAATTCTCCGCGCCGTTCTAAAAAAACCGCTTATTCTATTGCCTGGGGCAAGCATCGAGTTAAGGGTAAGTGTCTTACCTCAGCACCTACGCCATTTTTTTTTTGTGTTCATTATTAAATTATTTTATCTTATACGCAATACAGTTCACTAACGCAACATTATTAGCAATACGATTATAAATACAATATATTAATAGACATAATTGACATAGTTATTTTTTTAGGTAGCAATGTTGGTATGGTATATATGAACTTAAGCAGCACTGACATAGTTCCGAAGAGATGAAACATTTCTACGTTAATAATTTTTTCAATATTTCGTTAATGTATTGAAAATATTTATACACATTTTTCTATGAAACGAATAGCTAGAATTCTGATTAGATGAAATGAAGTAAGCTAAAATTACGGGAAATATTTCTGATAAACTTCAGCAGATGATAGCTGGGTCAATGTCAAATATGTTTTCTTATATATGCTAGGGGAATCAAATATAAACGGTAATTTTGTAAAATAACTTTATTGATCAATGGTATACACAAACTAAACATTTAACATTTTTCATTGTAGTCACCTCCGTGCTCTACACACTTTTGCCATCGATTTGGAAGCTTGAATATTACTTCTTCATAAAAAGTTTGAAGGCGGGTTGTCAACCAATTGCGCACATACTTCTCTACTTCTTCGTTGCTTTCAAAACTTTTGCCTCCAAGCGATTCTTTCAAGGGCGCAAATAAAAAATAATCACAGGGTGACAAGTCCTCCTCCCTCCTATAAGGAGGATGCTCGAGGGTTTCCTAGCGCATTTCTTCCAATATATCCCTTGTCAAAACTGCGGTGCGTGGCCTGGCGTTGTCATGAAGGACGATGACGTCTCGAATGGGCATACTCCGTCGTTTTCTTCGATACGCGATTTTTGTCGACTGTAACAACTCAGAATAGTTGTTACCGCATTCACTATTCGTTGATTGTGGAGAAAATCAATGTATAAAACTCCCCTCGAGTCAAGGAAAACAGTTGCAAGCACTTTTCCGCCTGAGGGACGGGTTTTGGCTTTGACTGAGCAGCCTTCATCCTTTCTTCGTCACTCCTTACTCGCCATTTTTGATTCGGGAGTGTAATGATGGATCCACATCTCATCACAAGTGACAATACGCCTCAAAAAAATCTCCCCTTCTTGTCGAAATCGATTCAGATGTCTTTCATTGACCTCCCACCTGACCTGTTTTTAATTTTCGGTCAACAACCTTGGAACCCAGCGAGCACTAATTTTTCTAAAGCTGATCAGTGATTATGGATTGAACACTCCCATAGCTGATACCCAATTCTGATGAGACAATAGTTAATCGGCGATCACCTTCAATAAACTCTCGCACAGCACAAATGTTGTCATTTGTGAAACTTGTTCGTGGTCGTCGATCATCACTTTAATTTTCGACACGTTCTTGCCCATCCCTGAATTCTCTGACCCATGTATACACTCGATTCTGAGATAGTGTAGCATCCCCAAACTGTGCCTTCAAACGAGTGAAATTTCCGATGGTTTAACGCCTTCATTGGTTAAAAACTTTATGATGATGCGTTGTGCAACAGACGACCTGGCACTCAGTCATGGCTGTACTGTGAACAGAACCGAGCACAGCTGCTACCCAAACCGGTTTCCCCCCTCCTTATAAACCAAATAACACTCGATCATCGAATCCTCTAGATCGGAATTACGTGCTAAGCTAAATAGTAAAATTACCATTTATATTTGATTCACCCTCGTATAACAATAATTGTTATTTGTGTCATTTTGTTTGTTCATTTGACACTTAGCGTTAAAGTGGTAAATAAAAAATGCATATATTTACAACTAAAGAGTATGCAGACGTTGTATTTGTATTCCAATGAGAACGCCAGGTAAGTAGTCCGAGAATACCAACAAAGACCCAAATAGACATCAACCGGTCCACACAGTCAGAAGAAGGCCATTTGTCCTACCGAACTGATTGTACAAATTAAAAAAAAAGAGTATAAGAGATGTTGTCATTGATAACCCCTCAGTGTTTGGCGTGTAGCAAGTAATCTTTTTTTATCACCGAATCATGTATGGCGTGTATTGAATAAAGAAATATGTCGTCCGATTAATTGCCAAAATATACCTACAAGTGTTACATGTTGAAGATGCTCCTTAACAACATACACAAAATGATAAATTAATTTCGTTTCTCACGTGGTCTGATGAAGCGTGTCTTACGAGGGAGAGAATAATAATCATAATAAACATATCTAGAAGTTATATAGAATTCGCATACAATTACATCAGGACGATTTCAGCAACGTTTCAGTGTCAACGTTTAGGGTAGCATTTTCAACAATAATTTAAATTCAGATATGTATGGAACTTTCTTGGAAACAACCTTTTTTCTTCGTCTTTGATGGAGTAGGGCTGAATATTGATCAAAATATGTGGTACCAATATGATGGTGCATAGAGTGCCTCCCTCTAGTAGCTGTTTGGTTAAATGATCATTTTCCAAATCAATGGATAGGTCAAAAAGGTCCAATAGCATTGCCACTACGTTTCCCAGAACTAAATCCTATAAACTTTTATTTATGGGGATATATGAAGCAGCTTGTCTGCCATGTTGAAATCATTACCCGTCAGGAGTTACTTGAGAGTATTCACGATACAGGTAACCAGATAAGAAATGATCCTAATCTCATCCGTTGATTGACGGAATCTTTAGTTCGCCGATGTGGGACTTACATTCGCGCCGATGGTGAGCAATTTGACATTTTTATAGTTAAAGATTTGTGTATTTGTTTAATAAAGGTTAACTAATATTTAAATTAAATTAAAAATAGTGAAAAAATTTCCAAACATATAGTGAACTTGCAACGCTGAGGTTCTTTATAGTAACGACCCCCTACAACCGTCACTGTAGGATGTCTCATCATTAAGAATTATTGAAGAAATGTGATTGTTTTAAATTGCAACATCTGCAAAGTTTCCACATTCTCATCTTAGCTATCCGATTTTCATTCAATCCTTAAACATTGCGCATAAAGAAGAATACTAGTCCAAAATTGGCTCACTGCAGATTGAGAACTTGAAACAATCATGTCACACGTAAGTTTTACAATAAACTCATCTAAATTATAATTACCTTTCCTGTAAAACAGTGCAGCCATCGAAGGAAACTCAAACAATTCTGTATTCCGGCCATTTAAAATTTTTGCAGTGGGGTTAACTGTTCCGCAGTCCTTTGGTAAATATTTCTGGTTTTTATGAGGTCTTGGTCCCATTATAATTCCTTCTTTATCGATACTGAAAGGTCCAGATGGACAACAAATACTCGTGTTACTAGGCTGATCTTCAAATGTACATACGAATTTCCGCAATCCATTTTTTATGCCAGCAGCAACATGTTTTTCTATACTGTTGAGAAAATTGATCATAGGAGCACATTTGTCTATTGAAACACAATGAGACTCCTCATCGAGAGGGGTCGTACAGGATTGATTAATAAGGTACGTCTCTAAAAATAAAAATTTAATTTTAAAATGAAACATTTAACAAAAAAAAATTTGATATATATATATATGCATTGAAATATAAAATATTTTTGATTTTTCAACTAATGTTCTAATATTTAATGCAAACATCTATACCAGAGGATGTACATAAATTGAGTGTGGGTGAGATATAATATACAATATTGATGTCTTAAATGGTTACTGTTGCTATTCAATGCTGATGCCTTCAAACAGCCTAAGTGAAAGAAAATGACCCGTTATTTCTGTAGATGCTATGAAAGCATGAACTATGTCGTACCTACTAGGTGAAATAGCCTTCGTAATAGTAATAGCAACAGATATAGCAGTATTGATAACAATAGTGATGGTAATGGTAATGGTAATAGTAATAGGAGTAGGAATAGCAATAGCAACAGGAATAGTAATAGTAACAGAAATAGCAATAGTGATACTATTAGTGCTAGCAATAGAGATAGAAATAGTGATAGTATTAACAATAGCAACGGTAACATTTTATTTTAATACCTACTGCCATCAGTTATAAATAAAACTCCAATTTCAAAATCTATTATTAATATATTTAAATAAAAGATCAATGTTACAAACATACCCATGTAAATTAAAAATTGTAACAGAAATATTTTAGTTCACAAAAATGTAAATGATTTAAAATGTTCTTGAAACAACTATAAGTTGGAAATGCAGATAGAGATAGGAAAGAAGAATGGCCATGACAAATATAAAAATGAAATAAATTTAATATGTATTTTGAATAATTATATTTCAAAAATTACGACAATATAAAACTAATGTTTTATTGTGTCCATATTCCGTTTTCGTTGTTTGTATTAATAAACAGTACATTTACATAAATACAAGAAACAATCTCATAAAATCATCATCAATTCTTTATTAAAATAACATGTTTTTGCATATATCAAGGTTTAATCCAGTATTAAGAGAAATATTACCAATTAACTTACCTGCACATCTGAATATAAAACATAACGGAAAAGTTTTGACCAGTAACATTATGTTTATGTAGCTATTCAGTTGATCGATTTCTGTTTTTTCTATAATGGTGCTCCTTTAATTTCAAATATGGTCATGTGTGTTTTCAAGCTGTGTAGATTACTGATTCCTTTCTCTTGAAATTATCGATTCGAGTTGGTCGCTTCGGCCTTGAGATTATGTCTGTTGTCTTTTTGGTTTAAATAAAGGTAGCCATGCACTGCAAAGTTATAACAAGAGTCTGTGGCATTTTTAGGTAATTTCAGAAAGAGATTTGGATGAAGTCGAAAGTAATAAGTATAGGTAATAATAGCATATAAAACGTATTTTACTTGACAACATACTTAAAAAAAATGATTGCAAAATAAGTAATCAGTGTCTTTAGCCTTTAGAGGCAGAGATACATTGTACCATTAAAATCTTAAGTGAAAAGTAGTATTGTATGATGCTTACAACGTTTCAAAGAAGATTCAGCTGATCACACCACCACTAATTTTACTTTATTTGATGATAACATATTTGCAATATTCTCTAACAATGGCAAGAATAATGGGTATATAGACGACTTACGTACAAATGAATAATTCACTATATTTTCATCAAAATATTTAGGAAATTGCAACTGGCAATAATAGAACTGTATGCTACTCTTAATTTTACACTAAATTACAAAAATTGATTGTCTTTAACGCAACAAGCTATTAGAAAATATGTTGGCAATAAAAACAATTGCGTAACGTCAGCCGTGAAGTTGTCTGAATTCTTGCCGCAACTGTATATTTAGTATTGACTAAGACAGCAGCAATAACCAACTTCAAATTTCATAGCCCAGAAAAGGTGAATTAATGGATTAATAACACAATACCTTAGTTTCAAACTGTGTTTCCATTTTCCACCCCACATCCAAACCCAACACAAATTAGTTTCCATGTTAAATAAGTGCCATTATGATTATAAAACTATAAAAAACAACATATACAAATAGAACTGTGAGTGTATCTGTGTTTTAACTAATCGTGTGCGGGAGAGGGGGTGGCATATTATTGTTAAGCAGGCCGCATTTGCGCCCAGGAACGACTTACGTTGGTATGCCTTTACCACCATTCAGTGCAGGAACGAGGGATACCTGGAAAATCTCATTAATCAGGGAGGTAGTCAAATGTCGACCTGTATCAGTCTCTCACATTGACCCAAACTAACATTCTTCCACCCTATCATACTCGCAGAGAGGGTGCCAATACTCTCCACGAATATAACTGATATACGGTCTACAAGCTACGGGGCTTGAACCCACACCGATCTAGCCACATCGATTCAAAAACTGACGCCTTAAACCGCTCTACTACTGACCGACATAGCCAATATGTGCCTTAAGTTCTTAATTATTGTTTTTCATAATTTATTTCATTGAATGTCTGAATAACGATGTGACAATATGATTTATTGCAAAAATGTATAAAGGTAAACAAGCAATCGTTCCACAGTTTTCGGTAGATAGCTGGTTATATACTTGCTTGACAGTACATCATTTGGTGTATGGCTGGCTTTAAGCTAACTAGATGAAAACTTCAAATAATCCATTCTTATCCATATACATAAAAATGACCAACAGCTACTTAATATATGAATAGGAAAGTTTGTTAATAAGTATATACAATTTATAAATATTTTAATTGCAAAATATCATGCATGCTTGACGCGCTGCCTATTCTTGGAATATTAATCATAGGTTTCTTTAACTTACTAGTTTTAATTTCGTGAGAACATGTTATATGCTGCAACAACAAATAATTATCTAAGAAAAAGTGATGTTTATTGTGAATCCAACTTAATAAGAATTTACAAAAAAATTATTTAGACATTTAGTCACGCAATGCTAGAGGCGATCTATTTACATCAGATCAAATATCAACTGTCACTGGTTAATTAGATGTATTGGTAAGCCTGGAGACTGGGAAGTTAAAATAAACATTTGAATGAGTTAACAAGGTAGCAAAAAAGTTCTGGATATAGGCAAACAATGAGGAAGACAGTGGAACTGGCAACTGCTCATTGTAAACTTAGGAAACATATTGGTGGGTATTGTATAAAATATCTTGCGTAGGTTTTGTGTAAGTGTGCTGGTCATTATTATCATTATTATTATTATTAATTCATAAGAAACATTAGTAATTGTTTTCAGTTGCTTTAAAATTGATTTTAAATGTTTTTTGAAGCTTTATATTATACAAAGTAAATCTTAAATAAGGTCAAGTATTTTAAACAGCAGTACAGTTCACTGTGTAGAACACATAATTAATAGTTTTTTTTTACAAAAACATCAGGAATGGAAAAGCCAAATTTTAAATAAATTTCGTGATTTTCAATAAAAAACTAGTTGAGGACCGCTGATCCGGGAGTCATGGTGGATTTGAATTCCAAAGCGATGCCAGTGTTATACTAATGTCTTTGAATAGGCTCTAACAAAGTTAACTAGAATTTTTAGACATGTCAAAGAATGATTGAAATATGTTTATTTATGAAAATATTAATGACCATCTCCTCCCCTTTGCCTATACCTTACCAATAAATTGAAAATATAAACCAGATTCTCTAATCACAATCATAGTTATCCAGAATTTATTATTCGTTATCCATTATCCATTTTTACTACACTCCAACTGATTTATCACAATACGTTATCGTTATCACTGTCACTGATTATCACTACCTACTTGACAAGTATGCTTTTAACATGTCAACCTTTTCACTTTTTGAATAATGCACCATATTTTATTTAATCACATTGTATTTTACAAAACGATTTAAATACGTTTCATACGTTAGTGCCACAACTCTTAAAATAGTTGCGTCAAGTAGTGCACTACTTAAAGAAATCATTAGTTTAGTGTGGTTTCAGAGATGGAAGAGTATTTTATATTAACTTTCAATTTACGTGTATTGAAATTATCAAATCCCTTTCCACAAATATTACATGTTTTGTTTCCACTTGTAACTTGCCACAGCTTATTCCTCTGCGCTGGACCATATTAGTGCACCGGTATCAACATAACCTCTTTGTTGACCTCGACTATCAATCCTAGAGAGTGGGACGTTTCACCTACTGCGCGTGACATCTTTCTGTTACCTGTGCCTACAACACTAGTTTCTTTATTGGATGCGATTGACACTGCATATTTTACTTTACATTCTATTGAAATTGAACGCATACATCAAGCTAGTTATTTTGTTATTCCAGGTTTTGTGTTTATTTTTAAAATCTGTTCACCACTGCAAAACTACGAAGTACGAAATGGTTAGCACTAACACGTTGTTTGATATTTCATATTTAAATCGTGTATGATAATTTTATTTTACTTACTGTTACAGAGAAGTGTTTTTAAATTATAAACAACCGTAAAAATTGAATTTACGTTACACAATTATTTATCTTACAGATGATACGACAACCTCGCCTTCAGTAAATCATATGGTTTATTTTATTAGCTTACGTCAGTGGTCTATCTGGTCAGCGGTCCTCAAAATGTGGGTAAAAATGACTTTCACTGGACTTAACTATATGACGAACTACACCTGCAGTTAAAACATTTGTACTTATTTAAGGTTCACCCTGTATGTTTAGATAGAATGGAAAACGTAATTCACTTATACACTGTGTTACTATGAAATTTACAATATCCAATACATTAAATGTTTTGTTTGAAACTTATTAGCATATGATAATTATGTGTGAACAATTAAATTTCTTTACACAAAGTGGTCACAAAATGGTAGATGTAAGTCTTCTAGATACGGTTTGAAATATATAAACAGGGTGTTCATAAACTAGTGGTTTTAACTTATAGGGTCAAAATAATGTACTTCATATACAGTTCTGTTTTTCTAAGTAGTTAAATATACAGGGCGGCCAAATGAAAACGAAACAGAGCCATTTTCAGGAACTGCGTCAAGATTGTAGAAAAACGCTCAGATCCGTCGATTTTAGATTAAAAAGGGACATTCTTTGCTGGTATTTTTGACTCCGCCACTTTCACCTCCAAGCAAGAGTAACCCACCCAAAATATTAAAATGACATTGGGAGTGGAGTAATATTTATTTTGAAAGCTCTTACAATTTTCTTTACAACAGACTTTAAATTTTATAATTCCGCCCAATACTTAATAAGAATTTTGCTTTTAAAGTTGCAACTCATGTACTAGACAGTTAGTAAATATTATGTTATCTTACACTTTTTTATAATTCAGACAGTGACACATTTTTATTGTAAATAAAGATGGGTGATAATGGGATATATTACAACCAAGAATTATTGCTGTTTTACTACGAAAGGTTTCCAATAAAAACTATAATAAAAATTTCGAAATCTTTAACACCCTGTATCTAGGAAATGATGAACTTTATGATAGGTAGATCTCATATATTTTGATTGTATGATCACCTCTTCCAAGGATGCCAGTAATACCTTGGACATCCTGTATAGCTGCTATGCCAGCTAGTTGTTCGGATAGGTTTTCGTGGTTATTAGAATGAGGATTACTACCTTCTGCGGTTGAATCACATCTGAGATTTAGTCTCAATGTTTCGGTTTCTAGTATAGATGAATGTCAAGGGGTTAAATTGCAGCACAATAACTGAAACTGAAGTAACAAAAAATTCTAAATTTCTTTATCAAAACTGAACACTTTTGTCTAAAAATGCCATCATCAAAGGTTATTCTAAAACTATCAACAAAGAATGAACATTTTTATATAAAACAAATAGGTTACTTATGCATTTCAGCATAGTAAATTCTCAACTTCGTTATTTTAAAATGAAGTATTTTAAATATTTTATTTTTATCGTTTCTAAAGAGTAGGCAGATCGACACTATTAAGTTGCTTAGAGTTCCCCAGCAGTTAGATCCGAGGAGTACACAAGTTGAAGCCTTCAGTAATCTCTTGAATATTGCTTCAAAACAGGAGTTAAAACATCAAGACTTCAACAATCTCAGACACAGTTTAATCTGAAAACATCGTAATTCTCATACTAATAACCATTTAAGCCTATCACAATATTTCATTTATATAAGAAGGAGGTGATTGCATAATAAAATATTAAAATAAAATAAATAAATAATTTATTCAAATACAAATATTATATACTGTGGAAATAATACTTAAAACTGCAATTAATATCATGATTTCGTTTAAGGAAAAATCCTTATAGTATCTTATATAAAAAACAGGTAGTGAAGTATTTATAATTACAGATAATTATGTATTTCTACTTTATTGTTGAAAATACTGCAATAATAAATTGAGACTTAAGAATTATACCTAAATTGATATTTTAATAAATAAATAGTAAACTCTTTCTGCTAATGCAACAATACCTTCCCAAGAGATAATGTGGAATAAATGTTTGTTTTTAAAAATTATTATAACGTACATATTTTCGTACTTCCAAATGAATTTTACTCTTTCTTCTAGCAAAGTTCTATGTAATAATTCCTTTAACAGGTAAATAAAAGGATGAAATACAGTACTCAAATTTTCTCTCCACCTATACATAGTTCAAACTATGACTTTCCTCATTTCTTTGGATTTTATCGATCGATTAGATTGTGATATTTTCGCTGATTCTATTAAATTCGCATAAATATTGTCATTTCTTAATATAAATATTAAGAATGATTATAAACTTTTATGTTTGTAGAGTTCAGTAATTTGTGATGTTTGTTTAACAGAAGCAATGACAGATGACAGAAATGATAGAGCGAAATGAAAAATACTTTCATTTCATGTTTTCATAACAGCGCTGCAAGCGTTGCAGTCCGTATTTACAAAAAGTGGGGATGTAAAATTTGTGCATTTTCCATAGAGTTACCACCCGCTGACGTAACCTAGTATCAACCAGTATAAATGTTCTACGATCTGGGAGTTTTCTATTGGGAAATCGGACCAAACCATTTCAAAAACATTTACAATTACCAAAAATTAGTCCACTTAAATCAATTCGACAACAGTCTGCTTCTGCTTTGTTGTACTTAAGCCCAGTACAAAATGGACGTACTTATTAATATTCGTATTTTTCTTCACTGATATAACTGAACGTATCATTGGATAATATAACCAAAGCGATGAAGGCTTGCTATGTATTGAAAGATATTCGAAATATACCAGAATCAATCAATCAATTCAAGTTTTGCATAATATTAGTCGTACGTCTTGATTTATGCAATGTCTTCGATATCCGAAGGGACATGCTGACCGGCTCACTAATCACCCGTATTAAAATTCTTTTTCAATAAAGCTGAAGGAATGACACAAAATTGGACGCCAACAATAAAGCTGCAAAAGCTGAATTCAAAACAATCCATTACTGTGGTTACCATGATATTGGCATGTAGGAGCACCTAATAATTTTGAATTTTAATTTATTAAAACTTTCTGATATTTTAAGACGAATCGAATCTGCCAATAAAATCTATTTGGACTGTAGTAGATTAAATTTTGAATGATACACGTTCGATATTAACTTGATTAATGTTACATGCATTTCATTATAGTGTATATCGAACTAGTATCATTAATAACTATAATAGAGTCAAAAATTCTCTTTCCATTGTCAAGTTATTGGCACCTTGTAAATCTCGCGGCCTGTAGACCGTAGATTAGTTATACTTGTGGAGACCTCCTACCTCTCTGCAGGTATGGCAGGGTGGAATAACATTGGCTTGGGTCAAGAGGTTGATACCGGTCGGCGTTTAACCATCTTCCTAATTAATGAGGCTTTCCAGGTTTCCCTCATTAGGGTCATAAAATTCATAAAACACTTTCACTACTCATCAATCCTATTTTCGACTACTGAATCCTGAATACATACAAAGTGATGGATACGAATATTGAATACAGTACCGAATATTTGAATACTGATTACACAAGTATTGTATTGAATACTACTCATGAATACAATAAGAGATTAACACAGCTCTGTGACACATAAGACAATAGCGAAGTTTATAAAACTAATGGCAGGTATATAGTAAATGTTTTTCAAATCAGCAAAAACGTAAATTTGGGTTAAAATGAAATTGACATAAATTTGTATAGAATTAATCTGAATATTTAAAACATTTGAATGTTATTTAAATTACAATGCATTAATAGGAAAATCCCTCTCCTCTCCCCTAATGGATAATATTAATAAAGCATTTTAAATCTCCTCCAGTAGGTAAGTGTATATTAATTTTATATCAATCCACATGCGATAATTATGGGTAATTTATACAAGAAATATTATTCAGTTGGTTTGTATTACCCGTTTTTATTAGACGTTTATACGACGATGGCACCAAAACAAGTAAGTGAACATGAAATATTTAATTATTTTTTATTTATTAGAATTATTACATATGTATATTTTCCAAAATAGTGAGTTTTTTAAACTTACGTAAAACCCAATATAAGTGAGAAAACATATGTATTGTATTTACAGTAAACGTGTGTATTCATCCTATTAAACAATAGACCGAAAACATTCATTTTTGAGATGCAGATTATTTAATTATAAAAAAAATATCAAATTAATTATTTTAATCTCTGGAATACTGAATCAATCTCTAAATTGGAATACTTTCAACCAGTGGCAATGCTACTAAAAACGACAGCACCTTTAAACGCCAATTTGAGTATTTTGAAAATTTGATTTCCAATATTATATTTAAGAAAATAAATAGCGCTTTATTCGAGAAACAAGTTATGTTTGTGTTCTTTCTTTTTAGAATAAAAATTTGCTTATCACACAGATAAACTAAAATATTTCCCAAAATATTCATTCAGATTCAGTTCATTTGATTTTTTTTAAATACAACTTTAAATACAGAAAATCAAAAAAATCATTGGGGTATTTTTTTAATTGTGTTCTCATGGTCGCGAAATTTGCGGGTTTTTATGTAAATTTCGTAGTTACGAAAAAAAATTTTTCAGTAGATTTTATTATTAGAATTCAATAATAAATACATTATGCGAGTTAAGAAATACATAACCAGCTACCTACCTAAAGATAAACAACTATTATGAAAATAAATGAATTGAATTTTGACAATTGTTTAGCAATTTTATTTTTGAAAAGAGAATGGTAGAATTAATGATTGACAAAGTGTATGGTGCCAATTAGTTACATTTGTCCAAAGAAATTCTTTTTGTAAATGACAAAAATGATTCTAGCTTCTTCGATGCCTCCGCTATTGAAGTCAAGCGTAAAGAAATATCGAATATGCTTGCCTTTTTTCAATGTGGTCTTATTTTACAAATAATTAACACTTTTTCATTTACATAACCAGCTACCTACATTTTTTCATATACAGAATTCCAGAAAAAACTGCTCTGCGGGCTAATGCCTCGACCAGCATTGAATTACACTTGGAAAAAAGCAAACAGCTAAAATTACTAGTCAGTAGTCCACCAGACATATACCGGTTTCGAGATTATCAGCTTCATCAGTATGCTATGTCTGCGGGCTAATAGTGTGTGTAATTCAGTGCTGGTCGGGACATTAGTTTCGATTGTATAACATTTAAATTGGTGCACGCGTTTTAAGGTATAATCATACTTTCACCTTTTTGAATATCCCACAGCAAGTCCTTATTACATCCATACATATTTATCTACTACACCTTAACACAACTAAAACGCATTAGATTGATGTGCTTCTGCACATGTGCAATATAAATCACATGAAAATTTCTGTTAAATATCATACAAAATTGAGTAAAAGTAAATAGTTCCAAAGTATTACATTGCATTATCGCATTATTCTCGAAATTTCCTAATTTTATTACGTAAAAATACATATTTCTTAGTATATATAGTACATATGTCCTTAGAAACAACAGAAGAAGTTAAATGGATTTATGTAATTTTCAAAATACTCGGTGGAAGTGAAATTTTGGAATATTAATTATAATCACTACCAATACTTATCTCTGCACTATTCAGTTTTCTTCAAAGATATTGAATTAGACGTGACAGTTTTTTAAATTTCACCATCATGTATGTCGATAACCAGTGCCTCAGCTCATTAAAATTATTTAATATGATTCAACGACCAAAATGTTGAAAATGTGGACTTAGAAAACACCTATTATATTTTACTAAGCCATTCGGATTCTTCAAGCAAAATTTTTATTTTCGTAATTTGCACACAAATAAATTTCTCTATACTTGTAGCTTGTGGACCTGCTAAATGTCTATAAACAAGAAAGAATTTGGTTGGGTCTTTTTGGATATTACCCCTTAGCAAAAGGCAGATACAACATTATCCAGAAAGCAGCAGCTGCTTTTTTTACTACAATTGCCGTAACATATGTCGTACTTGGTATAGTTCTCGCAGTACTAAACGTGTCCAACTTACGATTATTTTCAGAGACATGCGCCTACCTATTTACAGAAACTGCGTTTGTAATTAAAATAATAAACACACTTTATCAAAGGAATAATTTACTAGCACTGGAGAAAATGCTACAGAATTGTTTGCTCACGGAAACTGAAGAAGACGAAGAAAACATTTTGAAAGAGAATTTAAAGACATCTAGAATAATCAAACTTCTTTCTGTGATACAAGTTTCTATTAACATTTTGTTTCAAATGAGCTACCCGATAGTCTATAAAACATTTTTCTTGCGGATGTGGTTCCCCTTCAA
This sequence comes from Monochamus alternatus, assembly GCA_037114965.1. Taxonomy (NCBI): domain Eukaryota; kingdom Metazoa; phylum Arthropoda; class Insecta; order Coleoptera; family Cerambycidae; genus Monochamus; species Monochamus alternatus. The sequence continues at coordinate 91,258,272 of CM073427.1, read as the reverse complement.
TCCAGAAGAACATTTTTACGCAGTTTACATTTTTGAAAACTTAATGTACATCTCTAGTGCTTCTTGTGATGTGGCTATAGACGTCTTGAACATACTTCTGTTGGATTTATGTGCAGGACAATTTCTGCTGCTTAAACAGAGGTTACTGAAAATTGGATCGAGTTTTACAGGTGATGAGGTTGTGGATGACAGCCGAAAGATAGAAAAATTGAAGAAATATATTATTCATCATAGCTATATATACAGGTATGTGGATAAAAATACCTTGCAATGTTTTGCTATGAGGCAAATTACTTAAATATAAATGCTCTGTTACATTCTGAGGCCTATGTTTTTTAGTAGACATTAATTTGTTTATATGGTAGTATAAATGAACAAAAAAGTACTACAGTATAACGACATAATTCAAGGCGTTCTTAAGTCGAGTTATAATATCAAGGAATTTTATCACAACGTGGCAACAGTGTGAATACACGAACTAGTTCGTTGCGTCAGCTGAGTGCGTTTGGGGGCTGCCTATCACACGCCTGCTTATTTTTTTACTCACAAAAAAATCTAAAGATAAACAACTATTATGAAAATAAATGAATTGAATTTTGACAATTGTTTTGCAATTTTATTTTTGAATAGAGAATGGTAGAATTAATGATTGACAAAGTGTATAGTGCCAATTAGTTACATTTGTCCAAAGAAATTCATTTTGTAAATCACAAAAATGATTCTAGCTTCTTCGATGCCTCCGCTATTGAAGTCAAGCGTAAAGAAATATCGAATATGCTTGCCTTTTTTCAATGTGGTCTTATTTTACATATAATTTACACCATTTCCACACAAACAACAATACGAAATTGAAAATTAATATTCTAAAGACGATACTAATTATTGTATACGAGCTGTTCATATTTAAAACTTGCCAAAAGTCCCCTGACTTTACTAAATTAGATTAATGATCAAATTGAATTTATTTTAACAAAATGTTTTCGTAAATCTTGTCCTTTACTTTTGGCAATACTTTTTCGAAAACATCTTTTTTACGCACTGTACCTTGAAAATAAATGAGAATATACTCACAGTTCACGTGAAAAAATGATATTATTATTTAATTTTATTACACTTAGAATGCATGGTACATTATAAAACATTCTGTATAAAGTAGTGTCTACATTTGCATATATAAGTGCCCATATTTGGGACTGGTCCTCCTTTTGGTTAATTTTTTAAATTAGTTAAACATTTTTATAGTTTATGTTAACCATACTATAGCAAGTAATTATCATTTAATTTACAGATTGTCTGACTTAGTAGAAGAGATATTTTCAGTAGGAACCTTTTCTCAAATCGTCGGCAGCTCAGCAATTCTTTGCTTCAGTTTATTTCTAGTACTATTAGTAAGTAAAACACTGAATATATAAACCAGTAATGTCATTCCATTGTAGTAGATATTTTGATCTTTTTCAGTTAGATTCTTAGTGCTGACATAGAGAAGCGACGGTCTGGTCCATAATATAAACGTTCTATTTGCGGAGGAAAATGTATTAAATAGACAAAAATATCTTTATAAATACAACCGTAATTTTAAAAAGTAAAGCTATATATTTAAGAAACAAATGATAGGTTCATTATTAGCAACTTCTGGTTGTTTTCTTTAAATATATCACATCTTAATTGACCATTTGATGGTATAATGTGTCATGTTATCTTATAAATTACAATTGATATAAATATATTTTTTCCACGGTCGGGAGTAGAAATCAGTTTCTATGACATCAAAATTAAAACAGAAGTAGTCGATTATTCCCAAGGGAGTATAATGCTCCCAAGGGAGTTTACATTATGGAGAAGGTTTTTCATGCAAAAAAAAAAGATAACGTTGAAATTATTTATTGACATTTAAATTAAATGTTACATTTGTACAATTCTCAAAATTAATATTAGAAGGAATATTACTTTCGCTTATATTTACGGTTTATGTGATTGCGCTAGTAGTGGTACCTACTAAAACCTGATTAGCAATTTTGGTCTTATTTTCAATGGAGTTATCGACATAACCCTCAGCGACTGTCGTTGATTTCCAACCAGCATGACGCTTTATTGTCGTGATATCCACACCAGCATCTGCCAGTAATGTCGCTGAAGATCTTCGTAAGCAGTGACCAGTATAACATGCAGCATCAGGTAATTTTAAATACGAAGCTACTACACTCGGAATTTTTCCCATGGTATTCTTGCCAACTAGCTGCGAACTACATTTTCCTGCTTTGTAGTACAAAAAAGGCGCTATAAAAGCATATAAAGCATATTTCCCACATCGGTAACCAGAAAGGTTCGTGGAATCTTTGTCTTAGTGTTTGTAATTTTTACAATCAAGGAATAGCCTACATCCTCAATATCATCTACAGTTAAATTGACTAGTTCATCAGTTCGACAAGCTCCGACAAGCTCCGGCAATACCCAGAATTAATCCAACCTATAAAAAATCAAAATACGTAATAATTGAAAAACCTAAGAACAAAAGTAATTTTACCTTAATCATTAAGAATTCTTTGGCATCTGCACTTGATAGAAAACGGTCGATTTCACCCTTTGTCAATATTTTCGCTTGATATCCGTCACCGGTTCTTTTCAAAAATGCGATCGGCTTGGGGAATTTGCTCTATGTTGTCGTAAATTACCAAGCATGACTTAACCATAGAATATTGCGCCCATAATGTAGAAGACTTGTAATTCTTTGCATGTTCACTGAAGTATGCCAACAAAACATTCTCGCTGTATACTTGAACATTTTTCTCGGCGTACCACTTTTTAAACCGATTGTAGGCTATATCGTATAAAGATCTTGACTTCGTAGGCAGCAAATTGCTTATTGCAATATTTGCAGCCTCCACAATCTCTTCCGACTCACAATTATTCATTGTGTACTAAACAAACTTTAAACTAAACCAAACTAGCACCTTAATTTGACAATTCTTTTTGTTTGCTTATTTTGTAGTTATGACAATAACTCAACGACTACTAAATAAATGCTCAAATCCGAATACAATAATTCTGGTGCTACTTACTTCATAATGGCAAAATATGTGTTTTTAAGTTAATGAGACCGTGGAAAAAATAGTATATACCATTCGGGAGAGATCCTCTGTGCATTGTAGCACCTCTGCCAAAATAACGAATTTCTCTCCCTTATAGTATAATGTACTATTATATTAAAAACATTTTTGAAATAGAGTTTGTGAACACAAAAAAATTCTTCACATTTATTAATATTTTATATGTTTTCTTCAGCATGATATTTAGTAAATTAAAAAAAATAATATAAACTGAAAACAGATATTTTCACGATTTTGTTTGTAAAATATTGTCACATTGCTATAAAATAACGTCAATTAGGAGCCATCATAAATCATTGAAATGTTCAAAGTTTAGTATATGAATCAAAGCTCAATATATGACCTTTGGAATAACTAAAGGCAAACTCAAGCCTTCTTGTGCGGGAAATATGATCAATACAACTTCTTCCAAAATGCGCGAAAAATGAAAATTTAACAGGCATCGTAAATGCTACTAAAATATAAACTTAATTTTGTTTTGATAAATTTTAGGTACATATAGATTTACATTTTTAGAGAATATAAAGGTACTTAAAAATTACTATTGTAAGAATTACATACTTAAAAGTTGTGCACCAACTCATTCTATTATTTTCATTATTTCTGAATTTGATTCAATAACTGAAATTTTTAAATATGTATCTATATATCTGAAGTTTAGTACACGCACTTGGATATTTAGGATCATCTGAATTAGTTAGTTTATCTAAGTTGCGTGGTTAGAAATTTACTAACGATCTTCATTAATTGCAGACTCCTGTCAAAAGTATTGCCTTCGGATTATTGGTAGCCTATGCTTATGACATGCTATGGCAACTTTGGATGTACTGTTATATAGGTCAGAAGGTTTTAGATGCCGTAAGTTTAAACTTCTATAATATCATAAATGTAACTTATTTTAAGTTATATATTTTTTATAGGACTTTTTTAGATACAAACTACTATAAATGTAACACATCTTATTGTTTAGCCGTTCATTTTTCCCCATTTCAATAGTCAAGTTAATATCATACAAAAGTAAACTGTTTTTACTGCATGATTTTCCATAACAGTTACGCTCTCTGCCACTCTATTAGTTTTAAAAGGTAACAACAGGTAACACTAATAAGTGCGTTAAGTTTAAGTGCAGCTTATCAATTCATAACTCGACTATTTGTGATTAAGTAAAAATAATAATTTTAATTAGAATTATAAAGATTACGTACTATTACCCATAAAAATCTTGCCTCCATTGAAAGTTACATCATATATGTATAGTGTATTAATGTTTTCAATGTGTTTTTCCAGAGTGATACAATTACTGAAGCTTGCTATACGTCGAAATGGTACAATTGCAGTTTGAAGGTTCAGAAGCATCTGTTGGTAATTATGAATAGAGCAAATGAACCTAAAAATGTGTTAGCATGTGGAATATTCTCTTTAAACATGAAGACTTTTATGCTCGTAGGTATTTTTAGTTAACAATACTACTCTTCAAAAAAAATTTTGTCATTTTGCTCGTGCTTAGTTGTTGAATATTACATTTTATAACATTAGCTTATTTTCTGAAAAAGTCTTGTCTTGCCAAACAATTTGCAATTTTACAAGCCTCTAGCAAGATTTTTAGGACACGCATATAAATGAGGAACATGAGGAACTTTAATAGGAATTTTGTAATAGTGGTGGTTACTCTTGGCCGGCTACGGTCCCGCTCGTAACTAACTTGTAGCTATCGATATGATCGATCGTCGACTGTGGTAAACGTTATAAAGTATAAAAACGATCTGTTTAATAAGTAATAAATAGGCGAAACAGAATCGGAGCTTTTTCAGTCAAATGACAGTGAATTTATAATTAGTTCAAATTTAGCAGAAAAAGCAACAAGAAATTGCGCGGCAAAATTTACAAAACAAAAGACATATAACACAGTTACAACAAATCTTAACTAATTGACTAACCTAAACATACCGCCCACCAAAATATACATATTTTTAGTGGGAAGGCAAAACGCATAATTTAACCACTGGTCGTTGAATCGTGCCCTGAGATGTGCGAACAGTGGCTACTCTACAAATGCCATCCGATCCGGGATGGAACTTGATTATGCGACCAAGACACCACTTTAGAGGTGGCAAGTTGTCATTTCTAATAAGGACCACCGCATTTTCCTTAATTTGGTCACAATTTTGATTCCATTTTTGTCGTTGTTGCAACGTGTTTAAATATTCACAGGACCAGCGTCGCCAGAAATGCTGATGGATATTTTGCAACAATTGCCAGCGGCTTAATCGATTAATATTTAACGAGGTAACATCGGGTTCTGAAAGAGATGAAAGTGGTTCTAATGGGATCAGAGCTAAGGGCACACAATGGTCGAGAATTCAATATAGCTTCTATTTGAACTGCCACAGTATTTAGTTCTTCGAATGTCAAAACTTGTTCGCCAACTATGCGAATGAAATGGGACTTAAAGGATTTAACGCCGGCCTACTACGGAAATACTAGTAGTAGATTTAAGTACGTTTCGAGATATTTTCTTATATGAAAACTGAGTTCAAAGTTCCTTCTAAACAAGAGAAATGTCAAGAAGCATCAATCAGTCACGTAGTAATCAGCCCGGAAAATGCAAGCATTGATAAAATTTATATGAAAGCCAGTAAAAGATTTTAAAATGTTGTTTTACAATGCTTCATAAATATGATAAAGAATAAATTCATACTCATAGACATTATTATTTTACAGATACTTTCTACGGCGCATTCATTTTTCACATTGGTTTGAAACATGTATAAAGACAATAATTAAGAAAAATTATAATACTTTGCAGTTGAATAGTAATGGCTACACCGTAACCAAAAGTAACTTAAGTATTAAAAAATATATTGTTAAGATACATAAATTAATAACTAGTAAGTATGTGGAATATATAAAATATATAGAATATATAGAATATATAGAATATATAGAATATGTACAATATATAGATTCTATAGAATATAGAATGCTATTAATTTTCAGAAACTTTTACAATCTTTCTTTTGCAATTAGAAGAATAAGTTTGTATAATGATCCTTTTCTTGTTACCTGTATCTAGTCAGATGCTTTATGAAACAGTATATTATTCGCTATTTGCTAGTAGTTATTGTACTTTTAGACTAAGAAAATATATGTTACTTAATAAGTGTATTTAGATTATTAATTCCCTCATTCATTTTATTTTGTTATTGCATGTTCTAAATCTAAAATAATCTAAAAATTTTTATTAAATATTTGAACAATCAAGAGCTTTAAAGCTACAATATTTTAAATCTATAGGTACTTATATCTGTAATTATAGGTATAAGGTAGAATCAAATTTTAAAATATTAGTATGGTGAGATTATACTGTCTGTAATTTCAAATTACCTAAAAATCAATTGCGGTGTCTAATACCTACCTATCTATATTTATAATTTTATTATTTAAATCTTAAAAGAGATAGAGCTTTGCAAAATTATATCAGAAAATGATCTAAACACGATTGTTGATTATTTATTTATTACCAAAACTATAGATATCGATGCAAGATCAAGAACTAAGCCAAATTTCTAAAAAGTAGATGCACTAAACCCTACGCAAGTGTCTTGATTGATCTTAAATATAGTGTAATATAAATAAAAATGTTTTAGAAAAGTACTTCTTGCTTTCTTATTAAGGTTACAAGTTAAGTGCAAGTAATTAGAAATCTCACTTTTCTTCAGCACCTTTCAGAAAATTTTTGTAAAGGTAAGTGAAGTTTTGCAATGTTTCCTGAAATTGCATTTGCAATTTATCCGAATTTCGGTTTTTCGCATCTGAAATTAAATATGCAAATAATATAGTCTCTGAAGTTTTGCCTAACCTTAAAATAGTATCATCTGGGTGGCTTCTATAACCATTTTAAATTTTGCAAAAAGCACTAGAACATTTTTGTGGTTATAATAGGTATTTAAACTACTGTCAAAAATATTTATTTATGGCCATCCATCCTGGAGTTGCTATATTTGTTTATTTATTTATTTATTTAATCACTTAGGCTGTTATAAAACAGATGTGAACGTCATACAATTCTTACAATAATTATAAGATAATGTAAAGTTAAAAGAATACATATAAAACATAGTCGACAAAAAACATAGTAGACAGAAAACAAAGATTAAAATTCATTGTAAGAATAAACACATTTTTCCAATAAAAACTGTTTAAGATTCGATCTAGATAAAGTTGTTGGTGTTTTTGATCGCATTAGACAGTCTGTTAAAGAAACTAATGCCGGAGTAATATAGCGATTTTTCTAAGAGAGTTGTATTGTGGTGAGGTATAGTCAGCAGATCTTCATGACGGGTGCCAAAGTTATGATTGTTTTGAATTTGGTAATATTGAGTTTAATATATTTTAATAAAGAAAAAAGACAGATGGAAGGAACTGTTAAAATTTTGTACTTTACAAAAGAATATTTGCAAGAAGTAGTGGGAGCAATATTAAAGATCAATCTTATAATACGTTTTTGGCAAACAAAAACACGCTGCAAGTTTTTTGCTCTCCCCCATAGTATAATATTATAAGAGATATGACAATATGTCATGGAGTAATAGACATTTAATAAAGCTTCTATACTTAACGTCTCCTTCAGTTTACGAATGCAAAAGTAAGCTTTATTAAGTTTTTTGCAAACTTCATCGATCTGGTTGTCCCAGCTCAGTTTTGTGTCTAATATTATGCCCAAAAATTGTGTGTTTTGGCTAAAAGGAATTGAGATGTTATTGAATTGTAACTGAGTATCATCCGGTATAGGTTTTCTCAGCGAAAAATGCATACACACCGTCTTATCAATATTTAATATTAAATTATTTTTGTTACAGTAGTCCCCGAATTCACGCATAACGGTATTTGAACTGTCAAGGAGTTCCACAAGGTTCGATGCGGAGATCCCAAAAGAGTTGTCGTCCGCAAACATGGTTATGTTACCTTTAGACATAGATGATGGTAAATCATTCACAAAGAGTAAAAAGATCAGTGGACCCAGCACAGAGCCCTGGGGAACGCCAAGACCTAAGGCCTGTTCATTAGATACACATTCATCGATTTTTACCTGAAGAGATCGATCTGTTAGATAAGACATAATCCAATTTAACAGAGTGCCGCGAATACCAATCTTAGAAAGTTTTTCTTCAACAAAAGACAAATTAAGTGAGTAGAAAGCGCGCGATAGGTCAAAGAATAAACCTATGACGAGCTTTCCCTTGTCCAATTCATCATAAACAAATTGCAAAAACTGGATGGTAGCTGTGTCAGTGGATCGATTTTTTCGAAACCCGTGCTGATTATCAGTTAACAGATTTAAAAAGCTTAGAAAAGACATTATGCTATTAAATACAATTTTTTCTATAATCTTAGAAATTACACTTGATCGACCTATAATTTTCAGCGTTCAAAAGATCATTTTTTTCGAAGATCGGTATAATACTTGCAATCTTAAATATGTAGGGAAAGACACCTGCTTGTAAAGATGCGTTAATTAGGATACATAAAGGTTCAATGATGACATAGATGCAGACTAAAGATTTATTTAAGAGTATTAAATTGTTTACTTAGGACAGATAAACCTTCCTAAATTGAAAATCTTAATAAATCGAGTTTTCCCAACAACAAGTATAATTGATTAATTATAAATATTTCTACCTTTCATCCTGTATTTCATTTAATTCGTGAAAGGAAAAGTATTATTTCACAATGTATTTTCAAAAGGGCAGTTTTATGATTTTGTTAATATATTATTAAGCTTTTTCGCATGTTCTGGTTTGTAAAAAAATAAATAAAGAGAGGTAAATCAATATAACTGCATCGCCACATATTAAATATATAATGATATTATATCTGCATAATAAGAAAACGGTTTTCCTTGTGCTAATAAATTTATGATACACTATGCGTCCTTCTGTCTATACAGTGGACCAGATATATTTTCAGATATGTTGCACATATGTCAAGCCACGTTGAATTCGTGTGTGCATTTGTATTTTACAGCAAAATCCATGAAAACAGTTATTAGGTATATGAAATACATCGTAATATTCCTACAATTCTTTTAAATTTTATCACCATAATTACGTGTTGTACAAAATTAATGTTATTACATGTTAATTTAACTAAGAACACGTCATATACGTTTTCTGTAATTGAGTATATTGTTGTAACCATAATTTAATAGATTATTTTGTGCGACTCTCAGCAGAAAGATGAACAAGAGAAAGGTAAAACAATGTTCCAGTGGTTATTCAAATTGATAGTACACTAAAATAGTATTTTATTGAAAATTATAATACTTACTAAAAAGATAATTTGTAGATACTAATTATTAACTTGATTTTCAGCAGATAAAAATTCATCTTCTAAGTTATATTCAAGAAGAAAAGCAAGTTTTGATATTTGGAGGACTTTATCCATCAAAACATAAAAATAAAATTTTGACTTATCTCCCATCGGTTTTCTTGGTAAACTTTGCTTTACTATACAACTTACTTGGAATTATTTGTGCACTTCAAAATATTTTTCATCTAACAACATTTTCAACTATTGTTTTGCGTTTATTAAGAGGCTTATCCTACACGTGCAATATGGCAAATTTACTTGTCTTCAGAAATAATCTACTGGTACTAGATAATATGTTGGATAATCCTACATTAACTGAGCTAGACACTGACAAAGAAGAACAAATTTTGAGATATAACTTAAAATCATGTAGAGTGCTGAAAATTGTATATAAAGTCTACAGTATTGTATATGTTTTTATTCAAGCTTTGTATCCACTCTTCAACAATTCTAGTTCGAAAATGAATTATTTATGGTTTCCTTTTAATCCAGACGAGCATTACCTTGGAGTGTACTGTTTTGAGATTGTAGAACTTCTTGCTTCTACTTGTTTTAATGCTGCTATAAACCTGTTGACGGTAACACTGATGAACTTGTGTGCGGCTCAGTTTATTTTGCTTGAGCATAGGTTACAGCGTATTATGTCAGTTTCTCCAGAAGAAGGAATAGAAAGAAATGTATTCCAACAGCTACAGAAATATGTTGACCATCACAATTATGTATACAGGTAAAGTATTTCCAAGGCTAATTACGTTGAAGTATATGGAACAATAAGGAGGGTCCGTTTTTTATGTCACACATCATAGAAAATTATGACTACGATCTTTACTAATTAAACCAGAAATTAATTATTAAGAACTGCAATAATTGTTCCAAATAATATGTATTTTTCAGTTTTACGGCATTAGTGGAAACAACTTTTTCCCCCGGAATATTTTACCAAATGGGATGTAGTGTCTTGGTGGTTGCCATTGGTGTACTCAAAGCAGTAATAGTAAGTATGTTCTTGAATATGTACTTAAAATTTTTGTTGTCATAAAATATTAAAAAATATATTTTTTTTATAAAATACGGCTCTATTATATTCTATTTTCAAGAGACAGGAGCAATACATACAGTTTTGAAATCCTGTGTCTAGAAAACAAATATATAGGGTGTCCCTGAAATGCATATACCATCGATCCATCTTAGAATCTTAATGTTAAAATACGATGATTTATATTTAATTTATTTTTATTCGTATTTTTTTTTTTTTTGTAAATTATCTGATTGTCACAATATTTTTTTGTGAAAGCTAATACTTTTTTAAACAAATTCTACCTTCTTTATATATTTTTATTAACAATATTATGTGAAACTTACTACTCTGCGGACTAAAGCACCGACCAGTATTGATTTACAACCACAATATCTACTGTTGTACTACCCTTTATTATTAACTTTTGTATTTTTTTGTTACTCTATTGTAAACGTATTTAAACCAATATAATTCAATTCTTCTAGAATTACTATCAATGAAGTCTCTCTGATATCAAACATCTAGGTATGCTAATGAACAATTCCATAGACAAAGCCGTATTCAATAATTATCTAAAATAAAAATTAATCTAGCTAAATTTGCTAACCCGGTTTAATACAAACATTCTAAAAATATTTAAGTTCACTTTAGAAACTGTGAAACTCGAAATATCAACCACAATAGAAGAGATTAGATCTATTTCTGTATTTTTAAAATTGCTTCTTTAGATGGCCTCCCTTAAGATGAGACAAATATCTAGCTATAATAATTATTCTACCTATAAATTAAAAATTTTTTAAATTGAATATCGACAATGGATAAATAAGTAGCTGAATATCATGTCTAATTTAAAATTTTTTGACAGATCAACATCACTTTTGACATCCTAAAAATGCAGAAATAAATTAGATCTCATCTATTGTGGATGATTTTTCATCCCCACAGTTTCAAAAGTGAACTGAAATATTTATAGAGTGTTTTTATTAAGCCAGGTTAGTAAATTCAGCAAGATTAATTTTTATTTTATATAATTATTGAATACAGCTTTGTTTATTTAATTTTTTTATATATTCTAAAAAGTTTCAAATTTATGATTCCATTTAAAAATGTAGAGGGCATTAGAAATGCCCGAAAATTTTTCATGGCCAATATTGTTCCTTTTTTTTAATATTTTATATACCTACATGTTTCAGATGCCTAAACAAAGCATGGAGTTTTTGATTATGATAATACACTGTGTCTGTATGATATGCGAAATTGCATTGTACTGTTTTTACGGACAGAAAATCTTGAATGCGGTACGTATTCCAGAATAATATTATTAGTCACATAATTTTGCATCTAAATCTAATTATTTTATATCGCAAAACTGAAAAAATAACAATATATATCATGAGGTTGAAAAAACGTAAAACCAAACTCCATATAACATAACATTAAAGTGTCTAATTAAAATGGGTACTTTTGGTTTTCTTTTACTAATTGTATGCACAATAAAAATATTAAAACATTTTTCTAGAGTACTAAAATTTCTGAAAGCTGTTATATGTTGGAATGGTACCAATATGACGCCGACATTCAGGAATATTTAGTGATGATTATGAATAGGGCAAATAAATCTGTCATTCTGAAAGCTGTTGGATTATTTCCTTTAACACTGGAGACGTTAATGAGCGTAAGTATTATAATTAGAGCAGTTATAAGCAATATTTCTACGGCATTTGTTTTTTTTTGTTCTAGATATGCAACTCGACCTATTCATTTTTCGCAATACTCGTGCATATACACAAGATGAATGATGAAACATGCTAAGGAAGTTTATCATAGTGTGACTTTTTGATATATAATACACTACTTTGCATTTATTTTGAAATATATGAAACAATGAATAGCTTAAATAAAAGAGAGCTCAACTTTCAATAAGCAAATTTTTGCAGGATCCACAAAAAATTGAATTTCTTGAAGCAGGTAGACCAAAAACCAATATACATTAATTTAGATAAGATGAAGGCTTCCTTTCATAAAAACCCTACACACGATGCACGAATTCCTTACAAACCACACATCGCTCATCGCAAATTCACACAAGCATAAGACACCTCGTATTATAGAATTATTCCATAAATATGTATAAAAGAGTGAATAAAGAGATTTAAAAATTAAAAAATGAGCCCTTTTTCTACCGAGCTGGCAAACATATGATTAGGTATATATTTTTAATAGTTTCTAGGTTGGTAAATCATTAATTAATTAATTTTAAACAAAAAGAAACTTTAGGTATTAACTTATTTTTATGCCAAATATATTTAGATATTACTACTCTTCATTTTCAGATACTTGTGCACACAGAGCTATTGACAAGATCTCATAGAATGCGATTGCTTTTTCTTATTTTAAAGATTTGCATATATTTTGTAGGCAAATCGTTGCAGAATTGGCTAATTTTCCAGATTTGCAATGCTCTCAAGTCCAGGTTTTATCTGGATACCAACCGTGCAAGGAACTAGTGAGCATAAAATATTTTGTCGTCATTAAACTAAAAAAGCTTTATTTTGTTATTTGAAGTTTAATCTTATTAATACAAAAGGTTTTGTTAATAGGGTTTGGTCAGAGTATTGACAAAATCCTTAACCATAGTTGAGTCTAATAATGTATTTAATATTAAAGTTGAAAAAAGAAAATGTTGCATTTGGGTCTTTGTTTCAATCAGGAATAATGAAACAGGTAATTTTCGCTGTATTAAAGCACCTTACTAGGTCTTTCTTTAGCTTAGTAAGTGCGTACTTGTCTTATGATTGTTATACGAGAAAATACCTGATTTGGCTAAACTACGTAGATGGACCCTTTTTCATCTAAGCTATTCAATTACACTTACAAATATATCTATCTACCCATATATTAATAGTATAGTCAGTAGTCATTATATCGCAATTTTAAATTGATTATCAAGAAATAGTAATAGCAGAGATAAAATAGATGAATAGAGAAAGAGATTAATTAATTAATTAAAACATGCTACGAAACATCATTTTCAATTTCAATTTTTGTGGCATGGCTGGAGCCTGTTATTATGAGTCGCGACTTTTAAAGACAAGCTGATAAGAACAACAACTGTTCATCTGTTTGGCAGATATCTCTGAGGAAAACTCATAATTGCGCCATTCCTCTTGAATTACGACAGGCAGTGCTGAATAGGATGAATTGAATTTGGATAACAAGTAGCACAAAACCAAACACAAAAATTAAACGACACCAATTACAAAGTGCACTAGAACTGCTACTAACATCTCACTATCATCCAGCTGATTCTCTACACGCTGCTTCTCTGTTGTAGTACCTAGTCTGTTATGGATGGGCAAATTCATGAGTGAAAAGAAACACTTTCCGTTAATTTAAATTATGAGATCTGTTGATTTTGGTGGATGTTTTGTTCATACAGCTTCTGGAATCAATAAGGACTGGTGAAATAAAAAATAAGAGATATTGCCAATATTTATTGAATCACTATCTACAGTAGCAATGAGATAAAAATTTAAGCAAGTCATACAGGGTGCCTAGAAAATGAATACCTTAATTTTACTATATGATAAATAATTATACTAAACCATAATTGAATAATGGCAATATAATTGAAAAAAGAGTTCAAAGATGTGGTAGCGTCGCACACCTATCATCTTAAGTGTTTCTGTTTGACAGCGTATGTATTTATGCACAAATGTTCATAATTACTATCGTGGCTTAAAACAACACTCTACACCAAATCCGAGTTCTTATAATGTGTTGTAGCGGTACACTAAAATGCTCATATGGCGTATCTACACAATTAAAACCTAAGAATCAAGCAATAAGCCAGCCTACTCGTATGTTACCAACCATGTACAATCCGACAAACTTATTACATTCGATAATACCGCGGTATAAACATTTTTTTTTAGTTTCACTGAGATTGTGGCACACCATGTTTCTTTTAAATGGCAGAACTTTTTTGCAGCTTAGTGTATCCATCTGACTATCGAAACAACCGATTCTCCTGCCTGTTTTATTTGAAAAAGGTATACCTTGCTAAAGTCTATAGGAGTAACCATTTTTGAAATAATCCTATTTGAAATGCTCAGTGCGCCGCTTAAAACTGTTTTAGTTTCAGGTAAAGTGCCTTTTCTGCTGAAAATACAGCAAAATGTTACTTAAAGAAGTTGTTGAGAATGGTAAATTATGGAGACGTGCACAATTTTAAGAACATTGGCGAGGTTTGATGAAAAAATTTTTCAACAAAGACAAAGATTTTATCAAAGCTGGCCGATACTTTTTCAAGTAACATTTTGCTGTATTTTCAGTAGAAAAGGCACTTTACCTGAAACGATAACAGTTTTCAATCGGTGCACTGAATATTTCAAATAGGTATTATTTCGAAAACTGTTACTCCTAATGGCTTCGACAAGGTATATCTTTTTCAGATATAACAGGTAGGAGAATCGATTGTTCAATAGTCTGATGGATACACTAAGAACCAAAAAAGTTTTGCCATTTAAAAGAAATATGATGCGCCATAAATGACGCCCTCTACTAGTGACATCAAAATTAGAAACAAATTTGAATTTCTCGACCGCAAAAACCCCCGATTTAAAAATTTTATGTAAATATTTGGATTTTTTAAAAAGTTATCTACAAATATCGAAAATACAATTTTAACGTTGACACCTTGTATCTTTTTTATTATGCGACTTGGGATATAGGTATGTTAGGTTTAATCGATTTATTTTCACCTATAGAATATGTGGTCTCATTTTTGCTACTTCATTTAAAAACACCCTGTATATTCTAGATCCGATCTATTCCAAAATTAAAAGAATGAAATTTCCTGCCAAACATCTATCAATTCTAAATGTTTGCAATTCAATGGATATTATGCACAATATGGTAATTTTAAAAAATATATGCAAATATTTTAAAAGGTGCATAAAATATGCAAAATAAGCGTTATGTATATTTGGGTTATCCTAGTCATTAATTATCGGTATATATTTTCCATACTAATGTAAAAAATGAATAAGCTGTATACAATATCTGAAAAGGAAAAATATGCATTTTAATAAACTTTTATCAGATACAGGTAAAGCCAGTCCCAGACGATGTGTCCAACGTTGGTTCAAATTTTGCTTCCAATGTTGGTTCCAACGTCATAAAAGTATGGCAAGTGTGTCTGTTACATGATGGAGTAAACTTTTGTCGCAACATTGGAATCACATGTGGAGCCAACGTTCGTCAGTGTCGCGCTCATACTGCAGATTCACAGAACAGTAAAAAATGGATTACGTACGCTCCTGAAATACGCCAAACACACGATCGCTCGTGTGGGTGTATGACGAACAATGCTTCTAACATGCTTTCAACGCTGGAAGTTCTTTTGACGCAGTTCAGATTTAATCGGTCCCAGACGATGTGTCCAACGTTGGTTCAAATGTTTCTTCCAATGTCGGTTCCAACGTTGGACACAATTTTCGTCATAAAATTATGGCAAGTGTATCTGCTACAAGATGGGGTAAACTTTTGTCGCAACATTGGGATCACATATGAGGCCAACGTTCGTCAGTGTCGTACTTATACTGCAGATTCACAGAACATAGTAAAAAATAAAATACGTGCGCTCCTGGAGTGCGTCAAACACACGATCGTTTGTGTGGGTGTGTGCCGAACGATGCTTCCAACATGTTTCCAACGTTGGAAGCTCCTTTGACGCGGTTCAGATTTACCGACAGAAGCCCGAACGTGGCATGTAGCCAACGTTGGACACATGCAATTCACTAGCGCCTGCCCTCACGATGTGGCAAATGGCAGTGTGTCCAACGTTGAAATGCACTCGCCACATCGTCTGGGACCGGTTTAATATACTTACAGACATTAACGTCTTCAGAGTTAGGGGGAATGTTCCTCCTGCTTTTATTATAACTGAATTGTTTGCTCTGTTCATAATTAGCAACAAGTGTTTCTGAACCTCCAAACTGCAGCTACACCAGTTTGACTTATAGCAAGCTTCAGTAATTGTGTTACTCTACAACAATACAGACTAACAAAAATCATCATATGCATTTTCATTAAAATTATGTCATGATTAACAAGTTCCTAACGTTTTGAAAACCTTAAACAATTTGTTTTTCAAAAATTGGTGTTTATATCACAAAGAAAACCTTCCTTTCCAAAATTTGACAATTACAATTTATTATGCCTTAATTTTTTGTCGTTCCGTTTTCTTTACAATTAATATTCGCCATCATGTTATGCTCAAATTGAGATAACCCTGTTCTATCTCGACGAACGTCTATGATGATCAGGGTGTTTCCGTAGCGCCTGGCTGCTGTATTTGGTTGCTGTCTTCACACCGGTGAATAAAATTATATTTAATTAACTAGGTGACGTTGTTTTGCCATATGAATTATTTCTAGTGAATATTTTGGTAGTTAAGTAAAAAATAACTAATTTCTTGTAAGTGTGTGAACATGTATATGACTAAAAGAGGAATGGAGCACTGTGAACGATGACTATAATAACAAAACACGAAACATTAATTTTTTGAATTAATTCGCGTGCCTGCAATGGCTTGATACTTGTTTGACGGCTCAAATTAGCCAAAGCGTGAAAATTAAGGGTTGTATGTATTTATAATTCCACATCATAAAAAATAAAAAAAAAATGTTTGGAGTGAACCACCCTTATTACTTAGGGGTATTAAAAATAGATTACGACCGATTCTCAGACCTACCGAATATACATATAAAATTTCATAAAAATCGGTCATGCCATTTCCGAGAAGTATGGCGACTAACACTGTGACACGAGAATTTTATATATTAGATCTTTATCTTTCTTTGTCACTTGGCATATTACAGAATAGCATATAGCTTTTACTAAATTCTTCTTCATTAGTAAAAATACTTACAGCATCAAATACTTTCTGGCCAAAGTAACAGTATAATATAGGGTGCCACAGCATGTCATAGGTATATCCTACGTACACTCCAAACTTGATACTTCTCACGGGCGTCTATTTGAAAACGATGTTACTTAATTTAAACATAGTTGCATATGTTATATTTACTTACGACTAGCACCTTAAACAAACCGAAACAGATAATCGCAGAACTGCATATGATTTGGACAAATACTCCTATTGAAAATATTTTCGTCACTAACTGACAGAAGCTGAAATATGAAAGAATAAAATCTAAAATAGAAAGTATTGTACTATAATTGGTTATATAAGCTGCAAACAAAGATTATTAATTTGTTTTTTGTTAAAATTAAATAAATATATTTAGTTAGACAATAGCACAAATAAGTTTATAATAGCTTTAAGAATATCTATATAACCACTCTCTCACAGTTAAAAGCTTTATTAAAAGATGTTGAGAACAATTATTCAGTATTAACTAAGCATTTATAAACCCGAAATAGGCACAGCTTATAAAATCGTTTTATAAAAGCTGTAGGTACATACAGCATTGACTTTACTAATTAGGGTTCTTTTGTTGCGTTCTCACATTAAAATATACTATAAAACCTTTATACAGAAAACACAGGCTCCATAATCACTGATCACTATTGCTTTATAAAATAAATTTGCTCCTTTGTTATTCTTAGGTCTGCTATTTATGAAATAGCAGTATAGTTTATAACATTGCCCAAGCAGCTCAGACTGGTCGGGTTGACGTCGAGCCGACGTCGGCAGTCTAACCTGAAGTCGGTAGCCGACGTCCTCGCCACGGCGTTCCAACCAGTTTTTATACGAAAATGGTCACACAAACTCCGGTCGACCCGACGTCACCCTGTTGACTAATAAAGTAGCGTTAGGTGTAAATGTTTGTACCTACTTCCACGTCACATTAGATACGACAAATGTTACCTAACATAACATTTTATATAATTTACCTACAAATTTTTCTATATAAATCAGACAAGTACTATATTTTTGTTCAGTTTATACTAATTTTGTAGCTAATAATCCTGCAGCTCATTTTAATAGAAGGTATGCGTCTACTCGTATAGGATTCAGCATATTAATAAAATATAATTTTAAGGATATAAGTTTCCAGACCTTCAAACACTGAAATTATAAACGCATGCAATTTTATTGATTATATTGGACAAAATAGACCATTAAAATTTAAGCGCCATTAAATGAACACTATTTTTATCAATATATATTTTTATTTTGTATTTTTTAGAAAATATTTTATTTATTAGTAATGTCAAGAATA
The DNA here is from genome assembly GCA_037114965.1 of Monochamus alternatus. Classification (NCBI taxonomy): domain Eukaryota; kingdom Metazoa; phylum Arthropoda; class Insecta; order Coleoptera; family Cerambycidae; genus Monochamus; species Monochamus alternatus. The sequence goes on along the minus strand of CM073427.1, from coordinate 91,239,526 downwards.
AAGAGATCAAGTGTAAGAACTAACTTCTCGTACAATATATAATCTTAAAATCGTAAAATCACTCTTCAAATATTAAAAATGGAAAATTATTGTGCATTCCTCCAAAATGGCTTCCTATTATTTTTATAAAAAGATGTCGTTGTCGGCAATACCGATCCGTTATATCCCTATGATTTAAAGTTATTTTTGGTGTAAACGAATATAATTACTCTAGTCACCAGGTCATATTAAGTTTATTTATTTACCTTAATTATATACCAGTCCTCTCAATTGGTATAATAAACTCCCATTTCTATATACTAACTGAAGAAGTCAAAATTGCTTCACCAAGTTGTACTAATTATGTACTTTAAAAAACAAGATATAATAATGGTAAACAAAAGTATTCTTTCAACATATTTACTGTACAGTAGGTATACTATATTATACTTGTTGCATGTAGATCTACAAAAGAGGTATAAACATACAACTCTTACGACTAACCTAACTTTCCATTGTTTTCAGGCGTGTTCGTGCAGTTAAAATTAAGATTGTATTAGTGCAGTTATAGTTGAGTACTCTTTTTCGGATGCAGAACTTTGTGGATATATTTTTTTATTATATTTTTATATATTACCTCTGTAACATTATTAGCTGTTTTTTCCCACCCAGTAATTAGTACTGACTCTCAGGTGGTGTACTCTAAATAAATAAATAGTTTCGTATTATTGACAATAAAATGACTGATGTATTTAAAATATTTGATACATAATGATTTTCCGGTAACTGTGACCTCGGCTATTCTCAGGCTAGGCTTTGTGGGGATAGATCGCTGTCGTGATCTCCGATAATGGTCTCGATTTACTTAAATTATTCATTATCAGATTTCTTAATACTTGACAGTTTTCATTACTTCACTAACAATATAGGTAACGTCATGTCAAGCGTCAAAATGTTTCAAATACGTGTGGTTGGTGTATAGGTCAAAATATGGTATAAACACCGACGTCGACTGTACCTATCTCATCCGACATTACAATTAGTATTAAATAATTTAGAGTAGCGACGTCGGTGTGGATGACATTAACTGACGTATGGCATTGGCTAGAGACAGTTAAAAACACCGACGTTGGCTTATCCGACCTGTTTTATTATTCATTTATTGTTATTTAAAACATGGAACAGGTCGAAATACCGACGTCGACATTGCCGACGTCGTTGTGACGTCGGCAATACTAACGTAAGCGGTTTCTACCAAAATTACTTAAAATTCGACCATAGACGTAATGCTATACCAATTTTGTAGTCATAATTTGTATAATTTTGGTATAAAACTAGTCGTTAGTTAAATTCGGTGTGGTTTGTGCTGCTTGGGTGTAACAAAACAAGGAGGTCGTTATTAAGCTTTAAACCTTTATAGAAGTTACACATATCATGTCTATAAAACTCCAACAAAGCCTTTGTAAAACTGTAATGAAATTTTATATTAGAACGTTCTTACAACTTTTTCATATAGCAGAATTGTTATAATAGCAAATTGGCATCTATTTATGTTATTAAAAAACTAAGAAAATACATTTATTGCTATTAGAATACGGTTATATAACATGATATCAAAAATTACAAGGGAACAATTTTTATTGATTTTGCTAATTTATGTAATAATGGGTTCCAACACAGCAAGAATCGATTCCGAAGCGTCCAGAATTAGTCAGTCAGTTCATTTGTTAATGTACTCTCGACGAATGCGACGTAAGACGGTGTTGGTCAAACATTTCTCACGGTACTGAATCAGTTCTCGACGGTTGTTGGAACAGATCTAATATATTTTCAGGAGGATAACTCATTGGGGTTGATTTTTTATTAAAAGGAGTCACACTGCCCACTTACATCTTACATCTTACGAAGGTTCTAATTTTATGAAAACAGAAACACTTCATATTTTTATAAACTTAAACACTCCTAAAGCAAAGCATATAAGTCCATTTCTAGATCCATATTTACCACTTTGAGTCGTACCATAACCTTAAAATCTTACGAAACTAAAAAACGTTGAGCATATATTAACCTGTATATATAGTTGTGGTGACTGACGTATTTCTTTAATTTTTCTACCCTTGCTTTATCATCCATTACTCCATCTCCTGCAAAAGTTGTCCCGATTTTTAACAACCTATGTTGAAGTAACACGAATTGAGCAGCACACAAGTCAAAATAGAGAATGGCCAATAAATCTACAGCAACAACGAAAGTAGCACCAAATATGTCAACTACCATCTCAAATAAGTACACTTTATAAAAGTGTTCCTCTGCATTGAAAGGAAACCACATCATCAAAAATAATTGTTTTCTTATCAGTGGATAAACGTTTCCAAAGGACATGTTTATACATATGTGTATTACGGAAAGTATCTTGGCAATTCTAGATATCCTTAAATGATTTTTTAAAATAGATTCTTCATCTGCTTCAACTTCTGTAAATAAAGAATTAAGCAGCATCTTTTCCAGTATGGATAGTTCCTTCTGGTAATATAAAAGACTGGTCATTTTTACCACAAGTGCTACACCTGTTAAGAGATAAGCACACGCTTCTGAAAACAGTTCCAAATTGTTTATATTTTTAATAGCAAACATTACTGCGAGTGCCACATAGGTCATGATAACGGCACTGAAGCAAGTTGCTGATATTCTCTGCAGAGCTTTCGACAGGGGATAGAATCCTGTAAAGCTTAGGTACATTCTTTCATCGTTAATGATTTTCAGCAGGTTCGTGCTCTGGAAATATTCAATTTTGTCAAAAATAATGAATTATCATAATTTTAGCACAAATTAAAATTGATATAATTATATACTGTAAAATACTAAACAATACCTTGCAAACAGTGTTCATTCAATTAAAAAATTAGTGCCTTCGCGAAGATACAAGACATCAAAATTTGTACAAGATATATCTTACCCATCAGAAATAGCAATTACTACTTAGATATAATAATTACCTTAATTGGTTTCATTCTTTTTCTAGGAACACGAAACATGACATATGAGAAACTAACTGTAGCCTTACGTGTATGAACAATACATATATCTATAACGTGTATTTATATATAATTACTATCGACTATCCTGGTTAATATATTATATTGTCATCGAAATGGTGAAGGTGATGTGCAAATGAAACAAAATATTTTTTGCAAATATATTTTTATCCTAATCTATTCTAAACCTGTTGTTTGAAAAAATAATAATTGTTGTTAAAGTTTGCTAATACAATTTAAAGCGAGGCAAATAATAAGATGTTTTCCTAAATTATAGCAAAATTCTTAAATTATAGTTATGTATTTCCTTACATAAAAAATGTTTTATTTTATTCTCACTATCCTTAAGAATAATTGATTAATTATGGAGAACCTATTACAACCAAGAAAATTGTTCTCATTATATACAGAAAATTATCCTCACATTATCTGTAACCTGGAAAATACATGAATTACTAATTATAGAATTAGATAATTGCAGCATGTTCATTGTTTGAAACAACTGAATTGCAATTATTATATATTTATATAATGTGTATACTTAAGGCCACTGTTTTCATACGCTAATTTTCATCGAATTCATAGCTGATTGTTTAGATAGTCTAAAAAGAAAAAAGAGAAAAAGAAAAGTTAGAAAGAACAACTCTTCACTGTGTCAATTATACAAGTTTTCTTCAGGGTGTAGTTTCCAGGCTGACAAGCCATTTAGAATAAGAAAAAAAGCATCATTTTCACCTGTTATGTTTTATCACAAAATCTCCGGAATTTTACACATCAACTGCACATTGAAAAAATTATTTACGGCGTTCCAAATATTATGACATCCCTACGAACTCTTTTAAAAAAATAGGTATTTTACACGATGCTACACATTGATAAGGTTCAATTCACGGTCTCTAATGTTTTCTAGCGCATTTTCCTTCCAAAAGTTAAAGGAAATATATTATATTTTAGCATTGCTATAATAAGAATCTTCATTTACTGCATTTTCTGTGCATCTTTAGATTTGACTCTTTATCTTTGAAGCTCCAGCCTTAACATTGTAGATAGCAATACATATTTCCTTATTCCTTTTTTATCCATTTAGGTAGGTATGTCAAATTCAGTCACTCATAACTTATTGTACTGAAAATTGGACATGAAAGCTGTTAGGTCATATTTTATACCCACTAGTTATATAAAAACGATGTGTCTTATAAATTTATGTATTAAATAAATTCACAGGTTTTAAAATGTTCGTTTTAATAAAATAAAATATTTGCTACAGTGGACAAGTGTATTTAATGTGTGGTGCATGTTGTCGATACCTAATATTTATTCGTAAAATTTTTAGTATTTTTTCAAATCTGAAAATAAAAAGAAATTTTAAATAAACAGCTTTGAGAGAATTTGAGAAATATGCAGAACAGATTATTTTATTTAATGGAATAACACAAAAATTTTGTAAAAAGAAAGAAATTTGATAACAGAAGACAACGCAAAAAGAGAATTTTCGAAACTTTCACATGGCAAATATATTACACTACTGTCTACACAGGGTGGTCCGAATTTCATGCAAGAAACTTCGAGGGCAAATATATTTTATAAACATAGGTCTAGAACGGCCTTTTTTTCAAGAAACAAGATGTTGAAGTTGTAAAAAATTGTTTTTGTTATATCTCCGAAATCTATTAACCGATATTTCTTATAAATGGACTTCTGTCCAGTTGTACACCACTGATTGAACGCTCAGTGTTCATTTCTTAAGGAATGCAAGGCTTACTATCATACATTATCTGTATCAAATTTTATCGGATAATAAACAAAACATTATTTTTACAACTCCAACATTATTTGTCTGCAAAAAGATCCGTTCTAGACCAATGTTTATAGGGAAAACAACCACTGTATTAAAGATCTATATGCTCTCCTGCATAAAATTGGGACCACCATGTATATCACTGAAATATTTATTTTAGGCAGGATTTAGTTAAAAAAATCTTTCCGTAACTGTTCTTGGTACAGCAGATTACTTATTTAACAGTTTTTATGTGTTCATGATGTTTATTTAATTTAATATTTTATCAGGCATCTGGAATTGATAGAAATAAATTAAAAAAACTACTTTGTTGTGCAGAAAATGTGTACTCATAAAATATGTAATCAAAAAAGAAGCATTTTGTAAATTCCTTAAGGTGCTCACTCTTCATCGTCGTAGACTTTCCAGAGGATTGCGAAAAATGAATATGCTGATGTGTATATCTAAAACGAAATATTAAACAATGCCATTTATGTCAAATATATACTAACCAATATCGTAAAATACATGAAAATACACTGCGAAGAAGTAAATATATGATTTCCTTATATATATGATGTTCCCAAATATGTATGTGTCGGAAAATGAAGGGTTCTTTAGCCCATTCTAAAAAAGTTATATTCACACAACCACAAACAAGATATAGGGTGTCAAAAAAATTTTTTCTTCAGTTTTTGCCCTTAATTTTTACGACTCTGTTAAAGTACCATAAAGAAGATACTCATCATCAAAAGCTCTAACATCAATCATGTTCAAGATAATGACGTTTTGTGAGGGAAAACGTGAAAGAAAGTGGCCACGTGTTTTGTTAAGAAAAATATTTGTTTTTCATTTCGCTATCCGAATATTAATGATAATACGTCTAGAAAATTTGAGTTCTGTATCTGAGGTATCGGCAAACAACTAAAAACATCTTCTTTTTTTTTGACACTCTATATATATCGCATTTATTTCTTAGAATGTGCCAAAGAATCGCATCCTTCATTTTCCGCCACATGCCACACTCTGTACATTGCAACTAATGCGTGTTTTTGTTCCAAAAAGCAGTGCAATTATTTGCAACACTGAGGTCTTGTGATTCATTGTGTATCATTAGCTTTGCTGGCATCCCACTAATGTTCTAAGATCTTCGAAATGGTACCCCAAAATATTTGTTATTATAAAGCATGAAACAGGCACAAGATTGCAGAAAATGTATGATGTATCGTTTATGTGTTCATGCAGCATGTACTTTGAATCAGTCTAATTGTATTGAGGTGTTTTGTTAAGATGTATGAGGTCTGTTAAAAGCAATGTTACAATTGCATTTACTAAACATCGTTGATATTCAGCTTTATATCAACCTACTAACTAATACTTACTGTCATTAAAGTCTCCAAAGTTAAAGAAAAAATTCCACCAGCCTTCATTATGAAAGGCATGTTTGCTCTATTCATAATCATTGCCAAATATTTTTGAACTTGTATACTACAATCGTTCCATTTAGACATGTAACATGCTTCAGTCACGGTATTGCTCTAAAAATTTAAAACCGTTTAATTTTCTGATGGATAAAATTTATGGGTCATTTATTATCTTCAAGAAAATAGATTTACGTCATAGTAGAACTTCTAAACTCACAAAATTGTCAGAAACTAAATTTAATTCTTACAGATGTAGCTTATATTCTTACAATTGATTTAGTTTTTGACATACCTCATTCAAAAGCTTTTGACCATAGCAACAATATAATGAGACCTGGTATATCATAGTGGTGCAATAGGTAACCAACATAAGAAACTGGACACTTTTCAAGGGGGTCTAAAATACAATAAATAATATGTTACATTACAAAAGAACTATAAACTACTGTTCGTATTTACTTACGATTATTAGCTTAAATAAACCAAAGCAGACTATCATGACACTGCAGCTGACTTGACAAAATTCTCCAAATGAATACGTCTGACGTACTAATTCAGAACAACTGTAAATTAAATTCAAGAATTGCAGTTTAATAATGTAAAACAGAAAAATTTAACTAAAGTTTAAATATGGTACAATTTTCAGTACAGTAATATTGAGGACAAATCAATCAAATTAACAAGTTTTAGCAAAAAAAAAAAAAAAAACAAATAAAGCAGAACGTCTACTAAATACTCGAATAATAAAGTATAAATAGAATAGTAATCTATTTTGGAACTTGGAGGTTGAAGGAAGACAGGTGCCACCAAAAATAACAGTACTGACAATTTAGAAGTTGCAAGGGAATACCTGGACAAAACCAAGATTCTACTAAGGGATAGAGAGGGAATTCTAAAGACAGGCAATAGAAATCTAGTTGTGGACTTAGAACTACCTAGAAAATATAATGGATTAAACAATATAAATACCGACAAGAAGACTTAAAGTCCAATTTCAGAGTTACTTTTGAAGGAGAAAGCGATCTGTCTGTTGAAGCTGAAACCGACCAAGTGACAGCCAGCTTAGAAAGTCTTCAACTCTTTAGATTAACGAGATGATTTACCAGTAACAGAGCTATTAATTGTGATCCTATTGAGCTAATGATAATCCATTTCCGGCTCAGGTTTTTAGTTAATGTGTGCGTACGAATTATCGGTGACAACTTAATTGGGCTTAATTAAATTTCTTACAAAAAAATAATACTACATTGTTAGAAGAAACATATATTTTCAGAAGGATGCCTAATAACTCATAATAGAACTGCTTAGATCAATATGCTCCAGGAAGATGAATTGGGCCATTTGGTTCAGTAGACTAGCCACTATGTTCGCCTGATCTTAACCTTCAAGTTTATTACTTACAAGCCATTTAAATAGTATTGTTTATACCGAGATAAATTTCCAAGAGGCATTATTAGAAATAACATATTTGAAAACCAATGACAAGAGACAATGACTTTGAAATTCTTTCTCAGAGAATAAGACAGGGCCATGGTGTGCAGTCAACGAAGTGAAAATTATTTTGAGCAATTATTATAACGTAAACATTGTTTGGTTTGGGGAAAGAAAAGTGGAAACACGCTGTAACTTTTTTATGACTGCTGATAAAAATTTGAAATTAGGTGGGTTTATACTAGATGGTGCCATGAATTCTTTGAGGTCATTTCGGATTTCATGACATTTCCGATTTGACGGGAAATTACCGTAAATTTATATTTTTAAATGAAACACCCTGTATTTTTTGACATTTTTGGAGTCAGGGGATTATTTTACGTATGGTAGGACAAATTTTCTGACACATTTTCTGGATGTAAGTAATTTTTTTTAATTTTTAAAAATAAAACTTGAAGGCCACGACTGGCAGATATTTTCTTTTTTGACGGATTTTAAAACTTGTTGTACCACAAAATTCAGAAAAATAGGACCTACCCTCGTTACATTTGAAAAAATGAGTTTTTAACGAAATACAATAATAAATCGAAATTTTTAGTGGCGATAACTAAAAAAATGTACAAAACTATTCATATTTAGAATTTTTTTTTAAGAACAATTTCTGCTAGTCGCGGCCTTTCAGTTTTATTTTTAAAAATTAAAAAAAAATACTTACATCCAGAAAATCTGTAAGGAAATTGGTCCTACCGGAAATCCGAAATGACGTCAAAGAATTCATGGCACCATCTAGTATAAACCCACCCAATTTAAAATTTTTATCAGCAGTCATAAAAAAGTTGCAGCGTGTTCCCACTTTCCGTTGTCACCCTGTTTAAAAAACTGGCTAACTTAGATTTTCAGTTGACAAAGCGTGTCTTTTTTGTCACCTTGCTGCGAAATAATTATATGTTCTAGAACATCAAACAAATACCAAAATGATTTGTCATTTTTTTATTTATGATTTTATTAATTAAACAATATACATTTTAAGTAATATGACATTTCAATACAAAATAGTAACTATTATAAAAAGCACGATTACAAATTATTTTGCACTACACGTAAATTTTTGGGTTCTCGAATGGATATTTAACTTCCATTCTTGTGTACAAAAGTACCATTATGCGTTGTAGAGTCAAATTAACTATTTATATAGATCATTTAACACATAACCAATATACGAGATTTACAATTCCACGTTTACTCGTTTTGGAAATATTGAGAAAAAAGTATTTCCTTACGTCTCATTTTGGAGAACGTAACTCCCTGATGAAACATTTTTCGAGTCATATTTATAGAACCATCTTATTCTTGGTACTAATATCTAATGGAACATTATTATATACTGATGATGATGATGATGATGATGATGAAAAATGATGAAAAGTTCAAAACAATTTTGTAATATAACAATTATGTCATTATACAAACCTGTATATATAGTTGTGGTGGATGATGTACTTTCTTAACTTTTGTAGCCTTAACTTGTTGTCTATAGCTTCATCCCCAGTAAAACTTGAGGCGATACGTGTTAATCTATTCTTAAGTATTTCAAATTGTGTTGCGCACAAGTCCATCATCAATATATTCAAAGTGTCCATGGTGATATCAAACCAAGTGGAACTGAGAAGCAAGGTCATTTCAAAAAAATACACCGGAACGTAGTAATTCCTTGCATCAAACGGAAACCAAAGCAGAAAGATGAAATTCTTAGAACCAGTGTTGCCAAAAAGTGGATATACAGCGTGAACTGCAGCAGCAGTAGCTGATTTTGCTTTAAAAATATTCGTGAACAATCTAGAATATTTAAAGTTACGTTTTAAGATATTTTCTTCTTCTTTCGTCTCTAGTTCAGTAAGTATTTGATTCTGCAACATAACTTCCAGTAAAACCAAATTCTTCCTGTAGAAAAATAAGTTCAATATCTTCCCTATGTACGCCAGTTCAGTCATAAGAAACGTAACGGTTTCAGAGAGTTCATTTATATTGGTCAAATTCAGATAACTGTGTATGCAAGCAAGTATAACATATAGTACTGTAATACCTAGAAAATAGGTTGCTGAAGTTGTGTGTAAGTAGTTGTATTTGTTGTTTCTTATAGGATAGAATCCTGCAATTTTTAGCGCTATCCTTTCTGTTTTTAGAAACCCTAGAAGATCGGCATGCTAAAAAATGAGACAAAAGTATAACTGTGAAACTGGACGATTGTCAAGTATATTGATCAAAATTGACAATTGTAATCATTTTATTAGGACAGTTATGTTAATATTATACAGGGTGTCCGATAACTACGGAGAAAAAATAAAGGGTTATATAGAGCAGATCAAACGAGTGCTAGTACTTCATATAAACTTTTTACCTAGGTGCCATTATTAAGGAGTTATTATCACTCAAACTAAGAAGTTGAAAAATGAATATTACCCATAATTTCTAAAGAGTTACTTTGAACTTGAAATTTGGGGGATCAAAGCAACTCATTCAAATGTATCTTTGTACATTTAAAATTGAATCTAATATTTTTTATTATACAAAGACGAAATGATGTTCTAAAATTTACGCAACTTTGACCGAGCTGTCAAATTTGACATTTCGCCATCGTAGGCAAATAGCCCTGTTCTTTTCTACAAAAAAGATATACTTCATGACTTATGAAAAAATGATCGGTTGTTAAGATAATTAAATTTTTATATTTTGTGCATAGCCACAACCGGGAACACAACGCAACAGAAAAAAGTTAAGAATGAAACATATGGATTAAAAGAGGTTACTTCAGTAAATGCTCGATATGTTCTCCAACTAGTTCTATGCACTTCCTTATCTTTTAAGATTATTTTGTTGCATTCTAAATAGCATTTATGGATTCTGTTTAATTTCATTACAGTGATATTCTATTCTTGCCATCAAGTATAAACCGGAGTTGAATACACTAATTCTTTTAGGTAACGCCACAAGAAGAAGTCAAGGGGATTAAGATATGGTGACCTAGGTGCCCATAAGTGTAATCTCCCTCGCGCAATCCACTTATCACCAAATGATGCATTGAGGTAATTTCTAACTTCACAACTGAAGTGGGGTGGTGCGGTAATTCAAATATCGGGTACCGTTTAATCTATCTAGTAAGAAAAAGGGGCCTATTAATTGGTTACCGATTATTCCTGCCCATACATTAACTGTGATTCTTTACTGGTGTTTGCCTTGAATGACTAAATGAGGGTTTTCATTATACCATGCATGTAAATTATGGGAATTCATTATTCCGTCCTGGCTCATTCGTAAACAATACAGATCTAACAAAATTTAAATTGTTTCTTTGTTTTCGCGAAAACCAATTGCAGTAATGTAATCTTGCAGGATAATCTTCCGGTCCCATTGCATGTACCTTTTGAATGTGATAAGGATGCAATAATTGTTCTTTTGGAACCTGGTGAGCTACCCACTTAGTGGTTCCATTTTTCCTTGAAAGTTTTCGTAGGGTCTGCTTCTATTTGATACAAGATCTGTTCTTCAATTTTTGAGTTTCTGGGACGTCTAGGGGCTCCTTTCCCACCACGCCATGGCAATATGCTTCCTGTATAGCGAACGGTTAAAATACATTTTTAACTACATTTCTATAGATTTATACCTGTTTCCCTTAGGCGACGATCACATCTTTGAAAAGTTTTCCGATTTGGTACATTCCGATCTGGAAATCGTACCGGGTACCTAAATTCTTTGAGCTTCTAAATAATTGCAATGCGTCTCTCCATAAATCAAATGTATGTCTGCATATTCTTCATAAGAGTATTCCATTATTTTATTTTAATTTTTCACTAAAAGTGGAATCAGCTTTAAGCTGCCTTAATGCTTGTCACCTTTTACGTGTCTCCTGTCAGATTTAACAACCTACTAGTTTGATTATAATAATGTGATAATTAATTCCCCTTTACACAAAATAGAAACATTTAATTATTTTGACAACCGTTAATTTTTTCATAAGTCATGAAGTATACTTTTTTTGTAGAAAAGTAACAGGGCTATTTGTCTGAGAGGGCTAAATGTCAATTTTGACAACTCTGTCAAAGTTGCGTACATTTTTGAATATAATTTCGACCGTCCTTGTATAATAATACAAAGATACATTTGAATGAGTTGCTTTGATCCCCCAAATTTCAAGTTAATCAAGAAATCAATCAATTTAGAAATTATGGGCAATATTCATTTTTCAACTTCTTACTTTGAGTGACAATAAGCAGTCAACACATGCAGTCTCCATATTTATCGTACAAAATTTAAGTGCCGCATACCTCTGATAGCATACCATCTGAACACATTCTGATTTACTTGCCGTTGCGGGTTCAAGATGGTTCAATGGTAAGAAGCTGCTATTTGAATGTTAATCGATCTTTTATAGACTGTGGTCTTATTTGGTTCAGGTACCTTATACCCTTGATTAGATAGAACTTGATTTTATTGAACAGTGATTGATTTATGGATTTTATTGTTGAGCAGGATAACTTTTGACATTTTAGTTGTCATAACACCAGAAAGTGAATTTCTTTAAGAGAAAATTAATTAACAGAAGACATAAGTGACTGTACTTGGTAGTGAATATTTTTTGAGTAAGTCTTTGAAATCAACCATGAAACACGTTTTTAAAATACTGCAATTCACTAATTACAAACTACAGTATTTTGTGAAGTGACACCAAAAATTTTACAGATTATTTAATAAGTAACTATAAAAAATATTTTTATTTAAATTTGCTAACAAAGAAATAAAATCTCAGTATAGTAAAAAAAAACCTAAATTAAAAATTTTACAGAGTTTGTAAATGTTAATTTAGGTAATTTAATTGCTTATGTTTTTAGAAATGTGCTATCGTTTGCAATAATAATGACACTCATTAAAATGAATTTTGCGATTTCTTTAGAACTTCTGATGTATTTGTAATGAAATCTACGTCACATTTTTAATATTAATTATTAGTTGTTCCACTCACCGAGAGAGATTTAATGAAATTTCTACTCATAACTTCCAGAAGTTCAAAAACTGTTTTAAGAGAGTGTCATTATTATTGCAAACGATTGTACCTGTAAAATATTCCACTTTTGCTCAATACTATATATTTATTATAAACTAGTGTTCAAAATAGGGCATACAGAAGGAGTCAAACTTATAATAATAATAATTGATTAACACTGAAGTTAGTGTTTCCAGGCAAACAAATAAAAATTACCTGTATGCCCTGTCATTTTTGACCACTAGATTCTGGGCACCCTGTATAATATTATATCTCTAATAATTGCCAAACGAGTACATAACACTTCACTTTAGGAAATAATAATTTTTATCTTATAAATCTGTACCTGTATACATTATTATGAATGTTATTCTAATATTTCACAGTCTTCAAATTTTTAATACTAATAAATTAATAATCAAGAACCTCGTATAAGTGATAATCAGTAAACTTTTGTGTATAACTTGATATAGTGGGCTGAGCACGCACATAGGTAGAAGCTCATTCTTATGAGGGGTACTATATCTCTATACGTTTGTACATAATACAGTATGCGCCAAAAGTATGGAATAAATTCAATAAAAACGAAACAATTATTTTTTGGGAAAAATCCTCGAACAGGTCGATTTTTAATTTAATAAATACATATTTTAGCGTAAAATGCGATTTTTAAATGTCATTTGTTTTCAAGTAATGACGTCATCGATTTTTTTTAAATGGCAACACCATATTTTTTTCCTTGATTCTGAAAGATCGTTTAATTCTCTATCAGACAATACTAAAATTTTGCCCTCTTACATAGGAAAGTTTTCGAGTAAATGACGATTGAATGTTAGAAAACGTAAATTTTATCCATAAAAAAGTAACAATTCTGAGGTATGTAAAATAAAATACAATTGATTAAATTTTATACTTAAATTAAACGTTCGAATTGCCATCCACCAACTTCTTGACAATGCGCAAGTCTGTGAAGAAATTCTTCTTGCACATTATGAATGATTTCTGGGGTAACTCTGCGTATTTCGTCCCGAATGCGATTTTGAAGTTTTTCTTGAAATTATTACGTGGTTTATTAATGTACACTTTTGACTCAAGTATCCCCATAAAAAATAGTCAAGAGGTGTAAGATCTGGCGATCTTGCAGGCCATTCTATCGGTCCGCGTCTGCCGATCCACCTCCCAGGAAAACAGTTGTCCAAAAAATCTCGTACAGGGCGCGCATAGTGCGGAGGTGCACCGTGTTGCTGAAACCATATGGTATCGGTAGGAATGTCAGGGTCATTATCGTTAGGAAAAATTACTGCAAGGGCTGGAACAAGGTCATTTTCTAGAATCTCTAAATATCTTTGTCCTGTAAGGGTTTCTTCAAAGAAGAAAGGCCCTACTATTCTGTCGTCAACTATCAGCCCACACATTTAATTTCTGAGGGTGTTGGGTATGTGCCTCTGCCATCCAATGAGGATTTTCCCGACTCCAATATCTGTAAGTTTGACGGTTTACTGTACCATTCAGACAAAGTCGGTGTGATAATGACACTTTGCAAAGATTTTCACCTACGTGATCCATAAAAGAACTATGGAATTCGAAAAACTAAACTTGATAACGTTATTGCTTTATTTTAATTGATTTACGTTTTCTAACATTCAATCGTCATTTACTCGAAAACTTTCCTATGTAAGAGGGCAAAATTTTAGTACTGTCTGATAGAGAATTAAACGATCTTTCAGAATCAAGGAAAAAAATATGGTGTTGCCATTAAAAAAAAATCGATGACGTCATTACTCGAAAACCAATGACATTTGAAAATCGCATTTTATGTTAAAATATGTATTTTTTAAATTAAAAATCGACCTGTTCGAGGATTTTTCTCAAAAAATAATTGTTTCGTTTTTATTGAATTTATTCCATACTTTTGGCGCATACTGTATATGAAGAGTTACAATTTTCAGACATACAGTTCAAATAACAATTCAATTAACTAGATACATTTCAGGCATATACAGGCACTTCCGACATCAAAAACTTACCAATTTCATGTTGTTTTCTTGCGAAATACATCACTGCTGGTAAAAGGACAGTCGTTTATATCCTAAATTTTATAGTATGAAATATTTAATGTATGCTCAAAGTAAACTATTACATGAAATACTAATTACATACGGCAGAGTTCTCCTATAGTAATTTATTAATTGCTGCTACTAGATTACAAGAAAAATAATTATAAGCGCATTAACAATAATTAGCAGTAACCACGTTGTAAGGGCATGATTAAAAATTCTCTTTTACGTATGCCCTCTTAAAAATGATCTACAACTTCAATATACGTGTCCAATATGTAATAGTTATCATCAAATCGATATTTGAATTGTTACACTTGTTTAAAACTAATAAATTATACTTTATTGTTGGTAATAAAAGAGATTAATAAATCCAGTTGAGCAATATTTAAAAAAAATGTAACGATTATGAAGATTGTTTTTTTTTCAGTATATTTCTTTTGCTTAAAATTAATAAATTTCTCATTAATAAACTTATTTTTACAGTGAATTAAATAACCAATATTTTGTACAAAAATTTATAAAGAAGAAATGCCGTCGAATAAATGCAGAACAAATAAATAAGAGCTTAATGCAGTTTATTTAAAAAAGTTCTTGGTGAGTAATAATATTGTAATTTATTAAAATACTAGATTGTGTTCATGTAATAAGTGACATCTATTGTACAACGTCATAACTAGCGTTTAGTTTCATTTGAAGAACTGTTTATAGATGGAGTGACTTATTCATAAAAGACTATAGATGTCGCTAGTAGCTATATAGATATAGGATATAGCTTATACCACTCATACACTAATGATGGTTATTTTAGGGAGATTTTCACAAACAATTTTAAAAACTAACTAACTTACACATTACAATTATGATAATAGAAATAAAGAAATGTAGAAGTTTCATTTTTAGATGTGCTTATAAAACAAAAAGTAAACATTATCTATGTTCAAAATAAATCCTGAAATTGGCAAAATTTATGTTGATTTTTTACATGTGCTTATTTTGCTTTTAAATAAATTGGTATTTTATTAACGATAAAATAAAAATAAACAATTTTCATAAAATTCTACCGATTCTTCCTGGTTTTGTTTCTAACAATACACGTCTTTAGGATTAGAAGGGTAATTTTATTACCTCTCTTCGCTTTATACCCATTTTATACGTCATTTTATGTGTGTTTTGGGTACATTCTGATCTGAACCCGCATCATGTATTTTCCATTAATCTCTTCTATTTATTTTCTTCTTCGATTTTAATTCATTATTCTGCTTAGCACACCGAAAATGTTAGGCTATAATTATTAAATTACCTTTAGCCGCCTTTCTAAAAATATTGATTGTAACAGATTTATTTCATTGTCTTTATATCGTTTTATTTTCTTCTATATCGAGCTCCAAATATTGCCATTAGTTTCAATATATTTCACCATTGTATTACATCATCAATTTTTGGTAATTTTCAAAATTATATTTTTGCTGTAAGCATTTTTTGCTGTCGCATCTTCTGTAATTGTACGTGACCTCCTGATGTAATTGTTTCTTTATCTTGATGTCCTTTTCTCTAGGTTTCATGTAAGTTTATTAAACTGCCGTTGCGATGTCTGCATATTTTCCTCCCTGTCCTTGAATATTGTATATTGTTTATTTTCTCTAACCTATTTCACCATATTATAACCCTTATTTACCTCTTGACTTGTTTCTTAGGATATATTCTAATTCCCTAGTTTTCTCGTTCTGAATTTCTATTCTTCGTATACTACTCAATTTCCTTGATTTCTTCAATTCACTATTTTAACCTTTAAATCATTGTAATAAATATTTTTAACAACATATAATTCTTTCACTGCTTCTAGCATCTTCCATTTGCTATCTATGTCTCTATTAGACTCTTCTTTGTTTTGCTTAATCTTTTGTTTACAGTTTTCCTTTTGCCTTCAATTTATAGCCAATAAAGTTTAATTATACAATTAACTAAGTTCATATATACTGATGAATGGTGCTAATTATAGAATCAATTATTGAAGTGGAGTTATATTTTTTGTGTTTTGATTGTTTCTATAAAGGTTCCAGTAAAAACAACGTTTCTGAAAGTATGGGTGCAGCCTTAATGGTAGCCATAAAGAAAAATAGTCTAGACAAACAGAAATCTAATTTTTCTTCACCAAAGTACCTGTGGCACAGTAACCTGCATGTTCTATGTAAAATATATGAATCAGTTAACAATACAATACTATTTTTATTCTGTTTTGTCTGCAGCCTAAGTTACGAGACAATGGCATAATGAAGCAGAGATTAAACAATGCTTATAGAAATTTATTGCAAAGTGAACGTCAATCAACTGTGAAATATGCCGTATCCATCATATTTAATGCGTTTGTTTGGTGTAATAGCTGTATACGTGTCTATATTTGCAAATATTTTACGGAAACATCATTGTCGAAACCATAAAACATTGACTTTATCTTTTGAAAATATTTAACGTCCACAGCTGTGAAGTAAGGATGTTATCTTTGAAATGTTTTTGGTTTAAATCTGTTTTACAATTACCTTTGTTTGATTATATAACATAGTAGGAATGTTTTGCAAGCTGGATAAAGCTTACACACAAATTCATGTGGAGTAGATCTAGCAGTCTAAAATAACATGCTATTCAACTTTTTATCAGTTTTAAATCACCTACTGAATTGTTGCTGTATTTTCTTTTGATAACAGTTATATTTGCAATTCCTTTTACATTACTAAAACTATGTATAAAATAAAGAATAATAAAAGATCACAACGTCACCAATTAGATTATGATCTAGGTCTAGGGCTGGGTGGGTATTAAAAAACAACTTACTCATATACCTTTTCCTCTTAAAATGTAATTAAATTTGATATATTCTAAAGCATAGTATGCCTATTTCCTGTCGAATCTGTGAAGGGATAAAAAATATGCAGAGTGAACTGCACTTTACACTATCAATTACTAAGCATATTGATGCTTTATTTAAAATTGCTACGTCTGAGTTGACAAAGAAGTATGTCTGTTGTTTTGACCGAAACTTCAGGTAAATGAGCAGCACAATAAGAAGATAAAGCAAATAGGGCCAGTGAAGAAATTAATGATTCTGAATTATAGAGTGGTGGGAAGAGTATCTTATAAAAGCTACAGTCTTATTAGGCCTCTTGTACTTCCTCTAATATCAACTTATTTGAGCCGTTAACCAACCTATT
The DNA here is from genome assembly GCA_037114965.1 of Monochamus alternatus. Taxonomy (NCBI): domain Eukaryota; kingdom Metazoa; phylum Arthropoda; class Insecta; order Coleoptera; family Cerambycidae; genus Monochamus; species Monochamus alternatus. The sequence continues at coordinate 91,221,576 of CM073427.1, read as the reverse complement.
ATAGAGAAAAAGATGATGACGTTGCTGAGAAGCATGTCTGTAATATAAGTCATAGAAGACTATCGTTCTCCCAATCCGAATTCTCTTGTTGACGAGATGGCAGTACACTCTCAAAGTGAATGAAATACTGTCTCGTCTTCCTAGTTGCAACCTTTACAAAGAGGTGTTTCACACTTCCTCATAGGTGTTTCCTTAGTCGACACTGTACAGTTTGAATACCTGGCACCAGACGAAGGTTTGTCCCAGTCATAGCTAAGTACCTTTTGACTGTACCCTTTCATTCTGACAGTTTTGCTATTGTATGTCTACTGACAATTTCTTTGGCGAGTATAATTACACCTGTTAATTCCGTTTAAACTTTAAACTGTTGCTTCTCATATACTGGGTATCACCTAACGAATGTTATATACTATTTCACGAGTATAATCTAGAACCTAAATGGTGTAGATTTAATCAAAATTGCTTAAATGAAAAATGTCGCATGTTAACTCAGAAACTCAGATATTACAGAAAATATTTGTTAGCACATACTTCATATTTATTGTAAAAAGTCTACTAATGTATAATAAATCTTCCAGGTGTCCCCAATTTTCTTCGACACATTTATTTAAACGTTTTATGAAACTATCGTGAATAGGAAACGAATTATACGTTCGTCTAACTTGTCGTACTTCTCTCATATTAAGTGTTATAGACTTGTAAACAATTCCTTTACCCCAAAAGTAAAATTCTAACGGATTAAAATCCGGATAGCGAGAAGGCGAAGGAAAATCACTTCCTCGACCAATCCAACGGTTTGAAAATACTTGATTATAGTGATCTGCCACCAAGTGACTGTAATGAACAAGGGGCACCACCGTGCATAAACAACATATGTCGTCTAGTATTAATGGGTACTTTTTCGAGAGCCCCAGGAGGTTCTTGCCGAAGGAATTCCAAATAATTTTGGCCGTTCAACCTTGAAGGTAGAGCGATAGGCCCCAAAATAAAATTTCCTATAATCCTGCACCTGCAACTGAAAATTCGTGTTGGAAGTCATGCTCTTTTATTGCGTGTGGATTTTCTTCGCTCCGCAAGTAAGTTTTTCCAATTAAAAACATCTCTACGGGTAAAAACAGCTTCATTTGTAAAATTCTCCCAAGAAAAGTGTGAGCCCTGTATTCCCTAACTGAAGAAATCGTTCTGGTTCAAGCAAATTTTGTACAGGGTGAAAATGGAAACATGTAAGTACTGCGTGTGGAGTATCGTTGAAACGGTTTTGCAACCAGCTTCTCTGACTGCTGACAAATGACGAATACTAATTTCAGGATCATCTACTCTTTTTAGAATTTGTTCTTCGTCTTGTATCTGTCTTTGAACGTAACTTTCATTTCGTGAATTAAACCTAAAGTTCCCAGTTTCTTCTTATCTGGTGAATAAAGAAACAAACAATGTATCAGAAGGCTTTGTGATTCGGATAAAGTTCTTCATATATTCTCTTAACAGTGACTTATCGAAATTGTCATGTTGTTATGGATACGCAGTTATTTCTAAAAAACATGAGGTATGTGTTATAATCAATATTTTATGTAATATCTTCATAGCCGAGCATAATTGCCTTTTGATAGATATATTTTTTATGTAGAATAAAATTCTATATTTATTTCTGATAGCTGCATGTAACAATTTAAACTTAAAGAAAGTTAGAGAAGAATATTCATTAAGTGTTATAGTAAAACGAACACCTTGTATGATTTAATGTAATAGGAGCATAATCACTGCACATTCATGCAGAGAAGCTAAGCAACAGCAAATTTTGCTCAAATCAACTTGGTTCTGAGTTAAGGAGAAAACGAGAAATAAAAAAAGAAACGTTAACACCTTGTCATCTTTTTTGCGGGATTTTTTGTTTAAGCAAGTTTGTTTAAATCGACACCAATTGGGTTATATCCGTATGATAAGTTGTACAAAAAAAAACATATTTGACAATTTTCTTCTCTGACCAACGGTAACAGAATTATGGCAGCAAACAGGTCCTAAATATGTGACAATGTCGCCCATATAAATACCTAAACATAGATACTTACTGTCAATGGCTTTCTCAGAGCTCTTTTAAGAACACAGAATAATAGTTAGAATTGTTTAAAATGTTCTGTTTTTTGCAAAAAGCGTTTACCGTACAAACGTCTCGTAGCCAGAGAGTTTTGCCTAGATTTGCCGTAAACATTTGTAGCTGGTTATGGTCACTATAAATTGTTCTATTTTTGTTTATGTACACAAACATCAAAAAAAAAGCTAGAGGAAAATGAAACATACTAGCTATACGCACTACTATGGCTAATATTACTTTTAGGTTAACAGCATCAGCCTGACACTGCAACGTTGTCGAACGTTACAGTACGTCGTTACAGTTTTAACAAGTTTATCGGAAACTTCAATTGTTTACTTCATTAAGACTTATTCAAAAATCAAATTACGAACAAATTGCGTTAGACGCGCATTTACTTAATATTAATTGTACCTTAGTTTGTAATTAATCATAACATAGTTTTGCATATTATTGCAGTTGTATTTTTATTTTCAAAATTTATCTGGTGACAAACTATTCGTTTTAGACATTTTTTTCACTATAAGTACTTAAAATTACTCATATTCCGGACACCCTGTAGATTATACCATTGAAGCATGCAACATTCGTTATGTGCTAATGATGATCCCTATACAAGTTTCGTGTAATATAGTTTCTATTATTTTATTTGTATTTTAAAGTCCACCACATTGCGTAAGTCAAATCGTGTTAGAGTCATTCCATTTGAAATCGTCTAATTGGCAAAGCCGACCCATTTTAGATTTTGGTGTAACTTTGAAAATCTCTTCTCTAGGGTCCCAAACAACAAAATTTACACGAGTTTGATTATTACAAGCGCTTGTTTCCGCCTATTTAAATAAAGACTCTTAAAAATTGCTATTTTTAAGCTTTATTAATTTTTGCTGTCACATTTTTCTGTTTGAAGATATTTGAATGATCAAGACAGAATTTAGAGTGGGAAAGATAGTAGTTTCAGTGTAAATGAAGATAATTAGCTCGGACGATCCCTTTGAATAATAACAGCATGCTGAAAATGAGTGTTTTTTAATCATTTTTCGTGAATTTCAATCGACTCTAGCGTCTTAACTGTTGAGAGTTAAAAATTCATGCTACGCGGGAATTAAGTATACATATCATAGACAAAATTCAGCCACAAGTTGACCTGAGTGGCTCACTCTTTATAGAAGAAAACTTTGCTTGAAATTTTGAAATTTTTAAAAATCCCAATATTCAGGCTATGAAACGAGCGTGTTGACCGCGAGATAAAAATCTAATACTCACAGAATCTACTGTTCTTACCTTCAACTTTAAATGACTACATCACTTGTTTTGTTATTTTCATGTTTAGTGTATGTACGAGCCGTTTTTTTTTACAGCAAAAATCAACTCAATTTTTTTTTCTAAATAACTAGTAGTTTTTATCTTTTTTTTTCTATAAAAATTCCGTCTTATCTATAGAATTTTTATATATTTTTATGCATGCGTGTAAAGGTAAGCTTATTTCCCTTATTTGACTGTATTGCATTTACGTAAGTAAATACGAATATGCGTAAATTAAAAAAAGAAATTAGCAATATTATTAATTATTCATTATATTATTAACAATATAAGTATATTTGAGAAGTAAATTCGAGTTCATAAGGATTAATAAAATTACTAATGATTTAATTTCTGTCATTTTCCAATTCATATATTTTCTTGTAATTCGATGCCGTCGATTTGAAAAGTTGAATAAAAAATAATTTTCTCGTTGAAAAATAGTTTACAGTTACTGTCATTTTCGATGATAATTACTTCCAGAAACAATTTTACACCCTAAATATCCATAACTTTATTAAAACTTGAAATATTTTTCATATTTATAATTATTTTTGATGGTAAGTAATTTTAATTCATTAGTAAAAACGTCCAGATTTTTGCTGTAAAAAAAACGGTTCGTACATGCAGTAAACGTGAAAATAATAAAACAAGTGATATAGTCATTTAAAGTTGAAGGTAAGAACAGTAGATTCTGTTAGTATCAGATTTTTATCTCGCAGTCAACATGCTCGTTTCATAGCCTGAATATTGGGATTTTTAAAAATTTCAAAACTTCAAGCAAAGTTTTCTTCTATAAAGAGTGGGCTACTTGTGGCTGAATTTTGTCTATGACATGTATACTTAATTCCCGCGGAGCATGAATTTTTAACTCTCAACAGGTAAGACGCTAGAGTCGATTGAAATTCACGAAAAATTACTAAAAAACACTCATTTTCAGCACGCTGCTATTATTCAAAGGGATCGTCCGAGCCAATTATCTTCATTTACACTGAAACTATTATCTTTCCTACTCTGAATTCCGTCTTGATCATTCAAATATCTTCAAACAGAAAAATTTTACAGCAAAAATTAATAAAGCTTAAAAATAGCAATTTTTAAGAGTCTTTATTTAGATAGGCGGAAACAAGCACTTGTAAAAATCAAACTCGTGTAAATTTTGTTGTTTGGGACCCTAGAGTAAAGTTTTTCCAAAATCTAAAATGGATCGGCAACAATTTTTTTTATTTTCAGTCTATTTTATATGGAATGACGTTAGTAATTGAATTCTCGCAGGGCGCCGCATTACGTAAACATCTCAGTTCGAGCAAATAAAGCTTTTCTACATATTCAAATAATCGTCGATATCAAAAGGACCGACTGAGCCCGCTTCAGAACTTCACACTCATGGTTCGAAGGGCCAAAGTATACAAACTGAGGCGGTATCTTTGAAAATTTACATTTTCTTGGAATCGTCTAAAAGTTCTGTTGTTAAACATAGATGAAAGAATCACTGAACTTGAGTGAGGACAATGATTCAAATATATTAGTTAACTTTTCTTTCAAAACTTTGAATATTTTTCCACTGCATTTCGTTCTACATTATTGCTTGAAAATGTAAGTATATATGACCTAAATAACACCTGCCATTTGTAAATTTAATTACATATCATAATTCCTACATTCATACTCTTTTATAGACAATGCGAACTCATAATACAGATTGACTCACAAACTGGAGTAATTTTTTTTGTAGAATCCTTATAGTTTTCGTGTAAAAAAATATTGAAGTTGTAGTATCTTCAACTTTAATATCGCTAGGCTACTGTAGTCTCCGCGTTTTCTCTATCCACGTAGACGATTCCAAGTACTTACTGAAATCAGTACTTTAGTTTTTCAAGTGTCAAAAATGGCTTACGTATATAGCAACTCGAAGTTAATGGGCATGGTATTAATTTATGGTGAAGTAAGACAAAAGGTTATAGCAACTCGAAGTTGATGGGCATTTTATTAATTTATAGTGAAGTAGGACAAAAGGTTTTATCTGCTTCTCGTCTGTACGCAGAACGATTTCGCGATAGACATGTGCCAAATGCAGCTACTTTTACCGCGGTAGTGGAACGCGATAGTGCGACGCGGGAAATTTGTAACCGAATAGTGCAAGAAATGGAGGTCCAGGGCGTCCACGGCGTTTTGCAGCAGCTGAGAAACGCATTTTAGAGATTGTTGAAGAGAATCTCAGAATAAGTACTAGGCAAATCACTCAACAAGTATAAGGAATGTCCCAGTCAACAGTGTGGCGTATCATACATGAGGCTCAATTATATTTGTATTATGTAATAATACAAGGATTATCCTTTACGAATTAATTAGATTTTGTGAATGCGTAACACTGTTTTGGATTTTATTGTAGTTATATTTTTGTTTTAGATATGTTTCATAAAGAGCTACTTTGAAATTTAATCAAGATTGTTAAATCAGCTAAGTAATTAGTTGCATAATTTGGTTATAACAAAAACTGATTAAGAAGTCCAAGTACCAACCAATTCATATTAATTGTAAGATAAATTTTATCCTATTTTTCTTACTGTCTGGATCACACTAAATATATAGGAAGTGTTTAGACCTATAAGGTTAACTTGATGTAGAATGTAGAAAGTTTAGTATTGAATGTACACCACTAATGTGAATTACTTTTGGCATACTACGGAATTGTTTTGCTTCCTGTAAACTTCTCTTCTACAGGAAATTTTAAGGAAATTCAACTAATCCGATCCCTTGCTATACCGAATTTCCTCGCATCCTAACAGCCTTCTTTTGTTATTTTTTAGCACCATTGTATTTTAATGATGTTTGTCAGGTTACAGTGTATGATATTTTGAATTCATAGCAAAATGTACCTACAGAATTGTATACTGTACCAATGTGTACTAGAAATTATAGGTGCGGGTTCTATTGCATTTAATAATAATGTCTTCATTAAAAGATTTAAATATTCATCTTTATGAGCAGTCAGAGGAATAATTCTTCATTTACCTCATAATTGTCTTTAAACTTTGTATTGGCAAGTTCTTTAAATTTTTCGCATCCCTCAGGGTTTTTGCACCATACTTACTACAAATCCGCAGTTAGTAACTTTTTTAAATTTGATGAGGAAATATCTAATATCTGACTTTGAAGTAGCATTAGTTACTAGTTCATTCATTTTTGCTTGCAGTGTAACTTCAAAACTAGCTTTGGGTTTACTAAGTTTATTGTTAATTTAAGTTAGTTAAATCTGCATAAATCGGAAACAGTAGATTTTTTCCAAGACAGGGAAGTCAATTAGCGTCCATGCTATGAATAATTTTCTATAAAACCATTCACAGCAAGACCATCGTTATTATTTGTTTTTGATTTCGCTGAAGAATTTCCGTTGTTGTTTTTTTGTTTACTTTTTTTGAAGCTATGAGTGTATTTGACGGTTCTTTGGATTGAGCAACAAAAAAAGGAACGATAGAAAATAGAACACTACTACAATACCTTGATATTCTTCTTCAGAAAAGGTTTAGTAAAATATATATTCAATACATCGATTTCTAAACTCGACCAAACACCACGGAGGATAGGCAATTAAAATTATATGACATTGGGAACAACCAACAATTTTCTTGTATAGTTGCGGCAATAATGCAGACGGCTTAATGTCACGGCTGACGTTCTGCAATTGTTTTTATTGTCAATATAATTTTTGATAATTTTTTGCATTAAAAACACAAATTATTTGTAATTTGGTGTAATGTATAGTAACATTTAGTGCAGTATATAGTTTTATTATTCTCTGTTGCAGTTTCGTAAATATTTTGGTAAAAATATAGATAATGAATTATTCATTTCTTCTTATTGAAGGTATTGAAAATAGTGTTTGGCATCTTGACCTGTTTTTTCTTGACCTTGTCTTGGTCTCGCAAGACAAGATAAGACCGGCCCAAGACATGACTTGACAGCTCCAATTGCTAGACGAGTTAAGATTTTAAAGAAGTCATACGAGACAAGACAAGAAATATTGCTACGGCAAGAAATATTGCAAATATTGAAGTGATAATATTTAAGTGAAAATTATCTGAAAAAATAAATATTGCATTTCTATTGTAGATATATACTTTATTTAAAGGACCATCCAATATATAAAATTATTTTTCAAATCAAAGTTTAGAGCTACTCGATTGAAAGAGCTCCGATTCAGTTTCGTCCATTATTTATAACTTATTGTGTACAACTAGCCGTTTCTATAATTTATAACATCTACCAATCGACCACTGTTAACGATCAACCATATTAACAGTTACATATGAGCTCGGAACGGGACCGTAGCCAACCGAGAGTAACCACCACTGTCATCAATTTCGTAATAAAGTCCCATGTTTCTCATTTGTATGCATGAGTTTCGCAAGAATCATGCAAGAGTCTTAAAAGATTACGATGCAAGGAATGTGTGAGAGTTTTGCAATACAATACAATGAACGCTGTTGTAATTCACTCATAGCCATATAAAATCTACCCAAAACCGTCACAGCACAATATGTTTTAATTTATTGTACCTTTCGAAGGTTGAAATAATTAATAAACTTTGAAAAGCTGTATTTTCAAAATTGTTGGATTGATTGATTTTAGGCTCAGTTTGCAGCAAATTTATTTTATATTGAAAACGTATGGCATAGTTACAACTGAAAACTAGTTCTTCGGGGTTAATATTGCCAAAAACTGAAGAAAGGTAGAAAATTTGGGTGATTTTTTGGTGCCCGAGGTCCAAAACTTGAATTAGTGGATCAACATCACAAAGAGTATCGAAACTGACGAAAGATCTGATGTATATGGTTACTGGATTAACTAGAATGTATTTGATACAGTTTAGATTAACGAGACTATTGTATTATTATCCATTAAATCCGCTGCATCCACACGAATAACTAACGCAGTACCGCCAAATTAGCATGCAGGATCCGCATCACAACACGAATTAATTTTCCTGGACGCAAGGACCTCTCATCCCGTACTTACGTATCATCAGCCCTGCAATCTGATGCAAATCCAGTGCAAAGTGCACAACTCCTCCAGAGTGAGTGCACGTGTTGTATATTGGAGTTGATAGGCGTGTCGGTCTTCCATCCACGTCCAATAAGGTAAGGATTCGACTGTGTGACCGCCCCCACCGGCGGCGTAGCGTTCCGAATTGCAGTCAGTTGAAAACTGTTTCAGGTGCTGGCAAGTAGTTGTGAGTGCGTCTCTGTGAAAAACCGCGGCATGAGGCGTCGCGGCGCGGGACTCCTAGCTTCCGTCGCTCTGTGCACGCTTTTTCTACACACGAATGCTGACTGGTGGTGAGTATACCTCTTTTGCTGTCAAAAAATGATCACCCTTGCCTTTGTTCCAACCAGGGTTCATACAGAATGTTTGGAAGATTCTTGAAAGAGGCCGGTGGGATATTTATTTATTTATTAAAATTATAACAATAGTAATAATGTTTTTAGTATAATATTGATTTATACAATGGAATATTCATAATATGTAGAAGGTATTATTATAATGGACAGAAATCAGTGGTTTTCCACAAGTGGAAACCTATGCTCTTTCACTCAACCCAAGAACGGATAAGAATAAACTGTTAGAGTGGTTCAACAGTAACCAATCAATTATAATACAACATAACATAAATTATGTCAATCAGTATGAGAAAGGAAATCTATATATTATTATCAAGAAGCAGTGTTTTAATATTTATAATGCTATTCCCAATATACGATAAGAAAATCCAGAACTAAATTTAGAAGTAGTTTTTTTGAAATAGTGATAGTAGTTATGTGTCTGACAATTAAGTTATGGACATCAGTTCTACAAGTAGTTTTATTGTACAAGTAAGGGGGTTACTTATTTAATAAAACATCATGATAAAAAGAGCAAGTAAAGTAATGAATTCTTTTGTTGACATTCAGCCATCCAACTTCTTTCAGACCTGGTGATATAGAATCATACATCCTAATTCTGCAAATTAATCTTATACAACTATTTTCAATTTCTCTCGTATAGCATCAACTTGACGTAAGATAGGATAATATACCACAGATGCGTAATTTATATGAGAGTACAAGAGATTCATAAAGTAAAATTTTTGATTTCTTAGTCAACATATCTCTATTAGAATAAATTAATTCTAAGTTTTTGAATAATATAATTAACATGCTCTCTGAATATTAAATCCGAATCGATATAAAGACCCAAATTTTTTACCACTTGCGTTACTTCAAGAGAAACATTATTAGCAGGCATGTTAACCCTTCCTATACATCTGCTTTGCTTTTTTTCTACTAAGCAACATAATTTTAGATTTTGCAGTATTTAGAGACAAACAAAATGTGTTTAATATCAGCTTCCTTAATAGAATGATAAAACCGAGTGTTGTCGGCGTAAAAATGAGATTTACATGTTATAAGAACTTTTTTGAACTCGTTAGTGTCTATATAAAAGTGGACCGAGAATTGAACCTTGTGGAACACCCTGTTCTACTTGCAACTAATCTGAGGTTTTATCCTTAACAAAAACTTTTTGATACCTACCAATATTGTTTCATTAACTCGATAGATTGCAAGTAGAAACCAAAATAGTGTAAGACTGCCAAAAGTAATGAATTATTGAATGCGATCAAATGCCTTGCTATAATCCAGGAGAACTAAAATATTTAACTCATTGTTATCAAATGATCGAACAACTTCTAATAAGGCACTTATTGTACAGTCTTTTCCAAAACCTGACTGATTGAACGGCAGTATATTATTAATATCAATATATTTCCTAGTCTATTGATTTAAAACTGATTAAAAAATTTTAGATATTGTTTGTAAAATACTAATTGGTCTAAGATTTGTCATATCTGTTACATTATTTGTCTTGGTTAACGGAATTACTTTAGAGAGTTTCCATATAGAAGAGTAAATACTATACTCAAAGCAATAGTTAATGATATGAGTTAGTAATGGCAAAATATAAGGACATAAATGCAAAAGTAAACCAATACCGATTCCATTAACACCCGTCGCTTTAGATTTAATAGAATCAAGGACCAAAAATATTTGATTCTTAGTAACCAAACTAAAAGAAAATTCATCAATATCAGGTTTTACATGTTCCTTATGATATTCAACAGTCTCATTTTTAACTAGAAAATTGCTTATTCTCGAAAAAAAAATCGTTAATTACATTCATCATTATTTGTCCAACAGCGAAATTCACCATTAATATGACAAAGTATACAATTGCAGAATATAACGTGGAAAAAACAAAAAAAAAAAAAATATAAAATACTCCTCAAAAAAAAACCTAAAATTATAAGCTGATATAGTTCAAATAAGCGCGTATCTGAAGTAGTGACATATAGATAGATAGATTCAATACTGAATTATAAGAAAATATAAAAAAAATTATGAATTGGTACATTTCAGAAGTTTGATAAAAACGTGGATATCATTTTAAAAATGAAAGTAAAAATCTTCCCAAATGTAAACATTTGGGTACACAATGTGAATAGTACGTTATAATGATAATTTTATCGTTGTCAGATTCAGAATAGATAAAAATGAGTTCGCTGAAAGCAACTGTTTTATACAAAATACAAAGAAATTAAAAAGTAATGAAAGCACCCAAAAATATTTAGGTATGAAATGGGAAAGCATCAAGATCGTAATAATTTGGTTTTAAATGCAAGAAATAGTATTTTAATCCTTATTACAGTTCGTAACAGTGAATCGAGTTAGTATTGGCAATCACTTAAATAGTAAAAACAACTGTTAGTGTCGAACATCTATAAAAATTTCCACATTATACTTACGTTAGTTATTTGTATTTGCTACAAAATAATTCAATATATTTCTTATTAAATAGTTTAGTTATCTATTTTTGATTTGTTAAGCGAATATTAGACTAAAAAATATATTGTCTAAAATGTCTCATTTTATAATACAGTAATTAAAAAAATTCTGTTATACGACTGAAATATTCGGTGACATTACTATACTCGGGTCAAGAATTCAGACGTCTTACGTCACCCCTGACGTAACACATTTGTTTTTATTGTCAACGTAATTTTCGATATTTGGTCGCGTTAAAAACAATAATTTCTTGCAATTTAGTGCAGTATATAATGCAAATTTTTAGTGTCGTCTATAGTATTATTACTATCAGTTGCAGTTTCTTAAATATTTTAATGAAATCATAATGAATTATTCATTTGTTCATATGACATAAGTCGTCTGAATTCTTGTCGCGAGTATACTAGCGTTGAGTGAGAAATTATAAAGAGGCGCAACCTTATGGCGAAATGCGTGTCCACTTTTGGTTCCGAGATAGCATTAGGTAATAGCAGCTCTTTGGTTCTAAGATTCGTCAATTTATCGACAACTTATTGTTCACGGAGGATTTGCCTGTTAAACCAATGAATCACAAATTGACTGTCGTTAACAACAGTTCTCGACAGACGGACAAATCTGGGGCCAAAAAACCCTTACTGTAAAACACGGTGTAACATAACGGAACGTCAAACGTGAAGGCCTTTTTTTCTTGTCCGACTTTAAAAACATTTTGCCCTATATATATTTTCTACTAGGGCCCTTGTTTTCAAGATACAGGGTGTTAAACTTGTAGATCGAATACGCATTTCGCCATTAAGGTTGCGCCTCTTTCTAATTTCTCACTCAACGCTACTAGGTAGTTGAGTATTCAGTAATTTACATTAACCTACATGTTTGAAATATTTACCTTATAGCGATATTTTTTAAAAACTACACCACGTATGACAGAAACAAAGTCTTTGTTGATAAGAACTTTCTTCTTATTCTGATCTAAGAAGTAAGAAGAAAGAATACGCCACTCATAATTCTTACGGACGCTTATAAAATTATTTAAATATCAAACATTTTGATAGACCACTTCCTTAAAAGATATTATTTTACCTTATACTTGTATTTGATATTATTTTGTGTGAAGTGAAGTTAATGGAATAACGGATAATTTTCGAAATTAATGCATTATGGGTCACATTAAATTCAACTCTCCAATAAACCATTGATTTTTAAATGACCGATCACTATACAATCCATCTAAATATATCAGTAACACTATTTTACCTACATCTTTATGACCTTTCATTTGTAACACTGAAACAAGCGAATACACTGTATATTAGCTTCCACAATAGCTGCATCTGGTTTAAGAATAAACCAAAATTTATTTCCTTCATTTTGAAGATGTCATAAAATCAACAATGACCTTGTTACAAAAATTAAAATAAAGAGGATATCATCAGTAGGTACATTGCCATATTCATTATTTACTTAAATATGTTGCCATTATTTCTTTAAATATTATTGTAGGTATTAGACATATTTTTAGAAACATAGTTATCATTTCTAGATGTATTTTATACGATTCATATACGCCGGAATTGAGATTCCAACTAGTGGTGAGAACCACCAGCAACGGAAACGTTTATGGTTTAAATTATGGTTACCTGAAATCAAGGTAATCACATTCGGTCCTTTGGGACGCCGCCCCAGACTAGGAATCATTAAAATTTTAACTAATTGTATCCCCTTCGAGAGGAGGAGTAATATGAAACATGACCTAGGTGAACCATCCAATTAAAGTTAGCTTGTTTGTAGTTAAAACACTAAAAAAGTAGGTTTAATCAATTTCAGAATGAGGTACATGCTTGTAGACATGTAGAATATGGTTAATAATGTATTACTACATTGAAAAATTTATTTAATAAAAATAATGTTCTTATTTTGTTTTCAGACTAGCTTTTACATAGCAGTTCGTTTTTTATACCTCTTTTGAAACAATAGGTGAAGTATAAATTTAAATTTAAATTACTATATTACTATTAATTACATTAACCATCACCAGCATATATTTAATATATAAGTACATGATTACTTCAACAAATATAATTTTATTTGTTACTAAACATCAATTTATTAAAACACCGTATTAATCAAGCAAGTTTTTTTACAGGCTTGTAAAATTACAGGTAAACTATCAATTTTATAAGTTAGTAGAATCATTTTCATTAGAGAATTCCTTTTTATTTGTATCATTTATGATAAAATTTATGGTACACCTGTTATTTCCGGCAATGCAAAATTTAGATGATGAAATAGTTGAAATTGAACCATTTACTGGTGCAGAAACTGTTGAAGTAGAATACAACGGCTTAACATTTATAGATTCATACTAGGAAATAATTTCTTCGATACTTTCATATCGTTCAATCTCTTCATTAGTTAAAACTTCGGCCTTTTTTGGAATATAACGCTAATTCTTTGGTTTGAGAAATGCAATTACCTTTAGAAATCTATAAATCTCCCTACGAACTTAAACATTTTTCTTGATTTCTAAACGATTATTTAGCTTACACCATTTTGCCTAAATGTATTAGAAATAAATCTAACACATAGTTGATTCGTATAAACATCCAAAACATCATTTTGCCTACCTGATTCTAAAGTCGCTATATATTCACGTTCGTACCTTGATGATGATTTTTCTGGTAATAAATTTCAAGCTACGCTGGTGGTTTAATAAATAATTGCTTCGGGTACATTCTACAATACAATTCTACTACCCCTTCGCAAAAAAATGATTTTTTAAATACCTTACCTAAACATCTAGATTAAAGCCTGTTCTACTTCTTTTAAACCACATTTCTTCATAGAATTGTCTCTGAAACATATAATGCATTATTAATTACATCAATGAAGTTTTAAAACAAATGACAATTTCATGATACCTATATTTGAAAGTTAAATAATTAATTTTTAAGGACCAAAAACACTTGGCGCTTTTCCTTTCTGTTTTCCTTTGTTTGCTCAAAAATAGGATTTTTTCCGGTTTTGTAAATCTTCCATGTCATAGAATCATGGATATCCATGGAAGGTCCTCAATGGAAAGGAAGAATTATAAAACGTTGTCATCCACAAAACTATCATTTGTAATAGGTAATCACTTCTTCATCTCATTGACAATGACATTAAGTAGTTTTTTGCAATTTATAGAGTGGCCATATTATTTAGTTGGTTGGTTAGATAAAACTTACAAAAATGCCGTGTTAGAATAATAATATTTATTTATTTAAAATTGTTTAAGAGAATGTTTAAATAAATATTCACTTTGAACTGATTTCAAATCATCAGGTAATTTGTTATAAATTTGAAGGCCTTAACAGTCGGGAGAGTTAGCCCTTATTTTTATTCTAGCAAATGGTAAATAAAACTTCATATTTTGACGTGTATTCTAGCTGACACATTTTAAATATGAATAAATATAGCAAGGGTAAAATTTTTCTACATGAATAAAAATTAGTAACATCCTTCCAATCTTTTTTGTACCACAAAAACCTGACTTAAGTTATCTATAAAATGGTAAAATTCGTGCCCAAATCCTTATCGTTAGTACTTGCAGTAACTAAAGAGGTGTCATCAGTGTATATAGTGAGCATACAGAACTAGACACTGGACACAAAATTGATCCCTGTGGTACACCTATCCAATTTCTACTTCTTATTGTATTATACTGAATTCGATTTTTTAAGAACGATTGAAGAATTGAATTTATAAGTCAAACCAGTTATTCTATCAGATATCCATTTGAATGATTGCATCAAATGCCCTACTAAGATCGCAACAGATCCGAATACGACTCTTACCAGCGCAGTAAATTGCTGGTATATTTTTCTTGTTGACATACCACTGTGAAATCCGAACTGATTTTTTGATAAAATATTAAAATTACCCAAAAAATATAATAGTCGGTTTAATAAAACAATATTCAAATATCTATTAATGTATTTTGATTACTTCTTTCTATGAAAGTATTTGAATTTGTGGATTTTGCTTTCAATTTGAAATTCTGAAGAAAAATTGAGATATATGTTTAACTTCAAACTCTCTTATTAAAACTGTGCATTCCTCTACCAGAATTTGACTTCACGGTTTCCAGCGTCCACTTAAATATCTTCTCCGGCCGTTTTAGGCCTCTAACGTTAATTAATACCTTTTTTAACGCTTTTAACGTATCGGCATTCCTCATTCCACATCAGCTGTAGATAGAAACGCATAGTATAGTTCATTCATCTGCTCTCAGGTCGTACCTGGGCTAAACGGGCGATTAACAAATATTTATAAATCAAGTCTGGCTTTCGACTAAGTGGAATGTCTTGTCAGACATTTGTCCCGGGTTAAATGTTTGATTTTATTTTATTGTCTTAAAAAACGCATCCTCGGAACGGGTTTCGTGTGGATCTAAGGCCGTTTCGAAGCTATTCGGTTCTAGTTTTTGTTTCCTTTTCGATCGTGAAGTTCTAATTTACGATCCTCCGGTCAAAAATGTTTATTTATCTATTTTTCATCGTATTACTATTACCACTCACGTTTTGCATTTTTGCTTCCCTGGATATAAGAAATCAATTTTTGTAATAATTCAGAAACTGCAGTTTCCTCTACACTCAATAAAAAAGTAAGTAAGTAAGTAAAAGTATTCAAATCACAGTAATTAAAAAATAAATTGACACATAAATAACACCGGTTCACAAAATTTAGAATTTTTTATATCATACGAACACTAATTCATGTTTTCAAAGGATTTTAGTGCGCTGAATCCAAATTTGATCTCAAAATTGCTGCATTACGTCAGGTTTTCAAGATATTTTAACTAAAAATAAAAAACACGCTTTTTCGCTATATTTGAGCGCCGCAAAAATTAAATTGAGTTTACTCGAATATCTTTTTTCCTCTTTGAGATATCGTATATTAACATTTATTAGTACAAACTCATACATTACTCCCCTCTTTCCCCCATCTTCTATGAACCCTCACTTCAATCTTCTGTCGCTTTGTAGACAAGTTGTAAATTACATCTTCTAGGGTCGATAGTGACCTATTCCCCTATTTCATTTGCACTGTACTTCAATTCCATACATTACATACACCATCGTTTGATACCCTCCGATCCCCCGATGTACCTTACACACACAAAACATGGAGCCCATAAACACCAATTACCGATAAACCTCAAAATCACTCACCAATCTATTACCTCAAAACACATAAATCTCAAAATACATACATCCCAAAACTGTAAATCCGAAACCCAAAAACTTCAAATTCAACAAACACCAAAAGCCATTAACCCCGAATTCCATAAACCCATAAACCTGAAATATCAAAACCCCAAATTTCATAAGTCTGTAAACCTCAAAACCCATAAATCCCAAAACCCATAAACCCAAAAATGTCAAACTATAAACCCCAAATTCAATAAATCCCGAACTCCAGTATTACTATCTTATATGAATACAAATTCTTACATTTTTTGCATAAGAATCAACAAGGATGATTATTTTTTACTTATACAATTACAGGACTAGTTTTATAGAAGGTGAGTACTTAAGTACCTATACTTTAAAATGTAAAATTTAAATGACAGAAATTGTAAGTTAATTTGTAATTTACATGAAATGTTACCGGTAACATTACATTTCCTTAAATTGTAAGTAATTTAACATCACTAGTTTTGTGGCAATTTGGTGGTGGTATTATAGTTGTCACCTAAACCAGATAGTTACTGTATTACTTCTGGAGTTCCTCAGAGTTCTAATCAGGATCTTTTTCTATTATCAGTTTTTATTAACGTTATGTTTCTAAATTACCATACATTAACATATGTAGAAGACAAAAAAAATTCCTCTGACTTCAGACGTCAAATTTTACGAGAACATCACCGTTTATGTACATATTCTCTTGCACTTCAGATGTATTCAACAAATTATAGACCATGACCACCGTGATTACCAAAGAACTGCATACATTTGTCTAGATATTATTTAGTAATCTATATCTTACTGTTGAGTGAAATAATTATTAAGCCTTTCAGTATGTAGAAGACTAATAACAACATATTCTCTTCTGTATCTAAAGTAGGAATATATAAGCCACTATGAATAGAAACTGACATTTATTCGGAAATAGCTACAAATGTAAGAAAAATTTTCTGGTAAATATTTTGGTCAATTATTATCACTAGAAGAAAATCAAGTCGCATGATTTTTATTACGGTTATTATTGAGTGAATGTTATTTATTTAAATTCATTGATTGACTGACGTAGGAGTAAATTAAAGAAATAGATAGAATGAAGATTACACTGAAGATTTAGTATCACTGTTACTTCTCCCGAACTGTATTTATTCTTTTTCGATTACTTAAGATGTAGCAGTAGTTATAAGACTTATATTCTTCACGAATCTATGAGGACTTTAAAATCTTTTTGGTAACTTTAATACTCGAAAATAATGATATAGGTACCTACTATTAATATACTACTCCCTACTGAACCAATTATGTCCTAAATTTCTGTATTTTATTTTCCATTATTTATCTAAATTATGCATACGAAGAATCCTCAACCATATTTTTGGAATACAATGATTATTAGGAAGCAAGACATAAAAATATTAATTACAGGCTCTTAGCTCCATTCCTTTGAATTAAACTTTATATTCTTGGAATTTACAGGTCATTCTTGCATTTTAAAAACCCTACAAATTTGTTATAAACAGACTTTTATTACTACTATAAATACATTACTCTTACTTTATCTCCGTTGTAATAATTAATTATTATGACGTTTCCCATATAAAGAATTAAATAAATTCTAGCACAGTATTTTCAGAAGTAACGGAAATAAATCTGATTAATATTCAATACTACATAGTGAGTGTGATGTGAAAGCTGTTCCCGACAACGTCTTTAAAGATGACAGTAATACAAAACTACTCTAAAGACATTAATATTACTTCTCCTTTTTGCTTATCGAGTTAATAACCATCAACACAACAAATAAAAAATACAATGCAAAGTTGTAGCGTAAGTGTTTTGGAAATCATTGTTTAACGTCAAATGTGTTTCAGTGTCTTACTGCTGAAAAGTCATTGAATTCATATATTTGTGTAGAGATTGCGAATTATTTACAAAAGAAAATTAGCTATTAGTCTAGGATCAGCTATGATGTTTACGAAAAGAACGCCATTATGGAATATCCAGCAAGAATAGTTGTATTGTCTTAAAGAAAGTCACTTTGATATGATCAACTCTCTATGTTCAGGAAGACTTTGATGAACATCGTTGGAATCATGATGATTGAGTTCAGTCAACCTGACAAATGACTGTTATGATAAATTATGACCATACAAGTAAGTACAACATATTGGATTGGAAAGAGAAGCTTAAGTAGAGAATCATATGTTGTCATAAGATCATTAATAGGTTACTGTTAGAGTCTACTCTGGGGATGAGATCTGAGAATAATCGTAAAATTTACTTTCCATGAAATGTTTGAGGCTTAAATAGGGAATCGAAAGAAATGAGAGTAGTATAAATTAGTTAAATGTATATTTTCTCATAAAAGATTGCGCTTATCCTTGTATGACAGAAGCATATAATGTTTGAAATTACCATCAAAGCAATATGGCAGTTATCGTTCAATTATTTTCAACGTATACTTTGCTTAATCGTAAAAGAAATGAGATTCATCACTAGGATGTCCAAAAAAATGATTTTTTTGACTTCCAACGAGAATATCAATTCTTTTCATAAACTTTTATTCTCTAAGGGCATGTCATCAAAATCTTAATAAAATTAATAACAACAAATTTATTTATTTATTTTACTACGCTGTACAGACAGAAATCTAATTATAGAACAGGAAATACAATAATGTTACAAATCAACAACATAAAAAGAAAAACATCACTAAAAACATAGATAACAAAAAATGAACTACAAAACTCAAGTACAAGAATGACCAAGATTATTTATGTAAAATACATCAAACTCTAAAACTAACTAGAATTTAAAAAATATGCATGTCTTACATCAGTAGGTTTACAGCAAAAACATCAATGCTGTTAACAGGAAAATGGTTATTACACATGACATACTTTGGAGAATTACTATGTTCATTAGTTTTAAAATTAGATATAGAGAAGCCAACACAATGCAGAAGCTCAGGAGGATCAATTATATTGTGCAACAATTTGTATAAATACAGAACTGAATGATATTTACGACGCAGCTCCAATTCAGACAAACCAAACCTCAATACATCCTCAGGAAAACCAAGTGAAGGATAGACTCCATCAATCTTAAATCATAAATATTTAGCATATCGCCTCTGAGGTTGTTCAACATTTTTTATACACTAGCGGAAAAAATTAAGAGATCAAATAAAATTTAAATTTTTTGCGATTCTTCAAATGGCTGTATCATTGATCTGAGCTTTCTAATAAACATCATGGAATTGCATTTATTGATATTTAAGTACAAATTGTTTTTAATACAGCAAGTCTAAATCATGCTGGAGCAGCACACAGTCATCTACAGATCTTATTACAGTAAAAAGTTGCAAATCATCAGCATATAATAAACTTCTACAAGTGAGACCAGATGTGATGTCATTTATAAAGATATTAAATAGTAACGGTCTAAGTACTGAACCTTGAGGGACTCCTGAGGTAGCCACGATCTCATCAGAACTAAAACCACGGCACTGACCTGATATACATCTATTATCTAGATTTGAATTAAAAATTTTCAAAATATCCGAAGTTGGATAATTTTTGCAACAGAATGCCGTGATCCTGTCAAATGCCTTTGAGAAATCTGTATAGATGACATCAACCTGAGCATCAGTTTCTAGCTTGTTCGAAATGAACTGTGTGATGCAGAGCAAATTACTTACTGTTGATCGTCCAGGCATAAATCCATGTTGGTCAATACATATCTGTGACTTAACATGAGTAAACAATATGTCATGAAGAATTCTTTCAAAAGCTTAATTAAAATTATTTAATATAACAATAGGTCTATAATTGTCAATACATTCTCTATCGAGTTTTTTAAAAACCGGTGTAATTCTAGATTTTTTCCATACATTAGGAAATGAATCTGTTGCACAATCTCTCAGCAGAAATGCCGGAATTCCGTCATACCCCTTCGTATTTTTTGGTTTTATTTTTTTTGAAAGCTCTCAATCAAGGTGCATTTTGAAAAGCATAATCATCATAATTAAATTGAAAAGACACCAGCAAATGCATCTACAATATCCTGAGGTTCACTAAGCATTTCATTATTATATGTCATGGATTGGGGAATGTTACTCCTTTCTTCATTAATATATCTCCAAAAATAGTTTGGATTAGACTTTATCTGTCTTTCAATTTTCCCTATATACAGTCTATGTACACAATCAATATCTTGTTTTATAGTGTATAAATTCTTGTTCATCGCCATTTCTTTTATAATCACACCAAACTTTATAGACTTAATTTTATTATTTTTTATGATAGTATGGTTAAACCAAGCTGGATATTTGGTTTTTTTCGGCACGGTGATGGGAACACTATTAAAAGGTAAATGGTAATTAAGCTTACTGGTAATTAGGCCATATTTGGCCCTTTTTACCTACTAACTTATACTACCCTTCACCCTTACAATCACAAACATCCATGGGTAGGACAGAAACATTCCTGCCCCGTGTTGGATTCGAACCAACTTCCGGCCGCTCGTGCTTCCCTGGCAGCGACTGCTCGTCACCGCCTTGGCCGCTCGGCTCCCGTCAGCCCATGAGAACACTATTACTAAATATAGAGTTTAGTGTACAATAAAATTTCAATTAGATGAAAAACCAATGAGTCTTGAGTACACACTTCGGTGAGTTAAAAAGAAAATCCAAATAATGTGTATATTAAAAGGGTGTATTTATATTATCAAATCCTAGCTAAGCGCTTTCGGCTGCAAACAGCCATCATCGGAGCTAATCCTACAATTTAACAAAGGTAAAGAGTGAAACTATATAAAAAAATTCAAAGGACTACTTACGTCCAAGTCTAGATATCCAAACATTATAATAATCGAAATTTTTTATCTTAACAAAGTTCAACATTAGTTTTAGATTACATAAAACAAATAAATTGTATATAACAAACGATAGAGATAACAAACAATGTTGAACATGTGGTTGACCACGAAAAGTAAATCGAAATAAGGTTAAGTGAAAATTGAAAATTGACAATTTAAGTTAGAATGATTACCAACTGTGAAAATTAAAAATTATTAAGCTAATACCAATACATAATTAAAAACTAATGACTATTACCTAATGAGATTCTCAAAGATACTTAAATAGTGGTTTAAAATTCCAATTTAAATTAACTTGAGTGTTGACACAATTAATAGTTTTTTTTTAATTTCCCTTAAAATCTCTAAATCTTCTAATAAATTAATTTTATGAAAATCTGAATTATTAATATTGTGAAGTATTTTACTGTTAACTGTTGGTGAAAAAGAATGATTAGTAAAATTAATATGATGTCCAAAAACTGATTTACCAGGTCTCTTTAAATGTTCATTAATGCGAACAGTCAAAGGTCTAACAGTTCTACCAACGTAGGTAACTGGACAATCATTGCAACCTAAAAAGTAAATACCACTTTTTGACAGTTTGTCCTGTCTGTCCTTTACATTAGAAAATTTCGTACGAATTGAAGAATTTACTTTAAAAGATATTTTTAAATTGGGGATGCTTTTAGTATTTTGGAAATATTATCTGAGATAAAACCTAAATAAGGCAAAGATCTAAAGTTAAAGTTGTTATCATTATCACAGTTTATTTATACAGTTCGTCGAGTGAAGGTTCCAGAGGATGTGGCTAAATCGCGGCTAAATGCGCAATGAACACCAATGAAATTCATATGTACACGACGTAGTGGGAGAAATTCTATTTCTTGACAAATCACCGTGCCCCTTGAGCGCGCGAATGTGCGCGGCTAAATGCGCAGTCGTCTTTTGGTCGTCTAAAAAAACGAAATCTGGAACCTCGCCATCAAAGGAGCCGACACGAAGACACCGGACTGTATAATAGACTGTGTCATTATTAGAAACATGTGATCGAAAAGCTAAATTTCTATGTTTATGAAATAAAATCTTATTAATCGTTTTTTGTACAATATCCGAAGAAAAATCATTATTAACGCACAATTATTGCAATATGTATATGAACTTAATTGTTAAAATTTATATCTGACATAGGTCTATGGACATAATAGTGAATAGCTGTCATCTTATGTTGAAAAGGATGATGGAATGCCTTGATATTAAATGATCAGTTTGAGTTGGTTCTATATATGGAAAATTCTAAAGATCTCTTGTGTTTCAATATTATCAAATCTAAAAAATTTAATTCATTATTTTGTTCTATTTCTAATGCAAAAGTAATTGAGGAATGAAGTTTATTAAGATCAGTAAGAATATTCTCTATAGCTAAAGCCGGACCAGTAACAAATGCAGTTACGTCATCTACATATCTAGAATTTTTTTTTCCAATTTATCCATAAATAAATCTGCTAACAAGGGTGACAAGGGGTGACTCATTGCCAAACCATTTGATTGTCTATAAATTTTATTATTAAAAATAAAAACATCTTGAGATAAACACAATTTTATCAAGGCCGATTTTTTTCATGACGAACTTTTTTAAATTTTAAAATTTCTAAAACAACTCCAGAAGCTTCATCTCTGGGAACATTAGTGAAAAGATTACTTACATCAAAAGAAACCATATGGAAATCTTCAGAAAGTTGAACAGATTGCAACCTGTTAACCAAATCTAAAGAGTTATTAACAACATAAACAGGCTTATAGTTCAAAATTTCTTGAATAAAACAATTTGCAAATTTTGAAATTAAAGAAAAGGGGGTGTTTGTAAAACTAATTACAGATCTAATAGGAATATCAATTTTATGTATTTTTGGTAAACCGTACAATCTCGGAAGAGAAGGGTTACATAATATAAATTTTTCAGTATTAATGTCACCAAATGAGGACTTGTGAAAAGATATTTTTCTTTTAAATCTAAAATCAATGTATTTAATGGGCTCCTATCTATAATAGTGAAGTCATTATCAATCAAAAAGTTTTCAGTTCTAATGATGTAATCATCTCTATACATAATTATTAAACAATTACCCTTATCAGCCTTGGTGATAACAAGATTGTTCTCTTTAATATTTTAATTTTATTAACAATTAATTTTTGTTTTAAAAGGTTACTATTACAATTATTTTTATTATGTTTTAATTTCAAAAAATCTCTTTTAGGAGATAGAAAACAGCTATTTTTTATAACAATCTTGACATCATCGTTAAGATTTAAACCCTAAAAAATAGAATCTATATCAACAGCAAATTCATCTAGTAATTTATTATCTAAATTAACTCTTAGACCATACTTCAATCCATTCCCTAAAAAATCCAATTCTGCTTTTGAAGAAACACAATTAGATAAATTTTTCATACGATCATGAAATTTGAAAAAAGATTACCCCACTTACCCCACTAGCAGAACTACAAGAACGGTTGTTCAATAAATTTGTTTTTAACCTTATTAAATTTGTTTCTTTTGATAAATATTAAATCACCTCTATGTTGTTTAAGTGTATTTTGGAAAATCTCATATGGGACAGTCTGTATAATACTATCGAATAAAATTTTAAGTTCAACATTAATAGAAGCAAGACGAGAGTGATGTAAACATAATTCCTTCCTCAGCAATTTCTTTTCCATCTCCATTTTGAATGAAATTGGGACGTTTTTTAAAGTTTTACAAGTTACAAAAACCGGAGTAATATTATTCTTTAAATATTGATGTATAAACCAAATATCAATGTTGATTAATTCCATCTTTTTTTTTACAATAAAATTGTTCACAAACTTCATTTATGTTCTTATATTGCGTTAAGATCATCTTATAATTGGTGGAAGTTTACTTTACGAAAATTAAAAGACAGTACTGAATTCAAGGAAAAATATTTACGTGTATAATCATTTCTTGTGTGTGTGTGTGTGTTATCATCGTTTCTTCATCTAGCACGTGCCCTTTTTGTATTTTAGGGCGCTGCAATTTTAGAAATATTTTACCTGCAACTGCATCTCTATAAAGGTTGAAAAAATCGTTCCAGTATAAAAAATATTATAGCGAAAAAAAATCAAATTTAAAAAAATAACTTTGAGGTTAAGTAGTTGGATAAAAAAACTTGTTTGTTTGTGTTGGATGACAGGACGTGTGGAAATTAGAGGAAATGAAAAAGCAAAAGAATGTGCAAAAAAAACGAACCTGAAATGTCTGTTTCTTACAATGCAGGTTTTGGAAGGTTGAGTTCAAAAATAATTCTGGAATTAGTATGGGTAAGATCAGTAAGATCGAATGGAATACATTCCATAAAAGTGATTGAGGCTTATTATTTTGGTTAAAATTAAGGTAAAATGGTTAAAAATATATATATTTTTAATAGCCTTCTTTTACAGTAATCTAAACATTTGGATGCTGTTTGCCATCATAAAAGATGATTTATGAAAACTGTAACCAATTCAAAAATAAATTATTATAGTTCTTAACGTGTCATACAGAATTCTTTTGTATACATGTAATTTTCTTTATATTATGTCAAAGTTCTCTAATTAGGCGAATAATTAGAAAACGACGTTAAGGGGAGCACAATGCCAGGTTCCCAGGCAGATACCATAAAACAATCATTCGTTCTCTGCTCTCTCACAGTCCTTGTCAATCTAAACAAGAATTACACAAGGCGGCAAAAACCATGCCTGCATGGTGTAGCATTACCGGCTACCATATCAAATTGATTATTAGTTAAAAGCTTGATTTATGGCCCGCTCAGGGAAGGGAATTATTCACAGAAATCGGCTCAGTCGTGGTGGGGCGAAGTAGAGAATTCTTCTCATAACGCAGGTATTTACTAATTTATAGTGACAAGTCAGGGAACCGAAATAATCGACACATGTAATCTAGTCAGCTGTGAAGGGACGGTTAATAATTTTACAAGAGATTAGTATCGTCCTGTCAAACGCGCTTCCTCCGGTCTTCGACCAACAACGAAGCATCTCGATTCAATATTTGGTTACACGAAAATAATTGGATCAAAAATTTGATATCCGTTTTGAAATCTGTTGAGTTGAAACAATGGACACATAATATCACATCAGTGTTAGTAAACTAAGCAATTTCATGAATAATAATTAATTGAAATATAGAACACTTTTAGAAATTACAGTGAAAACATGATTTCTGCAAAATTACATTGTTTCGTACAGTAACATTATGCAGTGTATTTTGTAATCGGATGATACAGGGATTCCCCTTGATACGTTTTGTTGAAATATACAGGGTGTCCGGAAATAATGAGCAAAAAAATTATGGGATAATTATAGACCGAAAATAAATGCTACCTCTTTCTATAACATTTTTTCCAAAACTGATTATTAACGGAGGTTTGATGAAACCATTTTTCAACAAAGCTCAAAGATTTTATCAAGGCAGGCC
The DNA here is from genome assembly GCA_037114965.1 of Monochamus alternatus. Lineage (NCBI taxonomy): Eukaryota > Metazoa > Arthropoda > Insecta > Coleoptera > Cerambycidae > Monochamus > Monochamus alternatus. Next base: position 91,195,735 of record CM073427.1, on the reverse strand, counting down.
GATTTTTTTTAAATTTTGCACATGTCCAGAATTTACCGTTCTGAACAACTATTTCAAGTAATATTTGGCTGTATTTTTATTAGAAAAGGCACTTTCACTGAAACGATAACAGTTTTCAATTGGTGCACTGAATATTGCAAATAAGATTATTTCGAAAACTGTTACTTTTAACTACTTCAATAAGGTATACCTTTTTGCCATATTTTGATGTGCCATAAGTGGCGCCCTCTACTAGTGATGTCAAAATTAGAAACATATTTGAAGTTCTCGTCCGCAAAAACCCCCGATTTACAAATTTTATGTAAATATTTGGGTGTCTTACGAATTTATTTACAAATATCGAAAATAAAATTTTATCTTAAACACCTTGTAATAATCAGTTTTGTAAAAAATGTTATAGAAAGAGGTACCATTTATTTTCGGTCTAGAATTATCTCCTGGATTTATTGCTGATCATTTCCGGACACCCTGTATATCTAGTGCCATATCTAGGTACATTTTCATAAACAAATCTATTTTTCATAATTTTAAAATATTTAATTTTGGAAAAGTTATAAGGTAATAAGTTTATACAACACTGTATATGACAGCAATATGAAATTATATTTTAACGTTCTGGTAGGCTATAGGATAACAGAAAAATTGACATATGGTCGCAAAATTGCATCCCTTTCAATCAAAGTAATTCCGTTACATAAAATTTTGTAGCTTTAAAATATATATATATTTACACCATAGTTCTTAATTTGCTTAATTTCTTTTCTGCGTACTCAATTTGCTGAAGAAAAGGATTTACAAGATATGACCAAGGGACTTTTGCTTAAATAATTTGTCGTATTTATTCATAGCAAACAAAATTAATAACAGGACAGAACAAATGTATAATTACCCTATGCTTCAAATATCTATACTTATAACACAAAAAAACAGCATTAAACAAAGTATAGCAGGTCTGCATAATACAAGTTTACAAAAAATTAACTGTGTAATGTAATCTGAATCTTCTTCCTTTTTTCGTCTTTAGAGAAAATGAATGATACCACTTTCTCTAAAATCATAAGAAAAACAAAATACAGAGATAGTAATCTAAATAATAAAAGTGAATTTTTGTAAACAGTTTTTGTTTTGATAACATTTCTCCTAAGTGCACCACTTCTTAAATTTTTTCCACTGGTTTAAGCCTGAGATGTTTATTCTTATACAATGGCTATGAAAGCTAAAGCAAGAGGTAAAACTAAACTTCTGCAGTTCGCTGTGGCTATCAAATTTGTTTTACAGAATGTCAATATAATTTTAAGTGAAAACAAACGTTTTCCTGTTGTATTTGTTATATTACTATTGTTATTTAGCAACTGATAATATCATTACATAATAACTGTACAGGTATAAGTACAAATATTTTAACCAGCAGTATAGTTTTGTGTGTAGAACACATAATTAATAGTTTTTTTACAAAAAAATCAGAAATAAAAAAGTGAAATTTTAAATAAATTTCGTAATTTTTCAGTAGAAAACTTGTTGAGGACCGCTGGCCTAGACCGACCCTTCATACTTTTATGAGTCATAGTGTTGCAGGCTGAACGTGTGGTTCACAGTGTTGCCAGTATTACACAAATGTCTTTGCTTCAAGGAAGAAAAAATCTCAACTTTTAGCGAATTTTGTCAAGTGTAACATTTTATATTATTTTTTATTATCAAACTGTCATTGACTGTCATGACAGATTATCGGAAGCCCAAGTCAAACTTGTTAACCCCACATAATGCATAAAAATAGCAATAAAATTTGCTAAATGTTGACATTTTTTCCATTTTAAATAAAAAACGCGTGCATAGTTTTTCGTTATTCTTCATAAAATAACTTAAGGAAATTGTGTTTTGTGTCCCTTTCTAACAGTGTACAATGACATTTAACTTGTGAAGTGTGGATTACTGATTAAATAGTTAATTTTTTAACAAACAGGTAAGCTTGTGTGCACGTTTATGTATAATTTTTTAACATTGGACATAGTAATATCACGTAATATCTTCCTAAATATTTTACAGTAGTATTGAACTTGCGGAAATTCATTTTTAATCGTTGAAGTATAGTAAGGTTAGTTCAGATGTTAAAATTTATGTTAATATTGCTGCGTATCATAGTACATACCCAATTTTACTGTACTTATGCTTAAAACAAGTATTTTTAAAATAGAACTATTACGTTAAAGGAAACGTAATATTTATATTGGAGGAGATAAGGCAACCTCGCAACAAATCATATGTTTCATTACGTTGTTGGATGAAAAATCAGCCAGCGGTCCTCAAAATGTGGGTATTTTAAAAAAAAATTAATATCTCCGTAAATATTAGAAATTTTTAAAAATGGCTTTCACTAGACTGATTTAAATGACGAACTACACCAGCAATTCAAATATTTGTACTTATTTAAGATTCACCCTGTATTAGAATGTATAATACATCTATTTGCTCTTAGAAGTAAAATTGTCTCCAAGTATCTTTTAAAATAACAACGCTGTTATACAATACTAGGAAACATGACTACAAAAGTTTTATAAAATGATTTAGTTTTATTAGTTAAAATTTTTTATAAGCTTATCGCAGATAAAATAGTTATATATTTGTCATACAGGCGTTTAATAATTTAACTGTCAACACGTTGATAAATTTATAAAATATTTTAGTTACTGACAACAAAATAATGGCTATAACATAACAAATATAAGCAATAATAATACAACAATAAAATATAATTGTCGTATATCCTGAAAATTATAAAATTGTTTTGCTGATTGGGACTGGCATGGACTAGGCTTTGAAATAAGAGTCAAAGCCTGTTAAATTGCAGGACCTAGGCTAACAACATCATCACATGAAATTTCGCAACGGCTAAACATTTTTCTTAAGAAAGGTATGGTTTCTTGGTCAACCTGAACCAAAAGCCTCAGGATTTTACCATATTGGTTGGACATTATTATAGTTTTCCAATATCTTTCGCTATTAACAGTTAAAGAGCATTTTTATAATATTCTTGAACAACAAGTGCCGTAGGGTAAATAAGGTGCAGTTGTCTTCAAAGTAAGTATCGCACTGTCCTTTTATCTTTTGACGACTAACTGCTTGTCGCTGTTTGAACTGGTAAAATAAATTCCACGGAACTAATGTAGGTTCACTTTGTCGTTTTAAGTAAATGTAAGTGCAAGTGTCTTGTAAAACTTAAATAATGTCAGTAACAAGCAACATCTTAGTACAGGTGTTCATCATCTCACCCACCAGTAGAGACAGATGGTGAAACTATGTGCAGAATGGTGAATACCATCACTATCATCAAGAACTGCGTCACTCCAACCTTGTTGTTCAAAAACAACATAAGTTGCTGCCTCTACTACCAATACTATTAGGTTACAAACACCAATTATGTCATTTCAGCTTTGTTGTTCAAAGACCATAGATGAAAATTATAATGATAGCAATACAGTTGTCGATGAGACAATAACACCAGCGAAAATACTGGATGTCATTTCACCTGTTCATATCATAGTTAAAGGTTAAAAAATGCCAGGAATTTGGTAACTATGCTTAACACGCCCAAGGCTATTTCATCTACGAAACAACGGATCTAGCAAAAAGAAAATAAATTGACACGAAAAATAAAATGTGTAACAAAAAAAAAACAAAGACGAAGAAACCAAAACTGACAAGAAATATCGAAGAGACTCTGAGTATTCTCGTGCGAGGTTCTGAACAAGATATCTGTTTTGGAGAAGCTTATTATCTAATCAATAAAATGGCAATTCAAAGTGTTTATAGCTTAGACGATAATTGCACTGTCTGAAGACATTTTCGATATGTGTGGAAAGAATAGAACGTAGGAAAAGGTGAATATTACAATCACCATTTCATCTTTACAGTTCTTACCATCTCTCCCCAAAAAGTCGGGATAGATGATGAAGGGAAAAAATAATTTATTTATTTTTTAAATTTAGTTGTAAGTTTCGTTTCTTTTTAGATAATGTTGAACATTCCTAATATATTTTATGCTGCAAAACCTATACTTGTTAAGTATTTAACTGCTAATAGGTATGTTTACTAGGCATAGACGAAAATAGGATATCCTTATTGAAATACAGTATGCGCCAAAAGTATGGAATAAATTCAATAAAAACGAAACAATTACTTTTTGGGAACAATCCTCGAACAGGTCGATTTTTAATTTAAAAAATACATATTTTAGCGTAAAATGCGATTTTCAAATGTCATTTGTTTTCTACTAATGACGTCATCGATTTTTTTTAAATGGCAACACCATATTTTTTTCCATGATTCTGAAAGATCGTTTAATTCTCTATCAGACAGTACTAAAATTTTGCCCTCTTACATAGGAAAGTTTTCGAGTAAATGACGATTGAATGTTAGAAAACGTAAATCAATTAAAATAAAGCAAAAACATTATCAAGTTTAGTTTTTCGAATTCCATAGTTCTTTTATGGATCACGTAGGTGAAAATCTTTGCAAAGTGTCATTGTCACACCGACTTTCTAATAAGTGTTGTAAGCGACATAGAAATTATTATTCAATTTAAAGTATTATGGCACATTTAACTGTTACACAAAGAATTGAAATTTTAATTCTTATCGAATGCGGGAATATGACTAGAACTCCGCAGGAAGTTTGCGATTTATTTAATGAAAAATATCCAGATCGCCCTATCAGCCAATCAACAGTTAGTAAGGTAGAGTCTAAATTTAGACAAACTGTCAATGTTGTAAATATTCCAAAACCTGGACGTCCAAGCATTAATGAAAATCAGAAACAGAACATTTTGATAAGTATGGTGGATAATCCTCATAATTCTTCACGATTGGTTGCATTAAACAATGACACTAGTCAGAGCACAGTGCTACGTATCTTGAGCAAGGAAAAATATCATCCCTACAAAATTCAACTTGTGCAGGAACTCAATGAAGATGATCCCGATCGCCGCTTACACTTTTGCGAAATTCTAATGGATTTATGTCAAGGAAATAGAAATTTACACCGGTAAATACTTTTTTCAGATGAGGCCACATTTTGTCTGAATGGTACAGTAAACCGTCAAACTTGCAGATATTGAAGTCGGGAAAATCCTCATTGGATGGCAGAGGCACATACCCAACACCCTCAGAAATTAAATGTGTGGGCTGGAATAGTTGACGACAGAATAGTAGGGCCTTTCTTCTTTGAAGGAACCTTTATAGGACAAAGATATTTAGAGTTTCTAGAAAATGACCTTGTTCCAGCCCTTACAGTAATTTTTCGATAATGACCCTGACATTCCTGACGATACCATATGGTTTTAGCAAGACGGTGCACCTCCGCACTATGCGCGCCCTGTACGAGATTTTTTGGACAACTGTTTTCCTGGGAGGTGGATCGGCAGACGCGGACCGATAGAATGGCCTGCAAGATCGCCAGATCTTACACCTCTTGACTATATTTTATGGGGATACTTGAAGTCAAAAGTGTACATTAATAAACCACGTAATTTAGAAGAACTTCAAAATCGCATTCGGGACGAAATACGCTGAGTTACCTCAGAAATCATTGTCAAGAAGTTGGTGGATGGCAATTCGAACATTTAATTTAAGTATAAAATTTAATCAATTGTATTTTATTTTACATACCTCAGAATTGTTACTTTTTTATGGATAAAATTTACGTTTTCTAACATTCAATCGTCATTTACTCGAAAACTTTCCTACGTAAGAGGGCAAAATTTTAGTACTGTCTGATAGAGAATTAAACGATCTTTCAGAATCAAGGAAAAAGATATGGTGTTGCTATTTAAAAAAAAATCGATGACGTCATTACTCGAAAACAAATGACATTTGAAAATCGCATTTTACGCTAAAATATGTATTTTTTAAATTAAAAATCGACCTGTTCGAGGATTTTTCCCAAAAAATAATTGTTTCGTTTTTATTGAATTTATTCCATACTTTTGGGGCATACTGTATATATAACTCCATTTCGTGAAGTCTTCTTCGATAGGAGGGTTTTAGAAATATTTCTCAGGTAAAACTAAAAACAAACCAAATAAAAAGTATTTTTTTTATCTTATACAACATTGTATTTATCTATCAACATATTAAATAATTATAATATCGATGGAATAAAAAACAATGATTTAAACATTATTAGGATATAATACCCCTTTTTTATACAAAACTTATTTATTATGCTCTGTTATGCATCATTAAACCTACTAAATCATCTAGAATAATGTTGTGGCTCTAAGTGTGACGAATTTGATTCGTTAATAATTTTTTTATTACAGCAACGTTCGCCTTACAGAGCTTTTTGTTTCGTTCGGGGCGTAAATCTTTTCCTATTAAATTATTACTTACTATTATCTTTTTGTTACAGTTTACACTTTGTGTTAGCGGTAAAGATCTTATTAGAAATAAGTAGATCTCATTAAATTTAACAAGTTCTTTATGAAATAGATCTATTACGTTTCGTAATGCCTTACTTATCCTCTAATTGATTTTTTGCTTGGGAAAAGTAAATAAATGGAAGAACGAATATGTAGTCCGCAAGAAACTTATCAAGTCGTGTCGAACACACTCCTAATTATTTACTAACGGCAACTTTCTTTGGCTGAGATAATGGAAATTTCGATTCAAAATGGAAAAGTGAAGTTCAAGATAAAGACGTTAAACGAATAATTAATTACAAGTAATTTAAAATATCTCAAGCTGATCATTAATATTTTCATCGGATCGTTATTCGGAGTCATTAGATAGCGGGTACTTTAAAAATCATTCAGATACACAGAGCTGACAAATTTACAGCTTATGTTTAAGTCCAACGTCTTCATTAGAGTTATGAATATGCATAAGTGAGGCAGGTATGAGAAATTAACATTCATGAAGAGAAAGTCATTACGTGGAGACCAAATTTAGTAAGTTTACATAAATTGTGTGTGCATATCTATTCACAGGGCTCGACCCAAGATGAAATAAATAAATACGTTTAAATTATCTTAAGGCTGCGGACAGACGAGCGTTTAAATGATGAATGTTGTGATGGCCGTTGTAGAAAAACGTGTTGTTTTATACAGCGTGTAGCGTCTTTAATACAGAAAAAACAAAATACAGATTCCTGTAAATATTCAGAATAAACAATGGGGAAGTTCCACGAATTTTATATTGGTTTGAATAATCACATAATAATTGAAATATTAACATAAATATACAGGGTATTAAAAAAAAACAGTGTAAAATATTTAAGGTAATAGTATGAACCAAAATAAGCAGAAAAGTCTCAATAAACATGGGTCCGCAAAGTAACGGTTGCGGAGATATGGAATGTTTTATGTTATTTAGCCCCTTATTTTATTTTGCAAAAACGTTGTGTTTTCTTTCGCTATGGCTGGTTACTCTCACGCAGAATTAACAGACATGCATTTCATGTATGGCCGTGCTAATGGGAAGGCCTCCGAAGCGCGACGTTTTTGTGTTGACGCTTATCCAAATCGCCAGATTCTTTCACAACGCATATTTAGAAAAATTCACCAAAGATTGCGTGATACCGGTTTCTTGAGCAAATAGTGCCATTTATCCGGAAGACCAAGGTCGGTATCCACTCCTAGAGCAGAAGAAGAAATGCTAGCACTCGTAGAGCAGAATCCAGGGACGAGTGTGTGGAGAATATCAGCCGAGGTAGGAATTAGTGGTTTTCTTGTTTGGAGAATCCTTCACGAGCAACTGCTTTATCCATACCATGTGCAACGAGTACAGGCCTTAAATTCAATAAATGATCATCAAGCACGTTTGGTTTTTTGCCGCTGGTTTCTACGTCATGCTGAAGACCCTCGTTTTCTTGCAAACATTCTTTTTACCGATGAGGCCGGGTTCACAAGAAATGGAGTGTTTAATTTTCACAATACGGATATTTGGGCCACCGAAAATCCTCATGCTCTAATAGAATCTGGACATCAGGCACGTTTTTCATTAAACATTTGAATGGGTATTGTAGCTGACAGATTTCTAGGTCTTGTTGTTTTACTAAACCGATTAACAGGCGCTGCTTACCTCAACTTTCTGCAGAACACACTGTATGAGTTTTTGGAAGACATTCCTTTGAATCAGAGGCAACAAATGTGGCTCCAGCATGATGGTGCTCCAGCTCATTTTTCCATGGCCGTTAGAGAGCATTTACACCAAACTTTTCCACATAGATGGGTAGGAAGGGCCGGACCTGATTTATGGCCTCAAAGATCGCCTGATCTGAACCCTCTAGATTTCTTTGTTTGCAGATATTTGAAGACATTTGTGTATGGTACTTCTGTAAATAGCCTGGAAGAGCTGCAGCTACGGATTAATCAAAAGTGTCATGAAATCCAAACCAAGGAGGGTATTTTCGAAAGAGTTCGAATATCGTTGAGACGAAGATGTCGTGCCTGCTTGGAAATGGACGGAGGGTACTTTAACATCTTCTGTAACTTTGTTTTTTGTTTGTTCAAAGCTTCCTTTGTCAGTTTATTCGTAATAAAATAAAATGTTTAAAAAACTAATAGTGGTCCATATCTCCGCAACCGTTACTTTGCGGACCCATATTTTTTTAAGACTTTTCTGCTTATTTTAGTTCATACTATTACCTCCTGAAATATTTTACACTCTTTTTTTAACACCCTGTATATTAACATGTTAAATTTATTGTATACTATTTATAGAAAGAAATAGGTATGATATTATAGTAACAATAAAATAAAAGACATTTTTCTATTTATGATTTCATTAAAAATATATAATTCACTTCAAATAAACAACCAACAAAATACATTAAACAAGGATGTATTTAGGTAGGTACTACATAATAGGAGTTTAGGAGGAAAATAAATTGGTAGTAATTTGAACATATTCTCCTTCTCAAAAATTACAAGAAAATCAAAATACAGAGATAGTAATCTAAAATGTTCGTGTGAATTGATAATATTTTTAAGAGATCTAATTAGTTTTATCACAAATGTTAGCAATTTTTATTAGAGTTAGGTACTTACCATTTTCTTTGATCAATCCCCAATTTAACTTTAAATGTTTTCCATTTGAAACCCGAACGAAAGTTAACTGAGCACAACAACGCAACACGACCAACATGGTATAGTGATGTTGCTAGAAATGGAGTAAGGATATGTAACACAGAGGTTATATCTTATTATATTATAAGTAATTTTAATATATTTTATGTAAAACTTATAAAAAAGCCATAGTGTGTAAAACTAAACAAGGAAATTTTACATATCAACTTTTTTTACAGTGTAGTATATAGTCTTATGAAACTGCGCAGCATATTAATTCAAAAGAATCGTATACAGTTTACAAACACGCTAGTCTCAAATTAACACCACAGTAACGGTGTAGTTTCTATCGTATTGTTTCAAAATTTACACCAGATTTTAACATATTTACGCTGGAATTTACACTGTGGCAAGTAAATTGTACCAAATATTTGTTAAACTGCATTACTTAAGCGCCTTTGTAAGATTTGCCGAAAGTGATATGGTAAATTTTACACTTTTTCTGTATTTTACTTCCCTGGACCAAAAATGGTGTAAATTTTATGTACAACTTTATCCACCCTTTCTTGTTGTATCCCAGTATAGGTATGATATGTGATAAAACATTGTTGACAATGTACTACATTGTGTTGCTACAGAGCTAATAGACTCATAATATGGCCATACCAATTAAATTGTTACAAGGCGTTTGAAAGTTATTTTATTGCAAAAATTGATAGATAATTCAGCGATTTGCCAGATTTTTTATTAATGATTTAAATAATCGTTTTTCTTCGACGGAAATTTAAAAATGAACATTTGTAATGATTCCTGTGAACGACATGGATTTCAAACAAAGCATTTGATAAATCTCATAACATACTGAACGTGAATTTACTTTTACTTCATTTACATTATATTTACATATCAATCATGTTTCAAAATTTTATTATAATATTTAAATTTGAAATATTTAAAAAGTCTCACGTGTTGGAAATGGTAGATTGAAAGGTGAACTTTTAAACACAAATTTTATAATTACATCCTGCCCGTGGCGTGTAATCTTTGCTTTTTAAGAAGAACGTTATGTAAACCTATGATAATTTCTGTGTACCAAGCTTATTCATTTTCAGGAAAACAATAGTGACGAGCCATATACTACCGTATGCAAACAAGAAAGATCCCTTAGTAGTGTTTGCGTTCATCATTTACGATAATATACGTTACATACTTTTTTTAAAACTGTTTCTGTTATCCTTCAGTTACTAACAGATTCAAATAAACGTTTAAACAGAGATGTAGTAATATAATGCAATTATAAATTATCAAAGATATCTCTTTGAGGTATTTACATAATTTTACTGCATTATGCTATAGGGATCAATTACATAGACCAAATTGTATCCAATATATACTTAAAATAAAAGTTAATCTAGCTAAATTTTTCTTAGGAACGACATATCTGGCATAATGAAATCATTTCATGATTTTCAAAACTATAATACACTTTTGAACATATACCAATGCGCATCCAGCCACAATAGATGAGATCTGCCCTATTTCTGCATTTCTAGAATTGCTTCTCCAGGTGGCTTCTACTATAAGAAATTATCAAGTTTGGAACGACAATGCTAATAATATTGATGACCTCTCTTTTTAAGTGTTGATGAAGTGATGATAAAAAATGTCTGTATTTGTAATTCTAGTCCTACTTTTAGATTTAACAGAATTCATTTCAGAAAAAAATTGTTCACAAAAATAAGTGTTTCCAAACTGAGCCATTAATCGGTGAATAAATTAAGAAAGTGATGCATATTTTTTACTTGGGAAATGTTTCTGAAGAACCTCAACCAACTCCACATCTTTTTTTCCTAAAATAAGAACTCTCTTTATTTTTAAAATAAGAACTTTTCTATTGTTCAATTATCTGCTTTTGGAGATGTAATTGTGCTTTCCCTGCAACAACACTGAAAGGGGATGGAAATATATCTAAACTGACTTGTTCTTGCTGAAAATTATTGAATTTACCGAAAAATATTGCAATTTTTCTATTGTTCAATTATCTGCTTTTGGAGATGTAATTGTGTTTTCTCTACAACACTGAAAGGGGAAGAAAATATATCTAAACTGACTTGTTGCTGAAAATTGTTGAATTTACCGAAAAGATTGCAATTCATTTCCAAATGATGCGAAATATATTTCATGTCGGAAGTGTTTTAAAATGATATGCATTACCTTTTCGCAATTGACTTTTTTAAACCCTTTTCTAAGTTTATTTTGAAAAGATTTGACAGCCATAGAGTTCAAATATTTTCCTTAGGGTTTTACTCTCTCATTTCTAGTTTAATATCTTATCTTACTACTTTCACTAGGATAAAAAACGTTTGTTGTTATAATTGATTCATACATCCTATTCTTGACTGTTTTAGACAGTTTTTTTGCTCTGAATATTTTTGACAATGACCCCGCCCCTATTTTATTTCAGGGTTCTCTTATCTATCTTTTCTTCTCCTTGATCTGTATTTGTTATTGTTACTGCTAAGTTTTCATACCGGTTTACTCTTTCAATATTGTATTCTCTCTCTTCCTTCTGCCCTAAATGTGACATTTTTATTGTCCTTTGTAACTTCAACACGCATTTCAATATAGTTTGCTTTCTTCTTATTTATGTGTCAACCAAATTTGCTTGCTTCTTTTCCTTGTGTACTAAAACTTTCCCAAGTTCTTCTTCCTTTTGAACTCGTCAATAATACTGTATGATCAGCAAAGGCAATACATTGTGCTTTATTGTGATAAATACAGCCCCGTAGATTGTGTTACTTTCCTTCATTACTGCTTTCAGGACCAGGTTAAACAAATTTATTGAAAGAGGATCACCTTGTCTTAGTCGTTTTTCTGTAAATTGTTCCGAAAGGCTGCCGTAAAACTTTATACTTGTCCTGTCTACTGTCGTCTTTAATAAGTTCCTCAATTTTTCAGGAATTCCTAATTTTGTAAGTGCTTCAGACATTTTTTGCCTGAAAATTGTCGGATGCCTGTAATAAATAACAGATGTAGTCCCAGATTTTGCTCATAAGTGTTACCTTCTAACAATTTAAGTGTGAATATTTGGTCTACCGCCAATCTTCGTAGTTTAAATCTTCCTTGGTATTCTCCTATCATTTTATATTCATATTTCTTTAACCTACTTCATTTTAACTTTGTTACAATCTTATATACCTCATCTCTCTATAGTTTTCGCATAAGGTTTTGTCACCCATTTTGAGTATGGGCATATGAGCGCATTTCTCCATCTCTCTGGCATGTCTTTCTCACTCCACACTCTTCTTATCAAGCTATATTCTTCTTGTTTTAGCTTCTCCCTCATATGCTGTATGATATCCCCTGCACTTTTAATTCTTTTAAGTTCTTTTATAACTTCGTTAACTTCCTGTTGCTTACGTTCCTTTACCTCATTTTGCTGATCATTATCAGTTAAATCTTCAGTTCCTTGCATTTATTGTTCAGTATTTCCTTCTCGTTCTAGTCTAGTCTAGAATTCTTGCTTATCTTTCCACGTTTGCCTTTGTTTCTCTTAAGAGTAGACCTTCTTCACTTCTACAATAATTCGTTCACGACGCCGACTTTGATTTTTTCAGTTCTTGATAAAAATTAGACACATTCGATTTTCTGACGACGATTTCGACGTTGTAATTGACGATGCGGCTGTGTTTGCATAATTAATGTAATCTACTACTGAGGAACTATTTACTGATTATAAAGCAAGTAATATCTGAGTGTAAATTATCTACTAAAATTGTGACTGGTAAAAAGACACTGTTAATAGATAAGTCGAAACAAAAGAATATAATCAGCTATTTAAAAGCAGTTATGAATAAAAATTAACAAATTAGTGTTCCTGAGAGGGCTATTAATCAGGCGCGCCCTTAGGGTGAGGGCTATAAACTGGCTGAAACATAGAAATGCTAGATGTTTGAAAATTATAATGGTATTGTGCAACAGCTGTTTAGTTTTGGAGCAGATCGATTTTTTATTGACCATAATGTATTCAGATTGTTAATTATAAAATAATTAACATTAGATAACCTTGCAGAAAAATAGCAGTGTCTCAAAAAAGACTACTACAGGAGAATTTTTGAAAATGTTATTGTTTATTTATTACTTACAAATAGGATTCAATGTCTAATTACAAGGAGCAACAAGAAACAAAAAATATAATAATTGTACACTACAACATGAAGGATACAGCAGACGCATTCACATTATCAAAATTATGATAAACACATATGACAGAATCGTGGAAGAGATGGAGATCTAGGACTTCCACAGCCTATTGCAGCAGTGTGATGGATCATACACTAGGCTCAATTATATCCGTATCATGTACAGCATGTCCAAGCATTAACACCAAGAAATTGGACGAAAAGGACCGGTACCATGGCCGCCACGATCTGCTGACTTTAAAACATTTGGACTTCTTTTTGTGGCGATATTTAAAATATGAAGTGTATCACACCGAAGTGGATACCTACTATTGATGATTTACGGAAACGTATCATAGTTGATGCCAATAACTTACTAGTTCAAAATTTGCAGTGTAAAATCAGCGTTATAAAAATAAATGTTATATATTTCTTTCCTTGAGCATTTCTTTTCATTTTTTCTCCAGTCGCAGATTGCCGCCTTATCAGATTTTACAGTGGACTAGTTTTCAATGCCGTCCAGAAGTGTATTTTTAAGTCCTTTTTGATTTTTTCCCCTGTACACTGAGAAACTATTATATAATGATATAATTGAACTAATATTCCGAATTTTTTTTCTCTTATTACAAAACCTGACGCTTTTAATAAACTGAGGCAGCTATGTTTTCAATATGCAATTTTTATGAAAGTTTGGAATCAATAGTTTCACCTAAATTTTTGACATAATCTTTTCAGCTAAAGTCAATACTGTTCATTTTATGCAGATGAGATGTTATTTGTTTCTTGCGAGTAAAAGTTATAGTATAGCATTTCTGAATATTACAGTCAAGTTTGTTGACATAACTCCATTCAAACGCCGCATTAATATCACTTTGGGGAGATATACAATCGTACGCTTATAAAATTTCAGGTCATCTGTAAACATTAAACAATTTGAATTTTATATTAGGTATCTACATTTGTTAAGTCATTAAAAAAAATAACAATATGAGTTGCCCCAAGTGAGATCCTTAAGGAACACCTGAGTTTTATCTATACTCATAAGAAAAAAAACTACAATACTTCACAACTTACGTTCTTGAAGACATGTTACTATTAATGCAATCGTAAAATCCGGAACCCCACAAACACAAAGCTTATTTATTAATACGTCTTGCTCAATCTTCCACCATCCACCATTCCATCCACTTGTACTCTCCGCTCGAAGGTCTCCGAAATGACTGCGTAAAAGTTAGTAAATTAGTAGAAGTCGAACGTTTTGAAATGCCCATGTCTTGGGCTAACGATACTACTAAAATGAATCTATAACGAAGAATATAGTATTTGCTCAAAAACTTTAGCAGGAGCAGGAAGGACTGCAATAGGTCTATAGGACTGATTAATGAAGTTTTTTACAGTTTAGATAATTTGTTATGTTTGTCAGTAATTGGCGCCGTTGAACATGTCGATTTTTTGCTTTGTAAGAATTGTAGGATGCACGATTAACTGTCTTTAGTTCTTTTCTAATAGCTTTAAATTTATTGTGGTGAGAATCCGAAACTAGTTTTAATTAATTAAGTTGTTTTTCTCCTTGTTAGAACTTGAATTTCGTTTGTAAAAGGACAAACTTACTAGAGCTAAATCGCCTAAGAACTATTTTATTCACAATGACATCAAATATGCATCGCAAAAAAATTGTGTCAATGTGTATATTCTTCTTTAATATATGAAACTATTAAGTGTTGAATGACCAATCAGTGTCTGCAAAATAACTTCTGCCCATATGATAACATCTTTATGATGAAAATCCATTACAGAATAACGAAATGTACTGCTATATAATATATCACTCTGATTTATAAGTCAAAATATTATCTTTAACAAGTCAAATATTCAGAATGAATATATTTTTAAACAGGCATTCAATTGTTTTTTACTGAGCTGTGCGTGAAGCTTTACATACGTTTATCTACATTCAAATATTTTAACAGGAAGCAAGTAATTGCAATAAAACGGATCATTCTGTGCTATTAAATTCAGGAATATTTTAGAATTCATTGTAATTTACGATAAACGTACTAGACTCAAATCTTATTTATATGCAATAAAATATGTAATAGTCGGTATTACATGAACGGAAGACAGAAATGCCTACATTAATTTTAAAATAAGTGTAGAAATGGAGGTATATTTCTCTTAAAGTTTATCTAAAATAAACTATTTCCAATACTTAGCTTAATGAGTGCTGTTCATTTATCATTAGTTAATTTATAACAAATAATTACATCTCACAAGAATAATATATAGGGTGTAACAGAAAAAATTAGAAGTATATTAATTGGAACCAAATAAAATATATATTGCTTCAGGCACAGGACCTAAAATTCTCAAAATAGACATAATTTAAGACTTTATTCCTGCAAATTATAAAATACAGAACGTTCCTATTAAAAAATTAAATGATTGTTATTTTGGAAAGAATTCTGAACTCTGTATGAAATATTTTTGCTTTCTCATATCGGTCGGTCAGTGACCGCGCGGTTTAAGGTGTCAGTACTTGAATCGAGGCGGCTAGATCGGTGTGGGTTCGCGCCCGCTGCCGGTAGACCGTGTATATTCGTGGAGAGGATTTGCATCCTCTCTGCGGGTATGGTAGGATGGAAGAATGTTGGCTTGGGTCAATGTGAGAGACTGCTACCGGTTGACATTTGACTACCACTCCTAATTAATAAGGTTTTCCAGGTTTCCCTCATTCCTGCACTGAATAGTGGTTAGGGCCTACCGCCCCCTCTCCCGCACAAGTTTTCGACTTCTGGGTTAATCCTCATGATTAGAATGAGGGGTAGAGATATTATTATATATCAATTGCACCTAAGTATCTTCCTAAAGTTGTATGTTTCAAAAATTAGGTTATGATAGAAATAGAGAACACTGAATAGCCACACTGTGTAGTTATACTATATGGATTAATATCTAACACGCTAATAATATCTATTATAAGCGATACGCCCTCTATAACATTGCTAACCCTATTTTATAAATAACTATTATCAGATAATTTTTTAGATTGTAATTTTACCTGTTGCTTAAGGTTGCCGTATTTCTCACCGAAAAATGATCAAATTTGTGGTGTTTGTTAGGTACTGAAATCTCGAAGAATAAAACACGCAAAGCAAAAGTAATATCAAAAATAAAATTACTGATGTTTTGTTTATCCACATTTACTATTTAAACTCTCCTCAAATAAAATAATAACTTTTAAAATGCATTTGTATGCCACACATTATTTCACTATTCTAACCCCACATTTCAACAATTATTTTCACATACTTATAAACAAAAATGAACAATCTTATATGTAGAACTATGTAGGTAACATTGTTATAACAAACAAAACAATCTATAGTTTAATTTTAAAAAATACGTATTTTCAGTACCTAAAAATTTGCTGGATAGATCGCTTTCTGACGTCATATATTGATTTTACTTCGGTACCTTTGAATATTCGCAGGTGGCATGAGATAACATTCTTGTTATTTGCTAAACTGTATATTTTTCAGTTCTTAAATGTCTAAAGTTACTTGTATTTGTAGAAAACACCGTTTCAAGAATACGGGGCCTTTATATATTCATGTTGAAGTCTTATGTTATGGATACATACAAAATCACAACTAAATAAAATGACGTGATCATTTATTTCAGGAACACACCGGTGTCAAGAAGTTTCACTGTATCTGACTGATACCTTCATAAGACATAAAGTTTGTGGGTAGAGGTATTTGAAGGTGAACATTAATGTAAATGGTCTTTTTGTTGTTTAGAATTAGTTTATTCCTCTGGCACCATATACTCAATGATTCCACCACGTTACATATAATTTTTCTGAGCTCATCTGGTGTATTCGCCGAGACAATATTCGTTGTGTCATTATGTTGGAAGATTATTGACATAGAGCATAAACAGTAATCGGCCCAGTACAGAGCCTTGAGGTATCCCAAGAGCAACACTATGTAAATTAGATTTTTTCTCAGTTACACTAACTACTAGAGGCCTATTTTCCATGTATGAAGTCAGCCAAGCAAGAATGCTACCTCTTATACCCAGGGTATATAATTTCTGACTTAAAATCTCTTTATCGACAGTGTCAAATGCTCTGGAGAGATCAAACAGAAGTGAAACTACATACTTACCAGCATCCAGACATTGATATACATATTCAAGTAGGTGACAGGATGCCGTCTCAACCGATTTATTAGATCTAAAACCATGCTGAGATGTAGTCAATAGATTATTTATTCCAACAAAAGAAGTTATTCTGTTATATTGAAATCGATTACTTTCTGTAGGCACTAAAGTTTTTCTGACATCAGTGTTTACAATAATTTTTGAAGTATCAAAAATGGTTTATGTGTATAGTAGTAACTTGGAGTTGATGGATATTGTTTTAATTTATTACGCCGTGAAAATGCTTTAGCAGAACGATTGACTAGTAAACATATGCATAATGCAGCTATTTTTACCGCGGTGTGCAGTGAGTGCAGCTGTAGTGCAACGCGAGGGAAATTTGAAACCGAATCGTGGAAGAGATGGAGGTCCAGGACTTCCACGGCCTATTGCAGCAGTGTGACGTATCATACACGAGGCTCAATTATATCCGTACTATGTACAGTATATGCACCAGGGGATTGAATGAGGAGGACCGGTACCATGGCCGCCACGATCTCCTGACTTTAATTCATTTGGAATTTTTTGTGGGGATATTAAAAAAATGAAGTGTACCGCACCGAAGTGGATACATAATATTGATGATTTACGAAAATGTATCATAGTTGCTGCCAATAACTTACAAGTTCAAAACGGACAAGAAGCAGAAACGTTTGTGTTAGTTTGTAGAAACTGAGTAAGATGGACCCAAAATATTGTTGTAACGTCAGGTATGTGAAACTATTTTAGTAATTAAAACCACAAATTAAATCTATTAGTAATTAACAACAATAGCGACAGAAGCAGTTAAATTTGCTGTATAAAATAGGCGTTATAAAATGTTATTTATTTCTTTCCTTGAGCATTTCTTTCCATTTTTTGTCCGGTGGTAAATTACGTGCTTTGCCACCTTATCAGGTTTTATAGTGGACCAGTTTTCAGTAAGTGTATTTTTATATTATTTTAAAACTACCCTTTATGAGTTTTTCTTTGCAAAATTGTATTTGTAAGAGTCTGTACACTCAGAATTTTTTTTAAATAAGTTCTTAATCACCCTGTATACATTTCAGACTCAGACAGTTAATTTTCAAAAATTTGTAATATTCACCATTACACTGACTAGACCTAAGCAATACAACAAGTTACCGGTCAAGTTTAAAAACTATTCAATAGTTAATAAGCTCGAAATTGGTATATGTCTGGTGGGCTGCTGACGAATGACTCTAGCTGTTTGCTATAAGTCCAGATATAATTCAATGCTGGCCGGGGCATTAGCCCGCAGAGTAGTTGTTTCCTGGACTTCCGGGTTTGCATAAAATTAGTTATTATAACTGTCAATTATTGTAATTTAGTACATGCTCTGCATCACCATTACACTGATGACACTCAAGTTTATTTTAGTTTTCTGATTGAGGATTGGGGGTTCGCTAATGAAGTAATTAACAATAATGAATGAACAATGAACAATGAATTTTTTCCTGAATATATCAGTTGCCCACGCATTAAAATTAAATCCTAATAAATCTAATATTATCCTTTTTAGTTCTGGAAGTAAATGGGATTTAGGAAAATTATCATTAGATATCCGATTAGCAAATGAATCTGTAAAATTTAGAAGTGAATGTAAACAACAACTTTACCCTAGTAGAAATATTATGATCTCCGAATTAAAACTAAATCCTTGTAATTTCCCAAATTTTCTATTACAGTTGTGTTTATAGACTTACCATTTTAGAGTTTCATTCGGTACGTTTGTATGAATTCAGAATTGTTGTTTCAGATTTACTTTTGGTAAGTATAAAAAAGTTTGATAGTGCGATTACCAAACTGATCAATAACACAAATAATTTAAGGCTTGATAAATTTTGTAATCTACATTTACCAACTCATAAAATTTTAAATACTCATGCACCCTTATACTTATTTATTAAAATGCGTAAAGATACTTCTAATTTTTAGACCCGTTACATCTATGTGCTTGAAATTCCTCGTTATGCCTCTGCACTGTTCACTGGAAGTTTTTCTTACACTAGACCTAAGCAATACAACAAGTTCAAGCTCAAGTTTAAAAATTATTCAATAGCTAATAAGCTCGAAATCGGTATATGTCTGGTGGGCTGCTAACGAATGACTCTAGCTGTTTGCTATAAGTCCAGATGTAATTCAATGCTGATCGGGACATTAGCCCGCAGAGTAGTTGTTTCCTGGAATTCCGGGTTTGCATAAATTTAGTTATTATAACTGTCAATTATTGTAATTTAGTACATGTTCTGCACATTTTCCGTTTGAATTGCCTATTTTTAGACATAGTTTCTTCTTTTTTTCTCATTAAACTAAAGCTAAAAGCAGTAAAACTGACACTTCGCTTTATTAATTTTTATTTTATATATTCGTTAAATTTTCTCAAGAAGTAAGACAATTTTATTAGAATACTGATTATTTGTAATTTTTTCCAAAATACAACTCGCACACTTTTGCCTAAGGTTAAATCTGTGATCCCCCATCTTTAAGCTCTCAATGAATTTTAGATGGAATAAAAAAGTAAAGATAATGCGGTGGCACTCTGCCTCTTCATTCTTTTTATTCAGTAAAAACGTGCAGTTCCTTTTTGTTCGCGTGTTTTTCAAAATATTGTATAAAAGCAAAATACGGCCCTGGAATGCAAGACTAATCCACGGATCTTAGTTACAGCATTTTAGATCCCTTTTTCTGTAAATGCATGTTATGAATCAAAATATTTCCGTATTACACTTACTACATCTGCTCTTAATTCACCAAAACATCACAACATAACAAAACGACTTTCTTACAGCCTATGACAGGTCATAATTGCTTGATGAATTAGGAAAGCTCGAGGGCAATTCGGTGAAATAAATCCGCCATCAAGAGCCTCCGTAGAGAGTAATATTTAATCCGAGACGTTGAATAAACGGAAAAATGAGGAATTCCGTGGCCCAAGTGCTTTTAGTTCAAATAATATAGGGCGCATTAGCAGCTAACATGTCTCATTAGTGCAGTTTATGTTTAGGCCAAGTTATTTCTGGATCATGTAGCTTCTTATTAAGATTAAAGCGAGATATAACGTTTTTAAGAACGCACCGTAAAAAGGTTTTCTTCTGGTCGCTGCACAAAGAGGTTTCTCGGAACGATTAAACGCAAGAAGAATTTTAACAATATTTAATTATTTTGTACATCTGCTTCAAACAATACGAACGTACACTTTATTACTGCATAAAATATTTTTAGTGTACATGAATGACACCGAATGCCCATGTGTTTATGAGGCTCGATCTTACGGCCACATATATTTCAAATTTATGCGTTTAATAGTCTCCTTTAGTCCTTTAACGGCTAGTTAATACTACCTTTCCTGAAATAGTTAATATTTTACCGGAAAAAATTGTTAATGTGTATTTTAACTTCGTCTTTGCTTTTATTTGGAGATGCATTTTGCATTTGTACCAATACCTAAGTTTTAAAATAGTAGAATGACTAATTCACATCACTTAGATGAATATGGAAGGTCAGAATTGCAAGAAACAAGATTCCATAGGCGTACCACTTGACAAGGGTTCAAAGAATTCAAAACTCCCAAAAATACGTTGACGTTGAATGAACTCGCACTTTAACAGTTTACTTCAAACAGCTTATACAATCTCAAGTGTTATTCTCTTCATTTATCTATGTTTCCTCAAAGTGTAATATATTCTTTGATTAAGATTTCGGCCTTCTAATATTTATTTTAAATAGTTTATTCACTATTAATTATGTTGGCTTTTACTGTCAGCATACTTTTTCGATTTCGTTTTATAAAACGGAAATTCACACATTTACGAATAAATAAAACTTTTTGGGAGGAAAATGGTGAAGCTCTTCATTGTAGCTGGATCATGGACTCGGTCCATATTTAGATGCATTATAAGTGACAAGTAAATCAACTAACAAGCAAATATAGAGACGGCAAAAATAAATATATAATTTTCAAAAGAGAAAATTTATATGTACCATGGAAGATTATTTTCAGAGCAGATTTGTAGTGTGATGATTGCGGAGAAGTACAAAATGGTATTAATCATTATTATTATCCATCTATTTTATTGTTTACGATGGCTACTCAATGTTTACAATGAAATATCAAGGCTATTCACAAAAATAAACAACAACCTTACAACAAGCTTACAAAATCTCAGCCAATAATATTAATAGTAAGCCACTTCTAAATGGTGGATACAAGAGATAAATAAAGTAATTTTGCAATAATAATTGGATTTTATTGGGGATAATTCAACCTTCAACCGTTTAGTGTATCTAAATTACGATAAAATAATAGTTAATTTATGTAGAAACCAGAAAACTGTTCTATAAATTGTTCAAATTGTCGGGTATTAGAAGTGCTTGGGTACTCAATATTGGGATAAACAAAGGTTTGCGAGTTACTTAGTTTTATCATTATTATTAATAAAACAGTAGTGTCCCAATAGGAAATGGAAATATACAGGGTGTTTCATTTGGAAATGTACATGCTAACAGTGACATATAGGAGGCTTTAGAAACATGTTGTTGATGTGTCTAACCATCGTCATTACCAAGATATAGGGTCTTTTACCGATTTTGGTTGTTTGTTTAACTAGCAATAAAAGTCAAACCACTCTATATAATCTAATAAAATTCGGTATGGGTATTATACTTACGTCACTCAATCCACTAATATCTACGTAGAATTGCATAGAATTTTTAGTACTGTTCATGTTTCACTTGTAGTAAAACATCTGGAAATGCTTCACCTTACATATATCAGTAAAAAGACTGTAAACACTTTCTTGTTGCTCCTTAGGCACAAAGAAACAAAAAAAACATACCAGCCAGGGATAAAGGATTGCCAGCTAGAGTTATGCGAACAACACCGTCCATAGCCATGGAGGTAATGCTAATACCTGCCACCTTTAGATATTCATCTAAAAGAAGTGGCCACAAGAATGTTGGCGTTAAACCAGATGTATGATGCGGAAAAGTCAGGAGTCATCTGTGGAATGGGGTCGTCAAAAAGATGCTTAATCTGCAGATAGATAATGATAGATTTCTCCCAAGTTTGTGTCTGACTCACCTTACACAGTACTAATTAGGGATGAAGAGGTTACCTCAATGAGGATGTAATTAACTTCTTACGTAATAATAAGATCAGCATGGAACTGCCATCAGGTAGTGGCCTCAACCGACAACAGCATACCAAATATACTGCGTCAAAGAACAGGAGCAGTGCAATGGAAACAGAACAGCACACAAGAAGCTAGGAGTACTTCTGCAAAGATACAGCCAAAAAGTACCTGGCTATGCCTAAGACAAATCTTCACCTGGTAACAGGACTGGACGCTGTTGGCTACGGAAATACCTTTACTGCATGAGGAAGTGTGAAACACCTCTTTGAAGGGGTTGCAAACAGGAGGACGAAACAGTATTTCATGCATTCTGTAAGCATACTGTCGTCTCGTCAAGAAAAGAATTCGTGTTGAGAGAACAATGGCCTTCTATGGCCTATATTAGAAAGCAACGTCACCACCTTTTTCACTTTAATATGCTGATTAGCGGTTCAGGTGGATTGATCTCCTAATGGAAGGAAGAGCAAGGGACCCAATGGGGCTCTAGTGTTGTGTACTCTTTAGCTATCCTCCCCACAATTACAGGTTCCAAGGATCAAATGATGCATACTCACTATTATTGTTAATCAATGATTCTAATTTTTTTTCATAATGCCTACTTACAATTATGTTTCTCTGTAAATGAAATCTCTCAAAAACAGTTATACGTATCTGGCTTTTGTTAAACACTGTCTGTATTAATACCATTAATCTGCAACTATTAATGATAAAACAAATGGTTATTCAGCAAATTTGTACCTGAATCTATTTAAAGTGGCGCCGTATCTATATCAATTCTAGTATTAAACTATTTATAATTCGTAACAAATGAATTAAACGATTTTTATATACATTATCGCTCAACACGACAAATACATTTTCCTTTGTGGTACCGCCAGAAAGTAAATTGAGATAAATCGTTTCATATAAGAATTACACAATACCAATTATTCATTCAATTCAACAAGTTTTTTCCATTAATAAGACCGTTTTGCGGTACCTGCTTTTTACATTTTTATTGTTATTAGAACGACATTAATTTAAATTAATATCCTAGCACCGATACCGCTTTTTATTGTTGCCATAACTCAAGTGCACAACACGTATCGAATCGGAATACAATCTTGGGACTACGTACTCGCCTTGCGGTGAACGCTTTTTGTTGTAAACTACAATACCCGGACCGCTGAAAATGTACAATGTGTTATATTTTATGACCCAATTACAACGTGAACTAATGACCATTTCAACACTAACGTGCGATTTTATTCTGTTATTCACGTAGCAGCAAATATCTGGCATCGTATTGGTATACGACAAGAGTAATAATTTAACATGCCTTAATTTTTCTTATACTACAATGAGATTATCTTTATTTAATAAATAGTGGTGGAATTTACTAATTATAGTGTGTTTAGAAATGAAGGAGAGTAATAAAAGCTTATTATGTATGCAAATCGTAAATAAATATAGTACTGGTGCTTATATTCAATATTTTTATATTATGTATTATCGGTATAGATGAGGTGTACTCTTAAAAAAAACTTGTGTTATCGAACCGTACTAAATTGTAGAAGGTAGCTAAAATTTAATCCCCAACAATCCGTCTTTGTCTATGACGCTTCAATTTCTCGGTCCATTTCTCTTATAAATAAACAATATAAAAACAGCATTTCAAAACAAGAGGCTTCTTTAAGCATCATAACCGGGTTAATAGGGTTTTTAGTAATTCAAATAAAATTATTCAATATTATTATCAAAATATTTATTTAAATTTAATGAATAGACTTTTATTCCACACAAAAATATATGATTTTGAAAATTCAAATTATGGTGAGTAAATATAGTGTTGTA
This sequence comes from Monochamus alternatus, assembly GCA_037114965.1. Taxonomy (NCBI): domain Eukaryota; kingdom Metazoa; phylum Arthropoda; class Insecta; order Coleoptera; family Cerambycidae; genus Monochamus; species Monochamus alternatus. Next base: position 91,171,325 of record CM073427.1, on the reverse strand, counting down.
TAAATGTAGAATAAAGAAAATAAAAAAAGTAGGTATATTAAAATTCATTCTCTGAATATTCTGATGAATTATCTTCGTCTCCTAGATTGATAACGATAGGTTCTCCAGTAACGTCAATTAAATTATCGAGTTCCCACATTTTCTCCTCTTCTTTTTGTACAAGATATATACATCTTTGCCAGTTATCTGCAGTTACTTGTCCCAAGGAATTTTTTAACAAAATTTTCACGTCACTTAATTTAAACATCGTATTATTTCGCGCAACATCTCCTTTTATCTGTGCCCAGACTAATTCGATTGGGTTAAGTTCACAGTGATAAGGTGGTAACCGTAGTGCGGTTATTTGGTGATTTGTTGCCATTTCATCGATAACATATTTTTTGTGATCTTTATTAAGATTCACAAGTGTCAAAAGTTTCTTTTTCACCATATTTGTTTCAAAAGAAATGTTTTTTCCGGATAACCATTGAATTATATCGGCTTTCCTCCAAGCAGTCGTAGGCGTCTGCTCGGTCTGCCGTGAATGGTAACTGGCATTATCCATGACAATTACAGACACCGAAGGAATAAGATCCAACATCTGTGTGAAATACTCTTCGAAAACATCTGCGTTCATGTCTTCGTGATAGTCACCTGTATTATTAGATTCAAATAAAAGTAAACCTCCAACTACAAAACCACTGGCACTACCTATATGTGTCACTATTAATCTTCGCCCTTTGCCTGAAGGTGCCTTGATGTAGATGATTTTGGGGGATTTACAGTATCTTGTTCATTTTTTGTTTCCTTTAAAAGTCTGTAGATAGTCGATTTTCCAATCCCTGTCATTTTGGAACACTTTTCCACGATGTCGTCAACACTGTTGGTAGGATTTTGGTGTCTCAGTGCATTAAATACATTTAATATAATAATCTTCTCATTCTGAGACAGCGCACATCTTTTCACGCGTTTTGCAGGTACGTAATCTGATAAGCTCGACAATTTACCCAAACACTGGCACAATAGTCACTAAACATAAGTAGAATTTTACTCTTCTGCATTAGCATGTCTTCGTATATTCAGCTCTAAGACTGGATTGATCTGTCACAATAAACTGACTCCTGCCCTATTATGTATCCAGTAAAATATACTATTACTTATTACTCTTTTTCATTTCCAAACAGACTATAGAAGATCCCGAGCATTTTAATATCATAAAAATATAGTTAACATCTACATGCATACATACATACAGCATTACCAGTACGATTTTCAAAAAAGTATGGACCATTAACAATAAATAATTATTCTTTGTAAGTGATAATTTAAGTTTTCTATTAATTCTATCAAAATACCTATGCATAAGTATAGATTAGACCAAATTAATAATTCGAAGAACAAAAAACTCTCAAAATTTATTACAAAGTGCTAATTATTGTCCTGTTGGAATATCCATGTTTAAACTGTTAAGTATATCTATAGAACCGGTAGTGCAAGACTTCTGGATAAAAATATCCTGATGGGATATACACAGGTTATTAGGAAAGGATAACCTTAGGATATCCAAAATTTGATGAATATGCGATAGTAATCCTATTTGTAATTGGGATAACGTGCAGAATAATCCAAAACTTGGATCACAGGGACTATAAGAAGATATCCTAATGATCTAGAGCTATCTGGGATAGTATTTTATAATTTGTAATTGCCTCGACACAACAATTTATATACAGGATGTTCAGAAAATCCTTAAAACTGTAAGGTACTGTAACGTCGGATAACGTTGCAATTTGTCAGCTGCTGCTGTTAACCTAAAAGTATTATTAGTCACAGTAATATTGTGACTAGTGCGTTTCGTTTTTCTCTAGTGCTTGATTGAGATTTGTAAGTATATATAAACAAAAATGGAAAAATTTGTAGTAACCAAGACCAGTTGCGTGACATGTTCATTTATGGCGAATCTGAGCAAAACACGTTTATACGGTAATTCGATAAATGCTTTTCGCGAGCAACATAAGTCATTTTGAACACTTGTAACTATTTCATTTTATGTATAAATATGTTTAGATATGTAGGTTTACCTGCCAATCTCGTTATCATTAGTCAGAGGAAAAATAAATGTTAAGTAAAATATGTTTTGTCTCCAACTGTCACAAATCTATGACAATTTTTGAGTGTCTCTAAGGTTGAAATTTTCCTTACTGAAAAAAAAAAGTATCTTAGTAACAAATTGACTAATTCATCAGAAGGGCCTGCAACCCCCAATGTTAGGATGACCTATAAAGAAACTTTTTAAAAATGTTGGTCTTTTATTTTTAACGAGCTTACCTTCATCATCAAATATAAATTATCAAGTGTACTATTCAAAAAGCAATCAACTTACATATCTCTCATTTGCCTCTTGAGAAAAGCACATTACATCCACTTCTCTATATTCAAAGTTAACCACAATTGACCACATCATTGAATATTGTGACCAAAGCGTTAATAGCGTCATTTTATTTGATAACTTTGAGAAATACACCATCAACATCTTCTGAATACAACTCAATGTTTTTTCTTTGCATCAATCCATAAAACGTTGGTAAACACATTCATAAATTCCTCGATATTTCTTTAGAAGAAGATTCAAGGCAACATCTTTTGTGCACTCCAGTATCTCCTCAGGTACACCTTAATCTTCATTAGATTCCATTTTTGCAGACTTTTCAGCAATCTGAACCACAATCACAAATGAACTCAATTAGCAATATAGCAACTAATCTTTGACAAAGTATTCATGACTTCATCGGTATATCCTATTTACCTATTTTGCTTTATTATCCAAAATTGGTTCGAATAATGTCAAAGTACAAGTTAATAGTTAAATGGGAGATTTCGGATGGAGAAAAAATAGGATGGATCGGATTAAATGTGTCTCTTTTGCTCGCCACACAAAAATACACCTAATCCTAATCCTAATATAACAAATTACTATTGTTCGATATAATTTATCGTACAGCATAATAAACGCACTTATGTTCCGGATTCTCTGTATATCTGCAAATGGCATAACTAAATATGTAAATAGTTTTGTCCCATCTTTGTTTTCAAACATATTTTATATGAATTTACTATTACAGTTCGCTTACCGATTGGAAGATATCAGATACAACCTTCACTTTTCCATTTGTAAGTGGTTAATGGGCAATTTGTCACTCGAGGCGGATTATTGTCGATGATTCCTGTTGACACATTTCTCTTTTGTCGGAAGAAGGCAAGCTCCGTCGAACTGTAATCCTTGGGAGCGTACAACGTAAAAAGAAGGCACTAATTCGCCATGAATCTGCAATGGATCGGTCCGGTCAGCGGGAAGGTATTTAGTAGGATAAAAGTGGAGAAGGCCTATTGTCTACCTGTTAATATACCAGCGTCTTACAAACATTGTATTGGTCTTTCGGCTTAGACTCTTTTAAGCAGCTTTGTTGGTCGAACGGGAGGCTGTTTTCATGGCTTGTTATTAGTTCGTAGGGATCTCTAAATGGATTCTTAAATATCTGCCGACAGTTTATGGGAAACTTACACCGTACCTAGTGGCCGACACTATCAACACTAGAAATATTTATTGGGTAGGGGCGAGCGGCGCAAGATCCATTTGTATTCGATTAGTTGTTGATTATAATTGTGTAAAGCCAATAAAATTAAGGAAGATATAAATAATGATATGACAGGTTTAATTTACTGAAAATGATCATGATTTTTTAATAGTTTAACGTCACACAAAATTATTTATTACCGATCCCTTTTCTGAAAGAATTTAAATGGGAACAGCAGGTATTTTTTACTGTGTTGTAGAGGTATTTCAACTAATATAAATCAATTTTCGTATCAGTGAAGTCATATGTATGTTTTTGATACCAAATATTAATAATAATAGTCAAGATAGATTCAATAATTATCTAAAATAAAAATTAACATAAATTTACTAACAAAAAAGACATACCCGGCATTATTCAAAAAGTTATAACTAATAACAACAATAAATGTCAAGAATAAAATAATAGTTATTTATTATACAAGGAAAAAAAGTAGGTCGAGGTTGTGTTTGTCAAAAACACCAAGAGTTAAAATCTAATATTTTTACCAGTGTAAAATACTTTTTTTTTTGTGGCGGAAAAAACGATTTAATATTAAAAAACATCAAAATAAAAAAAAATTAAACTGGTACTGGTAGCGTTGAGTGAGAAATTATAGATAGAGGCGCAACCTTAATGGCAAAATGCGTATACGATCTACAAGTTTAACACCCTGTATCTTGAAAACAAAGGAAAACAAACAATTTCTATAGGGCAAAATGTTTTTAAAATCGGACAAGAAATAAAGGTCTTCATGTTTGACGTTCCGTTATGTTACACCGTGTTTTACAGAGGGTTTATTTGGACCTGAGATTTGTCCGTCTGTCGAGAACTGTTGTTAACGACAATAAATTTTGAGTGGTCTGTGTGTTTCAATCACAGTATAGGGAGACCAGTAAAAACACTCGGGCCGAAATAATAAGTTGCGCATAGCAGCTCGTGCATCCATTTCAAGCTGCAGAGACCTCAGTTTACATCCAACTCTGGGAGTGCGAACATCGGTTATACAGAGCCGTATTAAAGCAATATTTTGAGTCTGATCGAGGAACGAGTCGCTGCGCAGCAGTTACATGTTTAAATATATCATCTATAAGTAGTAATTTAAGTTTCTTTAAATTTGCTAAAGACATAAATAAGTAATAAGTAATCTATAATATACTGTACAAACCATAAATGATATTTTACTGCTATCGCCTTACCTATTAACTTATTTCTTAAGTATAACATTGGAATATAAATACTTCTCATGAAAGTGAAGTTTAAAATATACATATTTATTATTATATATTATTCACAAATACAAATTTTTATTTTAGAGGCTTCTAATAGAGAAGATTTATTAGAAACGCTGCTCAGGATTAGTAATAGTTCATACAAACTATGTCAACTACATTTTTAAAATAATATGTTTTCTAACGATTCGCGCAATAGATTACGCAAAGAGACCGTTTCTACGTTTCCTGCACAAGACGGCTCATCTTCAAATTATGTAGATGATCATATTTCTTGTAGTCACTATAATGAGAGTAAGTCTCAAAACAAAATAATAAAAAATAATTTTTTTCCAAATTTACATTTACTGCACTTTTATCTCCAATTTAACAATTTTCAAAGTTAAGTAAACATAATTTCTCTGTTCTGAAAAATACTTGTCTTCTGGTTTACGTAGATCATTTAAGACGAAAAAAAATCATAAATTATTTGTCCACTAAACTTGAAACGTCAAATTTAAAAAAATCCCAAAAAAATGTAATTATCACTAATATCAAAAAAGTAAGTAAATAAATAAAAATGTTTTGTAGTGCAATAATATATATTTTAAACTCTTTTTTTTAAAGTCCAAAGAAGTAAATCAAATTTTCACACTGTATGTTAGTAGCAGTAAATGATGTATATTACATGTTGAATTACCCATTTATAACTGTATAATGAATTATTACATAATGTGGATAGATATAACGTAAACTTTCATGTGGAATAACTACGCTTTCACGCACAAATAAAAATTTCTTATTCCGGTCCTGATCACCGATTCTGTCAATTCTATCGGATGTGCTATCGCACTCACATTTCGAGGTCACCGCAGAAACTGAAAGCAGTTCAAAGTGCCGACAATGGAGTGAAACTGCTGGTCTACCTATGCTGTGCTACAATTTTAGTTGAATCTGGAGCAGACTTGATGACATTAAAGAAACGTAGTAATTAAAAGTCATCAACGATCGCTGAAGGGTATGTTGAAGAATCGGTGGCGGCACATAGGACTGAAATATCTAATAAAGTGTTTATGTGTTTAAATAACACCCAATTTGCTATCGGGACCATCAACGGCAGTTGTGTCCATGGCACAAAATATGATTTCAACTCAAGAAAATTCCACTGTAGCAGACATTCTCAATCATTCGAGGAACATGTCTTTCATGCAATGCATATTTTTATCAACTGTACTTTTGACATTAAAGAAATGTAAGTTTAGTATAATAAAATATTATAAAATTAAATATATCCATTATCTTATGTGTACAGGCTTTTGCAATAACAATGACCCCCCTCAAAACAGTTTTTGAACTTCTGGAAGTTCTGAGTAGAAATTTCATTAAATCTCTATTGGTGAGTGAAACAACTAAGAACTAAAATTAGATTTCATTGCAAATACATCAACAATTCAAAAGACATCGCAAAATTCATTTTAAAAAGTGTCAGTACTATTGCAATATTGTCCATATCCGGGTAAAAAGTATTAATTTTTTTCATGAGGAAAAAGTAATTTTATTAAAAGTGACATTTTGTCAAACTTTTTTACCGTCACATAAATACAAATATTAACAATATTTAAAAAGCGCAGAAACTAAATACAGGGAAAAATACAAACATATACAAAGGGAACAAGAAAAGAAAATGAAAATTAAATCATAATAAGAGTAACAGAAATATATGCTAGTTTTCAATGCATCAAGATTTTAAATACAGTCGGCAGGTAAGAGCTAAAAGCATTCAAATTTTATTCACTTATTAAGGAGAACATTTAAAAATATTTGTTGTATTCCTTCTAACTTGTTAGTGTAGTCATTGTAGTCCGTAACCCAAACTACTGCTGCATATTCAAGTTTCCATCTGACATGGATACAGATTTTAGTGTCTCAGAAATAACTGTATTTATGTCAAATATAACAGCAAAATCTTTAAACATGTCCACTCGAGAAATATGATCATTTAGTAAATATATATAATTAACACTAATTTTTTAACAAAAAGATAGTTTTTCAATTTTTATTTGGAATCTAATGAAGATAATTTTTCCTTTAAAATGCAACAAGGTTTTAAATCTATTACAATGATTATTAATGTTATTTCATGAAATAGGTTTTTAACACTTCATTTAACAATAAATGTATTGTTTCAGAACTGTCTCTCTATAATACATATCTTTAAGTTTGTATCTCCTCAAGCAGTTAATACTGCTTGAGGTGAGTGATAAATTTACGATGCAAAATATTAATGCGTTGTATGATTTACAATTTCATGCACTTTTTACATTTTTAACTTCCACAGAAAACACACACTTAATATTTGACAATCGATAGAGTGCAGTAATACTTACATACATATTCGTGAAATGTGACATGAAGGAATTCTATGTTACTAATCACAAATTAACCAAATATGACGGTAGAATATAAGCAACATCAACTTTGGACAGATAGCCCCTCATGGTTTATGTTTCCATTTGGAAAAAAGTAAGGGTAGCTAGGGGTTAGGGAGTTGAAAAAAAATTAATTATATAACCGAAAGATGGGAAAAAATCAAGATCAGTTAACGTGTTTCGGCGTTTTAAAAAAAACTCATTCGAAAGATATGAATTTTGTTCCGTACTTCTGATGTATATTAAAGTTTTTATTATCCATTAAATGTCAGTCGTACAATAAACCCCAATTGTTTACTAAATTTATATTTGCAATATTAAATGGGTACTTTTGCATCGCTTACCAGAGAAAAGTAAGTGTAATTTATTTCATATAACTTGTTTTTAACTGGACAAGCGTACCAATATACATATAGTTTGTCAATAAACTGCTTCTTAAACATGTAAAACCACTTTACACAATGTGTGCTAATAGCGGAAGCAAAATGCAATTTGCATCACGCCTGTACATTGATTGACATTGATCGATCCGGTCAATTAATTATATAATTTTCTAGGTTTTATGGTAACTGAAATACTGTAGAATTTAAAAATAGCTATAAATCACATAGTGTTTAACACTATGAGAAGGCCTGGACAAAAGATCGACTTATTATCGGTTCGAATTTATTTTATTTTGTAATCGATTCATCTATTTACAGAAAAAAATCGATTCGGAATATAGAATCGGTATATCGAATCGAAACATCGTATCGAATCGAAATGAATGAAATAAAAATTCTGAATCGAAATGTTGAATCGAATCGAAATGTCGAATCGAATCGAAATGTCGAATTGAATAAAAATATCGAGTCAAATCGAAACGAAATGTATCGAATCAGTAGTAGACCTGAAAACTGTTATATCGATTAGAATCCATTTATTGAAAAATTAAATTGAATATCAATTCGAATCAAATCTGAACATGTAAGTGTAGCTTTAAATTACACGATTTTTGATTTACTTTAATTTTATATCACCTTAAAATTTTTCTCTATGGTGTTTCGGTTTATTAGTAGTAGTAGTGAGTGTGGGCGGCCTCAGCCTGGCAAGTAGGCCACACATGGGCCCTTTTTGCCTACCCTGACATCCCATCACCTCTCCACCATTCTCCCTCGGCCTTCCTTGAACCTACCCGACGCCCTAATGAACGCCAGGATCCTAGTCCATGGTAGGCCCCTCATCTCTTCCCTTTGCAGCTCCTCGGTGCCAAAGATCCTATATCTTAGTCTTCCAAGAGCCGCACAATATCCTAGGAAGTGGATAGGGGTATCCTCCCCCTCTCCACATTCCGGACATAAGGGACTTTCCTCTATGCCTATCAAATTCAAATGCCTCCTGAGTCTGCAGTGGCCTGTCAGGACCCCCACCATTTGGTTCAGGGATCCTCGACTAAGGCTCAACAGCCACTTCGTCCTAAATTTATTAGGCTCATTGAAGAAGTCGTGGGCCTGTCTACATCCCCCGTTCCTTCTCCAATTCCCTCCTAGTGTTTGATAGGCCCATTTATTAAGGGCACTATTCATACTACCTCGCGTAACTCCCAAAAAGGGTTCAGGTCCCTGGCAAGGTGCCCCAGATCCGAGACGAGCTAGCAAGTCAGCCGTCTCATTACCGGGGATTCCCTTATGGCCAGGAACCCAGACCAACTCCACCTCCCGTTGTCTGGCCAGGGACTCCAGGGCATCGCCACACTCTTGAACAAGACTAGATCTCGTCACCGGAGAGCTAAGTGCCCTGAGTGCAGCCTGACTATCAGAGCAGATGAAGATTTTCTCCTCCACACAATTCCTTACTTCTTCCTTGCCTGCTACCATCAAAATAGCAAAAACCTCCGCCTGGAAAACCGTGGGGTGTGTGCCCAGCGAAAAGCTCTGCCGGATGTCCAGGTTTTCCAGATATATTCCTGCACCAGAAAACTCATCCCCTACCCGAGATCCATCTGTATAGCATATCAGAGATCCCGGGGGAAACATGTCTTCTGCCCTCTCCCACTGCTCTCTCGAGGGGAAAACAGTGGTATACCTCCTTCCCAACCTTAGTTTATCCTTTGCTTCAATAACCCTCAGAGCAGATACTGGAATCTCATTCTCCGCCCTTAAGGCTATAGCAGCATGACCCTCCACACGACCTTCTGCCTTCCAACAGCCTGCATCCCTTGTTCTCAGGTAGGTTGCCATCGCCTCCTTTACTTCGGTTTATTAAATATTAAATCATCTTCAGAGATTACATGATATATTTTTATAATATTAATTAGTTATGCGATATGTAAAATGTGACAAGTCACATTGACATGCATTTAGAATGTCATTCTCAATAAAGAAAATGAAAAATATATAGGATGTTTCATTTAAAAATCGAATGTCGACGTCGTTTCCCATTATACCACGCCTAACTAGGTCGATTCAAATAAATTGACTCGATAACTAGATGTTCTGATCAATTTATAATCGATCTAAATTGATCAGCGAATCGATATTTCGATTAGATTTTTTCGATGGATCGATTCAAAATTACAAATCAATTCGAATTCAAAATAAAATTTTATAATTCAATTAATCGATACGAATCAATTTTTTGACGAATTGAAAATCGATTTTCGTAGCATTTAATAGTATTTCAAAGAATTTATTTTATGTTGAATTTAAAATTTGCAGAAGAGATAGCAGGAATGCCGAAAACGCTACAACGTTTTCAATCAAAATCCATCCGGAAATTACGATATTAATAATGTACCTAGATATAGTTGAAGGTTATGTAACATTAGTTTAGACAAAGTAAAGAACATATATATATTTATTTTCTGTAAATATATCTAGGTATTTTCAAAATTATTCAATAGTTTTCTTTGTTTTAGTTGATTTTAGTAACAATTATTGTTCAAAATTAAATACTAAGTGCATTTCTTCTGTTTTTTGCAAAAAAAAAAAATGCCTTAAAACAGGTTGGAAAACATTACGGGTTAATAATACAATGATGCCAATGATACCATTAGATTTACAACATTACATTCTCTTGTGATATTTCATACTATTGACCTAGCCAATAAATAACCAACAATCCACCTTGTAATATTACAAATAATTATTAGTGTAGTGGAGTTATTTAGCCCAAGTATATATCCCATTTTGGTCAAAATAGCATTTACGTTATTTCAAGGTTAAATGTTATATTTCATCACCTTAAATTTGTGTAGTATGTATCACCCTATAATTGTTAAGAAATAACGGCGATGTTATTTCTAACACTTTATGTAGAATTTTAACAGAGTGTCTTAAAGATAAGAAATTTGGTGTCACTATAGTATAACATACCTACCTACGTGTTATTTGAATTATGAAAATGGACGGCTGATTAAATTTACATTTAATTGAAATCAGAGTTGTGAATGCTCACGATCAGTTATCCTTAGATGCTACGTACCCCACCAAGCTGTACAATTTATTTTTTCTACAAACATGTTAAAAATGCACTACTGCTGTAAAGTCAAATTGAGACAGTAAATTTGCAATACATTTAATTTATATTTTCTTTATTAACATGAAAACGTATATTACAATTTACACAATTTGAAAAATTAAATCCTTCCACAATTCTACCACTATCAACTGAAACGACCTCATTCCTAGATGGCGTTTGAGCAGAATATGCTGATATTAATGGCATTGAAAGTTTTCGGGCAATCGAATTTTTACTTTCCAACGAATCTTCAATGTATCCTTCGACGACTGTTGAAGATTTCTTTCTTCCATGCCGCTTAATTATCATTAAATTTGCTCCACTATCCGCTAATAAGCTTACCGATGAACGCCGAAAACAATGTCCACTATAGAGGTCAGAATTTGCAAGTAGCAGCAGGAAATTTTCCAAACGTATTTATTCCCACAAGGTTTTTGTGCCTCTCACATACCTTAGAAAAAGCCTCCGATGTCCCACATTTATTGAATGAAGAACCGTGTATCTCTGATAAAAATACAAATAAAATTCTTCAACGATAGTGAAATTTCGTGGAACCTTGGTTCTGGTATCTGATATCTTAACCAATATTGAACTGGAAGTGTCTACAATTTCCAAGTTGTAGCTAGTTAACTGGCAAAGCTCCGTTCTACGGCAAGCACCAAATATTCCCAAAAGTCTTTCAACGTAAGATACATTCAATTTGGTCTCTGGTCAAGATCTTTGATTTTTTGGGTTGATAATCTTCTCCTTGACGCTTCAGAAACGCAATGAGCTTAAAATTCTTGTTAATACCTACACCGTTATTAATTCGTACCATAGCTTTAATCATAGAATAACTGGACCATAGAGATGAAGATTTCCAAACTTTCGATTTCTCCTCGAAATAGACCAAGAATACATTTTTAGTATATTTTCCATGAACGTCTTTTTCTTCACACCTCTTCACAAACTTATTGTATGCAATTTCATATTGAATCCGGGATTTTCTTGGTAATAAGTCCAAAGTAGCTCATCGATTTCTTTAAATGGATTGTTCTTTTCCATATTTTCTTAACACTTTTTAAGGGCATTCGTAAATGATCAAAACAACAATGGTTGCCACCATGTTACTTTATATCATTGGCAAGTGACCACTATAGTGCCTACGATGCTATTTAAAACTTAACTTATTTCTACCTGGGTTAATTCTTTTTAATGCTGTTTGTAGAAAAAAATATTTTATGATATTTGTGTTTTTAAGGCACTGATGTAAATTTTACATGCGTGCCTTAAAAATCCACTTTTAACACACATAAATAAATATATAAGTAACTATTAAACAGCTTTAGTTTTATCATAATTGAATTAATTATGATATTTATATCTTATAAAAATTAAAAAGCAATAATTGAATTGTCAACAATGATTTAAGCAGGGAATGTACATATACTCGCGACAAGAATTCAGACGATTTACGTCATACGAACAAATTAATAATTCATTATATGTTCGTCAAAATATTTAAGAAACGGCAACTAATAGTAATAAAACTATATACTACAATAAAAGTTTGCATTGTATATTGCACTAAATTGCAAAAAATGATTGTTTTTAACGCGACAAAATATCGAAAATTACGTTGACAATAAAAACAAATGTGTAACGTCAGCCGTGACGTAAGACGTCTGAATTCTTGACGCGAGTATACCTGTTATCTGTATAATGTCGTTCAAAGAACTTACAGAAAACAGCTACTGCCATGTGCGTTCCTCAATAAATTGCAGAACTTACGTTCGACGTGAATTTATAAAACCGCGAATTAAATGTAAGTTTAATAATAATAGCTGTCCATTTTCACAATTCAAATAACACATGCGTTAAACTATAGCGACACCTTATTCCTTGTCTTTAATAAATAATGTTAAAATTCTACATAACGTGTTAAAAATAACATTATTTCTTAACAGTTACAGCGTGATACATTTAAAAGCGATGAAAAACAACATAACCTTGAAATAACGTACATACTATTATAACCAAAATGGGCTGATTACTATATAACGAAATATTCTTTTTTCATATTTGAGGAAGCACGTAATTGTTAATTAAGGGTAAGCGAAAGAAATACCACGCCGAATAGAGACTTTTTCGGGGAACTCTCCCGACGAGTCCGTGATTTGACGCAGTTAAGTGTTCTGCTCTCCTCACCTGTATTTCCACGGTGACTCATGACATTTAATAATACAGTAGCTGGTAACAAGTGTTGTTAGCTGGAACACAGAATTTTGTGAAGCAATTTGGCGTAAACTGCTTCCAAACTCGCAACTACTAACCATGATTCATGATATCCGCTATCCATTAATATTTAACGTGTTGAACTTTCTGACTGATTTTTTTATACCACGTAACGCACGTCGCAAAAATCTTGATGGATATTTACGTTTGATTATTTATACAAAGTGTAACAAAAATTAGCTCATAAACTTTGGAAACCTGCAGACACCTTCAAAGAAATGGTACCTGGCTCCTTCTGTAATTGTTTCTCAAAATAATTCTCTGCAGAGATACGCCTGTTGCGTTTAGAATTTCTTAAAAAAGCTATAAAACACTACAATAAAAAACAACCCGATTATTTTACGCAATCTTATTTAGGTCAGCTGAGCTAAAGTTATTAAAAAAACTATGTAAATATCTCGTGATTTGATTTTTGTTGTTAAGCTAGATCATTATTTACTAAAGCATCAAGTTTTTTGACTTACGTGTAGTATATTTAAAGTAAAAAATTACTAGGAACCACCGCCAGCACATTACCTCGCATATTACGACGCTAGCTATTACATCTCTATATATCATTTACATACTCTTCAGCAGATTGTACCAGTTTATAATGAATAACGTATGGGTTTTGTAGGTGGTTTTTGTAACAATGTGAAAATCAAGTAAATTTTTTAAGTAATAAAATATTTGTATATAATTTGTATACATTATAAATACCGCACCCTGTATTAACTAGAAATTAAAGTAAAGAGAAAAATGGCCCTATTTGCCTATAAGGTAGACAGTATCATCATTAAGCAAATTGAACACTTTCATAATAAACGCACGCAGGATAAACAGAAAAAAATAAAACAAATTCTGAATTGATACCTAGTTGTAAATTATGTTCTCAACCACTCTTAGTTTTCCAAAAACGCCTTATATTTACAACCTCTCCCGTAGTTAAATATTCTCCTTTGTCCTGTCCCACATAAAATATTAAAGCGAACTTTTTCATAGACAATTTAAAACCCATCAGCTGAATGCAGATGTGACTGATACTGTATTTGTTAATGTATATACAAAGGTGTGTGGGGGTATTTTATTACGTTTAATGTAATTAATAAGATGTTCTCAGGCTGATGGTGGAATGACACGCACGGTCTAAATGGAGAAGTGCCCTTCATCACGTATGTCTTTTAGCTTTTTAGGTATAAGTAGGGGATCGTATCCGTTCTGTTTATGGATTCAGTTTTGCCTTCGCTGCATTTTTCAAGTAATTTTTTGTATATTTTAACGCCTACGTTGTCTTGGCCTTGAAATACGTCGTGTCGAACAACAAACTTACAATTGTCAGTAGGTACTTGGTTACACGGCAACTGTACTTCAAACAAATTAACAACTGTTAGTCTTTACATTGACGTTTGTCAATCACTTTTAACTGCTCAATATAAACTGACTGTAGCGGCGAAACCGATCTGCTTATTATATTATGTTTTTAGGGTTCTTGAAGTTTCCGCAGTCTCTAGAATCGAATAGAGTGTGGCCTGGAATGTTCTAGGAAACGTCAAAATAAAGGCATCACAAAACAAATTATTAATTCTAACGTGAACAGAAACATAATTAATAAACTACAAAGGTAGGTGAGCTTCCGTAACATTGCTCCCATCTTAGAACTGATCGACCCGATCTGGTTACTCCGTTGTCCGCATTGCCTTCTTGATACGGTATCAATCAATCAATGTGGACAATCTTCATCTTAGTTCAGGGATTTCTCTGAATCCTATACACCACGTCATTCAATCTTAACACAACAGTATAAGGGACTTCCCACGATTTCTGCAGCTTCGAAGATTTACTCTTGCTCCTTTTTGGGTTATACAAATATACTTTTCCATTCTCTTGAAACCTGCTGTTATTGGCACGCAAGCTGTATCTGGTCTTCATTCTGTCGCCTTCAATTTTTAGTTTTTCTCGTCCTTCTTCATGTACCATCTTTATTCGATCTTTCAGATTGCTGAGATAATCATCTAACTTTTCCTCATGTTGCAGTCGGTTCATAATTAGATCTATTGAAGACGTAATTCCGTGCCAAAAAATCACACTTGCTGGTATTTTACCCGTGCTCTCATGAATTGCTGCACAGTAAGTCAATAAAAATGGAGGAAAGCAGGTATCCCAGTTGGTCTATTTCTCGGTGACGGCCGTTCTCAGGAAGTTTTCGTACGATTGAATCTTTCTTCCATTCCATCTGAGGTGTGGTTCTGGTTTTGTGGATGCCTAACAGCCCACAAACATTTTGAAATACTTCAGATTCAAAATTACGTCTTCTTGATTAGACAAGGGATATATTTCTGGTCACTGAAGTAGTACATAACTGCCTAAATATAAGGGTTTCTACTGGTACTACGAGGAAAAGGTCTAGCTATGTCAATAACTATTCTCTCGAATGGAGCTCCAACATTGTCCTATTTCATCTGTCCTCAACTTCGAGTCCTGGATCCCTTACTTGAATTGCAAATATCACAACGTCATCGCCATTCTGCCACATTGGACTAACTGCCAAGCCAGTAGAATCGCTCTTTAACTTTATTCAAAGTTTTATTCTAATTTAGAAAATGCTTTGATATCATAATTGTAACAGAAACAATTATTTTAGATAAATCGGGAATATATTTTTGCGCCACCACTGCACAAAAGCGCCTCTTATGTTGCGATAGCTTTAAAAAATTGCCTCCTATTTCTTACATTTTTTTATATGTTACAAATTACTGATGGTGAATTGAATGAAAAAAAGAGTTTTTTCTTTGAAAGAAGTAATACATTATTCAGCATAATTTGGAATTGTACACATAATAACAGCAAAATATTTACCACATTTTTGGCGCTGAAGTTGGCTTGAAAGGGCAATAGACGTTTAAAATTATAATGTAACGACTTAGACTAAGGTCCTGCGCTGCTCCATCTTTGTCATATCCGACGTAAGGTCAAGAATGCGCGAGATGTAAGTGTCTACATCTAGCTGATACTGACTTACTCCATGCTGTCCTACAAAACTACTTTAATAATTAATTTGTAGTTAATAATACTACAATTGTTTCTCTGTAGTTTTGGTTATTATAACTAAAAGTGTTGCATTAATACAATCTATAAATATTGATATTTTGCACTATATTCTCATTTGAAATTTTACAATATGACAATTTATACTGTTTAATATTAAATGGCTTAAGAGATTTTTTTGCTTTATTTATTAGTAAAATGAAGAATTCGCGGCCTCTAATGGCAATTTCACTTACTAACATGACGAGGTTGAATTTGTACGAGAAGACAGATACACAATCGCAAGTTAATCGCATGTTCGTCGCATACAGTCCGTAAATCTTTATCAATAGTGAATTCGCTTGATATATAATCACCTACATCACTGGCAGCAGCAGCACACCAACCATGGTCGGTATCTGCATTTTCAACACCTCCAACTTTTTGCAATATTTCGCTTTTTACGCAACAATTACAAGTACCGTAAAATGTTTTACAATTATATTAAAATTTGCAACAACCCAATTACTATAATACTTTTTCATTTACCACAATAACGAACTTATATGGTGTACTATGTTGTAGTTTATTCTGTGACAAAATTGTAAGCACCAATTTATAGTAAATGTTTCGGTAGTATTTCAATGTAGATACTAGTAGATACTGTCAAGTATTACCTTATCTATTACCAGAGCTAACGCATTTGTATGTAGTGTATAGTACAGTGTACAATAAGTGCTGTGTTGTGTATAAATATAGTGTATAATAACTGTTAATGTATAACCGTTCTAGTGCGAGTAACCTGTATTGTATTAGTGTGTATGCGTGCAGTGTATTATTAGTTTTATATGCAGAGTGCGCATTAGGTAGATGTAAGTGGGTGGGGGTGATCTACAATTGTAGAAAGGATAACACGAGTTTTATAAACTATTAAAGTACTAGGTTCTCTCAACGTCAACTTATTTTTGTAATTTTGTGTTTTTTGAACCTTTCTCAAAAACCTTGTCCCCGGTAACCCTCATTTCCCGTACTCATCTAAGTACTGTGAATTGGTCAATATCTAATATTTTGAAACTGGTATAGTGAGTTACTATATTCTATTTTTAAACTAAGAGGAGTAAATGAAGAAGTCATATACACAGGGAAACGTAACTAGAAAATATAACTAGATGATTTTGACAGTAAAAACTGACATTTTAAATATTAGTAGCTGACAGTATTGACATTGACTTGGCAACAAATTAACCAATAACCAGCTAGTGTTTAAGCGCGAGAAATTTAAATCACTCCTCTTAGTTTAAAAATAACATTTTCCTATTTAAACATCCTAGTTGCATTATTATTGTCAAATTATGAATTATTAAATGAGGTTGTTGAAAATTTTAAGAATCGAATAATAATAATAAAAATGTTATATAATACGTTTCTACTGGAAAATTTACAGGTAATACCGTGCTTCATATGTCTGTACGCGGTGTGCACGTATTTAAATATTAACGTCGTTTAGTTCTCCGAATCGCCGCTACATTAAAAAATGCGCTTTATTTATCGTTCATTTTTGCTGTAAGCGTAACCGAGCCGCAGTAGGTATATATTGCTTGCGTGAAACAATCGACGGTTGTAGACATCACCAGCACAAGCACTCTGTAATTAAAATTCTTCAGGTGATCATGTAGGCTGTGCTGAAAATACATAAATGACCTTGCAATAAAACTACCAGGCAAATGTTAATAGACTTAACGAATGCAGTTTTAATTCATTCATAAAGTATCCCATCTGATCTGTGTTAATAAAAGTATGAGTCATCCTACAAGAACCTGCCCCAATGAAAATAAATCTCGGTAAATTTTTGTGACTATTTTATTTGACATTAGTTTTAGGCGTGCTGAATTTGTTGCCTGTTAGCTTTACGATGCAATTGAGAAAACGTTACTGAGATAAAAATAAAAGTATAAATTTGTATGATTAAGCAAGAGATTCATAATTTACCTTTTGAAATATTTATTTAAAAATACTGCTGCCCAGACAGAAATCCAATTACAGGACAAAAAATTAAAAAACTATATACATATAACAAATAAGATAAAATAAAACAAAAATTAGTATAAAAATAACAATAAATAATTACTTAAATATGAATGCTAATTAAAAAAAAAACAATAAAGAAAATTAAGTTAAAAAACAAAGAAGACGTAGTGACAATACCATGTAAACTTGCATTATGGTAGCAGTGGAACAGCTAAAAATGTTAAAGTGTGATTGATAATTCGAATAATCTGTGCACATTCTGTAAAGAGGAGAATATTTAAGCGCGCTAGTTCTTGCAGTAGGCAAATAAATAAGTGTAGGGTAACGAGTTTGAATACGAGAGATATTGAAATTAAAATTTCTCAAAATATCTGGAGAATCAGTAAAAGTAGACAATAGTTTATATAAATATAATACTGAAAAGTAAGTGCAGCGTGTGGTTAATTCCATTAAGTTAAATCTACTTAATCGCTCTGATTGCGGAATCTCGCGAGGTGGATAAGCATCATCAAGTCTAAAATTAAGGTATTTAACATACATCCTTAAGCTGAGTACATCTATTTAATGAAGTATAATCCACTAAATAGTTATATTGAATAGGAGCAATTTTCTTAATAAAATGACGTTACACTTGGACAAATGTAACGATAATTTGTTAGTTTAGCACCAGGAGTTAATTTTTAACAGTTTTAACAACTGTAATAGTAACAATCCTGAACAAAATCAACAGATGTAAAGAATTTGAGATCATCAGCATACGTATAAGAAGACATGTGTCTGAATACTATTAAACATGTCAATCATGAATACTATAATTAAAAGGGGATCAGGTACCAATCCTTGTGGAACCACTGATGTCGCTAATATGTCAATTGATTTATAACTGCGATACTAAACATTTAGAGTTATATTACTTAAATATGAACTAAAAAATTTAAGAAAATCTAATGTATATCCAAAGTTGGATGATTTATGTGACAAAAGATTATGATCAAGCCTATCAAAAGCTCCGTATATATAATGTCAGCTTGACCACCCTTGTCCATAGTATTATAGCGAAAGCGAAATATACTGATATCTCCAAAAATAAACCTATACTTGTCAGGAGATCCAGCAGATACTAATAAAATTTAGAAAAAATATGGGATAAGAAATGGCAAAGTACCCGTATTCTACAGAACAACTTTTTTGTGATAAAGAGCAGTATATAAAAATCATTTTATTAGAAAAAACAGTGATCATCTGCAGTTTGAAATGCATTCACACTTTTTGTTTATTTTTAATATTCATAACATTCCAGTTGCAGACATTGTGATTAAACAAAGATGCTTGTTACTTTATACCTTCTGATACCTTTACCATATAGTTAATAAATGATTTACTTCTATTGATGGATTTTATGCTACAAAATGTCATATTATTGGTACTAAATATACCTAAACACATCCCTTTTAAAATTGTTGTTTAGTTGATTCATATAATTATTTTTTAATTATTTCCAACAGGCTTTACAAAATTTCAACGGCAAGTAAATTATAATATGGTGACAATTTTGATTGCATAGTTGTTGTATAAACATTCTTATAATGTTTTTTGACTTCTGTTGTCTTATAACATTTGTTTCAAAAACGTTTTTGTAGCTATTATAAAATATCGAATTGCTAGTTGGAGTCTTACAGAGAAAGAAACAGCAATGACACAAAAACAGAAAAGACTATATATATTTTATGCATTCTGAAAAATTTAAATCAAACTGAGACTGACAACAATTTGATTATTGTCTGTACCAGCTGTAACGTATTTTTTTTAATTTTCACATTGCATAGTATTGTAATTGCAATCAAACTGAATTTTAGGTACAATATTCTTCTGTACCTCGCTGAAATTATAATTTATGAAAAATATTGCTAGATTTTCTGTGAATACTCCTACAGCAATGTGCCCACTGCAAGACTGTGATATGTCTTCGAGATGCAATGGGATAAATCGAGTCTACATCCTAGAATTATGTAAAAAATTCGAAATATTCCCGACGTTTCGATTGTGACAAAGGAAGCAGTATTATGTTTTATAGAAGCTGTGCCAACATTAGCCAACATATTAGTCAATATATCCAATCATTGGTATTAACAAATTTGCGTCTACCTGTGTGATTAAATATTTGTTAGTTTCTGAATAATGTTTGCTTATTTAACAGTTGCGTGATTATCCATATTCCGCCTTACCATAAACGGCAACCTGATGAATGGGATGGGCCAGGAAACAAAGGACTATTGACATTGGTTTGTGTACTAACGATGCAAGTTGTGATCCAGTTTAGATAAAGATTTCGCTCACTGTTTGCTTAGGCGTATAATTGGTATCGTAATGAAATCATGAATCAGCAGCCATTTAATGACGGGCAATTATCTACATCGGCTGAAAGTAAATATTGAGTTTACGTTAAATTTAGTAGCACTTGTCGAATATTTACACACAACTTGTGTGTTTTGATTCAGCTGTAGTATTTGATTTTTTTTCACAGGCTCATTGCCTGGATATTTTTTTCTAGTGAGCACATTGCAGATTTGTTAGTTGTAACAATGTACAGGATGTTTCAAATTTAGAAAGTTGTTCTTCGTCAATTTAGATGAAAAAAACTTTTTTTAACAATTTGTAGACTACGAAACACAGTTTTTTGTTACTGCAAAAACAGCATTTTACGACCGACCAGAATCATTCCATTTTAACAAGAAATTTGATTGCAAGGTTGTTTTTCCATTGTACAGTATCAAATTCAGACATTTGATGTATTATTTTTATTTGAAATTGTAATCGCAACTTAACTTTTTTTGTATTTATTTATTCTCTATAGATAGATACTTCATAACTTTTTATATCCACGACCACTATATGAAGAAGTTTAAATACGTCTGTTTTCCGTGGATTAAAGGCTTTTTAACACACTAGTGAATTAGAATTCACACTATCACGCTTCGATTTTATAGCATTTATTAGAATTATTATTAACATTTATCTCAAGAACGATCTTGTCATTCTGGCCGGAATTATTTAAAATCACTCGATAAGCAGTTTCTGAAGAGCTGGAGGAGCCCATACCTTCGCCAGGTAAAACTTGGATCCTTTCAGCAATTGCCATCTTGCTGGACAGTGAATCTTCAAAATAGCTTTCCGTTATCGTAATCGATTTCCAACCATCATGACGCATCACAGTGGTAATATCATCCCCAATATAGGCCAGTAATGTTACCGAAGAACGCTTCATTCCATGTCTAGTACAACTTTCTGGATACCCAAGAAATGCAGCCACTTTTGGAAACGTTTTTAACATTGTGTTGATGCCTGCATGTTGTGTAGTACAGTTTCCAGTCACATATCGCAATAAAATCTCCCACCGGCATTTTTAGGTCGAAGATTATATATATACTATTTTCTTAGCCATTTTGATCATTATTTTGTTTTTATTTTCTTTTATCACAGAAGGAAGGGTAAATGAATTCAAATATAGTTCTTTATAATAAAAAAAATAAATTATAATTATGGAATTACTTTATCATCAATATCTCGCGACCAGTAAATGATAACAAATTACATGTTACATCAATACAATTAGGAAAAAGTGGAGAATACAAAAATATAATAATATATGGGTGTTTCATAAGAAAAAGCCAAGTTAATATCAATATCTCTGTACTGCGATATTTGATTGTTCTTTTTTTCAATAAAATTAAAATTCTTAAAATTTACCAATATATGCACGTTTAAATTTTTCTATATATCCTAAAATAATAAAATTACGAATCTAATGTTTACGAATGATCGCTCTGTACATAGTGTCTGTTTGAAATAACGTTTATATAGTTTAACGCAGTATTTACCTAAGTGAATAATTTTTCAGAAGTGACAAAGTGTCGAAATAAAACTGTTTGCTATTTATTTAAATAATCCCACAAATAAACAACGGGCGATAACTTTGCTACACTTTCCACTGGCAAATAAATAAATAATGCTTCCTGTATATTACTCGTAGACGTAGCTCTTCAACGGAATTAAAATCCTCAATTCAGCGCCCATGGAAGTGGATAAGGTTGATGATGGTGACATTAAACATCGTTTTAGTGGATCACGAAAATGAGAGCGCTTATGTAAACATCTTTTAGGTACCACTCAGTTTTTAATGGTATAGTGTTATCAGTTTCAATTTACTATAATTATAAATTATAAACATCCGCTCGAGCTGCATTCATCACGTACGTAAACAGCTTTAATTTTTACAGAAAGCAGATTAATAATTTATTTACAACTGCCCTAGGTCAAACCCGACATCTAATTTATTATAATATAAGGTATAGGAAGGTACACCTTGATGCTGATTAATGTTACAAATGCTGGATCCCCTCTCTAATGAGCACATGTACGTTTATGTAATGTTTTTAAAACGTTATACTGGTTGATTAAACGCTTTGCGTTAAAATTTTCGACGTTTATTTTTAGTTAACTACTTATGTTTATAATATTGGCATTTCATCCAGAGATTGGAGTAAACACTAGAAATTTACGTTTTTTTATAACTAACATATACAAACGTATAAGTTTATATTTTAAAAATATTAAACCACACGTTAAGTGCAACGTTTGTAAAACGTCGAATTAAACGTTTTAAATACATATATGAATTTAGTACTTATATGAAACGTCTTATCCAAATTTTAATAACACATTTTCTACACAGTTTTGGTAACATAAACATAAAACGTAAAATGCATTGATGCTACACCTGTTTTCAACTGAAGATAAACATCGAAATAAAATGTTTTCCGATAATACTTACCGACTTTAGCAAGGTAGACCTTTTTCAAATAAAACAGGTAGGAGAATCGATTGTTTCAATAGTCAGATGGACACACTAAGCAGCAAAAAAGTTCTGATATTTTGATGTGCAATAAGTGACGTCCTCTATTAGTGACGTCAAAATTAGAAACATATTTGAATTTCTCGTCCGCAAAAACCCCCGATTTAAAAATTTTATGTAAATATTTGGATTTCTTAAGAAGTTATTTACAAATATCGAAAATAAAATTTTAACTCTAACACCCTGTATCTCCGTTAATAATCAGTTTTGGAAAAAATGTTATAGAAAGAGGTAGCATTTATTTTCAGTCTAGGATTATCCCCTGAATCTTTTGCTCATCATCTCCAGACACCCTGTATTACAGTGTATAATACAGCTTTTTGCTCTTAAAAGTAAAATTGTCTTCAAGTACCTATTAATATAATAGTTTTATAGGTTGATAACGCAAAATTATTATTTTTTTTCTAGCGCGGTTAGAAATGCTACGGAATATTACTAAAAATATTATAAAACATTTTAGTTTTTAACGAAAATATTTCATAAGCTTGTGACAGAAATGTTTATAAAATAGTTACACCTATATTTGCGGTATAAGTTGTTTTATTATTTAGCTTCTAAGACGTTATGTGATAAATGTATAACATATTTTAGTTACTAACAACAATGTTACTTGCCGCTATAATAAAACAAATAGGTAATTAGCGGCTATATAACATAATTGTCGTATAACCTAAAAATTACAAAACTGTCTTTCTGGTTAGGATTTTTCTTATCTTGCTGCATTTTGAATTAAAAAAAAACGCATGCATCTGAATTCACTTGCCACGTTTTTGATAACCATATTAGAAATATTTTTTGCATCCTATTTATACTTATAGATACTTATTTGCTGTTTATATCATGCTTATTGCCCCGTAGTTTAACTGAATGGGATAATGAAAGTTTCCTTTCACGTGAAATATGTAAATAACTGTGGAAATACGCTGTATTATTTACTTAAAAATAGTTTATTTATTTAAATAAAACCCATCTTCTTTTAGTTAAGTGTTAATAGGGATTTTGGACGATTCATGATACTGTTTTTATAAAATATTTTCACTCTGGCAAGAAAAAATGACATGAATGACCTAGAGATAACACCAATATTGTGAAAATCAGACTAAACACATTTTTTTTGTATATAAATCATTGGTATAAATAGAAAATCCACAAATACTAATTATGGTATAAAGATCAACAAGTCAATCCACCCCTGTGTAGTTTTAGCAGTTTTGCCTTGCATTTTCTCGATCTTCCTGACAGCTTGAATTGTGAGTACAAGACTTAAAAAAACTCTGCCGAGACAAGACAAGAGATTTGAATAAGTTTCCAAGCAAATGTTTAAAAAAATAAGTACTCAAACAGTACTGATTCACATATCAGTGCATTTTCTTCTTCTGTGAATAAATTTTGGTAATCAGAATATTCAATCTCCCTTTTCAAGAAACATTTTTCATAAGATTACCTTGATTGGTAGCAAAAAAGCTTTGTAATAAGATATTTTTATTTAATAATGTGTGTGAATAAAAGACTGTATTGATTTGGAGGCTTCTGAGGTAGTTGTCAATTGTTGAAAAATTTAACTAGATACTTTATTGAGAAATTAATTAAAAGTGAATAGAATATATACCTAAACAGTAACTGTTGACCACGAAATGAATTCTTCTACATTTTAGACGATGATTTGTAACTACAGCATAGAAATCATAAAATATATAGAACGCCAAAAGAGGTACCGAAAATAGTCCACCTATGAACAAAACGCGAGTCTGGTAATATCACAGTGCCTTGGTTTTTATGAGTTGGTTTCACTAAGGGAGTAGCTTCACACTAATGGACAGGCATTTCAAAATATGAAAATTTTACGTATGATTTCCTTCTATGGTCCAGTTACAAACACCATTTTGGTTTTGGTTCTATGCTGGGATTAAAATCCGGAATAACCAACACCTACATTAAGTTTTCCCTACGTGGCTGCTTTCTAAGTTCCTCTATAGTCTGACTATTTTTTATGATTTCTGTGAACTACAGATATTAATTTGTACGCCATTTTTTTTTCCAAGCACATTCTTGCTTTCATGATATATGAATTAAATTTTTTGTAATATAGGTTTTTACTGAAAATTAAATGATAGCAATTAAAGAGAAAATTTTAGTTATTGCAAGTCATGGTACATTGTTCCAAGCATCTCCTATTCTTTTTCTATATTAAATCGTCACCTTTTCTTATTTGCTTTTTATTATGGTAGATACTTTACTTTGAAATATGCATCGTATTTTAAGTTTGACACAAAAAATATCTCCATTTGCACTACACTTCTGTGTTGACACCCTGTGACGAGATTTAGCATCATTAATTATTCGCCTGTCGAATGCTAGAAATCAAGATTTGTCAGCTGAACAGCCTCGTTTAATAATTGTGTAAACCTAAGTCAGTTATGTCAAGTAATTGGAAACACATGCTTAAACAAATATTATGAGACCGCCTTTCAACACATGTTTGACATTATTATTGCAGTATAACTTTTGCACCAAACCGCAAGTTATTTCACTTGCATGATATGTAATAGGTTTTAGCTACAAGCAACGAAATGTGAAAATATTTGGGCCACAAATACAGCAGGATGGTTTTTAACTAACGATACAAAAGTGACGTATAGAGTAGGACTAAATTCGCGATATGAATATATTATACAACCAGTTGATGAGATCTAAAACTTTCCTTCTATTTTTGAACTATCTATCGAAAGCTGATTTCTATCATATAGAATAGAACTGAAATCCTTATGATTGGACATGGTGACAGAGTACTAACGCAACAAGAAGTATGTGTTTTATTTTACATTAAGTATCCATAAATCAATTAACAGTGTGAACAGAATTTGAGAAAAAATATAAACTCGTAGATGATCGCAGATGATCTACCAAAGAAAGACTGCTCAGTTATAGTTGAAGATACCAAATTAAATGTTACTCTGGCTATTCACGCGCTAAAAAAATTCACACATTGACTTTCATCAGATTTTTTTATTTTGATATACAGCACACATAACTGAAATAGTGGTATCCATTTAAGGTACCTACATTTTGTATACCAATTATCTGAAGATGGAAGAATGGTATTCAGTCAAGTATTAAGCCAACTTTTACAATACATGATGGTCAATCACCAAAATTGTAGATACTAGGTAAAGAAAAACCCTCGATGGATGCAAGAGCATCATACACCGTATATTCAAATGCATATATAAACAGGAATAAAAAAAGGATAATCGATCCCTAGATTTTTAGTAATGAATCCCAATTCTATCTAGGGATGCACGATGGTCGTTGAAGGGTGAGAAGGCGACGTGGTGAAAGACGCAATTTACAATTTGACATAGTGTCATGTCCACCACACAGTAGGCGTTATGGTATGGAGTGCTATCGCTTATGGTAGCAGATCGCTAGTTCGATAGTTTTCATTAGAAGCACCATGACAACCCAACGTTACATCCAGGAAGTAACGGAGCCATATGTCAATCCATATCTTTACACTTTCCAAAACGCCACAGCTTTTATGGGTCAAAATAAGATCAACCGTTTAACCTAGCCATCAAGATCGCCGAATCTGTCACCTGTTGAACATGTCTGGGACTTCACTGGCTGCATTTACAACACCTCCCACATACTTTAGCAGCTCTTACCCATGAAATTCAAATAGGTTGCTTTGTAACTTATCGACAACCTTATTAGATCCGAGCTCGAGCGTATAAATGAGCGTATTAGGAATCGTGGGTTCTCAATACACTATTGAACCCATTTTTGTAGTAGGTTCTTTGATCTTGCTGAAGTAAGTGGTCCTGAACCTATGTACAAGAAAAAATTAAAAGTTAATGAATAGGTGTTCATCTTTCTTTGTCGCATAGTTATTTTCAAATAAGTGGATTAGAAGACGCATAACTATCGAAGGGCCCCCAAGGTCAACTGATATTAACCCTTTATTTTTTTTTCTTTGGGATCACTGTAGTATATGGTAATGTTCTTAAAATTATCTTTCTTTAGAGAGCTCAAAATTTTATCACCAAAACAGCGATGATGCAAGGTTTAAAAAGATGTACAATTAAAAATACCTATCTGAAAAAATGTCTGGAATGTATTTGTATTCCAATGGATTTATTTCATACTTTATGTACACTATCGATAGGAATTCATGTAAACTGGTATACAGAGATGAAAAGGTCAGAAAATTGAATTGACGTCAAAAATGTTTATTTTTCTCATCTTTTCAGTATTGCTACACTTTTTCGTCAAAACCACTTGCTCTTAGTTAAATCATGATAACGCTCTATTTTAAGTTAAGCTTGTGCGTATGTTATTATCCGTTCCGAATAAATATAATACCACGTCAATCAATATCTGGAAATGAGACGTAATCCACCTGAAATCAATCAAACTTGTTATAAATTCAAACACGTTGAAACTAAGTGTTATTCTTAAGTATATTAGTTATTGCAGATTGAATTAAAAGCAGATTTGTTTAATCAGTCGTCGTATCGCAGTACAAAAATACATTTTCCTTAAAATATATCAGCACATAGCTATCATAATTTTAATTCCTACCACAATACATATTATATTTTGAAATACATGACATTTAAAAAGGGTTGTTATCATTCTGAGCGATAACAGCGATCACTGAACTTGGTACTAAATATATTTATAAAAGAGAAGTTATTAAGGGCCTTATAAAAATGAGTTCAAACATAAACCATCTGGGGAATTCAACATGCTTTTAAAGCTTGACAGTTAATAGACTGTGAAAGTCGGAGTTGGAAATACTCGAGGAATTTGCGGATGTACATATTTAAGAAAATATATAAGTTGCTCAACAAAATTGTAAACGAATTATACTATGTTAAATAGGAAATAGTTATCTTCCCTGTGTCAATGATAAAACAAGTACTTAATGAGATAAATATACCACATTGCCAAAATATTTAGTGAAACAAATTATCCCTTAAAATAAGAAGTAGCGTAAATTACAAATTTTATAAGAATAAACTATACTGATGTCCATTGTTAAAATTACATTTTGTTTAGTATTTTTTTAGTCTTGTGGATTCTGGCGTTATATTCTGTTATAAGTATATATAATTATTTATTGTATAAATGCATTAAGTAACATTTATCCACGTAACAATGTGAGTGTAGATTGAGCGTTCAATATCTTTAACTGAATAAAAATCAATTAAAACACGAATGCAATACAACGTTTTATCCATAATCACAGTCATATTTGTGGAGTCAGAATTATTGGAATGTAATAAAAATATATTCGCACGACTTGATATTTCTCAGTACTCAACGTACAACGTGGTAAGTTTTGTTATACCTACTGGTTGCTAGCTGCGGTATTGAAAACAGCACATATTGAAGAATTATTGAAGAATTTTTTACTGGGCCTTCCGATAAAGAATATTTAATTATTCTATCCACTATGCCGTTTAATGGTTGTAAGATCAGTTTATTTATTGGCCAATAAAGAAGAAGTGCGCTTCATACAATGGCCAGTATATGCTTCTGGATTACCTTCGCCAATGTGTTGATTTGAACAGGCTGTGAAGTACATTTTTGATTGATGTATCTTAAAAAGAACATGTCTGTGTTAAACGAATTGGGCCCAGAGAAATATATTTTTCCCATATTTCAACAGGATTCACGCAAAATCCTTCTTGGTGTCAGGCATTGAAACGAGTAGGTATCTCCAACGTCCTGTACGTCAGTAATTTTCAAATTTGTGAATTCACAACATTGACGGGCAACAGAAACTCCCATTATTAGTGCAACCTGAAATAATTCGGATATCGGTTTTTCTTGAATAACTTTTAAAGTACTCAATATAATTTAATAAAAATATAATGTGATGGACACTAGTAATGTTCTCTTAAAATAGTGTCCTTGAAATATATTTAGCTTTTTTAGTATACCAGTGGCGGGCTAAGCTTTACAACTTAATGTCTAAATTTTTAACACCCTGTATGATAAAGACTTTAAACTAATAAATTTTAGTAGCTTCAATCTTGGAATAAAAAAGGTACTCTTGTTCATCGTCGATAAAATGAACCGTTTTTGAGAAAAAGTTCGACCTAGGTTCGCATGTTGAACCCTCTTATGAAGTTTTTTAATAATTTCCTGGAAAACCACTGTATTTTTTTAAATGTTATATTTTTTCGGATTAAACATCTTAAAATGAAACTTTCGTGTTTGAATGACTTCCGTATTGCACTTTGTTGTCGAGAAAAAAATAGAAATCATGGCCCTTTTTATTAAAAATAAAACATGAATTTGTATTATTATTTTTTTCGTACGGTTCATTTTATCGATAATAAGCAATAGTACCTTTTTTAGTCTAAGGCTGAAACTACCCAGATTTGTTATTTTAAAGTCTTTATCATACAGGGTCTTAAAAATTTAGGTATTTAGTTGTAATTAAGTTTAACCCGCCCTTGGTAAACTAGAAAAGCTAAATATGTTTCAAGAACACTTTTTTAAAAGGTTCTTACTAGTATTCGTGACGTTTATTAAATTATATTTAATACTATAAAAGTTATTCAAGAAAAAACGATTTCCAGCGACGTCTTTCAGGACACATATCTCCGTAGGGAGAGTCTGTTGGAAAAAAATTATAGCAACTTGTCATATTATTTTTTTCATGTTCTATCTGCACCTAAGATTTTCCACATTTTCCCGGACACACTGTATATGTGAATACCACCTATGTTTTCAGGGTGATAAGATAATAATAGCCTACGGCCTTCTTTCTAGGTAAATCCGAACCAATTTTCAAAGGTAGTTTTTACATCAAGGCAACCTATTGTGTCTAATCGCCCATAGATCCACCCTCAGCCCATCGCGCTACCCTCTTCTTATAATTAACTGAGGCTGTCGGTCGGCCAATATCTCATTAACCTCGGGGTAACACACCTTCTTTCTTTCCTCTCCTCATTGTCTGCCCGCTATCTCGATTCGAGTGCTACTCGGAACAGCTGAGCGCCATCCATGCCTGGCTGCGATAAATACTGAAGTTTATTAACCGACAATAACAGCGGACTTTTTTTCTGGATTGTGTAAGGAGGGAGTTTTGTTTCTTTTCGACGCCGCAGATTGCTGAGTCCGCTTTAAATTCTACTTATGAAATTGAAAAGTGCCAAGGTGGGCGCTGGGAGACTGCTGGTCTTCTTTATTTTTGTCTGAAAGTTGATGAAAGGACTTGTAGGAAGCCATAAGAAGTATGCTCCGTAAAAAAGAGAAGATGGGACAGAAGAATTGAAACGATTCTTACTATTTTTAAAGTTCGTTCGATGGTCAAAATACTTACGGATATTATTTCGTGTTTAACAAAAAGAATACAATTAGTGAAGAAGTAACAAAAATTAATCATTTTAAAAATACTGATTTAATTGGCATGTTACTAATTATTACAATTAGTTTGTTCAGCACGGAACTGTAAGACTATAAGATAAATAAGGTGAAATAAGATGAATATTTCTAAAATGGAAAAATGCT
This sequence comes from Monochamus alternatus, assembly GCA_037114965.1. NCBI lineage: Eukaryota > Metazoa > Arthropoda > Insecta > Coleoptera > Cerambycidae > Monochamus > Monochamus alternatus. The sequence continues at coordinate 91,140,850 of CM073427.1, read as the reverse complement.
TTTTTAATGATATGAGATTATTTTTAATTGAGATAAAGCTAAGGAAACATGCTTTTATTTAATTTAATAGGAAATGACACGATATATGTATACGTCTACAAATACTTTTCCTTTTAGAAGCTATTCAGCAACAATCGACAGTGATCATTTCTTTGTGACTGTATGTAAGATTTTTTAATTTCATTTAAATTTCATTGATTTTCTTAAGATGGATGTTTACAGTAAATGGAAGTGAATACCGCCTACCTTATTTTTTTTGAAAAATTTTAAAGGGTAAAAGTTACACTTTTACTTGTAGAATTAATCATTTCGCATTTTACTATCAGTCCCGATGCACCTTATATGTGTAATTATTAATATATTAATTATTCTTAGACATGGTAGAATTATTAATCTTACTATTATTACTTTTTTTTTGTTTCAGGTAAGTTTTGTCTACAACTCAAAAATTGTTGAGTCATCTAGGAATGTACTGGCGCAATAATTTCTTTTGGTAAGCCTTGATAATTACAACATCTACCAAACATTTGTAAATAATTTTTAATTATAATTCTGTATTAGCCTAAAACTTTAAAAATGCACCTACTTTATATAAATTTGATTCGATAAAGAACCAGATTTTTTTTATATGTGTAGGTATGTTAGTTTAACACAAATTATTTTGATAAAAAATACGATACATTTAGGGGCGGAAAGAACATTAAAATATCGCTGAAAAAGCGATCTCTGGCAGACAAGCAAACTTTAATAAGTATGACGTATTTAGAACTTCTAATTATTAAAAATTAGTGTACCCTGATTCAGTGTACGTTACTTTTTGAAGAAGATATGGCTGAAGTTTGATTTTGACGACAACATTTTTATTAGCCCCTGAATTTGTGAAATACTAGATTGATGCATACACTAACAGCTCTTTTATTTCACGCCTGCCGAAATCCAGTTGTTTAAAATTGAAAAATTTTCCAAGAAAATTTGTCGATAGTCACTCGATAAAAAACACAAGAGATGATAATGTAATAGAGCAAGATCAAGATAATGAGGCGGATGGGGACTGGGGCTAAGACATTCTTTTCTGTGTTTGGCGTTAACGTAATAGCCTAAGATCCCACTATAAAACGACCTTCACCGAGCTGGTTAATGAATGAAAAGTATTTTATATCCAATTAAATATGTCAATAAATATATTGCAAATGGGTTGTCTAAAAAAATTCAGTCCAGAATATGATTAATTAACAATTAAACATTATTTTTTTTAAACATTTCACTGGTTTGGTTAATAGACAAATTCCATACCAATCGAAAGTATGAAGCCCATAGAATATGCAAACGTTAGGTTGACTATTTTTTTTCCATCACAACTCTTGAATAGGCAGGTGTAAACAGGTAAATCGATACTAGTAACTTGCACCCGTGTGGTTAATAAATTAAAGTTAAATTAAAAGATTATTTCATTACCAACACGGTGATATAGGGTTGTCTGCGAAAAATCAGTCCTGAATTCCGGTTGTCGAGTTTTAAAGTGTGATATTCTCCAGCGAACCATTCCATGCGATAGAAGAGTACACAGCATTGCAGCTGTGTGTAGTTCGTTCATACCGAAAATGAAGACGATCCGTTTCTCCAAAAAATCGAATAAAGTCAGGGGGCGGCGGTATTATTATTAATCTGCCCCTAGGAACCCCTAACGCGAAGATGGACTAATTTTTCGATTCCGCGTCTCAAAGAGCTCGTGTCTTTAAAATTTCGATTCGATCGGTTGGTCGGCGGCTCCGGGGGCTGTATCTCGTTTTTTTATATTTTTTCGGAACATTACCGGATGCGCTGTCGCCTTATCGCGAAGTATACGTACATAAAATTTGAGGTCGATCGGATTCGGTTTGTGGCCGTGAGATGTGTGGAAAATTTTGTTTACTCCTAACGACGAACATGAGGCTAGGTAAACGGCGGCTGTCGGACGAGATTGGAGGTTCCCGAATTCATAACTGAGGGGTGGAGTCTCGAAGTCACGAGTTCGAGAAATCGACCTTTTCTATTTCATTTCGAAAACATATTCGAATGGTTTTTATGAAAGTATGAAAAATGCTTCTGTAGAATTTTTTGTACAAACAACGGTTTGCGAGTTGGGCGGCAAAATACCACCGTCCCCGGACTTTATTAGATTTTTTGGAGAAACGGATAAATGGATTGTCTTCATTTTCGGTATAGACTATTATTACCTGATAGTGACTTAAAATGATATTATGACATTCCTGCCGCCCCTCCGGGGGCGGCCTTTGAAAACATGAAATTTGTCTAAAATCATTGAAATTTTTTGTGGCTTCTTCTCCACTTTACCTATCGAAAAGTCTAATAAATTTTTTTGATTATATGTATCGTTTCCTTAAGAAAAAATTAAACGTAATTCGGGGCGGCAAATGGATTATTAGAAAATTTTATTTTTTACGGTTTTTCGATCTCGACATATCATTAGTAGGGTCGAAAATGTTGTTTTATTGTCATTGAAGGGCGTTAGGGGTTCCTAGGGGCAAATTAATAATAATAGGTACCGCCGTCCCCGGACTTTATTCGATTTTTTGGAGAAGCGGATAAACGAATCGTCTTCGTTTTTGGTATGGACGAACTACACACAGCTGCAATGCTGTGTACTCTTCTATCGCATGGAATAGTTCGCTGAGGAATATTTCACTTTTTAAAACTCGACAACTGGAATTCAGGACTGATTTTTCGCAGACAACCCTATACCACCGTGTTGGTAATGAAATAATCTTTATTTTAATTCAACTTTAATTTATTAACCACACCGGTGCAAGTTACTAGTATCGATTTACCTGTTTATACCTGCCTACCCAAGAGTTGTGACGGAAAAAAATTTATCAACCTAACGTTTGCATATTCTATGGGCTTCATACTTTCGATTGGTATGGAATTTGTCTATTAACCAAACCAGTGAAATGTTTAAAAAAAATTTTAATTGTTAATTAATCATTTTCTGGACTGAATTTTTTTAGACAACCCATTTGCAATATATTTATTGACATATTTAATTGGATATAAAATACTTTTCATCCCTTAACCAGCTCGGTGAAGGTCGTTTTATAGTGGGATCTTAGACTATTAGGTATTCATCCTGTCTTCGTTTGCCCAAACTTAATTCATGTCTTAGACGATACGATCGACGAACTGGTGAATGGTGCCTAATAGTACAATAATATTCAAACGAGATGTAAATTTTCAATGTAGCAGGAGCATAATGGGGTTTAATAGTGCGTCACAACAAGGCACTTCGCATAAACCGTAATTTAAAGTATAGATTATTCGACCGGACTTAATAACCGGTTTCAGGTTCTTGTAATAAATTTGAGCAGGTTATTAAATATGTCGGCCGATTTAACTTTGTTTTAATATCGCATGCTCGGGTGCGTTTTGTGAAATTTCAAGTAGGAGGATACGTAATATACTGCATCGTATTTTAACATTAACGCTCCTTTAAGATGTCGATAATTAATAAAGCTTTCGTCCGAGAAATCTTAATTAATACGTTTTTTCGCGTCGCGTCCCGGCAGACTTGCACCTTCCATAAAACATCGGCAAACTGGGTAATAATTAACGGGAACTATAAATTACACGAAATAATAATCATCATCGCTGATGATAACTTGTCTTCCCGATGGACGGGTTTAATCAAGATTTCTCCGAGATTTTATGTAATATTGATGGCATGCTTTAGACCTAAAAATTGTAATTGGATTAATTATACCTTAATATAATTGCTGACATGGCTCTTACGAAGCATTAAGGAAAATAAGTTCTTGTGTTCGAACTAAAGATATATTGATTACATAATATCCGATAAGTTTCCATACAGTGAAGTGACCATATTTCGCAAAGCTTGAAGTGTGACAGAAACAAAAACTTCAGTTTTTCTGTCAATAAAAAGAAACGTGGTTTATAAAAGAGATCAGCACATAAAACTATATTTTTTGATTTTATTCCATCAATTCTTATACAGAGTGTCGCGTTAATGTTGCGAAAAAGCAGGAGTTTCTTTGGACAAACATAAGAAAAAAGTTTCTATGAACCTATATCTAGAAATGCCTCATTTTGGAGATACAGAGTGTTGAAATTAAAACAAAATTTGTAGTTTTATTAATATCTGAGCAACCCTAATTCGGATTTTTGTAAATTTCATGTTTGTTTATAAAAACCATAGACATCTTTTGACTTAATTTAATTTATTTTCTCAACTACAGTGGCGTACTTTGTTCTATTTTTATTTTATACACCCGTCAGGAATATGCATGTTTATTTTTTGCTAAGCAAGATTCCAAACAGAGTAAAGAGACAAAAAAGTTGTATTTTTAATATCATAATTAGAAAAAAATATTAAACCTAAAGAAAATCAGTGGCGTCTCATATTTTTACGTATTATCATCAATAGAAATGATCCCCCGAACGCCACTGAAGTAGATAAAATAAATCAAATAAAGTCAGAAGATGTCTATAGTTTATATAAACAAACATACAAAATTTAAAAATAAATCTGAATTAGGTTTCTTCAGATATTAATAAAGACCCTATATTTATTTTTAATTTCGACACCCTGTATCTCCAAATTGAAGCATTTGCGAACACAGGTTCATAGGAACTTATTTTCTTATTTTTGTCCAAGGAAACTTCCGCTGATTTTATCGCAATATTAACGGGGCACCCTGTATATCAGTTGAAAATAAACATTCATCAACATAACTATGTCAGTCATGAACAGCTAGACAACTATTACTTTAAGCGACTTATTAAGAAAATATTTTTCTTTTTGATGAGTTTGGTTCAAAACTGATTTATTTTCTAAAAGTTCATTATAAAACCTAATACATACATACTTGTATCTTACAGTAATGTGTAGTGTTTCTTTATCGAGATTAGTTTTGAAAAATATTTTTTTATAAAAGCTAGACAAAAGCGGAATACGGATTATAAAAGCGGGACAAAATTGGGGCACGTGCTGAAACGGGACCGGTGGCTCAAAATCTAAACTGTCCCGCCTAAATCGCGACGGATGGTCACTTTACCATAAAGCAGGTGTCTCACTGGGGCATTTTAGTGGAATCAACTACAACCAACGGCCGAAAATCTAGAGAGTGACTAATGATACTGCAGGAAACAACTACTCCTTGGATCAATGCCCCGACCGGCATTGAATTACACCTGTAGTTTCTGTGTGAACAGCCAAGAACTCTTGTCGGCCACCCCACTAGACACAGACCGGTTTCGGGCTTGTAAGCTCATATCAGTATGCCATAGGTAAGATGACGACAATTGAACTGGCTGTTTCTTCATATGTATGTTCACATATAAATTAATTGAAGATGAGATATAAGTGGTCCGCTTACTTCCTGTTCGGTCTAAGCGGCTGATCATACTGCAGGAAACAACTACTCCACGGAATAATGCCCCGACCGACATTGAATTATACCTGCAGTATATGTGTGAACAGCCAAGAACACTTGTCGGCCACCCCACCAGACACAGACCGGTTTGGTGCTTGTTAAACCTCATCAGTATGCCATAGGTGAGATAATTTATAGATTTAATGGCGCGTCGCGCAGGGCGAGAGGTCTGCGTTTAAGTACCTGCTGTAATGTAGGTCGCTTCCTGCAAGTCGAGCCGCTTAGGCCGAGCAGGACGTAGCAGACCTCTTATATCTCACCAGTACAAATGTTACTACTTTTATTATTATGTGGTGTTAATAAGGTTGTTTTGAGCTTCTAACAATCTGCAATGACAATTCGTTACTAGTAGAGATTTTCCCACCATCAAATAAACCGAGCAAATAATCGCGAATTTCGCGTCTACATCGCCAAAAAGGCTTTAGAAAACATTGCACTATATATACACACTATTCACTATTGATTACTAGCACTGTCACTATAACGGTCACATATTAACACATACGCCTTCCATATGATCGTCAAAAGTTAATGTATTCTTCGATCCAGATTCCAACCTTTTATATTTATATTAAATAGTTTTTTCGCCATATCACTATTTTGTCTTTATCTATCAGTATACTCTTTGTCATTTATACCGAAATTCACATACCATAATTAATGTGATACGCATAATTCGCAAAAGCACTCTTGTCTAGGCCAAATTTCATTTTGTAAGCTATAGCAACCCAATTTTTTGTCGAAAAGTCATGTTTAAAATACCATCTTCTTTCCGCGAGTTTCCACTGCTTTTTGTTTCTCAGTTATACTTCTTTACCACTCAGGAACATTCTTGTTAATGAACTACATATTTTAACATCACTTATACTCATGTTTTGACCCTGCGTCCTAAACCATTCATAAATGTCATCATCTGATATTCTTCACTTGTTAAATTAGAGAATTAGTTTACGACTTTGATAATACGCTGTAGAGCTGGAATTATTCGCCATTCTTAAGACTATAACGGCGGACCTGGTAAACTAAAAAAGCTAAACATGATTCAAGGACACTATTTTAAGAGCTCCTTACTAGTGCCCATCACATTAAATTTTTATTAAATTATATTAAGTACTTTAAAAGTTATTCAAGAAAAACCGATTTCCAGCGGCCTCCTTCAGTGACACATATCTCCGTAGAAAGAGCTTGTAGGAAAAAAAATTATAGTAACTTGTCATCTTATTATGTTCTATCTGCACCCCAGATATTTTACACATTTTTCCGGACACCATTTTTTTAAACTATACCTATAATTTATCAATGCGTATTCAAGAACATCTAAAGTGGACAAAACTGTAAAAAATAATGCAAATAGCTATTTATAGAGGCATACAAATTTCAGTGGAAACATACAATCGCCAGGACCTTGTAGCGAGATGTTGACCCCTGACAATACGTTTCCAAACTTAAGGACGCAAACGAAATAAAATCAAAGAGAAATGAAAGTAATGTTATTGTCGTTATACCTATCTATTGGCATTAGCCACGGAGTCGAGTGGCATCAGGAATTTTACGAGATATAATGCTGTAATCCAGCAGGAGATCGCATAAAGACTCGGTTGTGCGGCTTCAATAGAGGTCGATCCCAGGCTTTCCTGCCAAACTGCTGACAAGTTGCTGATACGAAGCCGAGCTCTTTGAACTTAATGAAAGTAATAAAGAATGCATCCATAATATTCCGACGGATATAGCGCTGTTATACTTGAAAATATGTTTTAAAGTAGCGGTGTTATTTACTACTCTAAGTGACTTCCTTCACATTTTCTGTTACTGTTTTATAACACACCGTGAATTAAACAATAATTAGCATATATTTAATCTATAATGATTTTTCAGGCCGTTATCTAGGTTACTAGGTAATTATTTGATCTGCCATTGTTGTTCTTGGTCTAGGCTCTGTGGAAGAGGACCCGCTATCAGGGACCCTGGGCCTAACATTTCTTAAAGAAGCTTACAAATGCGTCCACTTACTTTATAAAAATATATATGTTACATTGATGACTTAAAAAGTATAGTGTTAGACTAAATACAAACACTAATTGAAGTTCATCGGCAAATTTTCAAGAAATTAAGGTAAAACTAACTCTTGTAAATCGAAGCAATTTAGGATATAACTAAGCTCCAGTCGATTTATTTTGTTGAATCCAGGAGTTTGAGGTCAAGGGTTGTACAGGATGGTCGATTTAACTGAAGATATGCCACATGTTGCTGATACGAAGCCGAGCTCTTTGAACTTAATGAAAGTAATAAAGAATGCATTCATAATATTCGGATAAATATAACGCTGTTATACCTAGAAATATGTTTTAAAGTGTTATATACTACTATAAGTGACTTTTTAAATACTTTTGGTTACCATGAATTAAATAATCATTAGACTATATTTAATGTAGGTATAATAATTTTTCGGGCTGTGACGCGTGCGATTTATTTTCCCAACTTTAACACCCTGTATCTCGGTAACGAAGCACTTGCGGACCGATGTTCATATGCACTTTTTTGCTTAAAATATGACCCCTTGAAATTAAAGTCATCACTTAAGATACACCCTGTATACGTAACAAATCATAAGCATAATGAGCCTAAATGACTAAATGACTAATAATACCTCTACCACTCATTCTAATCACGAGGATTAGCCCAGAAGTGACTTGTGCGAGAAAGGGGGTGGCATATTATTATTAACCAGGCCGCATTTGCGCCCAGGAACGACGACGTTGGTTCAGTGTAGGAATGAGGGAAACCTGGAAAACCTCATTAATTAGGGGGGTACTCAAACGTCAACCAGTATCAATCTCTCACACTGACCCAAGCCAACATAGTTCCACCCTACCATATCCGCGGAGAGGATGCCAATCCTCTGCACGAATATAGCTTATATTCGGTCTACCGGCTGTGTGGGTCGAACCCACAGCGCTCTAGTCACCTGGATTCAAGTACTGACCACTGACCGATCCAAATTGAAATTAATAACTTAAAAGAAAAAAAAAAATTAAGAGAAAAATAATCTAATTAATATACTAATTACTAATATTATTTTGTTGAGCTAGAACAGTACTTGCTGAGCGATTTGCCTAGTATTCATTCGGATATTATCTAAAATGTGTTCATCAGCTTCAATACGTCCCTTTCAGGCCAGGAGAGTTACAGATTGACATGGCTCTAACGTGACGTAACTTAGATAACTATTGGAATTGCTTGGAAATGGTATACTTATTGAAAATATCGAGGTGCGCCAGCTTGAAAAGGTGTGCTATTTGCATAAACAATGAAAAAGTGAAAAAAATTGCGAAAATCGCGTTTTTTTCGGAAACAATTGCATATAACTCGGTAAGTATGCATTTTAGAGAAAAATTGTATACTTATAAATTTGTTCGTTATAAAATTTTCTACAAGATAGTGTTGGTCCGATAACTGTAGATTTGAAATGTTTGCTGCAATATGCTCGAAAGTGTAAAAAAGTAGGTAAAAAACAAGGTAATTTTAAATTATTTATTTAACAATGAAAAAATAACCCAATCACGCCATACATTTAGAGAAAAGTACTTGACTTCAGTACAAAACGAGAGCCGTAAGGCCGATTAAGACTGGATTGACAGTTTTTGCATAATGCAATTGTTAAGTAACCTACCTGGAAAAAAAACCTTTTTTTTAATTTCGTGCCAGACTAAAAGTTACGAATATTTTTTTGCGCCCGCACTTTTACATTTTCTTGGACCCTTAAACTATCATATACAATTGCTATCTTAACCATTTTTCAATTTTTAATAATTTTTTGAGCCGTTTTAAAAAGTTTGAAAATATTTGCTCTTAAATAATTAAGCCTGTGAAGCGGGACTTGCGAGTGGGACAAAATCGGAAAGTATAGAAAAACAGTACTCGGAAAGACGCTTCTTTTAAAAAAAAATCATCCAATTCGGTCATTTTGCAGCGAGCATTTCAAATTTACGGATGTCGGACCATTTTTTCTCTAAAATGCATATTTACCGAGTTATATGCGATTGTTTCCGGGAAAAAACACGATTTTCGATTTTTTTTCACTATTTCGTTGTTTATGCAAATAGCACACCTTTTCAAGCTGGTACACCTCGATATTTTCAATAGGTATACTATTCCCGAGCGATTCCAATAGTTATCTAAGTTACGTTACGTTAGAGCCATATTTGAAAGATTTTTTCGTAATTCTCCTGGCCTATTTATCGCTACCACAATTCGGTTGCAAATTTGTCACGGCCACGTTGCACTTCCGCGGTAAAAATCCTTTGCCTTTGACACATGATACCAGGAAATTTTGTCTTATTTCACCATATATTAAAACGATATCAACTTTGAGTTGCTATACACGTAAGCTATATTTGAGACCTGAAAAACTAATGTAAATACTATCGTAAAAACGTTAACATTACAATCGGATTTCACTATCTGGAATCGCCTGAATTCCGATTAAGCTGGAGACTACAGTAGTCCAACGATGTAAAGGTTGAAAATACTACAAATTCAATATTTTTTTCTACTATACTATATAACTATAAAGATTTTGTCACGCATCTATTTTTTTGGATAAATTGTGAATCTGTATAGGTAATATTTTATTTACTTCCGATAATAATTAGTTCACAAATGGGACAAAAATTCACCTGCATGTGAAATTCGATTTTTTTTGACTTCACAATAAGAGCAAGTAGACCGTATCAATAACGTTTCAAAAAATTTTCAATTACAAATGCTGGGGAATCCATTTATTGAAAAACATTTTATTTGTATTTATGTATGTGTTGATTTATATTTTAATTTATATATTTCTATTTTAATAAACTGTAACTAACTGACTCTTGTTCCTATATAAGCAAAACAATTATGGAACTGAGTGGGAAAAATGGAAGATAGAGAGAAAGAATTTATAGACATATTTGCTTCGGACATTGCCAAATTTACATAAAAAAATCTAGACGGTTTTATATCAACTCATAAAGGGAATATACAATTTATATTCAACACAACAAATGGATGTCAGACCTAAACAGCTATTTGTAAGATCGTGCGAGAGGTCTTGGGTGAGATATTCTAGATGCGAACGATTTTACGCTACATTCTTCTAAATATTGCAAGTCAGTAAGTCGTTGCACCTTTTCACAGCATCAAAGACTTTAATTGCTAAATGAGAGAAAGTTTTTTTTGGTACCTATCGCTAAGAAGCAATACACAAACGCGTTGCTGAATAATAGAATCAAATTTTATTTGTTAATATACAGGGTTTATCAGATTTACTGTTGGACACGAGTATGTAATAGAACTTTGAAAAATAAATGGGATTCTTCGTATGGACTTTTTTCCAAACCTTAAAGTTATAAAAAAAGATATATTATTTAGTATATTTATGGAGCTAATGCAAATCCCTTAAGCAACTAGTGGCGGCAAAAAGGGTCATGGTGGCTTCAACTACTTGAAAATAAAAATAATGCTTTTGTTTCAATTCTTGTATAAGAGAAAAAAATAGTGCTGTAATATGCTCTTTTCGGATAACAACCCTGCTTATTTGTAGAATACGATGTGCTATGACTTCAACAAGTAAGCCTTGGAATTTCAGAAAAATCTTATTTTTTTACTAGTATAATCTCGTCTACAAAAATGTTGTTGAGAAATACTTCACACAATAGGAAATAAGCAAATTTTTTTCGTTTTTGGCGTCCTTTTTGTATTGGCACAACAAAATGAAAATGTTCTCAGACTAAAACTTTGAGTATATGTGTGTATAAAAGTTTAATGTCCTAAGTCTACTTTGAGAAGTATCTAAAATCAAACAACCAATCAAAAATTCTTTAACAGTTTTGAAAAAATGTTCATATGAAAATCGAACTTATTTTTTTAATGATCATATACTCTCGAGTGCGACATTTAATCTGACTCGCCCTGTAGATGTGCCAGCTGACCGCTGCCATGCTGAATTAAATCAACTTGGTTTTATTAAAATAAAATATCAAATATAAAACTTAAACAAAGACATTTTTAATAACGATGTGCAGTAACAAACCGTAAATAATTATTATTTATTTTATTCATTTTATTATTAATTTTATTTTTTTATGAAGTCCGAAATTCAACTCTGTCAAAATAAACCCCGAAATCCTTGATAAAGCTATAGGATTTTGAAGAAGAGCATTATATATGTTATATTGGTAATCAAATTCAGATTTTATATAAAGAAATTCCAAAATTATTATCCCCAGAGAAAGTTTTGCTCAAAGTCAAATTCAAGAACAATTCATTCCCAAATGTATCATGCATCATATATCACTTGTTGTAAACGAAGGTCGATTCATTCAAAAGAATTCTTAGATCAATCTTCCGTAACCCAAATATTTAGCCTTGTTCTAAATCAACAGGTATGCTACCAGTATACAGAAGTATTTTTATTGACACTCGTATTTTAAATATTTTACTCTATGTACTTTTATATAAAATTAAAAATTCACATTATTGTTTTTTTATTGATTATGTAGTTGTAACATTTATAATAAATTAGTACAGCTCAATATCTAACATTTACTCTTTAACACGTTTGCTGTTTTATTTTCTATGAAATCAATGAATAATGTGCATGTATTTATTTCTCGCGCAAATCAATTTTTACCTTGTAATGCATAATGAACTGCTTATTCTTAGAAATTTGCAAATACTTTAATAAGAATAAGAGTACTGAGTAAACAAGGTCTCCTTTCATTCCAACTGTTAAATCCTTATATAGTTCAGTTAACTTATCTCGCGGTATCGTTAAAAGTCAACTTATTTTTACAGGAATGTATTCATAGTATATTATACTATCTTAGTTGTTGTATTCTGAACGAATAGTAATATGCATTCTAATTACTTTCGAGGTTAAGTGTTAAATCCATATTATAACATTGTTAACGATAACGAAAAATAAAACTCAACAGCAACTTTTTAAAGAAAGTATGTCGTTAATGACGTTTGTTAATGTATTTGCAAGATATCCAGTATTAAGATTTCTTTAGACTCAAGTTCTAAAACAAGCAGACTTGGCTTTCTGAAGTGTGTTTCTTCTTAATTTTTGTATAATTATCAAACAATAATAAGTAGTTTACATCCATTATCTTTTAAATTAATATAATTTTCACAAATAACAAAATAAAAATAGCAACAACTTAATGTGTTCTTTTCCTTGTTCAGTTTTAATACAGTGTTCACCTTGTAATTTTTTTGAACATTCTCAGTTGTTGATTTTTGTCAATAAATCTCTATATTTTCCGCCGCTCCTATACTAAATATGGCTTCAAGCTAACAGCCTAGAGGAGGGATGTCTGGTGCTTTTGATGACTAGGAATAGGTACATATATTTACATCAAATTCATCTATTAGGGTGTCAGATATCATTGAAATATTTTCTTGTTTGTTAACCATAACTCCATCTTGTTAAAAAATTGTCGTCTCAACTAAAAAATCTGTAATTACTGGCAATTAATCACATAAAAATTGATGATCACTTCCTGTAAGTCTCTCTTTAAAAACCAAAGACTCGATTAGTTTGTTTGAAGCCACTACTAAAAATGTAATCGTGAATTTAAATTTCTTAAGTTCTAGTCGCTGAAGCTTTTATACATGATACATTAGAAAATGAGGAACAATTTTTCTGTTATTATTAGGTACGTTCATAGTAAACGCAAATTGTCTTAAAGAACAAAAAGGTCTAATGTATTAAAAGTATCTTTGCACATGAAGAAAATAAAAAAACAGTCTAGTGGCACTCCTCTATTTGGACATTCTTCTTGGTATTCCCTAATTTCTAATTGATCGACGATTTTTTTTTATATTTTCGAATGTTACAAAAAATGTTCAAGCTCTTGGATCCTCCTTGCTTGCAGCATCAGATGAAAACTCAAGATCTCGCAGAGCAATGTCATCTGACCAAAAACTTTGTTTAAGGTAAATACCTAAATAGGGTTGTTGATAAACGAGGGTGCCCGACTGTTCAGCGACACATTCACAACTAAACTGGTCGAATATTTACAGTTCTAAATCAATCCCTGACTTTTGTGGGAATAGAACTTACGTCGGACTAGCGCGGTCAAACATAGAAATTGCAGGCCACCGACGCAACCTGCAGTGACGGTTGTTGCAGGTGACGGTACATGCTGATGCTGGTTTAGTGTGCGTCGCTCTATTAAATAGCATGGGAACCTTCATGAATAGGCGTTGCAGGTCCTTGCAGGCATAATGTGCTCGATCTTTAACGGATGCCTATATCATTGTGTCGCTTAATGTTGGAGAGCTAACAATCTAATGGCGAGTATATGGCATGTTGACCTATCCTAAGTGACGTTTAAAAATTTCAATATGTCAATTACAAAATCACAATTAGTATTTCAAAACTAGTTCTAAATTACTACTTCTAAAATATAAACACCTAGAGCTTGACAACTACGAAGATTTGAAACCTTGCTTATAATGATATTTGCTCTTTGAATTACAGTACACCCTGTATCTATACATACTTTAGAAATATGTATTCTGATTTTGATGCAACAATATTAAAAATAAGATATATGTAAATTATATTGTAGAAATATTCACTTATAGGCTTTCCTAAATTCTGTCTCAGTCAGGTCTGAGCTCTCGCCCATAAATCTTTCTGCGGAGGTAAAGATAAAGTGTAAGCCAATAAAAAACATCTTGTTAATTACCTGTAATTAACGACAAATGTCTTGGTGGAATCCTTTTATAGGTCCATTACGATAATATCTGAAACCAATAGCAGCAGGAATGTTATAAATTGGGTTTTATCGGTTTTTTCAGATTAATTATGTATATTCCCATTGGTACACTATCTGCCTCAAGTTAAAATTCAATTTGGAAGCCCTGTTAACTGATCCACTGCAATGTACGGTTGGCCTTTTGAATTTAGTCTGCTTACCTTATGGATACCGATAAAAAACTTTTATTTAATAAATCGTTTTCTAGTCACAAACATAAATATAATGAAATCTGTCAAAACAGGGGAATAGATTTAGCATTTAAGGTCGCTGAAATAATCAATTTTTTTTTTTCACCTGTATGTATCTATATATTTGTTTCCAAACAATAAGTATAACATAATCAAATTGAACAAAAGAAAATGATCGTTTGGTGTGGTAGGTACTCACAGTTTATTTCAAATATGTAAATACACCTCAATTTATATCTTTGTTATTAACATTTGTATTAGATTTAATTAAAATCGAAACTATTAAAGCGAGATTATAGTAATATAGCTTCCATAAATATTGACAATCCACACATCGATATGTTTAATTCCCAGGATGTTAAATGCGAATAGCAGCTTTCATCGGTTTTGGTTTATGCGAAGCAGACAAAAATTTTATTTATTTTAGAAGGATGCTTTATTTATTTTCGAACCTGCGAAATACCTGATACAATATTTTTATAGACTGTATTTTCAGTAATTCAGAATAGAGCTGATATACCACTATATAAATAATTATGTCTTTTCATTACCTGGCAGATGCTTGCATATTTTTAGCTAAACGTGATCTTTGAAACTAAATTGTAGTTGAAAAATTTTCGTTTATAGTGATCTACTTAACCCCCCTATGATAATCTAAAAGATTTTGCCTTTCGTCAACTGTCAATAGTCACTAACCTAGAGATGTGGCTTCGATGAAAGAACAATCATTTGTTATGACTAGAACTCGGGGAGTCACATCTATAGAATTAATCATTAGGTAGTGGACAATGGTGTACTTTTAATCGATTAAAAGCAATTTAAATGCCGCTTCCCATAAATAATTATACGTAACAAATCTGACACTTTAATGATGACTAATTAAACTGTACACACAGGGTGTTAGAGGTTTAACTACCAACTTTAGTATAAGATAAAGTATACATGAACAAAAATTTTAAATATTACAAGGACATAAAGTGACAACAGTGTGAATACTCGAATTAGATCGCTGCGCCAGCTAAGCGCATTTGCGGGTTGCCTTCCGCACACCAACTTGTTCTTTTAATTATGACAAAATAATCCTAAGATAATTAACTATTGTGAAAATTAATTAATGTAGTTTAGACAACTGTTTTGCAATTTTATTTTTGAGAATGGTTGAATTAATGATTGTTTTAATATTAGGATACGATGTGTGTGTGCCGGGGCTTCATCATGCAAAAACCATATATTTGACCTTACGTTCAGAGAAATTTCTTTGAGCAGTTTTGATAGAATGTTCTTCAAGAAATTCAAATATGCTTCTCCTGTCAATATGTTTGACAAGACAAAATATCCTATTATATGACGTCCTATGTTATGTTACGTATGTTAAACATTTTAACAAACAAAGAAAAAATAAGGAAATAGTGGTACGCAAAAGCATTTCCAACGATTGACAAACACATTAACACTTCACAGTTCAGATACCAACTGACCTCTCGACTCGACCGGTCCTTGGTACATTCTTGTGCTGTTGACACATTCTGCGATATCAATTTTATCGAATTTTTACACATGAAATTGGAGATTTGTTTTTTTTTTGTCGAAATTGGTTGGGTTTATAACTATGTCGTATAAGGCAGTGAAACCTGCAACTTCTTGTATTCTATCCAACCAACTGGGCTGTCAGTGATGTATAATTAAATAAATATACAGTCTGTCCTGTTTTCAGGTCAACACCTCTGGAAATGTAAGAAGGCGAGGAATTTTTGGCAAGCCATTTTTTTACAATCAGTGCCCTGAAGGGAGACTATATTCTATTAACCATTTTATTGATGTGAGAAAACCCTGACCTACTACGATTTTTTAAAACGATCGTTTTTCCAGAAAGTGGTATTAGACATTCTTTCATCAAAAAGTTAATAGGCTATTCGGCCTGGAAAGAAGTATGGCGGAGAAAACTAAATTTCATTCAGATTAACCTTTTGTAATTTTTTTAACAATTTAGTATTCATAATTCATTACATTTTTTGTACGTTCATTATTGTTACTTTGGCCGCAATTAAAAGTGTTAAACTTGTAGCGTATGTGTTTTTTCTTTGTTCAATTGGTATTTGTTTTCATCTTCACGACAATCTTTGACCTTATAATTTTTAGTTGTCTGATTTTTCGAAGTTCGCACTCCATTAAAAAACATATAATAGATATTTTTCAATCAAATTTGATATATGTGTGTTTTGATGGATGCTGAATAGCCTGGTAATATTATCTTTTTGATAAAATAATACCTAATGTCACTTTAAAAAAAAAAACAACCTTTTTAAAAAATCGTAGTGGGACAGGCTTTTTGTAACATCAATAAAATAGTTAGTAGAATATAACCTCTCTTCAAGGTACCAATTGTAAAAAAATTGGCTTTCGGAACTTCTACAGCCCTATCACATTTCTAGAGGTGTTAATTTGAAAAAATGGGACACACTGTATACACGGTGTTAAAAAAAGTGTAAAATATTTAAGGAGGTAATAGTATCAACCAAAATAAGCAGAAAAGTCTCAATAAACATGGGTCCACAAAGTAACGGTTGCGGAGATATGGAATGTTTTATGTTTTTTAGCCCCTTTTTTTATTTTGCAAAAACGTTGTGTATTTTCTTATAATAGTTGGTTGATGTTTAGTGAAATAAACAGTACGTATTTGACAGTTGTTCTCAGTGCACAAGTTTCTTTCGCTATGGCTGATTACTCTAACGCAGAATTAACAAACATGCATTTCATATATGGTCGTGCTAATGGGAACGCCACCGAAGCCAACGTCTTTATGTTGACGCTTATCCAAATCGCTAGATTTCTTCACAACGCATGTTTGGAAGAATTCACCAAAGATTGCGTGATAGCGGTTCCTTGAGCAAACAGTGCCATTTATCCGGAAGACCAAGGTCGGTATCCACTCCTAGAGCAGAAGAAGAAATTCTAGCACTGGTAGAGCAGAATCCAGATACAAGAGTGTGGAGAATATCAGCCGTGGTCCTCTTTTTTGGAGAATCCTTCAGGAGCAACTGCTTTATCCATACCATGTGCAACGAGTACAGACCTTAAATCCAATAAATGATCATCAAGCACGTTAGGTTTTTTGCCGCTAGTTTCTACGTCATGATGCTGAAGACCCTCATTTTCTTGCAAACATTCTTTTTACTGATGAGGCCGAGTTCACAAGAAATTGAGTGTTTAATTTTCACAATACGGATATTTGGACCGACGAAATCCTCATGCTCTAATAGAATCTGTGCATCAGGCACGTTTTTCATGAAACACTTGGATGGGTATTCTAGGTGACAGGTTTCTAGGTCTTGTTGTTTTACCAAATCGATTAACAGGCGCTGCTTACCTCAACTTTCTGCAGAACACACTGTATGAGTTTTTGGAAGACATTCCTTTGGATCAGAGGCAACAAATGTGGTTCCAGCATGATGGTGCTCCAGCTCATTTTTCCATGGCCGTTAGAGAGCATTTACACCAAACTGTTCCACATAGATGGGTAGGAAGAGCCGGATCTGTTTTATGGCCTTCAAGATCGCCTGATCTGAACCCTCTAGATTTCTTTGTTTGGGGATATTTGAAGACATTAGCGTTTGGTACTCCTGGAAATAGCCTGGAAGAGCTGCAGCTACGGATTAATCAAAAGTGTCAAGAAATCCAAACGTTCCAAATCCAATCGTTGAGACGAAAATGTCGTACCTGGTTGGAAATGGACGGAGGGCACTTTAAACATCTTCTGTAACTTTGTTTTTAGTTTGTTAAAAACTTCCTTTGTCGGTTTATTCCTAATAAAATATTTGAAAAACGAATAGTGGTCCATATCTCCGCCACCGTTACTTTGCGGACCCATGTTTATTAAGACTTTTCTGCTTATTTTGGTTCTTACTATTACTTCTTGAAATATTTTACACTATTTTTTTAACACCCTATATAACAATATGAAAATTTGCATATGAAACTACTGAAATTTTACCAATAACTCTTCTAAAATTGTTTATTAAATTTGTTGTTATTACAAATATGGTCACTAGGCAGACACACAGGACTTTGTTATTGGAAAACTCTATAACTGTATTTACTATCACTATCAATTTATTATCCCCCCCTCCCCCTTTATTTTAATCGACTCTTCTGTAGTTTTCAGAAAGTTTTCCCGGATAGCGTCTGGTAAACATTCACTTTTAGTTCGAGTTATTTAGCTAAATTATAGTTAATGATATTTTATGCTTGTACACTGGAATCTCTTACAAAAAAAAATACCAAAATTTGCTATTACCTATAGTTGATACAAATTGATCATATCTACAATTATTCCTTGTACTTTCTTCCTTTGGTAATAATAAACAAATAGCATTAATATAAGCAAATTAAAAAATCGTATATATACAGTAAATCAAAACTGTGTTATCCAAATGATAGTAATGGATTTTGCCTACTACATACTATAAACACTTTTTCTGACACCTCATTAACTTCATTCTTTTAGTCAAATTGATTACCCCATGAAGTTGATTTCTAATTATGAAGTTGGGATTATCCCAACACGTACCTATGTCTGAAAAATTATAGAAATTATATACAAACTACACATGATGCATCAAAATCAAAGATAGTTTATAAAACATCATGATACACTCATACTGATTTATATTTTCTTTACCGCCAGCAGTCGGAAAAAATTACACATATTTAATTCTGCTTTCACCATAGGTACTATAAACATTGCTGAAATATTAGAAAGTGAAGTAGAAGATTAAATTAATGCTTACTACTTATGTTTTTCGTTACAACAATATTTCTGTGCTTATTTTGACGCTGCAACAAATTAATCCCATTGTATTTTTATGTTTATAAATGAGAGTACGAGTATACCACATTTTTTTTGAGCAAGTCATGAGCAGGTATGTGAAAATATTTGATGTTTCAAATAATTGAAATGTAAATATCATCTACTGTAGTAAATATTATTTTATGCTGTGAATTATTCATTTGTTGCTAGCCTTAATTTTAGTTTAATCAGATATTCTGTTGAACTCAAAATAATCCAAAAATTAGATCAGTATTTCATTTAATAAGAATTAAGAAAACTTTTTAACCGTTCCTTTTAAGGAAATGATAAAGTTTATTTAAAAAAAAAATAATTCAAAATTAATTTGACTTAGTTTAATACCTTTGAACTTCGTTTCAGTAGAAGTTTTGGATATGATCTCTTCTATCAGAGAAGGAACAATATATCCAAAACAATATAGAAAAAAGTTACAAAAGGAGTAAGAAAGAAAATGTGAATGAAAATAAATAAGGAGAGATTCGTGTTGACTAAAATTAATACTCTAAACTCCTAAAAACTCAAATCCCACATGTCTGTCTCATTTTAGACCCATTAGTATATTACCTTCACTTTCTAAGGTTTTAGAGAAAATAGGGCGTGAGCAACTTAACTCTAATTTTATTGTCACAGACAATATACTCCGTTCACATGACAAAAATCTTAGTACTTGCTTGGTTCTTTTAGATTTAAGCAAGGCCTTTGATACACAAAATATTACTCAAAAAACTGAAATATTTTGATCTGGGAGACATCCCCCGACTCTTCTTTAAAAATTATTTGTACAACAGACGTCAAAAGGTGTTGTGTTGTGGTACATCCTCAGATTTTAAAATTACAAATAAAAGTTTTCCTCAGGGTAGTGTGTTAGGCCCTCTATTATTTTCAATCTATACCGCAGATTTTTCTACATATTTATCCAGCTGCAAAATAGACCAGTATGCGGATGACACTCAGGTATATTATTTTTTTCCATACAGTGATGTTAATACAGCCATTGATGAATTAAATTTAGATCTGCGTAATTTTTCAAGACTATATGTCTCATATGTGCTCATAAACTTATTTTGAATGAAGCTAAAACGGAATTGATTGTATTTGGTAAGAATAGAGAACTAATAACTGCGCATCCAGACTTTCAAATTGTTATCAATGATAAAGTTATCAATCCAAAAGAAGAATGTAAAAATCTTGGCGTATATTTTGATGCTAATTTAAGGTTCCAGAAGCATGTGAATTATTTAGTACAAAAATCTTACGGAAAATTAAAGCTACTTAATATCCATAAGGATTCACTCAGTACTGGTGTAAAACTAAAGTTATGTGATTCGCTAATTGTATCTCTATTACATTACTGTGACAGTGTTTTTTGGCCTTGCCTACTAGAATCAGATAAATATACCTTGCAGAAAATACAGAATAGTTGCATCAGATATTGCTTTGGCTTAAGGAAATTTGATCATATAACTGAAAAGTTTTTAGAATCTAAGTGGTTATATCTAAAAGAAAGATATGAGCTCCATTTGTCTTGTATAGTTTATAAAACTGAAATGCTTAAATCCCCTGCTTATTTATCCAATAAATTAAGAAAAAGTAGTGAAGTACATAACTGTTCCACCCGATTTCGACATTTGTACTTGGTTCCAAAACACAGATCTGCTCGGTTTCAAGGTGCTTTTTCGTATAATGCTGCAAAGATATTTAACAGAATTCCTAATAATATAAAAGAAGCATCAAGTAGTTTTTCCTTTCCTAAGCAAATGAAGCAGCTCCTCATATCACGAAGAAATTCATAGAGGTGACAATGTATAGTTAATTTGTTTTTTTTCTTTTTCAACCTTCTTTAAAAATAACTATAAAGTATACAATGAGTTGTTAATTTGTTAATAGCGCCTACAATATTCATCGCATGTTTATTATATTATGATACAATACATTTTTTTATTCTTTTTATGTGGTTGCGTGGAAGAGCGAGAAATCGAACGCCGCCACTGCTCTATTTCTCTTTTGTACTAATTATTAAGTGTGTAATAAAGGCATTTATTATTATTATTATTATTATTATTATCAATTGTGTCCACTTCGATACGATATTTTAAATATCCCCATAAAAAGAAGTCCAATAGATAAAGTCAGGATATCGTAGCAGCCATGGTAACGGTCCTCTTTATTCAATATTGATATAAATGTTGGGACACGCCTTGTGGATGATACGCCACACTGCTGCAATACGCCGTGGACGCCCTGTATCTCCATCTCTTCCACGATTCGGTTGAAAATTCCCCGTGTCACGCCTGCGTTGCACTACACTTATAGAGGAGTTTCGGGTAATATTATTAGGAATGCTTTTACATCAGCTAATTGTGAACATAATTATTGGCACATGGTTTACGAAGCGACAATTTTAGGTGTTGAGTGTGTACACAGGCGTCTTATCGTAATACACTATTTTTAATCCACCAGCAGCCTCAGTATTAGATAAAATTATAACACAAACACTTCCGGTGTTCGTCTACGAGACGGCAGACAGACTTCACACAGTGTGCCACGATTCGCCTTTTTAGCCAGTCCAATTAAGTGCAATAAAAAGGTCAATAATCGTAAATCTTTTAATATACATAAATAATATGTCGGCAAAATAAACACGGACGAGAAATATTCGATATGCAGTAAAAATCTGTAGACGCTGCCTGAAAAACGCATCCTTGTATATTTTGTAGTTGTATATAAATTAAAAGCGAGGCACGGCAACGTTCTCGCTTCTCGAGACCACGAATGACGGTCTTATAAACAAGCTGAAAGATTTGGGAGCTGCGATCTATCATTTCACTCGTCATTCAACAATCAGGTTTATAAGTTTAAAATGGAGGTTTTTATTTTTGTAATTGGTGTTGCTGGAAACAGAATTACTCTAAAATATACACAATGGAATTTATTTTAATCAGAAAAATAAATAGGAATGTTCTTAAATTATTTTATTATCTCACCGGTTCTCCTAAGTCGATCTATTGCTGGGGATTCGTTCATTCCCAACCAGCAAAACAGTTTTATAATTTTCAGGTTATACAACAATTATATTTTATTACTAGGTTTGTTCCTACACAGCATCAAACCACAGCATAGGTAGACCAGCAGTTTCACTCCATTGTCGGCACTTTGAACTGCTTTCAGTTTCTGCGGTGACCTCGAAATGTGAGTGCGATAGCACATCCGATAGAATTGACAGAATCGGTGATCAGGACCGGAATAAGAAATTTTTATTTGCGCGTGAAAGCGTAGTTATTCCACATGAAAGTTTACGTTATATCTATCCACATTATATAATAATTCATTATACAGTTATAAATGGGTAATTCAACATGTAATATACATCATTTACTGCTACTAACATACAGTGTGAAAATTTGATTTACTTCTTTGGACTCTTTAAAAAAAAAGAGTTTAAAATATATATTATTGCACTACAAAACATTTTTTTTTATTTACTTACTTTTTTGTTATTAGTGATAATTACATTTTTTTGGGATTTTTTTAAATTTAAAATTTGACGGTTCAAGTTTAGTGGACAAATAATTTATGATTTTTTTTCGTCTTAAATGATCTACGTAAACCAGAAGACAAGAATTTTTCAGAACAGAGAAATTATGTTTACTTAACTTTGAAAATTATTAAATTGGAGATAAAAGTGCAGTAAAATGTAAATTTGGAAAAAAATTATTTTTTATTATTTTGTTTTGAGACTTACTCTCATTATAGTGACTACAAGAAATATGATCATCTACATAATTTGAAGATGAGCCGTCTTGTGCAGGAAACGTAGAAACGGTCTCTTTGCGTAATCTATTGCGCGAATCGTTAGAAAACATATTATTTTAAAAATGTATTTGACATAGTTTGTATGAACTATAACTAATCCTGAGCAGCGTTTCTAATAAATCTTCTCTATTAGAAGCCTCTAAAATAAACATTTGTATTTGTGAATAATATATAATAATAAATATGTATATTTTAAACTTCACTTTCATGAGAAGTATTTATATTCCAATGTTATACTTAAGAAATAAGTTAATAGGTAAGGCGATAGCAGTAAAATATCATTTATGGTTTGTACAGTATATTATAGATTACTTATTTATGTCTTTAGCAAATTTAAAGAAACTTAAATTACTATTTATAGATGATATATTTAAACATGTAACTGCTGCGCAGCGACTCGTTCCTCGATCAGACTCAAAATATTGCTTTAATACGGCTCTGTATAACCGATGTTCGCACTCCCAGAGTTGGATGTAAACTGAGGTCTCTGCAGCTTGAAATGGATGCGCGAGCTGCTATGCGCGACTTATTATTTCGGCCCGAGTGTTTTTACTGGTCTCCCTATACTGTGATCAAACTAGCAGCAAACTGTCACGAGTTTGCGCAGTACGAATTTAACCGATTTTTTGTTCCAACATAAAAGTGGATGGTTTAGAAACTGTTTGCTGACAGTCAAATCGGTTTGACGATTATTAGGAAACCACTAGTCAGAGCATTCGGAGATAGAATCTAACCGCTAACAGAAGTCGACTTTTGGTAGGCTAGGTAATGAACGTAACTAAATTTTTATGTAATAATGCTATTTGAGATAGTTATTATAGTTGCACAATTAATTTGCAGATTTTTAAGTACTTAATTCTGTAGTTTTTCAAAATGAGTGAGTCTAGTAAAGTGGAGCAAGTTAGCGATTACAGCAGTATCTCGGATTCTAGCGATGATGAGATTTATCACTTTCTTATACATGAGAGACCGAAAAATGAAACTTCCTTCGAACAAACTATACCCCTAACGGTTACTGCTTGAACTAAACGTGTCGTTCCAACAAAGGAATTAGAAACTGTTTCAAACTAGTACATGAATTATTGCACTTGCGCATTAAAACAGTGCTGTAAACTATCAGTTATCGCTATGTAGCAACAAACCTACTGTATTATTATTGCTTTCCAAATACGTATTTGTTTTATTATAGCGGCAAGTACCATTATTTTGTTGTCGGTAAGTGAAATATTTTATAAATTCATCACAAGTACGTTTTGGCTGCTACATTATAAAACAGCTTGCACGACAAATATAAACTATATAATAAACATTTTTGTGACAAACATTTTATAATATTTTTTAGTAATGTTCCGTAGTATTTGTAACAGCGCTATAAAAAAATATAATTGTTTCTTAGGTGTGGGTTATCACCCTATAAAACTGTTAGGAATATTAAAAGATACTTAGAGACAATTTTACTTCTAACAGGAAATAGCTGTACACACTGATATATAGTTGTTATGTAATGATATTATCAGTTGTATAACAAAAATAGTAATATAACAATTACAACAGGAAAACGTTTATTTTTACTCAAAATTATATTGACAAACCTTTCTATAAACAAATTTAAATTTGAAACAACCTTGTTTTATTGCTTAGCTTTCATAGTCATTTGTATAAGAATAAACATGTCAGGTTTAAGCCAGTGGAAAACAATTAAAAGTAGTGGCGCATTTAGAAGACATGTTTTTTAAAACAAAAAAACTATAACATATCGAAATTAAAAAAAATCTACTTTTATCTTACCCGTTTCATTGAAACCCTGTTATGATAAATTTTTTATAGAATCATAATTTCCAGTGCTTTATCGAAATCGCTCAATTACCTTACTTGTCGTGTAACGCTCGTTTTTACTACCAAATTATTTTATAAGCGGCAACCATTTTGGCACAACGCTGAAAATCGTTGTGGCGTATAAAAAATATCACAAATTTAACCGATTTCCTAATATGAAATAATCAAACGAAGACAATTATGAAAAGTTATGATGAGTTTAATACTTTTGGCTCTAGTGTTCACGTTAGAAACCAAGAAATTTAAAAAAAAAAACAATTTTATTTTAATTATAATAGTATTGTAAATTATCACATAATTTATGTGCATGAAAGATTTAATAGATATGGACCATACAAATCACAATAAATTTGTCTCCGCAATAAAAATTGTTTTCACAAAGTGCACTAAAACACGTAAAATAATATTGAATAATATACCACACATCATTTCTGTTGTAGAAATTATGATGAGATGCTCGTTAGTTTATACCTTCTGATACTTTTTCGATACATTTAATAAATCATTTAATTTTATTGATGAATTTTATGTTACAAACATATCGTATTATAGCTTCTAATGAAGAAAGGACAAAATAGAGTTCTTATAAAATTGTTGTTTAGTTGATTTGTTGTTATTATATAGGTAACTATTTTTTAATTGTTTCCAATATGCCTTACAGAATTTCATTCTATTTCAAAATTTATGCCAGGAATATGAGAAAATAGTTTAATCAATTTAATATTTGTATACGTAATTTTGTTAATTTCTGAATGGAAAATAAGAAAGTTTTATGTTTTTATATAAAAGGTACTGTTATTGAATATCGATAGAATCTATTGTTCATTCATTTAAAATAAAATGTATAACTTGCTCTAAAATGTAAATCCCATTAGAGCAGAATACAATTTTCAAATTAATTCATTTGTTTATCAATGTTGTTAATACATGTTTCACAATTACTATTAATATAACATTTTGATAAATTTTTTACTTTGTGTATTGTAGCAAGTAACACACATTTCATGTTCCTCATAAAGGATACTGAAAATTGACCATTTCCAGAAAAACGCAACTGACTGTACGAAGTCAGTTACCTTATATCTTCAATATTTTTGTCAATTAGGCACATTATGTTACAGCAATGATAAACCTCGAGTTATTATAATTTTATTCATAAAATTCTTCTTTCATATGTATATTCAAGTATATAATAAATTTGTGTTGAAAGGAGGTTACATAAAAAAGCTGTAGAAACCATTAACTTCTCGTCGATATTTATGTGATAAAAAATAATTAAACTTTTAGATGTATCGAAATAATTAAAGTATTTTAGGACATACTTCTATATTTTTTTTTGTTAAGATGAAATACTTTATATTTACTTTGGGAAACCATAAAAAATAATCTTCAGCAGACAGCGTCGTAAGAGTGTTTTCAAGGTGCCTGGAAATTATAGGGACATAGAGCAAAAATAGATTTGTTACGACCAAATAATGTGATGTAACCACACTTACCTTAGTCAAAAGTTGATGGCTCAAATGATACAGGGTATCAAAGTTACAATTTTATTTTCGATAACTAAAAATTACTAATATTTACATACATTTTGGAGATCAGGATTTCTTTGGAGGCGAGATATTTTGCATGTCGTGATAATTTACCATTCTCAATAATTTTTACTGTATATTAAGCGGAAAAGACACGTTATCTGAGATCAAAATAGTTTTTACTCGGTGCACTCAATATTTCAAATATCATTATTTGGAAAACGGTTACTCCTAACGAAAATCAACTGTTTCAATAGTCAGATCGATACACTAAGCTGCATAAAAGATCTGTTTTTAAGATACTAAGATACTTAAGATTTCATTGTTTTACTGTAACATTTCTGTAAAAATAAATTTTCCTTACGCTACACATTCAGATGAAATTCGAGAAAAATCAAATTATAGTCCAACATTTCTTAGTACCTACTAGTACACCCACATATACCGAAACATTGTTATATATCAGACGTCTCCACTTCAGTGGCTTTTTCTTTTTACCACGACTAATAATAGTTACATTTCTGTGGGTAATTAAAGTCGGTAGCCTTTTTAAACGAAGTGTGAAATAACACGACGCAGAGATATGATGTGCATTTCGGTGGGCCATTTCTGTAGTCTGACTTTTCGTATCGATATAAGTGTTTGGAAGTACAAGCCGTGGTTGTTTTAATGTGGAATGCACACTTCCTATTAAATATTAAAACTACAACATTTGGTGGGTGGAGATACGAATATTTCAGAATATAGTAATAATTATAATATCTCTACCCCTCATTCTAATCACGAGAATTAGCGAGAAGTCGGAGACTTGTGTGGGAGATGGGGCGGTATATTATTATTAAGCAGACCGCATTTGTGCCTAGGAACGACTTACGTTGGTAGGCCCTAACCACCGTTCAGTTCAGGAATGATGGAAACCTGGAAAATCTCATTAATTAGGGGAAATTTCTTAGAAATTTCTCCCAAATATGTTAATCATAAGATCAACTACCAAGACAAATTTTAGCCTATTTCAACAAGATTATAATGAGTTTCCTAAATAGAACAATCTTAGCTTATAGGTATCTATTTTTGATTACGACTATATTAATTTTTGGATTAATATCATTCATCTTAATGTTGAATAATTATGTTTTTAGTCTGCTGAGATTATTTTAACATCTAACGTATATAACTATGCAATGGTACAGCTATAAAAGTAGGTTATCGTATAAATTTAGTAGAAAGTAACTGAAAAACGAGAATATAATAATTTGAAAGGACGCCGATTTTGAATATCTACGAAACTTGTTGGTCATATGAGAATACAAGTAAACATTGATATTATGCTAATAGGTACTAATAAACTTATAAGAGGCATTAAGCTAACTCATAGCAATTTTCCTACAATTCTTATCACAAAGCGCCTTGCAACGAACTGAAAAATTCTTTTTCTACAAACCTATAAGGTAAAATTATTTTTTAAAACATGTTGTCAGTCTAAAATGTCATTTTAAAGCACTGGTGTTAAAAGTAATCTGCTTTTGGCACCGGTGCTAAAGGTAAATGACAATTTACTTTTAACACTGATGCCAAAATAGAAAATAATCAAAGAAATATTTATTTATTTAATTAAATATGACAAAACTACAGTTAGAATAAGTAATTCCATGGTCAATCTCATTAATAGTTGTAGTAAATTATTTCTGTGAAACTTGAACTAGTGTTATCCGCTGAAGTCTTGGACAATATTTGGCTCACGATGCTCTTCATGTTTTGTCACAAGTTTTCTATTAGGGATGAGTCATTAATAATGGTACATAGCCTAAGGGCAGATTGTTAACGTCAAAATAAAGCGATTGAGCCCAACATTCCTTGCTCCTTTTCATTCTACAGGGTCCTAAAGTGAAAAATGTTTTAAATTTTTTGCTATGTAGAACGTATGGACCGATTGTTTCGAAAATTTGTAGTCTGATGTTTTTTGAGGTGGCAATTACTAATATGCAAACAGTGTTGAGGTCAAGATTAGGGGGCGCTAGTTATACTGTACTGTCGTTGTAGAAATATGTCTAACTTTTTGTATTTTACACTTTTGAATTTTTCAATAAAAAAACTATTGAACTACCTAAATAGAAAAGGTATACCTGTTACAAAGCGATAAACTTAACCGTTTTCGAAAAATTTCCATATTCTTTACTTTAGACTATGCCAAAGGCGCTTTTTTACAGAAAATGGCATAAACACTTTTCATGTCACACTGTCTCATGGACTCGTACTGTTGCTTTGATTTGCTAGGTAAAAACTCGCATGTGGTTTTATTAGCAACTTCTGCGATTTTCGCTGAAACAATCTATTTTGTCTTCTAGTTTCCCCCGTACGAGTTTGACTACATATTTTAGAATCACTCTGTATGTTAGGTGCAGCAGCTTCTCGAGAAGCTTTGAGATCTCTGTTCTGCCCTGCGACAGACAACACAAACGCAGAAAAATAAGTAGAAATTACCCATAACTAACTCAGTCGGTCGGTTTGAGGTACTAGAAACACACCACCCACGTAGACATATGTGCGGCGGGATAATTTATTCGCTATTTGTGCCAGACATTAGAGGCTATAGCAAAGCGTTAATAATTTAATTGGCAGGCCTGGGGAGTCAGGGACAAGGGAATAGTGAATTTAGTAGCTATTTTATTCGAGCCGACACGTGGTTCTAGGGTGAGGGTTGATCGCGTCCTGTTAGGGGTTTTAACCAGCGGTAAACCAGATATCCCCCTGAAACCAGCGTCTAACAAACTTCAAGACAAATAGTGAATTATAGGGTTGCTTCATTATTAAAACGTGAAAGTATATCCCGATGACTAAGGTCTGTGTATAGAAGAGAATTAATGACTTGAAGCTTCAGATTTTGGTCGAAGTTACTCATACCCGATTTAAGTATAATTTGCCATTCGCTTTATTCAATCATGTCCTAAATTTGATTTTTCGAAACAATCACATTCTTTTCTTTTTCTTGTTAACTTTTTTATTGCCTTTCCAAAGGGTGCTTCAAGGATCCAAACACATCTTCAAGGACCAAGGCCAGAAGTGTTTTGTTGTCAAATCTAAAACTTTAATTTTCATATAAAAGATGATCCAAAGATAATCTTCTATATCAGCATCGTTTTGTTGGCTTCTGTCCGCTATGTTTGTGCGACTTTATATTCATGTTCTGATCTTTAGCACTGAAAATATTAAAAGAATCAGTAATTTATTAATAGTTATAAAAAAAATATATAAACTTATAAAACAAAATGTAACAAGTGTCCGATACCGACCGCTACGTGATCCGACTGGAATTACTTCGGTGTCGTGTATGGTGGACCTTTTTACATCGAATAGAAGTTGAAGAGAGTAGAAATTGAGACAAAATTGATTGATATGGTTGTAGTATTGCAGTTTGTACCGATGATTGATAACAATGTTGAGAATTTCTTACGTTCTTAAAGATGTTATTACTTTCATATTTATCATTTTATTTGTTCTGTGTTTTCCATCACATTGTACTGTATGTTGTTCGTTAAATTATACAATGATGAGGGGTTTATTTCCAGTGTGTTAGAAGTTGTTTGGTAGCAAATTCTGTAATGTTTTCTTCTAGTGAACCAAAGTGAAGAATATAATCTTTCCATCGAAATAATAT
This sequence comes from Monochamus alternatus, assembly GCA_037114965.1. NCBI lineage: Eukaryota > Metazoa > Arthropoda > Insecta > Coleoptera > Cerambycidae > Monochamus > Monochamus alternatus. Next base: position 91,110,726 of record CM073427.1, on the reverse strand, counting down.
ATTTCCAAAAGTTCTGAGGCTAGTAAACCTTATGGCATCATTAATAGAAAATCAGCTACGGCATTAATAATTACATTCTATTTTTCACTTGGCTTGTTAAAATATTTTAATCTTTCAAAAAGTCAAATTGCCGCATACTTAATTAATAGCAGTTTTGATTATAGTCTTTCAATTGAATCTTGTTCACCTTATTAATGCCTTCGACTGTTTTCCCTATTCTGTTTTTAGGTAAACTAAAATGCTACAACGTTGACCACAATGACTGCATATTCAAATCAAGGATCATCAAATATGGTGTGCCTCAAAGTTCTACATGCGTGAATAATTTATCTTCTTGTGAACCAAACAGGAATGTAATTTTATATGTCACACTACCACAAGTAATGGGAATGAATCGGCATAAAATGTCTTTTTCCAATAAAGTACTGTTAACTTCATTACACGTTTGTCTTCGTAGATGTGAGGTATTTGAATCTTTTTGGGAACTTCATATTGACTATCTAATAAAATGTCTCTTTACAGTTCGTCATTTAAAGGATAATACTTCCAGAAAAACTTGATGTTTATCATATATGGCAGATGTTCGCAGAAGTGTATTATAATAATTATTTCAAATTGAAACTCTGTAGGCTACTCTAACACTAAATTTACGAATTAAATATTTTAAAAACGCCTTATGCTTGTTCATTTCATTATTTATCGCATATTAAAAATATTTTTTTCAATTAATTAATCTTACATTTCAGAAAACGGATAACAGAGCCTTTTTAATGAAAATTATTCTTACGTACTAATTGTTTATAACATTTGATTGACTCATACACATTTTGAGCTATTTAAATAGTAAACGTGACTATTTGAGCAACATGCTTTTATTCTAACCAGTTTTATCGACCTATTCATTCATAGGAGAAAATTTTATTCCAGATAAATCACGTTCTTGTCTATCCGTTAATTGTTAACTTCCTGAGAATTTCGCCTGGGGCTCCAGGTGTTGTATACGAGAACAAAATAGTAATCGGTCTAGAATCATACTCACTGGCGTGCTCCATTGTGCTTGGAAGGCCTAGGGCTTGTACAGATACAAATTAATAAGAACTTCTTAAATTTTACTGTTTTATTTTGCATTAGAGTAGTGAAACTCGAATGGTTATAAATGTGGGCGTAAGATAAAATGGTGCATCTGTACAGCTGTGGAAAAAAAACAATGTTTTGAAGTACTGAACGATGACATAATTATTTTCTACTCTTCATTAACTTGGGCAAAAATTAGATCCGTTTTCCTTATTTTTGACTAATGAAATCTTATTTTATAAAGGACCAAACCCAGTTTAGCTTCAAAAGTATATAAATATATTTAGATATAGATGACTACAGGAGTTTGATCTTTAGTCCGTTCCTAAAAGATGCAACAGCGATGATGGTATAAATCTTCAGTTAGGTACAACAAATAAAACAATAGGACAAATTTGTATTCCCATCAAATGAATTCTCTAAGAAGGACATCGATAGAGCCATTAGACCTGGGCTTGAGCAAACAACAAGGCCCAAGGAGGAAGTCACTACAATCACCACTTTACCATACATCCCCAATGTGACAGATAAAATTGCGAAAATATTATGCAAAAAAGGCGTGCGGACTACTTTCACACCAACGTGTAAAAAAGTCAGCATCTGCGTAACCCGAAAGATCAATTGAGTCCATTACAACCTCCGAGTATATATGGTACCATGCAGCGACAAAGTGTATGTGGAAATGCCCAAACGATCTGCAGAAACCAGGAAAAGAGAGGAGGTTCTGAATATTCTTCAATACTCGAACAACAAGAACAGAATTTAAAATTAGTCCCATTAGCCATTCAGCCGCCGCCTCTACGACAAGCACTGAAGATACCATTTGTTAAGGTGACAAAACATCTGTAGTTAAGCATCGATCACGGCAAAACAGTCCAGAAAGTGTACATCATTCAATAGGACAAATATTTTTCCTTAAAAGGTTTCTATGATAACTTTTGGAAATGGAGATTTTGTTTGATTATTTAAAAGTTATTGAAGATAGAGACTTCAAATTTAGAATAATTCAGTTTCCTTATAGTAACTAACTTTATAAATCGTTTTGAACAAAATTACAATGTAACGGAATCAGAAGGACTCTGAGGAGTACTGATTTGAATGGACCATTTCTATAAATATTTTTTGGAAAGATATAAAAACCATAGCTATAGTAGGCATTTGTCAGGAGTAGATCACAGATAAGAATCAATTATTTTGTTTTGAATATATCATTAAAGGCGTTCGTAATTCTTTTCATCGGCAACCTCATTAAAATAAATGTGATTTTTTGTGAAAAATGTTAGAAATATAAACTAAATATGTACGTTACAAATATACATGCATTTTGAAAACAACAAATATATCTTGTTTAAAACTATTCGAGGGTTGTTTCAAAATGACTAATCATTTTCTAAAAATCTCTATCCTTAAAAAAATCTGAAAGGAATAATATAGTAGCACAGGTACTCAGAAGACCCTGTACATTTAACTCAAAAATCAATTCATTATTCGTGTTTATCTCAATTTTCTAGAGTACAATTACCCAACTAATAAGAAAATTATCGTAAAAATATGAAAAAAAAGTATTTTTTTCAGGCTTGGAACTTCTTAAGGAATCTAAATTGTACTATAACTAGCCCTAAAGTTTGGCACATTCTTTACTGAACACTCTGTACAATATATTTACACAGTACAGTTTATTTACAATTTTCAATAAAAAAAACAATAACACTATAGTTAATATGGTATCCTTCTGTGTGAAAGCAAACCCGTTTGCCGAGACAAATTGTCCATCTCTCATTCACCCAGTTAGCCAGCTGGTACATAAATCAACGTTATCGTGATATAATTATAATAGCCTGATTTTTATCAGCAAGTAAGTTAAATATATCTTGAAACTAATCTTTCTAACTTTCCCTACTTAAATTAATATCTTAATGCGCACAAAACTCCTGAAAATACTGTGTTAATATGTTACGGCGTGTTAACATCTTCTTAACATTGATGGATTTCTCCAATTTCCAGTGAAAAGTAATCAATACACTTCATTCAAGTTAATTTGTGTATATATACTTTGAAATTCACTGTATTTAGTGCCCTAGATAAAAGTTTCCACTTCAAAATAACTCCAGAACATTTTATTTTCATGTGTTTTTTATTTTTAAATGTTTCACGAGTGTGTTTATGTCAAAACAGAGGTTATTAGCAATGATGAGATGTTAAGAGGTTACTAGCAATATATTCAACGATACAAAACAGGTAATAGTATGTAAGCCCTCCTTAATTGTTATTTAAGAGAATTACAAAACCCAGCAGCTCTAAATCGGAGATCAGAGTTGAACTAGTTTTCCTTGTTACTATTTTTTTCCTCATATGATTGTTTGGTCAATATTATATTAACAGATATTACATGAGCGCCAGACGATTTGTTTAAATCGACAATTAACTATTACGTTAACAAAAACCCTAAACATATTTTAAATCAGAAAACTCGAAGATCTTACATTTCTATGGCTGTAAAAAGAAAATATATTTAAACACATTTTACCTTAGTTGTTTTTGTTAAGGCCACAAACATTTCTTCATTTTCTTTAGCAACAAATTACTTAGATGTTAACGCTAATGTTCGTTATTTCCAGTCTCGCTACGTTCTTGCTTTCTGTATTTTATCTCTTTTTCTTCTCGCAAAAATAATACGTATACCACTTGGAGCAGATATCATGTTAATACAATAAATTGTTCTGACTGTCCACCCACATTACTTCTGAGGTGCTATTTGAAAAATCTAACAGACAATCGTTTATATCGACACTCGCTAGACGAAACACTATGATACCGAGAAAACTAAAAGATAAACGTTACAAGTATTTGTGCGAGGACTGATGATCCAAAATATATAAATTTATAGAGTTCATCGTTAGTAACACATAAGTATATAAGAACTTAAATACTGTGCCTCTGCTTTGGCTGTACCAATATTTTTTATATTTAGACACTCTCTTGCAACAATGACACTACCTTCTGACTAGCTGACTGCGTCATCTATTGCTATATTCAAGAAAAGCGATAAGACGGATCCTATTAACTACAGGCAAATTAGTCTGATGCCTATGTCTCAAGCTCCTAGAACAATGTTTTGCCCGCGACACATGGCTTTGTCCCTAGTAGATCAACTATTATTAATTTGCTTGTTAGTTTAAACCACTGGACTCGTTCCATAGACTATAGTCATCCAGTTGACGTGATCTACCTATACTTTTGACAGGGTGCTTAAATATAGACTCCTCTTAAAATTTGATCATCTTGGCATCCGCCGATATTTGCTTATATGGATTAACAACTATTTAACCAATGAATTTTTTTAATTCGCGTCGGTTCTGATTATTCTTCTCTGCGTGAGGTTTATTCAGATGCTCCACAAGGGTCAGTTTTGGGGCCAATATTATTCCTTCTATATTCGTCAGATCTTGATAATATTATAACTGTTCCCTGTTCTTTTTACGCGGAAGATACCAAAATATATGGCAATCCTTTTGAACAATGCGATGCTATTCAGAGCAATAATATTGAACGTTGATCTATCACCTGGTCCTTATTGTTGAACACCACAAAATCTACAATACTACATATTGGAAAGACCAATCCTCACCTGTCTTAAGAGTTGAATGGAGGTCCCATAAGATCAGTAGATGAACAAGTTGACTTCCTTCCTTCCTTCTCCTAGACTATTCCACCTTTTATACAAGTCATACATAAGGTCTACTCTAGAATATGCTAGCATAATATGGTCACCTCACATAATTAAAGATATAAAACTTTTGGTGACTGTCCAACGAAAAGCTACAAGACGTGTCTCTTAATAGTCAAACGTACCAGGACCGTTGTGCAACGTTAGGTCTTCCACATTTATCCGAAAGAAGAACCAGAGGATATCTGATATTTACGTATAAACTGGTGCATGGTCAGTTTTGTGACACTATTCGTGATTTATTAACTATAAATACCGATGAACAACTTCGTGGACATCTATTCAAACTTCGTAAAGAAAACTATAAAACGACAATAAGACAGAACTTTTCCTCCAATAGAGTATTCAATCTCTGGAACTGCCTGCAAACTAATATAGTGTCTTCACCAAGTGTAAGTTTGTTCAAGAAAAGTTATAACATATTTAAAGCCAGTGGATTTAGAATGTTTTATCTGATGTTACAGCCATGATTACAGTTATAATTAATTTCTTTGTTGTGAAATATTTATACTGAATTAAGTTTTTTTTTCTCTTGCCAGTATTAACTGAGTTTAGTGTATGTTTTTAGACTGTACACTTAACATTATTATATACTGTACAACCTCTAATATTTATTTATAGAGCATAATAGATTTCAACCTCTGCTCTTATCTTTAGTTTAATAATAATAATAATAATAATAATAATATATAATGTAGATGGTTATAATAGCCAGTGATTTGTTATATTAATTCTCAACGTCTAAGTAAGGTTTAGGGTAAAAATAATTTCGTTGGGAACCACTGCAATTTGCGAAGTGCAGATGAGATAATTTACTTACCAAACAATACCTACTCCTGCATAATTGACAGTAAACTTTGTTCTCTACTACCTAGTTAACGTACGTTTATGTCTATATTTTTATAAAAACAATTTACAGGATAATACTTTACGAAGAATGTTGGATAGATTAAGCTTGCTAGCCACAAGCGAGTGCTTCTTGGTGGTCCATAATCACTCTGTTCACAGCCCAAACATATATATCGTACATATCTTGATTTACAAGTTCTTACACCCCTTTTTAATTCTCGATTACAGGCTATTATTACACCAACATAAATATATCGCACAAGAGAAAATACATACTAGATTTCTACTACCTTAACCACTCAACTTTTTCATAGTGGATTTTTATTTTACTGGATGCGTTTTGATAATACACGCAGAAATAATAAGGTGTAATGAAAAGGTTGCGCTTTCATTCGAATTTTAAGCTTCTAATGAAAAGTATTTGTGGCTATTTATGACTTCAGAAAGGGTTTTAAACAAAAATTGTAATAAAAGAACCACAGAAATAGCAACAGTAGAGATCATCAGTGGCGAAATATAAAGCGTTCAATAGACTTAGATATAATCAATATTCTATTGAGTGAAGATTTAGGTCAATATTCTGTAGAGAGGGACAATACAAATCCAGAAAAATCAAATAATTTTAACCATCAACATTAAGGACTAGTGATTACAAACCATACAGTGAAATGCTGTGGACATGACTATAAATAACGAATAGAGTTATTTATGAAGAGTATAGCGTGCAATGATGTCGAAAATTGTTGAACCATTGACAACTCTCACGAAAGCCTCTGAAGGTTTTAGAGAAAAATTATCAACAGGTCAGCAGTATATGCAGAAATAAATATATCAACAGAACTATTGAAGAAACACAAGCGTCACCTAGCCATATTGATCCAAGCTAACATTCTTCTACCCTACCATACCCGCAAAGAGAGTGCGAATCCTTTCACAATATAGCTGAAGGACAGTCTACCGACAGTCTACAGGATTCAAACCTGCGGTGGGTGACAAATACGAAGTACTGACGTCTTAAACGGCTTAACCACCGACCAGTGACTTGCAAGTCGTTACAATAATCTTAGGAGGTGATAGAATACTTCATTTTGAGTCGATTGAAATAAACATACCTATATACCAAGTGTTACAATATTTGTGATAATTAATGTTTTAATATTTTTTAATTTAACCGTGCTTTTCTACAATTATCGAAGTGTAGAAGAAAAACAAACCTTTTTATAACAAATATTTCTATACTTTTTTATTAGGAATGAATGAATTATTTAAATTATTTAACCAATAAAATCCAATGTGGCTTCGTTATAAATCTAAAACTTCATAAGCATGGTTTTTCGACTTTTTAAAAGCGAAGAGTCTTTAAACGTGGATTTTATTTAAACGTTTGTATGTAGGTTTATTCAGATATTATTAAAAACTTACCCAAGCAATGCTCTTTCAGTTCTTAGGCAAAGTTTCTTGATAAACATTCTAAAAATTAAGTATGCAGGGAGCGCATTCGCCAAAACAGAGGACAGCCGTTTAGTATGTAATACACCCTGTTATATTAACTTAAGACAATTTTTTAGTTATTTTGTTCTCTTTTACAGTTTTCAATATTTGAAAGGTTCGTAATATTTTGGTTATCTTCATGAATAAATTATGCATTAGATCCATCATTTGAACAATCAAATATCTTTAATAATTGTTTAAAAATCGGTAACTTATTTCAGATCGTATCAACTTATGCAAATATTAATTTTCAATGACTGCAATATTTAAATATGTCACTGGAGGCTTCTTCTCATTAATTCTATATAACTTTTGATTTTTAAGCAATGTAAGTACGTAATTTTAAATTTAAGACCTCAAAGTACGGCGAGAGGCTCAGTGACTGAAGGCGCTTATATAAAGATTGCTACAGAAATAGATTTATTGGACTTAAAGAATTTAGACTGAAAACACTCAGTTCATATGTTTTCTCCCACATATTATTATTTGGTTACTTCATTAAAGTTTGAGAAATGATGTTTTGATACCGAGAAATGCAATTTTAATAACTTTGTTTTATAGAGACTGTTTTCAACAATACTTATAAGATATTTATACTTGTTTAAAAAATATATAAAAGGGTATTTGTGATTCACAATTACGGATTATTTTTGTTAATGATGTGTCGATTTCTCGAATCAAGTAGCTTGTTACTAATACAAAAGGTGGATCAAAATATTTATCCGCAGTATTGTTTATTTTCAATAATGTGTAATCATAAACTACACGGGGTGTGAGTAAAATAAGTACCGATACTAAAAGGATTTATACAGAGTGATTCAGGTTTAATCTTGATAACTTCAGGAATCGATAGAATAAGTTAAAATAATGTTCATTTGTGATATAAACTTATTTCCTAAAAAGAGGGCGTTGAAGTAGGAATTTTTTTCTCGTTTTTCCCTCATAGCGTTTGAACCACTTATCCGATTTAAGTGAAATTCGGAACACAAACACTTCTTATGATCTTGCATAAGCTTATTAAGTTTGAACTACCTACCCCTCTTATAAGTGTATTTTGTATGCTACCCCCCCCCTCTTACTTTATTTCAAAACTACAAAAAAAAATTAATTTTAATAAAATATCTACGCATCACTTTGACCTGATTAATTTCGAAACTTTTTCATCTCCTGTTTTTCTTCGACGTTTGGCCTTGTTTCTGAGATATTCAAAGAAATTGGTGACAGTGTAGCAGCCGCGTAAATTTCATTTAACGTTACAACCCATGAAAACAAAACTCAGTGATTTGTGTAAACTGACGTTTGTGAAAATCATTGTCAAAAGTATTATTTAAAGAGCATTTTTAGTGCTAAGAAAAAATGCCAAGAACGTTTACAAATGCTGATTATGCCGATATATATTATGTTTATGGTTTCTGTGACGGAAATTCTAACGCGTCAGTTTGAGAGTACCGAACACGCTTCTCTAACAGAAGAATTCCAAACGCACAAGTTTTTGTAGATGTACATCGTCGATTTTCGGAATATGGTTTGCGCCGCTAAAATGATCATAATCGTAATGTACCGCCAAGAAATAATCAGCGAATTCTTAATCTTTTTGATATCGATAGAACTTTAAGCACACGCCGAGCAGCTCGGCAACTTCATTTATCTCAATCAAAAGTACTGAGAGCACTCAAACAAGATCATCGAAGGGCTTTCCATCTCCAACCAGTTCAAGGTTTGTTGCCAGGAGATGCTGAAAAACGTTTAAATTTTTGTAGATGGGTTTTAGATTCAACAGAAATTAATCCACAATTTCTGCATAAGGTTTTATGGACCGACAAATTTAATTTCACAAAAGCTGGAATTGTGAATTACCACAAAATTTACGTTTGGAGTGAAGTCAATCCTCGATGTGTCAGACAATCTTCATTTCAGCAACAGTTTAGTGTAAATGTGTATCCTCGTTTAAATGGGGATTTACATCATGAGTTTCTGCAAAACTCTCTCCCCAATATGCTTAACGATGTGTTGGATGGTGCCCCTGCATATTACGGAAGGCAACTGCCGTAGTGGTTGGATGAGAATTATTCTCGTCGATGGATTGGACGCCAATCCAACAACCACCCAAATATGTGGATTCCTTGCAAAGGACCAGTGGCTCCGCGCTCACCAGATCTGAATTCTCTGAATTATTTCGTTTGAGGCCATCTAAAAGCAATTGTGTATGATACGCCTATACATACCAGTGAGGAATTGATCCAATGGATAAGACATGCTTGTGATGATATAAAAAACAATTATGTTCAAATAGCAGCTGCGGTTATTACACTAGTTCGTCGATGCCAAAAATGTATTGAAGATAGAGGAATGCACTTTGAACAATTATTGTAATTTTTTTAGTAGTTGATAACTTTGTTGTAAATCTTGTAATAAGTAGTTGTTACTAAATTTATGTTTGAGGTTATTGGCATTTTTTTCTTAACACTAAGAACACTCTTTAAATACTACTTTTGACAATGATTTTCACAAACGTCAGTTTTTTTTTGAGAGCCGTCCGACAGTGTCCCCGGAAGCACCGCAGTCTATAGACTTATTGTCCATCTCTCGACGAGCACAAACATCCATGGTACTACAGTGGGATTCGAACACATACCGACATAGTCGATCCAGACTGGTTCCATGAGCAGTCGTCTCCCAGCCACCTCGGCTATCGCGGCGCCCAAAACATCAGTTTACACAAATCACTGAGTTTTGTTTTCATGGGTTGGTATAACGTTAAATGAAATTTACTCGGCTGGTGCGCTACACTGTCACCAATTTCTTTGAATATCTCAGAAACAAGACCAAACGTCGAAAAAAAAAACAGGAGACGAAAAAGTTTCGAAATTAATCAGGTCAAAGTGGTGTGTAGATGTTTTATTGAAATTAATTTTTTTTGTAGTTTTGAAATAAAGTAAGAGAGGGGTAGCATACAAAATACGTTTCTAAGAGGGGTAGGTAGTTCAAACTACTACTACTACTAAGAAGCTTATGTAAGATCATAAGGAGTGTTTGTGTTCCGAATTTCACTTAAATCGGATAAGTGGTTCAAAAGTTATGAGGGAAAAACCATAAAAAAATTCCTGCTTCAACGCCTTCTTTCTCGGAAACGATGCATTTTAGGAAATAAGTTTGTTTGTGAACATTATTGAAGTTATCAAGATTAAACCTGAATCACCCTGTATATAAAACAACAAAAAAACTTTTATAAAAAGAAGTCGAAAACGAATAGTTTTTCTATAAATACATTTCAAAAATAAAAATGCAACTACACTGAAATAAAAAACTCTGTTATGAAATTACAAATTAAATTACAACTAAGGTTAAGTAAAAGATTGTGAACCGTAATTTATTTGTAATTTGTTTTTCGTATCATTACACAGCAGTATTAATGAAGTAAACAACTGAAGCCTCCTAAAAAAAAATTATTAAAACTGTTACCTATGATAACATTGCAATCTATCATCTGCTGCTGTTAACGTAAAAGTATTATATTAGTCATAATATAGTAATATAGTAATATAGCCATAATAGTATTGTGGCTAGCGTACAGGGTATCCGAATTTCGTTGTAATTGCAGGGCATTTCGGATTCTTTGTATCTCTGAAAATAGCTGAAATATCGGCATGGTGAAAATTGCTTCTGATAGAGTTCAGTGGCGTAATTTCTCTACATGATGTCTCTTTTATAATATGACCCAAACACACATTTTCTTTAATAGAACACTTTGTGTATTTTTATGCCATTAAAATGCATAATTTTTCTTGTGCTTCGAAAAGTAACGAATAAATTCATTATTTTAGAAATTGAGATGTTTTCCAAAGAAATCCCCTGTCACGTCGAATTTGTTTTTAAAAAAGACACTTTTTGTCATATGACCCATATTTGTGACGTCATCGTTTTTCGAGATATGACGTCATAGACAATTTTTTTAAGTAGCAACCCCCAATTTTGGCCATGCCATTTGAAAGAGTGTGTCATTCTACATACATACATCATGAAAAATTATGGTGTTACATAACAAAAATATCAAGAAAATAATGTTTGAAGGTTGTAAAATTTAATTTTCACAATACTGTGCACCTCCCCATTATGCAACACCTGTCCGTGCTTATTTAGATGAGCTGTTCCCCAATCTTTGGATAGGTAGAAGGGGGCCGATTGAGTGGCCAGATCGCCTGATTTGACACCCCTAGATTATATCTTGTGGGGATACTTAAAAGGCAAAGTATACGTTACTAGACCGGTTAATTTAGAAGATTTAAAAGCAAGAATTCGTCACGAGATACATCGTATACTTCCTGAAGTTATTGATAATGTTCGTAAAAAATTTATTAATCGTCTTGGCTACTATCAGGCAGCCAACGATGCACAATTTGAACATTTAATTTAGTCGATTTTTTACATAATCATTGTCATTTTCAGTATTGTGAAAATTAAATTTTAAAATCTTCAAACATTATTTTCTTGAAATTTTTGTTATGTAACACCATAATTTTTCATGATGTATGTATGTAGAATGGCACGCTCTTTCAAATGGCATGGTCAAAATAAGGGGATGCTATTTAAAAAAATTCTCGATGGCGTCATATCTCGAACAACGATGACGTCACAAATGTGGGTCGTATGTCGAAAGCACTTTACAATAGTACATTATATGAGCGACATTGTCACAACAAGATATGTTTGTAGTGTTTTTTTATTTGTTTATTACTATTATTAATCATTCATTAATCTAAAAAGTAAATTTACTCCCCTTGTAAATATTTACAGTTTTACAGAATATGATTGTATTCATGAGTTTCTTGGTAATTTTGATATTTGTATTCAATCGACAAGACAAGATATAAATTCGTAAGTATTTGAATGTATGAATATTGATTACTTTTTGCTAAACTCTGTCCTATATCTGCTAATGAAGAAATGATCTAAACCTCAATAGATTTCAAAATTCTCATGAAAACCAAATTATTTCTTTAATATTTATTATACCATGATCATATATTTACAAACAGGAACTTTAACAACAAAATAGTTTTCATTGCGGTTAAACGAATTCCAAGTAATCAGTTTCGTGTATGCTCTTATTCCTCAAATACAACAACTACTATCATATGAACAATACTAAATGTACAATTATTTTTGTTGCGTATTTACATTTGAACTTAGAGATGGCAAACAACTGTTGATTTGAAAACTTAACATGTATGCATTATATCTATCTGTGAAACGTATTCAGTAGTTTTGGACACTAACATACGGATTCATCAACAAGGCGTAACGTTAGTCAGACTAGCGGAGGTTACGCGAAAAATTTACGCATCTGTTGCACCAATTTAAATAAAAGGCATACTCCTATTCACTACTATGTATAATACTTACTTTATCATATGTTAACTAATCCGTAGTACTGAAAAGTACTGTTTTTGAATATAAATACTAAATATACAATGGGAAACGCAAGGAACTAGAAGCCGAAGTTACGCGAATTTTAGACAGGTACAATACTGGGTCTAACTTTTGGCGCAAATATGGACGTAAATAAACAGCCTACTTAGCGACGCATGTTTCGCTACCTAGCAACGCATATTTCGTGAATGGGCGCAAGGCAAGACTAACTAACGCGCTTTACACGGGCGCAAAGCTGGTTAGTCCGACTAACGCAACGCCCGTTTCATGAATCCGTGAACTTCATGAACTTCTTTGTTGTATCTCAAGCAAATAGAGAATAAGTACACTGTATCGGTCGCTAAAACAAAGTTATTCAAATAAATTTCAACACGTTTCCTTACAAATATACAGTGTTGAAATTCAGGAAAATAGAATCATCACTATTGTGAACCATTTTTAAAAAACATAAATTGCACCACTGACAAAAATAAAACTAATCATACCCATAACCCTGTATATAAATTCCTCGAATGTATAACGTAATGGTCATAGAAATAGCTACTAATAAAATATATTTGGAAAATGTTCCATACAAAATTAATTATAAGTCGAAATTTCTTCACCTATGCCCTGTTTATGAGATATTTCATATCGCTAAATGACTGATTAACATAAATAGATTAATTAGATTTCCTTGTTATTAATTAATTTCCATTTTAAGCTCAACAAAATAGCACAGTAGGTATATTTTTCCACGTCTTACAGTGATTTTTCTTCTACTAATCATTCAGTAGGCCAAGGTTTTCTTACAAAATAAATATAAATTAGAAGATCTATAGTATCAAATACAGTAACATAGATGAGGTGTTGCAAACGTAAGTTTTAACATAGTGAGTAGGCAATTAATACTTAATACATACGAAGTGTGGCAATTAAGTTCCGGGAATTTGTCAATGAAAAAACAAGCAAATTAAATTTCGCCAAAATTTTATTATCGACCTTCACAATAGCCTCTCTCTAACTCTACACAACGATTCCAACGTTGCTACTACGATTGGAAGCACCCTTGGTAATCCTCCACAGTTAACCCGTTCAGCACCACGCTTACAGCTTCTTTGACCTTCTGTACACCGCCATGAGGAGTTCCCTTGAAGTGCGACTTCATTTTGAGGAATAAAAATAAATCGCAGGGGGCAATATCGGAGCTATAAGGTGGGTGCGGCAACGTTGGAATGCATTTTTTGCCAAAAACTCTTGCACAATGAACGAGGAATAGGCTGGCGCGTTGTCGTGGTGCAAGATCCAGTCGTTCTCGGCGAGTTCGGGTCGCACACGGAAAACGCGGGCCCGCAGCCGTCCCAGGACGCCAAAATAAAATTGTCCAGTCACTGTCTGGTCGGCAAGAACATACGAGTATTCACGATGAATGATGCCGTAGACAACGAGAATATACAAAAAGAGAATGCACTCCCACCAATTTTCTTGGATATATTTGTTTCTCTCTCGAATTGTGCGTAGTATGCCACAAAGATAATATAGAAATTCGTCAGGTTCTGCGCAATAGTAATAATTGGCATATGTTTCGTTTATCTATCTTTGTTAAAAATTAACCAAGCGGATATTATTTAGATGAAATTTATCAGGTCAGTCGGTCAGTTCCAAAACCGAATAATTGTGAACATTTTACATGTGTGCTTTTACGGCGTAGTTTTTCACATTTTCAATCTAGTTGAGTGTTTTATATTCTGTTGTGTTTTAGAAGTTTTCTACTGAGACATATTTATTGACTTTTTTACAAGTTTATTTGTTGTGAAATTAGAATTCTTATTATATTTTTTATTAAAAATGCCTTTCAATAAAAATATTCCGTGCATCTATTACATTTTTTTAATGTATATTTTTGTAAAAATTTAATAATTTTTTACCAAATTTCTTATTATTTAACAACCTAATATGATGCATTTGTTTGTCATATAAATTATTATTAATATCTACATACATTAATCATTATATTTCTACACTAGATTGTGTTTTTTGCCAGTTGTTAACCCCAAACTCCACTATTACATTTAGGCGGAACCGGCCCTGGTTATTAAGCAGCAGTATCAAGTTTGTTTTTGTGGTTGCTAAGTAACCGCTGTGATACTCACTGCGCATGTGCACAGTATGCCCAATTATCTCGTAAAAAACGAAACTTGGAACATAGGGAATTTGTATTGAGTGAAATACTCTTATTGTACATACTCTTTGCCGTGGATATCGAGAAGAAAAACGATCAACATTGCCTTCAGTCGTGACTTGAACATCCTCGCTTTCGTTGGCCGCTCTCCACCCTTTTCCACCCACTAGTGACTTTGTTTACGGGTCTCGGGGTCTTACTTAAATATTCAAGTCTCATCTCAAGTGACTACCTGACTCATCCAGTCTCTACCGTCGCTCCGAAAGCGGGACAACAAATCATCGCACATCGATTTTCGCATGTCTTTCTGTTCACTTTTGGCACCATCTTTGCGCAAATCTTTCGCATATTCAAATTATCGTGTAACATCTTGTGAACGGTTTCTTTGTTGACGTTTAACTCGTCAGACAACGCACGAATGCTTAGGCGCCGGTCAGACGTGATCAGTGCACACAAATGGTCAACATTCGCGACAGTATGAGAGGTGACGGCAGCTCCTTCACGTGGATCGTTTTCTACCGATTCACGCCCCTTCTTGCACCGTATTGCCCATTCAAATACGCGTCTTTTCGACATGTACTCATCTCCATACACCACCTGCAATTTGCGAAGGATTTCCGAAGGTTTTTCGCCAGATTTCACTAAAAATTGAATCACAACACGTTGCTTGTAATTTGAATCACTCATTTTCCCGACGCCACTAAAAAAATTACTTCCAAGAAATACACATAAATCACAAACCAAACGTGCTATCGACTTCAACCCCGGACTGAAACTAAAAGGAAGATCCTCCTCCTTGCCAGTTTCCGAGTTATAATCGCTGAACTGCCACACCTCGTATTTTAAGAATGTTGTTGTTTACATTAAAACTTGTCATTGCAAACATTTTTGTACTTGCGGAGGTGCTTGTTGGGGATCCCTCAACAAACAAATACGTTTAATGCACGTTGTTATTACGTGGCGAAAACGGGGAGATGTGGTTGCCGCCTTTAAAAGATAAATTGGAGAAACAGATAATTTTGCTTGATATATTCGTATTTGTTGACTAAATATTTGTTTTCTACTTATTATTTCTGCCTTTATCTGTGCTTCTCCTGTTATATTCAGGAAAATAATAGGTATTATAATAATGAACATGTGATATGGTGTTAAAATAACCTCAAGAAAAGTTTACTACCAAATATGGATGTTAGATCTCGAAATATAAACAAGTACCACTGAAAAATTCGGTATTAAAAAAAACAGTTCAAATAAATTTTTGTATAATTTTTTGTTACCTGAAAATGATGTATAGACCTACGACATTTCTTGCAATACCTACTGATGAATAGTTTAAATTTCTATTATAAAATAGCGACCTTAAACATACATCTGTAAACATGTCAATACGTGAAAGTACTTGACTTTGAACTTTGAAGTGATACACCTAAAACGTATACTTAAAGTGGCAGCAAATATCTAACTCTTTAGTTACATTCATCAAACAAATAACCAATGGAACTAATCCATCAACTTTCCGGCCACTTAAGAATGGTAGCAACGCCCCAACATAAAGATTACGATATATGATTTTCATGTCGTACATTTTTATATCTAGTGTATATGTACGACGAGTTTTAAAATAGTGTCTACAAAAGAGAAAATAGCTATTTATGATATAAGTGTTAAAAGTAAGATTTTATTTTGTGAGTGAAGTTTTTTAACTTCACGAACAAAATAAAATCACTTTTAACACGTATATCATACACTATTTTTTCTACAAAACAATCGGAAAAACTTTAAACTCAATAAAAATAAGAAATCAAAAAATACGACACAGATCGCAATGTTTATGAACTAAAATTTTCGTAGCAACCAGTGCTGTTGTTAGTTACAGAAAAAAACGCAAAAATATTGGCAGCATTTTCTAGTAATATTATAAGTATAATGAATAATCTCGATAATGAATGTAACGAATCCATCCCTGCTGAAATCGAAGAAGCCGCCAGTCGAGCAACATTGGAATTATTGCCGGCGAAATCAAAGGAACAGTACGAAATCGCTTATAGACTCTTTTCGGAATGGTGCAACATTAAAAAGGTCCCTGGGAAACGTAACGAAAGTGTTTTACGGGCATATTTTGAGGAAAAAGCCAAGATATGGAAATCGTCAACGCTGTGGTCAAATTATTCCATGATCAAAACTATGTTAAAAATAAAGCAAGATCAAGATATAAGCAAACATTATAAACTTATTGCTTTTTTAAAACGGAAGGGTGAAGGATATCAAGCAAAAAAGTCAAAAGTTTTGACGAAGACGCATATCGACAAATTTCTCACAGAAGCAGAAGACGAAAAGTATCTGATGATGAAAGTCGCAGCAATACTGGGTGTCTTCGGGGCGTGTCGCCGGGAGGAATTGTGTCAGATGACCATCGACAATATCGAATATTTGGGCACTTCGGTTGTTGTGACCATACCAGATACTAAAACGAAAGTGCCTCGGACTTTCAGTGTTGTTGGTGAATTCTATTTAAACTTTTTTAGAAAGTATATGGCACTCCGGCCACCCAACTCTGACCATAGACGACTTTTTCTTAAATATATGAAGAATAAATGTGTGAAGAATCCAGTCGGAATTAACATGTTTGGTAAAATGCCTGCCGACATTGCAGAGTTCTTGAATCTACCAAATCCTCAACTCTACATCGGACACTGTTTTCGTCGTTCATTGGCGACATTGTTAGCAGATTCTGGTGCAAATCTTACTACCATCAAGAGACATAGAGGATGGAAATCTTCGACGGTAGCTGAAGGCTACATTGAAAATTCACTGGAACAGAAGAAGGAAATTGCATGCCCAATACTTCCTACTGCTGCAACTACTAGCAAAACCACCAGTACTACCAGTAGTATTTCTACAGAAAATAGATGTGTCACACATGTTGACAGTAAAACCAACTTAAGTATGATGACTCCGCAGGGAATTACAATTTCAAATTGTTCTAATTTTGCTATAAATGTTAATAGTAATAACTAGTTAAAATGTTGGTTTGTAATTATTTAAAATAAAAAATTATTCATGTGTTTGTTAAAACATTTTATTAATTTTCAAAACAAAATTTAAATAAACTTTTAACACGCGTGTCAAAAAATGACATTTTTAACATCAAAAATGACAATTAAAAAGCCCACTTTTAACAGTTTTGTAGAAAAAAGTATTTGTTTCTGTGTCTTTCCATACCAGTGGAAAAATGACAGAACATTCTGGCCAGGACATTTAAACTATCCTCAAAGAGAAACTTTAAGATACAATGCGACAAGTATTTTCGAAGACACTTAGCTGCATTTTAAAATTCTCAGAGTTAGGAAACTTTAAAGATACTTTTTAACTCGAAAAACAATAATGTTTAAGAGTAGCACTTTCCATTTGTTGTTTTATTTTTCTATAAAACCTAGACGAATGGTGAAAAGTCTAGTTCTTTTTGCGAGGTTTTTTGTTGCCACTCATCTTACACACAGACACAGGATAAAGCTAGTAATAAACTAATGTATTTCCTCTAGCGCCAGAAGGTCATGTAGAGAGTAGGTAGCAATTGGGTAAAGGTACTTCATAGTGGATGTTGAAGGTAGTAGCAACTTTGTGGTAATTTTGATCCCATGTAAAATGTGGTAATCACTTTTAGATGAAGAAGTAACGTGGCGACAACTGCCACAATGTATAATCTAGTGCTGCGACATTAAAGGTTTGTTAAAAGTCGCCAAAACTATTACAAACACTTTAAAGCTACTGGCACTTCTAAGTAATATGTTAATATGTAAGTGATATCGCTTAGTTGCCGTTACCTTTAATATCTACTTTAAAGCTTGGGCAACTTTAAGCTGCTTCTGCTATTAGATCAATTTTATTTTTATCACAAGATTACATAAGCGGAGTGTGACAACAACATTTCAGTTTTAATAAACAAGTATTAGTTTAAGGATAATAATAACCCTTGTAATATTACTGATATAACGCACTGTAAATTTCCTTCACATGTGAGTACCTCGTCTGAACGACAGATTGTAAACACAAGAAAATTTATCGATCGGTATTAATATATAGCTGGAGACTGGCGAACGGTGGCAAGGGTATAAGATTTATGCAGCAGGCAATAAATGCCGGTATTAGCAATCAAATCTACCCGGCCATCATAAAGTTGAGGGTCCGAGCTCGTAAACATGTGTCCGCTTCGTATATTGACAAATTTCGAACGTCATAAGATACGCGAATGGGTCCCTTGACACAGGGCTGTACTAAAAAATGTTAGAAATGAAACAAGACCCGATCTCAGTGATATAACTGGTATTCCTGTCAAGTAGCCGTTCGCGTGAATGCTGACGATAAAGGGGGCTACATAAAGATTTAATAGCATTGTGAAAAATTCTGGCTTTACTTTTTTGGGCAATGTCTTTTTGCAGACACTTTATTTGGAGACTGTTTACTGTATAACTCAATTTACTTATTCAGTGTAATAAAAAAACCTTCTGATATAAAAAGTGTGCGAATATTTGGATCGGTCAGTGGTCGCGCGGTTTAAGGCGTCAGTACTTGAATCGAGGTGACTAGATCGCTGTGGGTTCGACCCCCGTAGCCGGTAGACCGTATATAAGCTATATTCGTGAATTGGCACCCTCTGTGCGGGTATAGTTGGGTGGAAGAATGTTGACTTGGGTCAGTGTGAGAGATTAATCCGGTTGACGTTTGACTACCCCCCTAATTAATGAGGTTTTCCAGATTTCCCTCTTTCGTGCACTGGTGGTGATTAGGGCTTACCAGCGCAAGTCGTTCCTGGGCGCAAATGCGGCCTGCTTAATAATACTATGCAGTCCCCTCTCCCGCACAAGTCTTCGACTTCTGAGCTAATCCTCGTGGTTAGAATGAGGGGTAGAGATAGAGAGGTGACGATAAAGTAATTATAATTTAATATAGGGTAAATTAAGAAAAATTGGACCATTTGTTAAAAGAACACAATATCACCTGTACTGAAAATTAAAAGTTTGGTCATTTTTGGTAGGATTTGAACTAGTTAGTATCTTAGTTTTGTTTAACTTTGTGGTTCTACAGCTTTAGGTGAAGCTTCTCCTAACTAATTGCTAAATAGGTGAAAAATAAAAAATAGATTGTTATTAGATACAATAATCCATCAACCTCCTCAAATAGAAGGCAGTTAGGTCATTTTTGGTAGGATAGGTTGACTATAAGGAAAAAAGAGGGAGACCGAGGAAGCGATGGAGAGAGGCAGTGGCAATAAATCTAAAGAAGAAAAATGTAATGGATTAGAAAAGAAAAATAAAATTCTGATTCCATTGGAAACTTCTTCATATCGCTACCTCATTCAAAGGAAAGAAGGCAGTAAAATTTAATACATTAGAATAAAATTTCTAAAAACATTTACTACCTTTTTGAATTTGTGAGTCATCATCACAAAGTAGTACACAAAAGCCTGATTTGTCACAAACTAATGAATTTATAATTACTGCCTTCCTTCATAGTTGGGCAGTTTAGGTACATCCTACTCTATCAATACACTCTCCATATAATCATTTGTGTAATACTCTCTGAATCTAGTCATCATCTTCGTTCCCATGAAAAATGAAAACTGTCTACTGAGCGTTACATCCGATCTAATAATCATTTAGTCAAGTATTTTCTTATTTTTCAGTTTCTAATTGGCCGGATTTTCAAATTTTCTTTACTAACTGCAACTTCCATACACTGCAATTTTGTAACTAGTTATGTCTTGTCCCCATATTACTCCAAAACAAGTGAATTAAGACTGTCCATAGCAGTTT
The DNA here is from genome assembly GCA_037114965.1 of Monochamus alternatus. Classification (NCBI taxonomy): domain Eukaryota; kingdom Metazoa; phylum Arthropoda; class Insecta; order Coleoptera; family Cerambycidae; genus Monochamus; species Monochamus alternatus. Next base: position 91,090,181 of record CM073427.1, on the reverse strand, counting down.
AATATTTTTGGTGAATTAGATGCACCATTACTCATGAAAGCTTATGAAGATAGCCAACAGATAAGAAGCATATTGAAGTTAGGTAACAAAGATGAATGGTATTAATATCAGTTAAATTCAAAATAATTAGCAAATGCTGTTGATAGTTTATATCTTCATGGAAAACATGCTGAAAATAAATGTTTAACAAAAACTAAGCATTGAGCAACAAACATACCACTTTATTCAACTTGGAGAGTTGATTTTAATTTGAGTTTTATATAATAATATAATATAGCCCATTTTAAAAATAAAGATCATCATTAGTAACTATTAGATAAGAAATTTTAATATTTTAAAAATATGTACAAATCGTAGTGTAAAAATAGTTCAAATTATTTATATTTGTTATCTACTAAGTAATTTAAAAAACGTACTTGGTACATTCAAATCATTGCTACTTTGTAGAATTTTTCTGACCACAGCTTTATTTATATAGTATATATGTCCTGGATTTACGAAACGTACGTAAAAAAGCAAACATAAGTTATATAGTTATATATAAACTTTCAAATAATCAATATCACTTTGGACAAAGATTGGAATGCATTTAACCACAATAGGAGATTTGACTTATAATCTGCATTTTAAGAAATAAAGACTTAAATCTTAAAGTAGCAGTTTTTATTTAGGTACCATAATTAAATTATTTTGGTAACTAATCAGTAATTAAGTCTTATGGCATCATGATGACTGGTAAATAATTTGACATTCGACAATCGAATTGACAATCGAAAAAACCGAAACTTAAAAAAAATATTCGGCAGTGGTTAGTTGGAAAATCTTAACTGACAAAATTTGAGATTTTGTCCTAAATATACAACATGGACCATTTTGGTGATGCATATATTGGTATATTGGAAACTATAAGAGACAGTAATATAGTTAAATGGGGTAAGTTTTAGACGATTCTGTTGCTAACTTAATGGCGCTAACAGACCAGTCCTAGCTCTTCAGATTGTTTACTACTTTGAATAAAAGTAAATCTAGCATTTTCGAATTCGTTTATAATTTTTTTATTTAGAGGAATTTTTAAAATCTGATACTTTTACAGCTAGTTATTTCGAAGAATTACACTGTATATTTAGATTTTGCATTACGACGTCTCGGTTTTTTTACTTTTTTTACGAGCATCCAGCTCGTAAAAAAAGTTGATGATGGTTTCTCACAACCAAAACATCGCAATGAAAATCTAAATATAAAAAGAAATTCCTTGACAAAACATTTGCTGTAAAAAAACGTTTTCAGATTTTAAAATGAAAACGTTACAGATGATTTTGGAAAACGTCACATTTACCTTTTTTCAAAATAACTCAAAAATCTGAACCACGTTCCTATCTCTTATGGTTTCGAAAATAGTCAATACATGCATCACCAAAATGGTCCACATTGTATTGTACTTGCAGTGTTTTTCTTTCATCGTAAATATGTATGTTTAATTTAGCTTAACTTAGGGATCAAAAAGTAGTAATTCATTAGTAACTCAAAATATCTTCCATAGTCTTTTAACTTTGACACCCTGTATTTTTTTATTATGCGACTTGGGATATAGGTATGTTAGGTTAAATCAATTTATTTTCACCTAATGAATCTGTGGTCTCATTTTTGCTACTTCATTTAAAAACTCCCTGTATAAATCTGTCAGAGCTTCTCACCTTAGCACAGCAGTATTTACAATTATTGGCCAGATAATTATTACAATTAACCTTCATAAACCCGAGCGGGGTACAGCTGTACCCCAGACATGAATTTTTGGGTATATTTTCTTAAATAATTTTTTTTATTGATATACAAAATTTTAAATAAATTGCTTTTTATTGTAATTAATTATATAGAGTTTTGTTGCTTGGGGCAACGTATGTGCAGAACATTCAAAAAATATAACAGTTTGTAACAACTGTGATAATTAAATCATTATTTAAAATGTCACTAAAATGCTTGTTCTTTATTCATAATTATTTTTGTTTTTATTATTTCTAATCATTTCATATTATTTTCTCAAAACGTGTTTACTCATTTATCAATGCTGACAACTTTTTTATGTAAATATATATTTTTTTATAAGCAGAATATGTTTTATTTTTAATATTCCCTAATTATGACATAAAAAAATAATAATAAGCCAAAAAAATGTTATTGTTATTTAATGTAAGTTTTTGACCACGGGTTTATGAAGGTTAAGGAAACAACTACTTATTTTTGCATTACTTCTTACTTCAGTAAAGATTGATCTCATTTTTTTAAAAAACATCTTTGTACCCCTCTGCCTTTAATCAAAATTTATTTGTTGACATAATAAATTTGCATACCCAGAATGCCTTTGTCAAGGGCAATATCGCAGATAAAATATACAGTTTTTATATGAGGGTGATGCTTGTATTGTGTATCGTGGTTATATTTGTCTCCTCTATGCGTCCCTACGAGGCGACCGTATTAAATGAATATTAAGGGTGGGTAACCGGGGGTATTATCGAGTTAATCCGATTGGATTGCTTTGTAATAATTAAAAGTATAAAAGGGCAAGCACGCTCGTAATAGATATTACATGTGCCCAAGAATTACTTAGTCCCTTCCTCATGTTAATATTAATTGCACACAGATGCAGTAGGAAAGTTTTCTGTGTTTGTCTTTCCTTATGCGAGAATATCGATCAAAATAATCACGTTCACTGCTTTAATAAGAGTAATATAGGAACTAGATTTGTGAAAGAGATTTCAGAATTTTATGGATTCTGTCAAAACTAGGGAAAATGTTCTTCATATTTGTATAAAATACAAATTTGATGAGATAAGAAATACTTTTTTTAGGATGATAAAGACAGTTTTACAGAAAGTATTTGCCATTTTGCATACTCTTCAAAGGAAGGAAGGAAGATTGTATCTTTAAAATGAGTTTTCCAATAAAAAAATTTATTGCTATATCTTACAAGACGAAACTGTATAAATTAAATCGAAAACAGTATACTGACAGAAAGGACGAAATAGTGATATGGCGAAGAAACTATTTAAAATAAATATTAAAAAATAAGAAACTGAATCGAAGAATATATTAAATTTTGACGAAACATGGGCGTATGAAGGTCGTACGGAAAGCGGTACGATATGATATAATAAGTGTTAATGTGTGACCGTTATAGTGACAGTGCTAGTAATCAATAGTAAATAGTGTATTCTAAAGCCTTGTCCTTTAGAATGCGGAATTCGTAAATATTTGCACGATTTATTTAATGGTGGAAAAATCTTTATTTGTAACAAACTTTGTCAACTACCTATAACATTTTCTATCATTTTCATCATGAAACTGCCATGGTAGATTATCAGAAGCTCAAAACAAATTTATTAACACCACATAATAATGAAAGGGGCAATAATATCTGTAGTGTTTGAAAGTGTCGCAAGTTGCAATTGTCAAAAGTTGAGATTTTCCCGCCATAAATAATTAAAACTAAAGTAGGAAAATTCGTGTAAAAATCCGTGAATTTCGCGTCCATGAGGACAAGGTTTAAGTGTGATATCCGCGGGGTGCGCATCAGGTAGGTGTAAGTAGGTGGTGGTGGGCAATCGTCATCCAAAAGGACGGCATTCTAATTTGTAGAGAGGATGACACAGGTGCCACATTTAAAGTAAATTGTTAATGTGCTAGGTTCAGCCGACGTCAACTTATTTTTGATAATTTTGTGTGCTTTAACTCTTCTCAAGTGGCACGCTTAGGTAATCATACCACACGTATCTTCAGTACTCATCTCTGTGTTGTGAATTAGTCACTCTCTATTATTTTCGACGTTGGGTAATTGATAATACAAGATAAAAACTTTTGAAATATTCATATTATTTTTATTATCTAACGCCTCGAAATTGGTAAAAACTGTTATATCACTGTTTCTACCCTAAAAATAAGGGATGTTATGTAATGCAATTATTTTTGTCATTTTTGTATATTTTTTATATCATTCAAATTTAGTACGCCTATGAAATGTTGCTCCCCGCTTCGCCCTTCGCGCTTGTCTATAAGCTAGCGATTAAACACTTTCTACAATTTCGGCCGCTGGCTATAATATAAACACTATCGTAAAAACGTTAATACTACATAGTCGCGTCAAATTAGCATGAAAAATGTGAAAATAGACAACTTTTTGCGGAAAAGTCCGATTGAGATGCGGTTTTCTGCAAAATGTTCAGGGAATTTTTTATAACAAAAGGTACATCTAACCTCTGTACGCTCGCAAATTTTTAATTATTTATTTAACAAATTACCCATTTTTGTTGAACATATGGCAAATGTCACACACGATTCAACGAAAATGTCTAAAAAATGTTCTCTCGGGGGTTTTCGAGGTCCCTCTTTATCACTTTGGTGTTAGCTTTATTATTTATTGCTAAATTTTTGTAACTGGGCTAATTAACAAATTAAAAACTCCACCCCCAAAATCACTAGAGAACCGGAATTTTTTTCAGGATTTCTGGCTTATTAAGGCAAACCATCGGCACAAGATTTTTGCAAATATAATTGTTTATTGTTCGATTGTTGCGACCTCGCTAATTAACAAATTAATAACTCTACTCCCGGAATCGTTAGAGAACCAGATTTTTTTGCAATAAGTCTGGAATCATGGGGAGAACCATCGGCACAAGGTTGTTGCACGTCATTGTTTATTTTCCAATTGTTGCAACCTGGCTAATTAACAAATTAATAACTTTACTCCCGGAATCACTAGAGAACCGAATTTTTTCAGGGATTTCTGGCTTTTTAAGGCGAACCATCGGCACAAGAGTTTTGCAAATATAATTGTTCATTGTTCAATTGTTACAACCTGGCTAATTAACAAATGAATAATTCTCGTCTGACGAGCGTAAGAGACTTTGAACTTCTTCCCATCGATTCGTTGTAGACCCAGTCTATACTATCGCTTGTTATTGCAGAATCTGGTTCTCTAACGATTCCGGGAGAAAAGTTATTAATTTGTCAATTGGCGAGGTTGCAACAATCGAACAATAAACAATTATATTTAAAAAACCCGAAATCAAGGAAAAAATCCGGTTCTCTAGTGATTCCGGGAGTAGAGTTAATTAACCAGGTTGCAACAATTGGAAAATAAATAATGACGTGCAACAATCTTGTGCCGATGGTTCTCCTCATGATCCCAGAGTTATTGCAAAAAATCTGGTTCTCTAACGATTCCGGGAGTAGAGTTATTAATTTGTTAATTAGCGAGGTTGCAACAATCGAACAGTAAACAATTATATTTGCAAAAATCTTGTGCCGATGGTTTGCCTTAATAAGCCAGAAATCCTGGAAAAAATTCCGGTTCTCTAGTGATTTCGGTGGTGGAGTTTTTAATTTGTTAATTAGCCCAGTTACAACAATTTAGCAATAAATAATAAAGCTAACACCAAAGTTATAAAGAGGGACCTTGAAAATCCCCGAGAGAACATTTTGCAGACATTTTCGTTGAATCGTGTGTGACATTTGCTAGATGTACAACAAAAATTGGTCATTTGTTAAATAAAAAATTAAACATTTGCGAGCGTACAGAGGTTAGATGTACTTTTTGTTATAAAAAATAGCAATAAAATTTGCTAAAAGTTGACATTTTTCCATTTTAAATAAAAAACGCGTGCATAGTTTTTCGTTATTCTTCATAAAATAACTTAAGGAAATTGTGTTTTGTGTCCCTTTCTAACAGTGTACAATGACATTTAACTTGTGAAATGTGGATTACTGATTAAATAGTTAATTTTTTAACAAACAGGTAAGCTTGTGTGCACGTTTATGTATAATTTTTGAACATTGGACATAGTAATATCACGTAATATCTTCCTAAATATTTTACGGTAGTATTGAACTTGCGGAAATTCATTTTTAATCGTTGAAGTATAGTAAGGTTAGTTCAGATGTTAAAATTTATGTTAATATTGCTGCGTATCATACTACATACCCAATTTTACTGTACTTATGCTTAAAACAAGTATTTTTAAAATAGAACTATTACGTTAAAGGAAACGTAATATTTATATTGGAGGAGATATGGCAACCTCGCAACAAATCATATGTTTCATTACGTTGTTGGATGAAAAATCAGCCAGCGGTCCTCAAAATGTGGGTATTTTTTTAAAAAATTAATATCTCCGTAAATATTAGAAATTTTTAAAAATGGCTTTCACTAGACTGATTTAAATGACGAACTACACCAGCAGTTAAAATATTTGTACTTATTTAAGATTCACCCTGTATATTACGTATATTATTGATTATCGTCCATAACTGGCTTTAAGGTGTTGTGGTAAATTAGAAAAAGTCAGCGGGTATTATGAAGATCTCATTGAAAAAAAAAAACAAAACAAAGATTTGCCGCGAACTCAACTTCAACAAGACCAAATAAATATTCTAGAATTGTTAAAATTATTAATCTATATCTTATTAATGTCAAAGTTAGCCGCATGATTTAGTAGTCGTGTTGCTAAATCGCGTTACTATATCACCAATATGCAAGAAGTGAAATGAATAATATATGAATTGTTAGTTTAATACCCCACAACCATTTTCCAGGTGCGCCGCTACTTTAAAATATATTTATATAATCAAAATATACAACTTTAGTACACAAAATTATCCCAACATAATTAACTCTACATTAAAGTTAATTACACCCGAATTATTACCGAACAAAATTAGTGACTCCTTTTTTTGCAAGGATAATTAGCTTTTAATAATTACCATGCTGACTTTCTACTTGCCGCTGGCAAGTTGCACGCTGTCTGGGGAAATAAGACCAAACACCCAAACACACCTCACCGTAATTACTTGATTGTGATAACAGTTAATTGTTAACATATGTATACATTATAAAATATTAATGTTTCGTGTCGTAGAACGTTGACATTTTTATATGGAACTGCTTGCAAGCCGTCGGTTGCTTGTAAACACAATTTGCATAAATTAAATTATGGTATTAAAGGGCAGATTTCAGATATTCATGACGACATCGTAATATGCTGCAGGCGATCTGTCACAACGTAATAATTTAATAAATAATTATCAATGCAATCTACAAGGTGGTCTATATTCGGACAAAGGCAGAATAAATTCGCACCGTATTCTTGAAATAGTGTTTTCTACAAATACAAATAATTTTAGACATTTAAGAACTGAATAGTATAGAGCTTGGCAAATAACACGAATGACACCTGCGAATATTCAGAGGTATCGAAGTAAAACGAATATACAGGTTGTAACTAAATAAGTGTAAAACACTTAAGGGGGTGATTCCTCATCGAAAAAAAGATAGGATCTTTCATATAACTTCATTGGAGCATCCCTTGTTAAGATACAGCCCCTTAAAAGGGGTACATAAAATTTGTTTAACAATTTTTTTCACAAGCACTAAACAAGTTGCAATATTGAAATTAACCTGACATTTTCTACTACCAAAAAGACACATAGCCAGTAATTTATTTGGTTTACCCCATGGTTGTAAGGGGTGGAAAACGCAACCCCTAAAATTTATTTCCAACGTAACTTTTTGTCTTATTATTTGTTTACCATTTAAAAATTTATTTCCGATAGCTTGTTTCATTCTAAAAAAAATGTTTCTTGATTTTTTTGCCCAAAATAAACTAGTTCGCAGCAAAAAATTATTTTACGAACAACTACAGAGATACATCGTCATAAATGCGAACTGGATTTACTGTTATTTTGTAATTACTACCTGCATTAAATGATTAAAGGGGAATAATCAAAACTAATTTATTAATAACAAAACATACAACATGTAGAAATCATAGGCGATACATTTCAGCATATCTTCTAGAAGCTTCTAAGCCATTCCCCTGCGACAGACCGTAAACGTAATGCATATCAGCCATTTCCTCATTTGTGTATGCCATTTTAATAACAAGTGAATTATTAAAGTAACAAATTAAGAACAGAATAACAATATACAATTAGTATTACTTCAATTTAAAAAATTTACAAACTGACAGCTTGATTCCAATTTAATTGTCAGTATCTCTAATAGCGGCCTACTAGATAAATTAGTTTCGTATTTTTATTTTATGGCGATATGTATCTTGTTCTTAAAATAATTTTTTGCTGCGAACTGGTTTATTTTGGGCAAAAAATTCAAGAGACATTTTTTTTAGAATGAAACAGGCTATCAGAAATAAATTTTTAAATGGTAAACAAATAATAAGACAAAAAGTTACGTTGGAAATACATTTTAGGGGTTGCGTTTTCCACCCCTTACAACCATGGGGTAAACCAAATAAATTACTGGCTAAGTGTCTTTTTGGTAGTAGAAAATGTCAGGTTAATTTCAATATTGTAACTTGTTTAGTGCTTGTGAAAAAAATTGTTAAACAAATTTTATGTACCCCCTTTAAGGGGCTGTATCTTAACAAGGGATGCTCTAATGAAGTTTCTTTATATGAAAGATCCTATCTTTTTTTTGATGAGAAATCACTCCTTAAATGACTTACACTTATTTAGTTACACCCTATATAACGACAGAAAGCGGTCTATCCAATAAATTTTTAGGTACAGAAATCTTTCAAAATACGTATTTTCTACATATTGTTATAACATAAACTTACATAGTTCTGCATATAAAATTGTTAAATTTTGTTAATAAGTATGTGAAAATAATTGTTAAAATATGGGGTTAGAATAGCAAAATAATGTGTCTTTTACAAACGCTTTTTAAAAGTTATCATCTTATTTGAGGAGAATTCAAATAGTAAAAGTGGATGAACAAAACGTCAAGAATTTTATTTTTGGTATTACTTTTATTATGTTTATTTTTTGAGATTTCTGCACCTAAAAACACCAGAAATTTAATCATTTTACGGCAAGAAATACGGCGACCTGATACTAAAATTCACAACTCAATTATTCTTTACAGTGACTTTATAATACTAAGACAAAAGTTTTTAGAAGAAGAAGAGTGAAAAGAATATAATAAAAGACAAAATAATTTTCCTATGGTCATGGATACAAGACGACAAAGAAAAATGTAATGTATTGAAACTTAATGTAGTTTTTGAGAGTGTTTAATTGAAAAATGAACGTTAACAGTGAATACAGGGCATTTAGAAGGCCTAAAGAACCTATTGTTGAAGGGTCTAACCATTGCCATTACCGAGATACAGGGCGTTTTACTGATTTGAGCTATTTCTTTAACTTACTCCAAAAGCCGAATGAATTTGTATAACCAAATGACAATCGACAGGAGTACTCTTAATAAAGCGCAACGGAAATGCAGGTTTATTTCCGTATATTAAGACAGGTATTTGAGTAGAGCAGAAATAGTATAGTTTATCGTGAATTTACTGTAGTTACACATTTAAGTGTTTGTTCGATCAATTATCTGTCTGTGATTTTTTCCAGTAAAAACTAGTAAATCAACTTTTATGATCAAATTTACAATTACTTCTTATTTTATACACAAAACTATCTTCCTATTTGGGGAAAAAATTTTGACCGGCAATTTTCCGAACATATGCATAGGTCGGGGTGGGTCTGTTCAGTATATTAAGGATTTTTAAGGTTAAAGTAACTAAAATATGTATTGTTTGGCACAATTTACCATCCAGCAAAGTAAAGGCATTCATATTCCGGACACACCATACAGGGTGAGTTAGAAAGGATGGGTCAACACTAAGCTGGAGATACTAGACACCAGAATATTATGTTTGAGCTTATCATGCCTGATATGAGTGTTGCTGGTTTGAGAAATACAGGGTATTCAAAGTTTTAATTTTATTCAGAAATTACTCAATAATTAAGAACATTTGTAAGTTAGTGGCAGCGGCTATGATACGTTCGTGTAAATCATCAATAGTGTCCACTTCGGTCCAATATAGGTAGGGGAACATGGGGCAAAACCGCACAGCGTGGCAAAATCGTATAGTGCATTTAAAATTTTTTAAAGTGCGCCAGTCGAAACTATATAATACGCATGCTCTAGTTTGACTCTGAAGATATGAGATATCAAACGATAGTCGTGTTTAGTATTTCCTTTTCTTATTGTTTGGGCAGGTTATGATATTTCGCAGCTTTTCATCTAATATTGCTTCAATTTTATTGATTCTACAAACAGGTATGTACAAATTTTATGTTGTTTCTAATTAACTAGCTTTGTTACTGAATTCAGTCTCTATCAATCTGTATATAGTTTTAATTATTTCCCATTACCAATGTGAAGTAATTACTCATTAAAATAATAAAACATGTGCCCTGAGGCAAAACCGTAAGAGGTAAAACCGTACACTATACGGTTGTGCCCCATTTATGAGCATACGGTTTAATTCACTTAATTATTACATAATACTTAATTTACAGGTTGCGCACATACGTTAGGACAGCCAGTCGTGGAGTGCAGTTGATATGGAGAAAGCTCTCGAAGCTGTGTCTAGTGGCCAGATGGGATATTTAAAAGCTTCTCTCAAGCTGTCTTTCAATGTACCCAAATCTACGCTTCAAGCCAGAATGAAAATAATGAAGCAAAGTACTGCAATACCTACTCAATGCTACAGTTATAGGACGGGGTAAATTCAATACAGTTTTCTCTGAAAATTTTGAAGATACTTTACAATTACTCCACAACCAGGAACATCTACTCAAACCACAAATCATTTAGAGCAGATAAGTCCAGTACTGAGACCAATTACGCCACAACAAATTCTTTCTCAGCCACTTGAAACACAAAAACCAAACTCATGTCAACTAAAATTTGCACATGATTAAAATAATATATTTACCGTAACACCTCAATCAATATTACCCATTCTACACGCAATTAGGGCAACTTCTACCAGAAGACGTGGGAAAACGGCGGTTATTATGGAGTCGCCATATAAAAACGAGCTGGTAGAACAACAAAATAAAAAGATCCAGAAATCAACATTCGAGCGGTGAAGAGGAAAACCGATAAAAAAATTAAGACACAGCAGGAAGCAAAATAAAGATTCAAGTTCCGAAGAAGATGATATATTGGGTCAGGAGATCATGGCGGCCATGGTGCCGGTTCTTCTCGTCCAATTCCTTGGTATTAATGCTTGGACAGGCTGTACATGGTACGGCTGTACTTTTTCACTACACGTGCACTCCCTGCACACCGTTGTAAAAGTAGCTGCATTTGGCACATGTTTATCGAGAAATTGTTCTGCCAAAATATTTTCACTTCATCATAAATTAAAATGATATCCATCAACTGCGAGTTGCTATAGTCGTAAGCCATTTTTGATATTTGAAAAACTAATGTAAATACTTGCATCACAAAAAAGTTAATACGATAAGTAATCGGATATTTGAAATCGCCTGGCTAAAGCCTACAGTAGCCCAGCGATATAAAGGTGGAAACTACTAGAACTTCAATAATTTTTTTCTCTGAAAAAAATGTTTACGATATCGACGCCATTTTTCATGACGCACCTATTCCCAAATTCTTTTAGTTAAGTTCTGAAACACCCTGTATAATTGGCAATTGTTAAAAAAGGCCCAGCCAAACCCATGCTTCCTATCTCTGACTAACGTGACTAATTTGGTTGATAAGTGAGGCTGAGTGCACCCCGTGTGGTTTTTCAGTCAGTCAGCAGAAGACGTAAAAATGTTTATTTACTTTACTATGATGCCATGGCGTGAATTTAGATACAAGGTCATTGTACCGTCGTCATAATAATGCTTTCCTTCCACAGGAGTATGCATGTATCTACTGGTTTGGTTTAAGAACAATATGCAGAAGATAACATACAAATACTGGAAATGTTTATTGTTGCTCCATTTCTAAATATTTATATTATTTTTTTAATTGCATGTTTTGTTAGTTAAAGTTAACATATAAATTCAATATTACTATTATTATTACTTCTTATGATGAAATTGAAGGGTATATAGAAAACTATTGAAACAAATAAAACAAAGGCTTCAAAAAATTATGAATGTCATAAAAGTAGAAAGTTTAGAAATAGAAGTTGCAAAAACTAATTAGACAGAAAGGATTGAAATTTAGTAAAATATTTTTGTTTGCTAGTTAATCAAATATTTGGAAATAATTTTACAATTATAATTTGCATTTTTATACTGTAACCAGCAAGAATATTGTATAATATTAATACACTAAAACCATTCTAGAAAGAAGTCTTTCTAAATCTATCTAATGTTGAATGATATACTGGGCGTAGAACTCTTCTAGTCTAATGGGCAATGGAGGCGGTTTCTCTCCGTTGAAACGACACGGTATTTTCAGTATTACAAAAAATAAACTGCATTGAAAATTGTGAATGTCAATAATGATGAATACCAAAAAAAAAATTAATTGAGAGTTCAGCGCCAGTAATTGAGACAAACGCCAGAGATAACCAATCAAAACCATAAAAAAATATGGTTGATGGAGATTATAATCTTTTTGAAGGCGCTTGAGAAAGAAATAGTATATTTCTAGGAGTAGTCCATTTTGTGATTAGTCAATTTTAGCTTTGTTACGACCGAAAATTCTCGACTCAGCGTCTTTTCCTACTCTACTACTACTGTAATATACCGTTACACAAGCCACATGTAAATAAAAATTGTTTATGATGTGACCACTAGATGTGACTTACTGATGAAACTGCTCTTAACTTTTTTATGTGTGGTACACACACCATAGCTGTATTACCACCATACAAATAGAGTATGAAGGTTTCTAGACAGACAGAATACAAATGATTTCTTTTAAAAAAACTCAATCAAGCAACTATAACTTTCAACCCGAATAGCTTGTAGTATAAAGTAGTCGGTGCTAAAGAGTTGGTTGTAAATGAAAGAAAACATTACAATTTATAGACTCCATATAGTTATTGTATTCTTGAAGCAGAGAAACAACTGGTATGTTGCGAAAAAACTAATTTATTAACTAACAAGTTGAAACTTTTCTTATGAAAGTTCCTGACAAACAGTACTTACCGTTACTACAATTTTTGGAAACTTCGGTACTTGTCAGAAAGATGAGTTTATGTTTTTTATCGCAAATGATGTGGATGTTGACAAATATCAACAACTAGAAGGTTTACAGTAACAGATGGTGGATGCAGTGTCCAACCTTGTGGAAAATATATAGCTCATCGCCCGTTTCATATTGAAAGTTTCAATTTATTTTTTGAACATAATAATATTACAAATGCATCTAACTCAACGCTTATCATTCTTTCGTCTATCTAAAGCAACAGTAATTATTGCAAATCAGTGACTATTATCATTTTGAGGAAGACTAATGATTCTCACAATTAAGTTTGAATTAATCTATCTCATAGATTAGATTGATTGTTGATTTCTTGTTGTATAGTAGTTTTCCGGGTTGTTATGCCGTGACATCGGTAACTATTCACTGTCAGTTACAAAAAGTGTACATCTCTAACTTTAGCTGAGATTATTTAACCTGCCCTTGCTGTTCCCGGGTAAGGCTTTAAGGGGGCAGACTCGGTATCGGGCTTCAACTTCCTAGAGACTTGCCCTGTTGAGGCGAAGCTTTTGCGGATTCGCCACTGAAGATGCCGACAGTGGAGAGCGGCGAAACGTTTGGCAATATGGGATGCGATCAGTTACAGAGGTGGAAACTGGACATCTCAGAGGACCACCATTATCCGAGGAACGATTCCGATCGTAGCAGTCGTGATGCTAGTAACAGAAGCTTAAGGCTTATATATGAACGGGCCTAGAGTCTTTCCTCCACAGAGCCTAGTCCGAGAACAACAAGGGCAGGTCAAAGATTCCCAGCTAAAACTAGGGATGTGCACATTATTTCTGTTACTGACAGCGACCAGTTACCGAGGTCACAGCATAACAACTTTGGAAATCACTATATATCAAATAATAGCACCGGCCCTAAAAGCCCAAAAACCACTGTTGATTTCTTGACTTAGTTAATGTATAACAACTTTAGTCATAGCAGATGTAAGAGAATTATTTTATTTTTACTAAAACTTACCCCACTGAGTTATTTTTGCTCCAATATTTGTTGAAGAAGGAAATTTGGTACCTATCTTTTAAGACAACTTTTTATTGAGAATCAATTTTACACCTTTAGTTATTGTCATTTTGTGAGCATATTCCTTGGCAATAATATAATATTAATGTTCAGTAGCCTGTAAAACAATTCTCACAAAGTTAGCGACAGTCACTGCGGCTGCAGCCTTACCAGCACTTAGTCCATGCAAATGCGACCACACCTGAGTAAATTAATATATCTTTCACATGGATATGTTGATAGAATATATTCCTTCACCAAAGACGTGTAATTGAAATGCTTATCTCCGGAAAACAGTGGTTCACATAAATTTCAAACTCTACAGTTAATTCTAGGTAACGACATTTTGAAATTTGATTAGTGACCGAAGGTTCAGCCCGCAGACGTTGATAAAGGATCTTTAACTGTAATTTGATTGCTCTCTACAACTTATTTATGGGAATTTTATTGTCCCCTTACAAATTCACTTTGGCCTTGCGATAAGAAAATCTGGCTAGCGGTAATAAATTTTCTTGTCGGTAGGTTGTGTGAAAGCTTGTTGTGTTTTGAGCTTTCACATTCATCATTTCAGCTGCATAATATAAGTTATTGAAAGAAAACTGTAAAATAGTAATGGTATAATCATGCATCCTGCTTAGAAGATAAGTTCTCATACATGATCAGATGGTTGTTACATGCTGTAATAAAGAAAACGTTTCTAAAGTTCTAAACAATTTTTACTTAACTATATTAAATAACATTAATGTTAATTAAATTTGAATTTAATTTTGATTCGTCATGTTTTATTAAAAAGTAACAAGCAATAACATAACATGCCTTGAAGTAGGAAGTTGATATAGGTATATTTATTTAATACACATTTTGGTATAACCTAGAAGTTGATGAATATAACATGAGCTAATAAAAATATTAACGTATTTATATATCGTCTAGAAAAACCCAGTACGTGGTTCTTTTTAAAATCTGCCTGAAATGTCATCAATATAATTATATGTAGTGTTCAGCAAATATGTTATGAAACTCAGCGTATTAATTCATTGTCTTTTTTAAGATTATTCCTTTTTCAAAGAGGGATTTTAGTACATAGGTACAACAAAAAAATTGTATGGGGACCCTAAATATAATGAAGATAAAAGTATTGTTTAAAGAAAAATTAAATATAGATGCAAATGCTTAAGATCAAATAATTATTGTTTTTGAAAAGTTTGGAAGTGTTTTGGAAGGTCCCGTATTTGTAAAATAGTGTTTTATACAGACAAATGATTTTAAATATTTAATAACTATTGATCCGGAAAATTTGGCAACATGGCAAAGTCCCTGGGACACATAAGTTAATATATCCAGCACTTCCGGTTATACCCGAAGTATACATTACCTTTGTTATTTTAGATAGAAAACCCTGTTATTGCTTTGTATAACATTTCCTATAGTTGAAAGTTATTTATTAAGAAAAAAAAGTTTTTTCTGGTAAGACATATCAAGTTGATTTTGAACCTTTTGCAGATAAAATGGATGAAGAAGAGGCTCGTGGATAACTTTCCAAACTAAAGCATAAACACCCTCCTGAGCAGAAATTCTTCTTGTATTTATAGCCGAATTTATTTCTACTTCATCTAGTGCTCTAGTATTCTCTGTGTAGCTCTCGTGGTTCTTAGTCTTTACGTGCCATAATTATAATTTTTAAAAGAACCTTGCTGTCCCAGACTTCTATGAATGTTAACGAATGTTTGTGCATGTGGTATTCTTCTTTTAGGAAATGTGTCTATGTAATTTGTGAACTTGTCCTGCATTACCATTTGCTAGTTCATAACAAAAATGCATGTCACGGTATTCAATACCTACTTGAGTATTGCTGAGCCATTTCTCAAATTATCATGGTGAAAAATCAAACTTATACATCCTTTAAAACATTTTCGTTGTAATTTGTAACTCCGAAATTACTAACTATATTTACTTGACACATGGCAACTTGATTAATTACAGAAAGAATTATTAAAATTTTATGTCTAATAAAACTTTAATATCGATTTCTTACAAAACGGTTACATAATAATGTTTAAATTTCTATGATGTCTAGTAAGAAAAGACAGTTATGTATAAATCTAATTCTGTGTTTTAGGTAAAGTGCTCTCTAGCGGCGCATAATAAAACTTTTCTTTTACTAGTTCAATAGAGCTTCATCTACTTAGTGCAAGCTATAACTTGCAATCAATTGACAATTCGAAAAAAATTTTCATGACATACTGCTATTAATTTAATCCGTAGAATCATGGACTTCTAGAACTCCCTGTATTTTTTGGTGAATGAAATTGTTCTTTGAAATTAGTCATCAAGTTGTTTGCTAAAATAAAACTAAGATGATAAGATAAATAAGTCTATTTTATGTTACAGATACTTCCGATACCACTGTCAAAATTAATTGTTAAATTTATGTACATAAGTAATATTTATTATTGCATTCATTTGTAATGGCCTCGTATTTAACTTTATACTACTTGGGCAATTCGTGTAGTTGCTGGAGATCCGTTAATTAAAACAAATTATAGAGCTTAAGGCGGAGGAATGTAGGATGGAATCGGATATAAAACCAGTGTTCCTTATATCCCTCCTTATTACTTTCTTTTACAATGTCGAAGTAATGGCCGTAATACCGCATTTTAGAGCCGATGATGGCAAATTTACGGCACTCTTCACTCCAATACATAAAAAATATAGCTCGACGCGGTTAAAGTTTTATATAAAAGTTTTATTCTTTTCCGGTATGGAATTAATGGCGAACGA
Source organism: Monochamus alternatus (assembly GCA_037114965.1). NCBI lineage: Eukaryota > Metazoa > Arthropoda > Insecta > Coleoptera > Cerambycidae > Monochamus > Monochamus alternatus. The sequence continues at coordinate 91,073,365 of CM073427.1, read as the reverse complement.
AATGAGGAAATTAGAAGTTTAACATCCAGTACGAAATTGCCTATAAAATTGTTCTAAATTTAAGTGAAATAGATTAGATTTGAAGAGGCAAAATATTTACTACAGTTTCGTATTTCGTAATTTTTTTTTCTTTGATCAACGGTAACAGAAATATAACAAGCAACCGGATCTTGAATATGTGACATCGCGACAATGTTTATATATAATAGTGACAAAAACACCTACATACTTATTTTGTATGATTTTATTAAAGTTTTTTTCACAACGCAATAAACTGTGAAATAGTTACAAGTGTGCAAAATGACTTAATGTTGCTTGCGAATAGCTTTTATCGTACAAGTATCTTGTAGCCAGAGTTTTGACAAGATTCGCCATAAATTAACATATAAAGTAACTGGTTATGGTTACTATAAATAATAACTTTCATAGATCTACAGAATATATAGCTAAAAAAAGTAGTTTTAATAGATTCTTTGTATCTCAGAGAATAGCTGAAATACTGGAAGTGTGAATTATATAAAAATGTATGGTCAACTGTGCAGCACTCTACATCAGTTTTTTTAATTTAACGTTTTTTGACAATTTCCAAAATAAAAATTGGCAATTATTATTAGCATTAACATCATAAAGAAAAACGATAATGCAATTGAATGGCATAAAAATATATATTGTGTGGATCATATTTTAAAAGAGACATCATGTAGAGGAATTAGTCAAGACGAATTGAGAATCGCAATGAAAACCAGCTTACAAGAAACAATAAGAAGTTTGAAGAGACAATTAAGGTTAAACTTAATGAATTTAAGGAAACTGTTGAAGACGGAATCAATCAATTAAGAAGTGAGGTGCAAGATAAAGTTCAAGTCGTAGAAGAAAGTGTTAGTAAGTTACAGAATGAAGTCACCAAAGTCGTAGAAGAAAATACAGTAAAATTAGAACACCAGGTTACAAATCAAAAATCCCAGTTGTTCGCGAGGGAACTCATTAAGACTGAAGGCAGCTTTCTTCCATCGTCAAGGGAGAAGCCACCAACATTTGATGGAAAGGTGTCATGGAGTACTTACCTTAAACAGTTTGAAGCAGCTGCCTTGGCAAACAACTGGTCAGAAGGAGAAAAGGCCACCTCACTAATAGTGGCTCTACGAGGTGAAGCTATGGAGATTTTAAGAACGCTAGCTGAGTATAAACAAAAGGACTATCAAACATTGAAGAATGCCTTAGAAATGAGGTATGGTGAAGCCCATCTGTAACACGTTTACCAAGCACAACTAAAAAGGTAGGTGAGCGCTCGTAACAATATATTACAATGTTGTCGTACGTTACAGTTTTAAGGGTTTTTTGAAAAACTTGAATTGTTTGCTTCATTAATACTGACACAAAAAAAAACAAATTACAAGCAAATTATGTTACAGGCTATATTAGAACTTTTACTTAACCTTAGTTATACCTTAGTTTGTAATTTTTCGTTTTAGAAATTTTTTTTATAAGAAGTAAGCTCGTTTCTTCTCTGCTTCTTTTTGGGTATTCCAATCTCTTTACTTCGATAATTTTGTTACAATTTTGTTTTTCCAATCAGTAAGTATATATTTTTTCTTTAGGTTTATTTATTATCATAGCACAATTTTTGGATAAATTGTTTCAATAATATAATGTACTTCATTACATTGTTATGAACTATATGTTATGAATTATATTTATTAACAGCTTTTAAAAAATAATAGTGTACCAATTCAGTTAAGAAACATCTTTCCTGGAAAACTTGTCCAGATGTGTTTTACGAAATATAGTACTGAGTGCACAAAACGTCGTTCCCATTTCATATTAATGTATTTAATTTCAGAAAGCATCATTTGTATTATTTAACGAAAAATTTACGTTTTTGCAAAAAGGTATTGTTATTATAATATATAACGTAAAAATTTAAGTAATGGATCCTTGACAGTATTTTTTATATCAATTTTATTCCGGTAATAGACAAAACCCAGCAGTCATTGCTGAAACGCCCGCATCAGATATATTAGAACATAAAGTATATGGTGCATCTTGATAATGAGGTATCTAATAGCCTCCAAGATGAGCTATTAACTTTGAATCTTCTCTTTTCCAGCAATATGGTGTAATAAAAGTGTTTGCTTTAGAGAGGTTGATTTCATTGGGCCGTAAATGCGCTTGCTTTTTATATTGCAATAAAGTAGAAGCAAATCACATTCTATAAGTAGCAATTAGGGATTTTAATTAAAAGTTCATTTAAAATTAAATTTAAGATGTGTAGGTAGAATGTATAAATATGTATTTTTTGTGGATGATGGGGTATATTTGTTTATAAAATAATTATTTTATAATGTTTTGTAAGCCCACTATTATTTTTAATATTGTAATAGTTGCTAAGATATGTTATTGATAGTCATAATTATTATTAATAAAATTTATAAATTAATAAAAGCTTTTGAAATATAAATACAATTATTAAATATATATTTATAACTAAACATGGCGCAGTCGTACTAAAGACGAAAAGTACCTATATTACAATTGAAAGAAAGAAAAATGGAATTTAATAAACCACGACAACTACAATTAAATGGAAATGTAGCAGAAAACTTTAGACCTGAATGGTGATTAGAGCCTACCAGCGTAAGTCGTTCCTGGATGTAAATGAGGTCTTTGGAATAATTATATGCCGTCCCCTCTCACGCACAAGTCTCCTGACTTCTAGACTAATCCTCGCGATTAAAATGCAGAGTAAAGATGTTATTGTTACTATTACTGGCGTCAACCTGCAAACCAAGCTAATAATACTATTGTATGCACAATTAAAAAGATATATAGAATTATTGTTTGATAAATTGAACAGATATTTGTTTAATATGTGTACCTTTGCAAATCTTCATCCAATTAAACATTTTTGTAATATATTTGTTTTTATTCTTTAATATCAGCAAAACTGACTTGTTATTTGAGTATGTCATTGAATTTGCAAAAAAGATATGGTAAATTTGCTCTTGGACGATCAGGAAAAATTTTTCGTAAACCCATGGAGTTTATACTTGTTCATACAGTAAACGTAACTCCATTATACTATACAGAGTGTCCGTAAAGTGCCGACACTAAAGGGACTTGAATTTCTAACCAACTGCAATAAAACGCAAAATAGTGTTACAGAATTATAAACTTAGATACAACTAACGCTAAGTAAAAGTTCGTGTAACGTAATTTGTTTTTTGTATCACTATTAATGGAGTAAACAGTTGAAGTTTACCAGAACATTCTTAAAACTGTAACGTACTGTAACAACGTGTCCGACAACATTGCAATATGTCAGCTGCTGCAGCTCTTAACCTAAAAGTATTTATTAGTCATAGTAGTATTGTAGCTAGTGCGTTTAGTTTTTCTGTTCTTAATACTTGGTTGATATTTGTAAATGTACATAAATAAAAATGAGGCAATTTGTAGTATCCATGACCAGCTGCATGCTTTATGACATGTTAATTTATGACGAATCTGGGCAAAACTTTCTGGCTACGAGACGTTTATTTAGCAAATGCTTTGCGCAAGCAACAAGTTATTTTGAACAGTTGTAACCATACATATCACATTTTATTCTATGCTGTTAAAAGAGCTATAAGAAAACCATTCACAATAAGTACTAATGTATTTATAATTATTATTATCCTTATTATATACAAACACCTGGCATAATATGTGAACGATGTCACATATTCAAGACCTGTTTACTGTGTCATAATACTGTTACCGTTGGTCAGAGAATAATAATGAAATATATTTTGTTTGGTACTCATATTCCTGCTGCCCGGCATACAATCTCCATCGAGAGAGATAATCCAGAATTAAATATTGTCAGTTAACTATATATAATTTTATTAATACTGTCTGTAGACTTCTTCATTAAGGGACAAATTGTATCTATATTTTAATCATAATTTCTATCAATTTAATCAAAGTTGTACTTGAATTCAATTTAAACGTGAAACTACTTACAGTTCTTAACAAAATATTTTTTATGAAAGTAGTAACCGATATTCGACCACATCCTCCCGCACAGAAACCACAATGAACCGAGATGAATACCTTTCATTTCCTAGTTTATTATGATTATTATTGTTTGACTGACGGTGCCAGAGTTCTTATAAAATTACACACAAAAGCCTATTACAATGCCCTGCGCTCAAATCATATTTATAATTAGAGAATATTATATTATGCCCAAGATCGGCGGGCTGTTCTCCTTTTGTGCCTCTGGCCAATCTCCAATTAAAAAGCGAAACCTCAACGAGGAGCAGATATGTTTGAAATATGTTATAGGCCCAAAGGAGCAGCTGCTCGGCCTCCGACAGTATTCTTGTTAATGGTCGAGCGGAATAATTAAATTACTTTAATGGGGGGAATTTCTTCGATTTTTTCTATGCATTGCAATAGGACACAGTTCCAATTTTTAAAATAATTTCACATAAAAATTTTAATTTCATTTTTTCACATATTTTTGTGAAAAAATTCAAGGTGTCACAAGTCTTCAGTTTTAGGGGAAGAGTTTATTATTATTAAACCAGGAGAATCAAAATGTTTTTTTTAGTCTCTGTTTGAAAGACTCTATGGAGTAATTAGAAAATTTGGTCAAGTTCTTTAATACTCTAACGCACTATACAGGGTGTTACAGAATGATGAAATCAGGGACAGGTTTTATGTTTAAAAATAAGAAAAAAAGTTTGGGTCCGCAAATGTTTCGTATTCGAGACATAGGTTGTTTAAAATTTTCTGTCTTAAATACTATAGTCTTTCTCGAAAACTGATCGAGATATTGAGATGATGATTTGTCTTGTAATATACAGTGCTTTCGAAAAGTAACTAATAAATGCATTATTTTTGAAATTGAGAAGTTTTCGAAAAAATCCCTTGGCACGTCGATTTTGTTTTTAAAAAAGGCACTTTTTGACATACGATCCATATTTGTGACGTCATCGTTGTTCGAGATATGACGTCATCGACAATTTTTTTAAATAGCAACCCCCAATTTTGATCATGTTATTTGAAAAAGCGTATCATTCTACATACATACATCATGAAAAGTTATGGTGTTACATAACAAAAATGTCAAGAAAATAATGTTTGAAGATTTTAAAATTTAATTTTCACAATACTGAAAATGAGAATGGTTATGAAAAAAATCAACTAAACTAAATGAATTTTATCTCGAAAACTGTGTATCAGGGGGAAAAAGTCCAAGAGACACGTTTTAAGCAAAATTAACTTCGCTTTAAGAGAGCGAGTGGCCTACAATTTTTTTTGCTAAAAATGGGTACTTAACGGCATGAACGACACTGATGCTAGTATATTGAAGAACAAATTATACCTACACGAAAAAGTAGCCCTTCACTATACACTGTTGTGTACCAAATCTCATCTCAATATTGGTTTCCAAGAAATCAAGATTAGTCTTCATTTATTTCAGACAGAAAATTTTAAACAATGTGTTTTTGGAAAACAAGTCAGTCCGAGAACAACAAGGACAGGTCAAAGAATATCAGCTATAGCTGGGAATGTGCACTTTAATTCTGTTACTGGCAGTGACCAGTTACCGAGGTCACGGCATAACACAACCCGGTAAATCACTATAAGTATATCAAATAATAGTACCGGCCGTGAAATCCTAAAAAAACACTATAATGCACTATATCTCAGTATTTACTTTTTTTGTATTCATACCAATATCAGAATTTTTGTAAAATACACAGTTTAACGGTACCTAAACTTTGCACAGCTATTGAAGGGATAACGACAACTGATAAAACAACAGATATTAAATTTAATTTAAGTGATACTTTAAATATAACAAAAACGCAATATGTCAACCATCAGTAACGTGTGTCCATTTCCTGCTATAGCAAAAATTTACAAAATTCGAAATTTTACTGCTTGCAATGTAAAATTTTACTCTATAAGAATTTCATATAATTCATGACTACGACAAATACTTATTGTACGTTGATCTCGAAGATGTCCGATGGGGTTAAGATCAGAGCTATATGCAGGTCACTCTAATGGTTGAATCAGTATATATTCTGTATTTAGAATAATACTGTGCATAGAGGATATGTAGTTCTACAGAAATTCAGATATTAAAATGAATCAAAAAGCAAAACAGTGAACATATTTCTGAGAGTTTGCTTGAATATTTCTAGCAACTGTAAAGCAATTAAATAGATTTAAAAATTTGAATATAAAGCTGTTGTATCGAATATATTTTTGCGTACTCATGTTCCCTTCTGTCTGGTATGACAGACACGAGCAGCCAGGGTTAGTGGTCGGTTGCCTAATCTATGGCATACTAATGAGCGCTAACAAGCCTGGAATCGGTATAAGTCTGGTGGTCCTTCTGACGAACGACGTTGGCTATTTGTTATAGATTTTTCAGGTGTAATACAATGCTGATAAGGACTAAAGTAGTCAGTAGTCAGCAGTGCATCTCTATTTCTATTCAAGTTTAAATTTATAATCGCAATTAGATGTCAAAAGAAAAAGAATACAAATCATTTCATTTAAATGTAAGAAACAAGATTTTTTTTATCTGAAAGTTGTTTACCACTTTTTCCGTATCCGTAATTACTGTATTTAAATCTCCAAGTTACCAATTTCCTTATTGTTATACTATTCTCTTTTTTTTCAAATTTAAATAATTTATTTTGATACAGAATTTTTCTGATCTTCTTATCAACTGTATTTAATTTATAATGCAGCATTTGGAACTAATGATATTTTCTTCACCTTTTACCGGTAAACTTCATGTGAATATATTTATCTTTCATTGCATTTGCGAATAAAACATTTAAAAACGCCCTCTCCAGTCTCTTTATTGAATCATACGTAAGTTACACATATCAAATTAAGTGAGACTTATGTAAATTGCATCAATCATCAGTTATTTTAAATACTGAAAAATCCTAGAAGCCGAAATAAATTTTTTCTCCATAAATTATCAAAATGCTGCATACTAAAACCCTTTTGTTTGATAATAAATAGCTGTGTACATTGGGCTTTATAACACCAACATGTCACACATTCTGTTGTAACTCTTATAAATCTCTTGGTTCTTTATCTCAGGCATTTTATGTATGTTGACACTTGTAGCTGTTATTTTAACGATAATACTTGTTTAACTTATTGCACATTGGGCCAATAACTAATGAAATATATTGTGAGTTTATAGCTAATGCAATACTATTTGTTTCTGTAATACAACAGGTAATAATGTAATAATTGCCAAGCGAGGTAGGTTTCTCGAAATTCTAGAAAAATTACGTTTTTGCCCTATTCTTTGTTCACATATGATAACTAATGACTATTAAATGATAACTTAGGATCTAATATAACTTTAATTTGGCCTACTGTGTCTATCTAAATATTATTAACAATAATATAAAAAATTGCGTTATAAACTCTACAATGACGCTTTGAGCTAAAGACCAGCATTCTGGTTTAGTTGTGTTCAAGTTTAGCCTACATAACAAGTTATATAAATATCCAGATCCGAATTTCTCATATCTTTAAACTTTTAGCCATAAATATTAATAAGTGTATCATTTACGAAAAGAATGACAACTGAATATTTTAAGTACTGATACATCGTTTACATAAACTAAGAATAACAACAGTCTCAATATACTACCTTGAGATACTCCATTCACACTGTTTGTTTGAGAGGTTTCATCCTTAATTATTAATTCTGTCTGCGACTACTAAGAAAATCAATGCACCTTCTACACCATATCTACATATCTTTTGAATAAGCATTGTTCTGTTTATAATTTCAATAACTCTATAGCCAGGGTCCAAAATATAGAGAGTGAAGGTCAGGGTTTTAAGGAGAATGAATCTATAGGCGTGCCACTTGAGAAAGAATTAAAGACCACAAAATTATCAAAAATAAGTTGACGTTGAGTGAATCTAGTATGTTAACTGTATACATTAAAAAGTTTATACATCCCGTAGAATGATGTCCTCTTAGACGGTGATGGCCTATCACCACTAATTTACATCTACCTGATGCGCCCTCCGCGGATATCATACCTTGAACACACAATACACTGCACTATTTACATACACACTGTACACTACTGATTATTACGCATGCACGCGCAATGTATTTATAATGAACACATAAGGTTGAAAATGCTTTGTTGTAGATGTAGTGCGCATGACGGTTGAAAACTGATTCTGGTGTACTAGGAACGAAACTATTTGGGATGCATAATCCATATGACCTTCATTTATCCATACTTCATCAGTATTTCTATAATATATTAGTATATAAAATATATTCTTGGATTCATACTTCAACATTCTAATATTTGTCTTAAATAGTTTCTTCGTGATATTACTATTTCGTCTTTTTCTATCATCATACTCTTTCTATTTGCTTTTATACAACGGAAATTTCTGTCATGCATAATTCTCAAAAGCATTCTTCTACATATTTTATGCAGTTTCACTCTGTGAGATGGCAACTTAAACATTTTTATTGTGAGAAGTTCATTTTTAAAATTTTATATATGAGTTGTTCGCGTATTTTGTATCATGAACCCCTATCTCTTCCTTCCGCGAGTTTGCACTATTTTCCGTTTCCCAGTTATATGTTCTTCTTTGCCACTCTTTATTGTACTATATACTTTACTCACAGAACTACATATTTCAACCTTATCATTCACACTCATAATATTTTGGTCTCGCGTCATAATCCCTTTATATACGTCGTACGTTTACGATTTTGAGAATATGCTGTAGAACTTGAATTATTCTCCATTCTTAAGAATACAAATACAAAATCACTAATAAAATAATTACTTTTACAATTAAATTAGCGGATAGATATACCGAAAATTTTCTCACGCACATGCCCATGATAGTTGGCGTGTGCGCTTGGTGGGGTCTGTCAGGTCTATCATTACCAATAGAAATCGTACATTCTAATTTGGTGCATTTGGCTGCAGCAGAAGCTGTGTAATCCCGTATGCTTTCAGAGGTATGCGGCACTAAAATTTATACGATAAATATGGGAACTGCGTGCATTTATCTTTCTGTTGACTGTTTTAAATCGTGAGTGGGTTTATAAGATGAATCACTCTCTATTATTTTAGACCTCGACTATAGGAAGATCATCAAGCATACTTATAGTGACACGTAGGTATATACTATTCTTCATTTAACACATACAAGTCAATATTTCTTAATATAGTCTGTTTGGAAATGAAAGGGAGTAATAAGACCCCGAGATAAGAACCCGCCACGGGCGTGATAATATTTCGTTTCAGGTAATTATCGGGTAACACTAATGCTAACAGGTAATGGGTGTACATTAATATATTTTACTGGATACATCATAGGGAAGGAGCCAGTGTATTGTGACAGATCAATCCAGTCTTAGAGCTGAATATACGAAGACGTGCTAGTGCAGTAGAGTAAAATTCGACTTGTGTTTAGTGACTATGGTGCCAGTAGATATAATACTGTTTGGGTAAAATGTCGAGCTTATCAGATTACGTACCTGCAAAACGCGTGAAAAGATGTGTGCTGTCTCAGAATGAGAAGATTATTATATTAAATGCATTGAAATAACAAAATGCTACCAACAGTGTTGACGACATCGTGGAAAAGTGTTCCAAAATGACAGGGATTGGAAAATTGACTATCTACAGACTTTTAAAGGAAACAAAAACAAGATACTGTAAATCCCCCAAAATCATCTACAGGGAGGTCAAAAGTAGTTATAGATGATTTCTTCAAATATTTCATTCGCAGAAAAGTACACTCATTTTATTTTAAAAAGAAATACCAACGCCAAACAAAATTTTAAGTGAACTTTCAGAGGACAACGATTTGCCAAAAATCAGGAGAAGCAAATTATGGGTCGTCTTACGAGAATTGAATTTTTGCTGGGAAAAACAGAACAGGAAGTCAGTTCTTATCGATAAAGATGAAATTATTTGTTGTCAGGTAAAGGGCGAAAATTAATAGTGACACATATAGGTAGTGCCAGTGGCTTTGTAGATGGCGGTTTACTTTTATTTGAATCTAAAAATACAGGTGACTATCACGAAGACATGAACGCAGATGTTTTCGAAGAGTATTTTACACAAATGTTGGATCTTATTCCTTCGGGGTCTGTAATTGTCATGGATAATGCCAGTTACCATTCACGGCAGACCGAGCGGACGCCTACGACTGCGTGGAGGAAAGCCAATATAATTCAATGGTTATCCGGAAAAAACATTTCTTTTGAAACAAATTTGGTGAAAAAGGAACTTTTGACACTTGTCAATCTTAATAAAGTTCAGAAAAAATATGTTATCGATGAAATGGCAACAAATCGCCAAATAACGGTACTACGGTTACCACTTTATCACTTAACCCAATCGAATTAGTCTGGGCGCAGGTAAAAGGAGATGTAGCGCGAAATAATACGACGTTTAAATTAAGTGACGTGAAAGTTTTGTAAAAAAAATCCTTGGAACGAGTAACTGCAGATAAATGGCAAAGATGTACACATCATGTACAAAAAGAAGTGGAGAAAATGTGGGAACTCGATAATTTAATAGACGTTACTGTGGAATCTATCGTTATTAATCCAGGAGACGAAGATAATTCATCAGAATATTTAGAGGATGAATTTTAATATACCTATTTTCTTATTTTCTTTATTGTACATTTATACAACTCTACATTTACTCACCATAATTTGAATTTTCAAAATACATATATTTTTGTATGGAATAAAAGTCTAGTCATTAAATTTATGATGCTTAAAGTAGCCTCTAGTTTTGAAATGCTGTTTTTATATTGTTCACTTATAAGAGAAATGGACCGAGAAATTGAAGCGGCATAAATAAAGACGTATTGTCGGGGATTAAATTTCAGCTACCTGCTACAATTTAGTACGTTTCGATCAGACAAAGTTTTTTTAAAAGTACACCTCATCTATACCGATAATACATATAAAAATATTGAACATAAGCACCAGTACTACATTTATTTACGACTTGCATACACAATAAGCTTTTATTACTCTCTTTCATTTCTAAACACACTATAAATCCAGACATTATTTAAGCCTATTTTTCTGATTATATTAGTTTTGCCTATGGTAGATATCGTCCTGTTGTGTTTCTCGTTATAGTTTTCCTAATCTTCCAAAGTCCCGAACAAACAATACTTCGCATATGCCTTATTGTTATCCTCTTAGAATTCCTTTAATCTCTGTGGTTCCGAAAAGGGCCGGGAACCGCAATACTGCCAAATGAAAACTCCGATGTCAGTCCAATATTTTTATTATCGTCCTCCAGAACTTCCGCTAATAAAATCCAGACGAATAACTGCGGCCATAAACGGTCCCACAAATTAAACAGCAATTTTTCACCAAGGAGTCCTGCTCAAAGGAACCGCCACACCTGTCGCAGGAAGAAGAGGCATAAAAACCGTCAAATATTATTTATGTAGATTATTTCCTCAAGAAATTGAAACCTATAAATTGGAACTGGACACGGGACACCATATAAATTATTATAGCAATAAAGAAACTTGTAGAAATGAATGTGACAACTGAGGTGGCATCCAGTAGGTTTGTTCTTCTATACAGGGCGTGCTATTATTCCGTGTACATGAAACCAACGGCTTATGTACAGTTCAATCATTATTTGTGTCGTTTTGTTTATTCATTTGATACTTAGCGTGAAAGTGCTGAATAAAAAATGAATTTATTTACATCTGAAGACTACGCAGACATTGAGGCTTATTCTCATAGACATTAGTTATTACTCAATATTGGAAAATATATAACATTGGAAATTCATTTATGTCAGTAATTGATGAATGGTGTATTCTGATGGTCAAATTGATCAGGGCTTATTTAAACTTGAAGATTTTCCAATATTGGTTACGAATATCAGGATCGATTGATACCATCCATTGAAATAAGTATCTAAAATTTGGGGGAATTGAAGATTTCATGACAGACTTTTGATAACTTTGTGCGTAAAAATGAAATGCAGTCATAATTATTAAATATTTAGGTAGAGATACATCTTGGCTTGTTATTTCAGGTATAAATGGACTGATTTCCTCAATTAAATAATGTGTTGTAGTCCTTTCAAATCTACAGGCTGTTCTTAAATGCAGTAACAAAAATGAGACTACAGATTTCTTAGGTGAAAATAAATCGATTTAACCTAAAATACCTATATCTCAAGTTGCATAATAAAAAAGATACAGGATTGTCAAAGTTAAAATTTTATTTTCGATATTTGTAGATAACTTGTTTAAAAATCCAAATATTTACATAAAATTTGTAAATCAGGGGTTTTTGCGGGCTAGAAATTCAAATTTGTTTCTAATTTTGACGTAACTAGTAGAGGGCGCCACTTATGGCACAGCATGTTTCTTTTAAATGGTAGAACTTTTTTGTTGCTTAGTGTATACATCTGACTAGTGAAACAACCAAAAACACCCTGTATATCCGTTTTTAAATATTGTTTCTGGAATAGTTAGTGGATTGGATGTATCTCTTAATTGTCTTTTATGGATTAGATGCTGCCTGCTATCATAAAATTGGTCATTCAATTTGTATACACAATTAGTAAATCTATTACCTTTCTTCATCATTAATTATCGCCTGTATGAACAATATAAAATGCAGACCTGCCATATTTAGAATAAGTATTAGATCAGTAGATGAGTACCTACAGTAAAACAATTCCCAATATGCATAAGTGTTCTACCAGCTACATTTAAAGAATTTTAATATCTATTAGATATCTTGAATAAATTAGTTTGATCAGAATAAGCAATATTAGTTATTTTCAGATATCTGTTATTATGAAGTAACCTTGATAAATAACTAATATTGGAAAATATTTAATCCACCCGAGAATACGTATTACACCAATTTATTGGTTATTTTTCAATATCTTTGAATAACCAACATCCAAGGTGTAACAGAATAAGCCTCACTGCTATGTCTTTGTATATGTGTATTCTAATGGGAACGCCAGACAAGAAACCCGAAAATACCGACGAAGATACCCAAATAGACATCAACCTGCCCACACAGTCTTTAGTGCATCATTTCCTAGACTTCGAGAAGAAGGTAACCCACCTCGAAAAAAGCCATTGGTCCTACTGAAGTGAATGTACAAAATGAAGCAAATATAATAGATTGTCTCATTAACAACTCTTCAATTAGTGTTTGGCGTATAGCAAGTAATCTTTATTTATCACCCAATATTGTAGGACGTGTACTGAACAGACAAATGTTACATCCTTTTCATCGCCTAAATGTACAAGCTAGAGATGCTCTTCGTCGATTAGAATGTTGTCGCTGGTTACTTCAATGAAATAAGAAATGAATTAGTTCACCGCTTGCATTCGAACGAAGGTGGAGGTTTTGAATAATTTTTATAGTCTTAAGATTTGTTAATTTGGTTAATAAAGGTTAAATAATGTTTGAACTTGTTGAATTATTGTTATAGCAACCATCATTTTTTATTAGGTTACCTTGATTGAAATATCAAATGCTAGTAAATTCTAAACTAAAATGAATTGGATCTGTTTTGTAAAAAAGACTGTTTGACATTAACATATGTACCATCTGCCTATAGAGCTTGTAAAGTACCCTATCATAACAAAAAGCATTATTATTGCGTCCATACAAAAAACAAAAATTTATTGAACTATATTAAGTGGAAAGAGTGCAATAAAATGTTTATTGGGTTCATCTGTTATTCTACTACAGCGTTTTGTCATCATGACAAACATAAACGTTCAAATCGACGTCATATTTTCCTAGACTTAGTGTCATCTAAATAAAACATTTTTTGGTTTTTGCATGAACGTAGAAATAATATTGTATGCAACTCGTACAAAAAGTATTTATTGCACTTGACGTGATGTCCTTGGGCAATTTCACGTCGCATGCAATACCTTTTGTACTTGTTGCATAAATAACTATAAAAGTATACTTTTGTTTACTAAATAATCAGATTTTCCAATTTTTGCTAAATTATATCTAACATTCGATTACATATTTCTATCCACAATTCTAGTAGATACATGATAAGTTGCATAAAAACATATTCTATATTTTGTTAGATAACCAAACATAATAATACATCGACGGAAAGTCATGTAAATTGTAAATCCATGGAATGGACACAATCATTTTCCACTGTAGACCTCCATCATCTCCAAATTATTCATATAGCTTTAGTATTTTAGGATCTAAAGCTTTAACAAGAGCTTCATGCTAAGTCCCACAATTGACGTTACATGTGTTAAAGTCTCCTCGCCTGGCATTAACTTCTTCCATGGTCATTTTAAGAACTTACTAACTTGCCTCTGTCTCCGGAACTTTTTTGCAATTTTTTTAGGTCTTATCTGCCCCTATTTCTGCATTAGTGTTTTCAATGCGATGCAAATGCTTGAGCTCATGTAACGCTGTAGATGAACTTGCTCTATCTAACTCATCAGCCTTCTCATGCATCCAAGCCATCATTCTTTGTTTCTAGTCTTACCAAAACACTCATATAGCTTCATACAAAACTACATGGATTAGACTTGGTAGGAATCCGTTCCTATCAAGCCTTTAGCTCTTTGGTTTTGGTTTTCCGATTAACTCTTTTGCTCAGTATTCAATGGCCATCTCTTTTGCAAATATATGACATGTATTAATTATAAATTTTAATACTATGTACATATTAATAATAACTTGTTAGCATATAATGATGACTGTAAGTCAAAGAGATGAAGGTTACGGTACGAGCCGTAGGTCAGTAACTAACCCGAGTGAATTACAACCATTATATGCAAGTAGAATTCTGTACTTTCTCCAGGACTATAAGCAATACTTTAGCAAATTTTTTACTGAAGGTAATATACAATATTTGAACACTCGTAACATGAACATGACAACATTAATTTTAAAACTGTTAAAACCCATAGTGTCAGGTTTGACATTCGTCAAATAAAACTTTAATGAGTAAACTTCTTCCATCATAATGTTGCCATAACTAGTATATTGGGTAGAATGTTTGGCTTTCACACAGCAGGTTCGAGTTTAGTTGCTAACACCGCTGTTACATTGAACAATTTGGTGACAGAAGTGTGGTCAATCATTAATCACTCTTATAGTTCATTATGTACATCATCATATACTTGAAAAAAAAAACAGATGAATAATGTATGTAATATAGTGGTGAACAAAAAATATGAATTAACCATTAAAAAATAATAATAGTGGAATAATAAGCAATGAAGTTATTCCTGTATTAGCAAAATTAAAGGTATAATAAATTCTGACTCTTCTATTGTTATAAAAGGATCTAGTATTTATATGGAAAATTTGATCATCTGTGTTTAAATCTATACAGGGTGATTCAGGTTTAATCTTGATAACTTCAGGAATCTATAGAACAGGTTAAAATAATGTTCATTTGTGATATAAACTTATTTCCTAAAACGCATCGTTTCCGAGAAAGAGGGCGTTGAAGTAGGAATTTTTTCTCGTTTTTCCCTCATAACTTTTGAACCACTTATCCGATTTAAGTGAAATTCGGAACACAAACACTCCTTATGATCTTACATAAGTTTCTTAAGTTCGAACTACCTATCCCTCTTAGAAGTGTATTTTGTATGCTACCCCCCTCTTACTTTATTTAAAAACTACAAAAAAAATAATTAATTTCAATAAAACATCACTTTGACCTGATTAATTTAAAAAAATTTTCGTCTCCTGTTTTTTTTTTCGACGTTTGGTCTTGTTTCTGAAAAATTCAAAGAAATTGGTGACAGTGCAGCGCATCTTGTAATAAGTAGTTGTTACTAAATTTACGTTTGAGGTTACTGGCATTTTTTCTTAACCCTAAGAACACTCTTTAAATAATACTTTTGACAACGATTTTCACAAACGTCAGTTTTTTTCTTTTTTGAGAGAGATGAACATTATTTTAACCTGTTCTATCGATTCCTGAAGTTATCAAGATTAAACCTGAATCACCCTGTATTTGAAAATTACTTTAGCATACTGCATCCTACAGTATTGAAAGTAGGTACATAAATTTATTAAAATTAGATGGTATTAAAGAGCAAACTTGTTGTTGGAAATTGAAGGAAACCGGACTTGAATTATGTTAATACCTTTACAACAAAATGAAAAAAAGAGAATATTTGGGACATCCTGTATGCGAAGTATCCCCAGCAAGATTGCAACCCCGTGACACTTTATTGCGTTAGATTTCAATACATGATTTGTACCAGTCCAGCGCTATTGTCCACGGTTTCGTTACAAAACGTTTGGGGGATTGGGATTTGAAATTATTTCCCGTACATTTTATAGTCGTCATAAAAAGTAACGATCCCCGATGCACGCCCTTCTACTGTGGCCACTTCTTCCAGACAGTACCGGTATTTATTTTCGAGGAGAGAAAATTACTTATACCAGCTGAAAGAACTAATAAAACTGCATTGTTTAGTTTACTACTGGTAGAAGCTTTATTTTACTGGTTAACGCGTGTTTCCTTGCATAGGCGTGCCCTGAAATTCGACATTTCGTAGTGGCTACTATAATGAAACGATAGAACCCATTCTCCTTTTGTGTAAAATGCTGCGTCTGGCTTTTTTCCAAAAGCAATAATCCAATCTGAAATATCGTAACCATATTTTTCACGATCAGACGGCATTTTCAATGGTGGTCAAGGTGTCTCGGAATTTATAGGGCCAGAATTGAAAATTATGCCTTTTGGACGTCGATTTTTAGTTCAATTTCTCCAGTAGCCAAGCTATATCAAGGAACCATTTTATCGTATATCAATTTTGAAGTTATAATATCTTAAAACCTGTTTTAAAGTTGAACATCTTGTATTCTGCCATCGTATTAATTTTAGTTGTTTTGTTTTTTAATGAATATATCATGGAAATAAATAATGTGAAAAATATTAATTTAATGATACGAAAAATACTTCAGTTGGATTAAATATTTCCTTTACAATATCAGTAAATTTTAAAACGAGAATGTGCTAAACATCTGAAAAATTCAGAAAAGTACTTGCATGCAAGGGGCCTACTGTAAGGATACAAACGATTTAAATAAAATTTGAGACACGTGGTGTTGAATGGCATGAGCTAAGCTCTATTTTGAATACAAAGTATTATCTTCGAGATTCGACAGAAACGACTATAGTCTGTTTAGAAATGAAAGAGAGTAATAAAAGCTTATCAAATGCAAATCGTGAGTAAATGTAGTACTGGTGCTTATATTCAATATTTTTATATTATGTATTATCGGTATAGATGAGGTGTACTTTTTAAAAAACTTTATGTGATCAAACCGTACTAAATTGTAACAGGTAGCTAGAATTTAATCCCCGACAATCTATTTTTGTCTATGCCGCTTCAATTTCTCGGTCCATTTCTCTTATAAGTAAACAATATAAAAACAACATTTCAAAACATGAAGCTACTTTAAGCATCATAACCGGGTTAAGAGGGTTTTTAGTAATTCAAATAAAATTATTCAATATTATTATCAAAATATTTATTTTAATTTAATGAATAGACTTTTATTCCACACAGAGATATATGTATTTTGAAAAATCAAATTATGGTGAGCAAATGTGTTGTATAAATGTACAATAAAGAAAATAAAAAAGTAGGTATATTAAAATTCATCCTCTGAATATTCTGATGAATTATCTTCGTCTCCTAGATTGATAGCGATAGGTTCCACAGTAACGTCAATTAAATTATCGAGTTCCCACATTTTCTCCTCTTCTTTTTGTACATGATGTATACATCTTTGCCAGTTATATGCAGTTACTCGTTCCAAGGAATCTTTTAACAACATTTTCACGTCACATCTCCTTTTACCTGCGCCCCGACTAATTCGATTGGGTTAAGTTCACAGTGATAAGGTGGTAACCGTAGTACCGTTATTTGGCGATTTGTTGCCATTTCATCGATAACATATTTTTTATGATCTTTATTAAGATTGACAAGTGTCAAAAGTTCCTTTTTCGTCATATTTATTTCAAAAGAAATGTTTTTCCGGATAACCATTGAATTATATCGGCTTTCCTCCAAGCAGTCGTAGGCGTCCGCTCGGTCTGCCGTGAATGGTAACTGGCATTATCCATGACAATTACAGACCCCGGAGGAATAAGATCCAATATCTGTGTAAAATACTCTTCGAAAACATCTGCGTTCATGTCTTCGTGATAGTCACCTGTATTTTTAGATTCAAATAAAAGTAAACCGCCATCTACAAAACCACTGGCACTACCTATATGCATCACTATTAATCTTCGCCCTTTACCTGAAGGTGCCTTGAACCCTGTTGAAAGTCCATCCAAAAATGCTTGTCGAAAACTTTTTACATTTTTATCTTGACATAGTTTTGTTACAGTATATCCCTCGTTGACCAAAGTTTCGTCTAGATAATAAATATTCCTCCCTTCGTCACGGAATTTTCTAATTGATCTTCAGCAGGATCTCCGCCAACAAATAATTTCATCTTTATCGATAAGAACTGACTTCCTGTTCTGCTTTTCCAAGCAAAAATTCAACTCTCGTAAGACGGCCCATAATTTGCTTCTACTGATTGTTGGCAAATCGTTGAAAAGTTCTGAAAGTTCACTTAAAATTTTGTTTAGCGTTTGTATTTCTTTTTTAAAATAAATTAAATTACATTTTTTCCAGAAACATATTCAAATATTTTTTCTGTTAAAAAATACTGTCTTTTTTATAATAAACTTGAATGTTCATTGTTTATAGTACAAAAATATCACAAAATACTTGTCATTACTCAATACGAACGTCAAACGTATAACTTTTCTGCTTACAAATTGTTTACTCATTCAGAAAAAGTCGATATATTGCTAAATTACGGTATGTCACAAAAATATTCATAAAGATCTGTAGAGTAGTTATAAAGGTATCCAAAGCGCCTCATTCCTGATCATAGAATCTTTACAAGATTGGAAGTGACCTTACGACGAAATGAAGATGCATTTTCTGTTCGGAAGAATCAATTAATTGACCTATGGATATCATGACTACAAAATTCACAATTTGGAGTATTTTCCTGAGCGTCACATTGCAAACAGACTTAATATTATAGCTACAATTGTAGTAAATGTAAACAGTTGATCAGAAACTTTTTCGGCGCGTTCTTTGGATGGACGAAAGTCGGTGTGTCAGTAATTGTTTGCCAAACAGGCATAACGAACACTACTGATCCATTAAAAATCCTCCCATTCTAAATCTAGTGTAAAACCAAGGCCATTTTGGAGTAAATGTATGGTGCGGCATCATCGGCATTTAATTGGGCGTTATTTTTATGAACATACATTGAACAGCGTGAGTTACCTCAACTGCCTTCAACAATAACTTCCAACACTTCTGGATAATGTAAAGAGAAACCTATGATTTCAGCACGATGGAACTCCACCCCACAAGGCCAGGATTGTGCAGCAATATTTAGATAATACTTTCCCAGAAAAATGGATTGGGATCAATGGACCTATTTGGTGGCCCTGAAAAATCATCAAATCTAACACCTTTCGATTTTTTATGGGGTATTTTAAAAAATAAGGTTTATAAAACACCCTCATTTGAAAGAAAAAATCACAAGTGCTTGTAATGAGTTAAACGGCGAAATGTTAATAAAATCCACAAAGAAGTCAGGCGAGGATGTATGGACATGTATCTTGAAATGAGACGGAGTTATATAGAGAATAAATTGTTTTATGTAAGTAAGTAAGTAATCTTTTAAGTTTTGTTATTAAATATTGTAATTATCACCTTTTGTTTTAATTGTATTATAGAATTATCTTGTTTAATCCTTTTATATATTCTCAATGACATGTATGCACTTTAAACAATGAACATTCAATTATTTTCCAACGACTACTTGATACTTCCACCGCTAATATGATTTTTTGGCGCTTTAAGACGATATTGCTTATAACTTTTAAACGGGAAGAAATACAGAAAAAATTATCTAATAAATTGTTATTAGAATAAAGAGAACCTTTTAACAGACAAAAAAATTGGATATGTTTCTGGACAAAATATAATTGATTAGTCGTTTCTGTCAAATCCCAAATACTCTCTATTGAAACATTTAACACATGTCCCAAATTTCATTTTAATTTTTTGTATCCCCACAGTAAGCCTATACTATCGAGTTTGAGATACCCTGTACAGAATGTGCCATGACAAGAGCCTGTTAGGCATATCACAAAAACCAATTTAAATTAAAATTTGAAAATGATTAAAAGACCCATCTGCAAAATTTTGTTACTGAAGTCATGCATCTCTTTATACAAATTAAATCTTAACCAAGTATTTGTTTCTATCAACTAAGTATATTCTTTCATAAGGAAACATAACACCAGATATAATGTAGAACTTTGATTGCGCATATGAAACTTTTATTGGTTAGTAACTATAACCATCAGTTTTATATTCTATGGTCGGTTTTAAATTTAAATATATCATAGGTAGTTATATATTGTTAAGCATTGCATTGCTAACCCAGTATATGTAAGTAAAAAAGAAATGCTGTTCTAGAGCAGTGTAGTAGAACTTTGCCTTAACTAGTTTATTTTGGAAAACATGGGTAATAAATGCAATTTATGGCAATATAGAATACATGTAATAAGGTCCTAATTCTGAAGCTGCCATTAAAAAAATCATTATTCTCCCACTTTAATATTACTTTGATGAAAAATGTAAATTATATTGGGTGGTCATGTTCCACACAGTATTTTTTCCTACTTAGCATTTTTTAAAAATTATAAAATACGTAAACCAAATTTTTTAAGGCTTGACTTAAAAAATGTATATTGTAGGTTTTATGTTTGGTTATGCCATCACCACAGACTGTTTAAATTGCACCCTTCATTTTTTTTTTAACAAAAATGAGTTCCTTTGAATGAATTTATACAGAGCAGATGTCACACACGATAGTTACCGACACTTAATATACTTAATTTTACAAACATTTATACATTTCACATTATAGCAAAATTCAATAGCATAAGCAACTCACCTAGATTGTATAACATGTGTTGTGAAACTCAGCTGTCTAAATTGCCAATTAATTGTATATACTCGTAGGTATAATATACACAGTATCCAATGAGAAAGGAGGACAGAACAGTGATAGATACTTTGTACTGGGTGATTTACAAAAATAATAAAAAGCGGCAAAAGTAGTTGAGTTTGCTGATATAAAATAGGTGTTATAAAATTTAATTTTTTTCTTTCCTTGTAAAATTCTTTCAATTTTTTATTACACTTTGCCCTCGTGCCGATCGCCGACTGATTGCTTTGCCTTGCGCAAGGTTTTACAGTGGGCCAGTTTCCAGTGTCGTGCAGAGATGTATTTTTAAATCATTTTCGAACTGCTCTTTTTGATTTCTTTTCACAAAATTGAGGTCCCTGTACAAGTACATTCAAAAAATGTTTTTGATAAGTTAGAAATCACCTTGTACATTCTCTTATCCATCATTCTTTTTGTAGTCGTACTATAATATAATAGCGTAAAATATAATATTTAGAATATTACCTACTATTATTGGAAATAGGGTCCTATTGTGTTTATTTAATAAGTATTAAAATTGTATACACCAATAAATAAATTGATAATACTTCTCTTTTGTATGCTACTGAAATGCATATTTACCGTAAATAGTTGATTTTCGATTCTTTGTAGTATATGAAATAAGGTCCAGAGTTCTTTTCTGATATTATAGAATGTCGATGAAAGGGTGCTGTTGTTTCTCATACCGCATTAAAAGTAAAGTCCATTCATCATACATTGGTTGACACTTACATAGAATTGTTGTTGTTATATCTTAAAAGCGTTCACTTTTCTCGGAAAATTAATTTCTGATAAAAAAATTCTAAATGATACTCTCTTATTCAATCCTTGAGCTTAGTATCTTGTCTGACCACATACCTCGTTTAATGGTTTTGATCAGGTCTGCAGCCCTTTTTTAAATTGTTTTCAATTTCAACATTATAAGCGTCGTGGTTCAGGTAACAATACACGTAGTAGTGAATATACTGTTTATTTAAAAAAAATCTCATTGTACAAAATAAATGTAAATGTAGGTATACAGGGTGTTAAAAAAGAGTGTAAAATGTTTAAGGAGGTAATTGTATGAACCAAAATAAGCAGAAAAGTCTCAATAAACATGGGTCCGCAAAGTAACGGTTGCAGAGATATGGAATGTTTTATGTTTTTTAGCCCCTTTTTTATTTTGAAAAAACGTTGTGTATTTTCTTATAATAGTTGGTTGATGTTTAGTGAAATAAACAGTTCGTATTTGACAGTTGTTCTCAGTGCACAAGTTTTCTTTCGCTATGGCTGGTAACGCAGAATTAACAGACATGCATTTCATGTATGGTCGTGCTAATGGGAACGCCGCCGAAGTGCGTCTTTATGTTGACGCTTATTCTAATCGCCAGATTATTTCACAACGCATGTTTGGAAGAATTCAGCAAAGATTGCGTGATACTGGTTCTTTGAGCAAACAGTGTCATTTATCCGGAAGGCCAAGATCGGTATCCACTCCTAGAGCAGAAGAAAAAATTCTAGCACTGGTAGAGCAGAATCCAGGTACGAGTGTG
The DNA here is from genome assembly GCA_037114965.1 of Monochamus alternatus. Lineage (NCBI taxonomy): Eukaryota > Metazoa > Arthropoda > Insecta > Coleoptera > Cerambycidae > Monochamus > Monochamus alternatus. The sequence goes on along the minus strand of CM073427.1, from coordinate 91,050,673 downwards.
CGGATAATATCAGCCGAGGTAGGAATTAGTGGTCCTCTTTTTTGGAGAATCCTTCAGGAGCAACTGCTTTATCCATACCATGTGCAACGAGTACAGACGTTAAATCCAATAAATGATCATCAAGCAGGTTAGGTTTTTTGCCGCCGGTTTCTACGTCATGATGCTGAAGACCCTCGTTTTCTTGCAAACATTCTTTTTACTGATGAGGCCGGATTCACAAGAAATGGAGTGTTTAATTTTTACAATACGCATATTTAGGCCGACGAAAATCTTCATGCTCTAATAGAATCTGGACATCAGACACATTTTTCATTAAGCATTTGGATGGGTATTGTAGGCGACAGGTTTCTAGATTCTGTTGTTTTACTAAACCGATTAACAGGCGCTGTTTACATTAACTTTCTGCAGAACACACTGTATGAGTTTTTGAAAGACATTCCTTTGAATCAGAGACAACAAATGTGGTTCCAGCATGATGGTGCTCTAGCTCATTTTTCCATGGCCGTTAGAGAGCATTTACACCAAACTTTTCCACATAGATGGATAGGAAGGGCCGGACCAGTTTTATGGCCTCCAAGATCGCCTGATCTGAACCCTCTAGATTTCTGTGTTTGGCGATATTTGAAGACATTAGTGTATGTTACTCCTGTAAATAGCCTGGAAGAGCTGTAGCTAAGGATTAATCAAAAGGGTCAAGAAATCCAAACCAAGGAGGGTGTTTTCGAAAGAGTTAAAATATCACTGAGACGAAGATGTCGTGCCTGCTTGGAAATGGACAGAACATCTTCTGTAACTTTGTTTTTTGTTTGTTAAAATTTTCCTTTGTCGGTTTATTCCTAATAAAATAAAATGTTTGAAAAGCGAATAGTAGTCCATATCTCCGCAGTTACTTTGCGGACCTATGTTTATTAAGACTTTTCTGTTTATTTTGGCTCATACTATTACCTCCTGAAATATTTTACATTCTTTTTTTAACACTTTGTATAATCCAGGCGTCAGAGTTGAAAATCACCGAATTCTTCCAATAATTGCTATTGAAGTTTTTTATTTTTTAATCACTTGTGTATGCCCAGGAGGAGAAAAAAATTTAAATAGGTACCAAAATTTGACACGCAGCATATTGATTAAACAGATGATAGGTAATTTTTCGCATATTTTAGGGGAAAAAAAATCAAAAAGATTTATACTGAAATTCTACACGAAAAAGATCTATTCAGTTTTTTTTATGGGGACAATAATTTTTAAGATATCGTTATGCAAGAGTGTATACCGCGCTGTCATTAGTAGCACTGGTTAATGCATAATACAATTTATGTGTTTCAAAAAGGCAGTGACCAAAAATTTGTGTAACCTTTGTTCCCTGCTACCTACTCGAACAGGAGAGCCTAATACAAGGCTGGAAAGAAATTCGTTTGAAACCAACGAAATGAGGTTTCAGTAACCACTGAAAAAGAAACAGCGCCGCTAGCATTTCTCAAGATAATGTAATAATTGTAGTTGTCGAAATAGGTGCAATACTGAAAGAATACTTGCATCTCTCATAAGTTTAGGCAGAGCTGTTCGATCTTTTGCAAAGGTGGAACGTCGATGAGCTCATTGACATCGATTTAGAGTATTTCCTGACAGTTGAACCATCGTCTGATAAATCGCGTTGCTTTTGAAAATGCGCAGCTGAGGAGAATGAAGGGGCAGAAGGAACTGAAGAAAATAGAAACAGCGAGCTACCAACGCTGTCACCTCGACAAGCATCCTAAACGTAAAAAACGGAGATTAATTTAATAAGGAAAACAGTTTATGTAATACAAATTTGAATGAACAATGATTTAAACACTCTACTTGATTTCGTTCAGTTATTTATTTATTTAAGCTATACCACCACCAACAGTCAGTCAGTCAGTCGAAATTATACAATTGAAAACATATAAATTACCGAATGAATATCCCTTTTTGCATTTAAACTAAGAGCTTTATGGCTCCTTAATAAATCCTCCTGGGATATACCAACAGTGAAATAGGATCCATCCAATTTGTACAAAACAAATTTTAAGGATTTTCGTTAGATATTCTCCAAACTGTTTTGGTAGGCCTGATAAATGGGGTTCCAAATGATATTTCCATATTCTAACTTGGACAGGAGATAATTAAATAGTAAAAATATTATCTTTATGATATCAAGATAATGAGAATTTCCTATAACAAAACCAAGACTCCTGTGAGCGGATTGTACAAGGCCATCAACGTGTTGTTTAAAATCGAGTTTACCATCGAATATTATGTCCAAATCTTTCAATTCGTTAACTGTATTCAAATGTTTAGCGAAAAATTAAAGAGAACAGTGATTTCTGTAAAAATTAAGTACATTGCGGTTTTTAATATTTAGCTCTAAATTGATTTCATTACTCGAATTATATATTTTGTTCAAATTTCTTTGTCATTTTAGAGAATCCTGCAACGAATTAATGGGACAGTATAACTTTGAATCATCGGGATAATCGACGCAATTACATCAACAATTTTATTAATGAAAGTGATAAATAATAAGGGCTCTAATATGAAGCCTTGTGTAACTTCAAATAAAGCAATATACTCACTGGATTTAAAACCACGATATTCATCATACTGACTTCTAGAATGTAAATGTGATTCGAAAAACATGGAAGATTATGAGAGAAACTTGCTTGCATATGCAAAAGCAAAGCATGGTCAATTCTGTCAAAGGCCTTGCTAAAATCAGTATGGATGACGTCAACTTGCCTACCCATATCAAGATGTTGTGAACTAGAATATTTAGTATATTTTCAGATATGTTACATGAAATATATAAATGTAAAGTGTAACTTATACATACATATTCAGAAATTTTAATTTTTTGAAAGGCTTATTAATATTTGAGGTGTTAATATTATTCTCTAATATTAACATATTATAACATATTATAACATCTAGTAAAAAACCACTTCACAAAATGCTATTTTCTATTATCTCTTAAGAATAACTTTGGTAAGTTAAAATCCTTTTGTTGAACTCTAATAGGTAGTCACAGTTAATTAGTGTTGGGATCTATTTTTACATGAAAGCATATTTCCGACAAATTTCACTCAGCTGTGAATTTACTCTCTTTGCGGCTATATTTGTATAAATTTTTATTTTTGATCACTTTAATGTTATTAATAACTTCGGTTACAATGCACTCGAGCATATTTCTACTACTTTTGCATCTAAAAACCTGTAACTTTTATTCTATATAGATTTCCGGGATATTTGGCGATTTCAGTGTTTCTGTTTTACATTTCATATAGATATTACGGAATTAGAAACTTTGCAGCCAATCGAATGCTATTTTAAAACGTTAACACAGCGATGAAAATATATCTCGAAATTTTTCCCTTGGTAGGTACTCTACACGAATTTTCAAACTAATGTTTTCTAATGTTGGTATTTCAAAAAATTTTCTGAAATTTTTATCCTTCTTGGGGTAAGCAATAAAATTTTTTTGACATTTAAGTATAGATTGGCATTTTGTTCGACAGAATTTGATACTTTCGTTTTTTGTTTCATTTTTAATGGTCTATATACGAGGTGGACCATTAATAAGGGGCCATAAAGTAGGGGCGACATCTTATATGAAGATATAGTTGAAACAAGCAGAATTATCAAGTTTAACCAAGTGTACCTTTTTTTACGTAGAAATAAGATTTTGTTGTTAACCGAATCAGAACGTTTGTTAACAAAAAATAAGAGAAAAATTCTACATGCTCGAACATGATTCAGAACATAAATTATTATTCCTCTTCTTAAAACATCTTTCCCTACCAAATTTGGTGGTAATGTGTTGAACGGTATTTGAGTTATTACAAAAAAAATGTAAACTTAACATCCTGTATCTTTTTCACAATAACATTTTACTAAGGTATATTTTAGCTATATCTTCATAGTTTGTCCCAAAGATATCGTCCCTGCTCTGTAACCCACTATTAATGATCCACTCTGTATAAATTACACAAAAACAGCTATTTATGTAAAGTTATTTATTATACAGGGTATCCTGAATTGCATTGACCAAACTTTACCAGGTGCTAGAACTTTTGAAAATATGTTTATATAAATCTGTGTCGGAAAATGCTTTGCTTCCGAGATACAGGGTACCAAAAATTTTGAAAAAGAAAATGAATTTTTCACTTAATAACCTTATTTGTAAAAATTTGAAAATTGCAAAAAAGTTTTTTGCTTCACGCTGCTGTTCCGGTTCCTTTCACCACTCCATATTTTTCAAGGTACGCCTGTGGTTTTGAAAGTACGTTCATTTGATAGCAAATTTGATTTGCAAGCTTTTGTCTCTTGACATTTTACATTTTCTTAGTCAATGTCAATAACTGAGTGTAAATCAGACAAAAGTGTTTAAATTCAACATAACAAAGCCCTTATTAGGGAAATAAATTTAGCAATAGTACTTTTGCTATATAAAATCGAACTACCTTTCAGATTTTTATCATCCCTTAGCTGTAGTTCATTACACACACAAAATATGCTCTGATTTACTGAAGTAGCAGAGTGTAACTAACACCCTGTACAGATAATGGCAAATTTAGCATCAAATTCATAGTTCTCACACCAAAAATCATGGTAGTGCCAATTTTCGAGTTGATTCTGCTAAAAACTCAACAAAATTATTGAGAAATTTCAATCTAAAATTCTAATTTAGAACACCCTGTATCTCACAAACCTGCAACATTTGTATAAGCCAGGCTCAATCCTCATATAATTTTGGTGTCAAACATTTCCAGTTTAAATATTGCTCATTCTTAATGAATCACTCTGTATAAAATTGCAGTAAATATTCAACAATTAACTCATTATACAGAATGAGTGAACGCTGGGGTAAAGTTGATTTATCGGTAAAATATAATTGGGGAAAAATATTGGGGAATATTGGGTGAGAGCGCAAGAAATGGACATTTTAAAAATAATTTGACATACAGGGTGATTCGGTTTAGAAGGGCAGACAAAAATTTTATTTTTTAAATTGAACTCCCTATATTTTAATGGATATTTATATTTTACTTTTTTGTAATAGATACTGTGTCAAAAATCAGAGATATTCATATTTTAATTTCAAGAATGACATTTTGCGTTACATTTGATTGTTGCTGATGTACTCATTTAAGATACAATCTAAACAATAGTCACATATGTTGTTACATTGTTTATGCAGGATGTCATACAGGGTGTTCACAAAATCGTACCAAATGTCATCACTTCTAAAGGCAAGGATAAATTTTGTATTTTTCAGATGGAACACCCTATATTTTTGTCAGGATGTAAAAGACCTTCTCAAAATATACAACTCTCATGATAGGTGTGATAGTTGATCATAGTTTACGACATTTTTAGATACGTCATTATTTTTCATTGTTTTATCATAAATATTGTCGACGCACCAGGGATAAAGAGTTGATACAAAATAGCATTACCTAGAATTTATCGTTACTATTTCAACTTTTTATCTCTAGTGCTACGACGATATTTATGGTAAAAAATGGAAAATAAAGAAATTATTAAAAATGTCGTAAAATATTAGCATATTATTTTTAAATTTTGAAATATTTTACATTTCGTTAAAAATAAATGATGTTCCATTAAAAAAAAATAGTTGCCTTTGGAAAATATGACGTTATGATTTTGTGAACATCCTGTATGAAATTTATAAACAGTGACCACTTCAGAATTTACAGTGAACCTAGTGCAATGTGTAAAGATTGTTGTATCTTAAAAAACGAGTATATCAGCAACGATCAAGTGTAATGCCGAAAATGTCATATTTTAAATTAAAATATTAATATCTCTGAAAAGGAAGATTTTTTGCACATAATACCTATACAAAAATAATTGCATACTTGTAAAATATAAACATCTATTCAAATACGGGGTGTTACGTTTACAAGAATGAGTCAAATAATGTTTAAAATGTTCATCTCTTGCCCCATCACGCAAACGTATGACAGCGTTGAGTTACCTTGTACAATATCATTTAGAACAAAGTCTGCAAACTACATCATTCCAGTGATAATTCTAAATAAAATATTTTGTGCCCGTTTTCCATTTCAAATATATTATAAAAGTGAAGATTACAACGTGAAGTACCTAAATTATTTACACGTAGGTAAGTAGGTTTGTGACGAGATGCTTATATAAATTCTAAATAAGAAATTCTCCTGTCAGTCACACCCCAAGACAAAAAAGTAAACACGAACTTCACAACATTATAAACATATAAAACTGGAAATTTCTCACGAAATAATTCTAGATATTAGTGGAGACTAAAGCTATGTTGATAAAACACATATGTTCTTGGTTACATCTGTTTTGTCAAAGGTATGATTGCAATTAATCTAAATTTATAAATAATATTTTATGAGTCGTAAAATTCAAATTTATTATTACTCTAAAAAGCAACAAACATCGGGGAAAGCACTAAAATTTTTAGGTGTCAAATTGATACACGCCAATCTACTTGATGGATAATCCACAGACACGAACATAGGCGTAGATATATATGCATAAGAAAACACTATAGCATTTAAATATCTCAGCAAATAAGTTCAAAAATGTTATTACCAGGAAATATATTGATTATTATTTGATATGTGAGATATTCCAATATGTTTATCTTTAACTTTAACTTTATCTTTACTTATTCATTCTACTTTTATTCATTTTCATTTATGTCATATTCAAATAATAGGTATATAAAATGATTAGACAGAAAAATTTTACGTATTTAGAGAAGTTCTTTTAAGGCACATTGATGTAGAAAAGATCAACTTTATCTTTTTTCGCAATACATTTCTACATAGTGGAGCATACGTTATATTAGGACGTAATATTTATAGGTTTAATACAGTAAATCATTATATTTTACTGACGAAATTGAATTGTACTTAATAAACTGACAGTTGAAGGATAGATATTTTACCTACCGACATTTCTTCCTATGTTATGGTATGCCGCAAGGCCTTAATCTGGGACTACTTTTGTTTTTGCCTTTCATTAATGATCTCCTTGATGTTTTTTCATGTAAACCGTTGATGTTCACTCATAAATTTAGGCTATATTCTGTGGTATATCTGTATTGTTTTCATCTGCAGTTTTTTTTACACTTATGTCGACTGCCAAATTGATGTGAATGTAATCATTTGGTGTAAGGTAATGTAAAATTAATTTTCAACTACCCCCTTGATGAGTACTTATTAGCCATAATGAAACAAATTAGGATCTAGATAGATGTTACCTTTGACAGAAATTTCTCTTTTGTAAACATGTCAATAATGTTACCACAAAATCACTCTAAATGTATATAGACTTACATGTTGGAACAGCAGGAAATTTAAAAACGTGTGCATATTTAAAATTTTCTTGGAATATGAGTCCATCACGTGGTATCAAATTTATGTGCAGCGGCAAAGACTAGAATCAGGCAATTTCTAAAAAGTTTTATAATTTTTAGCATTTATCTCGCCTATAAGCTTTTATGCTGCCCTTTTTATCATATTTTCAGTTATTCTTGTAATTGGAATTGTATTCTGCTGAAATAATAAAATAATTCTCCTGATCATTGATGTTGTTTGAATCTAAGGAACTGATCAAATTGTTTTGACATTAGTAGAATTTAAAAGTAATAAAATTAAGGTCGTTAAAAGAAAAGAACAGCTGCTAAGTTAAGGTTATGTTTGTAACGATAGTTTTCGATATGGATCACAACTGAAATTTTGATTGATGTGTTGACTGATTATTTTAAGCATTTCTTCATATGTCATTAAAAGGTTTCCTCAGTATCAACATTATTTAATATTTATTATAAATATGTTTGAAATATTTCAGTGTCTTCATTTCTTGAAAACATTGTGTTCTATTGCTCGAGTTCTGTACCTGAATCAAGAAGCGAATTACCTATATAGCAAATTTCTGTAAAGAAATTAGTTGAAGTTGAAAAAGGTGACAACTTTTTATTGCTTTCTTACCAGGCACGCCACTGATGTTACGGTAAATCCTAAAACTAACAATGAACTTAAAAGCTTATTATTTACATTATCGCCACATCTTCTAAAACACATTCATAGGAAATCGCTGAACAGGTATGTATATCTGACTGTGGGTGTATTACCAGGTAAAACAATCTGGATTCTTGCAATAATTATGGTGCAAATGCCTTAGTTATTGTTTATTCCGTATGTAAATAATGTAACCTGGAAAATAAAATAAACTTGGGATAGGCTGATTTGAAAATCATATTTATTTACTATGGTGGGTACTAAAAGTTGATGACTGGAACATAGCAGCTTCACACTTACTAACTAAATATTCCAACAGAATACAGTTTTAAGTATTATGCAGTTTATTTTCAGCTAAGCGAAACAATAATTCAAATATTTTGGTCTGAATTTAGTTTGGAATGGATTTAAAAGAAAATTTTTACTTTAAAAAAGTACGCTGCTCGTTCTACGCCGCAACATAAATGTTTCTGATTCAAAAGTCATTCTACTTTAAAAGAGGTGAGTCGGTGTCATAATTGGGCCCATGTGTAACAACTCATACAGGGTGATTCAGATTTAATCTTAATCGATGGAACAGGTTAAAATAATGTTGTTCACTTCTTTATTTATTTTCTAAAACGCGTCGTTTCCGAGATAGAGGGCGTTGAAGTAGGACTTTTTCTCTCATTTTTCCCTCATAACTTTTGAACCACTTATCCGATTTAAGTAAAATTCGGAACACAAACACTCCTTATGATCTTACATAAGGTTCTTAAGTTTGAACTGCCTACCCCTCTCAAAGTGTATTTTGTATGCTACTCCCTCTTACTTTATTTCAAAACTACGAAAAAAAAAAATTATTTCAATAAAACATCTATACGCTACATTGACCTGATTAATTTCGAAACTTTTTCGTCTCCTGTTTTTTTTCTCGACGTTTGGTCTTGTTTCTGAGATATTCAAAGAAATTGGTGACAGTGTAGCGCACCAGCCGAGTAAATTTCATTTAACGTTATAGCAACCCATGAAAACAAAACTCAGTGATTTGTGTAAACTGACGTTTTGGGCGCCGCGATAGTCGAGGTGGCTGGGAGACGACTGATCTGGATCGATATGTGTTCGAATCCCACTGTAGTACCATGGATGTTTGTGCTCGTCGAGAGATGGACAATAAGTCTATAGACTGCGGTGCTTCCGGGGACACTGTCGGACGGCTCTCAAAAAAAAAAACTGACGTTTGTGAAAATCATTGTCAAAAGTATTATTTCAAGAGTGTTCTTAGTGTTAAATGCCAATAACCTCAAACATAAATTTATTAACAACTACTTATTACAAGATTTACAACAAACTTATCAACTACTGAAAAAATTATAATAATTGTTCAAAGTGCATTCCTCCAGCCTCAATACATTTTTGGCATCGACGAACTAGTGTGTTAACCGCAGCTGCTATTTGAGCAGGATTGTTTTTTATGTCATCACAAGCATGTCTTATTCTTTGGATCATTTCCTCACGGGTATGTACTGGCGTATCATACACAATTGTTTTTAGATGGCCTCAAACGAAATAATCCAGAGGATTCAGATCTGGCGAGCGCGGAGACCAAGCCACTGGTCCTTCGCAAGGAATCAACATATTTGTCACCTACACTGTCACCTACAATACCCATCCAAATGTTTAATGAAAAGGGGCTAAAAAGCATAAAGCATTCCATATCTCCGCAACCGTTACTTTGCGGACCCATGTTTATTGAGACTTTTCTGCTTGGTTCATCATACTATTACCTCCTTAAATATTTTACATTCTTTTTTTAGCACCCTGTATAGAAGACTTGATACAAAACAAGAAGAGCGTTGCGGGTTACTGTTACCAGTGCTAAAAGTAAATTACTTTTAATACCATTGCCTTAAAATGCCCAAAAGTAGTTGCGGCCACTGAACATATGGAACCAGGAGACAACTATTGGATAGTTGACTGCTCACAAACTTTGACATTTATAAAATCTAGAAGTCATTGTGATTGACACCGCCATATTTGAGAAACCTTATCACAAAAAGAAGGCAATTTGTTAAAAACTTATGAATGTAATATAATTTATGTGATCGGAGGGTGTCAATGCTCCCTGGATCTGAATGCTATACAAACGTCAAAATTTGTGGACAACTGTCAGCCTTACTTTAACTAAATATATGACAGCAAAGCAATAATTATAGTAGTTTTTAGTCATGGCCGGTGCTATCATTTAATATATAGTGATTTTCGGGTTGTTATGCTGTGACCTCGGTAACTGGTTGCTACCAATAATAGAATTAAAGTGCACATTCCTAGCTTTACCTGAGATTCTTTGACCTTCTCTGGTCGTTCCTCTGATTTTGCAGAGTTACCACTGAAGATGCCGACAGAGAAGAGCGGCGAAACGTTTATAAGCATAGGATGAAACCAGTCATAGAGGCGACTCCGGGACGTATCGGAAGACCACCATTATTAAAGAAATGGTTCCGACCGTATCAGCCGTCATACCAATAACAGGAGTCGAAATCAATACATGAGCGGGTCCAGAGATGCTGATAGCGAGTCTGAACTAGAACAGGTGAAAGAATCCCAGCTAAAACTACCACCTGGAAAATCACTATACAGTATGCGCCAAAAGTATGGAATAAATTCAATAAAAACGTAACAATTTTTTTTGGGAAAAATCCTCGAACAGGTCGATTTTTAATTTAAAAAATACATATTTTAGCGTATAATGCGATTTTCAAATGTCATTTGTTTTCGAGTAATGACGTCATCGATATTTTTTCAAATGGCAACACCATATTTTTTTCCTTGATTCTGAAAGATCGTTTAATTCTCTACCAGACAGTACTAAAATTTTGCCCCCTTACATAGGAAAGTTTTCGAATAAATGACGATTGAATGTTAGAAAACGTAAATCAATTAAAATAAAGCAAAAACGTTATCAAGTTTAGTTTTTCTAATTCCATAGTTCTTTTATGGATCACGTAGGTGAAAATCTTTGCAAAGTGTCATTGTCACACCGACTTTCTAATAAGTATTGTAAGCGACATAGAAATTATTATTCAATTTAAAGTATTATGGCACATTTAACTGTTACTCAAAGAATTGAAATTTTCATTCTTATCGGAAGCGGGAATATGACTAGAACTCAGCAGGAAGTTTGCGATTTATTTAATGAAAAATATCCAGATCGCCCTATCAGCCAATCAACAGCCAGTAAGGTAGAGTCTAGTATTTTGAGGAAGGAAAAATATCATCCCTACAAAATTCCACTTGTGCAGGAACTTAATGAAGATGATCCCGATCGCCGCTTACACTTTTGCGAAATTCTAATGGATTTATGTCAAGGAAATAGAAATTTACACCGGCAAATACTTTTTTCAGATGAGGCCACATTTTGTCTGAATGGTACAGTAAACCATCAAACTTGCAGATATTGGAGTCGGGAAAATCCTCATTGGATGACAGAGGCACATACCCAACACCCTCAGAAATTAAATGTGTGGGCTGGAATAGTTGACGACAGAATAGTAAGGCTTTTTTTCTTTGAAGGAACCCTTACAGGACAAAGATATTTAGAGTTTCTAGAAAATTACCTTATTCCAGCCCTTGCAGTAATTTTTCCTAACGATAATGACCCTGACATTCCTGACGATACCATATGGTTTCAGCAAGACGGTGCACCTCCGCACTATGCGCGCCCTGTACGAGATTTTTTGGGCAACTATTTTCCTGGGAGGTGGATCGGCAGACGCGGACCGATAGAATGGTCTGCAAGATCGCCAGATCTTACACCTCTTGACTATTTATTATGGGGATACTTGAAGTCAAAAGTGTACATTAATAAACCACGTAATTTAGAAGAACTTCAAAATCGCATTTGGGACGAAATACGCAGAGTTACCCCAGAAATCATTCATAATGTGCAAGAAGAATTTCTTCACAGACTTGCGCATTGTCAAGAAGTTGGTGGATGGCAATTCGAATATTTAATTTAAGTATAAAATTTAATCAATTGTATTTTATTTTACATACCTCAGAATTGTTACTTTTTTATGGATAAAATTTACGTTTTCTAACATTCAATCGTCATTTACTCGAAAACTTTCCTATGTAAGAGGGCAAAATTTTAGTACTGTCTGATAGAGAATTAAACGAACTTTCAAAATCAAGGAAAAAAATATGGTGTTGCTATTTAAAAAAAAATCGATGACGTCATTACTCGAAAACAAATGACATTAGAAAATCACATTTTCCGCTAAAATATGTATTTTTTAAATTAAAAATCGACCTGTTCGAGAATTTTTCCCAAAAAATAATTGTTTCGTTTTTTTTGAATTTATTCCATACTTTTGGCCGCATACATATATTTGACGAGAATTCAAGGAACTTAATTACAATAAAGGCTTTCATAGATAGATATCGGCATAACGTAAAGTTGGCTGCACACTACGCAGGCGGTAGTCAGTACAGATTTAGTCTGCACAGGCTTACTTGCAAGTTAATGTGCTAATGAGACACCCTGCTCAAGTGAATGATTTGAACGGACGGATTTCTGGCGATGCTTGAAATTGGTCTGTACAGGCGTGTTAAAACTGTGTATGTAGTCTGTTCAAATCACAAAGAAAGTTTGAATTTAATCTGGCGACAATTTTCTACTTGTTGTGATGCGAAAGGATAGAAATTTGAGCCAGATGCTTCTATCGAGAAATTGAATCTAATATTGCAAAATTGTGCTGTTAATATACGAGAATGTGACGGAAAAAACTACAAAGAAGCATTAGTTAAAACAATTTGGAACACCACCGCTATTATATGACGAAAATGAGACGGAAGGACTTCAAAAGAAGTTATACCTATCACATTTTGGCGCTTGAATTAGCTTGGCGCGGAAGAGAAACAACTTACTGCAAAACCACTTATTTCGTATCTGAAATATTGGACGTATCGAGTATAAATCCTCTACCTTCAAAAAACGAGACAAGGCGGTGACAACAAATTATGTGACAACAACGCCTAATATTTTAGAGCAAGATATTTGCCCAGTACGCTTATTCAAAAAGTTGGTGAAAAAACGAGGGACTTCTATAACATTGAACAAAGTATTTCTTTCACCAAATCCCTTTTGGAAGAAGAAAAATTCAAAAGGTTGGTATAAAAATGTGCCGATTGGAATTAATGAAATTTCCAAATGAACTATATGCTCAACACAATGCATTGGTATAGATGTTAATTTACAAATCACTTCAGTGTGTAGCCAGGTTAAGATAGGATACATTTTTATATTGTCAATTGGACAATAAAACAACTATCAAAATAAAATAGGAGGTTGCCACTTAAAAAAAATGATTGTCTTTTCTAAAAAAAATATTGTTAAAAATCTACTTTCACCCAGTGTATTAGTTAATATACACATACTTTGTCAGCGACAATCTAAAAATAAACAATATCCGATGAACATATATTATTTGGCAATTATAAGCTGAGAACACTTAATTATGCGGATCAGATAGAGTTGAAAAATAAAGGACCGTTGGGTTGTTTGTACAAAATAAAACAATCAAAACAGACCACACTTGGAGAAATGAACGTGGCCAAACTATAACGGGTTTTAATCAGTGAAGGCAAGCAAACCACCTAAGATGAGCGACTAATGCTGCCTTATTAAGTCAATAAACACGATTATAATCCTGTCAACAACTTATTCCGAAGTGGGCGAATCTTACAAAGTAATTTGTCAAGTGCGCGCATGCATTTATGTCTATAGTTAACGATACAATTAATCATTGTGTTGGCCCGTATCACTCTTTGTTTTCAACGACCTCTAATTTATGATTTAAAATTAGGTTTGTAGCTGATTTGAAAAATTTTGTTTGCCTCCAATCGTTCGTTCACCTTCTGCAACTCAAAATTATGAATGTGCAAATGTAGAACACCACTCTAACACCTGTTCAATTATATAGTACGGTATTTAGTGAATGAACTTTTTAATATTGCAAGTTTTTAATAAATTTAATTTGTTTGTTATTACTGTAGGTAGTTGAACTGAAATGAATTGCCACTTAATGTAGAAGAAATTTATGGCTTTTTAACATCGCATATAATTTTGGGCTCAGTGCGAACGTATTTAAATTTTAAAGTTCCTAAAACTTGTAACGATATTCATTACACAGAGTTTATTTTGTAGTCAATCGATAAACGATACCACGGCAATGACAAAAAATATCAGGAAATTTCTCTCTTGGTGGGTACCTTAGACGAAATTTCTCTGGAAATTTTTGAACAATTATAATGTCAATTGGGTACGTCAAAAAATGAATTGAGTTCAATCGAACAATATAGTTATTTATGTATTTATGTACCCTTGTGTTTTATATATCACTTCATACGAATTAGAAACTATAAAAGGTCATAGCTTTGACGTTTTTTGATTTGTGGTTATGCTAGATATGTTCAAACAACCCAAGCGTCATTATTTTCGAGTTCTCATGACAGCGGGCGTGAAAAGGTCCAAATGTGAATGTCCGGGGTGATATGGGTATGTTTATATATCTCGTATGCTATGTATTATAACTAAATTATAAGGAAGTAAAATATAATAGTTATTAATTCTTTAAGGGAATTAAAACTTATTAGAGATTGGTTAATTTCCCGAATGTAATTCAACGTTTTATCCAAAACCACGACCAAAACCGGTCAATTAGGAGAGTGAAAGCCATGTGAGAGCAGGTGAAAAATTATGGTTTTGAAAACGTCGTATTTGACAAAAGTATTTTAATCAAGAATATTAATTGTCAACTGAATACTAGAAAGTCTTGAAATCGTGAAATATGCACAAAAAATGAGTGAGAATCCCGAAAATGTCTTCATTCCGGCTGAAATTCAGCAAGAAGCCCAAGAAGCACCGAGAAGGAATTGGTTTACTTCGATAACTGGCGATAAAGGGTGCATAGGAGAAAGAAGAATTACAGAAGAGGAGCTACTATCCTACTTTTTCAATTTGAAGAAACGGTTTGCTGCCTCTTCGATGTTGACAAAATATTTCATGCTAAAATCAATGTTGAATCTTCGCTTCTCACAAAACAAAATGTCACTTTAAGCTGTTACATTATAAATTACTATTTCAAGATGATTGTTATGGCATATATGTGTTTGTTATAAAACTAGATAAATTGGAAAAATAATATCAAAAACCTCTGTGTAGATTTGGCGACGGGACCCAATGATATTTCAGCTTCAGTACTCAAACTCCGTGCTTCCTCTTTAGCAAAACCTTTATATATTATATTTAAATTTTCCCTTTCCGCTTCATCTCTACCATCTGATTGGTATATAGCTACTTCAATTGCTATATTCAAAATAGGGGATAAAACAGAACCTGATAATTACCGACAAGTAAGTTTAATGTCTATTTGTCTTAACGTCCTAGGTCCTAGAAATAATCATAGTGTCACAAATAATGCAGTTGTTCTTAACGCATAATCTTTTACCAACATCTCAACATGGTTTTATTCCAGGCAGGTCTACTACCACCAGTCTGAGATCCTGTGGACGTTCTTTTAGATCTTTTCAAAGCCTTCGACAAAATTCCCACATATAGACTTCTTTTAAACATTTATAAATTCGAGGTGAGCCGAACTCATGGATTTGCAACTATTTATGCAATAAAACTTTTTCTGTTCGTGTCGGATCAGATCAGTCATCTTGGCATCAAGTACGGTCTGGGGTTTCATAATTCTCTGTTCTAGGACCACTTCTGTTCCTGTTATAATCGACGGATCTTGATGACCTCATAACTGTCTCTCATAGTGTTTATGCTGACGACACAAAATTATATGGAAATCCACTAGAATAGCACAACACCATTCAAAGTAATCTGACAGCGATAGATGGCTGGTGTAAAACTTAGTTTATTGCACTAAATTCGAATAAATACACTGAACTTTACATGGGCAATAAACCTCATTACACCTTAGATGATTCCCCAATTATAGCAGTAGCGGAACAGAATGACTTAAGTGTGACAATAACTACAGATCTTTCCTGGTCCACACATATTTCCAAATCAGAAAAAAGCTACTTAATCAAAGATCCTACATACTATTTAAAGTATCATTTGGTCACCCCGTCTCGTTAGAAACATTAACCTACTAAAAATGTACAGCGCACTCCCACTACTTTCCAAACGCAGATCTAGAGGCGACATGATTTTCACTTACAACTGTTACATAATTATCTTGGTCAGGACATTAGTGCGTTGCTGATATTAAACACAGATGGCCGCTTACGTGGCAACCAATTGTAACTACGCAACTACGCAAGAAAAATTTCACGACATTCATAAGACAAAGTTTTTAGTGTTTAACCAATGGAGTCAACTACCTAATGATGTTTTAAACATAAATATGACACATTTAAAAAGAATGGACTTATGTAATGTTTCAGTTGCAGTGTTGTTTAGATTTAGGCATCTGCTCATCCCTTTAATTTAATAATAATATCATGAATCATGTTAATTCTATCCAATCACATCCACTGTGTGAAGATTAGAATTCCTATACTGAGAATTGATGTTAGTGAAGGAACACGAATCATGAAGTAACAAGAAAAATATTTCAATTTCTGGATAAAAAAGAAATAGAAAAGAAAAACTGTAAAATCTAAGAAAGAGCACAGTTAGTTTGAATACATCACTTTTGCCTTTATTTTTAATCTTTTATAGGTATGCTATTTAGTATAAATAAATGCACATCCTTAATAATTTTTCATATTTTGAGGCGTATGTAATAGAAGACACAATTCAAGGCACATATGTCAACCTACTTGTATACATCGTACATAACAAAAACACCATTTCGCAAAGGTTTACCGAAATAAATCAAAGTGAACCGCTTTTAACTAATGCATTAAGCATTAACGTACTCTCGAATGTCACAAGAGATCGTACTGCAAATTATTACTTGAAACAGTTGGATATTATCCAAAACAAGATTCTAAAAATAGACGTATCCGCAAGACTAAATGATGACAATGAACCATAAACTGTGATAAAATCTGATAAGTGACAAAAATTTGACACATAAAAACAATAAAAAGACAACGTTAAAAAACTTTTATCATACATAACAGATTTACACAACGATGACCAGCTCATTTATCACCACAGTATCCATTTCTTTTGAAAAATCCGTAGATTTTAAGCATGGAAAACCTGACACGGAAACAACACTGCCTCATGTAATCAGACAAAGCAGTACTCGCCCTCCGCAATACTCGCTAATTCTAATCCGCTATAAGCGTCGCCGTTGTGATAGTAACTACCGTAAATTAGTTTGATGTTATGACAATTCCAGGACATATCTCGCATTGCAGGAAATGGGTTGTTCCACTCAGGGAAGATGTATACAGCGTTTGGAGGTTTCACTGCCATAACTTCAATATAAGATAGATAAAATATAAATGAACAAAAGAATTAAATTGTACAAGGGCACAACTCAAGTCGTTCTTAAAATAAATTGAATTATTATATCAAAGAATTTTATCACAATATGGCAACAGTGTGAACACACGCTGTGCTAAGAGAGCGGTTTGTGGGTTGCCTACCAGTTGGTTTTTAGTGATGACAAAAAATTAAAAAATAAACACAGCTATAGTGAAAATTAATGAATTTGGTTTAGGCAACTGCACAATACAGTGTCATTTTTAAATACCTAACTAACATTACACATAATTACAACATATGTTCAAAGTGGCCACCGTTATCTTCCACACATGCACCACACTACCCAAGAATTTTATAATTATAAAAATGTGTTTTGGACATTACCAATGTCAAGAAGATGGTAAGATACTTCAACGAATATCTCTACCAGACAGCCGCCATCTAAATAAATACGTCGTACTCTTGCAGAATTGGGACGAGCTTCTCCATAAATTAATAGAGAGTTTAAGTTGTGTCCGATACATGAACGTGTACCTACGTAGAATTTGACAGTCGCGCATGCTCAAATTAGAATTTTCCGTTATACAGATGTACGTGGGTTCACGGGTCTTTGCAAAGCGTAAACAGAGACGTTCTGAATGCACAGAACAGATTGATAAAAGGCTAACCGAACAGAGGATACTCGTAGATTAAAGTAATAATCATCGTTTCTGAATAATATGATTCCGTAATAACTTACCCTACTTGAAGAATTTGCGATAAGCGACAGATACTTTGCAGTTCAGATACCAACTGATTTGTGGTCACTGTACTTCTCGCGCTGTTGCCTCATTCCGCGATATGGAGTTTGTCGAATTTTATTGATTAACGGAGACATTGTATTTATTAAAACTAAACATAAATAAATTGGAAGATAAAGTAAACATTAGTCATGGTCATTTAATGCAGACAATTATTGATTATGAAGCAATAATTAACCAAATTTATACACATGAAATTGGAGATTTGTTATTTTTTTTCTCATAAAAGGTTTAGTTTAGGACCCACGTCTTATAAGGTTTTTTTTTTTTGTTCATGTTGAATATACCTATGTTATCGCCTGTTAAATTTATGATAGTCAAACCTCTAGCATCATGTATATTTTTTTTAAAGGTGTTTAGCACCCTACCTTTTCTAATAATTATTATCATTTGTTACACTCGCAAACCATGTATTTTTGTCTAAAAAAATAGATAGATATTCTTAATATCGAATCTACAATGTTGTAGTACATGTACATTAATACTTTTCCATCTAATTCAGAATTCAGCCTGTGAAAACACAAATAAAACTTTTATGACATCTTAATGAAGTTTACATTCACCTTGCGTTTGAATTGCAGCTAGAAGGTGTGTTTTATTACCAGTCGGTGTATAACCGCAGTAGTATTTATTTTTTCGTTTAATCATAAAATTTTACACTTTATTAACGGTTAGTTTCGCTAAAATGTTATAAATTTGGATTTACGACCCATGCATCAGTTTACTTAACTTGTTTGCGTTCGGGAGAGGAATGCTGTGCTTTTCTAGCAGCACTTACACGTCTTACGAGTTTTCATTGATACACTGCGGGCTTGAACTGAACGAAACCAGAAAATTTTACCTGTGCTTTAAAAGTAAACTACAGTGAGAAGTTCTTGAATGATGAATGCAAAATTTGTTGTAAAACATTTCATGATATTGGAGACATTATTAAATAACGTAATAAAAAAATAATGTAGATACTTAATAGAATATACCTAAAAAGTTATGGATAAAAATTATGATTAATTTTTACTAAAAGTAGAAACGTTTTGTGGATAGAAAAATCAAATGTTTACTTTGTTATTTTTTTGTTTCAGGAACATTTAAAGTGAGTACTTGTATTACACAATATACGAGCCCCTTCCCATTTCAGTTGGCCCACCATAGGATTTGGCAGAAATTTTGTTTTTATGAAGCAAAAATAAAAGTACAACATTAACCTGTAAATTTATTTATCTCTTAAACAGTATTTTAAACATAATAAATAAATATGAAGCAACGAAAACCAATATCTAACAGAAAATAAAGACAAATAGAGAAAATAAGAACAAGTAGCGTAAAACTAACAAAACAATTTTAAAATTCACCACTGGGTAACATCGCCTTTATTTTTTATTACAGCCGCAATTCGTTGGGGCATAGTATTAACCAAGCCTTGACATAATTCCGGTGTAAAAGAATCCCATATTTCCTGAAGTCTTTGCTTCAGCTCAGGGATATTTCTAGCAGGATGTTTTCGTAGCACCTTTTTCATCTCATGCCACAAAGTTTCTATTGGTGATAGATCCGGACTGCTAGAAACCCATTCTAAAAGTGCAATACCATTATCCTCTATCCACTTTAATGCTTTCTTTGAGGTGTGACATGCTGCACCATCTTGCTGAAACACAAATTCTTGGCGGGATGTCAAGCATTCTTCCATGATCGGTAAGAGCGATTCTTCCAAAATGGCTAAATATTTGTCCGTATTCACAATGCCGTCAATAAAATGAAGTTTTCCCACTCCTTTAGCTGACATGCTACCCCAGATCATGACTGATGCAGGAAATTTCACCTTTCGTTTGAGACAGTCCGGATGAAACGCCTCATTTTTTTTTTCGAATAACTCGACTGCGACTGTCTCCAACACACACTTCAAATCTGGCCTCATCACTCCATTGTATTGCACGCCATTGCTGAGTTGTCCAATCCTTATGTTGTCTTGCCCACCTTACTCTATTTTTCTTCTGCTGCAGTGTTAAAAGCGGCTTTTCTTTGGCCTAAAGCAAAATATTGTCATTTCTTATTTTCCTACCGCAATTTTGCTTATTAAAAAATTTACCTTATAAGTGCCAAAACCCATTTTATGAGCCTCCCTGTGCGTTGTGGATCTCGAAATTCGTCTCCCAACAGCGTCACTCCATAGAGCACTTAGCTCTAAGTAATTAGCTCGCCTATTTTTCTGGATAATCCTCTTCAACGAACGTCTATCCACATTTGTAATTTTTCTTTTTTTAATATATTGGGGCCTTGCAGCAACTGAGCCGGTATTTTTATACAGTCTAACTATGTTTCTTACACTATACCGCGATAACTCTAATAAATTTGCAATTTCCGAATTTGATTTGCCGGAATTGAAAAATTTAATAATAAGTGAACGAATTTTCTCATCAATAACCTTTCCTCTACCCATTTTAAAAAAACACAACTACTTAAGTACTTGAAGCTATACTAAATGCGTACTGACAGCTATATGAATATTAGCAACTGTCACGGTGTCAGTTTTGCACAGCAATCTTTGAATTATAGGCATCCTTTGTACCAGAACAAACATAGGTTGATTTGCTGTATTTACAAAATTTTTGCTTTTCCTTGCAAATTTAAATAGACAGCAAGGACTTTGGTATTTTTTACTGGACATTATTTAATATACTCTGCTAATTACTTTGGGGCCTGAAAACAACCTGTAGTATTTGTTATGTTTTGGTGCTGGCCAAAAAACTAATATTTCAGTAGGTGGGCCAACTGAAATGGGAAGGGGCTCGTATTAGTCAGAATATGGATCAAACTGACCAGATTCATGTCACCTACACTGATTTTTCTAAATCCTTTGACAGACTGGACCGCGGTATTCTTTTACAAAAATTATAGGATTTGGAACTGAACTGAACTGAAAATTTTATTAACTTGTCTCTAAACATATCTTATCTAAATATAAGAAGTTATTTTGTGCAATATTATGGGTTTCAGTCTGTCAGGTGTTCCGCACGCCTCTGTTCTGGAACCATTATTGTTTCTTATTCATTCGGTTGCGGTTATATATAAAATTATTAAATTATTGATTGTCCCTCACTTTTAGTTAGTTTTTGTTCCCCAGTATTCTCAAGTTTTCCCCGTATTTATGTAATGTCTGACAATTATAAATCCCTTGCAAACGAGTCAACTATATTTACTTAATAGGCTAGAAAAGCTCAAAAATTCAAATGCCGATAGAGGGCGCTACTTACAACGTATTGGTGAAATAAATTCATCATCAACGATAACGCTAATGATAACAATGACAACGATGGCAACTGAATATCAAAAATTATCAAAGATGATAAATAATAAATAATAACTGTAATGATAACAACAGTTTTGTGATTGAAAGGATTATTCAGAATATCTACAATAAGGCATATTTTGTTTCTTCCTCCTCCTAACCACTGGATTTGTTTAAATACGGAGTGTAATGAATGCGATATACAGATTTTCGCAAGGCTTTTGATAAAGTTGACCATTATATACCTACTACTCCTAAGTTCTGCGTATATAGAGTAGTTAATTCTGTCTGTCATTGTGTGATATATGCCAAATTAAATTATATATGACTAATGTGTGAACAATTAAGGCGACAACTTGGCGGATTTTGCAAAAGGACTTGAATTTACACCCGTATAAGATTGTTTTGACCCAAGAACTTAATCCACTGGGTTAATTGAAAGGGATCCTAATATTGCGAAAAAAATATCTTTAGATGAAGCTCATTTTTGGTTAAGTGGATATGTTAACAAGCACAATTGCCGTTTTGGGTGTGAAAACAATGCACAATAAATTCACGAGAAGCCTTTGTATCCGCTAGGTAACTATATGGTGTGGTTTATGGCGTGAAGGCTCTCAAAATGAGGTAGATAAGGCAGTTACAGTGAATGATGAACGATACCGATAGATGTTAAGACATTTTTTGTGGCCTAATTTAAATGTACTTGATTTGAGGGATATGTGGTTTCAGTAAAACAGTGGTACATGTCACACTGATCGTCACTATCGACGTATTGGAAAAAGACGATAATTTCAAGAAAAGCAACTATTCAGTGATCTCCATGAAGCTTTGATTTAATTCTTTAGATTATTTCTTTTGGGACTATTTGATATCTAAGGTTTACGCAACAGACCACAAACACTTGATGCATTAAGATTGACCATTGAACGCTGCATTCGTCAGATCACTCCCGATTTATTGCACTAAGTCATCATAAACTTGGTTCGTCGAATTCACTCGTGTAAACGAAGGTGGACATTTAAATGATGTGTTATTTAAAACATAGATATTATTGACTGTACGTTAAGATGATATAAAAAGTTTGGTTGTATCTGAAATAATTTTAATTTTATTTTATTTTAAAATCATCGTTCTTATTTTTCAACCCCATGTTTCTTTATCTCGTCTTGTAGATGGGTTTAATTCGTGGGTAAATAAATAAATAAATCGGAACATCCTGTATAAGAGCCTAATTCCTTCGGAACATGCAGGTATTGTACTAGGAAGA
Organism: Monochamus alternatus; assembly: GCA_037114965.1. Taxonomy (NCBI): domain Eukaryota; kingdom Metazoa; phylum Arthropoda; class Insecta; order Coleoptera; family Cerambycidae; genus Monochamus; species Monochamus alternatus. The sequence goes on along the minus strand of CM073427.1, from coordinate 91,027,833 downwards.
ACACGGCATCAAATTACACCGAACTGCAGAAACAGGGAACTAATTAATCCAACATATAACCGGGGTTGGCCTAAGGCATCCAATGGCAAAGCATTTTCAAGGGTTACTTCATGCCCCATTGGTTTGAAACACGGCCATTGTTAGATCTTTGTTGACTAACAATGAGTCCATTATGAGCATTTGCATTCACTTTAATAATTGCATTCAACAACTAATCGACGTCAAAATGTTTTGTAGTAATAAGCAATATGTGGTACTCGTACATGAAAATGGCGGATTCCTTTGTAATTAGTACATTGCTTCGGGCCCTTACTTGCTCTCGAAATGTTTAATATTGTTAGGATATATCTTTGCGAGGATTACCTACTAGATTGCATTTATGTTTGTGAAAATTGATAGGTAGTGGAAAGAAGGCAACATGACAATGTTCGTGTAATAATTGCAAAATTTTTGGAAACTGCTGTAGATGACGAAATTTGACTATGTATGACCAATCAAAATCTGTTGACGCAATAACCATCATATGTACTCTTGTATATTTTTCATGAAGCATTCGTCTTCATTGCATTCATTATTAATAGACTCATAAAGTTTTTTTTGAGGTACAGAGTACACACACGTAAGAGTACACGACTGTAACTTTGTTATTTTAAGAACATATCGGAAAATTGAAACGTGCATTTACTGACTAATTTTTCACAAGGATTTCAATTTTCTTGAAAAAAAAAAATCGTAATCGCACTACAGATATATTGATATCAGCTTAGTTTTTTCTTATGAAACACACAAAACTATATTCTAATCCAGTTTATAGAGCAATTTAAAAAATAGTTTCAAACACAGTTCCTTACTTTTCTATGCAATACCTATACCTATACTATATAACATTTTTGGTTTATATAATCTATAGCTTCTAGTATTCTATCTTGAATTTCTGAAATAGTGGTTGGTCTATTTTTATAAACACTATTCTATAAATAGCCCTACAAAAATGTGTCAGGTGGTGTCAAGTCTAGACTGTTAGCTGGCCATCGTATGGTCCCGTCAGGAAAATTTAAACGGCCAATGGTATTTAGATCTTTTAGGTCACGAAATAAATGATTTTATTACTCAATTTGATAGGTCGACGGAATGATATGGCAGCAATATGGAGCTCCACCATATGATGTAAAATAAGTTATGGATTATTTGAATAATAATTATATAGAATGTTTAGAAAAATATAGCACTAAATGATGACCGGCGAATAGGCCACACTTGACACCACCTGATACATTTTTGTGGGTCTATTTAAAGAAAAGTGTTTACAAAGGAATTCAAGATAGATTACATAAACCGACACCCAAAAATGATGCATAATTGTTTAAATAACTTGAAAAACGATATAGGTTTTGCATAGATAAGCAAGGAAATGAGTTTGAAAAGCTTTATTCTTTAAATTTCTTCACAAAATGAATTCAAATAGAGCATTATGATAAAAAAAAATTAATTTTAATTCTGAAATTACTTAACGAACAGTAAAAGATAACCCATTACATGTTTATATGAATGCAATCAGGAAAAAATTAAGAATACAAAAAAATAATATATAGGGTGTTTTATACAAAAAATCAAGTAGATATCTAGATATCAATATCTCAGTAGTGTGTTGCTCGATTGGTTTTTTTTAATTGATATCCTTGTGAAAAATTAGTCAAATGCACGTTCTAATTTTTCAATATATCCTAAAATAACGAAGTTATAGGCCAATTTAACGTGATCACCCTGTACAATTTTACTGTACAAAATGATTGCCTTGGGTTGACGAAACGAACAGATAACCGGTTTATTGTCTTAAAATTTACACATTTTTTAAAGGGCAGTTTTGTGTTTACTTTGACGCCATCGTCTCTAAATACTTTCTCAGTTAACTTATACAGGGTGTTCGGTTACTGCGCGCAGAAATTGTAGGGGGTGATACTACTCGAAATAATAATTTATTAACTTCCAATAACTTGAAAAGTCAATTTTGATGAAGCTATGTAACCTCAAAGTTATTTTTTTTTGCAACAACTATTTTAATACTAGAACGATTTTATGCTTCGTTCTTACAAGATTAAAACAGAAACGTAACCTTTTGTGAGGAAATAGACATTAAACTAATGTATTTTAACCTATTTTAATTTTGATATCCTCTGTTGGGGTAATGGTTCTGGTGTTGACAATTTAATGATTGCGCAAAAACGAATCATTCGAACTATGCTGTTCAAGACAAGGCGTTATTCTTGTCGCCAATTATTCAAAAACTTGGGAATCTTGACTGCAGTCTCAATGTATATTTTAGAGTGCGCGACATATGTCAGGGTTCACAAGTCTGAATTTACGCAGTTCGGGGATAGACATTTGACGTTTGACCTTAGAGATAGACATACTGTCGTGGTACCTAGACACCGATTGGCAAAGTCGGCTAATGGTCCATTTGTTATGGCACCTAAAATATATAACCATCTTCCTGTTAATATAAAAAATATTCAGAGCATCCCGTCCTTCAAAAAGTCATGTAGAGATTTACTTTTGACAAAATCGTTCTATACGGTGCGTGAATTTTTTGAGTGTAGTTTTCTTTGATTGTTGTTTGTTATCTTGTATTGTACAAATTGAATTTGAAGTCAATTATTGTGTGTCATTGTTATTTATTTTGTTATATATTTGTGAATTTTATTATATTTACTTGACGTTTTCCATGCATTGTATTATGTCTCAGGAAATAAAGCATATTATTATTATTATTATTATTATTATTATAGAACAAATTCCGGACTGGTCGCCACGTCGCCGGTTTAGATTCCTTGACGTTTGACTTTTTTCCTCAGAAGTAATTTTAAAACGTTACTTTAGCTTTATCAAATGTCTCTGGAAACGTCAAGAAAGCTAAACCGACATCGTGGCGACCAGCTTTCATTCAGTTGTCTTCAAAATACACTTCACTTGCATCGTAAAAGAAGTGATATTCACCATTATGTTCACAAAATTTAAAAACCGACTTCTTCACCAACGGTTGGCTTTTTTTTACTACAAACAAGAGTATCAAATTTTTAGATAAAGTATCAGTCTTTAAGAAAATGCATCAAAATTTCAGTAAAATTAAAAACAAAAAAGGTATGATCATTTCTTCACATAACACGTGCCCTTTGTACCTTTTTGCAATTTTAGAAATATTTTATGTGAAACTGTCTCTATAAAAGTAACAAGTGTGTCAAATTTGAAAAAATCGTTCATATATTATCCCTCTCTAAATTTTCAGCTAGAAGTTTATGGACAGCCTGTATATTGCAGTAATAAGACCATCTAATGCAAAATCACTCTTCATCCTATTTTACTTTCATATTGCTGCTTATAAAGAAAAAAACTGAACAACAGACTGCATATAACCAGAATTTCTCCAAAGAGTCGCGAGAATGATACTGAGCACGAAATTTCAGGAAATTCAGGAATTACACCTGAAGGAAACAGCTAAAGTCACTCATATTGACAGCCCACGAGACATACAGTGCTTTCGAAAAGCAACGAATAAATTCATTATTTTTGAAATTGAGAAGTTTTTGAAAAAATCCTCTGGCACGTCGATTTTGTTTTTAAAAAAGGCACTTTTTGACATACGACCCACATTTGTGGCGTCATCGTTGTTCGAGATATGACGTCATCGACAATTTTTTTAAATAGCAACCTCCAATTTTGACCATTCCATTTGACAGAGCGTGTCATTCTACATACATACATCATAAAAAATTATGGTGTTACATAACAAAAATTTCAAGAAAATAATGTTTGAAGATTTTAAAATTTAATTTTTACAATACTGAAAATGATAATGATTATGTAAAAAATCAACTAAATTAAATGTTCAAATTGTACACCGTTGGCTGCCTGACAGTAGCCAAGACGATTAATAAATTCTTTTTGGACATTATCAATAACTAAAAGGAGATATACGATGTATCTCGTGACGAATTCTTGCTTTTAAATCTAAATTAACCGGTCTAGTAACGTATACTTTGCTTTTTAAGAATCTCTACAAGAAATAATCTAGAGGTGTCAAATCAGGTGATCTGTTTGGCAAGAAAAGGGACCATGAGTATGTATGTAGACAAGCTACATCTAGCGGCCATTCGCATGGTAGCTTACTGTGAATGGTTTTCTTAGAGTTCTTTTCACAACAGCATAAACTGTGAAATAGTTACAAGTGTATAACAAGTTTTGTCCAGATTCACCATAAATTAACATGCATATAGTCATTGTTACTATAAATTGTTCCTATTTTGTTTATATACACTCACAAGTATGAAGTAAGTACTACGTATAGAAAAACGAAACGCACTAGCTACAAAACTACTATGACTAATAGTAGTTAACAACAGCAGGTGATAGATTGCAATGTTGTCTTACGTTACAGTTTAGGGATTTTCTGGGATATTTCAATTGTTTACTTCATTCAACAAATTACGTTACAGAAGCTTTTACTTCACTTTAGTTTGTAATTTTGTAACACATGTTTATATTTTATTGCACTTGTAGTTTTATTTTTGAAATGTATTTTTAGAAAAAGTGTTCGTTTTTGACATTTTTTCATAAGAGCTTTTTATTGCTTTTGGTCAGATATACAGTCCCTTTAGTATCGGCCCTTATAGTTAAGAACGGTTCCTGGTCGTTGAGGATTTTATTGTCGGTGCTGTACAGGATTTGTTTGTCCTGCAAATCGGTGTTATTTAGCTCGGATGGATGATGGCGATGGACGCAATGATATTTCTGTGCGAAGGGGTCGAGGCTGTTTGAGAACAGATGAGGCTATCGTCTAGGGACGAGTTTAGTTCGATCATCCACCTGGGACCACAGTCAGAAGGCAATATCTTACGGCACTGTCTACGAACATGTCTACCCCGACAACGTAGATTTTAATCCTATTAGAGATCTTTCTGTATCGATAAGGATGCAATACTTGTGCAAATTGCATATGGTCATTAACGGCAAGAAAAATACAGATACAAACTTAACGAGTTATTAAAATATACGAGTAATTTAAAATTGTGTTCGTTCAGACTGCTATTTTAACTGTGATATCTACAGACATGTACCATTGGAATAGGTGGTCATATGTAACAAATGGCCTCCATCCAAAAAGGCGGAAGTAGAAGCGATGTAAAAAACTATCGACCAATATCCCTAATCTCGATATTTGGTAAATTGATGGAAGCAATTATAACAGAGAAATTATTTTTTAATTTTAAACACATCATTATAGAAGAACAACATGGCTTTTTTCAAAGTCGATCTGTTGTAACTAATCTTGTCCCTTACCTATATTCAATTTATAACTGAAAATATTGATGAGAGACGTAAAGTAGATGCCGTGTACACCGATTTTTTCAAAGCTTTTGACAAAATTCATCATCCTACTTTGTTTGCCAAATTGGAAAATTTAGGTGTGCATGGTAATCTTTTAAGGTGGATCAAATCATATCTCTCCAATAGGTCACAGTGTGTTATAATCAACAATTCAAGATTTTGTTAACATTATGTTAGGGATATCGCAGGGATCACATCTGGGCCCTTTACTGTTTTCTTTATTTATTAACGATATTGGCTCATGCTTTCCACACTCATATTTTATTTTATATGCAGATGACCTAAAAGTGCTCAAGTCTGTATCATCTCTTAATGATTGTCAACATCTGCAAGGTGATGTTAATCTATTTTCTGAATATTGTAATATTAACAGACTGTCTTTAAATATCAATAAACGTAGCTTCATTAAATTTACTCGTTTATAAACAAGTTCTGATTTTTATATATTTTTAGGTATTAATAATATTGTGTGAAACTAACTACTCAGTGGACAAAAGTCCCAACCTGCGTTGAATTACACCCACAATATCTACCCATATATTCCTTATTATTAGCTTTTGTAACATTTTTTTACTGTTTTAGAAAGGTATTTTAAGCTAATATAAATCAAATCTCCTACAATTCCTATCAATGAAGTCATATGTATGTTCTCTGATACCAAACATCTAGGTATGCTAATGAACAATTCCACAGACAAAGCTCTATTCAATAATTATCTAAAGAAAATCTAATTTACTAACTCTATAAAAATCTAACTTCACTTTTTTGGCAATGGGAACACGACAAATTCAACCACAATAGATGAGATCTGACCTATTTCTGCATTTTTAGGATTGCTTCTTCAGGTGGTCTCCTTTAAGTTGAATCAAATATCTAACTATAAAAATTATTATAGAAATTAAAATTATTAGAAGTTAAATATCGACAATGACAAAAAAGTGACATCCTGTCAATGAATTAAATATGACAATACCTACTTGAAAAATTTTCACCTTTTATCTAAAAGTTTTTATATATTTTTAGGTATTAATAATATTGTGTGAAACTAACTACTCAGTGGACAAAAGTCCCAACCTGCGTTGAATTACACCCACAATATCTACCCATATATTCCTTATTATTAGCTTTTGTAACATTTTTTTACTGTTTTAGAAAGGTATTTTAAGCTAATATAAATCAAATCTCCTACAATTCCTATCAATGAAGTCATATGTATGTTCTCTGATACCAAACATCTAGGTATGCTAATGAACAATTCCACAGACAAAGCTCTATTCAATAATTATCTAAAGAAAATAATTTAATTTACTAACTCTATAAAAATCTAACTTCACTTTTTTGGCAGTGGTTGAATTTGTCGTGTTCCCACTGCCAAAAAAGTGAAGTTAGATTTTTATAGAGTGAGTAAATTAGATTATTTTCTTTAGATAATTATTGAATAGAGCTTTGTCTGTGGAATTTCTTCAACAGATATCAAATATCTGTTGAAGAAATCGAACAGGAATTTAACCGACTTGACAATAATAAAAGTGTTGGTCCGGATGGCATTCCTCCTACATTTGTAAAATCTTGTAAATCATCTCTGATTTTACCGTTATTCATTATATTCAACATATCCTAAGCTTTAGGTTGTTTTCGTAACTTTTGGAAAATAGTAATAGTAGTTCCAGTTTTTAAAAATAGTTCTAAGGATGAAGCCAGCAACTATAGTTCGATTTCTTTACTCTGTGTACTTTGTAAAATTTTTAAATCGATAGTTACTAAGGAACTTTTTTTAAAATTTAACAAATGCAAATTTAATAAGTGGTAATCAACACGGATTTTTTGGGGTAGATATATTGTTACTAATTTAATGTATTTCTTTACAAACATCTCTTGAAGCTATGGACAATAAAATGCAGATCGACGATGTGTATACCGACTTTTCAAAAGAATTTGACAAAATGTATCATCCATCACTAATAATTAAGCTTGAGAATTTCGGTATCCAAAGTGAATTGCTTTGCTGGCTGAAGTCTTATATCTCCAATAGAAGCCAATATATTAAATTGAACAATTACTTTTCTGAATACTATATTAGAAACCACAAGGCTCTCACATGGAGCATCTTTTTGTTTTTATAAGCGATAGAAAGAAAGAAATGTATTATGTAGAAATGTATGTAGTAGCATGTCAGTATGAATACAAACATGGGATGTCAATGCAAAAAGTGCAAGTCACTCTATAATACATTGAAAAAAATACATTTAAAGGACTTTAAAAGCAATGGTAATTAAATCAAATAAATTACATAAATATATTATTTAAACTAAAACACTACATAAAAACTAAATAAATAATTATAACCCATGAGGGAAATATAAAAAACACTTAAAGAACTGAAAACAGGTTTAAAACAATAATAATTAACTTATGAAGTCAATTTATACGGGGTGTTCCAGAATGATGGTCAAATATTTTACCAGTGTATTCCACAAGCCATTTCAGAGGGGATCTTCATATGAAAATTTACAATTTGGATTCTTCCTGTTGAGATATTCGAGTCCCAAAATAGCGGAAAAAATAGTTTTTTTTATTTTTCCTTAAAAACGGTTACACTTAGAAATTTCAATTTTGGTACACATTATCAGCTAGTCAAAAGCTATTTTATGATGGTGTCTGTTCCTTAGCTCATGTTTCTGGAGGGCGGGAATAAGCAACCCTTAGATTTATTTCTTTCAGAATTTTTTTCTGCAATAGCCGATTTCAACAAAACTTTTTTTTTAAATACTACACCTAATGATACTACTTTTTCTTTACTCCAAACATCTTTTCGTAACCGGTTACTGATAACCGCAGTAGGCGATTGCTATGTTAATGTTTCTCTGTTGTTTTGTCATACAAATCACCATTAGGTCTATAATTGACAGTTTTTGCAAATATTTTTAAACAAAGGTATTCCTGTAAATGTTGCCAATCCTGCCGTATGCATATTCCGTCAATTTATTCGCTAATATTTGTACGGAAGAGTCAGTTGTTTACAAATATTTGCAAAAACTGTCAAGACTGATTTGTTTGACAAGACAACAGAGAAACATCAACCGCCTACTGCGGTTATCAGTAACCGGTGACGAAAAGATGTTTAAACTAAGGAAAACTATTTTTATTTTTTTCCGCGCACTGTTGGTTGTGTGAAAAAATTACAAGATGGAAAAAAGTAGTAAAATTATATGTAGTATTTAAAAAAAAAAAGTTTTTTTGAAATCGGTCGTTGCAGGAAAAAGTTCTGAAAGAAATAAATCTAGGGGTTGCTTATTCCCGCCCTCTAGAAACATGAGCCAAGGAATAGACACCACCATAAAATAGCTTTTTACTAGCTGATAATGTGTACCAAAATTGAAATTTCTAAGTGTAACCGCTTTTAAAGAAAAATGAAACAACTCTTCTTTTCCGCCATTTTGAGACTTGATATCTCAACAGGGAGGACCCAAATTGAAAAATTTTATATGAAGATCCCCCCCCTAAAATGGCTTGTGAAATACACTGGTAAAATATTTGACCATCATTCTAGAACACCCTGTATATGTACAGGAAGACACAAAAAAACAAAACAATCCGAAACAAAATTTTATAGCAAAGAGGCAGTGTCCATATATTCATGCACTGAATAAAAACTATGATTGTGCATAATTTGTTTAATTACATTTTTACATATTAGTTCCTGCTTCAAATATACAAATTATAATTTAGTTGCTGGTAATCTTAAATTGTCAACGAGTGGTCAAAGACGTTAAAATCGAGAAAGATCTGTCCAGATTAAATAAATATTTCTATTGCATTAATGCACCTGAAAAGTTAGCAGGGGGAATTCAGATTCAGAAATTTTGCGACCATGTAACAGATACACATGTTGTATATTTATAAAACATTTTTTTACGATATATCTGTTTAGGGTAAATGTAATTATGTCTATCGTTAGATCTGTAGATTCTGGGCTGCCACAAACTCTCTATCGACAATCACATCTAATATCGACAAAAAGTCAACATTTGGACATATATACTCAATGAAGGTTTGTGGTACTGGTATTTTTAGATAATATTACTAAGCAAATCTACTTACAACTTCTCGGGGATGACCTTATTCCAGTTCTAGTACTTTTATATTTAAATCGAGAAGATCCAAATATTCCTAAAACACCATTTGGTTCGAATATCATTGTCGTCCAATTCACGATTATTTAGACATATTTTTTCCTAATAGACGTATTAGAAGACGAGTTTTTCAGGAATGGCCAGCTAGATCGCCAGAACTGATAATATTTGTATATTTCAAACGTGAAATATTATAAGAAGGAAAGGAGCTTAATGATCATAATCTTATGAGTGACAGGTGGATTTTAACGGCTTGATGGATCCAGAGATAAAAAAAAGATGGAGGGAACAACGAAGCAACTGCGGTCAACGTTGTTTCTGGGTTTTTGCCCTTCATCAGCGCAGTGTAAAACAGGATGGAATAAGAAGGAAGGGCAAAGAACACGAACACAAGAGAATAACAAGTAGCCTGCCTATCTCTATTTGCGGCTTCGTGTCACACAGCCTCGGTATTGAGGCCAAGAGCAACAGTCGCCGCGGTGTTCTTGTCCTTTGCCCTTCCTTCTTATTCTATCCTGTTTTTAAGCTGCACTGCGCTGATGAAGGGCAAAAACCCAGAAACAACGTTGTCCGCAGTTGCTTCGTTGTTCCCTCCATCTTTTTTTCTCTGGATCTATCATGCCGTTACAATCCACCTGTCTCTTATAAGATTATGATCCATTAAGCTCCTTTCCTTCTTGTATATTTCCTGGCTGAGACCCTGACAGTGGCTGCTGGACTCTCTTCCGCGGCGACTGTTGCTCTTGGCCTCAATGCCGAGGCTGTGTGACACGAAGCCGCAGATAGAAATAGGCAGGCCACATGTCATTCTCTTGTGTGCGTGTCCTTTGCCCTTCCTTCTTATTCCATTCTGTTTTTAAGCTGCACTGCGTAGATGAAGGACAAAAACCCAGAAACAACGTTGTCCGCAGTTGCTTCGTTGTTCCCTCCATTTTTTTTCTCTGGATCCATCAAGCCGTTAAAATCCACCTGTCTCTTGTGAAATATTATACATATATTTTTATTTTATATAACAGTTTATTGATGTGTTATTTTTAAATAACTTTTTTATATATAGATTCTAAATTCTCTGTTTTTAAAATAGTTCTCTTTTACAGGCAGTTAGGATTTCCAAGCATCATGTCCAATTCCATAGACTTGACGCCAGCTCAGCACAAAGACAGATGTATGAAGCTAGAATATTTTATAGAATCACAAAGGGAACTTTGTTCGAGATACGATAGAATATTACCTGTAAGTAATAATTTAGTCGTAAATGAAACTTACTTATCTCTTTAAAAAATATATTTGTGCAATTTCAGATTATTGTGAACAACAAAATACTGATACCTCATTATTAATAACAATTATCTAAATTACTTTGCTACATTTTGAACTAATCGAATAAGCTCTTAAGTTACACTTTTAATACGAGCATACCTCACGGAGAGTAAAAAAACATGACTTGTTTGGAATCTCTGTTGGATTTAAAATCCAAAGGAGGTTCAAAGTTCATTCTTTGATAACCGAAATATTTTTATCTAGCAGTAACTAGATTTATTATTAAACTTACATAACCTACGTTATTATTCAATTCAAGGGTACCAAAACACGTTTAATTGTCGCTAGCTTCATATAAATGTACAATTAATAACCTTTAATCTCTATTAACAGCTCGCAAATAATTACTACTTAACTTAACTAACTTACTACTTTTCGTTCGACTTCTCAGAACAGACCGACTGTGACTCGAATAGGAAAGAGAACTATTTTAACTGTAACTTCAGATTTGTGACTATTCGGTAACTTAGTCACATTTGTGATATTCACTGATTTCGAGAAAACCTTTGATCAAATTAACCACTTAATCAAGTCAGATACTCAAACTTTACGTCTCATTCATTCCATCCCTCCTCATGGGTTTCCCAAAGTTCTAATCTGGTACCTCTGTTATTTATTTTCTTTATTAACGATATTCCTGATGTTGTACCATGTGAAAAATTAAGTTTCGCTGATAATCTTAAGTTGTATACTAAAATTAATTCCTTGATAGATTATTGCCCTTCAATATTGATTCAGGGTCATGGTGTAAACATAACCAGTTATCTTTTAACATATCTGAATGCAAGACTATGTATTTCTCTCGTAAGATTAACTTTATAACTTACTCCATCAATGAGTACATCGTTAGCTATACTGAATTACTGAAAGATTTAGGAATTACCTTTAACAGCTTTGCTATCCACACTTATGACTTTGTTTATCGTAATTGTAGGGAATTCTGTTTTGTTCTCTTGTTCGTTCTAGGATGGAGTATGGTTATACCATATAGAATCCGATATACAATGTGCATTTTCGAAGGTTGGAGTCGGTTCAGAGATAGTTGAGCAAAACTTTTGGAATTTTTGTAGGATGGTGTTTGTCCACCCATAGGTTTAAATTATGCTGATCTTCTGAATCGATCTAGATTTGAAACACTTGAAGTACGATGCAATATTGCCTTGATTCGTTGACTTTATAATATCCTTAACCATAAAATTGATTGTTTGAAGCTTTCAAGCAAAATTTACTTTCGTGTACCACTCGGTAATTTGATATTTCTGTCTCGCTTCTCTTCTCTACTTATTTATTCGATGTATTATATTAAGTTTCAGAGTAAATGTCGAATATATACCGGAATTTTCTAGAAAGCATCAACATAAAAGTTTTACAAAAGTTCATAAATTTTACACATAATCAAGAAGTAATGAACCAGATAGTTGGGCTTTCGTAACATTATTCTTCTGATTGTTCTTTTGGGCATATTTCCTTTTTAACAATTTTATCTAATAGTAAACGTACAATTATTAGATTTAAACACGAGCAACATTCCATTGAAAGTGCTTCTTAGAGTTACTTGTTTGTAGATCTCATGTGGCATATAACCACAAACCTCGTATAAGTGTGCGTGCGTGTAAGACTAGACTACCATCTAACATTTAGAATTTTTATTGTAAAGGTAGGTCGTTGGCCTTCTCATTTTTATGGCCCCTGATGTAAAAGGGCTATTAAAATATACCTAAATTTTATATTCTATAGGCAGTAAAGTAGCATGTGAGTCACTTAACGAACTTCTCTTCCTCTTTCAGAATCCTGTAAAATTCATATGACAATATAGATTTTTTTAATTACTCTCAACTGCGAGTGGTGAATGATAAACAAATATGTACACAATTTTCAGATCAATTTTCTCACCGAATTATTATTTGTATATTAATTTAATTAATTTCATCCTGCTGCTGTTCATACGTTGATATACTAAAAGTTTACACGAAAAAAGTTATCAACTCGTAAATAGGTGGATTTCCATCCGGTGTGGATATGGTGCTTTTCATAGCTCATTGGCATTGGTATCTTGGAAACTGTAAAATATACAGGGTGAGTTAAATTAGAAAAAAAGTTGCATCTTTTGATGGCCATTGAAACAAAACAAACAGATCTAAGATATCTGTTGTCCATGCCATTTAACGTCATTATTTTTGAACAGAAAGATCTGAAAATTGGTAAAGAGGGATAAGAATATACAAGAAATCGATTTTTATTGAAAGCAAATTTGTACGGACAATAATTTCGATTATGTAATATTCAGTTATTTTTCTTTGTGTTATAGGGTTTATAATGCATTTTTTACGAACCTTCTAATACTTATAATTTAAAGGAAGATTATCAGTGCATCTTTAAAATATTTAAATACTTCTTAGAAATAAGGTATCCAACAATCAAAAACAATATTAGCAAATATCGAATCTGTCAAAATGTGTGCTTTTTACAAATCTGGTCAGTTTGGCAGTGTATTCAGCCAAAGGTTCCTTTGAGTTTTTGCACATCATAATGCCAGGGCGTGAAATTTATGCATTTACCCGAGCAAGAATGACTGCTTTACATGATGCAGGACATTCCTAGATCATCTGTTGTACGAATAGTACCCAGATCTGAAGAATTTGATAAAGTGTAAAACAGACCACGTAGTGGACGTCCTCGAGTATCTAATGAAAGGGAGGATCGGTATTTGGTGCAATATGCCCGTAGACACTGCACATCTTCAGCTTCGGCTCACAGGACTCACTTTCAAGGTACGTTTCGCCGTGTTATATCGACACCTACTATTCGAAGAAGATTCCACAACGCAAATGTATGTACTAGAAGACCATTAGGTGAAAATTTTGTGTTTATGGACGAGAATGCTCGACCACATCGCGCAAGAAGACACTCGAAGCAGAACATCAATATTTGCCAGCCAACTCTCCTGACATGAATCTTATTGAAAACATGTGGGATTCTGTTACTAGAGCCATTCATAATCATATTCTTCCACCTCAGACTGCAGATGAATTAGTCGTGGCGGCAGAAGAGGAATGGAACAATATTGCGCAAGAGATCGTTAGCCGCTTAATTATCTCATTGCACAGACGTGTCAATATGCTGTTGAAACGTGGTGAAGGCCATACCGACTATTAGTCAAGTAGAGAACTTGCTTTGTTACTTCATTTTGATTTAATAAATTTTGTCAAAAATGTCACATATTTGCTAGTTTTTAATTTTCTAAGTACTTAATTTAAAAAAGATTCAGAAAACAGTATACTTTTATAAATTTAACTGGTTTTCCTGACAAAAAGATTTCTTTAACAAGAATGAGGGGGATCCAAGTTATTCTTCAAATAAAATACTAAGTATTGACGTGTTAGTAATTTAAATCTACATCTGTTACTGTGAAGATCCAATGTGGCGTCCATAAGAAAATAAAAAACAATTGATTGTTGCATAACTGAAACAAGTGACGGTAGAAATTTTCTTTTAACAAAAATCGATTTCTTGTATATCTATTCTTATCCTTTTGTACTAATTTCAGCTCTTTTTGTTGAGAAATAATGACGCTAGATGGCATTTTCGCTGTTTTCGTTTGTTTTACAATATGTCCACGAAAAAGTGCATCTTTTTTAATTTGAGCCACATTCTATAGTTTGTGGTTACAGTAACGGACCACCCTGTATACAAAAATGTACCGGTTATAGATGCAGTTAAAATAGTACTAGAACCCTATATATATATTTTTTCTTGTATAACACACACTTACCGAAATATAGGCAGGTTAAATTCGAAAAAATAATAACTGTTTCGGCCATATTAGTTAAGATGTAGGACTATACTACTTCAAGGTCGTTAAAATCGAGTTTTGTTCTAACATTTGGAGAGACCTAAGCCAACTCATATGGGTATATCTCTTAGTAACTTTTACTCCCTTATCATTTTTGCAATTTTTCTTATTCAACGACCAATTTTGAACAAAACATGTGATTTTGTCTTTAAGAACAATGAAGTAGAATTTCTGTTTGTATTAATTCTTTAAACAGCAACACGAAATAAATTCTCAATTTTTTAAATGAAGATAAATTGTATGGTAATGTCATGGAGGTGTGAAATAAATAGTACATTATACCATAAGGGAGAGAAATGCGTTATTTTGGCTGAGGTTGTAGCCCGAGGGCTACAATGCACCGAGGACAAAATAGCATCTCTCCCGAATGGTATATACTATTTTTTCCACGGTCTCATTAACTTAAAAACACATATTTTGTCATTATGAAGTAAGTAGCATCAGAATTATTGTATTCGGATTTGAGCATTTATTTAGTAGTCGTTGAGTTATTGTCATAACTACAAAATAAACAAACAAAAAGAATTGTCAAATTAAGGTGCTAGTTTGGTTTAGTTTAAAGTTTGTTTAGTGCACAATGAATAATTGTAAGTCGGAAGAAATTGTGGAGGATGCAAATATTGCAATAAGCAATTTGCTGCCTACGAAATCAAGATCTTTATACGATATAGCCTACAATCGGTTAAAAAAGTGGTGCGTCGAGAAAAATGTTCAAGTATACAGCGAGAATGTTTTGTTGGCATACTTCAGTGAAAATGCAAAGAATTACAAATTTTCCACATTATGGGCGCAACATTCTATGGTTAAGTCATGCCTGATAATTTACGACAACATAGATATAAGAAAATTCCCCAAACTGATCGCATTTTTGAAAAGAACGGGTGACGGATATCAAGCGAAAAAATCGAAAATATTGACAAAGGGTGAAATCTACCGTTTTCTATCAAGTGCAGATGACTAAGAATTCTTAATGATTAAGGTAAGATTACTTTTGTTGTTAGGTATTTCAATTATTAACTATTTTGATTTTTTATAGGTTGAATTAATTCTGGGGTTTGCTGGAGCTCGTCGAACTGATGAACTAGTGAATTTAACTGTAGATGATATTGAGGATGTAGGCTCTTCCTTAATTGTAAAAATTCCACACACTAAGACAAAGATTTCACAAACCTTTCTGGTTACCGATGTGGGAAATATGCTTGAATTGTTTCGAAAATATCTGTCCCTTCGTCCTCCCCACGTCAAGCATAAGCGCCTTTTTTGTACTACAAAGCAGGAAAATGTAGTTCGCAGCAAGAATACCATGGGAAAAATTTCGAATGTAGTAACTTCGTATTTAAAATTACCTGATGCTGCATGTTATACTGGTCACTGCTTACGAAGATCTTCAGCGACATTACTGGCAGATGCTGGTGTGGATATCACGACAATAAAGTGTCATGCTGGTTGGAAATCAACAACAGTCGCTGAGGGTTATGTCGAGAACTCCATTGAAAATAAGACCAAAATTGCTAATGAGATTTTAGTAGGTACCACTACTAGCGCAATCACAAAAACTGTAAATGTAAGCGAAAGTAATATTCCTTCTAATATTAATTTTGAAAATTGTACAAATGTAACATTTAATTTAAATGTCAATAAATAATTTCAATGTTATCTTTTTTTTTTGCATGATAAACGTTCTCCATAATGTAAACTCCCTTGGGAGCATTATACTCCCTTGGGAATAATCGACTACTTCTGTTTTAATTTTGATGCCATAGAAACTGATTTCTACTCCCGACCGTGGAAAAAAAATAAAATGCAGTAAAATACAATTAAAAAAGAGAAAGGGTCCTAATCTTCAGTTTGACAAGATCAAACTACACGAAACATATTACTATAGATTAGGCATCACAGAAGTGATGAAAAGAACTCTGCTTTAATAATTATGTTTCAATTTCATTTAATTCCACATAAACAATCTATTTCATATAATTCTAATAAAGAAAATAAGTAGATTAAGAGGCCAAATTGTAAATTAATCCGTTGCGATTGCCTTCCGGTATCAGCAGCAGCTCAAAGCAAATGTCACACGACTTTTACGATCTTTAAGTAGTGTACATTTTAGTAAATAAATCAATTTGATTCCTTGAAGGATCAAAGTCGCGGCTAAACATAGTTATTATTTTTAGTATTATTAGAGATTTAGTATTATTCTTAGCCGATGATGCTCAATAATATTTGTACATTGTCATCGGGATACCCTGTACATAAGTTAAACATTGTATAATATTTATTTTTTAGATTTTAGGAAATGGAGCTCGACTTGCCATGGAAGAGTGCCAGAATCAATTCTCCTTCAGCAGGTGGAACTGCACTACATTTCCAGAAAAAAATAATACTTTTGGAAATGTTGCCACAGTTAGTAAGTATATTTATTACATTTTCTAATATAATAAATGTTTGCTATTAGGATTAGACAGTTGCGAGCCATTGGCGTGAACACGGTGTGGCTGTGATTTTTCCGTGCTGTTCAGAGCCGCGTATGAATACGAATAATTACGTTTACATTTATCTATAATATTTCTTACTTATCAATGATAGTTGGCACAGTTGCTTGTTTATTACGAAGACACTCTGAATCAGGATTTTTACTTAAGATATTCTTAAATGTCTCACCAACACGAACGCCTGAACCATCTGTATTCATAAAGTCGCATTTAAATTGTATATAGGTCAAGCAAATTTCCTAAAAACACAGCCAGCTTTGTTTCTCATCTCACTAATGTTAATCGTGCAAGATCCGGAATTTTAGAGCACAACCAACAAAAACCATTTTTGTACTCACACAGAGATAATAAACGTAAAAAGGTTTTATAAGTAGATTTGATCTCTCGCAGAGTCGGATATATGAACAACAGAGTATCAATTTTCATAGCACTTCCCTATGTACCTATTTGATTCTCGAAGATGTAGATATGGCAACAACATATTCAACTCCCTATGAACTTAATAAAAAACCAAAGAAAATCCGCCGGGGGCTGCCATTAAATGAACTAGTTTTGTAATTTTATAGTAACGTGAGATATTTTATTGATATAGTTATTTATATTTATGTTAAAATTTAAAATATTACCACGCTCATGGCCGGTTCTTATCTCGGGGTTTTATTACTCTCTTTCATTTCCAAACAGACTATATAAACTCTATACTAAATACCATATCAAAATCGGACTAGATATTAATGCAGCGCTACCTAGTGAGTTACTACCGTAACACCTATTTAAGAATCCTCACTAATCGACCACAAACCCATTATTGAAAACCGCATCCAAAACGGACTAGTAGTTTTGGTTTTGCACAAACAAATGTTTTCTGCAGCGCCCTCTGGTGAGTTTTTATCATAATACATATATAAGAACATGCACCAATCAAACCAGAATCCATCACTGACAACCGCATCAAAATTGGAGTAGTCGTTTTGGAGATAAATGGCGACATTGATTTGTACAAACAAATATTAACTGCAGCGCCTCCTGGTGAGTTGTCACCGTAACACCTATCTAAGAACATGCACCAATAAAATCAAAACCCATCACTCGAAACCGCATCAAAATCGGACTAGTAGTTTTCGAGATAAATGGCAACATTGGTTTGCACACACATTAATACTTCAGATTGTGAAAATGCGTTATATTAGTGACTGTCCTCGTGATAAAAGAGCAACTGACTTTACAAAAAGTTTACGTATTGCAAATATTACATTAAAAAAACTAGAATACTCGTTTTGAAAATATAGTGCAACCTTCATTTCAAGCCAAAGGTGTTTGTTAATAATTCAAATATACACAAATCACCACTGACGTGAACAGCACGGAAAATTGTAATGTGTCTATAGTAAATCACAACCCTGCCGTGCCCACTTCTATGGCAGCCTTGCAACAGTCCAGTTCTATATGTCACTATCCTGATTATCTCCTCCTTCCATATTTTTGCAGGAAGTAGAGAAGCTGCCTACCTTTCAGCGATATCAGCAGCCAGTGTTGCCTACACAGTCACGAGAGCATGTTCGAAAGGTGAATTATCCGAATACTGCTCTTGTGACAACAAGATAAAGAGGAAGAAGTCCCAAAAGTGGAAATGGGGCGGTTGTTCAGACGACATCAAATATGGTGAAAATTTCAGCAGGCAGTTCTTAGATGTTCGTGAAGATCCAAACACAGCCATGGGTTTGATGAACCTGCATAATAATGAAGCAGGGAGGAGAGTAAGTTTTCTCCTTTATTTAAAATTAATAGTAGTTTATGTAACAAGTCCGGAAAATATTGTTCCTTGGATGAGTAGACTAAATTCCAAAACAAGATTGGAAGTATGCAAGTCTAAAAACAGTTTTCAGGAGTGTGGTGTACACCATTTTTTCGTCAACTGTGTGAATTAAAAAATCAATAAAATACGTTTCTTTATAATAATTATTTGTAGAACAAAATTAGGAACATTCTAATTTTTGTTTATGTTAATGTTAATTAATGTTTAAATTCAAACAATTGCTAATGTTAAAGGGATTCAATTTGTTTGAAATGTTTGGTATATTTTTAAATGCCTGTTGTTGAAGTTAAAACATGAAGGTAACGTATCATGTTGACTGTTTTCATGTGAAAATTTTTGAATGGTCTTGGCAATTCTAATTTTGTTTGTAAGTGAATTGTCCATATATCCTTCAGCGACGTTGGTAGATTTCCGGCCATCGTATCTCTTTAAATTTGTGATATTTCCACCATTATCTGCCAATAACGTCGCCGAAGTTTGACGAAGGCAATGACTTCTGTAATTTTTGGGACTGAATAGCTTTAAATATTTTGCAATCCTCAATTTTAGATTTCTAACTGTGGATACCAACAGGTTGAATCGAACATTTTCCTTTTTTTATAATTTACACATAATCTGTTGTGTTGAGCATGGAATGGCCGTAAAGATAAATATTGCCTATACCATACCAAATTTTTAGCCAATTACAGCATATATTCTCTCAATGTGTGTTTGGTCTCCGGGTATTTTCGCAAGCCACATGTCTTCCTTGTCGTTTATAACAGTTCTTCTCGTCTACACGCACCGACTAACTCAATAATTGTTGCTACCTAAAAGTAGAAACAAACTAAGTTGATACTTTTCTCTTACAAAATTATCTTTAGCATTAGGTATGTTTCAATGTCTCCTTCCCTAATACATTTGTTGATCTGCTCGCTACTGCTTTTTTGGTTTATAACCAAAAATTCTTCCTTTTAAGAAATGCGATAAACTCCTATTTTTCAGGATGTACATGTACATGTTTCAGTACATGTTTTAAGACTGTCATGATACCTGCTGTTATTTAATCTACTATAGTTTTTACTAATCGCTGCCAGTCACTTGCCACGTTTGCTAAGATTATTTGACCTGTCCTTGTTGTTCTTGGGCTAGGCTTTGTGTAGACGAATTCGTTATTAGAATCTTTACGTCTGCCTATATACTGATTTCGTATTGTTGGTACTGCGGTAGCTGTAGTCGGAATCGCTGCTTAGACAAATGTGGTCCGGCACGTCCTATAGTAACCTTTGCAATTGTCATTTGTTCATACAATGGCAAACTATTTACCATAATCAGAAAGAATATAAATAATATAGTTAAAAATATTCACTTAATTATTATATTTTAATTACTATTAAGTTTCTACAAGACATCGACATCTTTGGGTAGGATTGACACGAAAAGCTAAGTGAACAAATAATCAATTTTAGTTGTTTTCAATGACATAAGAAAGGTAAAACATTATTTGTAACATGATGGTATGGTGGACACATGCGATAAAAGAAGGGCTTCTGGTGAGAAAACCGACGGGCTAATCGTAACGTCAGTGGTTGTATTGACCGGAAGGCCCAGCCTGAACTCCAAGTCGAATATGTGTAGAGTTAGAACGACGGAAAGCAATCTGGTTAACATATTCCATAGTCTTCTGAAAACATACTTATTTTTGTAAAAAAAATGGCTGACATGAAAACGTGGTCTTTTGAAGTTATCTGCCTGCAAAATGTTGGTGGAAATATGTAGAAGCTGTATCTTTTTTTAAGTACCTAAGAAACATATTTAAATATGAATTTTCGTTTATTATGTAAAAATCATGAGGTACAGTAGTAATTCGTGTAATAGGTGCATATGAGAACAAATTTTTAAACCAATGTTTTATCTATTTAGAACGTTTGGTTGTTTATACATCAGAATAACTGTCACTCCTATTAAAACAAGCAATCTGAAGCAAACCCAGTGATTAAAATGTAACGTGTATACCCTAGCCGAGTGTATAGGTTGTCGAATAACCAGAAGGTTGGCCTTCCAGCAAGCCCGCTCGTATATGGCCACCTTTATATATTTAAAATTTACTTTAAAGCAGTGGTTTCCTTTAAAAAATTAAATATAACTTTTTTCAATTGCGTTTATAGTGTCAAAACAGACTGATCTGTATCTATACATTCTTAATATACCAAGTCAGGCATTGCTTGAACTAGAATCTTTAAAAAATTATAGGTATTCTAGACAAATCGTCAATAAGGAAACAAGTCAAAACTAACTTTTGTATTAATTTTGGTAAAAAAACAGCTGGTTCAACTTTAAAAATCGGATTAAGTACTCTCAGTATAATAAATCTAATTATTTTTAGAGCGTTCGGTCTCGCATGCAGCATACATGCAAATGTCACGGCGTGTCAGGATCCTGCAGTATGAAGATTTGTTGGAGACGGCTTCCCGCCTTCAAGAAAGTCGCTGAAGGCCTGTTTCAGAGGTACGAGGGCGCCTCCCACGTTAAATTCGTAGAGAGGCGGAGGAAAAAATTGAAAGCTATCAGCCCGGATCTGAAGAAGCCCAATAGGACGGATCTCGTCTACTTAGACGATTCTCCGGATTACTGCGAAAAAAATGAAACGTGAGTTCCATTCTACACAATTTTCCTGTTCGTTTACGTAGGCATTATACTCCAACTAATCCAAGAAATCATTTCTATAAGTGTGTATTTCATTAGAACTATATGAATCATTCAAGAATTATAATACAATGCTTTAAATTCATTATTTTTGAAATTGAGAAGTTTTCGAAAAAATCCCCTGGCACGTCGATTTTGTTTTTAAAAAGGCACATTTTGACATACGACCCATATTTGTGACGTCATCGTTGTTCGAGATATGACGTCAACGACAATTTAATTAAATGGCAACCCCCAATTTTGACCATGCCATTCTAAATATACATCATGAAAAATTATGGTGTTACATAATAAAAATTTCAAGAAAATAATGTTTGAAGATTTTAAAATTTAATTTTCACAATACTGAAAATTAAATGTTCAAATTGTGCACCGTTGGCTGCCTGACAGTAGCCAAGACGATTAATAAATTCTTTTTGGACATTATCAATAACTTCAGGAGGTATACGATGTATCTCGTAACGCATTCTTGCTCTTAAATCTTCTAAATTAACCGGTCTATGCTTTGCTTTTTAAGTATCCCTACAAGAAATAATCTTGGGGTGTCAAATCAGGCGACCTGGCTGGCCACTTCAGTGAAAATTAAATTTTAAAATCTTCAAACATAATTTTCTTGAAGTTTTTGTTATGTAACACCATAATTTCCGCTTCTAACTGCTGCAAGATAAAACCTATAGTAAACTCAGTAGTTTTTTTGCTTAACGAACGGTTCTAGAATAGTTCAAAGTAACTTACTATTTTATTAATACGATCAACTAAGCAATAATAGATTTCTAGGACCATTCAAATGCAGAACAACAAGCCATACGCGTAGCATGTGTTGCCATAAAAGAAGTTTACTAATTTGATCTACAGATAGTAAACAGACATGGGCATTACAAACAGAAAATGAATTTATATTCATCACAAATATTAAAGTAGTCTCAGTTCACGGAATAAAGAACAATCTGGTATGCTTATCAGAGGTTTATTTTTAGGCTAAATATTTTGGGCACCAGAGGAAGAATATGCAATCGGACGAGTCAAGGGATGGACGGCTGCCGGCTGTTGTGCTGCGGCAGAGGTTACCAAACCAGGGTGCGGGAGGTGGAGGAAAAATGCAAGTGTCAATTTATTTGGTGTTGCAACGTTGTTTGTGATATATGCAGGTCTAGGAAGGAAGAGCATGTCTGCAATTAACTGTGTACAAATGGCGAACGACTGAAAGTACCATTGGATGTTGATGCATCCATAAGTCCAAACGAATGTATTTATTCAACAACACTTGAGATGTGAATTCAGTTCTGTTTTATTATTTGAGAAGGAAGGAAAACGATGCAAACGGAGAGAATCTCTGTCGGTGAAAGGATGATTTTACCGGTCTGCCCATCAACAATTAGGAAGAGCCTAAAAAGTCGATGTTTAGAAACATATGTTAAATTAAAGAGGTATTTGGTATTGCACGTGGACATTCCATTAGAATATAAATTTAAAAAAAATATTAAATAGGTATACTTTGACGGATGGGTGGAAAATTTAACAGAAAATGTAAATCTCTTGTAGGCCTAAGTAAATGTTCTTAATTATTCTCAACTTCACAATTCCAACACGTAGGGTATGCCTTAATATTATCCGGCAAAGTTTAAATTTTGGAGAAAACTGATTATTTCTAATTGACTCTCTTCTGCGAGATTTTTAAGTAATTTACGATGGCTGCATTTTCATTATTATTTTAAGAATGACTTGGTTATATTATATACCTATACCATTAAACACTTACTTATAAACTTAATATAAATACACCATACTCACTGATTTTTACTATTGATTTTTCTGAACCTATTTTGAATAAAGATTTACAAGTACAGTTTGTCTCATCATTACAAGAACAAAATTGCTCTCGTAACTTTTTTTGTTAATGTTTCATGTTAGCAATTTTTGTGTACAAATTTGCTTTTTAGTTTTTTAAGTGATAGTTTAAATATAAATTTATATTCCAAATATATCAGTTAAGGAGTTTTCTTATCGAGTAAATAGATAGGTACAGGTACATACATGTACATAGTTTGACATTTTTCAACGCATCAAATTTTGTCATTTTTGATCATTTGCAAATACACCAACTTCTGATAATTTTTTTGCAAATTGCAAAAAAAAATATAAATGTTTTCAATAAATGTATATGTGTATTAAAAATTTCTCATTTTTCTCTCAACTCTACAAGAGTGTTATTTTTACTAATGACTGATTCGTTCCTCCATCGTTTTTACCAAAAACGGTGCATTGTCAACATGGAACAGTATAGCTATTCTATAATGTAAAAAATGAATGTAAAATGTATTTCTCCCTCATAATTTTCAGTCAGAATAGTATCAACAAAAAAGATACTATAAAAATAATTTACAAAAAAAACTGACAACAGCGATCTCTACGATATGCGGTCCTACTTACTCCTTTGAAATGCCTGTACTTATCTAAAACATAAGTGTACCAAATTTCAAAATGATTAGAGGTTTCATTTCTTAATTACGCCCATAACAAGAAAACATTTTTTTTTCTTTGAAGCCCTGTTACTTCTAAACGAGGCACTTGTTGGTTTGTCTAAATTAGTTCTATTTGAGCACAGGAAGCTATGTTTAAGCTGGGTCCCATTAGTTTCCGGACACCCTGTATATACAAATTCATTACATTTATTCGAAATTTTGAATTTATATAATATTTTTGGATTTATAATGTCCTTTGTTAGAGCTTAACGAAATATGTGTCCTATGTTTAGGAAAAAAATTGCTAAAATGAAATTGTTATATAATAATTCTGATATATATTGCGTAAAACTGTATTTGAAAGTCTCTTTTTATATCACATTTCATAACAACTCAGTTATCTTACAGAAGATATTAGGCGGCCGTCTGATATATTTACAATGATTTTGAAATAACAACTTCTTGTAACTATCTCAGCTTTTGTAATGTACGAATAAACCGTCAATTTTTTTACACGAGAACAGATTCCTTTTGGAAGCGATTTTGATATTTATAAATATACATTATTTAAGGATCATATTTTTTTATATTGTACTGTGATACATACATGTTTAGTTTATTCTGTATTAAGAGTTAAACGAATAGCAATAGGTTGAACCAAGGTACACATAATCCTGTATGTAATATAGTTTTTATTCTAGAAAGTGTTTAATAATGAAACTGTATTTGTACCAATTTTATTATTTTACGAGAAATTATATTGATACAAGACTATGTTATAGTGGTTATGTATATACATTTGCTTAAGGCCCTTCAAATTTCTTGTAAAAAGTATTGTACTGATCTTAATCTTTATAATAGGAATGTTTCGTCCTAAAAGTTTGAAATATATTATAAAACATTTGTCTTACGAGAAAAGCTGATGAAAATAATAAATGCTTTAATATTTTCGTAATTGCTGCATTAGCATTACCACCATATGTATATTTATATATCTGTGCACTAAATGTGACATAAGTATTAATATTACTTATGCCCGTCTTATAAAGTTTATATTGTACATAGATTTTTAATATATATATTAACTAATTTAAGTAGATACGTACCATATGTAACTTTTAAACTGTAGAACTAAGTTCACTGTAAATAATAATTTAATGAAAATGTGTAATGTACTGTAAAATGTAATTTCTGTGGTGTTTATTAGAGTACAGATTCCTATACGTTTTAAGTGATTCTGGATAAGTGAGGATACTAAGTATGTTGTGTGTGCCATAAACTGATGGTTTCATGTGAATTTGTATGTATAACAATATATGATATTACTCATTACCTCTCACACTTTCATTTGTACTTATTTATTTATTTATGTTAGATAAAATATGCAGTATTAATAAATACATTGTGTAAAAACTATTTTGTATCTTTCATTGACGTGTTACAAAAAAATGCATATCCTGCATTTTAACTACAGGGTGGATTAATATATCATAGAGCAGAGGCGACATCCCACTAAACAAGGAACTTTACATAACATTTTAACAAAGTTACATTCATATTAAATTCGTAATTTTATTTATTTATTTATTTATTATATATGTTACACACAATACTCGAATTCGGACAATGTCCGAAAAAAGTATGCAAAATTAGTTCTGAGCCCAGAAAAATTCCCATACCCGAAGTTATACATTTAAACGGCTATTGCATATTACAAAATACAGAGAACTAGTTTTGAGCATTACAAATTGTTCAAAACTAGTTTTGGGCATTTTGAAATGATCAGAATTAGTTCTATTAACACTGATTTTACTAAAGCGTTCGACAGAGTTGACCACGTTTTATTGCTAAATAAATTAAAGTCATTTGGATTTTCTGATCTACTTATTCATTTAATTAGAAACTATTTAACTAATAGAATCCAGCATGTTCTGTATCGTGGTTTTAAGTTTGTTGAAGTGATTGCGTCCTCAGGAGTCCCTCAAGGTTCGGTTTTGGGCCCATTATTATTTATTTTATTTATAAACGATATTGTTAGTAATCTGAATGTAGATTGTTTGCTTTATGCCGATGACCTGAAAATATTTAGCAGAATTTCCAATATTAATGACTGTTGCTTCAGCAGAATTTGGATTCCATTTGTGAGTGGTGTAGAGTAAACAATTTATTTTTAAATCCTGAAAAATGTAAAATTGTGTCATTTACTACAAAGCAGCATGTTATTGAATCTAATTATAAGATTAATAATCATTTCTTAGAGAGAACACACACTTTTAGAGATCTAGGAGTATTATTTGATTGTAAATTATCGTTTAATGACCACATATTGGATATTACTTCTAAAGCGTATAAAACACTTGGATTTATTATTAGGCTTTGAAACTTCTTTTTTCAGCTTTGGTTAGGTCAAAATTGGAATATGCCTCTGTTGTTTGGTGTCCAAATTATGTAACATATATTGACAGTTTAG
This sequence comes from Monochamus alternatus, assembly GCA_037114965.1. NCBI lineage: Eukaryota > Metazoa > Arthropoda > Insecta > Coleoptera > Cerambycidae > Monochamus > Monochamus alternatus. The sequence goes on along the minus strand of CM073427.1, from coordinate 91,001,220 downwards.
AATGGGTTCAGCGTCGTTTTTCAAAATTCGTCTCTTTTAGAACTGACGGAATTTATCCTCAAACTGGCATTTCCCAGGATGAGCTTTTACGGAAGTTTTCTGTTAAATCTTTGGAGGACAGACGTAGCATTGCTTATTTAGTATTTTTATTTAAATTATTAAACAACGTAACTGATTGTGGTGATTTGTTAAATAGACTTTATATTCATGTTCCCAGACGCCAAGAACTAATATTAGAAGTTTTTCCCCATTGAAGTTTATGTGCAATACTTATAACAACTTAAAGTCATCGGTTGATATATTTCATTGTTCTCTTGCAAGCTTGAAACAAGCAGCACTATGATGCTGTTTTTTTTTAATATGATGCTATTTTTAGTGTTAACTACTATTATTATAATTTTCTGTATCTTAATTTAAGAATATAAGTTTGTTTTGGTTTCTGTTTTTTGTATCTGTTTAGTATTTCTCTTTCTTATTTCTTACATATTGTTTGTTTGTTATTTTTAACGTATATGTTCTTTGTATATCTTTTTTTTTTGTATGTGTTTGCCATTCTGTAATTGGGAATTCGCCTGTTGAGTGGTGTAAAGTAAATAAAATAAAATAAAATAAAATTAATTTATTTTTCTTATAGTTACATTAATTAAAAGTAGGATTATAGCATTTTTGTCATTATATTTTCTGAACTCAAAACTAGTTTTGCATACTTTTTCGAGTATTGTGTTTATCATAACCTTCAGAAAATGAAGGAGGTTTTGGTCATTTAAAAATGCACAAAACTAGTTTTGACCAATTTATAATGCCCAGAACTAGTTCTACTATTTTACAATAGTCAAAAGTCGTTTAAACGTAAAATTTCGGGTATGGGAATTTTTCTGTGCTCAGAACTAGTTTTGCATACTTTTTTCGGACATTGTCCAAATTCGAGTATTGTGTGTAACATATACACTGTTCTACAGGTTTGCACCCAATTACAGAACAGGTGGGTACAGCATGTGAGAAAATATAAATAATAATATTATGTTGTAACGGTTATAACAAGATAAAAAAAGAAACAAAAAACTGTTTGACATAAACTATTGAATTCCATTGAAATATGACTTCAGATTACTAAGGTTGGCTTTAAAAATATCGACGCTACTGCAAATCCTATTATGGATTCTACACATAAAATGCAGTGGTGAATTTTTGTAGCAAATTCGTCCGTGCAACCTCTAGATGAAAGATTCTAGTTTGTCTAAAATTCTCTCGTGGGATTGATAGATTCAATTTAGGCAGAATAGGTGAACAATCTAGCTTATTATGTATGATTTTATAAAGAAAAATCTGCGAAAAGTATTCACGTCTAGCATTGAATGACAAAAATTCAAATTCATTGAGTAAATTGCAATGTGAATACCCCATAGGTGGATAAACACCATGAAACCTAAAATACAAAAGTTTCAAAAAATCTTCTTTGTATATTTTCTAACGTATTTATATGAATATTATAATTGGGACACCAAACAAGGGACGCATGCTCAAGTTTACTTCTAACAAAGGAGCAGTAAAGAATTTTTAGAGTATTTACACTAACAAAATCACGACTGTTACGTATAATGAATCCCAGTGTTTGAAGGACTTCTCCAGTAATAGTTTGAATATGCGATGAAAAGGTTAATTTTGGATCAAAGACTATACCGAGATCTCGGAACGTGGCTCGTCTCTCTAATTTTATACCATCTATGTTGTAATCAAAAGTAACACAAGACAAATTTCTTGTAAACGAAATGACATTGCATTTAGCAACATTAAGGGATAGTTTATTAATTGTGCACCATCTAGATAATTTACATAAATTATTCTGAAGTCGCCAACAACCTTCTATGGTTTTGACAGTTGTAAAAATCTTCAAATCGCCTGCGTAAAGTAAACAAGGCACATCTAATACGTTAGGTAAGCTAATAATAGTGGTCCCAGAACCGAACCCTGTGGTACTCCAGAAGAAGCTAAAAATTTGTATGATTTAAAACCGTTGTAGACGACATATTAAAAGTTAGTCGGTAAAGTCAAATTCATATAACCTGTGTAATAATAGTGTATGACTCATTCTGTCGGATGCTCTTGAGAAATCTCTATAAATTATGTCCGCTTGTGTCTGCATATCCAATGTTTCGGAAAGGAACTGAGTAACGCAAAGTAAATTGGTGTTCGTCGATCGGCCTTTCATAAATCCATGCCGATAGATAGATAGTTGGTTTTTAACACTAAAGTAGATATTATCGTGTAATAATATTTGAAGAACTTTTGCAAAGTTACATATTATAGAAACTGGCCTAAAATTAGAAATGTCAGATCTATCACCTTTTTTATATATTGGACAAACTTTAGACTCCCTCCAAACTTTGGGAAAAGTACAAGTAGATAGACACAAATTATACAGAGCTGTTAATGGATAGGAAAAATATGGACGCAATCTCTAATCAGAAAGGAAGGGACACCATCAGGTACCGTAGTCATTTTGTTCTTAAGCTTCTTTATTGCACGCTTGACATCTATCTCACCAAAACGCAAAACCTGAACAATCGAATTATTAAAATGAATATGTAGATTGTTTGTAGTGTTATTATTCATATCATCATCATTCGTAAATGAACCACTAAAAAAGTTTGCAAAAGCATTCAAAATTTGATCTGAAAAGTTCGGAGACCTTCCGTTATAATGCATCAGATTTGAGATATTGGTTAAACCCTTTTTATTATTAATAAACGCCCAAAATTTAGCAAGATCGCTTGTTATGTTGTTTTCAGCAGTGCGTACAAAATTATAGGAGGTGTTAATTTGATTTTTGATATTAGCTCTAAGAATCTTAAATTCTGTTAGTGCGTTAATATCCCCTTTTTATATATCCGCCAGATTTTATGTTTAAGACGAATATTATTAATAATACTGCGATTGAATCATGGTGGATATGTTAAGTTAGGAACTGATTTATATTTTGGAACATGAACTGCAAAGGCGGAGTTAAATTTAGTATAAAATTCCTCACATGCAATATTGACATCATCATAGGATGAAATAAAAGACCAGTCGATATTTAACAGAGTTTCATACAATTGAAAAAAATTGGCTCTTTTTAAATTATAATAACCAGTTAAGTCTTTAGGAAACCTATTCTTACTGTCAATTATTAAAGGTAAAATTATAGATAAAGCAGGATGATGCTTGTCTTCCTTTGTAATAGGATCCATACATTTTTCAACGTTACATCCATTTGTGCACAACACTAAGTTAAGAATTTTGTTAAAGTGATTATATTCAAAATTTTGTTGAAACATATTACAAATATTAGTAAAATTCAAAAAAGATAAAATTTGATGATTTGACTGGTGATTGCGAAGATAAGATGCATAATTACTAATGTTAAAATCGTCAACTACAATTATGAAAAAATTTTCGTAATCATGAATAGTTGTATCCGGTGGTATATAAACTACAAGAACAAATATTGACTGATTGTTAAAAAAAACGTTAGCGCCTACTATATCCACCGTTGGTATAATATCGAGTCCAACATTATCCATATCAATGCTTGTTGATTGAAAAAAATTATTTATTGCAATAAGAACACCCCCTCCCCTAGAACGACCTATAGCCGTGAAATTACGATCCGATCTATAAATGGTAAAATTACACTGTAAAGTAATTGCACGCTTGCTAGAATATTTCATATGAATGCTTTAAATAGATAATTTGTTATAAGTGAATCGCAAAAAGTTTCTGTGACGTTACATAACTTGCTGCAAGAAAAGTTGCAATGCAACGGAATTATCAAGATTTCCTAATTCAAGATTTTCCTAGATTTTCTTTAAAAAGTCCTATCAAACTTAAAATCTAATGTTGATATAATTTGTTTTTTATAATTTGTCCAAACATTTAACACTTTAAGTTATGGCAATCTTTTACAGTAATCACGGTGTAACATGATGTTTTCAGCTTAGTTGTCTATGTGATGGTGTCTTTTATCGGAATAGTATGCGCAAATTTCAAACAGAGGCTGAACTTCATAAAAGAATGGTTGGTTTGAGTGAAGTAGATAAATAAAACAATTAACAAATTTCAAATGTAGTATATGTACACAGATTTGTCTATATGATATATACATATTTCTCATATAGTATACAAACTTGTTTTATGCAATGTTTTAAATATAATTTAGTTTCTTTGAATCTATATAGTTACTCTCTGAAAATATTATGCATCCTTGCCCTTATTAATTCTTATTACAGTGAGTTTACATCAGTAAGTATTTGATCTCCCAAAATTTGCAGTACTGTCGTTATCATTTTTGTCACAAACAAATAGCATACTTATATGTATTTTCTTCCAAGACTGCTTTGCAAAATGTCAATTTTTGTCACAGCATGTTTACTTACTAATTTTTGAAATTTACTCTTTACCTAACTGACGTTCTTTGAAATGATAAATGTGTATATTTAAACAAAGTTGCAAACTGCAACTGAGAATAATAAAACTATATAGTACACTAAATGTTTGCACTATAACTAAATTACAAACAATTATTTTATCACCTTAAAATTGTTAATAAGGCGATAAACTATCGAAAATTATGTTGAAAATAAAAACAATTGCGTAACATCAGCCGTGACGTAAATCGTTTGAATTCTAGCCGTAGCTATACACGGTCTAACTACACGGTCGGAGTCATCTGCAGGTAGCCAATGGAAACTGAAGACTTTTTTGACGTATGACAGTCTATCTCAGTCCGTCGTTCAAGAAAGACTATATCGTTTGGCTTTATTTACGGGAATTTTGTGATGTCACCTGGCCCCGATGACAGACCGTGGTCGCGGTCATCAACAGCTAGCCAATGAAAATTGAGGACTTTTGTGACGTATAACACAGTCTATGTCAGTCCATCTTTTGAGAAAGACTGTATTTTGTCTTCATTAACGGGAATTTTCTGACGTCATATAGCAGCGATGGCCCAGACCACAGGCCCAGACCGTATAGTTAATAGACCGTGGACCGTGGTAACTAAACACCTGTCAGAGTATCAGTGATCCAATATAATTGAAGTTCCGTGGTGTCCTTCCTACAATCTGTGAATCTGTAATCTGTGCTTCTGCAGGTTGTAAAGGGCATAGAAGTGAGGGTCGGGCATTAATCCATTGCCTGTTAATTAGGTTTTTTTTTTGGAAAAAATGTTGTCCAGAGCTATTTTATCAGGTAAATTTAAAGTATATTCACGTTTTCAACGAGCAAGATGATTATTGTGTTACAATGTGATACCTTGTAAAACGAAGGTTTATGTAATAGTTACCTATGACGTTTTTCAACTTTTTAATTTTTTAGGCCAGGCCTCTAGAGCCCTTGTAGCTTTTGGGGCAAGAGCTACCAGTACATCTTCTGTCAGCAATCAATCTGCATCAGATGCCCCACAGACCAGTCAAAGGCCCGTAAGTTTTAATTTCTATTCTATAGATATGTATCGGTGTAGAATAGTAAAGTTTACTGAATTGTACACAAAGAACACATTTCACTTAGTAGGCAAGGTTTAGGTTATTAATTAAAAAAGAAAAATAATTATATCTATAACCATTAAAAAATGTAATACTGTCCCAGTTGGTAAAAATTTGATGACAACTTTAACAAACATTGTAACAAATTTTAATGTATGAAAGTGGCCAAGCCAATACTCGGACCAATATCAATGTAGTATGTTGTTGTATAATGGCACATTTATATTTTTCAAGACTGATCATCGTTTTTAGGTAAGGCAAGAACCAGGCAAAGTTAGACTGGGTTTCGTTCCTGAAGAATGGTTTCAGTTCTTCTATAAGAAAACTGGAGTAACAGGTCCCTATACATTTGCATTCACCCTATCCACCTATTTGGTCAGCAAAGAAATCTATGTCTTGGAGCATGAGTACTACTCTGGTCTTTCTCTTCTAATTATGTGGGTTGTGGGAATTAAGAAACTAGGTCCAAAAATTGCTGCTTATCTCGATAAGGAAATTGATGTAAGTTTACATTATGTTACTAACATGCATTAGGTATTTAATGATAAAGAAAGAACTGTTAGGTAATAAATTTGATTTATATAAAGTATCCAGAAACTTTTACAAAATATTTGCAAATAAACTAATGCAGATCAAGTTACCTTAATACAATTTTGCTTTCCTAAAATATGTTATTATTTTCTGAAACCACTAATTGTGTAAAAAAAATGTAATACTTCTAAGTCAGTTTCTACTTGATAAAATTAAAAAATTATAAGTACGTAATTGATTACAAACCAAGATTTTTTATAATGGTAACATCTACACAAAAGCAAAAAAATATGTTTAGTGAAAAAGATGTATTTGATATTACCATATGGCTAGAGTAGATTCCTGACAACAAAATAATGGGATATAGCTATACTTACTTTAATCAAAATTTGGTGGTGAAAAAGATACAGAATGCCAAAGTAAAAATTTTATTTTTGATACTTGTAAATAAATTTTTTAAAAATCCAAATATGTGGATACATTTTGGAGATCAAGGGTTTTTGTGGGCTAGAAGTTCAAATTTGTTTCTAATTTTGACGCTACGAATAGAGAGCGCCACTTATTGCACATCATGGCAGAACTTTTTTGCGGCTTAGTGTATACATCTTAATATTAAAACAATCGATTCTTCTACCTTCTTTATGTAAAAAAGGTATATCTTGTTGAAGTCGCTATGAGTAACCGTTTTTGAAATAATCCTCTTTGAAATATGCAATGTACCTAGGAAAAATTGTTTTGGATTCAGGTAAAGCGCTATCCACTGAAAATACAGCAGAATATTACTTGAAAAAGTTACTCAAAATTTTAAATTATGGAGATCTGCAAAATTTTAAGAGTGCATTTTCAAGTTTCCTTCTGCTTTTGATACAAGTCAGGGGCAGAAGCTTACTGAAATGAAATACATTACTTTATAATTTTCCATGTAATAAAACAGGGGTGAAGTATTTGTAATTTGAATTACTTGATAATCGCATGCAAACAATATTAAATTTCTAATAAGTAATATTTCTATAAGTCATATTTAGCGTTTACTAATGTGACTTTCAAGCCTAAATTCTGTAATTTTGCTCGATGTTGCTGCATATATGAATGCTGAAAATACCTCTGATCTAGAAAAATACCATATTTTTAAATATGCTTTCGTCCCCGGCGAAAACTTGCTCTTTCCCTATTCTGTTCATAAAAAATCCTTGCTCTTCTACATATACATAGACATATTAAGTTAGACATTTCAATTATTGATATGCAAGTAAAAAAAAAAAATAGAAAAATTAATTTAATTTCCATTATTGTTTATTTTTATAATACTGTTGCAATGCATAAATTTTTAATTAATATTTTATTATTGCTATTGGATATTAACTTCTTTTATTTAACAAAAGTATTTATGTTTAGTTCTTTAGTTTGTGGATGTTATAAGTCTTTACAACTTTACCCCCTCCAAGATAAAATCATAGATACGCCCATGATACAAGTATGCACACACTACAAAATGCAGATATTTGCAATTAATAAATATTGATTTCTTTAAAATAATCAAAGCTTAAAGCATCTTATGTTTTTTTATAATCAAGACAGTGGCGTACTATTTTTGTTATAAATAAAAGATAGCGGTGAAGGGTTTCTACGCCACTGACGATAATCGGAACATTTAAACATACTGAATAATTAGACATAAGGTATCTCAGTACAACCTAGAAAAATTGTTGTTTTATCATGAAGGGTTTTCACGTAAATAAAAAATATAATAAAAATTTCAAAATCTTTGACACTGTATCTCAGAAACGATGATATAGGTATATTTAGGTAAATGTCATTTATTTTCAACATACAATTACCCCTTCCAAGGATGCCAGTAATACCAGAAACGCCCTGTATAATTATTTAAACAAATTCTTAAATCTACTTTATCTTCAAATAAGTGATCAAGAAGTTGATCAATTTATATAAACTTTAACAAATTTCTTAACACCAACAAATTGGGCAAGAAATTGGAAACAATTTGGTTCTAATTTATTAAGTAACTTTTGAGATTTTTCATTGAAGTCACTATAAATTATTATTGTAACAGTTTTAGTTAAACTTTATAATTTTTGCACTTGTTTTTATTTTAAATAAATATTTAAAGTATAGGTTACATTTAGATGGGTCTTTATTATTGTGGTTGTCCAAATCTGCTATACGTTATGTTATAATTTATTGTTTGCTGTTAACATTGATTTTTGTTCAAAAGTTGGCCAATAAATTGCCTAATATATTGAACTTTCATTTAAATTTATACAGAAGCAAAAACCGAATTGGAAAATTTGCTTAAAAAAAATGTCCTACTATTTTGTTCTTGAAATATCCAAAGATTACCCATGCAATATGTAGTCTAAAAATGTGTTATGCTTGCCAAATTTTAATAAGTAGATTACTGTATTTGCAACCAGTTGAATGAATTAAAATAAAACAAATTAAACTTCAGAAGTCAATGTTGACATTTTAGAAATTTTATTTTATCAAAACACTGTAATTTTGAAGCACTGATTTCAATTTGACTATTATTTCTCTTAAAAACCATTATGATTTCTTGCTCAAATCATCTAAAAAAGTCAGTGAAAATATGAGTTTTTAAACTGGAAAACTGGAAAAGTTGATCAATAAAAATTGTTATAACTATAATGAATAATTTCTTGAAGAATTTGTTGGTAATAATGAATGTACCGAATAATTTTTTTTTTTTTTTTTGGAAATTAAATGCAATAAATATAATTTGCATAAAAGTGTAGGAATATTCTTTTTTATTTGAAAATTAAACTCAAAATTGCTTGGTTGTTTAAAACTTTTCTCAAAATAAATATCAAATAATAGAAATATTTTATATTATAAATGATTTTATGCCCATATTTTTTTAAATCCTACAGATCATCAAAACTATATCAAGGACAATAACTTCTTACTCAGCAAAATTGAAAGTATTATACTCTGCAGCTGTTTATTGTTTTAACAAGATATGGTATAGCTGTTATAATGAGAATGAGAGAGATTTAAAGAATTTGCTGTTCTCACATTCTAAAGTATAAAACGTTAATACTTATGATATTCATAAAATACAAATTTTAGTGTTTTGAAAATTTAAAAATATTTGATTAAAATCCATTCACTAACAATATTTTAAATGGCAATAGTGGTAATAGCATATTTAAAAACAAAAATATATTCTCAAAAATTAATAAAAGGACAAAAAACTAGAATATTTTTATTTTTTTTTAATTTTATGCAATATGTAGTACAATATAGCAAAATATAACATATATACAAGGTGTAACAGTAGTAAGTATTCAAAACTTGTGAGCTTATAAAACAAGTGGAAAAATTACGAAAACCTTAGTACAACTTTTGTTAGTAGAGGCTCCTAAGGGAGATACGCTCCCTTAAAGGGGTAACCTGGGAAACTGTTTTTAATGCGTAACATCAAAACGGTTCAACATTAAGTCACGGCATTTTGATGAGATATTAACCTTAACGTGCTAAGTAAGTCTCATAAACTACATTTCTAAATCTCTACAGGGGCGTGAGAAAATGAGAGGCTCTGGTACAAATTTAATCATATCTTTTTTGTAGTTAATTTTTTCTAGTTTCTGACTCCAAAATATTAAAATATGAAGTATTTAATATAAAAAATGTACTCTTGTTAAATTTCAATAGGATGTACCGTTTTCCAGTAAATTCGATTTCAATCATTTCTAACGTGACCCACATTTGACATCCAATACATAGCCAAAAAAAAAAAAAAATAATAATTACAGTGTGCCATGGAGAAAACAACTAGTCTGACAGTTAACAGAAATGTCAAGTATTTTTAGTTCAAAAATTGTGTTATTTGAGTCTACGCAGTGCTATTTTATACAAACAAAACAAACAACAAAAATAGATAAAAATTATTTAAAAATGCAATAGTATACATATTCTGAGTATGTAGATATGCTTTTGAGGTTAGGTGGAGTGTCATGGGAGCACAAGAGCAAGAGCACACCGATATGGTATAAAGTTCCCCAATAGAAATGTACCCAATTATAAAATTTGTCTTTGCACCAAAAGGCGTTGTTTTTCTGTTATTTATATTACGGTATTTTTATTTCTACCATTGTTTTTAATTGTTACTGTTAAGAGTGTTAAAAATACTTGACATTTTTGTTAACTGTCAGATCAGTTGTTTTCTTCATGGCACTCTGCAATTAATTTATTTGGCTATGGATGTTGAATGTGGGGCACGTTAAGAATGATTGAAATCGATTTTACTGAAAAACGGTATATTCTATTGAAATTTAACAAAAGTACCTTTTTTATGTAAATTACTTCAGATTTCAATATTTTCAAGTCAGAAACTAGAAAAAAATAACTACTAAAAAGATATGATTAAATTTGTCCCTGAGTCTTGCATTTTCTCAAGCCCCTATAGAAAATTTTAAAATGTATTTTATGATACTTATTAAACACGTCAAGGTTAATATGTCACCAAAATTTCGAGACTTAATGTTGAACCGTTTTGATGTTACGTATTAAAAACTGTTTCTGAGGTTACTCATTTAAGTGAGCGTATCTCCCTTAGGAGCCGTCACTGACAAAAGTTGTACTAAGGTTTTCGTAATTTTTCGACTTGTTTTACAAGCTCACAAGTTTTGAATACTTTCTACTGATACACCTTGTATAGCATATACAAAATTTGTTTTAGAAATGTCATTAAAAGTATTCATAGATCTTAAATTACAGTATTTGTTTGTAATATTAACAATACAAAATATGAAAAGTAACTGAGATTATAATAGAAAACTTTAAATACTGAAATGAACTAAGCTACTATATTTTAATTTTCTTAATACTGTGTTCAGATATATAGAAAAAAATTATGAATAGTAAATAACATACTTGGGATAAAAATCATTGTCTTCATATTTTACCACAACTTTGCCATCGGGTTTAATTGAAGTATCACAGGAGCCTGAAGGTATTGTCATAAAGGTGTTTCCAATGCAAGTTGATTTTATTAACACATCGGCAACAAACATAATCCGTTCAGGATGATAGTAGTTTCTTGGGTAGTGACTGGAGTAAGTGGACTCCGGTGAAAATGAAATTCCTCTTCCAAACTTGTGTCCCACGCTGGTACCAGTTAGCCTCCAATTAAAATTTTCCATACATATAGATTCAATATTTGACTCTCTCGTCCCATGGAACAATTGTCTTTCATAACACAGTTTCTTTAATTTCTTTAAATTGTATTGAACAAGCAGATATGGGTTTTCTACTCTTTTTATGGTGTTCACACGATGATGTCTTTTCATACTACTATCAAACAGCATTTTAATTTCCATGTATTCAGATGTATATGCCCTTAGATCAGATAACACAAACACTTTGTTTGTAAAATCGGTAGTATCCCACGTTGATTTTACTTTAGAATTTAATGCACTCAGCATATCCGACAAAATTTTTGGATTTTTCTGTACAAGCAAGGGTTTTTCCAATTTGTCTTCGCTTCGCAGTAATTTACTATTTATTTGCAACTTATCAAATATGCTTGACAAATTGTCTAAACTGCATTGGGCATTCATGTTTCTGTATATAATTATACACTTGCACTATGCACAATTTGAACTGAACAAATGTTACCGCCTTATTTGCCTGGGATTCCCCTACCAACTACAGTAGAATAGGAATAGGCTCAGGCTATGTAGTCTGTATTAGTACTAGTCACTATAGTCAGTATGGAGCTGTTTCTCTCTGTTTATTTTCTGGTATATTATCTGACTGATGTAGTTAAATCTATGTATATGTTGAGGATTAGGAGTTGCAACTAATCATAACATTCTAGAGTTAGTAAGATTGATTTTATGTATTTCAAACCTTAGAAACAAATAACAACTAAAATATTAATAGTTTGCTATACAGGGTGTTACAAATAGACAAAAATTTTAGGAGTGTCTTTAGGCCAAAATAAGTGTGAATATATATATAAATACTTCGTATTCAAGATACATGGCGTTAACATATTGGAAAAATGTATTAACACATTGTTTATTTATACTTTATTAGAAAAAGGTTCGTTTTTTAACATATAGGAATTTTTATTTCAAATATACCGTCATAGAATAACATGTGCTTATTAAAAAATATATATATGATACATTACCGACAAAATAGGTTATTTTTTTTAACATGTTCATATCTGAAAATGTATCAAATTAAATAAATTAACATTTAGATTAAATGCCTGGCAGGCTATAAAGTACACAAAAAGCCCATCGGTTATACTCAATATTTAAATTAGACAATATAATTTATTATTGAAAGTTCTTCAATTATATTAATTGGTAATATTGATAACACAGTTTTAAATATTTTGTCCATTGGCAGAAAGTATTTTTACTTTAATTTTGTATCTGGTATTTAGTATCTAGGTAAATAAATTTTATTTAAAAAAATCTATTTAGACCTCTAGTTTTTGGCATAATTTGGGCTACATACTTTAGAATCACTCTACTAAGTATACAATAAACTAATGATTTATTTAGCCAATAGTATATAAATCTTTGCTATTAATAAAATCTGAGGTTATTCAATAATTGGGTAACTAAAAATAGGTAGTTAATTCCACTAAAAGAAGTTCCGGAGCTTTACATAAAATTTTATAAAACAAAACATTTGGAAAAGCAGAAACACACGTAATTGAGTTAATAAGTATTGAAAACCCAGTTTGAAATATTTCAAAAAGTAAGTATCTATTTCCATTGAACAAGTATTTTTATTATGTTTTATATATAAATACTTCGTATTCAAGATACATGGCGTTAACATATTGGAAAAATGTATTAACACATTGTTTATTTATACTTTATTAGAAAAAGGTTCGTTTTTTAACATATAGGAATTTTTATTTCAAATATACCGTCATAGAATAACATGTGCTTATTAAAAAATATATATATGATACATTACCGACAAAATAGGTTATTTTTTTTAACATGTTCATATCTGAAAATGTATCAAATTAAATAAATTAACATTTAGATTAAATGCCTGGCAGGCTATAAAGTACACAAAAAGCCCATCAGTTATACTCAATATTTAAATTAGACAATATAATTTATTATTGAAAGTTCTTCAATTATATTAATTGGTAATATTGATAACACAGTTTTAAATATTTTGTCCATTGGTAGAAAGTATTTTTACTTTAATTTTGTATCTAGTATTTAGTATCTAGGTAAATAAATTTGATTTAAAAAAATCTATTTAGACCTCTAGTTTTTGGCATAATTTGGGCTACATACTTTAGAATCACTCTACTAAGTATACAATAAACTAATGATTTATTTAGCCAATAGTATATAAATCTTTGCTATTAATAAAAGGATTTACCACCTTTTTTCATTCACTAATTGAAAAATTTAATATTGATAATAGATAAGTATTTAGCCGAAAAAGTTAGAAAAATTCAAATCTGATAAAAGAAATAATTCAACAAATTGTTAAAGGGTGATTTATTAGTATTTTTTAACATCTTTGAAAACACTAGAATAAGTTTTTTTATTTGTTTTATAGTTTTGTACGTTCTGAAGGACTTATTTCTTATTGGATCAATGGAAATGTACATAAATGTCAAGATAATATTACTATACAGTGTGTCCGGAAATGATGAGCAAAAAATTCAGGGGAAAATTTCACAATAGTATTTTTCAGCCAATTAAAGGCCTGTATTTTGTAGCGTTACTATAGTAACTAAGAAAATTTCCGGAAATTTTTCCCTTCCTTGGGGTAAGGAGCATGAAATTACACTGGAAATTTTTTGACATTTATAAATAAAATGACATTTATATTTTACTTCAAATTTATTCTATCATAATTTAATAAGTACAAATCATTTATAAATAATTATTTACCAAGTATGTACTGTTAGAGTTTTAATTAAAGCGTCCAAATGTTGCTGAAATTCCTCAGCCACGTCTTCTTTTCTTAATGGGGAATAAACAAGCACACATTCACTAAAATTTATAAAATGTCTATGTTTCAAAAAATAAATGTAGTACTTTGAAACAATCTTATTCTGCTGTGATCCACGAAGAGCTCCATATTTCTTACACACCAGAAGCAAATGATTTTTAATAATCCCAAACAAGTTTGGCGAATAAATTTCTGGCCCGCATTCTTATAATAAATACATTAAAAATTTTAGGTTCCGATGATACATTTTAATTTCACTAACTTTTTTGCAAAACTTGCATAAAACGTATTTCTCAAACCGCTCCATTTTTCAATTGTACAACACAACGATTTTAAAGAAAATGGTCAAATAACGTCAAAAGTCACGTTTACCTTGTTTGACATGGATTGCATGGCCTTCTTAATAATATATACATATGAATTTTATTGATATTACATAGTGCTTAAGGTTCTTTGTAAGAAAATATATTTCTACCAACTTTAGTAAAATGAGTATGTGGAAAACTGAGAGATTGATCTACTATTGACTTATTTTTTATAATTTTGCTTAACTAAAGTCGGTTAGTTGTATTTTATTTAACCTAATAATAATATGTATGTAAGTTACTTTGATTATATATACTGCTTCAAGTTTATTTGCAATAAAATATATTTTTACCAACTTTAGTACACTAAATTTTTAGAAAACTGAAAGATTGAACTACTATCAACTTATTTTTTATTATTTCTGTCTCTTCAAAACAATCAAAAAATTTTAATATCTTTATATTTTTGTCGATATTTTTTAACACTTCATTGTGAAATTTTCTTACCGAATACCACTCTAGCTTCAATTAAAAACTGGAAATTTTTTCTTGCACACGAATATTTTTTAGAAAATTCTCAAAATATTCGTGTGCTCGAAAAAATTTCCAGTAATAATTGAAGCTCTAGTGGTATTATAAGTGATAATTCTAGACCGAAAATAAATGCTACCTCTTTCTATAAAATTTTTTCCAAAACTGATTATTAACGGAGTTACAGGGTGTTATAGTTAAAATTTTATTTTCGATATTCGTAAAAAAAATTCTTAAGAAATCCAAATATTTACATAAAATTTGTAAATCGGGTTTTTGCGGACGAGAAATTCAAATATGTTTCTAATTTTGACGTCACTAGTAGAGGGCACCACTTATGGCACATCATGTGTCATCTTTTAAATGACAGACTTTTTTGCTGCTTAGGGCCGGTTGTATAAAAAGTACCTGAACTGCCGTTCAATAGAACTTAGTTCAAATTTTGAACCTGGTTTATTTACATGTGTGTTGTATAAACGAAACTCATGTGTAGTTCAGGTGAACTATGCATTACCGAGGTTGGTAGAAGTGAGGCTTGCTGAATTTTGATTTTTAACTGTGACATTTGACAATTTAACCTAAGTTGGCGGGAAATTTGTCCAATTTTGTAAGGTTATATTCTACCTTTTGAGTTTTGTTTTACTGTAGATATCTTTAACATTCTCTTTAGGATATATGTTACTTAAATAATAAATTATATAGTGTTTTATTCATGTTTCATCTAACTTACTTACAGTGATAGTAGTCTCCCATCTATTTTAATGCATTGCTATTGCAGAACAAATAAAGACCAAGTAATGATACGTGTGGAGTTTTTTAATAATATTTTTCTTTAATATCTTATAATTAATTGTTATAATAAATAATTAAATACAAAGTGGTTTACATTCTCAGTTTCTGCTTCAAGTGGAGTCAAGTAAAAATTCTTGGATTTTTTAGGATGCTTCCATAAATAAACTACAGATATAGGTAATAACTCTTTATAACAAACGCAATCGCTGCAAAAAATCAATTTCCCTTCACTTTACAAAATGATTTGATTATTGTTCTCTAAATTGACACTTCTAGGATGTAAGACAGCATTTACTAAAACCCTTCATCATCTGTTATGGGTTAGTCCATCATAACAAAACGCAGAAAAATACTCAAAAATGTATAATTCAATATTCGAGTTTATAATCACTTGTCAAGTGTCAAACCGTTGAACTGCAGTTCACTTGGTTAAACGGCCGAGATCGGTTAGTCAGTTTAAACTACAATTTGATCGACGTTTAACGTTTATACAACCTGATTTTGCCTTTGATTTACAGTTTAACATTAAACTTGAGTTCAAAATCTTTATACAACTGGCCCTTAGTGTATCCATCTGACTATTGAAACAATCGATTCTCCTACCTGTTTTATTTGAAAAAGGTATACCTTGCTGAAGTCGGTAGGCGTAACCATTCAAAAATTCTCAGTAAATACCTGCTAATCATATTATGTATTCAACATCAGCCATTAGTTCATTAAAAGTCTTTATGGCAATGGGGAAGAAATATGTCAAAAATATATATCTCATTGCATTTAAATACCTTGTAGCAGTCAACATGTCCATGAGAGAATTTTTTATATTTTTCTTATTCCTCTATGTTTTGGAGTTTATAAAAATAGATCTAGTAATGTATTATTTTAGGAATATGAATCTGGGTGGAATAAGAGCCGGGAAGAAGAAAAACAAATTCTCGGAGAACAGATTGCCGAAGAAGAAAAAGCTCAGTGGAGCCTTGAAGGTCAGAATCTTCTCATTCAAGCCAAAAGAGAAAACGTTGCCCTGCAGCTTGAAGCGAACTACCGTGAGAGACTCATCGCTGTATACAACGACGTTAAGAAACGTCTGGACTACCAAGCTGAAAAACAGAACATTGAACGGAGAATCGCCCAGAAGAACCTCGTCGATTGGGTAGTAGGCAAAGTCAGAGCATCTATCACTCCAGATCAAGAGAAGCAAAATATTAACAGATGTATCTCCGATCTTGCGCTTCTAGCAAAGGCATAAGTTGTATACAAGCTTCAGTGAATAGATAATCTGTAATCTATAAATTTTTTAATTAATTCACAGTGCTATAAAAATGAAGGCCGCGGATATATTTGATGCCTGTTATTGATGATATCTGATAAATAAATATTTATTATTTAAAGTACAACCAAAGTGATATTCCTTAAATGTTATAGTTCTATTTGCAGTGGAGCGTATCTAAGGGTTTTCTGGCTTTTTATACTTTATAATGGATTTTAGGAAATATATTTTTAACTCATTACCCAAAATTCGAAACCGGGTGTAACAGGTTTTTATTTGAGGTTATTCAATAATTGGGTAACTAAAAATAGGTAGTTAATTCCACTAAAAGAAGTTCCGGAGCTTTACATAAAATTTTATAAAACAAAACATTTGGAAAAGCAGAAACACACGTAATTGAGTTAATAAGTATTGAAAACCCAGTTTGAAATATTTCAAAAAGTAAGTATCTATTTCCATTGAACAAGTATTTTTATTATGTTTTTATTTATTTTTATCTAGTATTAAGTGCCTAGGTAAATAAATTAGATTAAAAAAATCTTATTTTGACATCTAATTTTTGCTGTATAATTTGGGATACATATTTTAGAATCACTGTAGAACAAAATAATAATTTTTAGTTTTTGCCAATAGTAGATAATGAATCTTTGCTTCCCACTTTTTCTTTCATTCACTAATTGATAAATTAAATATACATAATAGTTAACTATATACTGGAAAAATTTAGGAATATATTCGAATTTGATAAAAGAAATAATTCACCAATTTATTAAAAGGTAATTTATTAGCATTTTTCATCTTTGAAAACACTAGAATGTATTTTTTTTGTGTTTTATAGTTTAGTAGATTCTGAAGGGCGAATTTTTTATTTTATAAATGGAAATGTAATATAAATGTCAGGATAGTTTCATTATTTATGATGTATTAATTATTTTTTTTTATTTATACATTTTCTTGATTTCCATACTCAGAACTACATATAAGAAAAAATCAGAATTTGAAAACTTTCAAGTAGATAATGAAAGAAAGAAAAGAAAATAATAAGTATGTGATTTCTTCCACATTTTTTTGATTTTTTATAAGGTTATATATTGTATAATTGTGTTGTAAGTATCATATAATAAGTTTTTTTTTAAGTATGCTTTCTTTGATTAGATTTTTTTTGATTTAACTTAAAAAATTCCAGTAATAAGATAAGGAAGTACGATCAAAAACTTACTTATTTAAATTTTCAAATAAAGAGGAAACATTTTATTTCTAAATTTATAAAAAAACTAATTGATAAAATTTATCACTTATCAAAATAAAGAAATCGTGACTAAATTTTAAGACGTAAAAATAATAAGATTTAGTCAATCATGCCTTAGTAAAATGTTTGTAGTTCTAGAAGATGAGGAAATAACACTGAAAACCACATCTTTCTATCTTTTTTAGTTTAAGAGTTACAGGGCGTTTTCTAAACCGAGTCATACCAAAAACTACCTTGTATTTCAAAAAATGTTACATATAAAGAGATGCGGTTTTCGCCATTGTTATTTTCTAAAAAAAAGATTACAGGACTTGTCCAGCAGATTTCCCTATTTACAGCAATGTGATTCATTTTAAAAAACAAGCTTGTAAAAATAGATATTTATTATCCGATAAGTTTGGGTTTTTTTCTAAAAAGCTGAGCAAGGAAAACTATTCTAGCTCAAAATATAATTTGTTTTCTATTTTCAAGGCCTACTTTGAATCTTTTTTCTGTAAAATTCTTCAAAAACTTCTTTTTTATTAAAATGTAACTACAGCACTGTATTTGGCATCCCCTAAAATAGTTGTATGACAAATCTTCTAAATAAAGATTAATAAAGAGTGATTTATAACGATTCTAATGTAGGCTTCATTTTATTAATTACATTTATAATAATTTTCTAACAAAAAGTGTTAGCTATAAAAACTAATTTAAAAAAAGTGTAAAATTAATTTTACGCTTGTAATTAATCACATTAAATACAAATTTTATAATTAACCGTTAATAATTATGTATGTAAATAAATCATTAATATTTATTTACCAAATTTGATATAAAATTGTTTTAGGGGGTGCTGAATCCAGTACTATGGTTAGTTTTGAAGAAGAAAGATTGCTAAACAGTTTTAGAAAAAAAAAATTGGAAGTGGACCTTGAAAATTTTAAAAATGTTTTAATAGTTTGTGCCAAAAAAGAAATTTAGAAAAGTGTACCTTGAAAATTGAAAAAAAATTTTAATATTTTGTGCCAAAATAGTTTTTACTGTTCCATATAAAAAAATTACCGAACCGAATTGAATAATAAATACTATTTTTAATATTTCCATATGAAATAGGTCATACTGTATAACAGAATCATCAGCCCTCGAAATATACCGCCACCCTTTGAAATATTCCCACCTTAACTATTTGATGATGGTAATGTGTGCTTTTTAGCCACTGCTAATATTTCAGCATTAATTTAAATAGGTTTTGTATTGTGAAGCTGATGCTAATGACAGCAATAAATAATGTAACTAACTGTTGAAAAATTGATAATCTTGAGTAGATTTTTTACGTTTCCATACAATATTCAAAATTACAATGATTTACAAATTTTAAAATAAGGATTATATGATATTTAGCTGAAATTATTTATTCTAAATCAGTATAGCACTTTGTATAAAAATGTTAGAATGAAAGATAACTATGCTACAGTGCCTACAAAATATCCAAAAATTAAGTTCACATGTGGATTTCCTACTGTCAAGGAGTGTTTCAAGTTCATATGCCATTCTCACTAAAGGTTATTAGAATAATATGAAATATAAAAATAAACTTAACGCTTTGTACATCACGAACCAACAACATTTTGCTAAGTGTATTATTTTGACGTCTACAATCTACTCTATGATCTAATCATTGTAGACCATATTGTATAGAAGTGACCAATATTTAAAAAAATTAAGTGACCGCAAGGAAATCAATCAATTTTTTAACGTTGAAGAATGACATTTTTTCGTAATTTAGATATAAAAATGTCCCTCTATGGAACTTAATCATAAAATTGTTATTTTCACTGTATTATAGTTTTTATTTAAAAAACATGAAAAAAAAAATTCTGCTGAGAAATTTATTACACTACATTTTTGTTTTAAGATACTGGATAATGTTTTTATATTTCATTTAAATTTGGTAAGTACATTGAACATTTTGAAAACTATCAAAATATGCATATAAATATGCAAAGATTTGAAATTTCTCTTCTATAGATCTTAGTCTTTGTGCTAGTGATAAAAAATAATGCTCCAGCACTAAACACTATGGCCAGATTTCTTTCTGGTGTAATATAGGTACTATTTCAGATAATGAATAATTATTATTTACAGTTTTTTAGTAATTTATTTTATTTTATAAAACAGTAAAGGATATAATACTCAAATACATATATGTTACATTACGTACGACTTTGAGATTAATACATATATTAGTATAAAATAAACTAAAAAATATAAACTAAATTATAATTATTTATCAATATATCCAATAAAAAATAATACATAAATTCTTCTAATCTCTTTTCAAAACAGTGCAGGATTTTTTCGAATGAATAAATCACGAATAATAAATAATATATTGTGGATAAAAATCGTTATCCTCGTATTTGACTACAACTTTTCCATCACTCTTGATTGAAGTATCTGCAGAACCAATTGGTATTGTCATAGATGGACTTCCATAGCATGATGATTTTATTAAAACATTGGCCACAAACATTATGCGTTGAGACTCCAAGTAATTCTTGGGATAATAGCTAGAATATGTAGAGTCTGGCGAAAAAGATATCCCTTTGCCGAATTTGTGTCCAAAGGATGTACCAGCCAGTCTCCAATTAAAATTTTCTCTGCATATAGGTTCAATACTTTGCCGTGTCGTTCCATGGAATAATGTCATATGCGAACAATTTTTTTTCATTCTCATTAAACTGTATTGTATAAATAGATATGGATTTTCCACTCTATCTATTTTATTTACAGTGTAACATTTTCTCATGGTAGTATTAAAGAATGCTTTGATTTTATAATACTCGAAAGTATCTTCTTCTAGCTCAATTAATTTAAATACTTTATCATCAAATTCAGTAGTGTGCCATCCTGAATATCTTTTTTTAACATCTAATACTTTCAACATGTCGGATAATATATCTGGATTTTGTTTTATCAACAAAGGCTCTTCATAATGTATTTGCAATTTACCAAAAACTGTAGTTAAATCGTCCACATCGATATAATTATCACTATCATCACTATCACTCATTCTGTACCGGGTTGTATTTAAAGGCGTTGTAATAAAATTGAAAATCTGCGATGGCGGACAGTTATTACTATCATGAATATGTGGTAATCCCCTAAATCAGCGATACATTTGCCATATTCTTTTTACCAGCAATCTTAGCTAATCTGAGTTAATCTCACTAAATTGACCAATCATCATTGAGAATAGCTAAGATTAACTGAGATAAACTAAGATTTCTGGTAAAAAGAATACAGCTATTATTATGGAATTATTCTGGAAGTTTCTAACCATCCTAAGTACTGCGCATTGGAGACTACAACACGGTGGCGTAACTTTAAACAGTATCAAGTACGACTTTATTGTTGCATTGATAACGATAATGAAATTGTTAGTGATGTAAAACGTCCGATATAACCTATGTCTGTTTCTGTAAATTTACAATGTTCTGGTTCTGTTCGTGTCTTTTACTTGCATAGTAAAAGCGTTGATGTGTAAAGGTTTACATTTCTAAATATTTTATACAGGATGGCCTATAGCGGCTAGGTATGGCAAGAACCCGTCGATTTTGTTTGCGAGGGGATCTTTTTGCATGAATTATAGATGGTTCTAACGGCTACCCCCTGAGCGGGATAAACATCCCCTCCAAATTTTTAAATAGGAATGGATGGTTATAAGTTGCATATCGTTGAAAAGCTCTATTGATTCTCTACACAGTCATGGTTCCCTTTTGAAAATCAACCCATTTTTTAAAAAGATACAGGGTGCAGAACTTAACACATACAAAATTTCCTATTATCTGTACAAATTATTCTATAATTAAAATTCGCTATCGAGTTCGCTATTAATTACAAAATCATTGTTAAAGAAACGGCTAAACATATCCAAATGGCTGGTAATAATTGACCAGCAACTTTCATTCAATAATAAATAATTTTACGTGAACTATTCTCATTAACTTACTCCAACGTATTGTTAGATTTATTGCAGTTATTTCTTTCAGAAATTCCACTAAAAACGGTATAGATAAGAAACCATTTTTCAGTCAGTAATTTTGTCGTAAAGTGGTGTTAGTGGTTATTTCGCATTAAATACAAAATACTTAAAAATGATTTATTCGACACAAGAGAGGGTGGAAATAATTGAATTATTTTATAAAAATAACGTGTTATAATGGGCGTATTCAGATAAGGTCAGCCGCTGAGTAAGAATTCAGCTAAATGCACGCTAAATGCGTGCATTTGATTGGCCTGGATTTCTCAGCGGCTCAGCGGCTGACCTCGTCTGAATACGCCCAATGTGTTTGAGAGCAGCTCAGTTGTACTGAACATGCCAATAAACGATGGACGGCCATCGCAAAATTCTCTTGGAGTTAGTAAGAATAAAATTCTGGGAGACGGGATCTGTGGGCAATAAAATGCGAAACAATAATGAACGTACAGGGTATGAAGCTGTGGAGGTTGCAAGTTCCATCCTTACAAAATTCGCCTTCTCCATGAACTTCACGAAGATAACTTTGACCGCCGTGTAAAATTTTGCGAGGTCATGACTGAACGGGTGATGCATAATCCAAATGTTCTTTTCAACCTTTGTTTTTCCGATGAGTGCAGCCTTTTCCTAAATGGCACCGTCAGCCGCTATAAATTACCGTTACTGGGCAGACTCCAATCCAATATGATATTCTACGAACAGCATACTCAACACCCAGAAAAATTAAATGTTTGGGCTGGTATCTTTGGTGATTCCCTTGTTGGTCCTTTTTTTATAAATGGTAATTTGACTGATGGTGATATGTATTTGGAATTGCTGCAAGAAGCTATTGATCAAACTTAATGGTAATTGTGGAAAACAATAATGATTACCTCGAAGATGAACTGATGTTTCAGCAAGACGTGGCTCCTCCCCCTAAATGTCCACCATGTGCGTGAATACTTAAATCATACATTTCCAAATCGTTGGATAGGTAGGAGAAGTGCCATTGAATGGCCTCGTAGATCCCCAGATTTAAGTCCATTGGACTGCTTTTTGTGGGGACACCTGAAAACTAAAATCTATGCCATCCAACCGGACTCTCTGGAAGATCTACGGCAACGTATCATTCATGAATGTCGTCTAGTCGCTCCTGAAATGCTGCAGAATGTAAGACAACATTTTAAACAAAATCTTTAGAATTACATGGATGCAGGAGGCCAACATTTTGAATATTTACTTTTTAATCCATCTAATTCTTGCAAAAAGATGTCCCCCTCGCAAACAAAATCAACAAGCTTTTGCGTGTTTCCAAAAAAAAAAAATTCTAGCCGCTATGGGCTCTGTTACGTTTTCGTTGGGCCACCCTGTATACGACACATATTTTCAGACAAAAAAGCAAAAAAACGTTAAAACGCAAATCGTCTTCCAAAATTTCAGGCATGGGCGTTTTTCACAAATTTTAATTTTGTCTTAAAATTATAACAGTGTTCCAATTTTTAAATCACGATGTGGTAGAAAAATAGTTTTGAAATTTAAAAATTTTAAGAACGTGACCTCATGTTCAACCAGGGTCGCGAATGTCCGAAGCGAAGACCCGAAGAGTAAAGCCTTATCCTTATGATATAGACACGGAATTCGCGCGAATTATTTGCGAAATTCATTCATTCCATAAGAACAAGGCTTTACTCTTCGAAAATCACAAATGGAGGTCTAATCACCCCTAGTAGCATTCAATGTCCAGAGGATGTCCACATAAGATCCGAGTCATCCATGGACGTCCAGTATATATGAATGGACGTAATATGGCCATCCGAATAAGATGTAAATTATAATACAACCACTGTGGATGTGAGATGGATATCCTATTGGGATAAAAAAATATTATGATAATTGCGGATGTTCTACGAACATCCTCAAAGGACATACATATTTTTATGCTTGTTGGGGATATCCCATGAATATCTCAAAAAGACGTATTAATATTTATGTACATTGTGGATGTCCTACGAACATCCTTAAGGGATGTGCATATTTACTGTTCATCATGGATGTCCTTTGAACTCTCTAATGCGACGTGTTTATTTTTATGCTTGTAAAACTCATCCAAAGAATATCCTGAAAGGATGTACATTTATAATGTTTATCGTGGACGTCCTATGGACACTTTAAATGGAACATACATATTTTATGTTCACAGTAGATATTACATAAATATCCTAAAGAGACGTGCATTTATACTGTTCATCATGGACGTCCAGTGGACATTTTTTAAGAACGTACATATTTTTATGTTTGCAATGGATATTACATGAATAACCTGAAGAGACGTGCATTTATACTGTTCATCCTGGACGTCCTATGGACACTCAAAATAGGACGTACATACTTTTATGTTCGCAATGGATATTGCACAGATATTCTATAGGGACGTGCATTTTTGTACTGTTCATAGTGGACATCCTGTGTACATTTTAAGTGGAACATACATATTTTTTGTTGGTGATGGACATTATATGAATATCCTTTAGGGACGTGCATTTATAGTATTCCTCTTGTATGTTCTTAGGGACATACATTTATACTGTTCATCGTGGACGTCCTATGGACACTCTAAATGGAACATACATATTTTTATGTTCCCAAAGGATATTACATGAATATCCTAAAGGGACGTGCATTATTCTGTTCATCGTGGACGTCTTATGGACACTCTAAATGGAACATACATATTTTTATGTTTGCCATGGATATTACATGAACATCCTTTAGAGACTTGCATTTACTGTTCATCGTGGGTGCCCTATGGACACTCTAAATAGACCATAATTATTTTTATGTTCCCAATTAGTTTTTATATGAATATCCTTTAGGGACGTGCATTTATACTGTTCATAGTGAACGTCTTATGGACATTCTAACTGGAACATACATATTTTTATGTTTGCCATGGATATTGCGTGAATATCCTTTAGGGACGTGCATTTATAGTGTTCATCTTGTACGTTCTATGGACTCTCTAAATGGATCATGCATATTTTTATGTTCGCCAAGGATATTACATAAACATCCATCCTTTAGGGAGTTGCATTTACTGTTCATCGTGGCCATTCTATGGACACTCTAAATAGACATACATGTTTTTATGTTTTTAATTAGTATTATATGAATATCCTAACGATTATTACGTGCATTTATACTTTAATATTTATTATTAGTGGACATTCTATTCTATATGTGGAACATACTACATATCCTTGAGGGATGTGCATTTATTCTGTTCATTGTGGACGTTCTATATGGACACTCCACATATAGAAATATACATATTCATATGTTTCCAAGGGATATTATACATAAATACTCTAAATGGGCGTACATAATTATTATACAATTCATCGCGGATGTCCTATGGACTCTAAAGGGAACATACATATTTTTATGTTCCCAAAGGATATTACATGGATATCCTAAAGGGACGTGCATTATACTGTTCATAGTGGACGTCTTATGGGCATTCTAAATGGAATAACATACATATTTGTAGGTCCACAATGGATATTACATGAATATCCTTAATGCGACGTGTATTTTCACTGTTACTCGTAGGCGTATGGATTGCCTAACTGGAACCGTTGAGTGAATAAGTTTATTATTCACTCAACGCTGGAACGTAGGTACATATTTTTATATACATAATGGATGTGTTATATGAATATCCTGAAGTGACGACAACTATTTATATTATGTACACATTATTATCACTCGGTTTTGAAAACGCCTTGTAGCTCAAAAGAGGAAAAATAGATTCGTCGATCAGATTTGTTCTATGGCAGACCCACCCGCCTTTTCACCCCTAAAAAATATACCAATTTGAACCACCTTGTACATCGTGGATGGCCTAAGGATAGTCTCTAATAGGACAACAAATTCTTGTGTGTTCATAGAGGATATATGTCCTATGCGCATTCTAACGAATACGTTAGAAGTTTTAAATAGATCGCCAGATTTGTTTTTAAGTGTGGCACTTATCATTACAATAGATATTGCACCTACGTATATAAAATAATGATACTTAATGTTCAGCTTCCTTCCACAATTCCTAAATCATTTCAAAATGGAAAATGGAAATTAAAAATCTATAAAAATCCTAGCATTAATTTATGTCGTCACTTTATTTTCGTATATATACCTGTTTTTTCAATCATTAATTATAATTAATTATATAATCATATACATTATAAATATTATAATTAATTAAAGATACACATTAATTATATCTAGAAAACACGTCAAGTGGAACGCACTATTAAAGCATACCTATTCGAACTTATATGGAACCTACTCCTTTACAACAGTTGCAGACTTGCGCCGTTGTAATATGCTTGCGCGATTGCGCCATTTTGCTATGGTCGACCAATGAATCGTGGTCTAGTTAACTCTTGCGGCGTGTTGTATTTCCCTCCTGTTTTCTTAAACAACATTGTGCGTAGTACCACAGTAAACTGTGGTAGTACATGTACATACATTATTGTGTGGTATTTAGCGGCCAACTTCTGAGTAGGTAAGTAATATTTTATATTTATTTAATCTACAAAAATGCCCAAGAAAAAATCAAAGCTGTCGCGGCAAGATTACCGACGTGCTAAACAAATGGCAAATTTAGTCATTTATGGAAATAGAATTAAAACCACTAATCAATTAGATTCAACATTAATTACAAGTAATGATCTTTCTAATTTAGATTGCCAGGCAGGAACCTCATATAATTATGGTGATAATTTTTTATCCAATACGAGCAGTTTTAGTGACCTTGACATTCTTGACAACAGTAAAGTTTCAGAGAATGATGCACAGAGTTGTGATAATCAGATTTTATGTGATAGTAAGGTAGATAGTGGTCAGGAAAGTTCATTTTCTGAAAATTTACAAGTTAATGATATGAATAAAAATGACGATTTTGTAAAACAGTTATCAGAATGGGCCGTACAGCACAAAATAAAACAAAACTCTTTACATGATTTACTTAAATTACTTCAGCCAATTCCACAGTTGTCATATTTACCTTTAGATGCTCGAACTTTATTAAAAACACCAAAATATATTCAGTTTAGAAACATAGAACCAGGGAAATATTTTCATTTTGGATTATACAATTGCTTAATTAAACTTTTACAAAATAATAATATTAGTAATATGAATTCAATTGATGTATGTATTAATATTGATGGTTTGCCACTTTCGAACAGCTCGGGTAGTCAGTTTTATCCGATTTTATGCAATTTGTTTATAAATCCCAAGAATGTGGAAGTTATAGGTATATATCATGGAAATGAGAAACCAAAGGAAGCTAATTTATTTTTGCAGGACTTTGTGAATGAAACAATCAATTTAACAAATGTCGGGTTTAATTTTAATAATAAGTTATTTCCATTTAGAATAAAGGCAATTATTTGTGATGTACCTGCAAAATCCTTCATAAGTTATACCAAAGGTCACATGGGATATTATTCTTGTTCGAAATGTGAACAACGGGGTAAATTTTTAAATAACAGAATATGTTTTTCTGAAACAAAGAATCTTAAGGAACGAACCGATACTGAATTTCGTGAAAAAGTAAATGAAGAACATCATACCGGAACTTCAGTATTAGAATTAATTCCAAATTTTAACATGATTAATGATATTCCTTTAGATTACATGCATCTGATATGTTTAGGTGTTGTTAGAAAACTGCTTTATTTGTGGTGTTTTGGCAAACCAATGACAAAGTTATGTTTTAATGATATTTCTAATATATCAAAATTGTTGTTGGCCCAGAGAGCAAATATACCAAGGGAATTTATCAGAAAACCTAGATCTTTAGATGATGTAAAAAGGTGGAAAGCTACAGAATTCCGGCAGTTATTATTTTACACCGGCCCACTTGTTTTAAGAGGAATTTTACCATATGACAATTATTTAAATTTTCTCTGTTTACATGTTGCAAGCTTTATTGTTGCTAGTCCTAGATATCATACTGTACACATTGAATATGCTCAAACTTTATTTGAATACTTTGTAGAAACATTTATTAAGTTATATGGCAAAGAACATGCTTCACATAATATACATAATATAACTCACATTTGTAAGGATGTTAAAAATTATGGCACATTGGATCAGTTTAGCGCATTTCCTTTTGAAAATAAATTGCAAAAACTAAAAAATCTTCTTAGATCTGGACACAACCCTTTATCTCAAATTGTTCGCAGAATTGTGGAGGAAAAGAATTGTAACTTGACTCACAAACAAAATAATATTTCCTTTCCAAATTTACAAAAGTTGAAAAATGATGGTTATTTGCTTCCTGGTACGGGTCATCCTCAATATGGTGAAATAGTTTTTTCAAGTTTTACCTTAAATACAAATTATCCTGATAACTGTTGCATGTTAAATGATGGCAGTATTATCTGCATTCAAAATTTTGCCTCTATAAACAATAAAGTTATTATTATTGGACAAAAGTTTATGATGTTGGAAAATTATTTTACAGAACCTTGCAATTCAGGAAATGTAGGTATATATAAAGCCAACAGCATATCTCTTTCACCATCAAAAATATTTAATATTGATGATATATGTAGTAAATATGTGCAATTAAAATATGTTGAATTTCAAAAAAATATGGTTCTGTTACTTCCACTGCTTCACTCAGAGTTATAAAGTAACAATTAAGTATACAGGGTGAATCAGAAGTAGGTGTAAAAAATTTAACTCAAGATTCTTCTCCCAAAAAACAATGTCCTTCCCAAATATTGATAGAAAATCAGTGATGGAAGCTTCTACATCTCTTCAATTTTTTTGATAAATCATTATTATTCTGCCTATAATTTTTCAGTAAATAAAGACTGATTCAAATTTATGTAGTAATTTACATTGTGTATTAGACAATATACAGATAAAATTTTTCATAATTATAGAACGGGCATACTACTCATTTTATATTTTAATTTGCAGCTACATTTGCCATGGCACACACGTGGACTGTTGTAAAATTTGTAAATGATAATTCAGTAGAAGCAGTACCAACAAATTGGATAACAGATAATATATGCCTATGGCCTCCATATCCAACCGAAAAACTTTCTTATTCAATAAGAAAGCACGAACAGCCCTGTTCTACTTGGGACAAATTTAAAGTAGAAATATTTAGTAATGCTGTATATGGTAAAAGATAATGTCTTTGGCATATGCATCAAACTGCATTATGTTTTATTTATTTTAGATGACTATACAGTCGCTAGAAAGAAAAGGAACAAAGCGCAGGAATACTCTGATTTGGAATCCGACGATGCACAGCGAATTAGAAAACCATTGATACGCCATGAGGAGGATAGTGACACTGACAGCGAAGTGGAATTGGAAATAAGGAAAAAAATTCCAGCACCACCTAAATTTTCAAAGGGTACGTACTTATTTGTTGCATTTATTTTGAAAAATAATGAGAATAGAATAACACCTACAGATGTTAAAAGATTTATTTACAATCATTTAATAATAGTTATGCATCCTAGTTGGAATTATTTTTGAAAACACTTAAAAAGCCAACTTTTACGTGACATATCAGGTGTCTGTTAGTAGATATATAGGTAGATATGTGGTTTTTATATCCTACAATTTTTTGTTAAAAATTATTCCTTAAACCGATTACAAACAAAATACTTATGTTTGTTTAATTTATTTTGGAAAAAAATCTATTGGAAATACAGTCGGAACCCCAGAAATTGCTCGCTAGCCACTACAATTTTATAAAATAAAAGCAACTGCATCGTAAGGCCTACAGCCACCTCGGCAAGCATGTGACGTATGGTTAGCCTCTAACTGAGGGAACATGTTCTAGCCTCGCTTTTTTAAGGGCATTTCTACTACAAATAACTAAAAAAAGAAAAATTCTAGAAATATTTTATCTTCACAGTTTATGGCACCTAAAAGCCTACCTTTTTCAATTAATATCAAAATTTTGTGGACATACCTATTATGCAAAATGTTTTACCTACATTTATATGGATCTTTAAATGTCAAATTGATGAAACATTTCTCTTCATATTTTAAAACTTGTTTTTGAAAAAATGTTGGATATTCGATTGTAAAATAATTTTTCATTTTCAAATTATCTTTTGATTGCTGCAGTAGCAAAAAAACCTTTGACTCCTTGAACTCAAAGGAAGGAATTAACATTCTAGAAAATAATTGCTTTTAGTTTGGTTTCATACTATTTTCCAACCACTGAAATGTTGCGATTATAATGTAAAATTGTGAAAAAAACTAATATTTTGTATATTCACAATTAAACATAATTGTACATTTTTACTAACACTAATTGTGAATAACATTGCATAGAAACCTATGGGAAAAGTGGTTCATTCTAGGCTTGTGATTTGTACTTTGTAATTAAGATTAACCGTATTAGTGTGTGGTCACAACCGGCGCACCACCCTTAGTCTACATGGAGCATAGTCTGGTACCCAAGCTTGGCACTTAAAGATGTTTTGTGTTAAATGTAAACGTTGGTGGTGCGTTGTTATAGC
Source organism: Monochamus alternatus (assembly GCA_037114965.1). NCBI lineage: Eukaryota > Metazoa > Arthropoda > Insecta > Coleoptera > Cerambycidae > Monochamus > Monochamus alternatus. The sequence goes on along the minus strand of CM073427.1, from coordinate 90,970,467 downwards.
CTTTACATTTAAAATGAGACATCTTACTTAGATACCAGCCTATGCTCCAGGTAAGGATGGCGCGTTGTTGTGGCCACACACTTAGCTCTCAACTACAATGTATTTTATTTGGTGAATAATATTGTTTTCAAAATGGGTATTTGCCTATCGACTGATTAACATCAGTCAGAGTACAACTTTCCTTTCATTTGACATTTTACTACTTGTAAAACTGAATTTTCACTATGACAAGGTTTTCTTATTTTTGACACTGTGTCTATCAAGTCAGACCTATTAAAACAATAGTTTCCCCAGTATTTAGTTTACTTTTATAATATATGCCCTACTAAAAAATAAATGGTAAAACTTTATGAGCATAATGTTTCTATTTATTTTTGATTTTAGTTAATCAAACCAAATCGAAGGAGTCATGTAGTGCAACTACGAGTAGTTCCGAAAATGTATTACAAGACTTAGATGGTCTCGCGTGTACTTGTTGCCCTCATCATGAAAACCCAAGTGGTATATCACTCTGAATTAAGACATAGCCATAGTGATAACAATATTGTTTTTCAGAACTAATTAAACGTACAATAAAGCAAATAGCAATCATGAATATGACATTGTCAAACATACAGTCTACAATTGAAAAAATAAAATTACCAAATGAAGATGAGGTATCGGATCGTGAAAGTGTGTTCACTTTATTCAACATGCCTCTGAAGACAGAGAATGAGCTAACACTATTTGAGGAATATTTGGCAGATGAAGGCAAAATGCAGATAACTGTAATTATTGACTTTCTCTTATTTTGATGCATTTAAAAAAATTATATATCGTAAGCTTGTTTATAACGTTCAGGTAATATAATTTCATTTTCTTTTTGTAGGTAGTAGAATTATCACAAATTGGTGGTGATACATCAGACGAATACATTAAAAGGGTAATGACTCGTGTCATATCAAGCCAGTTGGCGTCAGAATATAGCTGGAAAGGATTAAAAGGAAAAAAAATAATATGTGAGAAAAATATAACAAAACTTCTCATTGGTAAGTACTTTTAATTTATATATAAAGTATTTGTAAAATATGTGGCCAGTGTAGCACCAGACTTCCTTTAAATCAAAATACAAAGCAAGAAATGCCCAACGAAAATCGAAACGAAGAAAAAAAAATTATCCAAACATTGTTCTTTGATAAATGTATGATAAGCATAATCAAATACCAAGTCAAAGGAAATATATATATATTAAATGAAGGCAATCAAACGACCAAAAGTGGCAAGTTGCATTCTCTGACTGACTTATTGTGATTTAAGGAATCTGGTATTACAATATCCTCGTATTTTACAGATAATTTATCTAAGTGTTAACTATATTATGTAATAAGAAATTAAAGTACTTTTTTATATTTTTGTTTATTCATATAACATATGTTGTTCCAGTATTCTGCTGTATGACATATACTTCCCAAATATTGGAAGTGAAACAGTTTTTGATAATGAATAATTCAAGAATTAAGATATAAATTTTAAACTTAGTACAACTCAGTTCTCTTGGAGTAGCTGCTGCCTACATGTAAAATTAATAAAAAAAAATAATCGGTGCTCTCATAGGTAGATGAGAGCTGAGGGATGCTTTTTTGATTGAGTTTTTTTTTCCATAAAATACAGAGCGTTCTTGGTAAAACATTAAAAAACTGAGAAAGTTAGGCTCTTCTTAGCACGGAATCAAAAACAATAAAAATGTCTTTAATTTCTCAACTAGAGGTACATGCTTTTGCAATAATAATGTCACTCCCTCACAATAATTTGTGAACTTCTGGAAGTTCTTAGTAGACATTTCATTAAATCTCTATTGGCGAGTGAAACAATGAAGAGCTAACGTTAAAAGGTGAAAGTAGATTTCATTACAAATATGCCAGCTGTTCAAAAGTTTACGATTGTACATAATTATGAAAAGATTCAAACTGAGAAAACATGAGGTATAAAAGTATTATTTGATAATGGTGTATTTAAATCTAAAATATATCTGAATATAACTACTTTTTAAAAGTTAAAATGAACTTTTAAATTATTTGGAATGTACTAAGTTTAAAATCTGTATCTTCAATGTTATTTGAGTTATATATATATATATATAAAAAAATAAAATTACAATAAGACTTGATTGGCATATACATGGTCAGGCATGCTTTCGAGCCTACTTGAAGAGGCAAGCAAGTCTGCGAACAAACAAGACACTGCATTTTTCCCTACACACACATGTTCATCAGTTCAACATACACATTGGAACTTAGTCATCAGCCTCAAAGCGTTCAGGTAAGCAGGAAGGAAGGTTTACCTGACCGTGTATATGCCCATTTAGGAATCATTTTAAGGAAAAATTATTCTCTTATTTTTTTTTTGCTAGGTCAGTTGTAAAAAAAAAATTGATATTTAAATTACCCTGTCACACCATACATAAAAAAGAATGAAAACAGAAATTTTAAAAATACAAGACAATAAAGACTAATTTTAAGCACCTTGTAGTTAAATAGTAATATTAATATGACCTCCTATTTTCAGACAGTGCATTTAAAAATAAAATGACTGCTAGATGCAGTCTGAAACAAATTGAAGAGTCTATTAAAAAATATTTACGAAGATCCAAAGAAAGGGCTATAGCAGAAGAGAAAAAAATTGCTAAGATGTAAAAATTGGCAATTTTCTAAATAAAATTTCAAAATCACTGCAATTTTAGTTTAATTTAGTTCGAAGAGTTTACTGGAAGTTATTAATAAAATATAAATAAAATAGTTTGTAAATTTGAAAACGTTTGGATCAGTTGCTCATTGTTCTATAATAAAAACATTCTTATCTATTGTTCTTTTACAAGTAAACATAAAGTATTAATTTCTAATTATTAGAATCTTTTATTACAATTGTAGTGAAATTCATAATAGAATATTATCATTTGAGTTTCACATTTTTATATGTTTATTTTTGCAATGATCATCCTGATTATCTTTCAATTTCAAATAATTTATGCAAGGACTGTGCTTTTGTGAGTGCTTTCTATGAATGATTTCTTTAGAAGTAAAAAAAATGAAGTATTTAATTTTTTGATAAACCTGGTAGAAATCCAGCTTTGAGATACAAATGTATATTAAAAACATATTTAAAATTGTGATATCTGGATATGCCTGAAATGTAAGTAGGAACGGTAAGTAATGACTTGGGATGTTAAATAATATCCTTCTAATAAGTTCAACTTATGTTCGAAGTTGTGAATTCTGTATGTCTCAGATATCTGTAAAATATTCGTTATTCAGCAGATGTATTATGATTATCCATTTGTGGTTTTCTGTAGATGCCCATTTAATAACAAGCATATATGAATATTGTTCCAGTACATTCAATTTATGTTCCAGGTTGTGAATTGTATAACACAATTTTTTTACAGGTTGAACATGCAAAAATTGAATCCCCCTGTGCCTCTGTTATTCAAGATACGAAAAAAGGTGTATGAATGAAAGTTGTAAGAACTATCAAATATTGTTTTAAAGCATGCAGCACAAAAATAATTGAATATCTGATATGTACGCCTAACTTGTTTTTTTAAATGGAACATTCTGTATATATTTGCGCCACTGGAAAGACCGTATAGTGAGCTTGTCAGAAATATATTATGAGATAATTATCTTTTATAGTTTTCGAGATATTATATGTTTATTGATAATATGCAACATTATCGTGTAACTCATGAAATATGATATATTTGTAAAGATTTTAAATGAAAGACATGAAATTAAGGACTTTTAACAAGGAATAAACTTAATATGTAAGGACATGGAAATTTTTAGTAAAAAGATATTAATTTTGCGTTGAAAAAGAAGGGGTCACATAGAACCATTATTATAAATTATTTCTTTTGTTTTTTTTTATCTTTTAAAAGATATATTTCATGAGTTATATGTTGTGATATGATGTATATTAATAAACATGCAATATCTTGAAAACCATAAAAGATAATATATCCTGTATAATATATTTTTCAAAAGCTCAGTTGACGGTTTTTCCAATAGCGTAGTGTTCCATTTAAAAAAAAAAACAAAAGTTAGGCCTACATCTTGAAAATGCGATAATCAATTGTTTTTGTAATATATGAATTAAAAAATATTTAAAACTTCCTACAACTTTCATTCTTGCATCTTTTTAATATCTCGAATAATAATGAGGGAAAAAAGGGGAAGGGCAATTTTTGAGTGACCACCATGTAAGTCCTTTAGATGTCCACAATTTGTGTTTCTGTACATCCACTGGATATCTGAATGTCCCAGTATGGATGTAGTATTGAATGACTTTTGAGAATGTTGTATGGATATCCATGAGGTTCCTTCAGTTTATGTCCAAAGTTGTGACATATGTAACACAATTGTACATCCTTCAAATGTCCATGGATGTTTCTGTACATCCACAGGATGTACTGAATATATTGGTGTGGATGTTCAATGAATGTAGAGTTATGATAATCCATTCGTGGTTCTCTGCGGATGCGTATTGAATGACTTTTTAGGATGTTGTACGGATATCCTTGCAGTTCGTTCACTTTATGTCCAAAGTTGTGACATATCTAACACTATTGTACGTCCTTTAAATGTATGGATATTTCTGTACATCCACAGGATGTACTGAATGTCTCGGTGTGGATGTTCAGTGAATGTAGAATTATGATTATCCATCTGTGGTTCTCTGCGGATGCGTATTGACTGACTTTTTAGGACGTTGTATGGATATCCTTGCAGTTTATTCAATTTATGTCCCAAATTGTGAATTCTGTATCACCATTGTACATCCTTCAAATATCCATGGACATTTCTGTACATCCACAGGATGTACTGAATGTATGAATGTGGATGTTCAGTAAATGTAGAATTATGATCATCCTTCTGTGGTTCTCTGCGGATGCATATTGTTTAACTTTTTAGGATATTATATGGATATCCTTGCACTTCCTTCAATTTATGTTCGAAGTTGTGACATACGTAATACAATTGTACATCCTTTAAATGTCCATGGATATTTCCGTACATCCATAGGATCTACTGTATATCCTGATATAAATGTTCAGCGGATGTACATGGGACTATATCGTGCTACTAGGGACTGAAATGTACGATGTGGAATACTCTTAGTTCCACTGCGCATATTTGACATTTGTCATAATTTCTATAAAACAATTGACGACTTATGTCCAAATACGTCATTTGTGCTGTAGTGTTGCCACGCGCAGTGACTCACTGAACAGGGACAAAGGAAGACTAGAAAAAGCTCACTATTGCGATTTAAGCCGGCTTCAGAGAATAACGTAGTGTGCTGGCAACATCCCCACCACCTGTCTTCAATGAAATAAAGATTTTATGAAGTTGGTTTTATTTTTGTTGATTATGTTATGTACAAATGTTGCTCCTCCAGATAGTTGAAATTGGAAATTTTGAACTTCACTCGACTTCAACGAATACAATTATTAATTTCATTGGCTGAAAGTCACATGATTTTTAGTGTTGCTGGCAACACCACTACGTAGTTCCCTGAAGCCGGCTTTAGTCGACAATGATTCAACAGACAAGTTGATAAGTATTACAAAGGCGGCGCGATTTATCAGACGACGGTCGAATCATCTTCGGCTAAATCGCAGCACTATAAATTTTTCAGTCAGTTTCATTTTTTCAGTGAAGCCTCTGACAAAGTTTTTACTTGACATTTCCAAAAGTGTTACAAAAACACTGAAATGTACGATGTGGAATGCTCTTAGTTCCACCACCCAGTTTTATAGAGTTCGTCGAGTGAAGGTTCCAAAGGTTGCGACTAAATGCGCAATGAACACCAATGAAATTCATTTGAAGACGACGAAGTGAGAGGAACCTATTTCTTGACAAATCACCGTGTTCCTTGAGCGCGGCTAAATGCGCAGTCGTCTAAAAAAAAAACGAAATCTGGGACCTCAACTCCTCAACACCACAGAACACTGCAGAACACCTCTCAACACCAAAGGAGCTGACGTCGAGTGAACCTCGCACTTTGACAAGTCAACTAAGATCTTAGAAACTATTTATAGTAAGAGGATGTGATCTAGCTGGTCAAAAAGGGGAAGAAATATATTTTAACAGGAAGTGTGCAGTTTAGCTTGACTGACGTCTGCTACTAACCAACGGTCATTTGCCGCCCGGGTGCCACGCACCCCTTGCACCCCCGGGTTGACGCGGCCCTGATCTTGATGAACATTCCAGTCATCATAAGATAGTTTCATTTCAGCGTACAAAAAGGAATAAATTAATCACAATTAATTTTTAACTTTAATATTTTTTTTAAAAGAATTATATTTGAGAATGGTTATGAAATACAGCAAATACTTATTATTACATCAAAACATTATAATTTACAAAAAATAGTACATTACTCTAGGCTGTATAAAATTAGAAAAGTAACAAAACTTTCAAATGAATCTAGATGGCAACTCTTCTTCAAAACTCATCATCCTTATTCATACATCATAAATATTGACAAGAGTTTTATAGCAGTCACCATCTAGTATTTTCATTCATAAGTTTGGTAGGTTGTCTAACTGTATTATAATAAGGCTACATATTTATTGAGTGATTAAAAGATTGGTTTAAAGACTGGTTTAAAGAGAAGTTCCTTCTGTTCTGGTCTTGCATTTTCGATATCTGTTCCAGTTGGGCACTGATTTGTGCAGTGTTTCTGTCAATCCATTGGAGAGAGTTCATATGAGCATTCAGAATGCGACTGATCTGTGTTATCTAAAAAAAAAGAAACAGGTTGAAAGCCAATAATTATTACTTTATAGACAAAAGTACTTTCCAGTTATACGAGGGGGTAACCACTCATGGAAATTTTGTCACAATTCTTGCAAAATATTTGCGAAATTCTAAAAAATCGGGGAAATCCCGAGAAATCGTGCGAAATCACACAAAAATTGTCTAAACGTTAAAACCGGACACCCTGTACCTGGAGGGTGGAGGAAGTCCAGAATTAACCTCGGTGTTTTGCACCTTATGAAACAATTTAACTATTGTGCAAAACTTAGAACAAAGAAATCGTTATTTCTAAGAAGCTGTTAATTTCACAATTTTTATAAAACCGTTTCAGAAAATCTTTTGTGTCTTTGCCACTGGCATCCAATAATTTTTTTTCTTGTTGTACAGGGTGAGAATGTCACAATTTTGAGAAATCTTAGACAGGTTCTTTTTTGTTGAGTCAATACATCGAGATGTTTTGGAAACTCTTTCGATAACTTGCACATACAGAGTTTTTATAAAAGGTTGGGAAAACATGCTACCACAAAAAATATGATCTATTATTAAATTAAGTTACTTTACTCTAAAATTTTTGTTTCTATACAGTGTTGAAATTAATATTTTATTTTTAGTTTTTCCTCAATAACTTCATATAAATTGTAATAAATACATCAAACTTAGTACAGAGGAATTTTCTGGCATGAGAAATTGAAATATGTCTGCAGATTTGCGTCACTTGTAGAAGGCGTGGCGCCTACAGTACGTCACAGGAATTTAAATCGTCATCATTTTTTTGTGCCTGCACATCCAGTTCAGAGTGTCTCTAATAGATCTGGACAAAATGCTACCACATGTTCCTACAGCCAAGATATGATGATTTAACCCAATTTACCTTAGTCCAAAATTTGATAGTACTCAATAGAATAAAGTATGAAAGAAGACAATGGGTTTATGTTTATGAAATGAAACTGTAAAATATTTACAATAAACAGTTGTTCAAGACATTTTTTTAAGATAAAAAAACTAAATTCATGTAATGTACCATAGGAGGCGCCCTCTAAAATCGACAGCAAATTCGAGGCTATTATCAATTTCTCATGCCAGAAAACTAACCACTACCAAGTTTTATGTGTTTACTATGTTATTGAGAAAAAAACTAAAAAAAGTTCAACACCCTCTATTTCGGAAACTATAAAATTTTAAACTAAGGTAACTTGATTTCATATTTTGGCCCCTCGAATATGTGTTTTTTTCCAAACCTTTTATAGACACTTTGTATAAATTTAGTAATTTTCCAGGTAATTTTTATTATACATATGTGAAATCCTTGGAAATGTACTATAGGACCCCCCCGCCCTCTAAAATTGACAGCTAATTCGACGTTATATTTCAATTTCTCGTGCCAGAAAACTAACCACTACCAAGTTTTATGTATTTACTGTTATTGAGAAAAAAACCTAAAAAAGTTCAACACCCTCTATTTCGGAAACTATAAAATTTTAAACCAAGGTAACTTGATTTAGGCCATCATATTTTGACCCCTGGAATATGTGTTTTTTTCTTATCCTTTTATAGACACTTTGTATAAATATATTAATCTTCGAGGTAACTTTTACTATATGTGAAATCCTTGGAAATTCCTCGAAATTACCAGGAATTCCGTGAAATCCTTTGGAAATCTATTTTGCAAAATCTTGTCCCAATTTTGATACCAGTGGTTACCCCCTCGCAGTCACATTTACTGAACCGTGGGACAAAAATACACACAACAATTTACTTACCGGATTCGAAACTTCTTCATCCTTGTTTGATTCATTTATATGTTCAATAATTTCTTTCAAATCATCCGACATTTGTTTTAACTGTGAATCAATTATCTCGGAAAACTGGTACCTAAATAGAGAATTATGTAAACATTAAAAAAAAGATAAAATGGCTTCAATCACTTACATTTGATTTCTGTCTATATCGGTAACAGGCAGTTCAACTAATTCTTTTTCTAATGGCACTATCAATTCCTCTAGTTCCTTCTGTTGTGCAAGCACAAAATCCAACTCTTGATCGAGCTGCGACTGTTGTTGTTTCACTCTTTCAATACTGCTGTTTAAGTTCAAAATTTTTTCCCCGTTCGATATCAACAGTGTATCCCAAGCGTTTAGCTGCTTGGCTTGGTTGATGAAAAACTTGCCCTGTTCTTCTAAGTCGATTGTCCATTTATTTATCGAATCTTCTAGTTGTGCGAACGTTAGGGAACCCGTTGCTGGTATGCTAGATGTCGTCGACGTCACATTAGTTGGGGCTCTAAAATAAAACGAGAATCATATAAATTTAATACATTTATAAGTAAAACTTCTACACAAAATTTATGAAATAGTTTTCAACTAAGTACATACACAATATCACTAAGTACAAAAATTTTAACTAGAGAAAAACGCTTAAATGACAAAGACATTTTGTAGTTCTAGTTCGATCTTTAAAAAATGGGGCAAAACATAGAAATTTATTTCGACTCCGGTCATGAATAAGTATTTTTTTAATTTAATATCTGCGACAAAAACAATTACAAAACAAGTAAATTTTTTTGTACTATTTTGGCTAAATCTACAAGCTGTAACATATTTGGTACGCTCCCATCAGAAGACTCTGTATATGACACAAATAATGTACTTACAATGTTGTTAAAGCTGTGGAAGTCAAAGTTGACGGTGCAGTTGCTGCTGTAGTTTTAGGTTCAAATGACAATTTTGCAGGAGCTGTACTTGTTGCAATACCGGTTCCCAGTACAATACCTGAAATATAAATTATTGAGCATTGTTTCATGTGCTATTATTATTATTATTATTACCTGTTGAGCTAGGTGTGGTTGTTGATCCTAAAATAGGTGTGAATGACGTAGACGTTGCTGTACTTGTTCCAAAACTAAGCTGTGGAGTAGAGGGCAATGCCGTACTTGAAGCTAAAAATGTTAAAAATTACCAGTATTATGTAATACTTGATTCAAATTTCTTCACAAGCCCTTGAAAATGAATACTACCTGCTGTTCCTAATGATGGAGCTGTGGTCGATGCTGCAGGTAATCCAAAAGATAGGGTAGATGCTGTTGTTTTGGATGCAGTTGTGCCTAATGAAAATCCTGTAACACTGGATGATCCAAATAGTCCTGTTGCAGGTTTATTTTGTAGTTTATTATCTCCGGAACCAGTGTTAAACTGAAATCCGGGTGTTGGTGCAGCTAAAACATAAATCGTTATATATATTGCAGGCAATTATATTCTTAAATATACTCGTTGCTGGCTGGCTGGGAAGTGTAAAACCAGAGGCAGCTGTTTTAGGCGTAGAACCAGTTCCAAATGACATTTTGTCTGTATTATAGGTATGAAGAGCTATTTCGAATTATTATGTATATGAATTAACAGTTTATAAAAGTTTGTAGGTTAAATTACTTTGAAAAATAAAACTTTGACAGTTGATGATTGAACAATATACTAATAGACCTGATGTTCTATGTTGCAACCATGGACTACAGATTGATACAGAAAGATGCAAGTCGTTTTCGGATCTCTAGCAGTGGAAGCACGATTGTTTATAGTGTGTTCCGAAATCTGCTGAAAGCACTGTCGGCACTAATTTTAATCATTATTATTTTGAGAACTAGAAGAGTTTACAGATTGATAATATATTGATAAATGTACAATTTTATACTATTCATATTCATAATGATATCTGAAACTACATTAAACTGTTGTTGAATGTGTGAATCGTTTTTACTCAACGATTAAACTTAACTTAAATTTCTCCCTTCCCATATATATTATATTCCTATGATATGTTATTACGTTTCCAGAATATTTAGTAGTGCACGATCTTTCTTGAAAACAAAATTATTTTAGTATGGTAATCTTGATCACAAATCACAGAAATAAAATTTTTACTCATGCTTATGACGCCACAAAATAGAATTCTATTTTATCGTGCTTCCACTGCAGTCTGCACTTAATCCAGAGTTACTGACTTTTTATGGTAGACTTGTTAGTAAGTAGTAAAATAATAAAGTGCATATTTTCCATGTGCCGAATTGAAATTTGCTTCATTCAATTATTTCGGTTGAGCTAATATGTTTGCCATTTGTTGCTTTATTAATTTATACAAACATAAACTATCAGAACCACGGACCACTAATATCAGAACCGAGAATATATTATTATGTTCGTCATATTTACTAAGGTAGTAGGGTACTATAAGAATGAGAAAATCAAAGAAATTAACTATCTAGAATCTCTGGAGAAAATTGATCCGTCTCCATTTCTGTTATTATTCAAGATACGAAGCAAGGTGTAAGAATGAAAGTTGCAAAAACTTTTAAATATCTTTTAAACCACACCTATAGGTATTATCACAAAAACATTTAATACCAACTTTATAATATCGCGAAATTTGAATTTAAAAATAAGGTGGTATTACAGGATATGATAACGCAAAATTTAAAATTGCAAATAAATTAAAACTTATAATAAATACCAATGAAGTGTTTTACATTTTATTTTTATACGTTTTGTTCCAAATTAATTCCACAATCCAAGAAACACTTGTGATTAAGAATGCTCCCGTCAGTACATGAACAACCATTTCATCACTCTGGGTGAAAGATTTGACAGCACCTGAAACAGTATGCTTAGCTATTTGTATGTATTATTTATTAATTCAGAGCATTTTTTGTTTTTTCGTTTGGATAACTGGGTATTTCTATCATATTAAATTTATTATAAATACATATTCCCTTACGCTGAAAGAATCAGTCAAGAGGTTCAATTTATAAATTTAGTTTTGTCAAATTAGGAATATCATCATATTTATGTGTTTTTTATCTATGTAGCAAAAATCTGAAATTGATCAAAAATTTAGGACTTTGGAATTTTGTACAAACATTCATATTCTTTCAGAAAGCGTTTCTTTAATAACATTTTGTCGTATCTCATGTAGAAAAGGCACTGTAACTAGTGAAAACATTAAGATTTATTAGAATTCCTAAGACTCAATTAATTTTACGCATTTCTTATATATTTTGTGTTGACAAACAATAAGTAATTGAATCCTAGAAGGCCAATTTCAACATTAACTTTTTTTGTCGGTGACATTCTATATATTGTTCCATAATAGGTACTATTCAAATTAAGAGTTAGAATAATATAACTTAAAATTCATCAAATAATTATTTACCTTTAAAACATAAATAAAAAAATACATTTTTTATTCAACATAATATACTTACTAATTATCAATCCAACTGTTATGCTGATAAAACCACAAACTACCATATACAAAGAGAAAGCAGTGGGAAATTGTTCATTATATTCCTCTGAAAAAACAAGTGCCAATGGGGTTTGTATAAAACATCTCAAAAATCCCAGTGCAGCAAGTGTGACCTTTTTCCACATTTGGTTGCTACTGAAGACAAATGCTGAAAAATATAATCACTCATTTTTTTTATTGAAAGAATATAATAATTACATAATATATTGACTGCAGTGCTTCACGTCAAAATGTACAAAATTTTGTGATTAAAATTATGAAACAATGGATGACTGGTGGCTGGTTGTCACATCATCGGTTTTGGTTTACATTTACATTTCGAGAAACAAATGAAGGCTGAGTTGTGGTATTAGTATATAATGATCCATGATGTTTCAAAGCATGATTTGAAGTCACTGGACTGTGCCTATTCCGATTCTTCATTTTTATAAATAGATTGCTTATAATTTGCAAGCAGTTCTAAGCAAAAATGATTTAAATTTTTTAGAATTTGGCAAAATCCTCTGCTAACTTGTAACTGTTGTCATATTCTTCAGGTAGCATTTGAGCTTCTTCAACATTGTGTCTTCCAGTTTTCTCAATGAAAGTATGTCTTATGAATGTACATGTACAAGTTGCTGTATGCACCAGAATCTTGGACAATATTGCTCTTGAAATTGATCTTGGGAAATGCTGTAGACAGTTGATACTTAAGTATTCTTAAGAAGTGGTCGGTCTATCTTATCAGTACATTCCAATATATCTTGATCGCTTGCTGAGGGTTTCTATTGGTATATCCATTTCTTATCAAAGCAGATCGTAGATGACATAGTTTTTCCTCCATGTGGCCTGGTTCACAAATGGTACGACCGGATGGTGATGAGGTTTTAAATACCTGTCAGTATATCTACAGATATTGTAGCACTTGGTTTTCTTTTCAGGAGAACATCTAAGAATATAAGGAAACCATCACAGTGAAGATGCCTGAATGTATTTCATGAATTCAGTTTAGAAATTGTTATATATTGTATTATTAAACAAAGTACAGAGTGATCACGCGAAAACGTTACATTCAGCTGTAACTTTCGTATATTAGGATATAGGAAAACTGAAATTTGTATAATATTAAATTTTTGGAGTCTCCATTTTTTTCTTCGTTCCAGGGTGTGTTAGACAGATGAAAATATGTGTGGATTGTAAACTTTTCTATACTCTGGAAAAAACTCGTATAATAATAATTGCTACAGTGAGATATTTTTTCTAATTTGCTTAGATTTTTTTTTAGATTTCTTCTAACAACAGCTATAAAAATTATTTATATTATAGAATAATAAAAAGTTAATTTTATAAAAAAATAATATAATCAATAAATTAAAATAAAACTTTTATAAAACTAGATTAAAATATATGACCTTTAGATGGGTATACTGTCAGAATATGTATGTAATAAATAAATAACAATGGTATTATATCTATGATTAATGACAATCACTTACCAATTCTAAAAACAGCAGACAGGAAAGATCCTGCTAAGAAAACGTAACGGTTCCTTATCTTGAACAAAGCACTTATTACAGATATCAACACCCTCGAAACAAGATCTGACCCAAAATAAACCATCATCAAGAGAGCTGTGTCGGGCGTATTAAATCCTGCCTTATTTAAAATTAGCGGTATAATGGCAATAAAGGCTACATCAGACGTAAAAGAGAGCGAAACTCCAAGAGATATATTGAGGTACTTAAAATTCCTCAGAAGACTCACGTCCATGCATTTAGAGGAAGTTATTCTAAAATTTTGTTACATTTATTACAGAAAATTATTTAAAACGTGGTGGAACTAACTTCTTGTTTCCGTCTAATTCCTCCAAGTCGTTTATGACAGTTAAAGATGCTGCTCTGTCTCCTAAACTTATAACAGAAAATCTTGGTTTTAATGTAACTTTTTTGTTCTCATCAGATAAAGAGACAGTGCTCGCATTTTCTATAAACCCATCATGAGGACTGTTAGACAAAAGCGGTTTTATTTGTGCTGTTAAATTTTTCTCATTTAGTGATACATCTTCTGCATCGAGCCACTTATCTAAAAATAATTAATTACAGTAACGTTTGATCACTTACCTACCAACTTATAAAAATAAAATAGCTATTTATGTAACAATAAGTTGCAAGAAAGAGTGTGTTTGTCCAACGAGGCGGAAGTCAAGTTGAACAATGCGTCGAGTGTTTAAAACAATGAATTTCATACAAGATTTTTTGTGAAAGCGCATTTTGCATTTTTAAACATTTTGAAAAGTGCCCGAAAAGTCGAAAAATATAAAAAAAATCCTGTACTTTGAAGCCTTGCTCGAAGAAAAACATATTGAGAATATTACAGAAAAGGTTGCCTATTTCCTGAAGTTATCCAGTACGTTATGACCGTCAACTTTGTCGAGTAAATATTCGATGCTCCGCACCATGATTTACCTGAATAAAGACGTAGATATTAGCAAATTTACAAATCTGTTTGCATTTTTAAAAAGAAAAGCTTTCGGATATCAGCCAAAGAAATAAAAAATATTTACGAAGCTGGAAATAGAAGGCTTAAAACATATCAAAATAATAAATGCTGTACCCTGCCACTTGGAATTAATACATTTGAAGGTATGCCAAAAATATAGTGGAATTCCTTGGACTCTCTTCAAGCGACATGGAAGTTCAAGGTCAGCTGCCTAAGGTTATATCGAGAATTCCATTGAACAGAAAAACAAAAGCAAACAGAATCATAGATCAGAAAGATGCACCAAATAAGAAATTAAAAGAAGTAATAATAATAATAATGATTATAATAATAATAATAATAATAATAATAATAATAATAATAATAATAATAATAATAATAATAATAATAATAATAATAATAATAATAATAATAATAATAATAATAATAATAATAATAATAATAATAATAATAATAATAATAATAATAATAATAATAATAATAATAATAATAATAATAATAATAATAATAATAATAATAATAATAATAATAATAATAACCAGCATGTCTCGTGTTATAGTTGTATTTATCTTTGTTAATGTCAATGCTTTTGTTATTTCTATATACATAAACACATAATTCGTAAATAAACAAACAGGGAAGGGGTAAAATGTTCAATTCCTTAAAATATTGCCTACATGACTCTCTGTTTGATATTTTTAACATGCAACGGATGATTCTTTTTTGAGCAATAAAAAGATTAACTGAATTGGTCGAATTGCCCCATAAACAAATTCCGTATCTAAGTCTTGAATCTACTTGGGCATAGTAAACGTGTACAAGCTGGGAATGGTTCAGCACCGTTCGCAAATTTAAGAAAAGAAACTTCAGAGAATTCAATTTCGAAATAAGTTTATCACAGTGTAATTTAAAGTTCAGGAATTCATCCAAATAAACACCTAGAAAACGTACACCGTCATGTGTATTAGTCACAAGTTTATGATTTACTTCAATATGTAGATCTTCGATAGTTTTTTGATAATTATGTATTCTTAAAATATCAGTCTTGTCCAAATTAAAAAACAAATCGATGCTGTTGAAGTACTGTGAGACTCTGCCCACTGCTTCTGCGGTTCTACTACTCAATGCCTCTGAATCCCTTGACGATAAAACCATTGGAAAGTCATCAGCATAAGCTGTATAGGCGATATGTTTTGTGACACTTGATAGATTGTTGACATATAAAATGAATAAAACAGGTCCTATTATTGAGCCTTGAGGCACACCTACATCCGACTACGCAGAACCAGAAGCTAGAAGTATTGCTACTACTAGGAATTTATTAATTCTGATTATTAATATTTGTATTGCTGTTAGAGAAGAGAATCTGGATGCCTCTAGTATTTACTTTAACAGTTTACATAATTGTACCTTTAAAATTTGTAATAAATACATATTTTCATTGTTTTTTATATTTCATTTTTACTTTTAGGCACTAGTGCTTAAAAGAGTGTCATTTCGAAATTCTAATCAATACCAAAATTTGGAAACGCTTTCACAAAAACAATATTTACCCTTGCTATGTGTGTCTTTCACAGGTATTTTCTTCATATGCCATTTGACCGGCTGTAGTACTCCCATGGCAGGAAAATTCAGGAGCGACAACCCAGCTAAAACGGTTACTGTACCCCTGAATCCACAGTATTCTATGCAAAGTGCCATCACTGGTGAAAAAGCAATAGCGCCTAATACCATCACTGTCTGAGCGATGCTCATCATCAGGTTTATCTTTTTATCGAAGTAGCAATTGAAGGCAGAGAAACAAGCTGGCATCATCAAACCAAAACCTAGGCCTTCAAAAGGAGGAAAAGTATTGTTGGTTTAAAACATGTCATACCTGCCGAAACTGACAATATACGTTTGTTTGGAAACTGAAGTAAAATATTTCTTATTTGTTTTATCATTTCCACAGGATGTTCAGTAAAGAATGGGCCATAATAGCTCCCTTGGACAAACAATGTGAATTAAATCAACTTACCTTTAGTACAATGGTACTTTAAGAAATTATAGCCCTGATAAGTAGTTTTTTATTTTTTTTTTTAACGACCTTATTAGTTGGGAAGCAGGAAGTATCAGACCACTTATATCTCACCTGCACTCAGTTTATATATGAACAAACATATGAAGGAACAGTCAGTTCAATTGTCGGTCATCTTACCTATGGCATACTGATGAGAGCTAATAAGCCCGGAAGCGGTCTATGTCTGGTGGTGTGGCCGACAAGGGTTCTTGACTGTTCAGACAAATACTGTAGGTGTAATTCAATGTCGGTCGGGGCATTAGACCGCGGAGTAGTTGTTTCCTGCAGTGTCATTTATATGAATATCTAATTGATTTTTGAGTTAAATTTACAGGACGTTATAAGCGCTTATGTGACTATATTACTACTTTCAAATATGTTTTAAGGGAAAAAAACAACGATGCCATTGGGAATTAAAAGCACTAATCTAACTTCCAAATCTGCAATACTCAGTGATGCCGAAATATTGAGACTCTCAAAAACACTTACCCATATCTTCGCCACTGGTTGATGTATTTCTAAGTTATCATAATAAATTTTTACCAATGATTATATAAATTTGTGGTTTTCACTAGCATCAGCATGATATTAGAAAATATCATATTTGTAAAACAAATAATGCTTTTTCACCTGGTGAAATATACCGATTGAAACCTTCTGGCACCACTCTTTATACATAAACAGGATGTACACAAATATCACCGACAACCTTTAGTTGTATATTAACGACAATAAATAAATACCATCTACAAAATAAAAGTTGAATGAAATATTTTTGAGTTATAAACCGTCAAGTTTGTCAAAAATTAAACTGTTTTAATCAATAACTTTATAATTCCTTTATCAATTCAATTCAATTCGTTTATTTAGCATGTGCTATTACATATTACAGTTTATAGAAAATAAAAAAAATTACAAATAAGCAAAATATTTAGTGCAAATACATTTCATCAAATTTTGTATAAATATATTTAAAATTCAACGAATTGAACAATCTAAGACTTCCAAGCATTGAAATTTGGACATTTATTTAGATTATTATGTTGTACCTATTAGCTCTTAAACTTTAATGAAGTCGATATACTGGGTGTCAGTTTTCTCCGATTACCTTTTAGCGGTCAAAACTTTTACAGTTAAAATTTTATAATAGCCTAAATAAATGTATTAAATTTCAACGTGATTAATAAAGGGATTATAATAATAATAATAATTACTTGTGCGGAAGAGAGGGTGGCATATTATTATTAAGCAGGCCGCATTTGCGCCCAGGAACGATTCTTGCGTTGGTAGGCCCTAACCACCATTCAGTGTAGAAATGAGGGAAACCTCATTAATTAGGGGGTAGTCAAATGTCAACCGGTATCAATCTCTCACATTGACCCAAGCCAACATTCTTCCACCCTACCATACCCGCAGAGAAGGTGCTAATCCTCGCCATGAATGTATCTTATATACGGTCTACCGGCTGCGGGGGTCGAACCCACAGCGATCTAGTCACTTCGACTCAAGTACTGACGCCTTAAACCGCACGAGCACTGATAGATTATGAAGTTATTAATTAAATATACTACCTATATCTCAAAAATATTTATTTCGTAGATTGCATTTATTTTTTGTCGTGAATATACAGCCAAACGTTCTCGCTGAAATTTGCGGGCACCCTGTATAATTTTACCTTGCAAAATTCCGAAGCATATAATCATCTGCGTCAAATTAGAAATGAAAATAATTCCAAAAGCGCCTAAAGCATACAGTACTGCTCCTAATAACCCTACTTTACGGTAAGTATATCGTTGCAACAAGACGCTAGATGCTAAACCTAAAAAAAAACGTTGCAGATATACAAGTGGTTCACATAAAATTCCCCAGGCAAATTACAGGGCAACTAAAAAAGATAGTGATGGTTTGTAAATGCCACCTTTTAGGGAGCATTAATGGCTGTATTTTTTTATGCGGACACCTCCGAGATGGTCTAGATGTCGGCGTTGCACCAAATTTTTTTTGTAGTTAGAAACTGTCTTCGAAACTGTTCGTCTAAACGAAAAAATGAATTGCTCAAAAATGGTTTAGAAACCATTAACATTTCTAAATATAGCATCGCCAGAGTTCACCTAACGTCGCGACGCCGACGTGGTGTCTTCATAAGAAATTGAAGCGATTTACCCCTAATTGCTGGCTTTTACAGACCGTTCCTATCTTTTTTAGTTTCCCTATACTTCTGAATGGAGAGTTTAACTGAAATTATAAGTACCTGTGAATGACTGAACGGTATTGAATACACCATTGGATAACGTTGTACCAGTTGTTTCATCCCCTATAGATGCCAAGAAGTGACCAAAAGTTAAACCAAAAGCTGTCTGAGGAACTATGGAGACTAGCTAGAATTATAAATTATACAATTTCATTTCATTTAAATTTAATTTATTTATTTATTTATTTATTTATTTAATACAACTACCAAGACAGGCAAACGCCCAATTACATGGTAGGTACAGTACAAAAAAACAATGTACAGATGAATAATAAAATAACAACATGTATAGTTAGTACAGGGTAATAGAAAAATAACAGGAGTAAACAAACAAAGGAAAAATAACTAATACATATGATACACGTATACACACCAATCAACCCAGACACAAATGATTAATATCGCTTAATATTCCGTACAGTAGAACAAAAAATATCGAAAGAGTTCTGATAATGATGATAATTTGAATATATTACATTAATCGGTGCAAATCGAAGAACATTCATTTGTCCTGGTGTTTTTAGATTAAATAAATAATATTATATCGAGTTCTTCTCTCTAAAATATTGAACTTTAAATAGCGCAATAACTCTTCACAAACTATTATGCCATTAACAAGTTTAAACAGAAATAAAACAGAAAAATATATCCTTCTCTGGGCTAACGAGTTGAGATGAAACCTGGCTAATAGTTCATATTGTGGGTGATCTCGAGGTGGATAAATGTTGCCAGATTTAAACGAAAGATGTTTAACTAATTGCCTTTGAATTCTTTCAATGCTATGTATATGAACAACGTACTGGATTCCACACTGTACTAGCATATTCTAGTTTAGAGCGAACGAGTGAGAAATAAAGTAATTTGATAGTATGAACCGAAAACTGCCTTGAATTACGAATAATAAAACCCAGAGATTTGTAAGCACTTTTAGTAATAGTATTAATATGGTTAATAAAAGTTAATTTGGAATCAAATACTACCCCAAGGTCTCTGAAATTGTCACATTTTGCCAGAGATATAGCATCAATTTGGTATAGATAATTTATGGAGTTATGATCAGTCCTTTTAATATATGACATTGTAATACATTTAATTGTAGTTAGATCAGATTGTAATTCCAGACAATCCTCAATACCGTTAATACATCTGAACAATTTTAAGTCATCAGCATACAGCAACGTATCACTAGAGATGTTCAGAGTTATGTCATTTATATATAAATTGAAAAGAAGTGGCCCCAAGACTGAACCCTGGGGAACGCCCAACGTTGCATGAACCATGACAGACCTGAAACCATACATTTCAACTTGCAATGTTCTGTTGGACAGGTAAGATTCAAAAAATGTAACAAAGTTCAAAGTTAGCCCATAACCGAATAACTTTTCCAAAAGCAATCCATGATCAAGTCTGTCAAATGCCTTTGATAGATCCGTATATATGACATCTACCTGACCGCCTCTGTCTAATACTTCTGAGATATTCTGATTAATAAATACCAAATTAGTCTCTGTTGATCTACCCGACATGAAACCATGCTGTTTAGGAGATATTAAGGTTTTTAAATTGAATGACATATATTCGCTCAAAACGATTTCAAATAATTTTCCAAAATTAGATAAAATTGATATCGGCCTGTAATTGACGGTTTGAGCCCTATCGTCTTTTTTAAAAATGGGACAAATTTTGGAATGTTTCCAAATTGTAGGGAAAGTTAAAGAACGAAGTGATAGATTGAAAACAAAGGTTAAAGGTTTAACTAAGACATTAGCACAATCTTTCAGAAGAAACGCTGGAATTCCATCCGGCCTTGACGGTAGTTTGGGTTTGATTTTTTTCAATTCATTCAAAACGATATCTTCAGATAAGAGAGGACAATTTAAATAATTTGAATTAGGTTCTTGTTCCACCTTATTAGATGAATAGTGACTGGAGTGTATAAAAACTGATTGAAAAAAGTTAGCAAAAGCGTTCAAAATATCTTCTTGCTTCGTTAGTAAGGCATTATCGTACTTCATTGCTCTAGGGATCTGGAATCTGGAATCTGGAATTAAGGGGGAGGGTAGCGAAACGGCTACAGCACTTAGGCCCCATTGGGCCCATTGTACCTCCTCCCATTAGGAGATCAGTCCACCTAAGCCGTCAGCCAACCTAATAAGGAGAAAAAGGTGGTGACGCTGCTCAGGGAGATCTCTCTAATGTAGGCCATAGAAGGCCATCGCTCTCCCAACACGGACTCTCTTGTTGACGAGATGGCAGCGCACTCACAGAGTGCATGGAGCACTGTCTCGTCTTCCTGTTCGCAGCTCCTACAAAGAGGTGTATCACACTTCCTCATGTTATAGAGGTGCTTTCTTAACCAGCAGTGTCCAGTTTGAATACCTGTCACTAGACGGAGGCTTGTCCTAGTCATAGCCAGGTACTTTTTGGCTGTATCCTTGCAGGGGTACCCTAGGGACTCCTTTGCCAAATTACAGCCATTTGCTTCATCCCAACGTTTCTTAAACTCTTTGTGGGTGTGTTCTTTGATAATTTCAATAAATGCTGACAACGGAAGCATACTGGAGGGACCGGGTCCAAAAATATTCAGACCCGATGCACTCCTAGCCAGTTTGTCAGCTACTTTATTGCCATTGCACCGGTCGTGTCCCTTTACCCAGCGTACAGATACGCTGTTGTTAGCTGAGGCCACTACTAGTGCCTGATGGCATTCCCATGCTGATCTAGTTATTATCTTATGATTACGTAGGATCAGTAGTGATTGTCTACTATCTGTGTAGATTCTGATGATTTTGCCAGTTATATCTCTACGGGCAATTTCTTTGGCGGCTATGGTTATACCTGCTAATTCCGTTTGTACTACGGTAGCATGCCTATCCATCGCCCACTGATAACGAATATGCAAGGATCCGGAATAAATTCCACATCCTGCACCTTAATTCTTTTTTGACCCGTCCGTGTAGATGTTAATAACATCTTCACTGGCGGTCTCCTCGATTCTGATACGTACCGTGTAGGGTCTGTCAAACACAAACTTGGGAGGAATGCTGTCATTGTCTGCCTGCAAAAGGGGCAACTTTCTGACGACCCCACTCCACAGGCGACTTCTAGCTTCTCCACATCCTACCTCAGGTATAATACCAGTATTTTTGAGGCGAAGCATAGTTGTCACAGCCACTTCTCTTAGATAAATATCCAAAGGTGGTAGACATAGCATCACCTCCATTGCTATGGTAGGTGTCGTACGCATAGCTCCAGTTATGCTTAGGCAGGCAATCCTTTGTACCTGGCTGAGCTTTTGTTTAGCTGTCATCTGTTGAACTTTCGGCCACCAGACGACAGCTCCATAGGCTAACATTGGTCTCACAATGGCAGTGTATATCCACATGACCACCCTTGGTTTCATTCCCCAGGTTTTACCAACGGTTCTGCGGCACTGCTCATAGGATATGTACGCCTTTTTTAGTCTTCTCTCTAAGTGAAGATTCCATGTTAGTTTCGAATCAAGTGTGACTCCTAGGTCTTTCACATCCGATTCGAAGCTTAACGTAGTGTTTAGGAGAGTTGGTGCCTTTATGGGCCCCATTTTCCTCTACCTCGTGAAGAGAACCATTTCCGTCTTCCTGGGGTTGACGGACAGAGCATGGTCCTCACACCACTCTTCAACGGCTCTTAGAGCTGTTTGCGTTCTTTGACAAAAAATCCCTTCAAACCTTCCACTAATCAGCATGGTGAGATCATCGGCATAAGCGATGGTATAGATGCCAATTTCCGAGTTGAGGCGATGCAGGAGACTGTCCAGAACCAAGTTCCACAGCAGTGGTGATAAAACACCTCCCTGCGGGCAGCCCCTCGCAACAATGCCTCTTACGGAGGCATCCGCCACACTGATTTGTATGGCTCTTTTAGTGAGCATATTTGATATCCAACCACAGATGGTAGGAGAGACTCCTCTTTCCACAAGGGCTGAGTTGATTTTGGGGAAGGTTGTTTTATCAAACGCTCCCTCTATATCTATGAATACTCCCAGGGTGGACTGTTTATTGTCCAGTGATTTTTCGATCCTGCCCACCACTTGGTGAAGGGCAGTGTCGGTAGATCGCCCTGGAGTGTATGCATGTTGGTTAGGGTGTGACTGTCTACCCATCAGTACACTGTCCCTTATGTATCGTTCACACAGCTTCTCCATCGTTTTCAACAGAAACGAGGACAGGCTGATAGGCCGATACGCCTTTGGGGTGGTGTAGTCCAACCTACCTGTTTTGGGAATGAACACAACCCTCACTTCCCTCCAAATCTTCGGAATGTAGAGGTGTGCAAGGCACAGCCTAAACATCCGTTCCAGGTGCGGCACTAAAGCATCCAAGCCCCATTGTAAAAGGGCTGGATAAATGCCGTCAATGCCTGGTGATTTGAAGGGTGAAAAGGTTTGCACTGCCCATCTTATTTTATCTTTGGTAACAGTCTGGTTGGCAATTTGCCATTCCGTGACCGAAGGTTGATTCTCAGTTTCGTCTAACCATTCTTCCAGTTCCATCGGTGTGGATCCTGGGAAGTGGGTCTGCATCAGCAGTTTTAGACTTTCATTTAGATTAGTGGTTTTTTCACCATCTTCTCTCGTTAGTAGACCCAAATCATGGTCTTTTTCTTTTGCAAGGACTTTACATAGCCTAGCAGTCTGCGAGTAGTCTTCAATCTCCTCGCAGTAGGCTCTCCAAGCATCCCTTTGTCTTTTCCTGACTAGTTTTTTGAAAAGTCTCAAGTGGGTTCTGTACAGTTCCCAGTCTGAGTCTTGTCTAGTCATTTTTGCCCTGTTAAATGATGTCCTGGCCTTCTTCCTCAGATCGCTCAGTTCCCGGTTCCACCAACTAGCGGTTGCACCAGACTGCTGGGCTGATCTGAGGGGGCAGGATGTTATAAAGGCTTTCCTTATGGCAGATTGTACAGTATCCACAAATACCTCAATCTCTTCATTATTCTTAGGCTCCCGATCTTGTACCGCTATCAGGTTCTCCCGGAGGTGACATAGGTATCTATCCTTGTCAGTTCCTCGAGGGTCCCGGAACAGTTTTAAAGGAGTCTTAGTTAGATTAATCTCAAAATTTATCCAGCGATGATCCGACATAGAAGCAGTGTCTGCAACATGCCAGTTCCGGATTAAATTAGATATACACGCCGTAGTTAAAGTGACGTCTATTAATGTCTGACTTCTAGAGTTAACAAATGTCGGCACGCAGCCTTTATTGCTCTAGGGATACTAGAATCATTCTTAATATTGTTGACATAAGACCAAAATTGATTGGGATTTAATTGAAGTTGTTGTTCAATATGGTGTAGATGTTCAGTATGGGCAGAACGTATTTTGTTTTTGACAGAAGCCCTTAGTATTAATCTGTTGTTAACATAAAATTAAGTCTTTTCATCACTGGAGTTTAAGTTATCTGATGCTTTTAGCTGGAGATAAATACTTATCGAGAAGTTTAACCTGTAAAATTTGAATAAAAGTTGACATGTCAAATTTGTGTGGTTTTTTCATTTTGACCAATTGAATGCATACAGTGAATATAAAAGCGGATATCTAATTTAGAAGAACTGGACAATTTATTTGATATTGTGTTAATAAAGAATCGTATTTATAGCAAATTTTTGAACAATTTATTCAGAGCAATTGTGGATACGTCATTTTTTCAATAATTGAAGATGTTACAGAGAATAGAACTTAAAGGTAAATAAATACGAATATAAAAATGTAATATTTTTTCCTCTTTCAATTAAATGTCGTGAAAATAGAATAAAACTGTCTAATCCGCATACGCATTGCTCTTCAAATGATCAAGAATAGATTCTCACTTACTTCTTCACTTGAGTGAAGTTCAATACAAGTTTATTAAAACCAGTTTAGTGTCTTAACCTTCAGTTAGCTATTTGGACCGTCACATAAAATGAAAAGACTATGTGTTATCTTATGGTTAAAACCTCCCGATAACTATCTTCAAGGTAGTTATCAGCAAATTTATCGGAAGGTTAAAATACCGGCCCTAAAAATGTCACATTTTTTCCTCTCTCGATTAAATGTCGTGAAATAGAATAAAATTGTCTAATCCGCATACCCATTTCTCTTCAAATAATGAAGAATAGGCTCTCACCTACTTCTTCACTTGAGTGAGGTTCAATACAAGTCTATTAAAACCAGTTTTAACCTTCAGTTAGCTATTTGGACCATAACATAAAATGAAAAGACATTTACGTGTTATGATAATTTTATCTTCAAGATAGTTATCAGCAATTTTACCGGAAGATGAAAATACCGGCCCTTAATGAGACATATTTTTTATTTTGTCATATACAGTGTCCCGCTTTTCAGGTTAATATCTCTGGAAATATGAGAAGGCTGTGGAATTTTCACAAGCCATTTTTGCAATTAGTACCGTGAAGGAAGATTATATTCTACCATCGTCGGCTAAATCGCAGCAATCGTGCTTTTTCTAGTCTGTTTCAAGCCCGTTGCAGTGACTCACCGTGCGCGGCAGCACACTACAGCACAAATGACGTAGTCGTCAATTGTTTTCATATAAATTATGACAAATCTGAAATATCTGTTAAGGTTCTGTTTACGTATTTTTAAATTTATAAATTGATACAACTTAGAATAATAAGTATTGTGTTTTTATGGTGAAAATGTCGAAGTAGTATTATTAATACGTATTTACTCAGTTTTGTGACAAATATAAAATATTGAGACACAAAGGCTTTGTGTGACATATTAGAATGGTATCAGTCCCGCATATTCTATTGTATTAAAATAGTAGATAAAAAATACATACATTTTTGCAAACCAAATTAAATAAGTAGGTTCTATTAAAAGATAAGTTATTAGGGTCTCAATATCAAATGTCAAATTCTGACATTTATGGCCTGATGTGTATGTTTCCAAACACTAACATTGGTGTCGCCACACTACGCACATTACATTTCTCTAGATTAAAATTCAGGTGATTCGACAGACAAGTATTGCAAAGGCGACGCGATTTAGCTGACGATTTTACTAACCATTTTTTTGATGTGACAAAAGCTTGGCCTACTACGATGTTTTAAAAGGGTCGTTTTTCCAGAAGGTAGTAAATATTAGAAATGTTTAACAAAAAGAAAATATTAGGTACCAGACTATTCAACACTCATAAAATATACCATATACCGAATTTGATCGACAAAAGTCTATTGAGTGTTTTTTATGGAAAAATCAGAACTAAAAATTGTAATAAGCAGGTCAAACATGGTCATGAAAGTGAGAACAAATACCAATCGGACAATCGGACAAAGAAAAAACACAAACATTACAATTACTGTAAATATGTGTCTTTAAAAATGTAATTTATTTTAATATTAACTTGTTATAGTTACTCCCTTATATTATTTAGTTGTTGCAGTTACACTATACTTATATGAAGAAAGATTTACATTTTTTGCATAAAAATCAACATTTTTAATTATTCAATTACAGGACCAGTTTTGTAGAAGGCGAGTATACTTTTAAAGTGTAGTAAAATTTAAATTTCATAAATTACAAGCTAAACTGTAATTTACATGAAATATTACCCGTAAAATTACTTTTCCATAAATTACATATAATTTAACATCACTATAAATTCACCAAACAAGTAAATATGATCATTAAACGATCTTTCAGTAATTTCAAATACCTAAACCTTTGCAAGTAGATACGATTTGTTATCCATTTTAAGAAAATTTCATAAGATACATTTACAAAAAATTCAAAATTAGCATTATTTTACCAAAAATTGAAAAAACTGGCTGGTTAAAAATTGAACAGAAGCACATCAACACCACCATATCTTTACGATAAAAGTAAATACATAACAGATATCCACAATTTAAATATAATATTTAAAAATATATTATCTGTTTTTTTTTTAGGTATCAAGTAACTAAAAATTACAATAAAATACCGTATAACTTACAAATAATTAATTTTCAGATCTAATTTCAAAAAGAATTGCTGTTCGATAAATATTTTTTTAATATATTCATTAGCTGTAGTCATGCTGCCATTATTTTGCCAATTTTTATTAGTACTCTGATTAGTATTTTTTACCAATAGTAGATATTTCTATTATTCTTTAATCAATATTTTTATATTATTTGTATACTATGTTTAATTATTACAACAATTGCACTTCTATTGAAATAATTTTAGTTAAAAAAATTTTATTTTGGTTGAGTGGAAGAGCAAATTTTACCTAAACTGTATACATACGTTCATAATAGCAACAGATGCAGTAATGAGGTGACCCCATCCTCCGTCTGGAGGTACTAATTTATAGTTCTTTTCAGCCTGGCAAGAAATTTTTTGTGAGGAAACCATCCCAAATCTGCATAAACAGCACCACGACTGGTTTAGAGTATTTATTCTTCCAAAATGTTTTCAGATGTTAACAAGTCTGTACAAATATGATATGAGGAAAACGTTACATTCCAGAACAAACAGGTATAAATATGAAGCCTTTTGTAAACTTAAGAATATACACATAATTCCCTACTGTGATAAACAATTGTTGCTAACAGTAAATGAAGGCATTTATTTTCATAAGATTTTAAAAAGTTAATTCCTAGATACGAATATAAATAGACTGAAATGTAAATAATGTGTTTCCACATGAATTATAAGTAACTGTGTGCTCCTATATGTCAGCTATTTATCTTGAGGGCACACTATTGTAATGTACAAATTGAATTAACAGTATAGCATTCACAAATTTGAAGCTGATATTTCATTTGCGTATATTCAAATAGATGAAAGTTTAAACGATATTTAGAAATAATCTTTTTTTTCATGGAATTTTAAATCTACAGGGTGCCACCTAACGAATGATACATACTAAAAGAGTATAATCTAGAACCCAAATGGTGTCGATTTAACTAAACTTGCTTACAGGGAGTAAAAGTTTCATTTTTTATTTCTAGTTTTCTCCTTAACCGAGTTAACCGATTTGAGAAAAATTTGCTGTTGCTTAGTTTCTAATTACTTTTTTTTAATTAAAAGCCCAGTTGAACCACCTCTAGAGAAAACGAGATTTTATGCTAAAAAGAAAAGTGTTAAATTAAAATTCAATTCAACAAAACAGATTCCAAAATGAAAAGTAACAAGACGATATTTATTACTCGATATTGTAAGGAAAATCCAAGGAAGATGGAGCTGTTCCTTACAAGAGGAGACATTCGTAACTTGTGCAAACTCTTCACAAACGGTAGATATGCGATATGCCGAAAATGATGGCAACAATGCTACAAGGGTTGTTATTAACGGAAAGGAAGTTAAATGTGACAAAACAAAAAGTGAAATGTGTATTACTATAAATGTAAATATTAATAAGTAAACAAATAAAATTTGATTAATTACTTTTTCATTATTCTACTAGGGAAATGAAGTTACTTTATTCCACTCACAGACCTTATAATAAGGTCTATGATTCCACTACATGATAAATTATCACCTTATACGGTTCATATTTATGAACAAAAGTGGTGGATAACAAAGCAAATTCCTTTGAATTAACCTGATATAAAAAAATAGATACAAATTAAAAGTAAACAGTACAAAAGCTTCACATTGTGAACAATGAAGATACTGAACTGTTGATAGATAAAATAAAGGTAAGCGAAAAGCAAGTTTACGACAAAACGACCAAAATATAATAGTAACCATAATATACAAAGTAAAACGTATTCAAAATTATTAAATACCAATATACAGGGTGTTAAAAAAATAGTGTAAAATATTTAAGGAGGTAATAGTATAAACCAAAATAAGCAGAAAAGTCTCAATAAACATGGGTCCGCAAAGTAACGGTTGAGTTTTATGTTTTTTAGCCCCTTTTTTATTTTACAAAAACGTTGTGTATTTTCTTATAATAGTTGGTTGATGTTTAGTGAAATAAACAGTACGTATTTGACAGTTGTTCTCAGTGCACAAGTTTTCTTTCGCTATGGCTGGTTACTCTAACGCAGAATTAACAGACATGCATTTCATGTATGGTCGTGCTAATGGGAACGCCACCGAAGCGCGACGTCTTTATGTTGACGCATATCCAAATCGCCAGATTCCTTCACAACGCTTGTTTGGAAGAATTCACCAAAGATTACGTGATACCGGTTCCTTGAGCAAACAGTGCTATTTATCTGAAAGACCAAGGTCGGTATACACTCCTAGAGCAGAAGAAGAGATTCTAGCACTGCTAGAGCAGAATCCAGGTACGAGTGTGCGGAGAATATCAGCCGAGGTAGGAATTAGTGGTTCTCTTGTTTGGAGAGTCGTTCACGAGCAACTGCTTTATCCATACCATGTGCAACGAGTACAGGCCTTAAATCCAATAAATGATCATCAAGCACGTTTGATTTTTTTCTGCTGGTTTCTACGTCATGACGCTGAAGACCCTCGTTTTCTTGCAAACATTCTTTTTACTGATGAGGCCGGGTTTACAAGAAACGGAGTGTTTAATTTTCACAATACGCATATTTGGGCCGACGAATATCCTCATGCTCTAATAGAATCTGGACATCAGGCAGGTTTTTCATTAAACATTTGGATGGGTATTGTACGTGACAGGTTTCTACGTCTGGTTGTTTTACCAAACCGATTAACAGGCGCTGCTTACCTCAACTTTCTGCAGAACACACTGTATGAGTTTTTGGAAGACATTCCTTTGAATCAGAAGCAACAAATGTGGTTCCAGCATGATGGTGCTCCAGCTCATTTTTCCATGGCCGTTAGAGAGCATTTACACCAAACTTTTCCACATAGATGGGTAGGAAGGGCCGGACCTGTTTTATGGCCTCCAAGATCGCCTGATCTGAACCCTCTAGATTTCTTTGTTTGGGGATATTTGAAGACATTAGTGTATGGTACTCCTGTAAATAGCCTGGAAGAGCTACAGCTACGGATTAATCAAAAGTGTCAAGAAATCCATACCAAGGAGGGTGTTTTCGAAAGAGTTCGAATATCGTTGAGGCGAAGATGTCGTGCCTGCTTGGAAATGGGCGGAGGGCACTTTGAAAACAGAATGTTTGAAAAACGAATAGTGGTCCATATCTCCGTAACCGTTACTTTGCAGAACCATGTTTATTAAGACTTTTCTGCTTATTTTGGTTCATACTATTACCTCCTGAAATATTTTACACTCTTTTTTTAACACTCTGTATTATAAGAGAGAAGCAAAATATAATAATAATCCAATTTTATTTAACAATCATTTAATAAATTATTATATTCATTCATCATTTAATAAATAAGAATTAGTCCACAATAAACAAATACTTTTTTATTATTAGTGACTAAGATTCAATGAACTTTTATTAATATATCTTATTATAATAATCTTATACATTTAGATATTTTACAGTGTTGTAATATAAAAAACATGTGCATTATAAATTCTTATCACTGCTAATTATCAATATCAGTAGTCTAATCAGTAACCAGAAAGAGTAAAACAAATATTACTAATCCCTAAAGTAACGTAACTGAGCTGACAGACTTAGCTTAGAAGTATGTCTTTATTTTATATATATCAATTCCCTTTGTTTGATATTTCATACCTAAATGGGTAAAAATAAATTTCGGGAATAATACTAAATCATATGAATAGGTACTAACTCCGTCCAGATGAACAAAGTAGCTGGTAAAAATTTGACTTTTGTTAAGTTCTAATAGATTTGTTTAACACCCGGAAAAGAAACAAAATATTTAAATCAGTTTAACATATAAGTAGGTCTAATTTTTAATCTATATATTCTTATCTTCAATAACATGGCTAAGAGATTGAAGGTAATAAAGATGTTTAATATTTGTTCAGTAGTAGATGCAAGTATTAGATTATCATTTTATAATTTTGAAAGGTACTTGTTTTAGTTTTAAATATTTAATGAAGGGGTTGGAGACCGCAGGTTTGGAATTCTTATGCCAGACTTGTATGTACTTATATCCACCCAAAGTTGATAATATACTTTACGAGACACACTGTATTTAAATCTATTGGCTACTGAAATTATTTTTCACTGCTTTTCTCGTTAGTTATTTTTCAAGATTAGAGAGTGGTTAACACTATGCACATTATTAATGTTATTTTCATTGATTACATTTATTGGTTTTCTAGTGAGTTTGAAAATGAATTTTGTAAAATTTTTGTGTTCCTGGGTTACAAGATATTGTTCTTATTGGTGTTTTTTTGTCTTTAATAATCGCCTTCTAAGACTGAATTTTAACTCTGTGCTATTTTTTTTAAATAAAATGAAAGACTTTTTTTGAGGTATATGGTTACTTCAGTAAAGCACCTACATACAGAAATATCAGAAAAGACGAAAATATTTTTGATATTAGTTATTTAGTTATATTCGATGAATGCATAAGTTTAATTATTTTTTTCAAAATTTTTTGACAGGTCTAGCACCCATTTAAAATTCGTTATGTTTTGTCATAAATCAGCCAATCATTTAAACATTTAACTGGTAACAGAATTCATGAATGTTTTCAGTCACTATGATAATTTTTATAGTTAGATTTTGACTCAACTTAAAGGAGATCCTAAAAATGCAGAAATAGGTCAGATGTCATCTATTGTGGTTGAATTTTCGAGTTCCCACTGTCAATAGTGAAGTTAGATATTTATAGAGTGTTTTCATTAAACCAGGTTAGTAAATTTAGATAGATTATTTCTTTAGATAATTATTGATTTCCACTTTGTCTGTGGAATTGCTCATTAGCATACCTAGATGTTTGGTATCAGAGAGCATACATATGACTTCATTGATAGGAATTGTATGAGATTTCAATTATATTAGCTTAAAATACCTTTCTAATACAGTAAATAATGTTGCAAAAGCTAATAATATTGTGGGTGTAATTCAACACTGGTTGGGGCTTTAGCCCAAACAGTAGTTAGTTTCACACAATATTAATACCTAAAAATATATAAAAATTTGATATTTGTTGACCTGACCTCTAAATATAGATTATATCATGAGATTGTAGTGTTTAGCTTTAATCACTAATTATGGATTGTTTGCTGCCTCTGATATTTAATTGAAAAATTACTAGCCTTCAATTAATAAATTCGCTAAATTATGGTCACATATATAAAGGTATTAGTAATACAACGAATAGTGACAATTTCTTTTATAATTGTTTGCGTCAAAGTTTCAAATGCAGTTTACATAGCTGCAAATTTCAACTATTTAATTTAATGGCATTGAATTCGTAATTTAAAACTATATCGGATTTAATAATGAATAATCTAAAGCCTGCTTTATTTTCGAGTTTCAGGTTTCCTGGCTTAATGCAAAGTTGGCCTTAACATGTTCTGACAAAAAATATTAATTAACTAAGGAATATTTAAAAGTAATTAGAGGCGACGAAAAGGCACTTGGTCGATAAAATTCTTCGCTATGGTGGGAACCAATTTGGTTTCCTCTTTACAGCTTCAGTCTAATAATTCCTATAATGGAGAAAACAAACATTTCAGACAAACACACATTACAGTAATATACATACCATAAGTATTGTTTTTAGTGCAAAAAATCTTACATTTTATAGATATTTATTGAATCTAACTTTGTCTAAGGAATTGTTTCTTAGCATATCTAGATACCTGTTTGGTATTAAGGAACATACATTTGATTTCATTAATAAGAATGGCAAATTGATTTATACTAGCTAATAGATATTTATACAATATGGAATATGAACATTATTACCGTACGCACCTGACATAAGTGCGGAAATAATAATAATGTAGTATATCACGTATTGCGCACAACGTTTTATCTACAACTGTCGAACTTCTTAATAATAATACGTATTATTATATATAATTTATATTCTAGTTTCTAGTACGTATTGTAAAAATCTCGCCGACCGCGGTAAAGGCTTTCAATGGTGTCTACTGCATGATGAAGGTAATTTATGCTAACTTTTCAAGAATAGTTTGATATAAATGCAGTAATAATCTTAGATTTGTGTTTGAAATTGCTAGGGCTTTACATAATGAAGAAATTTAAAAGTAAGTGAAATAGAGCACAAAGACAATTCTGGTTGTCAAAGTAACTAAAGCAAAGACCAACAGACTTCGAATACTTGTGATCTCTTCAAAGTTTGAAGGAAAAGTAAAATCTGTAGACTTATTTAGCAAATATTTAGCTCTCCGTTCTAAACAGACGCCTCACGATCGATTTTTCCGAAGTTATGGAAATGGCAAATTCATCTAATTGGAACCCATACTCTTGGAAGTGTATCAAGCTAAATTACCAACTATCTGCAGTTATCAGAACCATCACTTCATAGGGGACATTGTTTTCGTTGCACGTTCGCCACTCTCTTTGCCAACGCAGGCGGCAGTAAGGAAAATTTAAAACATCACTGAAGGTGGAAAAGCGACATGATTGCAGAATCCTATATTGAGGAATCTGTGCTTAACAAAACGAAAATCGCAAACACGATTTTAGGTGAAGATAAAACTGATAAACAAAACAAATTGTTAACATAGATAATAATCCTCAAACATTTTCAATCGAAACTTCTCCTACTTCGGGAAAAATAAGTAGATTTGTTTTGTATTTACTGTTATTTTTCTGTTCACTTTGTCATAATAAAATGTGGTAAGTTATAATTACTATTTTTTTTCAATTTTACGGTAGGCGGTAAACACTTGGTACATAAATAATTACTATAATGCAGTAAAAAGGAAAGTTTTTATTTATTTAGGTTACTTGACTCATATTGTAAGTAAAAGCACCACATGAACTTATCGGAAATTATAATTTTCTGCTCTGTATTAGGCTTGCAATAAGCATACGCTGGCAATTCTAATAAAGGAAGTGACGTCAGAATTTTAGAAGAACGGATAAAGGAAACCAAATATACTTGAAAGCACCGCGACCTCTTTATGATTTAGTTTCAAGCCGGGGGTTGAATTTTCAAGTGTGTCATGGGGGCTGCACGCATCTAGGGCCCTTTTAAATCTTGGCTCCTTGTTACGCGTATCATATTTTTATTTTCCTTTTTCTTGCTCTTCTTTTCCTTGGGTCGTAGAAAGGAACGAGGGAGCAGCCCTGTTAAAGAGCCTGCTTAAAATCTCTCCAGTGACATAGCCGGGGTCCTGGATTTAATAAATATTTAAAATCTTGTTCAATGAATTCCAAAATCTCTTGAAGGTAGCAGATTGGCAAGTAATATGTATTTTTCCTCTTCACTTGCTATCGATGAACCTTAATTATTGTTATTAAATTATCACATTTGTCCAATATTAAATTACATATATCCAAAGAAATTAAATTAGGTAATCCAAATTAATTCTATAAGTTTATTTTTTTAAATTTGTTTTTTGGCCACAACTTTTTTAATACTGGAACGACTTAATTCAAACTTACTACTTATTACTTTTATAGAGACGCAGTTTCAGGTATAATATTTTTAAAATTCCAGCGCCCTAAAATGCAGAAAGTTCACTTGCTAGGTGAAGAAATTACCATATTTTTTTTGTATTTAATTTAATTAAGATATTGACGGCATTCCTTTAAAGAATGAAAGTTTATCTAAAAATTTGATACTCTTGTTTGACATCAAAAAACCAACGGTTTGCGAGAAAATCGATATTTAAATTTCTTGGACAATGGATGAATCTCATTTCTAAGTATACAATTGAACGATAGCTGCCATATTGCTTTGACGGTAAGTTCAAACCTTCATGCTACAAGATAAAAGAAGAAACGCAACATTTTATGAGAAAATAGACAATTAAGTAAATTATTCTGACCCTGAACAATTTCCAGACTGGCCGCCACGTCGTCTATTTAGCTTTCTTGACATTTGACATATCGTTATCTTCTTTAGGAATAACTTTGAAACTTTAATTTAACCTTATCATAAGCTTCTGGAAACGTAAGGCTTAGGGTATTAAACGCTTTATGAAGCACACGATTTAGACAAAACTTTATACACGGCCGGTATTTAAAATACTTATAAATTTGCTATACCATATATTATGTATTTGTCAAAATAAGTGTCTAAACTAACTTAAGTAATTTTTCCTGGAGCCAAATTGACAATTGCGAAGGATGCCTAGCAATAATATTAACAAAGCAGTTTCCACGTATGCCATATTTAGTACGCGAAAAACCTCTAGCAAAGTGACAGATTTCTTCATACATAATTGGTAAAATATGGATTAGAATAGTTACAGTAGCACAAAAGACGTTTCGAGTGCGCCTCCTGTAGTGGCAGAGGAAGCGAAGAGAAGCTCAGCTGCTGCCAGGAAAATCAAAAACATTTTATAACAAAACTTATGTTGATTTTGTTAAATGGTGTTCCTTGAACACGTGAACACTACACTGAAAATGTGCTTCTAGCATATTTTTTTCAAAAATATAAGAACTGTGAGCTGTCATCTTTGTGATCGTATTATTCCATGTTAAAGGCAACGGTACTTTTACGTCAAAATATCGACATTGCGAAATATTCAAGATTAGTAACATTCTTAACAAGAAAAAATGATGGTTACAAACCAAAGAAGTCAAGAATATTGACTAGAAAGGAAACTGATACTTTTTTGGGAGATGCCCTCGATTAAATATTTTTAATGGTCAGCTATAAAAGAACCCAAAACTAAAATATAGCGGATAAGTATTTGGTATAACTGATAATGAAAACAAGTCTCCAATATATTTGGATATGCACATAACTGGGCATCGTTTTAGGTGTTCTTTGGCTACTTATTAGCCGACGCTGGAACAGGTATAACTAATATTAAGCGCATGATGTATGTTTAACTATCTCTATTAGAACATTGTAAAATTTAATTCCTCTATAGTTTTTGTAAGACTTGAATAAACGCATCACGTACATATGATAATACTTTTCTATATTGTTCTTTATGTGCAGTTGATATTGTAGACTCAGGACAACTTTAGTATTACCAACGCAAAAAATCTTGCCTGCAATTATTTCTATGTTAAAGTCTAGCTATAATTCTTATGGACCATTTTTGTGAAGCAAATGCATCAGCAGCAGAAAATTCAATAGTTTATGATATATTGTAGGGTTCAAATTAAAGATAATTAAAATCCATATAATTTATATATTTATTTATTTATTTAAATACAAACCCAACACAACAAAAAAAGAAATATTTGCAGTAATATTGATATGTACCACAGTGACTAAATTAGTTGAAAACAACATCAAATTTAAAAATATAAATAACAGTATACAATCAACAAAACACAACAAAAATGATTTATGAAAACACAAATAATAATTAAACAAGGAAAACCATATTAATTATGAGAATATCATTTGGTAAAGTGGGGAAGCTATAAATAAGTTTGATTGGGGGGGTAAGCATTTTAAAGATATTAAAGCATCGGGAAGAGAGTCTTGGTACCCTATATTTGATTTGATTGTGAAGTGCAACGGTATCTAATTTATTATTTACGAGTTTGTACAGACTTATAACCGAGTGCAGCTCCCTCCTAGATTGAACGGTTGACAGAGAGAAACGCTCTAACAACAGTTCATGTGAAAAGCCAATAGGAGGATAAGTTCCATCAATTATAAATGAAGCGGACTTCAAGAAGCTTCTTTCTAATCATCATCTAATCTAATCTTCAAATTCCTAGCTTTAAGCGATGAAATTTAAACTAAAATGATTAGAAAATCCATAAAATCATTGGTAACAATCATTTTAAAATTAATTATCAAATTAAAATCGTAAATTTTATTGGAAATCTTAACCAATCCAATAATTCAATGTGTATGAATCCATTGAAATCACAATTATATCAGCTTAACTAAAAAGGAAACAAGCACACGATTTATACAAGTTTTTATTGAACCAATTGTTATATTATCAAGTTTACACAACAATTTGGATATATCACATTTGTAAATTAATTTATTTCTAAATCCTCAATAATATGGAATAGAGGCTCTAAAACGGTACTAAATCTTTCTCTATATTTTTTGTTACATTCAAATTCTTTTAATACATAAAATGGCCTATCTATCATTGCGAATTCTATAAAATTTTCCGGAGAAGAAACCACTCTACTTGACACGGATTCAGGTAAATATACGTTAGTACCATACAGACCAGCTTCGACCAATGCAGGTAATGTATATTCCTCGGCACTAGCTAGAAAATCATCTTTTGAGATTATCCCCTCTACGTTTAGATGGTACCTTGACAATTCGCTTGTTAGAAAACTGTAATATAAATTGAGAAGAAATTCCTTATTCTTGTTTAAATAATCCGCTGTAGCACCCAGATGCAACAGCAAAAGTACGTCAAATACAGGTGGAGTATATCTCGATAGCTGAAAGTCCAATAGCATGCATTCATCTTTTTCGTTGAACATCATATTGTTACACCAGAGATCGTCGTGGCAAACGGTGTTTCTGTACGTTTTTGAAGGCTTCAAATACTTCCTAAGACCATTTTCAGAAAATACGAATCGTTTGATTTTTGCACCAACCTCTTCATTGTCAGTGAAGTATTTACTTAGTTGCTCCAGGCAGCTGGTAGATGTCTTGCACCACTTATTTCTTACGTGACCTTCTTGGAATGAAAACGTTGCTTCAATCAGCTCATCGGGAAAATGCTCGTTTAGTCTGTAGGGTTTATCTTCGGTGCTTCTTGCCTCTTCGAATATTATAGAACTGGCGTGCAGTCTAGCTAAAGCGTTTAGAGCACCTACGCATTTTCTGTGGCCCAGATATTCCATATTACAAACCTAAAAGTAAACGGTAAGATTTATTTGGACTGAATTTTTTAAAATTGTATTTTCTGGACAATAAATTTCATTATAACTGTTTAAGTAAGATACAGTTGCCGATATTTTTGATTCAAATAAGTTTCATTTATTTTAAATTTCATTTCAATAAAGTGTTTCATTAAGAATGCACATTTTAACATGGATTCTCAGGTTGAAATAAAGCAATTGGTATGTATTAATCATGTTAATGTTACTTCTTCTAAATGTATAAATTTAAAAAAATTTATTCAATTGTGACAGTGTTGAAATATAATTTTTACCAATGCGGTTAAAATAGTTTATTAGAGAAACAATTTATAAAATGGTATCAATTTTGTATCCACTGATAGAAAATTGTTAGGGTTTTTGATTTAAGCCAACTTGCCTTAATAAAATGTTAATAATAAAAAAGATACAAGTTGTCAAACTTGGAATTTATGAATTGTTTGTAATAATTATACTGTCTTCGAATGTATCAACCTACAAATTTCGGAATTATTTTTCTCAAATAGAGTGAAAAATAGAATAGGTATTGAAATCTTTATGTTTTGATAGAAACTGTTAATTTAGGATTTAATTAATAATGTATTTGCAATAAAATGAAAGTTTATGTCAACTATGAAATTGGTATCAATTCGCTGAATAGGATATAAATTTAAAAAAATAAAATTTGGTAACAAAAAAATTCTTAAAAAAAATAATTTGTAAGTAATCCCGAAGAATAATTTTATTTTTATTTAGAAAAGTGGGCTGTACTATTAGCCTAATATTCATTACTAATTTTGAAACAAAATGGGCTATATAGATCAGCATACGGAGATATTTAAATAAATTTAATTAATATACAGGGTGTCCGTATAAGAACCACCACAATATCTTGGACGATACACTTTAGATTATTACGGTCAAAATACGACGATTTCTGCCAATTTACTTATATGCAGAAATATACCGTTAAAGTATTAGAGGGTTTCAAAGATTTTGAAAAAAAAATCAATAATCTGTTATAAAGTGAAAAAACATTGAACAATTAAAATTAAATTTGTTATATGAAACATATTGGTAAAATACACACAATTGGCGGAAACTGAATACCTCTATTAAAAAATGTTCTTATTTTTTTGTACATTATCTAATTGTCACATTTTTTCTGGTAAAAGCTAACTATTTTAAGTAAATTGTGGCACATTTTTGTATATAGGGTAATTAGCAGGGAGGATAAATATCTGTTCTTATGCGGAACATCCTATATATTTTCTTTCTAAACCAATACTTTGGAATGGTGGTATTTAATCAATAGTACTGTATTATTCTTTAGATAAAGGTTAAAAGAGAAACTTTATCACCACTGGGTTTTCTAATAGATTAATTTGGCAGTAAATTATTAAGGAGATATGTCCTAATTTATTATTAATTATCGAGAATTCTATGTTATCAAATAATAAACAATTCTTTGTCAACTGATATAAAAAGTGTGACGTGAATTACACATTACACACATTTATGATTTTTTATATCATAAAAAATCATAAATGGAATTAAAAAATAATTTTAAATGGAATAGTATACCTACTTTTTACAAAAATTTTGGATTTTATCCATTATTGGACTAAAACCTTCATGAGATTTGAGATTTCGCTATATCTAAAAGTAATTTTTGAGATGTTTAGAATTGTTCACGTAATGAGGTTCAACCATTAGGACCAGTAGGCTTGGAATGTTTAAATTCCAGTTTTGTCAACGGATCCAGTCAGGTGTTTCTTATGGCAGCAAAAAGTTTTCCAGGAACGTGTGGAATCAGCTTTTCCCAACGGTTCCAGTTTCTGGCGTTTCTTCACAGAATGGTTAGAGATTAACGTCAGTCGATCTTAGGCAGCATTGCAGCCTTTGGAATGATAATATGCCGCACTATCTCCCACACAATGACTTGAAATTAGAATGAGGGGCGATATGTTACAAATATTTTTATAGAAACACTATGCAGCATTAATTGTTGTTGCATTAAGATTATTTCTATACTTTTTTTGCTATAATTTTTGTTTACTTTTACATTTATTTGAAAAGGATTGCATTAGTTAAAGTATAATAAATATTATTAAGAAAGATAAATTGTGGTTATTTTGCCGCCTGTGAAAAAATTTAATGAATTATTATGTGTAGGTTCAGGATCAAGCAAAAACTATCTTCCTAAATTATCTACTTTATCTTCCAGTATAAGCAGAAAAAATTAACTATTAAACTTATTTAAAAAATAATCATTTTGTCTCAATTCTCTTTGTAAAATTGTTTATTAAGAAAACATAGTTTTATAAAAACAACTGTTGATTGATATTTTTGACACAAATATCTATTTATTGTCTATGTTTGGAATTTTTTCACAGGTGAAAGGACTTAAAATTGTGATACAAATAAATAACTTTATTACCTAAAAAATATGTTGATTTGTTAAGAAATAAAGATCTTTAAAAGAAATGCATAGATTGATTATTTTCAGCGTCTGTTTTCTCAGAGGAGGATAGAACATAAAAAATGAAAATTTGCTATACACACTCGTGTAATTACGGTTTGGCAAAACGTTAAAATTCAAAAATTAAAATTATTTTTGGCACTAAGTAACTAATAAACATACGGGTATAACAGTACGAAAAAGATGAGAATGTACATCATCATAATATATGAGAGTTTTATATAATGATTTTAGTTTTTAAATTGTCAAATGGTTCTCTTGCATTATAAACTTATGTTTCTTTACAAAAGACATAATAAAAATTATTCTCGATCACAAATAAATGAATGAGATGCATAATTTTTTCACATGGTCAAATTGATTGGTAATTAAATAACTTTTATCCGATATGATTCTGAAAAATTAAGATCACACAAAAATAATGAAATACGGTTTTATTGACAACTCTATTAGATTTTTGGTGCAAAATATTTTTTAATTTATTTAATATAATATTCGCAATATAATGATATAATAAAGTTAGGTATAGTTAATATACTTACAACAACTGCTGAAGTTAAATTAGGAATAGGAAGAATTTATTTTTACTAGAGATGTATTACTAATGCTTTTAACATAATTTCTACGAGTTATTTATTATTTAATTGTAATTTTTTAATAGATTCAAAATTTTCTTTGGCAATGAATGGCATTTTAAGCCCTACTTCAAACTTGTGTTAAACAGAGTTGTCAACGCAATTCTCTAAATTTTAGTAATTGATAACAGGTATAAGTATAACAATAAACTAATTAGTAAATTTTGCACTACAGAGTGGTAAATTAGGTTTGGAATACAAAAAAGTGTAAATAAATATAAAGTAAAAATAATATAATGGCGCATATGATGGCCTGTTTCATACCTAAATTATCACAGGCGATTTAGAAATTAAAAACTAATTAATATACTAATTAAATTACGCCCCTAGATTTTTGAATTCTACTTAGGAAACACCCTGTATAATTAAAAATGCATATATCTGGACAATAGAATTATGAAAAAAGCATGTAAACAATTGTTTCTATGTTGTACAGCATATTATTCTCTTAGTTGCATATGCCGCATGCACCTTTAAAGCCACAAAAACACATAAAAATGGTAGCAGTTGTAATAAAGAATGAGATTATCTTTTGTGTTACAATATTCGATAACTTAAAATACGTACGATATAAAATACAAATTTTGTTCATTATTATAATTTTAGAGAATGGAACAAGGTCGTCCATGCATCTACGCTACTGAACTACTTTTTAATGTAAACTTTCCTCTAAAGCTTCATAACTTTCATCATTTCATTATATAACCGAAAAATAAAAAATATATATTTTCTTATCGTCAAAATAAAGTTTTTTCATCTTATCTGCAATGAGTTTATAGCGCAAACTTTCAACGTTTCTGATGCTCTATCTTCCTCTATTTTTTTAAATAAACATACACTTCTATAAACATGACTGACGTATCAATTAAATGCGATGAAATGTGTACATTAAAAATTGCAAATTTGTCATCATATCCAAAGCTGCT
The DNA here is from genome assembly GCA_037114965.1 of Monochamus alternatus. Taxonomy (NCBI): domain Eukaryota; kingdom Metazoa; phylum Arthropoda; class Insecta; order Coleoptera; family Cerambycidae; genus Monochamus; species Monochamus alternatus. The sequence continues at coordinate 90,928,749 of CM073427.1, read as the reverse complement.
TTAAGAGGTGTATTATATCTAACAACTGCTTAAGGGCGCCGTATTCTTGAAATAGTGTTTTCTACAAATACAAGTAATTTTAGACATTTAAGAACTGAATAATAGAGAGGTTAGCAAATAACAACAATGTTGCCACTGGCGAATATTCAAAGGTACCGAAGTAAAATCAATATATAACGTCAGAAAGCGATCTATCCAGCAAATTTTTAGGTACTGAAATCTTTCAAAATACGTATTTTTTTTAAATTCAACTGTAGGTGTAAACATTGTTATAACATAAACTTACATAGTTCTGCATATAATATTGTTCATTTTTGTTTATAAGTATGTGAAAATAATTGTTAAAATGTGGGGTTAGAATAGCGAAATAATGTGTGTCATACAAATGCAAATTTTATTTTTGATATTACTTTTGTTCTACGTGTTTTATTTTTCAAGATTTCAGTACCTAAAAAACATCACAGATTTGATC